>CM059603.1:68710000-70187500 GCA_030412105.1 Cyclura pinguis
TATTGACGGTTTCGCCACGATTGCCCTACCACTGACGGATCTTTTAAAGAAAACTTCTAACTCCAATGAAAAAAGCCCCCCAAACATCAGCTGGACAAATAAATGCCAAACCGCTTTCGACGCACTCAAGCACAAATTTACTTCAGAATTGCTTCTGCTGTTCCCTGATACCGAGAAACAATTTATAATACAAACTGATGCCTCTGACTTCGCTATGGGAGCAGTTCTCCTCCAGAATGACAATGAAGGGTGTCTGAAACCTTGCGCCTTCATCTCCAAAAAATTCTCTGACCTGCAACGTAACTGGCCGATATGGGAAAAAGAAGCCATGGCCATCCATTTTGCTCTCACCACTTGGAGACATTTCTTAGAGGGCACGAAAGTACCTTTCCAAGTTTGGACCAATCACTGCAACTTAGAGACTTTAAAAACTGCCAGGAAATTAACCCCTAAACAAGCATGCTGGGCTGAATTTTTTCAAAGCTTCAACTTTAAAATTATTTTCAAACCAGGAAAAATAAATACGTTGGCTGACCCTCTGTCCAGGCTCCCTTGCCACAAATCTCCCAACCATGCCTCACTCCCTAAAGAACAAACTCTATTTAACCCCGACACTCTTGGACTACAAGTTACCATGCGTGCGAAGAGCGCACCCGCTACTCCATCTCTTCTACCCTCGATTCTGCCTTCCAGTTAGCCATAAAAACTGCTTACAACTCTGATGATTGGCTACGAAGCCACCCTACTGCAGGTACTTGGACTAATGGCTTAGCTTTTGTTGGATCCAAACTATATGTACCTCCCACTTGCAGACTGGAGATATTGAAAAGGTATCATGACTCCAAACCTGCCGAACACTTCAGTTTTCTTAAAACACTACATGCCATTAGAAAACTATTCCATTGGCCAGGACTTACCAAATACGTGCAAGACTACATTAAGAACTGTCCTGTCTGCAACACCTGCAAACCTCCTACCTCGAAACCACACAGACTTCTCCAACCCCTTCCAGCACCCTCAACCCCTCGGGATGTTCTTTCTTGGGACTTCATCACATCTTGGGACATTTATCAGAGTTGAGTTTCCCCAACTCTCAAGGCTGACATGTCATCTGGGTTGTGACAGACCACTTCTCCAAGCAATCATGCTTCATTCCTCTCAAAAAGGTCCCCACTGCAGAAAAACTTGCCGACCTATTCATCAATAACATCTGGAAACTCCACCGCCTGCCATCCACCATCATCTCTGACAGAGAACCTATCTTCGCTTCCAAATTCTGGACTTCACTCCTTAAATCCATCGGGATTACCCAAAAACTCAGCAGCAGCCATCATCCCCAAACTGATGGTCAGACCAAATACGTCAATCAAACTCTGGAACAATACCTTCGCTGCTTTGTTAATTCCAACCAAAACAACTGGGTATCTCTCCTGCCCTTCGCTGAATTTGCCTACAACTCGCCTGTGTACTCCTTAACCAGCAAAACTCCTTTGAAGTTGTCTATGGCATGGACCCCCAAGCCATTCCCACCTGTCTCAGAGGAAAATATCACCAATGTTCCCCCACCTGTTGCCAATTGGGCCCAGAAAATCTCACAACACTGGAACGTGGTTCGCTCTGCCCTTGAAACTTCTAAAGCCTCCCACAAATGCTTTGCCAATAGAAAAAGACAATCTAACCCTAACTACTAGCCAGGAGACCCTGTTTACCTGTCCAAAACACTTAACCTCTGATGGGTCCTCCAAAAAACTCTCCCCTTAATATATTGGTCCTTTCCCAATCAAATGAGCCATTAATGATGTCACTTTTGAACTTTCCCTACCTCCAGCTTACAGACTTATCCACCCTGTCTTTCACTACAGCTTGCTCAAGCTGGCCCCTTTGCAGACTTCTTCGCAGACTAATGCTGGTCTCAATGGACCCTCGGCAACCTCCAATGAATCAACATCCATGTCTTTACCTACATGAATTACTCACATCTACTAATGTTTTTCTCACTGCATAAAGTTTTAATCTGTAATGTTCTTTACTCTCTCCACTAGCCCTCTTTTGATTCCCCACCTCATGCAGCATTTTTTTTTTCTTTTTTCAGGACGGGCAGGATACCAAGATGCCCTCCATATTGTGGTAATGGGATATATAGTCCAGCAGTAGTAGCAGCTTGCTAAAACTAAGAAGCCTAGAAACCAGAGACCATTAGATAAACAATTAGCTGGGAATGCACCAATAAGCTTTGCTTAGCTCTCTCAGCTTCAAGGTCTCTTGGAAAAGAGAGGGGAACAGCAGAGATTCTAAAACCGCGGCTTTTGCTTTTGAACGTTAGTCTTCTCACTGAAGTCTTGTACAATGTATCTCACTCCAAATAAATAGTGGTTATTCACTGTACTATTTGCGTGTGTGGATTCAGTTCCTGACAGTTCAGAGTAGCTTACTCCCTAGTAAGTGTGCACAGAGTAGATTGCTGGCAGGATTTCATATTGCTGGGAAGGTTCAACAAAAATTACTATCTTAATATTTCTTATTGATCATCTAGTATACTTTGGATTTAAAATTTTGCCAAATCATTTGCAGAGGAGGGTTCATCCCATTCAGCCTAGCCTTAGGGGGATTCAAGTCTCTCCCTGACACACCCAACCAGTTCCATGCTGGGAGCTATTTCTGGAGCTTGGCTATGCTCACTGGGGGATCTGAAAAACTACCCTTCCTCAAAAATCTTTTCCAAGCTGAGTTCATATTACACACAATCAAGGCAATTAAAACTGGATAACTAGTAGAGTCATCAATGGTGGGCTCTGCTGGGTCCCTAGCACTGCCAGGGAATACTATACAGTTATAGTAGAAGCTTTCACTCATACCAGCTCAACTGCATTTTTTTCCCAAGGGTATCTCTTCATTTTGGGCACTGCTTAAGAATTCCTTACAAAACGTATATACTACCTGCATATTTGAGCAATCTCAGTAGGGCTTGCCATCTTAGTAAGATCCAGAGCTTAGGATAAATCTGTTAGCATATGGAATGTGAGACTTTATGGGAGTGTTGGACGGGACCGTTGTCTAGAAAAGTAGCCTTTAAAATGTTTGAAATGAAAGAGATATAGCTTTAACAGTGCAATCCTATGCACATTTCCTCTGAAGAAAATCCCACTGAGTTCAGTGTGTCTCTCTACCAGAAAAATAGCAAGAGGATTGTAGCCTTAATGTGTAAAATTTTAGAAGATTATTTGGACAAAACAGTGCCTTTCATGTTCACAATTAGAAGTATCTTTGATCCTTTTTATTTTAGTCCTCTGCTCCAAAGTCATATATACCTTTTTAGCTCATTTCTGAATCAAGATCATAGCATTCTAGCCTGAAAATATGAACAGGGAAAAAAAATAGAGCACAAGAGACATCTTAACTCATACAATTATTCTCTAAGTGATTTAGCAGATTGGAACATTGGTCATTTGTTTCAGGCTATAAATGGAGTGTGGTTTCAGCCACATTTCCAAACAGCTCTAGAGATCTACATGAACTGAAGAAAGCCTTGTAGTGCATAAGAGACACTTGAGTGGCTGAAGGACTTCCAGTTAGTAACAGGCAGTGTTAACTGAATTGGTAAAGAGGGAGAGAAAAGCAGAAGGGAAAGAAAAAATGCCACAATGCTTTGTATAAGCCTATATGTTACAGGTCCAAATCTGAACTGTCTGGCTCATCCATATTTGTTATAAATTCAGACTTTGGAGGATTGGTTAAGACTAGATATGAAGGAATCACACAGGGCTTTTGGCAACTGACTGGTTGCTAAGGAAAGGGTTTTTAATGGGTGGATGATACACTGTTGGTGTTGCTGACATTTTAATTCAGCTGTATTTTTGTATTATAATCTGTTTTATGCTTTTATAATATTATAATTTTGTGATTTTATTTGTACATTTTTACTGCATGTTGTGTGAGTGCCCTTGTGCCTTGGAGCTGAGATGTTTCTGACCTTATAGAGCACTCTTTTGATAACTACTAGCCCCACACTGCTTCAGATTGTCTTTGCAAAGTATTTTCTATCATTGCAGATTGGTTTAACTTAAATAAAACTAAGCTCTGTGTGAAAACCAGCTTCATTGTCTTGTCTTCATTCTCCAACGTAGGGACAAAGGCAGAATATTAGACAAAAATCTTCTACACTGGTGCTTTTAAATGCTTCTAGTGTCTTTACTGAAGAGACATTCATCTTCCAAGGACAGCGGAAAATGACTTGAAGACCAGTTACCTGACAGATGAGCTCCTCCCACAGATACCTACCTGGACTTTAAAAGCTGATGAGGTCCTCCTCTGGGTGCCTTCACTGAATGAAGTATGATAGAGGACTACTAAGATGTTTTAGTGGTGGTGATGCCATGCTGTGGAATGAGTTCCACAGAGATGCACACTGGTTGAGGTCTTTTTTGGTGCCATGTAAAGAACATCTGTGCCTTCCCAGGCATTTTAGTCTTAAAATCTTTTAGTGCATTTTATACATTTGTGCCAACGTAAATTTCCTTTGATGGGTTTTGTGCTACTGGTTTTATTCTGATCTTCTGTATCTACTCTGTCTTATCACTTTGTATGGTTTTAGTGATTACTGTAAACTGCCCAGATAACTCTAATCATTGAGTGATTTCTAAAGATTGCGAAGAGGTACATAAACAAAAATGAGATTCAGAGGATTGTTCCATATGGCATTGAACAAGGTGCTGTTTCCCTTTTAAAATCAGTAATGGCAAAAGGCAAAAATGCTTGCTTCAGAAAAGGGGCAGGAGGGGAGAGCCTCCCATTAATATTATATCTTCTTCGTGGCCCCATTCCATCTCAGCAACAGTCTAGAAATAGATGCAAAAGAGAATTTCCCTGAGTCTGGACAGTTAAAATGGTATCGAAATACTATAATTGTATAATGCACTATAGTAATGGGGAACTCTGGCTGACTGACATTAAATTTTCATCCATTGGGATGGAGCCAAAGAAGGTAAAGAGAAAGACTATCTTGGCTGCTTTGAATGCATATTCTTGGAAAGAAGTTCCACTATGTTCAGTGGTGCTTACTTCCGTATAGCCCTTCTGAACAAATCTTGCAAAGAAAACCTCAGGGTAGGGTTGCCGTAAGGGAGGGTTAACAGGACAGCGTATAACAGCACAACATTACAGAGGATTTTAAAATAGACTGCTCTAAGAGCTCCCAGCTGTGTCGTTTCAATAGTACCTGTGAATTAACAACATCTCATTCAAAAGTAACAGAGAAGGGACACTGCAGTGTGGCTCTGCCAATGGGAACTGGAAAGCATCACAAATGACAGTCATCAGCAGTCACCTCTGCCTGCCACATTTAGCTGCATTTTTTTCTTACCCTCATCTGTGGTCATTATGAAGTTATTCAGTAAGTCAAATATTCAGTCTTCCCTCATTCTCCAAAGAGAAGGAAGAAACATGGAGAAGCAACATTAGAATACTAGCTATTTAACTACATTAATGCTTCTTAATCTGTCTGATGTGGTAGATTGGCATTTTTTCCCCTAAAATGTGTGTGAGGGGGGGAGACTGACACCATATTTGTACCCACTAGCTACAGTTGTTTCCTTCTTTTCTGGAAATGTGCCACAGACCAGCAGCCAAAAGGGTCACAGACTGGCACTGGTCCAAGGACCACCACTTTGAGTAGTACTGAACTACACATAGCTACCACTGAAAGATGGAGGGAGAAGTCAATGCCTCAGAAGGAAATACCTGAGGCATTTAATATAGAATTACTATGTGTTGTTTCACTGATATTTTTACTGGGGAGGTAGATGGTAAAGTAGACACAATGTTATTCAGTAGCTGTAATTCCACATTTTCCCAGTGCTGCTTCTCTCACTTTTTAATGCTATAAATTGTCTGGCCTTTTTTTTTTTTTTTAAGAAGAATGGTAGACTAGGTATGGACAAACTTTGCACTGCACTTGCATTTTTAAGAATGGTTTCAGTTTGGACAATGACCATGGACAAAAACCTTTTTGATCATTGCCATTTATAACATGTCGCCCACCCTCAAATAAACAATTTAAACACAGATTATGTAGCCTAAGGAGTAAAGCAAGTTTAGATTTGTTGCACAAATATATACTGCAGATATTTCAGTTCTACAGTTTTCTCCCCAAATTTCCAATCTGCCCTCTCCTCCCCCCCCCAAAATAACCTCCACAAGGAAAGTTCTTTCTTTTCTATTTCACACGACTTCAAAATCTCCAGTTATTTTACATCTGTGAATGTGTGTCACTTCAAGTGACGTGTTACAGTGACCCCATGAACATCATAGGGTTTTCTTTGGCAACGAATACTCAAAGGTGGTTTTGCCAGTCCCTTCTTCTGAAATATAGTCTACAGCACCTGGTATTCATTGGCAGTCCCCCATCCAAATACTGACTATGCTTAGCTTCCAATATGATACAAGATCCGGTGCCTTTAGCATATTTAGGCTTATTTTTTACCTCTCTAGACAAAGCTAATGTGCATTGTTCATTACTCTGAGAAACAAGAAAGTAAAGACTTTAAAAAAAAACCTTGCAACTACCCATACTGGATGAACTTGGAACTAGAATAAGTAATTGCGTGTTTTAAAAGTAACTTTCAAAGCTCTCCTTTGAGTTAGGCACATCTGGCAACCCCATTGCAGTCATACAATATGGGTGGGTTAAGCGAAGTTAGGTCGTTGGGTGCTTAGAGAGCTGTTTGCCTTTTCCTACCCTTTGATAATCAAGAGACCACTATCCTGTCATTTGAAAAAAGAGCTGGCATCAACCTCAAAACGTCTGGTGTTTTGGGCCCTGATCCAGCAAAGCACTTAGTCATATGTGTACATTTAAGCACCTGAGTAGTTCCCATTTGATCTCAAAGAAACTATTCATGTTTTTAAAATTATGTACATTCTTAACTACTTTGCTGTGGTTGGAGCTTATCTGAGGCATCTGAAATGTTTAGCTTTGCAACATTGGACAAAAGCAGCTCCATTAAACTTCTGCTTCTAGTCAGGACAGAACTCCTGTAGTCAGGCGGTAGGAGTCATGTGGGAGTCTGGCATCTCCATTTGAAACCTTGGTTAGGATTATATGGAAATGCAAAAGATGTGATTTCAAAACTAAAAACGATGTAACATGATAAACTTCTTTCATATTTTTAAAAACTTACAAGATCAGAATGAAGTGGTATGCTGCTTTTTTCTTTTTCTTTCAGTCTTCTGCAGTTGCTCATTTCTCCAGACTGCTAAGCAGAGTGGAACTTGTCTGGCCTGTCACTACAGTCCCAAAATAGCATTTCTCTGATTAACAACTTTGTTGCATCTCTGCTGTTGAGCCTTCCAACATGCCTGAGTGTGCTTATCTTCTCAAGAAAGAAGTCTGCAAACCTTGGAAGTATTCCATGTTGGTCATGTTGGTATTTTATTTATTTTTTTTTTAGTTAGCTTTGTTTTCTGATATAAATTGAAATTGGCATCTCTAAATCATGACTGGGCAACCAGAAAATAATTACAACATGAGGATGAGGAACTTACCTGATTCATTAACAGCGTGATCCTGTGTGCGTCTGTTCAGAATAAGCCCTGGTGAATGCAATGCGAATTACTTCTGAGCAGACATGCATACAAATTTATTGTGGGTGGGTGGGAAGGAAATACACAGTGGTTTAAAGAGTCAATTCAAGGCCTTTTGCTGACTGATGCAGAGCAGTAAATGGCATCCTAGCCTACCTAACCAAGTTGAGGTACATATTACCTAAAGGCCATACTTTCCAGCTGTTCTAGTTTGTCAAGGACAATTCCAATTAATCCTCTGTAATTATACTTTTTCATCTGCTTCTAAAATGTCCCAGTTTTATTCTCCTCCTTTCCCCTTTTGTCCTCAGCTTTTTCCAATTGCTGCAAACTGAGTTCAAAGTGAAAAAGCAGTTTGCACTGAATTAACTCAGCAGTGGAGAGAGGAGGGGTGAAGTCCTTCCCTCTTCCCAGTGGGCTCAGACGAAAGCAAACTAGTGCAGCCTCTCCTAGCGCGTGTGTTCTTCCTCATTAATAACTTTTGCCATCTTGACCACACCTTGATGCTGCTTGGCCACACAAGTCCCAGTTTTTATCTCTGAAACGCTGGAAATTATGAAATGGGGCCCACAGTCTAAGGGCTGATGTTATAAACCCAAGACTAAGGCCATTTTCACACTACACTGTTATAGTGCTATTATTCCACTTTCAACATCCTGTGGAATTCTGGAACTTGTAGTTCAGAGGTCAAAGAGCTCTCTGGCTGAGAATGCTAAACGCCCCTCCTACTGCAACTCTAGGATTCCACAGGGTGTTGAAAGTGGAAGAATAGCACTATAACAGCATTGTGTGGAAATGGCCTATAAGAACGAGCAAGCAGTCAAAACTTCCACTTCACTCTCATGTTCATCCCTCATTCATTAATACTTGCCTCCTTCCAGACCCTTAACCCTACATATCCCAAGGAAGAACAAACACAATATTTTAGGGAATAACTATGCAAGAAATAAGACAGAAGGTTATATTGCCCTGTGTTTCATGTGACCCTTATGTTTCATGTGACCCTGTTTGAATAATTGAAGCACAATTCTCACTTCAGTAGGAAAAATGTATGTTGTTTAGTATAAGCCCTTCAGAGTAGCTATCAGGGCTACTGAGTTCTTGTTTAACCTGCACTTACTGAGTGGCTTCTCCTCCACTTTTGCTGATTCTTCTTCAAATTCTACCTCCTTCCTATTGCTGGTTTTACTTCTGAGGCTTATCCATGTTGTCACAACTTACTATTTTCCATCTTTTTGTTTTTGTCTTTTAATATGGAGCCATTAGATATAAATCAGTGTTCAGATTTAATGAGAAGGGAGGTACCCCTTCACTTCTTTTTTGCCTGGTTACAGAAAAATATTAAGCAGACTTATGTAAGACCTTGCTGGAGCTGCATAGTATCTCTTTTCATAAGAGGCAGAATTACTTTCTGGGATCACAAAAAAGAAGGAGCTGCTGCATTCTCTAACAGGAGCACAGACACTACACCACTGTTTAGCCCTAAAATACTATTTATTAGGTAAACATTACCTTTAAGTAGCAATGAAAAGTTATGAAGCCATGACAAGGGTAGTTGTATTTTCTTTTGCTACAATTTTGCCATTTATGTTCCCTTTTTTAATGGGGGGGGGTACATTTACACTAGAGAAATACACACCTACATACAGAGACAGAGAGAAAATGTAATCAGCTGAACATTTAATGTGGTTACTTTTCACTTCCTCATTTCTTAAGATATGTCTGTAAAATAAAACCCTTCTTGTATTAGTTCTGCCTTCCAAATGCTGCTGCCATGAAGTCTCTGTTTTACACGTTAGTGCAGTGTGTAGACGAACAGAGTCCAGATAAAGAACTGCACAGAATGACGTGACTATAAGCAATCATTCTTTGGGTGGTGATCATTTTAACGGCCTACTGCCACATAAATTGAATTCCTATGTTGAAGTTATGTTTTGGCATCCACACTTCTTAGATGTGAGCAAGAAGGACAACAGAATGGATAAAGTTGCTCATACAGGTAAAGGAAGGAGATAATTTAGCATTTGGGGTTCCATTGAAGTATAATTTCATTCCTGTTGTCCATCTCTACTATGCCCATCATAAACGCTCACCCCAGTAGATGCCCATTATAAAGAAAATCCACTGATTTTCTTGGTTAAATCAGTATAACTGTGGTTAAGATTGCACTGTTGCTGTGCAGACATAATAATTAATTCATCTTACTCCTCAACCAGAGGTTACATATATGTTCCAATATACTGATGGAAGTTTCATTTAAGCAGGCTGTTGATCTCTTTGTTCGGTTCATTGGAGGAAGCAAATCTATGTATGCATTCCTTTGCACATATTTCCTCCCCCCCTACATTTAAGTGAACGCAGAAATCCTTGCTTGGGGTCACCAAGAGGACTTGCAGAGTGTCGAAAAGCTGTTATTTTTGGATTACAAATCTCACGCTGGCGATTCTGTGAGTTGGAGTACAAAATGGTAAGATTCTCCATCTCTGGTTTCACATGTGTCATCCTATCCTGAAACTACTCAGACTCACCACTGACAAGCTGCAAACAATTTTGGAAAATCATGTTGTCCTTTCAAGGGCTCTAGCCAGTAAGAATTCATTCACCTACACAGAGCCCTGCATTCTCAAACAGCTGCCTATAATAGGACACATAACATGGCTTTGCCTCATACCCAAGTGCCAACTCTGTCCCCACATCTACTCAGGCAACAATGTCACAAGGCCTAATTAATCAACCACAACATTAGAGGTGATTTCACTTGCTTATCCTCTAATGTGATATATGCAGTCCTTTATCAACAGTGTCCCTTGCCATCCTACAATGAACCACCAAGACCAGAGGATATGCCAGTGGATAAATAGACGTAAACTGGATATTGGAAATGAGAATATCCCAAAAGCCAGTTGCAGAACACTTCAGCATCTCTAGACATTCTATCTTGGACCTCTGCAGCAGTCCTTGAACCAAGTGGGGGGGAAATCAAAGGGAGTTTGAAGAGCAAAACAGCTGAATTAGAATATGCACACAAACTTAGTCTGCTGGCAGGAATCTGAACAGAGACAATGGTTCCTTGGCATATTGCACATATTAAAACACTACTTGCATAATGTCCAACATTTCCCCAGACACAAACTGGGACGCATGTGGCCAAGCGACATCAGAATGTGGTCAAGATGGCAAAGTTACTGATATAGAAGAACACACAAGCTGGGAGAGGCTGCACCACTATGCCTTTGCCTGAGCCTCCACATGCTCTTCTCTTCTCCCCCTGCTGAGATAAGTGAGCGCAGACTACTTTTGCACTTTGAACTTGATTTGTGGCAATTGAAGTAAACTGAGAACAAAGGGGAAAACTGAGCAGAGGAGAGAGAAACTGGGACATTTTTAAAGCAGCTGACAAAGAAAGATGACACTAGGTTCATCAGGACTGAACAGATGGAGAGTATGCCATTGACATCCCAGGCACTAAGTAGAGTTCTCACTCTCTTTTTATTACATTGCTTTATAGATCCTTTACATATATCAATGCACTACAGCAAGAACTTCCTCCACTGTTCATACACTTTTAAGCTTGGCTTGATTTGTGTGTAAAACTTGTCTCTGCCTTTGTCCCTTTAACTGCTCTTTACAACCATCATTGACACTGAACTTGTCACCTCATTGCCTTATACACATTTTACATTTCTATTACAATTCACTTTCTGCTTCCTCCCTCCAGCCTTACCTGCTGGTGTATATATCTATCCACACAGGCTTCACACCATGCATCTGATGAAGTGGACTGAGTCCATGAAAGCTTATACTAGAATTTTTTTAAGTTCATGTCAAAGGGGCTACATGATGCCTTTACAACCTTGTATGCTGAAACAGACTAACACAACTATGATTTTGAATACTAACGCAATCATTTAAAAAAATGTTAAGATATTTTTAAAAAGACAATATATTGAGAGTTACAGAGATTAGAGAAAAAACTACTACTACTACTACTACTACTACTACTACTACTACTAGAATATTAATGCAGTCCTATGAGAACCTACACAAAACTCAGCACTGAGTTCACCGGGGTTTATTCTTAAGATAGATAGACATAGATATAGATATCCCTCCAAGGGCAGTAATGTTGGCCATGCAGCAAAATACGATAAAGTCAAATTAAAAAAACACATGCAGTGATATCTTTATTAGGCCAACCAAAAGGTGCACAGTACATTATGCAAGCTTTCAAATATGGATGTTAAATATCATTTTTAGGGGGAAAATGTGAAGTGCTGCATCTTTCTTATATTTATTTTCTCCCAATAAGGTATCCAAGGCAGCATTCTTGAGATGTTAAAACTATGTTTAAGATGGTAGAAAAATACGGTGATGGAGAGAGTATAGGTTTGCAGTGTTATGTCCCTGATGGGAGAAAAAATAGAAGTGAGTCATTCACTTTACAAAAAAAAAAATCGCACTTGGTTTGAGGCAGTTTATCAAAAGGGGAAAATAGTTAATATGGATTGCAAAAACGTGCAAATAATTGTAATGTATGAGTGCAAAACACTAAGACATTTTTGTCAAGCATTAGCCTTATTTTAAAAGAAAAGTAGCACAAGCCATAGAGTGAAATCCAGATGGATTATTAATTGACATGACCGATCTCCCTGTTTAAATGTTTTTCCTTGAATGGGACCTGCATTTTAGACTGACAGTTAAGGTAATTGTTCGTAACTGTAGTAAATAAGCAATTGAAACATTTGATATATTAAACAGACCTTCTACTGTATTCTACTGAACCGTCTCATATACTTTTTAAAAAATTTCACTTAGCTAACATGATTTTCTATAAAATGTCATTTAACCTAACATCACACAATCCATATAAACTCTGACACCAAGCGTATAGAAAAGGAACTCTTTGTTGCGGCAATGTTGTAGATTAAATATTTGGACCTGATTTTTTTTGTAACTATATTATGCTGGCAAGTCAAAATACATATGCATGTCATCCAAGGAGGGACTATTTAGCCAACTGAAAGTCTTCCAGGAAAAATTGTGCTATTAAAACATGGAATGTATTTGGAAATTGGTTTTAAGCTATTGGTCTATAAATCTACCATCGATACAGTTGATTTTGAAACTACTTAATTCTATAACATTAATTCTGAAGTGCCTCAGGAACTAACAAACAAAGGAAATTGGTCTTCTTTAGAGAGTGATCACACAGATGGAATACTGTGATGTATTGTGACAAACAAGGCTGTAGGTCACAGGTCAAAGAGCTGAAAGAAATTCAGACGCATTCTGCAATTAGTTATATTTCTTTTCTTCATTCTTTCTTTGAAAGGCTATATTTGATCCGTATGCAGTAATGTTAGATTTTCTGCTCAGATTGGAATGACATATGTGGTCTCAGTGTTGGGTACAAACCCTAGTTTTTGCTGTTTGGCCCCATAACCTGGGATGGAAGGGTTGCTGGTTGCATTGGAGGAACAGCAAGAGAGGCAATAACATTTGACAAGAGCTAGCTATCTAGAAAGCTGAAAGGATACAATACAAACTGCTCATTGGTGGCTCTTCTGTTATGCCAATGCCTTTCTTCAGCAGATGGCCATTTTGATTTCCCACAGTCCCTCTGAAATAGCATTGCTTTAGTGGCATGGCAGCAAATTAAAATATTATCCTCCTCGGCCTCATGGTAGCCACCATTTTAATTTCCAATCATGTCCCTGAGCAATTTTATCTTGGACATACCACAGCATTGTGGGAAATTAAAATGGCTTTCTACTAGAGCCGGGGCACAGAGCACTTGTGGGCCCTATGTAGTTACCGTAGCCCTAGCAGCTGCTGAAGGCTGCTCTAATCCATTCTCTGTCCAACATCTGGCCCTGCAGTTCTCCCCAATGACTGGTGCCCCAGCCCAAGTTCTAAAACCACGCTGTTGTCACAGATCTAGGCTAGGAACATGTGATGGAGAAAAGTCAGTTGACAGTAGGGAGCTGTTGTGATGAATCAAGGACAAACGAAGGAAACCCTCTTCCCTGGTGCCATTTTTCTTATCTAATCAAAGTATCCTGTTTCTAATTTGAAAAGCTATAACACAATCTTCCTCCTCTAACCACAAAGCTGAGGAGCCTTGGACAAAACTAAGTACCTCAGACTATTGTACCCCAATGGGTTATTGTGTTATGTGAGGGCGGGGTGATTGATTTAAATACATCATTCGTTGAATCACAAGACAATGCAAACTATTGGACAAAGGTTGCTTTCCAACAAGACTTTTATTGTGAAATCACTTGCCTCATTGATGGAATATTACAGGGGGGATTGTCATCTTCTGTCTGTAACCCTCCTATGTTTTTCTACCACTTTGCTCACACTGCCCTTCTGTGAGCCAGTATGGCTTAGTGGTTTGAATGTTGGACTGGGACTCTGGGAGAGCAGGGTTCAGATCCTGGCTGTTACAGAAACTCACTGGATAACCTTGAGCAAGCCACACTTTCTCAGCATCAGAAGAAGGCAATGTCAAACTTCACCTACTGTTCTTACCAGCAGCAATTTGTTAATGGAGAAAAGCCTGCGTACTTGCAAAAGGCTTTTTGACCTGATAACACTGGGATTCCTCCATTTAGAAATATTCTGAGCAGCAAGCTGGAAAAAGAACCATAGAAAAATATTTTTGCATAATATGTTTTCTCTTCTTTGGTGGTTTTGTTGATTATAATTTTATGATTGATTGTAAACTTCATTTTTAAAAAAAAAATTGAGTGGGAGTATAATTCTTTAAAAAAAAATTAAAACACCTTTCTTCCCATGAGTACATTGTTTCTAAAGTGGAAATGTTTAAAGCAACAAAAGATGTATGAAATCCCATACTTCTTTACATATGGGTTGTTTTTGGTTATTAACTTTTTTTAAAGGCATATTTCAAGGTAGCAGAATGTGTATTTATTTTACTTGAATGTTACAATAGCCTGAAAAATGTGAAGTAACCTTACATAGTAAATGATGTATCTGTTGAATCTTAGCTACATGTTCAAGAACCACACGTACCTTCTAGCAATCTTAGAAACTGATGGTACAGCTTCTACACATCTACTAGATACAAGCCTCACCACACTCAATAGGATTTACTGCTAGGGAATAGGATTGTATATTTAGAGAGTACCAACTGATAGCTGGGCTAGGCACTCCCTGTGGGAGCAAACTCATGTTAGTGAGATGGTGAATCTATACCAGGTTTTAATCCAAACTATCCAGTGTGTTGAACCTATATGGGAGGTAGAGCTCAGCATCCTGATTCCTCCTTTAAAGTCTGGAATAAAATTCAAAATGGATTGTTGTCCTCACAAAAATGGAAGACATCAATGTGGGAGCAGAAGAAAGTAATAGTACAATAGTGCAGCATGGTTTGAAATGGAAAACTGTAACTGTGATTCACATTGTCAGCATTCAGTGAGAGCGTAAAAAAAATGAAGTGAAGCAGATAAGGAAAAAAACAAACCAGGTGCCCAAACAAGGAGGGCTTAAGCCATCAGTACTTACATGCTATTGCTGCCAGATGAAGGATCATTTTCCATTCTTTCAGTTTATTTATAGCAGTATCATTTCCCTTTGCTCTTGATACTGCAATGAAGGATGAAGAGAATCTTGGCATACCTGTAAAAAAGTTGTTGCATCCTCTTAGGGGGGTGGGAACAGATCTTTGGCAGGAACTGAAGAAAACTTAATGCGCTAAAGTCAGATACATGATTTCGAGCCACTAGTATTTGGCAATAAAGAAGACAATATTTTGTTTGTTTAAAAAAAATAATCCACCAAACAATTAGCAGTTGAGAATGGAGACATTCAGCCTCCCTGTCCAAAATGGCTAAATATCAAAGTGCAGGAACATTGCCTGTGCTCAAGTCACGGTCTTCTACTGGCAAAAACCAAGTACTGGCTCTAGTACTTTAGTCTTTAGTCTTTGCCACCTGAGTCCTCCCTTGGTTCCCTTTGTACAAATAAAATTCCTGTGTAAATGGATTTACCAGTTCCTGGGTAGAGGTAGTTGGCAGACTGTCTGCAGAATATCTAGTACACAGAGATCATCAGCTGTAATAGCTGAAAGCAGAATTTATGAACCACTGGCAATCCCCTTTTTTCACATTTAAATCATGCTGAGAAGCCATCTAAACATATCAGTGGCAAGTCCTAATGCAAACATCTTTCAGAGAGGAAATATGATTGAAACTTAGCTGGATGGTTTTATTTCTATTGAGCAGTGACAGCAGCTGAAAATGTCATGGGAAAGAGGTTGTAGAGCCCTTTTACACTACACAGTTACAGCCCTGTGATTCCATTTTAACTGCCCTTGCTGCATCCTGTGGAGCCCTAGAGTTTGTAGTTTGATGAGGCACTGGAGAAACTATATGGCTGAGCATTCTAAATAGCCCTTCCTAAACTACTGTTGTTGTTGTGTGCCTTCAAGTCATTTCTGACTTATGATGAGCCTAAGACAAGCCTATCATGGGATTTTCTGAGGCTGAGAGTGTATAATATGCCCAAGATTATCCAGTGGATTTCCATGGCCGAGCAGGGAATCAAACCCTGCTCTCCAGGGTCATAGTCCAATACTCAAACTATTATACCATGCTGGCTCCCCTAAATAATAGGTATTTGTTGGCTGTCCCCCATCAAAGTATTAACTAGAGCTGACCCTTCTTTGCTTCCAAGATCAGATGGGATCTGGCATCTCTAGAACATTTAGGATCCCTAGGGTCCCTAAACTATAGGTATCCTAGATACTAAATACCCCAAAGACACTAGATCCCATTTGTTCTTGGTCAGCTTTGGTTACTACTTGGATGGGAGAGGGCCAAAGAATACCAGGTGATGTTGGCTATATTTCAGAGGAAGGAGCTGGCAAAACAACCTCTGAGTGTTCCTTGACTAAGAAAACCCTATGAAATTCATGATAACGCCATAAAGCAGTAGGCAACTTGTAGGGACATACACAAATAATGCAAACTTCCTCTCTTCCATCTCTTTTCTTGTCTATTGCCAAGGTAGGTAAGCCCCTAAACACTCATTCTGCTGCTGTGCCATATTGATGGGCAAATGGAAAAATTTTCCTAGAATAAAAACCATCAGGCTGCCATCATCCACTCATTTATTTGGAAGAAAGTCCACAGAACTCAGAAGGACTTCCTTTGGAGCAGACAAGGATAGGTCTGCACTGCTGATGAGCTAAATTCAGTTTGTAAGCCACTGGTGAGAGTTATGTGGCCCTCTAGATGCTAGTGAACTGCAGCTTCCAGAAGCCCTAACCAGCATAGGCCACAGTGATGATTGCTAATGAGTTGTAGTCCCAGCAACAACATTTGGAGAGTTCAATATCCCCACTCTTATTGTAAACCTTGCTTATGCCAGCCTTTGCCAACCTGGTATCCTCCATATGTTTTGAACTACTTCAATCAGCTATAGTCAGGATACCCAATGATCAAGGATGAATGAAGTTGTAGTCTGCAAACATCTGGAGTAGACCATGTCTAGAGCACAAAGTTGTTCTTATCAATTCTCCTTATTTTTTACCCCACCCTCTCTACTTTTTTTCCCCAAGATAGCATCTTGCTTGGCCCTTTACCCACCACCACCTTTCCCTCTGACTTCCATTTCAGATGAACAGTTGTTCAGATACTAAACTACAGCGGAAAGACTCTCTCTTTCAAAGGACACTCTTTTTGTACATGGTTGTAGTTAAATGAATAGTGTCCATTGTCCTCTATGCCAAGAATACCATATCTAAATATACCCAGGCCATTACATTTTGCTGTTGTAATTGTTCAGCTGACAATAATTTCTAAAACAGTTTTATCTTCTGTTAGTCGCTGTCAAGCTGGCTTTGATTTATGGTGACCTTATGAATGGGAAACCTCCAAGACACCTTGTTTTCAACTACCATCTCAGCTCTGCAAATTCAAGGCTGCAGTTTCCTTGATTGAGTCTATCCAGCTGTGATGCAGTCTTCCCCTTTTGCTACTGCCTCCTGCTTTGCCGAACATTATCCTCTTTTCTAAGGAGTCATGTCATCTCATGATGTGGCCAAAATATGACAGCCTCAGCTAACTCTTCTTGGTTTCTAGGGAAAGATCAGACCTCATTTGCATTAACACCATTTCTTTGTCTTTTTTGCCAGTCCATGATACCTGTAAAATTCTCCTCCAGCAGCCCAGTTCAAATGAATCAGTTTTCTCCCTGTCAGCTTTCTTCACTGTCTGGCTTTCACAACCATACCTAGAAACTGGAAATACTACAGCATAGACAATCCTGACTTTTGTGTTCAGTGATGTTTCTCTAAACTTAAGTAAACAGTTACTTTACGCTTAAGCAAAACCCATCTGACAAGAAGACTGCAGCCTCCTGTGCAATGCCTGGAATAAAGGCAGTTGATCATAATGATCCCTTTTGGCCTTTGCAATCTGTGAATCTGTAACCTCCAGGTCAACTTGCAAAGTATATGTGTTTATCTAAACTTTTTGAATGGCCACTGTGCCCAAAGGGTTTGTCTAATCAGAGAACTAGCCTGTTTGTTTTTAGTTAGTAATTACTTGGGCTGTGTTTAATGCTTACTGTTTCTTTTATTTGTACATTATAGCTGTAGATGTTATGCTTGGTAGAAGAATAATTCATTGCTTTTCCAAATGAAGGGGGGGGGGAGAATATTTCCAGGCCCACCCAGCCCGGAATGCATTTTAAAGCACATTTTAGTGCAGTTGGTAAAAGATAGTTATCTCTATGGGATAAAGTAGAAATGAGGTAAGCTTGTTGGAATGGGGAAACCCATTTACTGCTTTTTTTAAGAAAAAGAAATTTGTCCTTGGGTGCTAAAAAGAGGAAATGAAGACATAATTTGTAGCGTGGGACAGAGAAGAAGGTATTGCTCGAGAAAAAGAGACGCCATTGCTCGCTATTGTATGTTTGGCTGATTTAAAAACAAAAGCCACTACAGCATGGTGTAGTGGTTTGAGTGTTAGACTGCAACTCTAGAGACCTGGGTTCAAATCCTTGCTCAGCTACAGAAACCCACTGGGTGACCTCGTACAAGTTGCCCACTCTCAGCCTCAGAGGGAAATAAAGGCAACAACCCCCACCCCTGAACAAATCCTGCCAAGAAAACGCTTGATAAGTTTGCCTTAAGTGTTAGAATAAGTTGGAAACAACTTGAAGACACACAAAATTAAAAATGTCTGTTTATTCAGAAGTAAGTTTCATTGTGTTAAGTAGGCTTCCTCACAGGAAGATGGGTATTACTGTATACTGCAGTCCAGTGCATAATCTCTAATTATAACAATTTGACAAGACAATCCCAATTAATTTTCAGCTGTACTACTTTTTCAGCTGCTTTCAGAATGTCACAGTTTCACTCTCCTCCCCTCAATTTCTTAATTTGTCCACAGCTTACTTCAGTTGTTACAAATTGAGTTCAAAAGTACTTTGCTCTCTATTAACTCAGGAGGGAAGAAAGAAGAGGAGGGGGGCAGAATCTTGCCCTTCCCAGTAGGCTCTGGCAAAAGCAAACTGCTGCAGCATCTCCTAGCTTTTGTGTTCTCTGTCCTGTGTTTTTGCCATCTTGGCCATATTGCTTGGCCACATGTATCTTGAATTTCATCCTTGGACGCTGCTATAAACATTGACTGCCTTGGAACATGTTTCACTGAACAACAAGAAACTTACTTTGCAGTAAAAGATTGTTCTGTTAGTAGGCTACAAGATCAATTCCTACTGTGGAGTGACCCATTTAAAAAGTGTGCAGTTGAAGTAGATGCACTGAAATCAAGGGCACTCAATTTAGTGTTGGCTAATAAATCCGTTTCAGTGGATCTACTCTAGTTTGGAAATAATGTTTGCTTTATCCCTGGGGTGGAAATCATATGTAGATGTCTTTGGACTGCCATTCTCAGCATTCTTCACCATCGATGGAGTATACTAGACTGCAAATATTTGATAACAGAAGCCAAACAGTTCAATAGTCAGTAGCAGCTGCTGGTTTCCATGTCAGTGAGGTAATGCATCTATTCCAGGTTTTATGCTGAACTTTAAAGGACTGGCCCTTGATGTTGAAGGTGTTTTGAGGATAGAATTCAGCACCTTTGATAGCTGCTTTAAAGTTCAGACTAAAACCCCCACCAGCTTCTTGCTGATATGGAAGCTATCAGCCACCATTGCTAATCGTTCCAGCAGTTATTTTTTTCCCTTTAATGATATGACTGCGCGTTGGAATGTAAGATCTGTAAAGAAGAGCACAATACAACTAATTTACAGCACAATCTTATTTTTTGTTTATTCAGAATACTCAATGTTTTCGGGAGTGGAGGTGGGGGTTATATCTAGGCAAGTGTGTGTAGGATTATATCTATAAGCACCTTGACTTCAAAGCTCATTTAAACACAGTGGGACTCAATTATGAATAAACAACACAGAAATGCACCATAAAAATGCTGTCAAGTCCCCATATATGAAGAGTCCTTCAAATTACACTGACAGCACAATGCTTGCTCAGCATCTTCCTCAAACTGCTCATGTTTAGTTTCCATTTGATATAACTGCAGTTGTGACATAAAAGCAGATCACCATGGAATCAAGTTTGGGTTTAGCTGTGCTTTTTTCTTTGTGGCTCTTGGGGGATGATGAATACAGGATTTTGTGACCTGCTGCAAGTAAGCTGATGAATAATCAATCAATGGCATTCAGTTAGCTTGTTTCTGCTCGTAATATGCATAATGCAACAAAAACTAATCAAGTCAATCCATGTTACATCTCATGATCTGCTTTAAGATGTTTGATTCCACACTTCTAAGCATGGATTTATTACAATTCATTGCCTTCCAAATACTTCCACTTAAATACTTTTAAGTACACTCCAAACATTTTTATTTCTTCATGGAAGCTGATTATACCAGTCTTGATTATTTGTTTTGAAGTTTATGGTCACATAAAATTAACCTGAGGTAAATCTTATATAGCAGCAAACAAACAAGACATTTTATTATAAAGTATAAAGATTGTGGCAAATCTCTCTCCCTTCCATCTTTTTTATGGTGACTAGAGGCATATACAATGTATGAAAGATGTTAGGAATCACCTTCCAGTTGAGACAGGTTTTGAGCAATTTTTACTGGTTCTTCCAAAAAGAAGTTGTCCACCTAACAGCAACATCCCAAATATGTGTCTCTTCAAGAAGCAAATCTTGTAGCATAGAAATTTCCATCACAAACTGACCATTATCAGGTCAATCTGCTTGTCTGTCTAGCTCAGTAGCATGTGTTACAATAAAGAATTTTCAGGCAAAGTTCTTCTACATTGTCAATGTTTTTTTCCCCCTCCTAAACTGGTGACAGCAGGAATGGAACTTGAGACTTCCTACATGAAAAGCAAATGCTTTCTCTATGGCCATTTCTACACTACACTGTTGTAGTGCTATTATTCCACTTTCAACATCCTGTAGAATTCTGAGGTTTGTAAGTTTACTGTGGCCAAAGAACTCTCTGGCTGAGAAGTCTAAATGCCCGTCTCTAAACTGCAAATCTCAGGATTCCATAGGATGTTGGACTAATAGGATTATAACAATGTAGTGCGGAAATGGCCTTTGTGTTGACTCTTTGTCTCAACAATAACAGCAACAGCAAATAATTTTATTTATTTATGCCCAACTTTTCCCCAGTACTAGGACTCAACGTGACTTAGGAAAGTTAGTGAAAATGTAGAAAAGGGGAAAATCTAATTAAACTATCAATAGGATTTAAAGCAGTTAAAATATAACCATTAAAATGCAAGAAATAAAAAATGGTACAGCACACTATTAAAAACCTTTTCCTACAGCTCCCAAAGGTCTGTCAAAAGCTCTGAGAAATTTAACAGTGAAATAAAGTGGACCTGGAAATGCTGTTTCCAGGACCAAGTTGTATAATAATGCACCTGTTAAGATTTTACCTTTTGTTCATAGGTGTGGAATATGATATTTGGCAGTAGCAATATACCTGTGTCTTTTCTTTCTTGAACAGGCATCTGGCATTCACAGAAGGAGAAGGTCAGGCACCAAGCCATAAGGAAGCATATGACCAAGGCAGGCTCCTACCAAAGCCCAGATATTGGTCCCAGAACCTGTTTCCAGCACCAGAATTCAGCCCTGGAATATAGGAAATAAAAATGAAATAGAACAGATATCAGCACATGTGAAGAGTTGCCTCTGACTCCATAACTGCAAGGGAGGAGTGTAATCCTATACATGCTTACTCAGAAATGAGTTCCATTTTACTTGATGGGGTTGAATCCCAGGTGAGTATAGTATTGCAGCTGAAGTGATTCCACTCCCCTGAATCTTCATGCTAAGCAAACTTTCCTTCACTTGCCATGCAACTTGTTAAAGACACTGCAAGAAAAAAAATGTCAATCTTAAGTCATATGTATGGTTTACAGATACATATATTATAATCCAGAAATTTGCCAGCATGTGATAAGGTGATTTGTACAGAACTTGGAAATGTTACTCTTTTTTTTTTAACTACAACTTTAGGAGTCCCCCAACCAGCATGGCCAGTGGAGAATTTGGGGCAATTTAGTCAAAAAAAGTAATTTTTCCAAGCTCTGGGTTTGTTCCTCTTTCCATAATTTTATCCAACAGAATTCTGTTGTGGGGAAAAGTTCTGTGAGCTCCGAATCCTATGCCTATTTTAATTGGAGTGAACACCATCAAATTTTATATGACTTATGTCTGAGTGGACATGATTGGACTAGGAATCTTTCATTATCTGGCTTGTATCTTTGACATCATTGCAGCCCATTCCATCATTAATGCATTAAGGAGTAAGAGGTGGACCAAAAAGGAATACCAGGTTTGAATGGGTAGTGCTTTGTATGGAAACACCATCTTCAGTTAGAACAAAGATGGCGGTAGCAGCAGAAAAGCATCTGAGGGTTACAAGTGGAAGATAATGTTGTCTAGACTCCAGTAAAAAGATAAGGCAGAGTGATTGTATGATAAGGACTATCTTAAATTTTAACTTCAACTGAGCATCATTACCAAGAATAAAACTGGGGCCTCCAGGATAGTTTGCTAGAGAAAAATAACAATACAAACAGATATAGAAATATGGCCATATAGAAAGATGACTTGTCTTCAAAACTTTGAAATCTGTACCATTGCAAGTGAATTAACCCCATTTGTGGTACAAACTTATTTATGCCTACTCAAATGTAAATCCCATCAAGTTCAAGTTCAACTGATTTCCAGGACATGGTCTAAGGCCAAATGATGCAGCTACCTCACTGAAGCTGTTTGGTCTCTGGAGAGGAGATCAGCTAGAAATCCCATGTGCACTGCCTTCAGTTCCATGTTGAAGGAAAGGGAGGAGGCATAACGAAGAATCTAAAAATTTGAAATTTGAAGATTTTAGATCTATGGTTGTAGTCTTAATGTTAAATGTATTGTCAGTACTACCAGAATAGACCCACTGAAAACAACACCAGTTAGTTGTGATTAATTGTGATGTTCTGTTCATTTGAAAGGGTCTTCTCTAGAAAGAATTAAAATAGCATTTACTCTTTAGCCCCCTATTTCTCTTGTATTCTCTTCTATAAGACTATGGAAGACACACGTCCATGCAAAGCTATATTATCTTTGGAAGTGGGCACTGAAATGGACCCCACTGAGTACAGGATGTTGCACTGCTACCAAACATGTTGCTATCAAAATTTGGTTGCAATTGTGGTGGCTAGTTATAGTACAAGAAATTACTAGAGAAGCCAGCTACACCACAAAGCCTTGGAAGACTACAGGGCAGACTGCCTTTTCCTTTGGGCATTAAAAAAAGCATCAAGAAGGAGTGCTGTGGTAATGTGATGACTTACTCTGTTTATTTATCTGCTTACCTACCTACCTAAGTATCTTATATTCATTGACCCATTTTGTTGTTCAGATTACTTCAGTACTTCATAGTAATAAACTGTGAGTAGAATTTTTGCTTAGGTAAACATCCAGCTTCTACTGAGCATCATTACCAACAGGTTCCTTGCTTGTCTGGCAGATAATTTCATGGTCCAGAAGGTAGGAGAGGCAACAAGGGGATCGGCTATTTTAGATCTGATCCTGATCAACATGGATGACTTTGTTGATGAGGTGGAGGTGGTGGGATCCTTAGGAGGGAGTGACCATGCTCTTTTGGAGTTTGTCATTCAGTGGGAAGGAGAAACCAAGTGTATCCAGAGACGCATCCTAAACTTTAAGAAAGCTGATTTCTGTAAACTTAGGGAGTTACTTGCTGAAACTCCGTGGTCAAGAATACTAAAAGAGAAAAGAGTTCATGATGGATGGGAGTTTCTTAAAAGTGAGACACTGAAGGCATAATTAAAAACTGTGCCAATAAGCAGGAAAAATGGCAGGTGTCTAAAGAAACCAGAATGGTTGACTAAAGAACTCTCAGCTGAGCTAAGTGTTAAAAGAAACATGTACAGGAAATGGAAGAATGGTGAAACCACCAACGAGGAATTCAAGCAAATAGCCAGGATATGTAGGGAGAAGGTCAGACAAGCTGAAGCGCATAATGAACTCAGGCTTGTCAGAGACATCAAAAACAATAAAAAGGGCCTTTTTATATATGTCCACAGCAAAAGGAAAAAGAAGGAAATGATAGGGTCACTGCGTGGAGAAGATGGCCACTTAATAACCAGGGGGGAAGTGGGAAGGCAGAACTACTCAACACCTTCTTTGCCTCAGTTTTCTCTCAAAGGGATAGAAGTACTCACCCTGGGGGGTGGGAAGCAGGTGAGGAAGCAAGGGAAATGCAGCACAGAATAAGTAGAGAAGTAGTACAGGAATATCTGGCTAAACTAGATGAATTCAAGTCTCCAGGGCCACATGAATTACCTCCAAGGATATAAAAAGAACTGGCAGAAGTCATTTCAGAACCACTTGCAATAATCTTTCAGAACTCTTGGAGAACAGGAGAAGTCCCAGCAGACTAGAGGAGGGCAAATGTTGTCCTCATCTTCAAGAAGCGGAAAAAAGAGAACCCAAATAATTATCACCCGGTCAGCATGACATCAATACCAGGAAAGATCCTACAGCAGATCATTAAACAGTCAGTTTGTAATTACTTAGAAATCAATGCCGTAATCACTAAAAGCCAACATGGATTTCTCAGAAATAAGTCATGCCAGACTAATCTTATCTCTTTTTATGATAGGGTTACAAGCTTGATAGATGAAGGGAATGCTGTAGACATGGCATATCTTGACTTCAGTAAGGCCTTTGACAAAGTTCCCCATGACATTCTTGCAAAGAAGCTAGCGAAATGCAGGCTGGACAGGGCTACTGTTAGGTGGATTTGTAACTGGTTGACTGAGTGAACCCAAAGGGTACCCACCAATGGCTGCTTTTCATCCTCAAGAGAAGTGACTAGTGGAGTGCCACAGGATTCTGTCCTGGGCCCAGTGCTATTCAATATCTTCATCAATGAGTTGGATGAAGGAGTGGAGGGCATGCTGATCAAATTTGGAGATGACAACAAATTGGGAGGGGTTGCTAATAGCCCAGAGGGCAGGTTGAAATTTCAAAATGACCTTGACAGATTGGAGAGCTGGGCCAAAGCTAACTAAATGAATTTCACCAAAGACTAATATAAGGTCCTACACTTAGGCAGAAAAAATCAAATGCACAAATACAGGATGGGGGACGCATGGCTGGGTAGCAGTACATGTGAAAGGGATCTAGGAGTCTTGGTAGATCACAAGCTGAACATAAGTCAGCAGTGTGATGCGGCAGCCAAGAAAGCCAATGCAATTCTTGGTTGCATCAATAGGAGTATGGTGTCTGGATCGAGGGAGGTAATGGCAGCACTCTATTCTGCATTGGTTAGGCCTCATTTGGAATACTGTGTCCAGTTCTGGGCACCTCAATTCAAGAAGAACATCCACAAGCTGGAACATGTCCAGAGGAGGGCAACCAAAATGGTGAAGGGTCTGGAAGCCATGCCCTATGAGGAACGGCTTAGGGAGCTGGGTACGTTTAGTCTGCAGAAGAGAAGGTTAAGAGGGGACATGATAGCCATGTTTAAATATTTGAAGGGATGTCATGTTGAGGAGGGAGTAGGCTTGTTTTTTGCTGCTCCATAGATTAGGACAAGGAGCAATGGATTCAAGCTGCAGCAAAGAAGATTCCACCTGAACCTCAGGAAGAACTTCCTGATGGTCAGAGCTGTCTGGCAGTGGAATATGCTGCCTTGGAGTGTGGTAGAGTCTCCTTCTTTGGAGATTTTTAAGCAGAGGCTGGATGGCCATCTCTTGGGAAGGCTTTGATGTGTGTTTGATGCATGGCAGGGGGTTGGACTGGATGGCCTCTGTGGTCTCTTCCAACTCTATGATTCTATGATCCTTTTTCCATGTGAGGCTGGCTTCGGTAAACTGGAGGTATAGACAAATTACTTCATTTCTGCTTACACTATAGCATTCTAATTTAAATCCCAATGCTAAATTATTTTTTATAAGTCTTTAAGGTATATTTCGGTTATACTTTAAAGTTCAAAGCAGCTGGAAGTATCCACCATGGTCTCTGAACAGACAGTTCATAATAGTTTTAAAATGCCATTGGGATTAAATTGAAGGTAAAGGTTTAGAGCATGATAAATGGCACTTGCAAATAGTCTCAGCTTAAAAAACAATCACAGCATAAAACTCTAAAGAACAAAGTATACGAAATACGTGTATAAAGAACCAGATAGGCAAACAGTTCAATTCCAGATATAGATCAATTCATATATTAAATCCCATAAAAGGCCCTAAAAATAAGCATCTAATTTCCTTTATTAGCCAAGATCAATGGGAGCTGAGACAAGCAAAGGAAATAATGTACTGTGGCCGTGTAGATCTGAAGGTGCCTAGATACTACAGTGATAAGAGCTTCAGAAATGCTTGAATAGACAGCGCAAAAGAACATAACACAATCTGCTTGGCATAAATTAGGAGCAAACAGAGCAGAACAATTCTGATAAGGTTTTCTCCATCCTCCCTCTTCTACTCCCACATCTATTTCCCTTACTAGACAATTCTTGAGCCCTTACAGAGTAAAATATTTGGGGGTCTAAGCCTAAGCTTTTTTAACTTGAAATCTTTCTCAGTTTTCTTTAAGTGCCCATTTTAAATTACCATTATAAATCCTAATGAATTTCAAATGGAGTGTGTGTGTTATTCCTATTAGAAAATCTCAGTAGAGGTAGTGATTTGCTAAATTTCAGCTACGATTGATAAAACTTAGAATGCATTTTCCAGTCTCTTTTGATGACCTAGTTACTTCTGTTCAGCCACTAAAAAAACAAAACATATTTCTCTACTGAAGTAAGCTGTGTTCATTTTTTAATTAGGGCATTCATTTCTTTCTCTTCATTTAATATACAGGAAGGTTATTAGACTATTATTTTAAGCAATTGCACGTATTTTTTTTTCTCATGGCAAGCCACATGCAGCTAGTTTATGGAAGAAGTGTTATCCATTCTTTCTCAGATAATTCCTGCTGCCCCCTCCCAATATTACCAGGGAAATATTAAAATAATCACTAGTCATGCTCCCCTGGGTTAGCAGTCAGTAAGGAACAATCAAGAATTCACAGTGTCACATTTTCAGGTGCGTAGAAAGAGACGAGAAGAGAGAAAAAGTCAAGAGAGAAGGAAATGGGGGATATTTGAGGAAACCTTTCCATTTAACTATTCAGCTATTCACATAGTACCTACTACTATATGAGCAACAATAAACACACTAAAGGATTATAAAAGATGTACCTTGGAGCTCACCCAAAATAATAATATGCAGTCTTGTATTTTATATAACAATATCCTGCACAGTAAAAACCAGAGTAAAATTAACAGAGGAGGAGAACTGAAAAGAGTCACTATCTAATCCTCATTCCTTGGAAAGATGCCTAAGCCAATAAGTGGGGAGGACTGCCTTACAAGCCTAAAAGGGCATGTTCTATAAGAGCCATGGCTGCTTGAGGAAGAAGCAAACATCAGTTTCCCACTACATTCCATTCCATCAAGATTAATTTTTTCCTCCTTCCCACTTTTTTCAGTCACTTTCCAGTCCCAACTATTTAATTGCTTCCCAGTTCTTCTGCTAGATTCTACTGCTCAGTGACTTAGCCTTTCCTTCAGTCTTAAACCCTCTTCTCTTGTCTTCCTGAATCTGCCAGAGGAAGATCCACCTACTCTAACAAATTCTAACTTTCTAAAATTTATTTGATAAAACAAAACATTAATTTCTTTTTAGTGTGAAGTTCTAGTGAGTTAAGTCACATCAGGAAAAAAACACCAGTCAGTTAATAATCCAATGAGTTAATTAACCTGGCATTCTTGTGCTCTCTGGCTTTAGATTTTCCCATAGTTGATATGGTATGAAAGTAGTTGTGGTGGAAAGGACTATTTCTCTCATTTTTGGTATCAACAAAAGAACTGTGCTCAAATATGTGCACAAGTGGTAATACAGCCAGATAAAATTAAGTCACATTTCTAATGGGATGAGTACTGAATGACAGAGACATTATGTGTAGCAGCTATATTCCCAAACCCACTATATCTGGAGAGCAGTTTTTAAAGAAATTTCTAATGTTATTCACCAGCATAATTGAGTTCTTTCCCATATTAGGCTAGATAAGTTATTTATCAGAATTATATATTTTTGTGTAGAGATCTCATTGGTTTTCATTGCTTAGCTGCCAGAAAGTGGTAGTGTGTGTGTGTGTGTGTGTGTGTGTGTGTGTTTGCACACATGCCTTCAAATCACTTGTTGATTTATGGTGACCCCATGAATTTTATAGGTTTTCTTAATCAAGGAATACTCATAAGTGGCTTTGCCAGTTCCTTCCTCTGAAATACACTAGGTCCCCCATATTCACATGACCGGTATCCACACTGAAAACATTTTGTTCCCATCTCTTTTTGGACGACACATTGTTGTTAATTTTTATGTTTTATCAGTTGTGCACTGGCTTTGGATGCCAAATAATGGCTACAAAGCCTTTATCTTAGATTCTAAAATTCAGTCAAGTTTCAGGACCTCATCTCCAAGCTGCATATTTAACTCAATACCTATGTCATTCATCTCATTGAAAAAAAGTGTTTAATTATCCACATTTTTAATTATCCAAAGTCCAGGAATGTATCTCCTGTGGATATAGGGACATACTGTATATCCTATAGCACCTGGTACAGTGGACCTCCTGTATAAATGACCCTGCATCTGTGAATTCCAGATAATGTGTCACGTCCTGTGCCTAAAATGGTGGTAACACAAAGTATCCACATACACATGACTCCCTATTAATAACATGGGTCATGAGGATTCACATTTTTTTCCCTATTCACAGGGGTTTCTGGAATGGAACCCCCTCAGATACAGAGGACTCACTGTATTCTTGATGGCCCCCCACCCAAGAATTAACCAGGGCTGACCCTGTCTAACTTCTAAGATCGGCCAGGATCTGATGCCTTTTGGGTATTTAGGTAGGCTTTGGTAGACATTTTTAAGAAAGTAAAGTACCTGTCTGTGACTAACTGGAAGGAAAGGCTTTGGCACATAACTTTTGTAACTATGCAAGTTAGGGAGCCAAAAAAAAAAATAAGTAAGGCTCAAAATTCTTCTATGAATTTTTTGTTTCATTTTGTTTTGTTTCCTTTTACTCATTATTCTCACCATAAGAAAATGATTGTCTTCCTTGTACCATCAACAGTGTAACCTTTGGAATACTTAATTCAATTAATTCCTTACCCATGTATTTGCTTTGATTGATTTAAGTGATATCCACTCAACACTGTATCATCTTTTAATATTAATTTTAATTATACTTTCACTAGTTTCTTTAATTGTATGGTTTAAATTTAATGAATTTATTAAAAACCAACTAATGGTAAAAACTGTTTTAGTATAGAATGTTTCATTTGTAAATATTAATCTAGATTAAGAAACAGGACTTAGCTCTTTTAACAGTGAATGTCTGTGACCATCATTTCAAGGCAAGAATATAAAAATATCACAGTAATATTTTTAACGCATTTTTAAACCAATGTTCTCCAGGTGGTGTGTACAATCTGTTAAAAACAAGAAGTTAAAAAACCACAATATTCTACAATAAAACAATGAAATAAAACCAGAATAAACAGGCAAAACTACTAAAACTTGAGAAAACAATTGAAAGGCAAAAGCCTAGAGGAATCCACTGGACTTCGTTTAGCTTGTACCCAGTTGTAGAATGCTCACTGCTTGGAAACCCAATTGACACTAATAGTGGCCTCACTTTAGTGACACATTAAACCTTGGCTCGTCACTATAGTTATTAGGAAATAGGGATCGTGGTTTGTCTAAGCTGTGAAGTTCTTTGAACACGGTTTGCTGTTGTTGTGTGCCTTTAAGCCATGCCCAGTTTATGGCCACATTAAGACAAATCTATCATAGGATTTTCTGGGACAGATTTCTTCAGTGGAGTTTTCTCATTGTCTTCCTCTGAGGCTCAGAGGGTTTAACTTGCCCAAGGTCATCCAGTGGGTTTCCATGGCTGGGTTTCCATTTTTATAGGGTTTCCATTGTTATAGCGCTATTATTCTACTTTCAACATCCTATGGAATCATGAGGTTTGCAGTTTAGGGATGGGCATTTAGAATTCTCAGCCGGAGAGCTCTTTGGCCTCAGTAAACTACAAAGCCCAAAATTCCACAGGATGTGGAAAGTAGAATAATAGCACTATAACAGTGGAATGCAGAAATGGCCTAAGTCCAACTACTATAGCATGCTAAGTGTACACGCTTTTAAATTGTTTTGTTTTGTTGCCTATATCACACCTTGAAAACCTTTGACATATAGCAGTATTTAAAAACATAAATGTAAATGCCAAAACAAGTGCTTTGAAGATTCTCAGCTTTCATAATACATGTTAATTTGAAATTAACTGTAAAGTCTGAAGTGTTCATATGTGTCTTGCTACAATGCCTTTTAGTTGCATGAGCTAATTAAGGCAAATTGCCATGGCTCAAAGGTAGAACATCCATCTTGAATGCAGAAGGTTCCAGATTGCAATGTGGCCATTTGATAAGAAAGGTTGACAAAGACCCCTGAACAGCTCCTGCCACTCAGCGTATGGTAAACAATACTGTACTAGACAGACAAATCATCCAATTCAGAGCCTGGAAAAATTATTTGTAGACTACAGCTCCCTACATCCCCACGGCAGCATATCCACTGAGAGTTGTACTTTACCCATTCCTAAGCCATAAGGCAGCTTCCTATCATTGATCCTATAACTGGGCAGAGTGAACCAGTTTCCTCAACTAGTGGGTGGTGATGGTGGGAAGAAGCAGGAGCAAGGGACTGGAGGATATAGCTGCGTGTGCCACAAAATCTTCCTTTTGCCCCCTCTCCGCCGGCTCACAGAGATCCAGTGTAGTGATCTGAGCATTGAACTACACTGAGTGTGGACTCCCTGCTCAGCCACTGAAACCCACTGGGTGAGCTTGGGTGTGTTACATACACACCGCCCCAGAAAACCCTGTGATAGGTTCATTTTAGGGTTGCCATAAGTTCGAAATGCTTGAAGGCACACAAAAACAACAACAACAACAACAACAACAACAACAACACTAGGTCACAGCCACCAAGTACAGTGAAAGACTCTCTTCTGTACTTTTAATTTGGGGCACTGTCTTTTGACTTTGCCAGCAAAATGTCTGGAGCCTGTCATTTCTGCTATGCTCACTTTTATGTAGACTTTTTATGTACATGCACCTAGTTCTCACACAACAGGCTCACAACTGAAAATGGTTGCATCAGCCTATAGGGAGCTAACTTTGTAGATTCAGCTTGTGGGAAGGGGGGATTGCACATTCAATCAGATGTATCTGCCAGATTTCTTTTTTGTGCTTGTAACATATAATAAGCAACAGCTGGTCAGTCATTTGAACATACATACATCATTTGTGAATACTGTCCATTAAATCAGGTTATCAAATTATCAAAGATCTTATTGCATTGTTTGTAAAATACAGAAGGAAATTTCTTTAAATACATGTATTACATGGTCAGATGAACCTTTGGGGAGTGGAGTTCCTCAACCCACTTACATGGAAGTGAACCCCATTGTCTTCAATGGGACTTACCGCCAAATAAATGTCCGAAGAAATCATATTTTGCACTGTGGAGGATCAGGAGATAACTGGCAACACATCAGAAGTGAAACCCAATAGGACGGCATCTCAAGTACTCTTCATGCCTGCATAGGGATGGGATATATATGGCACAGTTGCCATGCCCAGGGCATAGCTAAAGATGCCATGGCACATAAGGAATCAATAGGCACCCACTATTTCTCTCCTAAATAGAACCTTGCAGGAATAGGTCAGGTGACTGTCATTCTTGTCAAAGGTAATTGGGATTGTGAACCCATTTCCTGGACTTAAATTCATCAGAGTAAACCAGTCCGCCGTGCCTCGGCAAACTTCGAATAGCAAGGAAAGGGATGCCTTTGCCCGGCTAATGATCCGTCTTATCTAATGACACCCGGTCCTTTTATAGCTCTGCGATCGCTCCGAAGCACGCGCGTCGCCCACCCCTCCTTCCCGGGAGTCTGTCTCCCCACCCCGCTCCCCTCCGCCTCGCCGCTTCTCCTGCCGTCCCCAACACCCTTCCCCTTCGCTCCCGAGGCAGCGCCAGCGACACCAAGCCCCCCGCTCCGAGTCCCTCCTCCCGCTCCAGCCTGCCGGGTTTTCCGAACTGCCGGCGAGACCGAAGCCCGTCGGCGATTGGCGAGGGCGTCCGGCTCCAGCCAATGGGCTGCGGGGGACGCTCTCCTCGCTGTAGTGGGGGGCGACCCAGCGCCGGAGTGCCATTCGGGGGAAGAGTCCGGCGCTGAGCGGGTTGGATGCGGAGGCTCCTCGGAGCGGCTGGTCCTCCTACCTGCTCGGTGCCCACCCCCTCCCCGGCCGGGGTTCCGCCGAACATGCGCGGCTCCGGCTCGCTCTGATTGCCCCTCGGGGAGCCGCCAGAGCCGAAGCCGGGCTTCCGAGCGCGCCGCGGGGTCCTCGTCCGCCTTCGATGGTGAGCCGTCGTCCCTCGTCGTCGTAGGACCCACCTGGGGGGGGGGGGGGCTGGTTAGGTCGCCCGCTCTCTTCGCTTGAGGAGGGTGAGTAGCGGGTCCTTCTTTGGCGGCTCGGGCGGGGGCGGGGGCGAGCGAAGAGGCTGCTTTTGTCCGGGGTGGGCTGAGACCAGATTTCCACCACGATCCCACGTTGCCCCCCCCCGGGGAGACGGGGGGCGCGGGATGGCATCCACTGCCTTCCCCAGCGTCTCCTGTCACTTTCCAAAACTCTCCAAAGAGAGTTGTTAATTGGAGGTGAGGGGAGACGGGATCGGGGGTGTAGCTGCGGCAGGGGATGAAGGACGGCATTGCCTGCTGCCCCCCATAGGGATTTTGCCACCCCCGTGAAATTCATGCTTCAGGCCCCGCAGTCCTGGCGCTGCGGAAGGTGAGACATTACAAATCCTCCACACCTTTCTATTCGCTGTATTCTCGGTCGAGCTGCCTGTCCCATTTATTGGGATGCGTGATCCGTCGTTCTAAATGCTCCCGTGAAGTTTTAAGTCACACCAGCAATTGGGGGGGGGGGGGATTGGGACAGAGTTTTTATTGCGGGGAGGCGATGTCTTCATTTTGCCGCCTGCCCGCCCCTCTCCCTCCCGGAGCTACACCCCTGGATGGGTCTGCACGCATCCTGCGCTTTCACCTCTGCAAGACGGCGAACCCGGATCTTCGGTTCTTCCCTGCCTTCGAACAGCCTCAGAGGGGAAGGTAATCGGGACCTCCGGGAGAGTTCGCAGCCCTGCTTACTCGGAAGGAGATCCCGCTGTGTTCCGTGGGTCTTACTCCCGAGTAAGTGTTTGGCGAATGCCGCTGTTGCCTCTTCTTTCTGTGCCTTTTGAATGCGGGACTTCGGCGCCGTCTTGGTAGAGGTGAAGTCCTGGACTCAGACGTGATGCGTGCCTGGGACCATTTCCGCACTAGCCTGTTATAGTGCTATTATTCCACTTTCAACATCCTACGGAATCCTGGGGTTTGCAGTTTAGGGAGGGGCCGGACGGCCCCTCCCTAAACTGCAAACCCCAGGATTCCGTAGGATGTTGAAAGTGGAATAATAGCACTATAACAGGCTAGTGCAGAAATGGCCCTGGGCCCCTTTCTACAGAATACCAAGCACATGATCTTTTCCATTCGTAAGGCTGAGTGAGGGTCCAGTATGCAGTGGTGCAGTCAATGAATTTTAGACTCCGGACTTTCTTACTGGGGAGAAGGGGGTGGGACGGTTGCTTGGAAATGCTATGAAAATGCTGTAATCTGCTTCAGATGGTGGGATGTCAACTTGGAAATGCAGCAAGCTATCTCTGTTGGGGAGAGATTCGCGTTTAGCCGACAGGGATGCCTGGCCCGAAGTCCAGCCCTGATGGCTCCACTTTGGAAACTGTGCTTACTCTGGGTTTCATGCTACAATCCTATGCTCCAAGAGCAGGGAAATCAGTTCCCTTGAGCCTAAGCTGGACTTCTCTCTGAGCAAATTTGCATAAGGTGGAGCTCTTCAATGACCCTGCAGGAGGAATGAAGACTACGCAAACTTAATTAGTTTTTTCTTATTCATATATAAAGCCAGTATTTGCTTGGAGAATTCTAAGGAAAGGTTTATGGGATGCAGTCTGAACTTGGCTATAATCTGAAGTCGCTCTGAATTTTTGACTTTGCACAGTTATGTCTTGTGGGCGCACAGCTGTACCCCGTACCCCCCCTCCGCACTCACACTCCTGCATGCTCACAAGAAGAAATACAAGCATCCAGAATGGAACATAGAATTAGGAATATCTGAAGCTATTTATTATATCAAGGTCAGGGCATGTGTATAATTAAAAACTCTTGGCACTTAGAAAAAGCTGTATTTATCTCTTAAGCCCCTAGTGAACTGTGAGACTGTAATCAGGAGGATATAATATTGGTAAAGCACACAGCCAGGGAAGAATTCTCTGCAGAGTATCTGGCTGTATTTATTATTTTTACTCTCCTAGGAAGGAAGGCTCCATCTGTCTTTCAAGCAGGCCATGACTATAGATGGGTGTGAGTTTCAGCGTGTCTGCCTGAGTTGGACTCCAGATGTGTGAGCTCAGCTGTTGTCTGTCACTTGGGTGACAACTGACTTTCCCTCTGAAATGCTTTGGCTTCTCCATTATCCTCAGCCCAGCATCAAATGTTTTGACTCCCTTCTCTCGTTTTATGGATTGGGCAGCCCCAGGGGAAGAGGGTATAGTTTTGTTTGGTTATCTTTATCAGGACCTTGGTGTGTCTCTAAGAATCTTATAAGATTGCAGGGGAAGGAAGAAGTGCTTCACACTCTCTTGTTTTTGAAAATATTAATTTTTAAGATGTACAGATTCTGCCTTAACTCTGAGAGCCTCCCTGAAGTGTGATGAACATCCGTCTCCCCTCTCTTTCAAACAACATTAAACTTTCCCATCAGGATTTTAACCTTATATAGCAACCATTTATCTTGACTTACTGGCGGGAGGGGAGGGAGGGTGTCTATTCAGAATCTTAAAGGTGGACGCTGAGGTTTTGTGTGTCACTCTTGCCCCAGCTGGAGGCAAAGGAAAGCAAAATAAAAGTTTTTGTGGGATGTTTTTATTTTTTTGGTGGGGATGGGCCAGTTTTAGTGTTTTTAAATGCCAGCAGCTGGGGAACTGAAACACAGTGGGGAAGACTTTACAAGGTCCTAACACAATGTTTATGCAAAGGATTAAATGCTAACCCTGTATATTTCCCACATCCTAAAGTAAAAAGGTGACAAAAATAAATGGCTGTCATGTATCCCTCCCCATAGCTTGAGATGTGGTTCAGAATGCTGACCTTTAGTTAACTGTGTTTTTTCCCATGCACACCCTTTGCCTGCAGTAATTTAGCAACAGCAGATTGTTGGTTTTTTTTTTCCCAGTGTGATATTCCTTTTCTTTGGCTCTGCTGAAATATTTGGGAGAGAGTTGGTGTGGATGAATGTTACTAAGAAGCAGATAGTTTAACTGTGTGCAAAAAAAATAATTTAGTCTAGTGAGATGGTTAAGTGTAAGAGAGCAGATACTACTTGATGGTAGACAGTTAAAACGCTTCTGGCTTGATCCTATGAGTTTTTGTTTGGAAGTAAGCCCCACTGCACTGAAGGGGCTCCTTTTAATACAGGCCTTAAAACCTGCTGCTTTCTGCACCCTTATTTGGAAATAAATCTCATTGGATGCAAGAAGTCTAAGTCTTCTAAGTCACTTTGCATATCATCACATTCAGAGTCACATCTTATAACGCTTTTTCTCTTTGTAGTCATGGATATCACAGTCAGTCAGACTCAGTTACCTAGAAAAACTTTAACATCAGCTGTGGGGCAGGGAGGGGGAGGAAATCTTACAGGGTTAATAGCTGAGCTATTAAGATTGGAGTCAGATGTGGCTAAAAGCAACAGGAGAGTCTGGATTTCCTAATATCCTGTGGTATAACTGAAAAGGTAATTGTATTTTTAAGGGGCTCTTTTTTGAAAAACAACAACACCCTGTTTCTATTTAGGACTCTTTTAAAAAGCTATAGACTATATAAATAGACCAGAATTCCTCCAATGCACAGTGATGAACTGTGCTTAGAGTATAAACCTCGATTTGAAAATCATCAAATGTGTAGATTTCCGTACAGAAATAGAAGTAATCTTAGTATCATCTCTTTAAATGGTGAATTCGGGAGAAACCATTTCTAGAAAACTAGTATGCCATCCTGTATCTTTTAGAAATAGTTATTCTAGATAGATAGATAGATCCAGGCTAAACGGCTTTGACCAAATATTCGTTGTCAGAGATAATGAAGTATTTTGTTCTTGCTGCTTGGCATTGATAGCAAAGGAGTATTTTGTTGAAGTCCGCACTCATCTGTTAGGTCTGTCTCCCCCTGTTGTCCTACAAAATGCATTAGTTTAATGTGTGTTGGCTCAGCACATTGGAATCTCTCTTGCCTGCTGTACAGGAAACAGAGCCCTATAAGGGGTAGTTAGAGTGATATTTAATACAGTCATTGGACATCAACTGGTAATACTTCTTTTGAGGAGTGAGTCAGTGTGTGCAGTAGAGACTGCTTTATCTGTACTGGAAATTTCACGTGAAAAGTCAGAAAGGGAATCGGGTCAAATTGTGCCCCATTTTTCCAACAGTTGCATGGTTGTAAGTTTCATTCACAGGCATAAAATTCAGATATCTATGCATAGGAACCATATGGTTTGCATGTAAAACCTTTTGCATGTAGGAACCATATGCTTTGCATGTAAAACCTGTCAGCTTCAGTTTCTGGCTTTATAAGGGTGGAAAACAGGTGTTTTAAAAATCTTCAAAGATGATGCCAGTTCATGTAAGTAATAATGAGCAAGATGGACCAATGGCCCTTTTGATAGACAGAATCTTCCTATTTTCCTATGAATATGCCCTTGTCCGGGTACTTGACCAAAACGTCTGTGACTCTACAGTTTAAATTATGAGTTGAACTCATTTGCTCTGCTGACCAGTTGGTCACTCATCTAAAACTGGTAGCTAATTTTCTTTTTTAATATGCTCTTGAAAAATATCTCCTGGTTTATACACCTACAAATGATGAACATTCCTATAGAGGCAGCTTTTGGTTAGTGTATGTATTGTATCATTTTTCCCTTTATGCAAGTGGTAGTTAAACCAGGAAGTTTCTGGTTAGAAACTTGGTATTTCATTCGAACTAGGAAACTAGATGCTAGCTTCAAAATAAACCAGGATCCTAAACTATGATTTAGCATCTCAGCTTCTTCTGCAAATTAGGACATGTTGAATTCAATGAGTAACTGTTGATAGTTTGAGATCTCCTAGTTTAACTGGTGTTAGCATGAGGGGAAGAGTGAAGGGTCTTTATGAGTGAATCAAAGGTTCATACGATCATGTGAATACACCCCAGACTGCTACTCACCTCAAATCAAGATGTGACATGCATCATCTTTACAAGCACTAACATGGCAAAGCTTTATTTCTTCTCATTAACAAGGCACAGCCTTCCTAACTTCTAGATTTTGCGTGTGTGTGTAAGCTTCCTCTCCTGCTTTCCACTATTTGTACTCCCCTTTTCATTAAGTCAAACTGACTTATCATTCCCTATTTGTACACTCCTTTTCAGCGGTTGAAATGCTCACCAGTGTTCTGTAGTGTTACAACAGCTGAGCCAACAAACATAAATGGGGCTCTTGCCGACAGAATTATATAAGATTTTGCCAGATCTACTTGTGATACCAATGCAAAGTATCCTGGCATTGCCTGCAGCATTGCTGTCACCATTCTAAATAGATAGGTGAGTGCCTTTTATTTTCTTTTGACAGCAGTAAGAACAGGAGGAAAGTAATGTTAGCTTCTTCTTGCTTCCCCATCTAGCTGAAGAATGGTGGGAAGCAACATGTTTTACAACTTATAGCACACTGATGTCATGACACTTCTGGCAGCAATATTCACATAGACTAATCAGATCATTTTGTTCCTTGCCAAGATGACAGTCTTTCCAGATGCAGTTTCCTTAGTTCTTGGTCCATTGTCAAAGGGTATTTCCAGTTCTCGAGAGAAATTTCTCAAGGGTTTTGTAATAACTCTGTCTTTGTCATTATATTGTGTTCATGTTTAGACTTTGCTCTAAGTGAATTAATGTTCTTGTTAGAGACTTTTTAGGAACATGGTAAAGCAACTCAGTGTGTGTTCATTAAAGCTCCCCCCTCTACTATCTCTCTCTGCAGAAAGAATTTCCACAATATGCACAATAATTAAGATGCCGAGAGGGGTGTGTGAGCTAACACAAACCATTAATATTTCTTTAAAAAACAGAGATGGCAACCAACCTCAAAGCTGCTGTCATTTACCTCTTTTTGGAATAGTGCCTAGAAGAGCAGTTTGCTGCTTCCCTCTCATTTTTTCTTTCTGTCTTTCTTTCTGTCTTTCTTTCTGTCTTTCTTTCTTTCTTTCTTTCTTTCTTTCTTTCTTTCTTTCTTTCTTTCCTTCCTTCCTTCCTTCCTTCCTTCCTTCCTTCCTTCCTTCCTTCCTTCCATTTTTTAGTGAAACAGCAGAGGCCACAAGTCAGCACAGATTTAAACACACTCCAGCTGACAGAAGTAACTGAGTTTAAGTGCAGATAACTCCTGGATTACCATCATAATCTTGAAAAAATCAAAGATATGGGAATAATACACAGTCAACCTATTGAAGGGGTGGGTAAAGTGTGTCTTTTAAGCTACATGAGCCCCCCAATGCTTTTTTTGTAGGAACTCGGTAACTCTGATGTTCCCCATAATTTTTTTATTTTTAGTTGATGGGAAAGGGAACTAAATGCATTGCAGTCGACGGGACAGTCAATATCATAGTCCGTATCCCATTTAGCAGTTGGCTTAAGTACATTTATGTCAATTTAAATACATTTAAGACTCGTTTATATATAAATATAAATTTTATAATAATCAAATATGTATGGGGAAATTTTGTGTGTTAATGAGTTGAGTCAGTTTTATTAATGATTGAAATATTTAAAAGCTATAATAAGTAGTCTGTTTTTATCTATCTAGTGTGTGTGTGTGTGTGTGTGTGTGTGTGTCTATATATATAATAAAAATTTAAAAAAGACTTCACTGAGCCCACTGAACCCTTTCCCCTGAGACCATACTTCTTGGACTTGTGGGCGTCAAGCACCTGGTCAATCTGAAAAGTGGTCTGTGGCCCTGTGAAGATTGCTAACCTTGGATCTGCTTCCACTTATCTAACCTGTCCTAAGATGACCGTGAGGATCCTTTTTAGGGCACACGCCGCCTCTCTCCAAGCTCTTACAAACTGGAATACCTTGTCTTTCAGGCCATCATTATTGATCTCCACTGGAAACATGAATGGTCTGTAGACTGACCAGAGGGAGGCGGTTTCCTCCCTCAACCATCTGTCAGGAATGTACCTTCCCCTCACTTAGTCCATGATTTGCCGTTTAACAACAGGGCGAGGGAGGAGGAAGAGCTGTATGATGTTGTGGTTAAATGACTGAGCAGTGAACCTTGATGTCTCTGGTTTGAACCATACTCTACCATGAATTCACTAAGTGGACTTCTGGCAAGCTGTGTTCTTTCAGTCTTTGCCCACTCCCCTTTCTGTGTTATGGGAAATAAGACTGATTTATCATACAGGATTATTGTAAGGATTACAACAAAAAGATGTGTCTGAAGCACTTTCAGTTCTCCAAAGTATTATGCAAATATACAGTACCGTGATTCAGAATGAGAGTTCATGCTCTGGAAATCCTTTCCTTTTGTTTAGAGAAAAACAGTTTACTGATCTATTTACTGACTGACTTGATTAGAAAAGTGGCACTCCCAGGGCAAAAAAACAGTGTAAGAAATACATGGAATATTCTTCTGAGCTGGCAGTGACCCTGTCAGCACAGAGCTTCAGAAAGAATGTTTCTTCTGAAGTTGAGTGGGATACTTTCTGGATTTGGAGCAGTGCAGACTTCTAACTTAATGCAAGAAGCCTAGGCTAAGCCTGAATGAAGTCCATGACCCATTGGTTTGCTGTGCGTGCTCTAAGATATGTACATTAATTCTCACTGGCTAGTGTACAGAAGCTTTGGATTTCTGCTTCTTAATTTTTCTGTGGATTTATGCTGCCTTTTGCCTGCTCTCTAGGCCTGGATGTCTGGTGAATGATTGTTTGAGTATGTACTTCAAAAAGAAATGCAAGCAGATCTACAAGAGTATTACATGCTGAAGTTTCAAGCAGATGTCCTTTCTGTAAATATGAGCTGCAGGTCCCTTATCCCACAAATGTGGTCTTTACATTCAGTAATAATTCTGTTTGAACTGTTGCCAATTGTGTGCAATATTGGCAGCATAGAAGAACCTGTACAAATGCACACAAAAGCATTTGATGTGCATTTCAAGAATAGAACAGTGCTTGTATTTAGTTTAAGTGGCGATACTTGCTTTCCTGTGACTGCTTTTCTTTTGGTAAATAACTTTCCCTTTAGACCTGTTGCTTTTTAAACATCACAGCAAATAACCCTGGTAGTGACTCAGTGATTGTAGCAAACTATACCAACACACCCATGTCTTCAAACATGGCTCACTGTCAGACAACAGCAAAGCAGAGGATGGGTGAGGATAATTACAAGTAGAGAATGGAAGGACACATCTAGCATGTTTTTACCAGCTGCAGTGCCTCCCCCTAGCATCTTGTCTAAGCTTATTTCTAGCTTCAGAGTTCAAATCAAAGGAAAAAAGAAGGTGTGATAGGTGTCCCAGATTGGTATGGTATTTTCCTGTCTGATAGGCCCTTAATTCTCCCAGGTTGGTGTGGTATTTCCCAGTCTGATAAGGCACCCTATCTGCCACACAGCACTGCTTCCACTTTATAACACCACCTTTGTGTAAAAGAGTGAGGGTTTTCAATGTTTATTTAGAACCCCTTAATAGTTTTGTGGTAGTGTGTTTTCTTTGTTACTTTAAGTACTTTTTACAAGTCAGCCGAGTCAGCATTTACAAAATAAAACTGTAACTTTTGTTTAGGTGACAATAAGAATAAAGCATTAAAGCTCATATGCAGGTCAGAGTTAATACATTTCTTCAGTGTGCTCTTTACGGTTCATTTGTATCGTTAGATTCTTATATAAAGTGCAAGCATCACATAACAGCCCTTTGGCTACACTCCCATCAAAGGCTCAATCCCCAATCTAGGTCATACTCTCTGAGCAGATTCTACTAAGGTTCAATTACTCTTCTGTTTCTCACTAAGATTCTACTGAGAATTAAACCTTCATACACACAGTCACCTTCCCTGGCTGATCGAGAGACTCTACTGAAGAGCTTCTTGCTAGGAAGCTCACTGAAGGACTAAATGCAGACTGGTACTCAGCTTTAAATAACTTTTCCACTCAGTCACCGGTCTCAGACTCAGTGGTTAAATGCCGCTACTGCAGCCACAACGTTGTGAGTTCAGTCCTGTAGGGCTCCAGGTTGAGTCAGCCTTCCATAGGTTGATACCAGCTTGTTGGGGGCAATTAGCTAAACACATTGTAAACCACTTAGGGAGTGCTTTCTACTGATAAGTGGTATAGAAATGTAACTGCTATTACTATTGCTATATTGTCACTACTTCTATAAGAAAGACATGGGTCAAGGTACACATAGTTTGTCTCACCTTTCCAGGGACTCTGTAGATTTATAACAGGAAAAGCAGAAGCTGTAGGTATATCTGGTGGATCTGTAACATTGATAAAATCCATGTCAAAATGGACAATGGTGATTTTTAACTGTAAAATATATCATACAGGCTAGTTGAGTGTTCCACTTTTTCTTCTACATTTTATAGACTCTTGAACCCCAGCCTTTTGCAGTGATTGTCTGTATGGGTGCAGTGGTAGTGGAATGTAATTTCTTTACTGTCACAGAACAAGGCTTCAAAGGGATTGTAATCATGTTCAGTCTTGCCCTGAATTTTCAGCCCTGGCAATCATGTTTTGTCCCATTTGTCTCATCATCCATTCGTAAACTATGAAGCTTGTTTGGCTCTACTCAGTGGGAGAGGGCACTCAGGAGCAACTGTGTCAACTGTGTGGGATATTTTCAGAGCCTAATTAGAGCCATGAGAGAATTGCCTGACAATGTGTTGGGGGAACTTGCAAACATGTCAGGAAACCATCCAGATCTATTGGTCTCCTGGGAGAGACCATCTCAGTTGGTACTTCCACTACATCTCCCCCCTTGCTGGCTCTAAGTCTTAAAAAGTCTAAACCTTACGTGGCAGCAATCTGTACAAAACAATAGAAAAGTTCCTCCACACTCAGCTTACCATTATCTCCCCCCATACAGAAAACCAGATGCAAATGCAGAATGAGTAGTGCCAGATGCCAACTAAGACAGACCCATGATTGCCTTGGAAACCATGAAGTTTTGAGCTATTCGCTACAGAACAGCATCACTGTATTTGTTGAACTTCACCAGCACAACAAGTTTGGGAAGCTCTAACACCTTGTCTTTGATAGGTCAGGAAGGACAATGCTTGGGCAGGGGAGTAGGCAGTAAGTCTGCAGAAGCCCTGTATGGTCCTGAACACACTTCAAATTGAGCAACTGCAGGATATCTAACTTGACAAACCATGTTTTTGATCTATCAGCAAATTTTAGTTGAAATTTGAACTGGAATTCATTCTTTTTAAATCATGGCTTACGCTATCTGTTGTTTGGCATGTTATTTGAATTGATAGACCATTGGGACTACTAGTAAGACCTCTAAGTATCTCTGCACCTAGAAATGTGCAGGTGGAAGAAGAAAACTGCGTTAAAACTGCTTTAAACAATGGTTCTGGGTTTAGATGCTCAGCTCTGAACTGTGATTAGTGGATTGATGTAGTATCATTACTTCTATTTATGCAGCACTATCAGTTTTAACACAGCTACCTGGCCAAAATGCACAGGTAATTGTCTGAAAGAGCCTGTGCTCTACAACAGAGAATGGAGTGAGAATAACGGAAAAGGATGAGAATGAATCCCTTTTTGCAAAGCAGTTTAGAGTTTTGTATTAGTTAGTTTCTGTGGATTACAATGAAGGTGCATCCTTTACATATCCACCTACCAACACACAACGAAATCAGAGAGCACAGCTAATCCAGATCTCTGGCTTCATGTGTTCCATAAGATTTACAGTGGCCCCTCGACTTTTGCCTGGGTGCATGTTAGGGTTGGAAAATACTTGAAGGTGCACAATGACAACAAGCCTTAGTTAGAGCAGGAACTAGTCATTCTAGCAGTCCAGGCTTCGTGCTTTGTGGTGGGAAATAAAGTCCAAGAATAAAAGGGCTAGATAACTGGGGCACAATAAGCCACTCCTTTTCTTTGTGATCTCCAGCTCAAGATAATACTAAGCAACCTTATTATCTCATATTTTCCTCTTTCTTAGTTGAATGAGAGAGCTTTGCAGAAATGCTGGCTCTCATCCATTACAGACATTTATTTTGTCCCAGCCAATTACCGTCAGTGTTTATCACTAGTGGTCTAAACCATCTGCATGACTAGAACTTCATCATTTTGATTCTATCAGGTTTCCCAGAAGGTAGATTGTGGTCCATTAATGTCCTGATGAGGCTGTCTAGTGCTTTTCAGTTGCTAAAATTCTCACAGCTAATGTTGGTTTACTTGGAACTTTGCTTTATACGGCCAGGCAGTTCTTATTATGATGATCAAGAGTTCATGTTCAGGATCACTGAACACTGATTAGTTATGCCTTGTTTCTTAAGAGATCCTGCTCTTCCTTTGTAAAATTTAAAACACTTGCTATACTACAGGGAAACTATTAGAGAAAAAGTAACCCACACACATCTGAACTGTTTGGCTTCTGGCTTATTTTGTATGGTTTAGAAATGAATAATTAACATGTCTGTATCTGCTTATAATATACATATTCTAAATAAAAGTCAAGTTGAATTTGAAATTCATCATATGTTTTCCTAGATATTTCCTGAAATATGTGGAACTTGTAGGAGAACATAAGAATTTTGGAATGCTTTCTGTTGCTTTGTTAGTCTGCTTTTATCATATGGGTAACTTTGTTGTGAGATTTTTCGGCCTCTGCTGAAGGCACTAAGAGAAGCTTTCAAGTAATAAATATAGTTTTAACTTCTGGCTGATTGTTGGAGTGATTTAGATCTTGTTTCTTATGGATGTAGAAGAAAGGAATAATAGAGTGCACATTTGTTTATTTTAGTAAAATGTAACCCTATAAATTCCTTTGTGCTCTTTCTATAAGTCTAGACAGTTTGGGCGAAAAGCCAACAAAATGTCCTTGCTCACTGCCCAGTGTGCTTGAAAGAACAAGACAACTGTCCGCCTACTCGAGAAATAAATTCTCCCTTTATTTACAAAAGAAACTAAACCAGAAGCTGCTTTGCTCAGGAGAGCAAAGTCCTAACTAGCAAGAAGGCCAGAACTCAATAGGTTTCTGTTGTGCTTTCAAAAGGCCTCTTCTTGACTTATGGTTTTCTCAGTGGAGGGAGCTTTCTGCAGATGAAACCACATTGCCATGGACTGACAGACTGCTGTAATGCTGGACAGTCAAGAAAACAATCTTACAGAGCCAGTCTAAAGAGGTGGATGTAACAGCCATAATACGTTGGATCCTGGAACGGTTAACAGGGGCTCAAGCCTTCTGTAAGATTACCAAGAGGGGCTGCGTCCTCCTTCCCATTCTCTGGCAAAATTGGACCACCAATGTTCCTGTGTAGTTGAACCTTCTCAGGAATTCTCAGTCAGAAGTGTACTATAAATGACCAAGCACTGAAACAGTGGTTGTTGCTGAGCTCTCCTAGGTATAATAAAGGCTGCCTCTCTCACTTGGGAGAAACCAGTGTAATGTAGGAGTTTGAACATTGGACTCTGACTCTGGAGACCAAGTTTCAGATCCCCACTCATCCGTGGAAATCCACTGAGTGACTTTAGGGAAGTCACACTTTTTCAGCCTCAGAAGGAGGCAAGAGAAACCCCTTCTGAACAAATCTCACCAAGAAAACATTGTGATAGCTTCGCCTTGAGGTCATCATAAGTTGGTAACAACTTGAAGGCACACAACAGCAATAAATATAAATAGTGATAATGGATAGGATAAAAGTTATTTGCCCTTCCCCTTCAAGTACCTGCAAGTGGGCAAAATTAATAACTAATTCTGAGCCCACTCCCCACATTAAAAACAGTTCCTAGGTCCCTGAGTACATGGACCTTGATGGTAGTGGTTCTAGATCATATTACAGACAAGCAGAATCTTGCTTCTCAAAAAAAAGAAAGAAAGAAAGAAAGAAAGGAAAAAAAAGAAAAAAAGGCAGGAATATTTATGAGAGAGAGATGGTTGTCCCTGGATTCTTCTAACCCATCGTCTTATGGCTAGAACCTGGGAGCTCTGTTGTTCTTGTAAGTCCCCTTCCACTTACATCTGCATTCACCCAAATTAATAAATTGTAATTGGAGCATTTTGGATTTCAGATTTTTGAATAAGAGATACTCAACCAGTAGATGCAGGTGACTGTTGCATACTAGCATGTTTGCTTATAAGTGACAAGTAAAGATTCTTCAGAATTTTGGTTTATCTTACATGAATGCAGATTACTTCAGTGAGTCTTTGCCTCAAACCACTTTTTGTGGCTTTCTTTTCTTTTAAGATCATCAGAGGTTTTGTTGATGTAGTCCAAAGACTGTTAAATGCATGCAGTTCCTTTTTAATATTGCTGTGACCTCAGCACAGTTTGATTTCTTGGAATTCAGGTAATCTTGTGATCTCCTACCTCTACAATAAGAGCTTATGCAAAATCATTTTAATGTGTTCTGTTATTCCATTTAGCTTTAGATAGTACTAACAGGTTGTTCTCATCAGTATTGCACTGTTCTCAGCATAGTTATATATCCCTATGATGGGGTGGGGTATGTGTCCCCCTATGCTTGTTGGACTGTGCCTCCCATGATTCTGCACTATTAGCTCTGTAGAGAAGGCTGGTGAGAGTTGTCAGACTCTAGGGAACATTAGAGTTGTCCAACAATATGTGAAGGTGTACACTTTGTCTATTCCCACCTTATGGTTTCAGTGAGTTATCAATGATGTCATAAGTGTTAATTTAAACTTTTAGAGTCAGCATTCAGAATTACTAAATGCATGTTCTCTGTTTCTAAGTTAAGAGAGATCAGCCAGGACTGTCTAGAGGAATTTTGAAATTCCATCCTTTGAAAGATGTAAGCTGTATTCACATGCTTCAATGTACTGGACCCAATGAAAATGATGTATTATTCTGAAATGATAGGGAGGAAAGTGTCTTACTTTTAAGCAGGCATTGACAAATGACTACTGATATTTAACTGCAGAATCTCAAAGCTTAAACAGATGAAACCTTTTGGTCTGGTTTAAAAGTCAGATTGATGGTGTGTAAAGTCCTTTCTCATGTTTGCTTTGGAACATTTTTCTTCTTCCGCAGTTCCTTGAAATGATAACCAGGTCTTTGATCAAATACATTCTTGAAGCACAGATCCTACAACAAAAGCTCAGAACCTGTAAGTCAGTATATGCCTACATCTTGTGATCAGTTGTGTAAATTCCTCCTGTGCATATGTTCAATCCTTGCCTACACTTCTGGAAAGATGTTTGACCTCCAGCTATTCAAATTTGACTGATTGGCAAATTCGAAATTAGACGTTAGATGTTCAGAAAAAACTGACAGTGACTTCTAAATGCATATACTCAAGATGCAGTGACTTACATGTTAGAACTATTCCCGAAGTAGGAAGGGAGCTGTTGTACCACTTCAGAATGGTGAAAGTTGGAATAGAGAGAAAGAGTAGGTTCACTTGGCCTTCATGAAACTTAATACCACAAAAGGAGACAATTATGGACATGGAGACCAGTCCTTTGCATGGATTTGAGATGTAATAATATTGCTGCTGTTTGAGTGAGATCAACTCAAAACACATGGATTTCACCTGAAGGCTCTATTTAAATCCTCTCTCCCTTTCACTGTTTTCTCTGTTCTTCGCTCTAGCAGAGGGGTGGACAACTTGTGGTCCGTCCTCCAGATGTTGTTGAACTGCAGCCCCCATAAATGTTATCAAGAATAGCCAGTGTTGAAGAATCATTCAAATTACAGTCCAGCAACATCTGGAGGGTCACAGGTTGTTATTTCTTCATTGGCATTTTGGTGGTCATTGGATAATTTGAATGTGGGTAGGTAAAAAACTTTGGCCATCATCAAGAACTGAATTTCTCCAGTTTTGTCACTTTCTTCTCTTTCCAAAAGTCCTTTAGGGACAACTGTGAAGGCAATTTCTTTCAAGAAATATATCTGGACCTGTGTGGCATCATAGGCATGAGCCAGTCTTAACCTGGAGCTGCAGCTTGGACCATGGCAGAAGCTAGGTTTGTTGATAAATTCCAATCACAACCATCAGTACAAGAAGAGAAGCCACAGAATATTGGCCTTTGAAGATTACTTACATGGGAGCAGCTATGGATTTTGAAGTAAGACTGTGTCTTCAGTGAGAGATGGAAGATCTCAAAGTCTGCTTGGGCAACTTGTCCCAAGGTATTGTGTGGTATCCAGGAAATGAGAGAGCAGCAGCACATCATTGACAGCAATTTTGCAAGTGGGAAAAGGTGCCCACATTTCTCTTGTGAGTCTAAATTATCTTGTAGGGATAGTCAGGCTATCTGTTGTAGGTTTCATAGCCCATCTCAACAACTGCATCAGAGTAATTCCTTCCTTCCACCCAACCATTTTTTTCCTATTGTGTGTTGAATTTTACTTTTACATTGTAAGTCCAAGAACAGGAACTATATTTTTCCTGTAAGCTGCCCTGGGAGCTGTTATGAAAATAGGGTCAGATTCAAATGCTTTTAAAAAATAAACTGTAAGTATATAATCTAGAAGTGCTACAGTTCTATATCCTTCATTCTTTTATGCTTCTGTTCCTCAAAAGCATACTGTACTGTGATGGAGTAATGATGCACTGCACATTGTATATTATGTCCTTCTCTTAAGTAAACATATGGGGTAAACATAAAAAAATTTGGGGAGCACAGATTTCATGGGTTCTATGTGCTTAAACTCAAGTTTTGGGACTCTGTAAAACAGTATGAGATCAATGCTTTATAACAAAAATCTTTAATGTTCTGTCACTCAGTTTTGTTCCCATATTTCACAAAGCAGATTTAACTAATGGTGATGAAGAATTAATCTTCTGAATTGAAAACTGTCTCAATTTTCTGTCTCCATACCATTGACTGGCTGCCCTCTCTAGCCACATAGGTTTTTCCATAAATGACAAACTTGTTCTGAATTTTTTTTTTTTTTAAAAAAGATTTTCTCTGAATAGTTAATCCTAGGGAAGTGTCTGCTGAACAGCTACAAAAAAACCTCAGTATTGCTACAAGTCTTGCTGGATACTGGTACATGTGTACTTCTTGGCAATGTGTGGAGGTACTTAATTGGCATCTGTGCTCAGATCACTGACTCCGATTATACAGCAATACTATTTTTTTTAAAAAAAATCCACATTAGCTCTGAGTTTGTTTTCCTACCCTCATACAGTCTCCTTATTCATCAGAAGCAAACTTCCCCACGAGTTACGGTTGAAAAAACAAGTAGCCCTAAACGTAGGACTCCTAACTGATTTTTTCTCATTCAGTTTGAAAAATAACTCCACTCCATTGGTTAATCTGAATTTGGAATAAAAATGATTTGCCAAAGGTTTTTCTCCATAACTTGAATTACTCAATCACAGGCCATATTACCTGTAGTATTCCTTGGGTTTTTCTGGTGTCGTAAACGGTATATGCAGTTGAGATGGTGACTTCTGAAGACTTGTTTGCTGATTTCTAAGAGATTAAAACCTTTTCTCCCCCAAAGAAAGCTGCCTTGGCTGGTGGTGCAAATACAGTGAATTTTCACACTCTCAAACTTCCAGTGTTTTTTGGAGGTGGGAGTACATAGAACACCTACTGCTAAATTAAACCTGGTCTGATTTTGTTAGTAGTGAGGGGAATTGTCTGTTGATCTGAAAAAACAGGAGGTATGGATGTTGCCTTGTGATTAAAAGATTTATTTTATTTTATTTTTTATTTTTTTGCCTTGGCTTTTGGATCAGCCTCACCCGTTAACAGTCATGCTGCTTTTAGAAGCTATTAATCATGATGACAGAAACTGCATGTTTTATGTGAGTTTACTTTAAAAGCAGGGGTGGAAAACATGTGGCCCTGTAGGCCTTCTTCATGCTAGCAACTACAAGAAAGAACTTTGGAATTAGTCTGGATTTTCTGTTGTTAAGAAAAAAAGGCATAAGAAATGGTGGGGAAAAGTTGGGAAAGTTACAAGTGAAAGACAGTGCCCTGCAAACCTGCAAACCTCATTCAGTGAATGAGGCAGGTCAATGGCATGCTAAAAAAAAAAACCAACACCTCATCTGGAACCATTCTGTGTGCTATTGGATAAGAAGTCAGGTCAGCCCCAGCTAGCATAACCGATGCTGGGAGGGATGATGGGAATTGAAGTCCAGTGTCTGAAAGGATCTGCCTTCCCTGTTTTAAAAATGTGATAACAAATCTGATGTGTATATGTTTCACTTGGACACACATTCTCTTTGAGGCAAGGGAAAATTTTCCATCTTACAGTTTCATTTTATCGTTTGATACTGTTTGATACTTAGGGCAGTGTTTGGCAACTGTGGTGGATGCAGGGCAGAGTTTTCTGTGTCTGGAACCCTCTGCAGGCCACACAGACTACTTTCCATAGTTAGTCAATGCTTCTGTCTTTAACTGCTCTCCCTTCCCCTTACATCTGGAGTTCATTCACACAATTCACATGATGAAGAGTTATAGCTACCTCGGTCTGAGTCAGTCCTGGGATCATCTAGCCCAGTTGGATGTGTCTGGGGATCAAGGAGGGGAGAACGGACAGAGGCTACTGGCTCCAGGGAACAAAGGCTGTTCCTATTTACCCAGCTTCCATCACTCAAAACAAAATCAAATTAAATAATCACTGGTAAACATAGATTTTCTGTTTCTGAAGGTGAAATGAACACAATTTCTCATCCCTCCTCCAGCCCTGAACATTTCTGCTGTGGCAGGTTCTCCCGCAGCCCTGTGGACAAGATTTTGAGAGTGGATAGGAGGGCACTGGGGTGGAAACTTGGCAGCCAGTATGTTTCTCAAAGTCACTGTGTAGAAGCAAGCAGAGATTCATTCAGATGGAGCTAGGCAGAGACCCTGCTCATCTTCTTTGAGCTGAGAGCTGTCTTACAAATCCAGCTCAGTTTCATGCCCAAGGGCTTAAAGCAAACCCTCAGTGCCTTGGATGGTGGTGGATTCACCTTCTCAGATGTTTTTAAGCAGAGGTTTGATGACCATCTCCCAGAAGAGCTTTAGCTGCCTGTTCCTACCTGGCAGGGGGTTGATTGAGATGGCTCTTGAAATCCCTTGTATGATTCTCTGAGTTTCTAACACCTTGGAAAAATCTTTTTACACTATCTGATAGTCTCAATATGTCTGCTTCATGGTGCGGTATTTGTTTTTGTTGCAAGTACACAGAAGGAGAGAGACACAGACATTCGTACCTTCATATGAACTGCAGCATTCTGTTGGGCAGACTTGGAAAAAAGTTGCTCTTTAGATTGCAGTTCCCAGTCTTGCTAGCTAGGGGATTCTGAGGAAAAGCAACTTTTCTTAGCACTGGTTAAGATCTATGCTTCTGGAATGAACTGTTTTTCCTCTGAACCTGTGGTTATATGGCGCTTCTAGTTACTATTTTGGAGTTCTTTTAATGTTAGATTATCAGTGTGCGGTTTTTAAAATACTTCAGGTGAAGTCATAGTAGCTGGCTGAAATGTTAGCTTTGAGAGCTTTGCTTAATTGCGAGGAGGAATTAATTTAAGCTGCAACCATTATTGGTTATACATGTGCTTCTATTCCTCATCCCCACCACCCTAAGGACGCTCAGCAGTCTTCTGTATTGTACCTTAATGGCTATTGTTGTGCAAGCTAAGGCCAAAATGTTTGCCCTTAAAAGAATTTTAACAATCCAATGTCAGTAAGTTGTTAATGGTAAATAAAGTATGTTTGTATGATTTTGGAGAGGTTTTAATCACAGGAGGGCAGAAGGGGAGTCACTAGATGGCACTCTTAAACATTTTATCATCATGACCTTCTTCTCTTGTTGTTTTCTCTGTTAGGAGAAGTAGGAGGAATTCAGGGTTTAGAGGCACTGAAATGTCTTGGGACAGCTGTTCCGAAGTAGTGGATAATCAAAGGTCTTGGTGGCACTAGAGATGGAATACTCATCATGGAGGAATACTCATCATGGAGTACTCAACAGGATGAGGAGGGGCCCATCATTTCACTTATATAGCAGTCTCCCAGTTATTCTTGTCATATAACATGCTAGGATGGGAGAGGCAATACCAGCGTTCCCAACTCCATACAAATATGAGTGCATATTTTCAAAGGATTAGTAAGGAGGAAGACGCAATGAAGAAATGACACACTGAAAATGAAAAACCTCTGGCAAACAAAATCCCTGGAGGCTGCATATTTAAAGTACAAATAAATGGAGAAACAGGCAAATAGTTGGATGCTGCAAGTTTCATATTTGCAAGTCCTCCAGCAAAAAGGCAGTGCAATACCCCCTGAAGTGGATGCATGTGATCTTTTCATAATTCCTGGATGAAAGATCTAGTTCTTTTCACTGTCTGGACAGTTTCTTCTCCTCTCTCCTCAGACCAAAGATTGCTTGTCTCTCACTACAGTATATACACCTGCATTTAGAAGATAAGCATATTAGGAAAAACATTTCTTCTTGGATACATTAATTTTCTGTGAATGGGATTTTTTTAAAAAAATAGAGGAGTAATCAACCATGTGAATTCTAACCCCTCAGAGGCCTCGGAGTGCTGATACAGGTTTACCACTTTGGTGATTTTTCAGGTCCCGGTCATAGGAATAAGAAACTCAGAAGGTTTCCAGGGAAACACAGATATGTGCTGGTACACCTGAAAATGTTGGTGGCTGTGAGCAGAAATGTCTTTAGTCCTTGTTGAGTCATCTGTATTTCTGCCCACATACCCTATAGTTGTTAGCAACACAGGACAGGAGACAGCTAGCTTCTCAGTACTCAAATATCTAAAGGAATATTGTAAAAAAACAGTCAGTTACCACTTCTGCTGAGCACAGAATAAGAAGCAGTGGGTTTAAATTAACAGCAGTCTAATGTAAGTGTTATGAGCAAGCAAAAATTGTTCACAAATAGAACAAGCTGCCTAAGGAGAGGTAATTTACTATTTTTAAAGCTTCCATTGGCAAAGGTGGGCAATCTCTCACCCTCCAGATGTTTGGATTATAACCTTTAATTCTCCACCATGGGCCATGTTGACTGGACTTCTTGAAGGCCAAAACATCTGGGATGCCAGAGTTTTCCGCCATTCCTGCCACAAGGTATGGCTAGTCACACAGTTCTGTGTTTCTTGTTTGCATGTGTTGGGGATGAAACTCTGGTCGACTTCCCACATCTTCCACCTATGTAATTAGAAAGCACAAAAAGGTAGTGTATGATGCAGCCTTCAAATCTCTAAATGCTACTTGACAGAGAAAGAGTTGAACATACTGTCCTTACCTCACCACTGGACATAAGTAAGAGGTCGGAATAGTAGTAATGTTCCTTTGTTTCAGTGGCATGCAGTGCTTTGGAGACACGTAGTTTTATGATTTGTCTAGACAGGTCACTGATTGTAAAAGTGGCACCAAACTGTTCTGGACTTTTGTACATATGAGCAGCTTCAAATTTTGGCTTGTAATGTTGGTGTCATTTTTATCTTTTATAATATCCTCCTATAGAAGAATAGAAGCATTATCAAGCAAGAAGAATGGGGATCCTTATGAAATGATGACATACTGTATAAAACCTGATAAAATGTGACATTATGTGACTGTGCTATTACCTCCCTTCTGTAGATATTTCCATGTGGCAACTATTCTGTCCTTGGAAGTCTTGAATGGGGTTGAGCTCATGTGTGAACGGTACTTTTTGACATTCTTAGTACAGTAACGCTACTAGCGAGAATGGATGGAGAAAGTAATTTGCCTTCCCTCTCCATGTATCGCAAATAAAATAAAATAAAAGTGGCCAGACTCCACTTGTGGGACCAATTGATACTACACATGTACTGTGTTATATTTCATTTTTGTGGCTGAGATTCTAAATGCCCCTCCCTTAAACCACCAATCCCAGGGTTCCAAGGGATGTTGCCATGGCAGTTAAAGTGGAATGTAACACTATATTGTGTGGTGTGGCTGGGCTCCTGGTTTTGAATAAACAAAGGTTTTTATATTAAAAAATGCATGGGAAGGCCTGCAACCTGCCTAAAAGTAGGTGTTTTAAGTTACTGCTTGTGGGAGCTTCCAAGAGAGGCCATTCACCCTTTACCATCTTCCTAGCCAAAATAAATAAATAAGTCAGTCTGGGAGTCTGGAGGGGTTGAAGGCTATATAAACCGCCTTGGAGAATGCAGGTAGCTCCAGGGCATCTGTGATACCAGCAAAGGACTGTACTATAGAGCTGCTTCCTGCATATAAGAAAATACTATTGCTCAGACTGTCACCTGTTCCCGTTGGATCTGGTATACCCCCCACTCCTTGCACTAAGATGGTATATGTTGTGATGCCACCAAACAGGAGATACATGGCCTGTGATGGGATAAAATGGCAGGCATTTTGAGTAGTGCCTTCCCTGTGCAGCACAGCATTGGACATGAGTGCCATTTTGGCATTAAATAGCAACCCACCCATCCTGTGGCTTGCTGGCTGACTAGGCTTATGAGAGCTTAACTTTGTTTATAGTAGTTTTGTATACTTTCTCGCTGCTTGCTTCTCTCTCACTCCAACTGTGTGAGGTTTTATTTTTGTCCTTTCACGGAAGAAAAAAAGGCTAACAAGCTAATACTGTAAATGAAAAAATAGCTTCAGTGCTCTTTTTTCCCTTTTATCCAAATTCAAACAGCTCTGTGTTTATAGGGGAATGAATGAGAGGAGGGTGTGTCTCGGCAACGTAAAATACAGATGGAAATTACTGCCTATGACTTCATCTGGCCCTGCCCAAGGGTGTTTCCAACCCCAAATGTGAGGGAAAACCAGCTCGATCTGCTTAATTTGGTTTTAATGGTGCCTTCATTTCTGGCGTTTGTAGTAATAACAGTATAGCTGGGGGCTGAGAATACTATCTTTCTTTGCTTACCTGTTAGCAGTTTAGGGATGGTCGTTTAGAAATCCCAGCCAAGGAGCTCTTGTGCCTCAACAAACAACAAATAGCTTTTGGATCTTAAAATCAGAAGTGTCTGTGCTCGCTGTTCTTTTATACTGTTTGTCTGACTCTGAAACTGTTTTTGGAGAGGCGTTTGCAGTGCTTTAATTGGTTTTCTGTTATTCATTTAATGATTTAAAGTTTTATCCCTTGTGCCTGTTGGGTTGAGAGGTGATATTGAAATAAAACCTCCAGGATTCTGTGAGATGCAGACCTTGGCAGTTAAAGTGGCACCATAGTGCTATCACTGTACAGTGTGGAGGAGCCCCTGATCTCCATTTTGGTTCCTTCCCTATCATGTGTGTCCGGATACTTCAGTGAAATACAAGGAAACTTCTTATTCTAAAGATTATTGCATATTCTTAAATTCTTCTTCTCATCGAAATTGATTAGTTTGGCATGGCCCTAAACATGTGATAAGGAATTTTCCCTTGTCAGCATTAATTGTTCTCCATCTCCTCCCTTGTCTGCTCCACCCCCACCAGCGTCACAGCTGGGAAAAATAAACTTTCATGAAAGACTTCAGTATAAAGATTATTCATATGAGCCTTCCTTTCAGAGTGAATGTACAGCATTCGAAAGTGCCTCTTGTTGTACATTCAGCTGGCCCTGCTTTGAGTAACTCAGCATGGACCGTGGGGGTCCTTTCACATTACACATTTGTTGTGTTCTGATTCCACTTTAATTGCCATGATTCTGTTCCATGGAATCCTAGAGCTTGTAGTTTGGTGAGGCCCTAAAGTAGCTCTCTGCTCGAGGATTCTAAGTACTCCTCCCTAAACTGCAATCACAGGATGTCATAGGATGGAACCGTGGAGGTTAAAGTGGAATCGTAGTGCTAGAATCATGTACTGTGAAAGTGCTTCAGTTTTTAAAAATTATGTCATTTTTAAAAACTGTCAAATCCCCTGTCAAATCTCATGCCGAATGGGTAACTTGGAGAGTGGGACAGGGCCTGCTGGGTGTGGAAAATTGAGGCTGGCCTTGGGAGGGTTAGGTCCCCTTATCTCTATGTATGTTTGGATATATATGATGGAGGGACTTAAGCATCCAATCATTGTTTGTTTGTTTGTCTTTAATAGAAAAGCTGTACTTTTTCAGATCTGTGAAAACTTAATTAATGTGGAATATTCATTTATCCAGGTCACAAACTCTTCAAGGGTAGCATATTTTCTTATTTATGGGTGAGAATTGTGTTGCCCTCCAGATGTGTTTCGCTGGCTGTGCTGGCTAGCATTGCTGGAATTTGCAGTTCAATAACATTTGGACAATCCCCATCGTGGCCTAAATCCAATTGGTAGAACCAATTAGAATATACCATTGAATCAGTCAGATTTAGTTAAGTGCTGACTTACAATTCAACAATTCATTCAACAGATCTGCTCTACTTGGGACTACCAACTGGATTCACCTGAAATTTAATTTAGCTGTTACTGAGTTAAACAACAATAAAGTAACAAATTGGACTACAGTGACTTACATGTGTGAGGGGAATGATTTAAGTTTCTCTTGCAGAATTGCAGCCAATTTTCTACTAGAGCTATCAAACAAAGGCTGAACTGGTACTAAAACTTCTGTTTAACTCTAGGGTATTTTTTTTTTGTATTTATAATTTTAGTTCCTGTATATTTGAATTGTTGACAGCTGTAAGGCTTGCATTGGTGGGGGCATAATTAACTTACTTGAATTGTTACTTTTCCAGATGTGAAAACTCAGTGATGCATCTTTTGCCAAAACCAAATAACATTAAAGAGTGTCTGTTTTTTCAGTCTGAAGGTGTCTCTTTTATATTTTCTCCACATATACATTTTTCCATTCTTTTCCATCCCCTTTTGAGGGTTCCTTCATTTTCTTGTTAAATGGGTGTAGGAAAATGTTTCCTGAACATTACTTTCATCTGGCTTGAAGGCACTGTTCTCTCCACAAAGTCAGCACACTCAGAAAATAATCAACCGCCTTGAACTTCCAGTACATGAGAGAAGAAACCATTAACTGTCTATCCCAACAAGACATTTCATCACCTCTTGTCTACACTGAGCTCGCAGTATCTATCTTGAAGCTGGAGAGACACACAATGGCCAACACTCCAGGGCAAATTTTTGAAATTATTGTTATTTCTCTTAACCCCTAATTCTTGTGCCATTATCCCTGAGAAAGAGTTCTGGGGCCCTTTTACACTACACAACTGTAGCAATGCCATTCTACTGACATGGGTTCATCTTATGGTCCATCTTAGGATTTGCAGTTTAGAAGGAGTGTTTAAAATTCTCAGCTAGACACCTCTAGTGCTTCATTTTTGACTTACGGTGACCCCAAGATGAACCTGTCACAGATTTTTCTTGGCAAGATTTGCTCAGAGGGGTGACTTGCCGAAGGTCACCCAGTGGTTTCCATGGCTGAGCCAGGATTCGAACCCTGGTCTCTAGAGTCATAGCCAGTGCTCAGACCACTACACCACACTGGCCCCTTCCATGTCATGCTGGCTCTTCAGTGCTTAAACAAATTACAAATTCCCTAGGAGACTGCCGTGACAGTTAAAGTGGAATCATAGGGCTGTAACTGTGGAGTGTGACAGGGTCCTTGGAGAACATGGACGTTCGCATGACTTGTGCTCAACTTAGCATTTTAGTGGGCTTCCTAAATGTCTTATCCAACTTCAGTTGTTTACCTGCAGGAACTGCCGGCAACGTCTGTTCAGAAGGTTGAGTTTTACAGTGGAAGGTAACACAGTGAAACACAATTGCCCTCAAGTTCTTTTGTGGCTTCCTGTTTTTCCTGTCCAGGTAGGATGAAGCTGGGAAAAGTTACTTTTTAAGATCAAAACTGCCAGAGTCTCTCAAGCAGTGGCCATGGTGGTGACTCTACAAGCTACAGTTTAAAAAAAAAAAAGGTGAATTTTTCCAATTTAGAAACCTGAGGTATGCATAAAGGACATTCAACTATCGTCTTTCAAACTGATGAGCAAAATTTCCCATTAATTTTATGAAAAGTATGCAAATTTAGATTCGGATTTGCGCCAGTTGGCTATTCCAGATTTCCTGTTTCTTTTTAAAAAAAAATCGAGATTGAAAGGATGGTCATAACATCATACAGCGAATTGTGTTGATGTAGTTTAGCCAGTGGGCTCTTGTTGACTGAACCATGACAGATCCATGAAAAAGCTGGTTAGCCTGGAACTGGGAGCAGCTTGCAGTTCTTGAGGCAAATGTCTGCAGCTGTATTTGAAACTGACTAGATTAAAATTGGGTGAATATAAGGCTATGGACCGTGCCTGCTCTGCCAAGACTATTTATAGAACATATTGCCTAAATACCCTAAAGGAACCAGATCTCATCTGATCTTGGCAGCCAGGCAGGGTCAGCCCTGGGTGGTACTTGGATGGGAGGTCACCAGTGAATACCAAGTACTATAGGCTATATTTCAGAGCAAGGAACTGGCAAAATCACTTCTTGAATATTTCTTACTTAAGAAAAGCTGATGAAATTAATGGGGTCACCATAAGTTGACAGGTGACGTGAATTCACATACACACACGTAGGCAAAAAGCCAATATCAGGCTAACTCCCCTGAACTTTCCTCCTGTTTCCTCCCCCTGTGGTCTTACCAATTACCCTTTGTACCAAAATAAGTGGGCAGCTCCAAGGCGAAGCCCTGCGTGTTCCGGGATGGCTTTGATGGCTCCTTCTGGAGTATGAAATTTGCTGAAGAAAATAATGAAGGAATAAGATGTGTTTGCTACAACTCACAACAAAAACTGAAAGAGCAGGGTAGTTTAGTAATTACCAGCAGCAGGTAGCTGCACCAAAGGGGCAAAACTGAGGGGTGTTTTACGGGGCATCCCCTTTTAGTTAGCTATTAAAAAGTTGTTTAAATAGCGGTGGGGGAAAAAGTAGAATGTCTGTCTGTAATAAACCAGATGATGAATTCCTATTTCCTGCCACTACTTCTTTGGCTGATCCTCAAACATCCACGCTTGTAATTAATAAACTCTTGCAGCATGTCAAATCATGACATTTGTTGCAAAATCATAGGTTCACAGGGTTTCATTTTGAAATCTTTCTTCATGCAGCCATAAAACAGGATAGGGTTATTGAGTTTGGACCAAATTTTCTTGGTGACAAAATATGCTGATTTTATTTATTAAAACCATTTATCGCACCTTTCTACCATAAATAACATTTCAAGGTGGCTGACTTCCAAGAATAACAATAAAACGTTCATAATTTACAATATGGGTGGGGGAGAGAAAGACTGTGTAGGTATACTATCCATGAAAATCTGCATAAAAACAAGGCTAATAAAAAAAAGTCAGCTAGTGAAACATCCATCTTGCTTAAGTGGATGCTTAAAAATGAGTGTGCCTGTGGAATCTATATGGAAAAGAATCCCACAGCAAGGATGTAACCATCAATCCTGGATGCATGCATTTCAAACAATGAAACATGAGTAGAACTAAGGCACAAAGTTAGATCTACATATAATGTAGCCTTTGTGGGGAGGAAAAGGTAAGAATGTACGTATGAATTGTGGAACAATAAAAGCTTCCCTATTTTGCCTTATTTTGTATTGTAGCAGAAAGCCAATATCAAAAATGGTAGTTCACATGAATAGGAAGAATGACAGATATTGGAAAGTGAAGGCTTGCTCTTGAACAGGAGATCAGGAAGCTGTATCCTCCAGATGTTACTTGACTGTAGCTCCTATCAGTTCCCATCGCCATGGCCAAGCAGCATCTAGAGGGCCACAGTTTCCCTGCCTCTGATCTTGAATTTGTACTAATGGAAAATGACCATCTTTTAGCCCTTGGTCAAAGTGAGAGGGAACAAGAAAGATTCACAAGTGCCTTGTATTTTCTGCCTCCATAGCCATGTGAAAAATAATTTGCCTTTCAGGGGAAATTGTAAACTCTCTCGATATCTGAGTGAAAAGGACTTGGCTTTTCTATGAAACACTTGAGATATTTATGGAAGACCATTGTACAGACTCCAAATTTTATTTTTTTAAGTCAACCACTCTAGTCAGCTTCTGTAGAGATGCTGTCATTCTTGAGAGGCCCACTTCTGGACAGACTGTTTCTGAATTTTAGTGTTTAGAATCTGAAAATGTTACCTTTTGAATTAGGTCCAGAGTGCAATGAATTCAATCCTAAGAATGTCAAAATACACCTGTGTCTCTGCTCAAATGTATGTGACAAAGTCACATCTACATGCGCAGAAGAACAGGATCATAAGCACTCAAGCTCTGGATATTACTATTCAGAAATATTCAGTGGTTCCTCTCAGTTGACACAGAAACAGAGATTGCATAAAGTTTATGCCTACAGTATAAACCAGTAGGTGCTATGGATTCCATGTCAATGGGCAGTGAATGCACTTTGGGCTTTGGTCTGAACCTTAAGGGAGTTACTTGAGAGGACAGATCTATTTTGGAATATGGTTCAGCACCTTGAATAGCTGCTTTAACATTTGGATTAAAACTTGGAGTGGATTCAGTACCCCACTGACATGGAAACCAGCAGTTGCCACTGTTAGGAATTCTTTCTATTTAACCTCTGTGCAGTAACAAATGTCAGAGACATCTCTAGAGTTGTATTTTAGATCGAATCTTACCAGTGTTGGCAACATGTATGAATATTGCCATGTACAACATGCAAGAATTGATATTTTTTTAAGACAGTATTGGAATGAAGAAGTGATCCTGAGTTCAAAACAAGTATACATTTTGTAGAAAACTCAGCCATTTTTGCAACAGTAACTCAGGGAACACAGATTTTTTTTTAACATTTCATAAAATTAATTAGCATGTCTGTCTACAGTCAAACAGTCTTGTGCAATACTACTTCAAAGTGCCATTGTTCTTAATTGGGAAGATAAAGTGTTTTAAATCTTCCGCACTGAAATGGCGTGGACTATAATATCTTTAAAATGAGTGAAATGAGTGACTGCATCTACATAATTTAAAAGCGGCAGTCATGGGAGTTCTAGGACTACAATGCAGAGCCACAAGGGTGCAATCTGTCATCCTTGTGCCATGTTTTCCCAATGGAAATCATGCTACCAAAGTTATTTACCACAGAACAGAAGTTGGGAGGGGGTCTCTAAGTAACAGTAGGTAGTAAGTAGTACCTTGTGGGGGATTTCAGTGAGGTAAATGGAATAGGACAGTTTGCCCCTTTCTTCTCAGCTGTCAAGATCAAACCCATCCCACAAAATAATAAAGAGGTGCAAGATCAGGCACACATTTAATATATTAATTTTGTTTTGCTATTAATTTTTCCCAAGTTTGGCTTGATTGTTCCTTACAAATATTAATATTTGAAAGCTTATGCCAACTTCAACATTTATTTTTTTTTTAAAAAAGGGCCCAATTCTTAAAAATAGGCATATGTGAATTATTAAACATTGTTTATCCAATGACATCCAGTGTGAGGTAGCACTTTAAGTGCTGAAATACAAATCTGGAAGACCCGGGTTCTAGTTCCTTCTCAGTCATGGAAACTCCTTCAGTGACCATGTACAAGTCACACTGTCTCAGCCTCTAGGGGAGGCAATGGCAAAGCTCCTCTGAATAAATCTACAAAAACAAAGAAAAAACCTAAGACAAGGTCACCATGAGTCAGAGTTGACTTGGAGGCACATAGCAACAACTTAATCTAACTATATGCTCTGCTTAGGGTTCAAACTTGCCATTAATGCTGTAAATGTGCACCATGTTCTTTGTTATGGTATATAGCCCTTCACTCTTGCTGTAATAGTATCTTCTTAATTTATTCAAAAAGTCCCCATCAAGCCCCTTTCCTGCTTCACTTCTCATCCTAATTTTATCTGGCAGCATAACATGCCTTGAGGGACAATGCAAAGACTTAACACAGAAGAAGCAATTTCAGATCTCTGTAAATGCCATAATATGACACATGTGAACACATGTCTTCTGTGACACACCTTTTGAGAACATATGCAGACAATTAACAAATATGTTTTCATTAAACTCTAGAGACTAAATGGTATTTTAGATGCACATGTTGTTCATTTGAAGGCATCTGGGCTGTGTGTGGTATTCAAAAAAATCAATATTTCTCATTTTATATGAAAAAGCCACAGCTATGCAAGAACTATTTAGAGGAGCTTGCAAAACAGGGACCAAATACACATAACACAATTAAAATGGAGGTATACGTTCCATCTAAAATTATCCTTTACCAGTTACATTGTTCTCCAGTTTCTTTCTGAGCTTAGTTTTAAAGAGGCAAAATTTTAAAGGCCTAAATGACTTAGGTCCAATCTATCTCAAGGATAACCTTTATCCTTGAGAACCCTGCCAAACCTTAGGATAAACACTGAAGACTCTGCTGTCTGGGACATCTTTTAAGACATGCTTGATGGCGATGCTACAGGTAATATTTTTATCTCCTGGGGACATTCAGCAGGACCCATCACCTTCCCATTTTGATCCCACAATTTGTGTTTTGATTGATCTTTTTCTACTTTAAAGTAGACAGAATTGGCTGAGACACCCCATCACACCAAAGAATCATAAAGTTCTGCCAGGCATAGTTACATCTCATTCCTCATGGAGACCTGTCTTCACAAGTGTTCAGTTGTAAGAGGAGAACAAGGAAAAGATGAGGGATGGCCTATTAGCCAGCTAACTCTATTCCTGAAGCCCATTGCAGAAGATGATGTCACCTTCCTAGATCTCTGGAAGACACCTAATTGGTCTGGAAAGATGCCTTTTTCTTCCTGGATGTGGCTGCAGGAATGGAGCCATCGAGGTACCTGGCTATCCTTCACTTTCCCACTGCTCTACCCTGATCACTGAGTGTCTGTAGGGAAGGGTACCCAGACAGCAAAAAGGCTTGGAGAAGGAATCATAGCAGATGAGGGTGCTAAATTCCCAAATCTACCACAAGTGAAAAAGTTATGTACCAAACATAACTTTCTATTATTTGTCCTGCACATATCATTATCAGGACACCAACCAGTTATGTTACGTAGTTTAGTGTTGCTTGATTTGTAGTTGTTGTTGTGTGGCTTGAAGTCATTTGCTATTTATGGTGATCCTAAAGCAAACTTATCAGGGGACTTCTTGGTAAGATATAGTCAGAAAAGGTTTGCCATGGCCTTCTGAGACTGAGAGAGTATGACTTGCCCAAGGTCACCCACTGGATTTCCATAGCTGAATGGGGATTCAAACAGTGGTTCCTACATCCTTATTATTGTTGTACACATTCACTGCTTTGACCATTGTTGTTAGAAGTGATGATTAATAATTTGAAATATAAAGTCTTAGGAGTCCATACATTCTACACCCTGGTCTATATGAAATAATAATCTATTCTGTATTCACAGTGTAAAACATTGTTTATGTTGGTCTTAAGAGTACAGTATTTTCATTCCCGTATATAACAGTATCATCATTTCAGTATGACAAAATTTTATATATAATCTAATTTTTCTGTCTGCTTTCTGAGGTTTAGACATAATCATCAGCTTCATCAATTATATGTTACATCTTGAATTCTCCACAGGCATTCAGATATCAGGCCATTTCACACTACATGGTTATAATGTTATAATGCCATGAGAATACCATGTACAAAATGGAGATTTGGAGTTTAGGGAGGTGCATTTAGAATTCACAACAAGACAGCCCAAATGCCTCCACAGACAACAAACCCCAGGATTTCATAGGATATTGCCATGGTAGTTAATTCACCCAGAATTTATAGTCTCATAAAACTGTAGATTCAAAATAGCAAAGAAGTACTACTATAGGATTAGTGCTAATTCCTAACCAATGTTTAATATAAACAGGAATTATTTTATACTTTTTTCTCAATCTGAATGCAAAACAGACCAAATAAGTTCCAGTACTCCCCTGATTCCAATATTAATATATATATGTATGATTGTGAATGGAATATTCTCAGCAAGACTATGGAATCTTTTAGTGTGCCACTATATGCAGTGTATATATGCTTACTTAAAAGTAAGTCTCAGTTCATTTACATGGCTTTTAACTCTGGTATATGCTATGTTTTACATCTAGTTCCATAATTTAAAAATTATGCAAATTTAAAAAATCACAAAATCAGGAGACTAATGACACATTGGACAATCAATAACCACCAACAGATATGAGAGCAAATATTCTCTCAAGTGTGGAGGGTTCCAAAACCCTACCTTTGCCAAGTATCTCAAGAAGCAGGAAAAGAAGTAAGATAGAGTGAATCCTACAGAGAGAGAGTTCCAAATTCTGGTACCATGCTAAAGATGAGCTGTTTAATCTGCACCACAAACGAGATGGGAGAAGAGGCCAATCCCCAAACAGGAAACAATGATTGTGATAAGGGAGAAAATGTGTAAGTAGGCCTAAAACCAGTTTTTAGTTAGCTCTTATGTTGGAAAGCTCAGTTACGAAGGCAGGCCTGAAACATGGCAGAAGTCTACACATGGCAAAAGTTTATACAGAATCAGATCATTAACCCATCTAGCCCAGTAGTGTTGGCTTAAAAGGACAGCGATTTTCCAGGATTTTAGGTATGATTCTCTCCAAACCCCAGCCTGCAAATGTCAGAACACATTCTAACATTTGACAGATGAAAACTGGGACACATGTGGCCAAACAACATCAGAGTAGAGTTAAGAGGCCAACAGTTATTAACAAGGAAGAATGCAAAACTAAGAGAGGTTGCAGCAGTTTGCTTTTGCCTGAGCCTACTGGGCAGAGCAAGATCCTTTCCCTTCCTCCTCACTCCCCTTGCTGATTACAAATTATGTTTGTACTGTAAACTTAAGACCGTGGCAATTGAAATAAGCTAAGGAAAAGGCTGAAAGAGATGGGGAGAGAGAGAGAAGTTGAAACATATTAAAAGCATCTGAAAAAGTGAAATGATAGGGTATTAATTGGGAATGTTCCTTTCAAATTGGGACAGTAGGAGGGTGTAGGTCAGACACTGAACCTGGGACTTTCGGCGTGCAAGACATGTGCTCTGCCACTCCCCATGTTTTAAGTAACCCTGAATTTCAGCTCCTTTCCATTTTGTATTATGTGTCCAACTTCAGAGTTTCAATATAGAATTGTGTACTCATTCTTTTGGTCCAGTGTATAGTTGGTCCTTTATACGGTGGATTCTGTATCCATGGATTCAACCAGCCATGGCTTGACAATATTAAAAAAAATGCAGAAAGCAAACTTTGATTGAACACCATTTTACGACACACTGTACATAATGGGACTTGAGCATCCATGAATTTTGGTATCCATGGGGGAACCTGGAACCAAACCCTAATCGATACTGATGACCCACTGGGATGGGACATGAAGAAACCTGTGTATACTTGCAGGCTTCTAAACTGTGTCTCTGAATGGGAACCGCCTCCACTGGCAGTGTATCTGTCCAAGTTTTAAAAACCTACCTTGCAGCTTGTCTCAAAAATGGTAGAAGCAGTTTTAGAAAACCAAGTGTCAAGAGTGGGAAGTTGGGATGTGTGTATATGTAAAAGTGCACTTTACATTAGGAGTTGTTTGGTTAGGCATTTAGTGTGCTATAATGCTAACTCCATGAACTGGAAAATGTCCAAAAAAGTAGCTAAGACAGAAGTGTCTGATCAACCAGAGTATCTGCAAAGAAAATTAACGGAATTATCAAACAAAAAGGGTTCTGTATGGAAGTAGTCAAACTCCCGCAGTTTGTACAGGAGGAAATACTGCTGGAATTTTCCTGGGGCAATTTAGCATCTGGAGTTTTACAGAAAGCTTAGTCTTCAGAAAAATGGTAGTAAATCTTAAGGGGAACATTGTACCTTTTTGTATTTAATTAAATTTGCATTTCTTTAATAAGCTATTACTGTGCTGTTACACTTTTTAATTTCAAAAACATGCAAACAGATAAAGAGGAATTATTCAGATTTTGTTTTTATTTTAGTTAAGGTGTCATATGAACATAAACAAACTGTAATTGAAGTACATAAAATGTCTAAGGTGCTGCATAGCTTTCTGGTGACAAAGTGTCTATTCAGTGCATTTTGAGCCTGTTTCTTTTGTGGGCTTTTTGTTTTCTTAAAACTACTCTGTAATGTGCCCCTTCACTTGAAATTTAGATCAACCTATCCACAAGGTTTAGTGAGGATAACTATTTGACGGGAACACTCAGAAGAACGTAGTTGCCAAAGAATTAAATGAGCATGGATTTTCATCCCTCAAATGAAAAGTCGTTTGAACAATATCTATGCCTGGCCCTTTAGGGACCTCTGGAGGACTGGCGCAGTTTAGTAGCCTCGTGGTTGAAGGTAGGCATGTGGACAACACTGTTAAGTTGTTGGTTCTAAATGACTATAGAGTTTACGATAAAAGAAGCAAACTCTTTTTTAAAGATTTGTCATCCTGTATGTTCAAACCCAGTTAAAGCTGACACATTCTAATGTGTATGGAATTCTGTAGGAAGTCCCTAGATCCTGAAAGAAGAGCAAGACTTTAAATCGATCTGTGTGTGTTTAAAGACTGAACTGACTTTGATGGCATTATCTAATTGACATTTTTGTTTCAATGTGAATTCTTGAAAGTGTGCGCTCGTGCATTTTTATTTAGCCTACTCAAATTCTTAATGTGTAGAAGCTATTTCTTCTGCTTACATTATATGTAACATTACCTAGAGGTTTACAGTAGGCTCGTGCACATTCCACTGCAGATCCTAACAGAGAATGTGGTGGGTAGCTGTACTGAATGATGCCAGACTAAACCATTCTCCTGTTTCAGTTCTGAGATGAAACTTTGTACTCTGAGAAGAAAAAAGACAGCTGTTTGCATAAAACTGCACTGCACATTCTGCTGCTAAACTGATGGGCATTTAGTTAGAAGTACTGAGTTCCCATGAGTGCCAGAAATCACAAGAAGGATCTCTGAAAAACAGCCCATAAGTTTGCTCACGTGGTTCTTCACACCACCTACTTTGGCTCTGGATTGGTTCCAGGTCTACTGCCTTGATACTGATTTTTTGATGTGTGTGTGTGTGTGTGTTTGTGTGTGTATAGATAGGTATATTAACTCAGGCAGTTTGGTTGAACTCTGTCAGATTCATAATAGTATGTATAAACAAGTTTGAGCAAAAATGCTTTTCTGCTTGTGGTGAAGGACAAGAAGCTCCATCCTTCTATACAGAAGCCAGCTGGATTGATGCAGTGGACCATGATATCTTCTGTAGCTGAGGATAGCAAGCTACCTTTAGGGGCAAAGTACAGGCTGTGTAGTACACACACATCTGTTCTCCAAAGACCTTGCCCCACTCTCTGCTTTTATTTGTATTGGACGCCTAAGGTTGCTGCCTCATTCTACCTGATGATAAGGCCAGCCCTGAATGTATATAAGTAGTTCCTAGGTGGAGAACACCACAGTAAGGGATGTGTTTGTCCTAAAAAGGCAGAGGTGAAAACAGTTCTGAAGAAGCTAGATGTAGTATCTGTGGTGTTAGGGACAAAATACTAGCCAGCCTCCAATCAGTCCTATAGTGCGCGTGGGGGCAGGGGCAGTGGTTCATGAATCTTGGAGGACATTGTTGGTTGAAGATCTATTCCAGTATGGCTTCTGGCCTAGGTTTGGGAAAGAAACTACCATTGTTGTTCTGATGAATGATTTATGCTGAAGAAGGAACAGAGAGATTGGAATCTTCTTTGTTCTCCTGGATCTCCAAGCCACCTTTTGGTACTATTGAATGTCATGTTCCTCTGGACTGTCTTGCCAGTGAACATATGATTCTAGTCCTAAATTCAGGGACAGGTTCAGAAGGTAGTTCTGTACAACTTCTGTTCAACCCATGGCCACTGGCCCTTGGGGTGGCCCTGAACGTCATATTTCTTCACACCTTTTAACATCTGCATAAGATGGAGTCACCTAGCTGCAGGTTGAAGTTCTTTTCATCTTCTAATCCAAAGGAAGTAGTGGAAACTCTGATCAAATATGTTTGAAGTACTTCTGGAATAGGTGAGAAAATACAGAAGGGCTGTTGGCAGGGAAAATGTCTACTCTTGATGGAGATGTACCACTGTTGCAAAATGGGATTGCATTCCCCTGTAGGACCCAGGTATGAAGTTTCTTTCTCATGACACTTACTGCAGAGGTAATATCAGCAGCCAATAATACATTTTACATGTTTTTCTTAGTTTGGCAGCTGAAGAAAACTGACCTTGCCCCAATTACACAAGCTTCAGTTATGTCCAGGCTTGATAACTATAGCAGACTTTACATGGGGCTGCCATTGAATGCTATCTAGAAATTGTATCATATTGAGTGCTTATAGGATTATGGATTCAGATCATATGACCGCTTGGGTCAGTGACATAAGCAGATTGTTGGTTTCCAAGCCCAATTCAAAATGTTAAAAACCTAAACTATTTGGGGAAGGTTATCTCAAGGACAATTCTAAACCCGTGTGAGCCTGCCTATAATTTAGAATCAGCATCTGAGGTTCTCCAACTCTCTAGTTCATTGTTGGGAACTGGGAGCAAACACAAAAGATAAGGCCTTTCCTGTGGTAGCTTACATCTTTGCAATATCTTTCTCTGAGAAGTACATATGTCCTTCTTCTTTCCTGGTTTAATGTTTTTTACTTCTCTTTTTATATCTTTTTGATGGTATGTATTTTAACTTTTGTAAGCCACCTTGGATCCCAATGTTGAAGAAAAGGCAGGATATAAATGAATTGGTGGTGGTGATGGTGATGATGATGATGGTGATGGTGATGATGGAGGAAGCATCTCTTATTTTCACCCTATTCTAACAACAATCCTGTGAGGTAAATCCAGCAGGAGGAGGCAGGATCACTCCATGAGTTTGATGTCTTAGTGGGCCCTGGAACCTAAATCTCTCAGTTTACCATCCAGCGTTTTAACTCCAGGGTGATGAATTCCTTACCCTCCAGATCTTTTGGATTTCAGCTTTCAGAAGATCTCACCACCACTGCCAGTTGTAGGATTCACATTCAAAATTGTGGGATTTTATGAGGTTGTTGGAGTTTCAGTCAAAAGGTCCAAAGGTTCCCTATCACATGATGGCCTGACCACCGTACCACACTAGCATTCTAGAGATGCTCTAAGCTGAATTTTAGAGCAGAAGAACTGATAAACTATTATAGTTGCTTTGAGGCCTTTAGAGTGCCATCTTTTCTGACTTCTTTCTGATTAAGTTGGGACTTGATAACTGATTAATAATGACTTAGCATGTGAAATTTGTAAACAGAAAAATTAATGTGAGTTATTTCATTTAATTAAACTGGGATGTTTTAAAAGCAGCTGAAAAAGTGAATGACAGAATGTTAATTGAGACTGTCCCTGACAAATTGGGACTGTTGGGTATGTGTCAAGGATTGAACCTGGGGCCTTCTGCAATGCAAGGCATGTATTCTGCCACTCCCTATTTTTTTATTAACCCTGAATTTCAGCCACTCCCCATTGTATGTTATGTCTCCAACTTGAGAGTTTCAGTAAAGAATCTAATTAAGATAGCATAGATAACTAGAATGGAGGAAACAAGTATAGCGAAGTGGTAAGAGTTCTGTGAGTTACCTCCTGACTCTCATGGATGTTTCTCGCACAAGGTATGCCTTTCTCATCCTGTTGCTACCGAGTATCACTTAAAGGTATGCCAAGAGCATGATTCTCATCTCTCTCTGTGTAAAACTGCATCCTGCAAGCTTACAGATGGGTCAATATTGACAGGAAGCGGGAGGACAGCCATTCCCCATTTTAGAAAACCAACAAAGACCTAGCTTGGACCAAACCAGCTTATTTGTCTCTGGCCCCCTCCTTTCCTTTAAAAGTCCTGAATGTTAGTTTAGCTAAGAGTTGAAAGATAGCCCTAGTTCAAAGAAAAGAGGGAGCTGGAAGTGTTTGATGTTTGTTCTTTATTTAAATAACATTTGTACCATACTTTTTCAGTCTGATTTTAAAAACTACAGATAATTTATATAGAGTGAAAAGGAACACTTGGAATACATTTATTGACTTATGTCTTATAATTTTGCAATTATATTTTCTAAACCCTAGTGTAAGTGCAAAATTCAAGGGTGTGAAACATTACTATGAATGGTGTTAATAAATTTTGACAACTTCCCCACCCAGACACCTGATAAGAAAGCAAAATACCTTAAGATTAATGAATGCTATTCAATAAGTGATGCTTTCGGAGGGAGGATTCTTTCCTTGCCTAGTTTGCTTTCCCTACCCTGTAAAAGTAATTGTAGAGCTTCCATGTCATTAAACAGATGTTTTCTGTTGACTTTGAATGAAAGTAAATGGTTCTGATTAAACTATTTTACTTTAAACTTAAAGGTTATCATTCTGCTATACCAGTATCGAATGAGGTCAGCTGTGACTGAGTTTCGTAAAATGCCTAGTAAAACTGGTGCATGTGAATGTTAAAATTATAGGGAGAAGGGGACTTCAGAAGTGTTGGGAAGATGCTGAAATAAAAACTGTTAAGAAGCAATATTTGGCTCACCACTTCATTTCTTCCCCCATCAGTCCAATTCATAGGTAATAAATTAGGGTTGCCTGCTAATCTGTACTAGAATAGACACACTGAAATAATCTGAATTTAGAAAGATAATACTTAGGTAAATTCCATTGATTCAGCGAGTCTACTCTAGCATACTCTCTAACTGTCCTGGTTTGGCAGGAACAGTTCCAGTTAATCTTGAACTGTGCCACTTTTCAGCTGGCATGTTGCAGGGTTTTTTTTACCTTCTCTTATCACTTTCCCCCTTCATTCCTCACTTACTTCATTTGCTGCAAACTGAGTTCAAAGTGCAAAAGTAATTTGCACTCAATCAGTTCAGCAGTGGGGAGGGGATAGAAGTGGGTAGAATCTTGCCCTTACCAGTAGACTCTGACAAAAGCAAACTGCTGTAGCCTCTTCTAACTGGTTTGTTCTTCCTGCTTAATATCTTTTGCTATCTTGACTGCATCCTTGATGCCACTTAGCCACACCTGTCCCAATTTTCATCCGTGAAATGTTAGAGAGTATGCTCTTGCCAGGACTAGCAATAGGATTTAGGCCATTTAATACTCATGGCTATGCAGTTAAAAGAAAGAAACATCGTATCAGCTGCAGTGATGCAGTATTGTACAGTTGATGCTTCCTGCCCTATTGAACTACTGTTCAGTTTCATTGCTCCAAAAATTGGTATTACTGCTGAGGTTTATGCGGTGCAGTTCACTGCAAGGATTTAATATATTTACTTTTCCCTAATTCTCACACCAGTCCAGTAGGGCAAGTTGCTTTTCAGAACTTGGAATGGTAAACTTGGCGATTCTGCAATTTTTAGTATAAAGGAAACTCCTGTATGATGGCATGGGGGTCCTATAGACCAAATTACATGATCTGTGCTTCTTAAGGCCATCCTACATATTATAGTAAATGTAATGTCTGGTGATGCTTTCTTGGTTTGTTTTTGTTTTGTCTTTGGAGACTGCAGCCACAGGGGAGGAACATTCAGGGTGGGGACTGTAGGAAGGAGTTCTTACGAAAAACATATTTTGATTCTTACAAAAATCCTCCCCTGGATCTGCTATTTGGCACAAGGGGAACCCTGGTTTGCAGCAACAGCTCCTCCCCTTCCATGCGATACATCCATTCTGGAGTGTTTATGACTTTGAGAGGTGGCATGTTATAGTGATTTGAACATTGGACTGTGATTCTGGGAGACCAGGGTTTGAATCCCTGTTCAGCCATAGAAACCCACTAGGTGACGGTGGGTACATTATATTTTCTTAGCCTCAGAGAAAGGCAGTGACAGATCTCCTCTGAATAAATCCTGCCAAGAAAATCTCATGATAGGGTCACCCTAAGTTGGAGTCAACTTGACGGCTCATAACAAAAAGAAATGACTTACATTGGGATTGCATTGCATGGGGAAGTGTTAACCTATCTTGACTGCATTCTTGATGTTTCTTAGCCACACTTGTCCCCCAGTCCATCCTTCTTTCAACCCTGTTTTAATTTAGAAAAAAAATTGAACTGTATTGCCACATGTAACTGCCAAACCCAAGTGTGTTGCCATATGTAATTGCTAAATTACATGTTTAACTTGATGTGTGTATTTTGGCTCTGTGAATCTAACTCACATATGGCGGCCCCATCCCCACTCTCCGTTTATGTCTGCCTAGGGTTCTTTTGTTCATACTAGGAAAGTATGTTATGTAACTAAAAGCGGCTTCATTGTTGGGCTAAACAACTTGGCTCAAGTCCTGTCCTTGTGTAATACCCTATCTTTTCACTTGGGGAAATAAGGCAAACCAATTGCTTTCATCACCACTGACTTTCAAAATGAGTCTTACACTAGTTATTTCTCTTTTTTGGTTTTCTTTTTGAGTTGTATATGTATGAAATTAATAGTTCTAAACCTCTGCAATGGTATGTGATTCCTCTACCCATTTATGTTCCCAATGTACAAGAACAGATTTAATTGTGCAGTTAAGGCTGCAGTAAATGTTTCCTATGGAAGACTTTAATTACAAATAAAATCTTAAATATTTAATGTTGAAAGAGCATGTTTGCTAAGTGTTTTATTGCCATTTTGGTCCGACATAGTTTGGAAATATGTTCCATCTGGAACCCCAAGACTAGAGGCTTTTAATTTACTCTCTGTGTCTTTCAGAACAGTGGCTTTCCTCAGAGTACTCTACAAAGCATTTGGGTGCTGTTTGCTTCCATTTGAGATACAAAGTGGATCAGTCAGGTTAGCTACCTCTTGGCTATGTAGTTGGATACCAGAGATAAAGCGGTCTTAAAATGTAAATACACACACCTGAGTCCATTGGTTAGTTCCAACTAGTGTAGACCCATGGAATGAATGGGATGTGCCTAAGTATTCATTTATCTTCAGCAGTTGATTCAGTGGGTCTACTGTAGCTGGACCTGACATTTGATTTAGGACCTTTCTCTCCAGGCCCTACTGCAAGACTGTACAAAGTATTTCTGCACTGATCTGATAAAATCCGGTATCCAAGAGAGTGGCTACTCTGGTGGAACTATTGTGAGCACAACAGTTGTTTATTACAAGTATTTATATATTCTTCCTCCCAAAGCAAAATATAGTTTTAAAACAAGAATGAAATCATAGCACAACAGATGCAGAAACAAAATGTTATGTGAAACAGGCTTGAGCAGTATTAAAATCCACCAAAGCCTGACAATGAGTTCTATTTTAATACAAGGCTAACACTTGATGGGAATCGAGCCAATCTGACCTCCATTGGGAGAGAATCCCATAGTCTGGGTGCTGTTTCAGAAAAGCTCCTGTATCATGCACCTGTTGATGTAGCTTCTCTTGGTGATGAACGTACAACAGGGTCTCAGATGAGTATTCCAGATAATGGGCACTCTCATAGAGCAGATACCAATCTGTCAGAGCCAAGGTGGTCCCATGCAAAACACACTACATCAGGAGTCAGGAAATGCATCAGTCTGAGCAGAAGTTTCATAGCAGTGCACAGCTGGAGAAGCCATAGAAGCAGGTTAAAGGTGCAAAAGCCATAATTTTTATCTCAGTAGCCAGCTGTAAGGCTGGGGTAATGCGTGCTTGATCTAGGATAAGTGAATTTTTTCCAAAGTGGGCTGAATTAAATTTAAGCAGAACAAGGATTTTATTATAATCAAGTGGTTTCCCATGGTTCCTGTTTCCTTTAAACATGGACCTATATTTAGTACATGCGTAGCCCCTCATTCCTGGCAAGAAGGGAAAGAAATATACATAACCACCCCCCTCTGCTGCCTGTCACATCCTTGCCACAACCAAATAAGCAGGTTAGGCCCAGAGACAGTGACTGTTCCAAAGTCATTCAGTGAATTTAGAAATATAGGAATAAGTCCATTGATCCTTCTAGCCCAGTAGTGGAGAAAGTGTGGCCCAGGGGCAACATGCAGTCCCAGAGACTCACTTTCATGAGCCCCAAAGAGTACCCAACCCTTAAGTTTTTTTTAAAAAAAGGTGTTATTTGGGGGCAATTTCCCTCTGGAAACCATGGTAAAACCTGTTGTGCCCAATTGCATTGTTGTTGTTTCATGCCTTCAAGTTTCAAAATGCATACCAGCAATTTTAAAGGGCCCCTAGAACACCCAGTGCCTCATTCTTCAGCTGTATCCTAGCCAAAAAGGTGATTAGCAGTGATGCATTCTCACTTCCAGTCACCATTTTGGGTGGGATATCTTTGACAGAGGAAGCTTGTTTGAGTGATCTGGCAGGGGGATGTTGGCCATAGAGGGTCCTTTACCCTGATCTAGCCTATCCAACTGACTGGCAGGTGTTTCCCAGGATTTTGGGTTCAGTTTTTTTTTTCCTAGCCCTCCCTGGAGATCCAGGAACTAAACCTAAGACCTTTGTATGGCAACCATATGCTTTATCACTGAGCTACGTCTCCTCTCTTAATGGTTGAGGGAGAAATTTAAACCTTGGCCTTATCAGACATAGTTCATCCACTTGATCACTGCATCCAACACCTGCATTCATGTTCATGCATTATCTCTCTTTTCGGTTTAATTGAAAACCTTGGATGAAGTTACAGTGGCTCAGTACAAACTTGATCAAATTTAGACATGGTATATAGTGTGAGGAGTACACTGAAGTACCTACAGGCACCAGACCCCATCTGGTCTCTGAGGCTAAGCAGGCTCAGGCCTGGTTAGTAACTGGAAGGGAGATGCTGAGGATTATTTCAGAAGAAGGCAATGCCAAACAACTCCTGGTGCCTAAATTTCATCCTGAATCCTTAGTGTTGCTGTAACTCAACACAAAGACATGAACATTCCATTACATGGCATGAAGAATGACAAGCAGTATTCCCACCAATTCTACAGCACAGAAATTCACTATCTTGCAAATCAGGTTCTTCTTCCTTTTAATGATCTCTGATGAATGTGGGTTGTGGTGTGAAGGTTTAAACTGAGCCAAGAAGGGCACACTAAATAAAAAGTTATCTATTGTGGTTTGCTGAATCATGTTGCTGGAGCTTTTGATATGGCAAGTTATCTTCTGTCTGACGCTATTTGTTCATTAGTAGCTTAAGTCGAAAAAAGCGAGGCATTTGAGGAAGAAGGAGGAGGGAAGAGAGCAGAGTGGCATTCTTCTGGGCTCTGTTTGCTGGAAAGCTCAACACAGGAGCCTCTTGTTTAAACAAAGCAAGTAAACAACCAGGGAAATAGCCAAGCTCTGGCACTTACTTTTTATAGTCACTTTGCATCCCTGTTAAATAGCCTCCTCTGGAGAGATCAAGAGATGTTTACTGCAGAAGTTACAATAGAGGTCATGATTTGGTTGTTGAAAGGAGGGTGAGAAGGGTCTGGGTGATACCTGGTTCTGATTTATAAGGCAAAAGAATAATCCTTTTAAAGGTTAGAGGTAAGGATAAGAAAAGGAGTTCACTTTCTTGCTTGGTAATTTGAATGGAGTTACATTTGTTTGGAAGATTGGTCTAAAAGTTAAAGTTCTGAGCTGCCACCACCCATGACTTTATGGGTGCAGTTCTGTAAAAATTCTCATTTTTTTTTAATTTCTAAAAAGAAATTACTTAAAAAAAGAATTTTATAAGCACTAGCCTACGGTAAAAGAATACACATTTTCCTCCCATCCACCTGATCTCTGCCTTAGCAGCTAGAGCTTGAGTCACAGTATGATGCAGGACTGGAACCATATGCTATTTCTTTCAACCATTTAGTGAGGTCACACTCTTATGACTATTAAAGTAATTAACAGTTACAGCAATATAGGGAAACGAATGAACTTTTTACAAGTGTAACATACTGTAGTTATTCCTTCATTTGTATAGAAAGAATCAACTAAGTAACCAGTTATTTGTAATGAGTTACTCTGAAGTTCTTTGACTTCCTGAGTGCTGCTAATGGAGAAGAGTAAAGCGACAGTAGTTAGCAAGCTGGATTACAGCTGAGTGCTCTTTTGTTCCTGTTTAGTAATATAAGAATTTCTGTGTGCAATTCAGAAACTTCTGGCTGGGTGCTTATTTTTCACTGTTGCTATAGTTTAGTACTGTGTGCAGCTGGTGACCTTCCAGAATGTGTTGGACTACAGACCCCATCATCCATCCCTATTGGCTAGGCAGACTAGGGCTAATGGAAGTTATGGTCCAGTTAGGATGACCAGTTAGTTGCTCACCCCTATTATAACTACTGCAGGGCATGACTGGAAGTTGGTGTGCCCAAGGTGCTGATTAGTAGAAGGATCAAAGGACCTTGATACACAAAACAGGATGTATTGGCCAGTAGAGTTACATTATGAAAATTGTTAATCTTTATTGAGATGATGATTCTGCATTTCACCACTCTGTGCTCTGCATGTGTTAATGGGTGGTCCCTTGTGGTTGTTTTGACACAGCTTTGTGACATTGACTTTTTACATTCTTCCTTATATCTGGCCTGAGTCTCTGTGTTCAGCCTTCTGTGTGAAAACAAAGTGTCTTGGAATTTAGCATAGGGACTGTGGCCAATTCAAAGTATCTGCATAGTCCATATCTTTTGAAGTGCCTGCTTGATTGCGCCATTGTCAAGCCAGTTGGAAGCAACACTTCTCTTACAATTGTGAGGCCCAGCAGAGCAGGTTGATAAATACTGGTATCCTGGTGTGAAATTGACCCTTTGAACTGAGAAGAATTGCTTCAGATAAGCAACAAGTGCAGTGGTAAAAATGCCAAACTTTTATTGTTTGGTGTGTTTGGAGCATTTAACGTTCAGGCTGCTAGTTTAATAAGTGTCCTTCCCTCACCTCTCCTGGGATGCACTTATCAGAGTACACATTTTGCAGAATTGGCCACTTCCGTGCATTCCTTGGCATTTCTTCACTGGGTGATCTTAGCAGAGTGGTTCAATGGGACCATGCTGGCCAAAATTACATGCTGCTCCTAGCCCAAATTCTATCTTCAGAAGTGCAAGATTAGAGCAAACATAATTAGGAGTGGAAATATGCTTTCTGGTGGCTGTCCTGTTAACCCCTGGAGATGTGTGCCCCAGTACCAGTGTGAAAAAAAAAAAAAAGTGAGATTTGTTGGTAGGAAGGGATAGCTTTATTTCTCAGGGATCACTCTTTTTTCCATTCTAAAAAGGCTAGATACTGCCCTGTGCAGAACTTGCAGAAGTACATACTCTGTAGAAACCTCTTTGATAAAGTTTATTTGAATGGATATGGTGTGTGCTTGACCATCGACAAGGAACTTGTTGATTTATGGTGGCCCATCAATGGTTTTCTCAGACAAGGAATACTCGGAGGTGGTTCACCATTGCCTTTGTCTGAATTATAGTCTGCAGCACCTGGTAATCCTTGATGGTCTTCCTTCCAAAATAGGAGGTAATTGTGCCTCTCATAGGACAGACAGAACCATGTTAACATGGGGGTGTGAATTGAATAGCCCCAATTGGGGGGCAATTGCAGTTTGACCAGGCTTCTTAAATGTGATTTTATTGACAGGCTTTCAGCAACAGAAGCATCACCTGGAGGGGAAACATTTGTATCCACCTTGTAACTCAGGAGTTAGAAGTGTGGTTTAATTCTTCAGAATCTGTCTTGCTTTTGAAAGAACAAAATTCACCAGTAGATTCAGATCTTTTAAGTGATGGGTGTTCCCTCTAAGGATGTCTTTTGTCTTATGAGATAGTTAAATAAGCTTGTACCTCCTCTCAGAGGGATTGTTAAGCCCTTGGTTTCCATGTTTAAAAAAACACTGTTCTTTTTTTCATGAAAACAATAAGAAAATCCAGGAAACTGAAGCACTAGTTTTCTTCAAGAGAACTAGCAATAGAGAACATGAATGGCTTGGAGAGAGGCTAACTAGTTGGAAAATCATTACATTCAATGATTGCTAAGCTTATTTTAGAATATTAATGGAAAACTCAATGCTTGCATGAAAATAATTTCCTTAATCTAAACAGATTTTAGATTTTATCTTTGATGGCTGCTGGAAATAATGATAACCAAATTAATGGGGGCCAAACTAGGCAGTAGAGCAGCAGATCTTTGTGTTTATACTGAGACTGGTGGTGGTGGTGTTTATGTGCCTTCAAGTTGCCTATCAACTTAAGGTGACCTCATAAATTTTATAGGGCTGTCTTAGGCGAGAAGTCCTCAGAAGTGGTTTTGACAGTTCCTTCTTCTGAAATATAGCTTACGTACCTGGTATTTGTTGATGGTAAGCAATGGAAAACAGAGGTGTGTGTCCCAAATATGGAGTCTTTCCTACACCTGGCTTCCTCCTTACAGTACCTGTTCCTGGTTGCTTTTCTTTCAGTTTGCATCCCAAAAGTACCCAGGGAAAGGGCCTGCAGAGAAAAGTTGCAAGACAGGAGATTCTGATGAGAATTCTAATGAGGAGATTAGAGGACCATGTCTTATGCTTGTGTTCTTCTTGTTTCTTAAATCAAAGGCACATATCTATATCTATGTACACATGGACCTCCTCTTTCTAAATCAGGTCTAGGTAATTTTCCATCTTTCAGATGATTTGAACTACAGTTCCCATAACCTTTTATTATGAGGTATGCTGGCTTGGCCTTTGGAGAATTGAGGTCTGAAATGTTCATTATCCCTTGTTCTACATAAGGTGTGTTGGATATGCTGCAAATGCAAACTTCTGTCAGCATGTTTTGGTTTATTTCCACAAAAATGTGAATTTTACACCTCCTTAATTTGGATTCTGTCTTTACTGGTAATCCTGTTCAAATTTTTATACTGACTCGACCTGAATTAAATACTGAATTGGCTTCTGAAGTGGTCTGAGCCAGCCTTAGTGGGAAGTTTTTAATCTTGTTAAATGAAATAACACTGTCAAATTGTTGAACTGCTATCTTGGTGCTTATCTTGCAGTTTGCTGGGGCAGTAGTGGTGGAATAGCACCACTGTGCCTGTGAATTGAGATGTTTGTCCATTGTGAAACAGAACATAGTGAAAGAAAATATTTTGTACTGCCCCAGATGGGCATTAATAAATCAGTGCAATTTAATCAAGTCTTTGGTGGATGAGACAGGACCATAGATTTTTAAAGTAACAAGTGTACTGCTTAGAATCCTCTTTTTTGTAGGCTTTGGCAGCAATACTACTCTGACATTGTGTGTGTGTGCCTTCAAGATGCTTGCAGATTTATGGCAACTCCATGAAATTCATCAGGTTTTCCCAGACAAGGAATACTCAGGGGTGGTTTTGCCAGTTCCCTCCTTGAGATATAGCCTACAGCACCTGATATTCTATGCTGTGATATTTTATTTTTTATTTTATCTTAGTTCTCTTGGCCCTTTCACTGATTCAGTTTATTATACTTTACTGCTTTTAATATCTCCAAATTGATTTACTTATTTGTTTTGACTTTAATTTATATATATTTTTAAAAGAATGGTAGGTTTCTTCAACTTTAAAATGGAAGTTGATTTTAAACTATGAATTTTAAATGAGTATGTTCTTAAGTTTATGTATAGAGGATTTTAATGTGTAAAGGCTATGTTTTAATCTATAAGTGTGAAATGATTTTGTGTGCTTTTAGTTATATACTGTATTTTAATCTATGTTGCACCCCACCTTGAGCCTTGGAGAGAGGCAGGTAAGTAATAAAATTTATTATTTTTATCATTATTAATATATCCCTGCTGGTTGATGTTGGTGGGATGTTTGAGAGTGCCCCAATTGCCCATATGGTAAGTGACCCCTGTCAAGGCTCTAGTGTGAATCCCTAGCATCTCCTATTAAATCAGGTGATAGATGAAAGGAAAACAAAAATTCTCTGCTTAAAACCGGGAGACCCACTGCCTATCAGAGTAGGTTTAATGGACAAATAGACTCTAACCTGACCTAAGGCACACATTCTATACTGCTGAGAATTTTTTGCTTCTGTTCCTTCAGGTTATTTTCTCTAGATGTTTCCCAGTCACTCTCTCAAAAGTTTAGAGGATGAGATGTATCCTAAACTATGCATGCCAATTTATCCAAGAGCACTCTGTTTTTGAGATGGCTGTCACTGCATATGACAGAACTTCTCTCCCCCCACTCCCTACATTTAACACATTCCAGTGTAGCCTTGGGAAATGTTCTCTGAGCTCATAATTTGAATCTTGTTTCAACTAACTCTATAGGGCGTTGGTCTGATAGAGTATAATTGAGAAGATTTAAGGAAAATATAAAATTTGCAGATTAGACGACGTGTGCCTTTTGAATGACTAGCTTTGAGGAAATTGAATAGCATGCTGCCTTTTTTAAAAAAAAATTGGAAATGTCTCAAATAAGAGCAATAATTTAATTATACTGAACTATAAATGTATAATCTGTGGCAAGAAACATGGTCTGTGCCCAGAAGCAGTTCTGCAGAATTAGACTACTGTATATCAGCACTCATTTATCTTTTCTAGAATAAGCGTTTCATGGTTTTTGAAAGCTTCAAACTGCTGCTTTGCATTGAAGGGCGGTTGTTGTTTCACTCCTGTCTGCCTCAATCTGTGTAAACTGGGTTAATATGAGAGAAATTAGAACATGCTCGTTCAAACAAGGGATCAATCTATGATTAGTACCTACTTCTTCATGGAAAAAAAGTGCTTCTCAGATTTTCAACAGACTATGGACAGGAGACGAATATATCTGGCCATGTCAATGAAATATTAACATGTACACTATACATGTATACATGCAGACATATGTATTTTGAAGTAAGTTACATTGAAAGTATGTTCTCTGAAACGAAGTGTGCATAGAATCGCAGTCAAGTGTTCTACATTTTTTTTAAAAAAAAGGGGTTAATTGCTCTTGTAATGAAACAGGTTGTTTTGAAAATATTAAAGAAAATGATTCATATTGCTGTAGACTGACATAAAGCTAGCAACAGAGTCACCGCAACCTACGCAATAGTAGATTAAAGGTCTCACTGTAGGAGGTAACAGAATATGACTTCCAACAATAGACCATCTGACCTTGAGTAACATTGATTATTCTTTAGGAAAGAAATAATCACACAATTTCAGGCAGGCTTTCATGATTTGTACACCAACGGTATGTACAGTAAGCAAAAACTCCTTGACAATTCCTTGTGTTTAGGTTCAAAATGAAACTAGACTAGTTACTAGTGAAATGGGAGGGAGAACTCCTGGCAGGGATTAGCTGTAGCACAGAGAAAGATGGCTCAAGTTCTTGTAAAAACATCTACCCACTTGAACCCTTCTGATCACATGGAGGCTGGTGAGTAGTACTCATTCAGTTGGATCTAGTAGTTGTGACAAATTTGTATCAAATAACAGAATTGCAATCTTATACTCATTTACCTGGGAGTCAGGCCTATTAAACTCCCTTGACTTACTTCTGAGTAAATACGTAGTGATCATACTATTAACCTGGATCCAGCCCATTCTTTATATCCATATGATGGAACATAATAACAATGTATACCATCACCTCTCTATTCACCTTTCAAAGCTTTTAAAAACACACATTCCACTACTGGACAAATGATTGCTCATATCTCAGGTATGGAAAGAGAGATGATGGAAGTTTCCTTGCTCATTGGTGGAGCTGGGAAAGTGAATCACTGTGGTGAATTGTTTATGCTTACCACTGTGGTCTCATAAATAGAAATACCTGCTATTTTTGGAACTTGGTTCAGAGCTGGGTGAAGCTTTGTTCTTAACAATTGCATTGTTTTTTGTCTTGAATTATTTGTGGGGAGGGATGGGAAGAATTCATTCAAAGGCCTTGCTTCATGTTAAGATTCATAGCCCTCAGCTGAAACATTGTTTTAAAAATGTCGCTGTAAAACATGTCTGTGCCAACAGCATGAATGTTTTGGATGTACTGTTTTTCTGTAGCTCCTGACAAACGACCTTCTTGTATGGAAACTTGAAGAAGCTGAGAAAGATACGTGAAAAACAATTCTTTACTCACACAGCTATATTGGCTATTTTAATTAATAGAAGGTTAGTCATAGTCTGTTCAGGTGCAACCATATCTAGCATTTGCATGATCTATTAGCACTTTTCCTGGTGAACTTCATCAGAACTATATCTGTGATAAATGTGAACCTAAATGTAACAATAAAATGGTGATTTGGCAGTTGATTGTCTCATATGGAAAGGACTGGGGAAATACCTTTTATTCTCTGCCTGTGCTATTCAAGATGGCTCTTAGATCTGATTTTATCATAATATAACTTTTGTAGGGCCACTTCTCACTACAGAATTATAGCACTATGATTCTATCGTAACTGTCATGGGTGCATCCTGTGGAATCCTCAGGTTTGTAGTTTGATGAGGTACTAGAGCTCTCTAGTTGAGAAGTCTAACTACCCCTTCTAAATTGCAAATACCATAATTCCATTGGATAAAACCATGGCAGTTAAAGTGGAATCATAGTACTATAGCTATGTAGTGTGAAAAGGCCCATAGGTTCCATATATGTGCTTGTTTTTCAGCTGCACAAAAGCCACCTTCTTACTAAGCCAGCGGCCCTTCAACAACTTTATTATGGCTACAAAACATTATTGACTTTTGCCAAGTTGGAAAATGGTTACAATTAATTATTGAAATTGAACCTGCTCTTTTATATTATAGTTCTTTTGTATTGATTCAGTCTAATAAGTTTGTTTTCTTTGAAAAAAGAAAGAAGGAAATGAAGCAGCCATGGCCAGCTCTGTTAAGAATGTGCCCATTTCACAGTTGAACTTAGTTGCTAGCGTGTAGCCCCCTTCGGTAAACCAAGACACAGATTCAGCAAAGGCAAACCCCCTCTGAACAAATGTTGCCAGGACAACCCTGTCATAGGTTCACCTTAGGGTGTCTGTAAGTCAGAAATGACATGAAGGCACGCAAGAACAAAAAACCTTGGAAAGATCACAAAAATGGCCACCTACATGGTGGGAAAGCCACTTCCTCTGTTCGTCCTGTGATATAACAGCTGAGAATCCAGAAGGAGTGTGAGAGCTGGGTGAGAACATTACTAGCAGTCATCAGTCCTTGCCCACAGGGCCCACCTGCCAATCTGGCGTGGGTCGGTGCTTTGGAAAGAGTTTTGAGGCAAGAGCTGTGAAAGGGGAGTACTTGAATGCCAAGATGAGAGCGGTGCGGAATGGAGTGGGCGGCAACAAGGTACCGAATTAGCATCAACACACATCAAGAAGAGAGTAGTAAAGCAATGAACGCAATGAAATTACCACCGGGTAACCCATCAACAAGAACAAAAGAAGGCTATAAAAGGCTTCAGGTAACCAGCTGAATATATTTTCTGAATGGCTTGTGTCCTTCCTTTTAAAGAGTTGTGTGTAGATCAGTGGTAGAGCCAATACTCTGAAGATCCTAACTTTAATCCGTGGCATCATCAGACAAGGTTGGGAAGGCGTTTGGAGGGAAGCTGCCAGTCATGGTAAACAAGGGGTAGGCAAACTATAGCCCATTAGCCACATGCAGTCCCCAAGACTGTTTTGGCATCCCTTAAAGTCTCTGTGATGTAGTGGTTTGAGTGTTGGAGTATGACCCTGGAGACCAGGGTTTGATTCCCTGCTCAATCATGATAACCCACTGAGTGACCTTGGGCATATGCAGTCTCAGAAAACCCTGTGATAGGCTTGCCTTAGGATTGCCCTTAGCTGGAACTGACTTGAAGGCACACAGCAACAACAGCAGTGCTTCCTATCCCTTAAAAGGAGCTGAAAAATATTTTTGTCTCCAAATCTCTTGTCATTAGCATGCCTCTGGGGTGCTGTTGACCATTTTGACACATTTGAGGATAGGCTCCCCACTCACATTTTTATTAGGCCTGTAGAAGCCTTCCTTCAGCCTATATAGGCCTTTTATTTCCCCAAAGCAGGAAGTTATCACAGCAGGAAGTCCAGTCATTTCCTTGTTTGAAAAAAGCATCTCTAAAGGATGGGTATCCAAAATGCCTGATAATTTCCTAAATGACTAGTAGCACCCCTGCCACAGAACATGGTATGCTTTTGGATATTTGTTGATGTTTTCTTTTTCTTTTCTTTTTTCAAAAAACTTACCCTCTCCGAGGTTTTGCTGAACAGGTTGATAATGTTTCAGGAGACAATGTGCATTAGTGTGATTATTGTCACAGAACATAAACTGAGAAAGCAAAGCTGCTATTAATACTTGTTTCTTTACCAAATTTGTGCATTAAGTTTTCAGACAGGCTGCGTTTTAATGTAAATACTGCCTGGTGAGTCAGTAGTTGAATTAGTATACTTGAGAGAGCATCATGTTAAGAAGCTTAAATTTCAATAGCTTTTAATTGCTTTGACCATAGCGGGCACAATGCTTCTTCATGCAGGCACACACACATAAAGAGCTATCCCATAGGGAGTAAAAGATTACTGATTTCATTCTTCCCATTCCCATTGTAATTGTAAACATGTACCTTTACAATTACAAGGAATGAGAACCTTGGTTATTTTGCAGCAAAAGCAAATGCTTCCCACATAGAGTAAATGCGCAGAAATGAGTGGAACTTATTTGTGGCAACTAGTGCTTAAATCTCATTGATTTCAATGGGCCTGCTCAAAGTAAGACTAATCTTGGCTTTACCTCTTGGATTCTTCATTAAAACACAGTTTTCCATGACATCCAAATTAGAGAAATGTATCTTAAGAGTTTCCTCCAGGCCAGGATATACAACTGGAAGCAGGATTAAATGTGAAGAACAAGGTCAGAGGTTCAGATTTAGTCCAATGAGGTCAAGATTTGAAAAGGCTAGTTCTGTTTGACAAATGGGAGTATAGTGGGCATGTAGCAGCTTCTTGCTGTGTATTAAATTAATTACTGCATAATGTATTACTCTTGACAGACTACATGATGGAAACTACAGGTCTGTGTGCTGGAAATGTAGACCAGATGTAGGACATTTATTTCATTTAAGATGCATCCTAGACTACATCAGACCCTTGGGAATGGGAGAATAAGAATTTTATAAAAGGGATTTTAAGATCACAGCTTGAATTGTATCTATGCCTGTTTGCATACATATACAAAAACTTGGTAACAAAACAATGGTAATTTACAGCACAGCCATTGTATGCTAAATACTGAAGGACAAATAAAATCTGAATAATGTATGAATTTCTCTAGAATTATGGAGCTGGAAGAAATTTCAAAGGTCATGTAGTCCAACACTTGCCATTTTATACACGGTATTAAAATGAATTATTATGAAAAAGAGAAAAGTAGGGAGATGAAAAGTAATTGAGTAATGTATTATGTTCAAATAATGTTGATTAGTTGGATGTTAGAAAAAAGATAACACAATTGTTTAGGCTTGTGTGACTTGACTTTTAACATATTTGTGGAAAAAAAACCCACTTCTTTGTAAATAAAATGGGTTGCTGAGACAAATTTGAACAGTTGTAACAAAAAGGAGGAAATTCAGAGGTATGTCATGTAGAAATTTGTCATGATACTACTTTTGAATAAGTTTCACTAACGTGCTAGTCAACCTGAAGCACAGACAATTAATGCCTAATTCAGCTTAGATACAGATTTCTACATTCCTTTTTATCATCTGTCCTCACATTTAATTGATTCCTATTATTTCATTTAACATTTCTCACTCTGCCTCTGCAACAAAGAGAAGCAGGATCAGTAAGCAGATTCTTAATTATAGCTAATGCAAGACTTTCTCCAGTTTGAACTGTTAACTTTGGGCTGGAATTGTCACCTGGAAGGAGAGACTAGGATTCAATTGTTGATCTTTCTGCAGTCGTTTTACTGTTCTTACATTTTTCTCAGAAGCATTTACTTGATATAAATTTAGCACTTTGACAGTGTTTAGCACTTTGACAGAAGCCATTTTCACCCAAATAAGGTACCTATAGTAAACTCAAAATTTGGGAAAGTTATTTTGTGGACTCCAACTCCCAGAATCCCTAGTCATATTGGCTAGGAGATTCTGGGAGATATAGTCTAAAAACTCTTGCTCCCCAAATCATTCTGATCCTGTCATCCCCATTGTGTCACTGTTCCTTTTAACAGCTCTAGGACCTTTTCACATTGAAGAATTATAGCACTATGATTCCACTTTCATTGTCATGGGATGCTGGGGCACATAGTTTGGTGGCACACCAGAGAAGGTCTCAGGCTGTGAATTCTAAATATCCCACCCAGAACTGCATATCCCAGGATTATGTAGAATGGAAACATAGCAGTTAAGGGGGAATCATAGTGCTGTAATTCTTCAGTGTGAAAGGCCCCTTTTGCACATGCACGCGCGCGCGCGCGCACACACACACACACACACACACACACACATAGCCTCAATGTGTAAATAAAGTTCTCTTTAGCAGCAGTTATGCTGAACAATAACAGCAGAAAGGAATGGTCTCAGCTTGGGGCAAGACTAAGCCCCCACTGCCTGTTTCATCATAAGTATCTACTTCACAGAGATACTGAATGAATCTCTCTCTCTCTCTCTCTCTCATTCACTGGTTTTGCTTTCTAGTTTTCACTTCATTATCTTGAACTATTTCATCTGTGTACAGTGTGTACATAGTGTATAAATTACATACTATTTATACATGCACATAACTGTCTTCATAGAACCAATGAAGTAGATATTAGCTATGAGAAATGGTGCTAGAAGAAATTTGCTAGATCTAATAAGCCCGAGTTAATTAGACTTGTTTCCATTTCTGTGGGTATATCCAGACAGCAAAATTATATCATTTTGACCCCACCTGAACTGCCATGGTTCCATCCTGGGGAATTCTTGGATTTACAGTTAGTGAACAGCTTGAAAGTTTCTAATCTGTTCCCCTGAACTACAGCAGAGAGAATTCTAAGCAATTCCCCAAACTACAGATCCCCAGGATTCTCTGAGATGAAGCCATGGCAGTTAAAGTGGGATCAAGATGATATAAGTGCACAGTGTGGATACACCGTGTATCTGTAAAAACAATCATGTGATAAACATGTTAGACCAAGAGTTATAGCGTATAGATACAGATATCTAAATGAGAACATGGACCAGAGCAATTAACCAGAACCTTCCTGCTTCTGCATATATGCCAGTGAGAATTTGCAATATTGGTCAGAAATGTACTTTTGACTACCATCACCCACTGAAAGAACAGTCATATGATCATTTCAGAAGGACGTTATAGGTGTTGCAGTATGTCTCATCATCAAACCATTTTCAGATGCAACTGAAAACAATTTTTTTCCTTTTAAAATAGGAAGGTTAAGAGTTGGCCTAAAGTATAGCAATTTCAGCCCTAAGATATCCCAGCATAGTTTCAGAAGTGTTTTAGTATATAAGGCTCACACCTGGATTATGTGTATGGAGAGATTAAAATGGGTCATCTGAAATGTAAGATGATAGCTATCTAGAAAGAGTTATAGTCATTTCTCTAACCTGGAGCTACATGTCTGATAGTGAAGTGATTAGTGAAGTGATTAGTCTAACTGGGGATTCATGAACATGCTATACTCAAAGCCACTGACATCTAATGTCAGCCTTAAGCTATTACAGAAAGTTTCTTCTTATCTTTGATATGCATCAGTGGTCTAAAAAACAAAACAAACAACGTACGCTGAAGACAAATGGCTGTGCATGGGCATGTTTTCTCCCACCAAAGTTTTTACTTTGAAAAATATAAAGATACGTAACATTGCACAATTCTTAACCGCAGTAGACGGATGCTGGGCTTCACTGTTCTCTGTCACACTATTTTGTGAGAAGGATTGAATCCCATAAGCAAGTTGGACAGTCCATTAAAGAAATGATTAAATCTTTAAAGTTTGCTGGTAGATAGCAAAATACATGATTGCCAGCAGCAATGCATCCGGTTTGCGTAATATAATGTCACTCAATTTACATAGCCTTTCACAGAGGGATAATGGTAGAAAAAAAGAAAAGAAAAGAAACAGGAAGAGTTTTTCATCTAAATATCAGAAGTATTGCCAAGAGGATGTGACTTTAGCCAGTGCACAAAATATATTTTATTACTCCAATAGGATGTCCAGCCCTGAATTCAACTAAGATACCATCATACACAGTTCTATTAAAACATTAGTTTCATCAAAACCTTTTTGCTGTGTGCAGCTTTTTAAAAATTTATTTTTAATAATGATTTACATGATATGATGGGAAAAATCCTCTGTCCTCCCTGCCCATCTTGCAGGTAACATTTAATGGTCCAAAATACAATCAGATGGGCACAAGCAAAAAGAACTGTTTGCAACCTACCACAATCACTATCTAAAGATGCTCATCATGGTAGATTCTGAAACGTGATAGTGGGCCTTGTTCTGAATATACATAAGACAAATATGTTCTAAATGGGTGTCTTTGAGTATTTTGCCACTAGCAAGGCAAAGTTTAAATAGTCTTCTGTAATAATGTGAAGATTCAAGCATTGTCTCACCATTGGCAGATGAAAAAACCTTGCAGATACTTCCAGGTCCATGCAATTTCTGTCCTCATGTCCTCAGTGTATGCACAAACCAACAGGATCAGAAGTTTGGAACCTTATATTCTCATTAGCTATTTTGTTAATCCATCTGAGAACCTCTGACCAAAAAGGAGTTAGTTACCTTGGGACAGCAAGCCCACACATGGTCTGGTGTGCCAACAGTTTCACTACCTTCCCAACATTTATCTGACAAGTCATTCCTAATTCTGTGTAATGTTTAGGAGCACCAGTACCAACAATGTATCCCTTTAATGGTGACTTCCTTTACTGCTGTGCATACGCTTATGTGGAGTATATGTAGAATTGTTCTCGAGGTTCTACCCCATTAATTATCTTCAATTTGTACCTTCAGCTCAGCTTCTCAGTTCCCCTTAGGCCAGTTGGTAGACTCATATGCAACCTCAGTACCGCTTCTAGTGTTTTCTATGAAATGAAAGACCGTCTGATATAGGACTTTCATTTACAAACAGATCTTCATCAATATACTGTATCTTTTTCTTTCCAAGACACCAACTGCTTGAACTTATTATCCTGCTGAAAACAAGTGTATATTTAAATGGACGTAAAGGAAAATGTGGTGGAGCAAATCATTTAACATATTAAAACCATATTCTGAATCATATTCTGAACATCTCAGATACAAAGGGGTTTTCAGTCTGCTTGGGTTTTTGTCCTGAGCTATAGAAAGTTAGAGGTATTGGCAATAAGTGAGATACCATTCCTTTCCTCATTAAAGTACTCATACTACTGTTCCATTTAACTTAATAACTTTAATGAACTGTGCCAGATGAAATACGAAATAATATTTTTGTCTAAATTGCAAACCTATTTTGTCTTGTTTATATTTCACCTCATTCACAATTCTTTTCCCTTCTTGCTATAAACTTTTCTATAAACATCTGCCAGTTTTTCAGTGGTTTTGCCTCAGGATTTGAGGGAATAGTATGAAATAGAGCTGTTACCAACTCTGTTTTGTCTAATAATGAATGTTGTCTACTAATGAATTCTCTCTGACATAAGAATATAGCTGTTTATATTTTCAAAGTACCAACTGATTAAAATCTTTTGCATACCTTAGTATCTGATATAAAAGTAATTAAGAGATAAACCTGAAATTACTTGGGTTTGTTTTTGCCGCTTTACTGAGATGCTGCTGTAGAACAATGGACATTTCTTATAATTAATTTTCAACCCAGAATGTTTACCAAACCTTGCCAGAACTGCTTTGTTTTAGGATACCATTTTTACCTTCAGAAACTAAAAGAGGAACGTTGCCTGTACAAAGGCTGATCTTATTATCTGTATTTTTTTATTTGTGTGTGTGTGTGTGTGTGTGTATTACACTTTTGATATCTGGATCCTTACAGATAAGCTCATGTAGCCGTTTCAGTGACATGACAAACAGAAATGGTGCAAGAAGTTATGCCCGCTTTGTACCATAGAATAGAAATCTTTGGGATTGAATGTCATTAATGATCACTATAGCTGGCAAACCTTTGTACAGTTTCTTTCTCATATTCCCAAACTCTTGTCTCATGTTTATTCACCTAAGGAGTTCAAACATAGATTGCCAGTCAAGACAGCTTTTAAGTTCATCTAAGGCAGCCAGTGCAATTAGGATATTGCTCTTTTTCCCAAAATGTGTTATGTTTAAGGCCTGTCTGCTGGCATCAGCAAGATTTCTTCCTGTATAAACTGATGTGTATAAACAGATTATCAAAGCCTCAAAGGCTCTTAGTGATTATGGCATGAAGATTTTATGACTTAATTTAAGAATGTAATCAGTGTGCAGGCCGTTACTGGGTGTGAATTATCTTTGGACTTGGATGTGGCTATGAGCCAAGCATGTTTCCAAGATTCTGGGATCACATTTCCTTTGATAATGTCATTATATAACTTATTTAAGTGTGGAAGCATCTCCAGATGGAACTTCATATAGAAATTGGCAGTAAACCGATCATGCTTAGATGCTTTGTTGCTATTTACCTTCTTGATGACTGAAAGTATTTCCTGATCACTTATAGGTGAGGGTTTTTTTGGTTGTGATCCAATGTTTTAATTAGAAGAGTATCAATATAGTTTGATACATCTTCCATATTAGAAAGCTCAGTTCTATGAAGTTCACTATTTGTTTTAAGACACATTACACATTTGGAGGAGAGGACAAGGTTCTCCCCACAACAATCCTTGATAAAATTAACTTATCTCTTTTCTGTTGTTCAGTTCACTAACCTAGCCATTAACCTAAGGTGAACCTACCATGAGGGTTTTCTTAGGATGAGTATGTGTCCTGTGCCTAAGGTCACTCAGTGGGTTTCCATGGCTGGGCAAGAATTTTAGATTCTAGATGGTTCTAGATTAGGTGAGGTATAATATGCTACTGTAACATAGGACGCTGCCTTATAATGCATCAGATGGTTAATGATCAGTTCATTTCATACCCCAGAGATGAGAGTCATGGTGAATAGCAACTCCTAGCATAGCTCATAATGATTTATGCTGGGTAGGACTAATGGAAGTTTTAGCTCAAAAAATTCTAGAGAACTGCATGATTCTTCTTTCTGGTTAACACTGATCAGCATTGCATCTCCAGGGTTCAGACACAGGATTTTCCCAGGTATACTCAAAGATGCCAATGATTAAAACTGGTATCTGAAACACATGTGTCTAACAATGAGTGACAGCTGATGTTGTTGCTGCTGTTACTGAAGAAGCAAATATTGGAGAGCACCCAGTAGAATCCTTGGGAAAAGAAGGGAGATAGATTTCCAAGTGCTTGGTGGATGGTTTTATGTTTTTTGGGATTTTGTTTTGTTTTGTTTTGAAACAAACCTAACATGTTTTGCCCTTCAGAAAATTTCTGCTGCTACATAGCATATTGCTATGTATGGGCTTTAAGCAATATACAAAAATCAAAATGTATTTATGTTTTTTATAGATATTATGATATACTTGTATATGATATAACTGATACTATTATATAATTGATTTTTATTGATAATATGATTTTTTAATTTGACATTTCTGTTTGTATTTGTTTTTATGTAGTCCCTGGAGAAGGCAACTGAAGTATGTACATAGGTCAAAATGTGTTGGGTTTGTTTCAAAATAAAAACCATCTACTGAGCATTTGGAGATGTATTTTCCATTTTTTTCCTGCAGTAGCTGCTGCTACTGGGCCATCAGCTTCAATATACCTGTCCCTCTAGACCTCTGCATATGACAGGGTGTTACAGAGCTACATGAGAATCCTCTCCTGCAGCCATACTTACATCTGGCTCCTGAAAGTATTTTAGTAATGAAAAATCGAGCATTATCATGGGAATTATTTGGATGGAGATATTATACAGATACAGGCTTTTTGTATAAAGTATTAAACACAATAGACAAATGTAACAGCATACTGTATCATAGTCAATGATTAACTTTGTACCGCCACCCCCCTCTGAAACGTCCAAATAGCATCAGATTTAGCTAAATGTAACTTTACTGTTGTGTGCTTTCAAGTAAAATCTGACTTACACGGACCCTGTCAGAGGATTTTCTAGGCAGGATTTATTCAGAGAATAAAGATAAGACTGACTGAGTGTGACATGCCCAAGGTCACCCAGTGGATTTTCATAGCTAAGCGGACATTTGAACCCTGGTCTCCTGGAGTCCAAGTCCTACACTCATACAACTACACCACACCCTGTTAAGCCCTCTTCTGCCTGCCAAATGTCACCTGTTGTCTTCATGATACTGTCTTTGTAAGGCAAGCATTTCATCTTGACTGCGACAGGCTGAAAGGTTAAGGAAATAGGTGGAGCTAAATAAAACAAAATGCTTTCTGCTAAGCTGCCAATTGCTTTCTTGGGGACAGCTAATCTTCCTTCCCCTGGACTTGTGACTCACGCCTTTTCCTTTCCAGAATGGATTTATCCTTGGAAATAACAATACCTTTGAGACATGATTGACTGCTCTCAGCACCCTGTGGAGAAGTCTGCCTCACTCAGATGCAATTCTTGTAGAAGGCATTCAAGCACTTTCATCCCATTTGCCACAATAGGTTGTAAAGCTGTAGTACCAAAACAAAGCTGTCAGGTCATTGTGCACAGAATGGATCCACCAATGTCCAGTTACTCATAGTGTGCATTATTAGTCCTTGAGATATTTTGTTTTCTCAGATCAAACATCCCCATCCAACTGTTTTTCCCTTTGCATTTTAAATGAATAATAATAATGAAACTAAAAATGGTGTCCCCTCTAGTATCTGCCCCTGAATAAATACTAAGGCCAGCCCTGGGTTTATCTACATTCTCTACATCTATCAGGATGCTCTTCATTTTGTGCAAAAAAGGATCCTTGATATGTAATTTTTAAGATATAAATTTTTATGTATGTCTAGATGCAAAACTGTTGACTAATTCTTTGCTTTTGTAAGCTGCTTTATATCCTTCCTTGAGAAGCAGTTATTAGTACGTAGAAGAAGCATGCATAACAGTGTGAAAGTGCTTCTTTTGGTTATATATGCCGCAAATGAGAGTTTTGTACTACCTGCACATGACAAATCATTCTTGTAGGGCACATGCAGTATTTTAAAACAGTTCACTAAAAAGTATTATTTGTCAAACACCCCCCCCCTTTTTTTTTTGGTTAGGCAAAGCCTACTGGATACCTAGCATATTATAGGCTAAGTCATGTAACCAATAGATGAGATACCTATGGTCTAAGGAGCCACCATGGTATTTATTTCAAACGTACAATATACATGTTTAAAAAGAAGCCATATATCTCTAATAAGCCTTTGCTATTCAGCAAGGTTGTGGATTTTAGCAGTTCAGATACTGTAACTCCTCTGTATTTAGACTAGAGCCTAAATACCCTAAGGACACCAGATTCTGTTTGATCTTGGATGCTAGGCAGGGCCAGCCTGGGTAACACTTAGATGGGAAACCACCAACAAATATCAGGTGCTGTATGCTATATTTCAGAAGAAGTAACTGACAAAATCATCCTTGAGTATTGTTTGCCTAAGAAGACCCTATGAAATTCATGTGGTCACCGTAAATTTATAGGAGACTAGAAGACACACACAAAGAGAGACAGAGAGAGAGAGGACAACAATGAAGTAGAATTCTTAGGGAAAATATTTAATTTCAGGTGAATAGAAGAATGTTTACCAAAAAATAATGTTAACTGTAAGTAACATGGCAAAATAGTTGCCAGTGCTAGATTTGGTATACAGTGGATTCTCCACTTTTGGAAGGGGTCGAGATACAGAACCCTCATGAAAGTGGAAAAACCATGAATAACTCCTCTCCCCGCAAGCTCTCTCCTATTTCCTTGTGGGGCTTCCCCTACTCATTCCCTTGTCCTTTGCCCTGGCATGTGAACCTTCCTTCTCAGTACTGGGACTGGATGTAAGAGAATGGGAGATAGAGGTCCAGAGGGGAGAAGGAGGGCGCATGCATGCCTCCCCTGCATTCCCTTGCCTTTTGCCCAGGTGCACTTGCCTTCCTTCTCCGTACCTGGTAAAATGCAAGCGAATGGGAGGATGAGAATGTGAGGGAGGCATACATGAGTAATCAGATGTTTGAAGGTCATATCCCTGAATATGAAGGGAGGACTGTCATCACAGAGATAAGTCTCCCAGTCTGGTTAACCGCTACTTTGCAGGAATTGTTCTTGTTGCTGTTATTCTACAGGTGAGGTTTACTGGTTTTCCAATACATGTATATGTAGGATTTTCAAATACCTAGTGGGACACTTTTTTTTTTAATTTAGAAAGCAATGCAGGTTAATTGAGAGAAAAGAACAAGAAGTGCTGCAGTCTCTGACTCACACATAAAGTAATAAGTGATCTGTCCTAATAAAGCAAAAACTAGGCAGAGGACAATAAATTTGACTTTACGAGAATTTTAGTGCCAGCAATGGAATCGTAGTTTTGCTCAGTGTCACTTGTGTATTTGCTCACTCACGCGTCTTTTTCTGTCTTGTTTCTCCATTAGGCTGAGACTCTTTTTCAGTCAACACAGAAGTTCACATATTTGTGAATGTCTTCTCTCCGAATAACCATTTTTTAAGATGAGCTGAGAACTGCATTTCAGTCAGTTGGGAAAAAAATAGATGCTGTGATCCCCAGATTAGGCTGGGGAACATAGATTGGTTTTGTTTACATCAGAATTTACAAAGATTTAAAACACTGAAGCTGTCCTCCGAAAGTTCTGTTCCAAGTTCACTAGAGACAACCACATGGTAACTGGAGGGCAAACAGGCAGTGAGACATTAAAATCATATCTGAAATGAGAATTGGGGGAAGTGATTCTACTTAAAAGTGCACAAAGGAAATAGAAGCAACAGCCATGTCAACAGTGCCTCCTACTTTGAAAATTCATCAAGTTGATTCAGTGCTGGCTGTTGGCCAGGTATGTTTAAATTATAAATACTATTGTCTGACCGCAGCCAAGTCTCCCTAGCTGTTGAACTTACAGACTTAACCTTCAGCTATCTGCATTCAAATTCCAACACTCTTTTCCCCTGTCCTTGTTACTTGGCACTAGAAACCCATTTCTTTTACAAAGATATTTATGCTTTACAGCTGAGTGTGTATTTTACATTGAAGCTTACATGGAGGTCTGTTTTCAGCTGAATAGATATGTTTATTTAGACAACTGCTTACCCACATTCCTTAATGACACTTTTGAATTGTTTTTAAACTTCACTATTGTCTTTGCACAGCCAGTGTGGCATAGTGGTTTGAGTGTTGAACTCAAGAGTCCCCCTCTCAAAACAAAACAAAACAAAAAAACAGGGTTCAAATCTCTATTCAGCCATTGGAAGTCACTGGGTAACCTTGGGAAAGTTGCACTCAGTCTAAGTGGCAAACCTCTGAATCCATCTTGCCAATAAACCCCTATGACAGAGTCACCATAAGTTGACGCTGACCTGAAGGGACACAAAAGTCACAACAAAAATAACAACCACCACAACAACAAACTGCAGTTTGCAAGGAGCTGAGTTTTGGACTGGGACTCTCTAGTGGCAAATTTCCTCTGAATAAATCTTCTCCCTCCCAAAAAATCCCTTATAATAAGGTTCACCATAAGGTGGTGTGTTTTGGAGGTACATAGCACAACAAAAACTGTAGTTCATAGCCATCTCATTATACATTTGGTAGTAATACCACAAAGATTTTTATAGTGATTTCTAACAATGTGACTGTGGTCGTGTATCACAGCAAAATGTATAGAATTAGTAGGATGATTATCTTTCTATCAGATGACTAAAGTAGATTCTTAACCTTGTTGTTGTGTGCCTTCACGTTGTTTACGACTTATGGCGACCCTAAGACAAACCTATCATGGGGTTTTCTGTGGGCTGAGTGTGTGTGTGATGTACCCAAGCTCACTCAGTGGGTTTCAGTGGCCACGCAGGGAATCAAACCCTGTTCTCCAAGGTCATACTCCAGCTCTCAAAGCCATATACCATGCTGGCTCTCAAGATTCTTAATCTTTTGTAAGTTTATTGCCACAAACTTATATTTAAAACATAAATAAGGAAGAAACTCATGGCACATCAAATATTAATAGATTTATTATAACATGGTTTTCACATACTATAGCTCACTGAAACAGCTACAGCAAACTAACATGGCTACCTTTTGAATATTTGAAAAGTGAACTTTTCCATTGTGGGGTAATCTCCAGAGATGGAGATACATTTAGGTGTGCACATATATGGTACACATTTTTGTTTTATTTTGTTTGGTTTGATTTCAGTGTATTTATTTGCCATAGCCTGCACTCAGGCCATTTGCAACCCAGAAGGGTAATTGGATATAAGCCAATTAACTGCACAAATGACTTGAGCCTGTGTAAGTTTGCTATACCAATCTGATTGTTCTTCAGATATTATAATGACCTTTCTTACCATGATACCTTCTGAAGTAGTCACCTCTAAACACTTACTCGTATCTCTCTGTACTTTTTTAGTCACTCATGCTTCAGTCCTATTTACTTACTTATTCAGTCTTATACACTTACTTGGGAGTACTGAACATCTTTAGAACTTCATGAGACTTGCTAATAACAGATATTTGTAAGACTGCACTGTCAGTCCAGCGTAATCCAATTTGGTCCTGCCAAAGTTAATAGCACTAAATCAAAATACCTGGGTTTGTGAAGTGAGCTTCTTGTGCCACCTATGCACAATTCAATAAGAATGTTGGGCTATGGTGATCTTTCACAAGTTGGTCATGAGAGTAATACTTCAGCACTGCAAGAAAATTACTTTATTACCTCTGACTATAAGGTAGCACCATTCTGAAGTAAGTTTCTAGAGAAGATTCATAGCTGCCTGAAAGAGGCTAGTCCTATTCTTCCATTCCTCTTTCACTTCAGGATAGTAATATAACACCTGAGTTTGGAAGATCAGCCTAGAGTTTTATTTGGACACATCCTGTATAAAAAGAGAAGGGGTATGATACAGCATTCTGATTTGCTCAATTCTTTAACCTTGCCATAAATGCTGCAGGTTGAGTACAGAACTGTAAGCATGATAACAGAAATAACATTCCGAGCTATTGCTCCTTCTGTCTGGTGCTATCATGGCTTTCATCACTTACAGAAGTGCCTGACTTTGTATGGTTTGCATGGCAGTGAATGTTTTTGGCAAACAATATGGACACGATCATCCCCAGAATAGTTGGGCACTGATTAATTTCCAACCCAGTGGCATCCTTTTTGCTGGTTTCCTTGTTATTTAATTGTTGGGCATGAAGAATAAAAGAGAAAACAATTACGCCTCTTTTGTTTTTTTGTTTTATGCATTCATTTTCCCCAAAACTCACTTGATGTTTTTCTTCCTGAAAAGTGTGACTTTATAGTAGCTTGTAGTTCATACTGGGTCAGCAGTGATTGATCTATACTGTGACTAGCGCTTAAGGAATTAGAAACTATCCAGGGGTCAGCTCTCAGTGCCCAAATGCAGCCAGGAGGCCTTTTAGACACAATAGAGGGTGGAGTTAGGCTAACTTCAACTAAAACTTGCTGTTGTGTGCCAGGCTCACAAACAAGAAAATACTCTTCTGCAGAATAAGAATCCCTACTCCCTTTACCTAAACTACCCCAGTTCCTGAAAAGAGTTTATTTTGAATTGTTTGCTTGGAATGAGAAAAGGACTTTAGATCCCCCCCCCACCTCAGCTTAAGAAAATACAATGCATCAATCTGCCACAGCCAGAGAGAGAGAGAGGTCAGCTGATCTTTACGAGGGAAGGACTAGCAGGAGAAAATGAAGGTATCTCTTTAGTTCTTCAGACTGGCTAAACTTTAAGAAGATGAGAGCGTAGCTACAAAGGAAGGGGGAAATTATGACATTCCCCCCAATAAAAATTCTGCCATTCACCCATGAAATTTTTCACCAGTCCTCAAATTTCTAGCATTGCAGTAACTTAAAACTTGATCACTTTTAGGCATGGAAAGAAAGGGAGCAGGCAAAGTTATAAAGTTACCAGCAAAGGGTTAGCCACAGAGGAAACGTTAAAGAGTTCTAGATAAGATGAATCTTCAGTGTCTAACCCTCTGCAATACAGGCGTAGCTCAGTTTAACAAAGCCTCTGACAGGCTCCTTTTCACAAAGTCTTCTTACATGAGACCAGCCCGTATGCCCTGTCTTTTCTCGTCTTCTGTTTAGCTGGAAGTTTTTTGCAGCATTGGTGTTGGGGCAATGCTGAAGGAGGGCTGGAGAAAAATGGACTTTCAGTGTTGGGTTCTAGCAATGTGTCTTCAGTAAACAATGAAAGGAAGCTTAACCAAGGAAGGAATGGGATTCTGCTTTGGATGATGCTGTTGTAGTTGTGTGTGTGCTCACATACAACAGGCAAGGTAAACAGGTGCTTCCAGAATCACTTACTGAGCATGTGTGAAGAGCAAAACAGAAAGAAAAGGGGAAAACAGAGTAACCTGCCTCATCAGCTACCCCGGCATGGTGAAAAAACCTCAGTGTGTAAATTTCACTACTAAGATGGTAACCATAAGAAGAATGGAGGCTGCTGAAAGGGAAAAAAAATCATCCCAGAATGCATTTGGAAGAAGCTTTCAGGTGCTGTTTAGAAGATTCAGAATGTTTCCTCATATAAGCCTTACCTGATCTGGTTGTTCCATTAGATGTGTGCATAATGTTAGTTTTGGATAAAAAGGTTGCTGAAACATGTTGAGCCACTTTTCTTTTTTGTGGTGTAGGAACCTATCCCGATGCTTTCCATGTTATTTCTACCTCTGGTAACAACATTTATGTTAAAGAAGTGAAGTCCAGGAACACATCTGCTTCCTTAACTGAGGTATACCTGTAACAGAAGTTTGGGGACTGGAGGAAAATTTCATTACGGAGCAGAATTCTTATTGTGCGGATCAATGCTCTCATTCCTTCTTCCCCTGCATATACCCCTGCAGAGTTTGAAAACATTGGGGCTTTCCACGCTACGTTGTTACAGTGCTATTATTCCACTTTCAACATCCTGTGGAATTTGGAGTTTGTAGTTTACTGAGGCCAAAGAGCTCTCTAGCTGAGAATTCTAAATACCCCTCCCTAAACTGCAAACCCCAGGATTTCATAGGCTTGTCGAAAATGGAATAATAGCACTAAAACTGTGTAGTGCAGAAATGGACATTCTTTGCAAAATCCTCCAGCTGCACTGCTTGGGAGATTCTGGAAATTGTAGTCGAATTGAGTAACGTTGCTAAACTCTGGAACTGTAGCTAAACTCAGCCCCTGAGAATGGATTGTTTGTGAAGATGACAGGCTTTTGGCAGACTCCTGGAGGAAACGTAAGAGAGTTTGGGGAAGGGGGGAGCGGCTGTAAGAAGAGTGAAGGAAGGGAGAGAAGACTTCTGTTGTGGATCTTGCGACAAAAACGGGAACGGGTGCAGAGCCTACTTACTGGAATCGCTGGGATATATAGGAAACGAATTCCTGAAAAGAATTCCTTGTATGTATTCTGATGGGTGGGTTTACAAACTGTTTTAGATTTTATCGGGACTGTTAGTGTAGCACAAGACCTGAGCAGGAAACAGAGATTGGAGAGGGAGAGGCTGCAGAATTTTGGGAAGGGATGTGGAAAGGAGAGGTTCAACACGCACTCTTCGAGGTGCGGGGAGGGAGAGAGGGAGGGATGGAAAGGCAGGCTGTGAAGGCATTCTGGCCACGGTTGTCTCTCCCCTGGCAAGAGATGGGAGCTCTTTGCACGATGCCACAGCCTCTCTCATTTTAGTGGGCTTGGAGCAGAGAGCTCAGCTGTTTGGGATGGGGGGAGAGATACTGTGAAGGAGCAGAGGTATACACAAGTATTGCGGGAGGGGGTATGCAATCGTCTTGGGAAGAGATGTCCCTGGCGTTTGTCTTAGGGCTTAGAAACTTTATTTGCTGGACCACAGCTTCAAAGGCCCCAGCCAAGCATCGTCCCCATGCTGACTGGGAGTGAGTGGATTCTGGGAGTTGTAGTACCAAAAGATAACTTCTGCATGCTTATGTTTCCCCCCTCCCCCTGTTTAATTGACTGCCTTCCTTCTCTATCCATGAAAGTTCCAACTGTGTAAGTAAAAAATAAAAGTTTGTCTTTTTTTTTTTTAGGAGTTGTTCTGCCTGTAAGGGAAAGAGTGAAATCAAAGGTGGGCAATACATGTAATGCTCTGTCTTGTGCAGAGGAGTTGTGCCACAGATTGTTTTGTTTGCCGGGGGGGGGGGTGTTTTAAGGAAAATGACTTTTTATTCCAAAAAAGAAAAGTTCAAAGAAAAAAGAGGGGAGATACGGAAGAGCCTAAATCTAGTCCCTAGTCCCAGCTGGAAGAGATTCATTGGATCAAAGGGATTTACATAACCAAAGAAGACCTGTTGAATCAGCAGGATTTACATAAGTGTTGACTTAGCATTTAGTACTTGATTTAGCAGGTCTGCTCTAAGTGGACCTGCTGAATCAAGTTGGAATTCGGCCAAGATTTGTACAACGTAATCACCGACTAAGTATATAAATTAACTATTTTGTTGATGTCTGCTTGAAAGGACATTTTAAAACATATGTTAGTACATATAAAGGAGTCCTGTAGAACCTTTGAGACTGACTGGGATGCCTTCGATAAAGTAGACTTGGTCTCAAAGGTGCTGCAGGATCCTAGCAGGGCTGTGTCTTTGAATACTCCTAAAATGTCCATACATAGATAAAGCATGCGCTCATCTAAGTGAAAGAATCCATATGATCTCGGAGAGAACATAAAAATCAGCACTGGGTAAGGGACGGGTTTGGTTTGGTTTCTGACCCTGTGTGCTAGAAGTAAAATAGAGATGAATAGCAAGTGTCTTTTGTAATGGCAGTGACGCTGGTGCCTTTTTCATTCAGTTGGTTCTTCGAGTGTATTTACTTCCTCCTTGCCTGTTCTTCTGATGCTGGCAGGATGGGGAGAGAGGAAGGGCTTCCTGGTGATTCTCTCCCTTCCCTTGTGTTTTATTGCTTTTACTGCTGGGCAATTCTTTTGCTCCTGTAGAAGTTCCAGATGGAGACCTGTAAGTACTCAACAAACTTGCTTGCTGGTGAGTGCCACCTTCTGAATGGTCAGAGCTTTGACCAAAATTTCTTAGAACTGTTTTCAAGATTAACGTTTCAATCTCTAGGTCATTTAATTTTTTTTTAAAGGAGGCTATGTTTTTAATGAGGAATGTTAAGATAGTGATAGAGAATCTTTTATCTTGTGCTTGTGTCAAAATGCAGCTGACTGTACCTGGTGTGTAGGGCTTTTTTTCCCCCCTTTCAGTACTGTTGTGTTTTTAAATAGTAATGTAGTGATTTTAATTTGCTTAATTCTAAGTAGGATTGCTCTGAATTAAAATGCAATAGATTTCAAGGGAATGTAGATTTCTGTTTGAGATTGCATAGAGATGATGTATGAAGAGATATTTCATACTTAGAATCTAATGTTTGTTGACTTAAAAACTACACAGTAAATGTCAGGGAAACCACAGTGAAACATACTTATTTCAGAGTTAAGGATCTGTATTCTTTCTTTATGTGTATGCTGTGTACATAGGTACACATGTAATGTGAAGCATGTCAGATTGGCTACTAACCCTTTCTTTCTTAACATTAATGTGTAGGACAACTAAGTAGAGTTATAACAGCTTATTACAAGAAATTACATGCCAACTTTTTAAAAAGTAAAGATAATCAGGATTGTCATTTTTTAAATATACAAAACTATGACTACTTTATTACTTCCTTGAAATGTTTTCTTTGTAAATGGCTTTCCAGTCATAGTGCTGTACATTTTGACAAAGAAGTGTGGTGTTCAAGAGCCAACAGGTGATGGACTGAAACCTGAGTATATGTTTACACTGGAGTAAAAATTTGGCTGCCATTTCTTTTGGCTGTTTATAAGACATCTAAAAAATACATTCTAGTGGGAATCTTTAAAATGTTACATTGTTTTCTTAATCTGAACCAACTAATAGGGACATCAGCTTCTCTGGAATACTGCTCTTCATCTGATACTATTCAGTATTTCCATTAGACCATAACACATTTCTTAACCTCTTTCTAGCCACATATGCAGGCAAATGGTCCTAATTAACGTGTAATGTCAGTGCTTTTCGTTTGCAAGCTACAGCCAAAGCTGAGTGCTTTAAAATCTCATTGGTTTTCAGTGGAACAAAAGTATGGAGCAATATCTTCTACTACAGTCAAAAGTTTGTCTTAATCATGCCTGTAGAGGTTTGGAGGGCCCAGTGTGGTTTGCCTTTGTGCTGTCTCAAGAAAACGGAAAACTAAAGCTATCCAAAACATTACTCTGCATTTCTTATTAGACATAGATGCTTCTTGATGTTTCTTTATTGATAAGTAATGATTTCAGTGCCACCTTGAATTGTTCTAGGGTCGAATTGTTCTAGGGAAAGGTAAAATAAAAATAAAACAATGAAGTAAATTTCAGTGAAAAATGCTTATAAAACTGTCTTCCCATCACCAACACTGCCATGAACTAGGAATATACTGAAGAGTGGTAGTCGGTAATGTTTGGCATCTCTCTTTGTCCTCTTGAGACGGAATTATCATGCATGTTAGAATAGCGACACAGACACCTGCTTTTTAACCTCAAGCCTTGACCCTTTGGGGTTGTAGTTGCAACGCATTGTGAATGAGATGTGTGATATGCATCTTGTATTCCCTATAGCCTTGTTAACAAGCAGTTTAACAAAAAGTTGTTAAACAATTTGCCCTGCAGGACAGAGTTAAACAGCAGGAGCTAGGCAAGGATGTTTATGTAACTGGCCTTATGAATTGTGACCTTTTCGATCTGGTCAGAGGTGGCCACAGAACAGACTCAGCGAGCTGGAAATCCTAACATAAGGGTTAGTTTCACACATGACTTCAACAGTTGCACAGAGAACAAGAATACTTCTAAAAAAGAGAGAGTTGGGTGTTCTGTTCCTCAAGAGTTCTATGTTCAGAACTTCTATTAATTACAATATTTCAGTTTCTTAAATTGTTCTTCAGTCCAGTTATACAATTATAATGAAAGATGCTGGTTCATTAAAAGAAAAGGAAGGGGAATGACCAACATTTACAGCTGGGCCATTTCTTTATAAGACCAATCAGAATGCCTCAAAAGTGTGCAAGTTTTCAAGTTATCCAGAACTTTTTATCAGGTTATCAGCGACAGTCCGAAAGTCCAAAAATTAGGCCAGATACTGTGCCTGTGATGCAGTCTCAACAGGAAAAATAAAGACTGAATTGATGATTGGTAGGAATACAAAGATTCATTGTTAAACTAATTTTTTCTCCCACAAATGTTCATTGAAGATTTAATCTTATTGTTTAAATGTCCAAAGGAACAGCTGTATTTATTACAGCAATAACAATCGAATTCCATGTTGCCGTGATGATTAACAATATCGTGGCATAAATTTTGGATGATTATAAAGTAGGATCTGATCTATGAAAGCTTGTGCAGTATAATAAATTGATAATTTTTTAACAATCCAGTAGGGCTGCACATAAGGAATCATCCCCTTAGCATTTTTCCTTCAGGGAAGGGGGACAATTTTGCATGGCGAAGAAATTGTAGGTTTTGTTATCATTCTCTCTCTGTTTCTGTGAACTACTTCAAGAGATACTTCGGGTTTAAAACATCTGCTCTGCTAGCATGGAATGAAAGAAGGTAATCTGTTCAAATGTAAGATTGTTCTTGTACTGCAGACAGTTGCCAGACTGCACAGGAAATTCCCACCAGAAAACAAAAGGAAAAGGCGGGGTTGGAAGTGAGAGAACAATTTGGGGCTATTTGTAGCACACATGAACCACATTTAGTCCTGGCAAGCTTATTCAATATGCCTTATAGTCACAATTTCAAATGTGCAGATTGCTGTCTAGGAAAGCATGTTGTGGTTAATGTAAAAGAGTTAAGCCAAATTCAAGCTGAGACATACTTTGAAATCATTTTTATAGATGTTACTCTGTGGCAGAGGTTTACCTTGCAGAAGGTGCCTGTTGTAAAGGCATTGGGTCAGCTTCCACACTGACAATCATTTTTAGAAATTGTAATTAATGGTAATGGTAGCCTGTCATGTTGCACATAATTATTTTAAATGTCTCTGGAATCCAGCATGGTTACTAAATTCTGTAGTTACTCACTTCTCTGGCTTGGTGATGGTCAACTGTTTTGTTCATTTCAGCTTGACATGCTGGAATCTGAGAATTACCATGGGATCATGGTGTAAATCTGGATGAAGCAGTCCTGCTGCGATGTACATTACTTCGTATTGTAGCATAGAATGTGCAGGTTGAGAATGGAGGTGGCAGTTTTTGAGTACTTTCTTGTATCAGCTTCCTCTAGCGTGAGCAATAAGGGACAGCTGAAATTCATGGCATTGCAGGGCTGACAGGAAGTACCTGTTAACAACTTCATGTTTTTCCTAAATACCGCATGGAAGTACTGATTTCAGTTAATCTAGTATGTATTTCTCTGTAAAATTAATGTACCACCTGCAAATGTAAATTACACAATGCACACATTACTGTCTTTATGGAGGGCCCATGTCCCAAAATATGGGATCTGAGGGGGGATCTGATGCATTCTATATAAAAGGAAAATTCTTCAATCCTCACCTGGGGACATTCCTTATGATAAGGGACACCTGCTGGCTCTGTAACGGGCAAGCTTTCTGGGCATCAAACAACGGCCATCCCTTACTAAGGGACACCTGGCAACCCTAAGCTCTCTAATATTTAGTATCTGAAGCAAAAACAAGGCTGTAGTGTGGCCCCGAGAGAGGATGTACATATGCTTTTCTACACTAAATCATGCTTGTATCAAACTACCTAGTCTTTATCTTGATACAGTATATTGTTTAGCTCTACTTAGCTTCTTCTTAACTCAGTGGAAGTAGGTATGTGCAGCACAGTATCACAGCTTTTTTTTTAACATTGTACATCTTGTGTATTAAGGATTTTTTCATTAAGCTTTGTTAAACTTTCATCAAACTTGTTTTATAGAGAGAAGTATTTTGAAGCCTCATAAGCAGGTCAGTCTTATGTTTAAAGAGAGTTTAAGGGTTTATTCTTAAGAGAGTTAAAGCTTCTTTAAAGGGATCGTTGTGATTTGGGAGATGGAAGAGAATATGCTACTGTATTGTTCAGTGACAGTGACTTATGCCATTCCACTCCTTTTGTACCAAGATGGACAACTGCACAGGGGCTGTGGGCTAGGTCCCCTGACAACAGGGCCCAAGTCTGCTCCTCAACCTGACCCAGATACTTCTTTCTTCAGATTCTGTTGATTCCAAAGGATGTGTTTTGTGGGTATCTTGCATATATTTGGAGTATTTTAAGTCTTGGGGAATGTCCAACGAAACATGTGGGGTTCAGTGGGCTTTGGGGGACTGGGTTGGGAGGTTGCAGAAGTGAGAATTTAAGGGTTGGTTGTGTACCAGGAGCCACAACTTTCCCCATCCTTGATTTACATCTATCTATAGCTTTTTCTCCTTTGTATTTTTCTGCTTGCGAGCAGCATAACTGTGAAATACTGAAATCTGACGTCAGTGGTGATTTACAATATGTATATGCCAATTCTTGCTGCCGTTTCTAGCCTATTTTAAATGAGTCTATGATGTGCATGTCCCAACTGGATAAAAAGGATCAGGATCACTCTTCCCTTCATGATCTCAGTTAGTATAAGGTAGTTTCTCATTATATCTGAAATAGGAACTAGTTTAATAATTGATTTTACTAACTGGGATCTTAAACCATGTTCAACCAAAGTCTACGATCCTTGTTAACAAAAAAATTATTGTTGCTTAATACTGTTGCTTGTCTAGGCTGTATATGTTTAAGCTGTAATGGGAAGGCTCTAAAATGGAAATGAGAAGTAGAACTTGTTTGGATTGTTATCATGTAATGTAATGTAAATAATTTACCTGACAAGGCATGACATCTTTATTTTTTGAGAATAGGAATTATGTCTTTTTCATTGCAAATCTGACTTCTTTATCTCTTTGCCTAGAGCCCTCAATTGATGAACTGGAACTGAACATCCTGACAGTACCCTACTGACTTGCGTCTTTTGGAAATGGAGCCAAAAGTTGGCAACCTTACATTTGGCTTCCAGCGAAGCTCAGCATCAGATGATGACTCTGGATGTGCCTTAGAAGAGTATGCATGGGTCCCTCCAGGTCTTAGACCAGAACAGGTAAGAGATACGTGGTTGAGATCCTGTTTTAAATGCCAGTGGAACATGAAGTTTTATAAGGTACTTAATGCAGGTGGTTGTGAGGTGGGGGAGTTGTAGTTGTTCTCATGTGCCATTCTGTGATGAATGAATAAGGAAATAGTTTGCATACGAGGATATTCCGTACCTCTGTACACAAGTATTTAAACAGCATAACCACTTTTGAGACACGTAACATTAATGCACCAGATTCCTGCCTATATCTTTCAAGCTTCTCAAAAACAAGTAATTATGTTTCTTTGCAGCCTTGAGTTTAATATTTTTCTTCAGTCAGGAGTTAACAACTTTGGCCCTTAGGTCTTCTTTAGCTGCTGTAAATGTTGAACAGAAGAGGAGGAAAAAAATCAAGCAAGTTTTCTCCTTTTGGGCAAATACATCATGTGTAATCCATTCCAGACTTGTGCGACTTTGAACATCTAAGTAAATTAATGTGGAATCTGTACTTACATTAGGAAGCATAACATCTGAGCTAACGTTGCTGTAAGAATACCCATTTCTCTATAAACTAGTTGATATGATTCAAGATTGTTATGCCAATTTAATTTGTTGAAGTGATCACAAACAGGAATGAATGCTTGTTATGTGATTTAGCTGTGGCATCCTGTGAATGTCTTCTAGTTTTTATTTTTAAATAATTCTATAAGGCTAGTGCTGTTTTCAGCCTAGTGGCCTAGTTCTCATGTTGCAGTAAGACGTCTTTGTGAACGACCAAGTGTACTGATACACGCTGCCGGATTCTTTTTGGCTCCTTCTGCCTAAAGGAGCAGCTAAATAAACCAGGAAGATTTGTCATATCTGAAATGAGATCGCTGGCTTGTTGCACTCTTAAACTAGAACCATATACCATGGTTTATTCTTGGCTTTGTACCAACACATTTGCTTATTCATCATAAGCCAGAATTCTGAATTATTCTGTTTGCTGGGACCACTGAATCAGATCAATGTAATTTAAGTACAATAGACTCCCAACTGCAGTACCCATTTAAACAAGCTGATGGTAGTAAAGAAGTTTGTTTTGTATAGGGATTTTGTTAGTTGGTTCACAAATAATTATCTTGTTTTGTAATCCTAATTTAAACAAGAGCCATAACTTTTTCTTTTTTTTTTTTTGGTGCTTCATAGAATGGACAAATTCTGGGTGAATTTTCATTCACATCAGATAAGAAATACAGCTGCGCCCAGCAATCAAATGCTGGAGATTAAATTCTGAAAGCTAGGCTGGCCGTTTTCTAGAGAGCTTCACAGATTGTGTGATAAAAGGCAGAAAGAAAGCATGGAATTCAAACAAACCTACTGAATATCCTTCAAGGAGGTGGAAACTAGATTTGCATAATTTATGACAGCCCTAATTGTCACTGGAAATTGCATTCCAGAACAGCAATTCAACAGCTGGGTGCTAGCTCTCTCAGGCAAACTAGTTTTGCTGAGTTCGCTCATCTGGTCTTCTTAGCAGTAAAAATGAAAACTCAGTTGAAGACATCAAGTAGAAAATCTACTGTGTCTTGTAAACAAAACCGAAGATAAGGTAGTAGATAAAGATTTTTACAAAGGAGTAATTATGTGTATTTCTGGTCTCCAATGTAGGTACAGCTGTACTTTGCTTGTCTGTCAGAGGAGAAGATTCCTTATGTTAACAGTCCAGGAGAGAAACACCGAATTAAACAGCTTCTCTATCAGCTACCACCCCATGATAATGAGGTAGATATGGATGAACATTTCATACCCTATAGAGCCTGAGCATAAGGGCAAACTTCTGGGCATAATGTTTTGTTAGCATCTGGCTGGTCACTATAAAAACAGAATGCTGAATGACACAGACATTAGCCTGAGTCTTCCTCCTTCTGAAATTATGGCAATAATCTGTAAGCTTTTCAGTTGAAATACCGTGTAGGTACCAGATCCCATTTGACCTTGGAAGCTAAGAAAGGTCTGGCCTAATTAGTCCCTGAATTGGGTCTACCAAAGAATACTAAGTGCTATAGGCCAGTTGCTTTCCAGATGCTTTGGATCTTACCTCTCAGAATTCCTGAGCATTGGCCATGCTGGCTGGGACTTCCAAGAGTTGAAATTCAAAACATCTGCAGGACCAGAGTTTGAGAACCATTGCTGTAGGCTATGGGCTTTTCTACCCTACACTGTTACAGTGTTATTACTCTACTTTCAACATCCTATGGAACCCTGGGGTGTGCAGTTTAGGGAGGGGCATTTAGAATTCTCAGCCAAGGAGCTCTTTGGCCTCAGTAAACTACAATCCTCAGAATTTCACAGGAGGTTGAAAGTGGAATAAAAGCACTATAACAGTGTTGTGTGCAAAGGCCCTATATTTCAGAGGAAGACAGTGCCAAATCACATCTGAGTATTTCTTACCTAAGAAAACCCTTCAAATTACAGGGGATTGCCTAAGTTGAGAGGTGACTTGCAGACATGTTTGGACACAATTTGTAAACTGTGTGGTATAGGAGAAGTCCCACCAATGCAACTACCTTTCCACAGGGGTGGGATTGTGTACTTCTGTATGGCAAAAGGCTATGCTGATGCTAGCACTGCTGTTGGAAGGGTCTCCCATGTCAGACAAGCTTTTGCTGAGGATCCAGATTAAATGTGCCAAACAGCTATTGGGCAACAGCAGTAGTTGGGGGTGGTTGACACTGGTGGCAGATTTTTCAGAGACAATAGCAGTTGCACCATCACTAATGTTTGTTGGTACTGTGCATGGTAAACCCCGTTGGAATGTCTTACCACAAAAACCCTATGATGAGACAATCTAAACTGAAGCAAGAGACAGTGCCAAAAAATGAAACTGCCAAACTACTGGAGTACAACAGAGGACAACTATGAAGAGTGCTGTGGCTAATGACACAATTGGACTCAAGCAAAAGGGATGCTCAGCTGTCGATGTGCTCAGAGGTGAAAATCCAAAGGTGCCATAACACATATTACAGGAAAATGGAATGTGAGAAGCATGAATCAGAGGAAGCTGGACACAGTAAAACAAAAAATGAAATGTATAAAGGTTGCAGTACTTGGGATAAGTGAGCTAAAGTGGACAGAAATGGAACATTTTGATTCAGATAATTACAGTGTTTTGCTCAGAAAACGAAAATCTAAAAAGAAATGGGGTGGCACTAATAGTGAGGAGAGATGTAGCAAAAGCACTCAAAGGATATAATGCAAAGTCTGACCAAATCATATAAGTCTGCAAGGAAAATATATCAATATCACCATTATCCAACTTTATGTTTCAACTGCATAGGCAGAAAAAGAAGAAATTGAAAGATTCTGTGCTAGAGCGCAGGAGGAAATTGATCACACACCAAAACAAGACTTGTTAAACATAGGTGATTAGAATGCAGAAGTAGGAAACAGAGTAGAATCAAAGATTGTAGGAAAATTTGGCCTGTGATCAAGATATAAAGCAGGAGAGGGCTTGATTGAATTTTGCAGGGCCAACAAAAGAGAACAAAAGAATGGCCCACAGATTGGAAACCCTTGATATACCTTCCAGTCCTCAAGAAAGGAGAAACCAGGGATTGACGTAATTGCAGGACCATTGCAATAATTTCCCATGCAGGCAAAGTGATGCTCAAAATTATAAAACAAAAACTTTTACCATATGTGGAGTAAAAAACACCAGATATCCAAACTGGGTTCAGGAAAGGAAGAACCACTAGGGATGATATTAAAAAGCTATGTTGAATAATGGAGTGCATGAAAGAATTTCAGAAGAAAACCAGGCTGTGCGTTATATATCATAGCAAAGTCTTTGATTGTGTAGATCATGAAAATATGTGGATCACTCTTAAAGAAATGAGTGTACCACAACATTTGATTGTCTTGATGCATAATCTGTATTCAGGCCAAGAAGCTATTGTCAGGACAAAATACAGAGAAACAGAATGGTTTTCAGTTGGCAAGGGGGTCAGGCAAGGTTCCATTTTATCACTGTATCTGATTAACTTGTAAACTAAACATATATGTAAAGTATGATTAGACTTGGAGGAAGGAGGTGTGAAAATTGGAGGAAGGACCATCAACAATTTATGTTATGCAGATGACACCATACTACCAGCAGAAAATAGCCAAGACTTGGAATGATTGTTGAAGAAAGTCAAACAAGAAAAGTGCAAAAGCAGGTTTACATTTGACCATGAAGAAAACAAAAATAATGACCAAAGGTTATTTACATAACTTAAAAGTAGACGATGAAGACATTGCAACTCCTTGGTTCAATCATAAATCAGAATGGAGACTGTAGTCAAGAAGTCAGAAAAAGACTAGGATTATAGAACCAAAAGCAGTGCCTACGGGCAGGACACAACTGTACACACAATTGGTTTCATGTTACTGTAGCAGTTCTCATTTGGCAAAAAATAAGCAATAGAACAGTAATGAAGAGTAAAGTTATATGCATAATTTTGCTTCTTTGACTTGGCCATAAATCCAGGCTTTTAGTTACTAAGATGAAAAAGGTTTTTGCATTTTGAAAAGAAATGTGCATTTTACTTTCAAAAACAATCAGTATAGATCCTAAAGTTGACCTTTGTTTTCCTGAAGGTGAGATACTGCCAATCTTTAAGTGAGGAAGAGAAGAAGGAACTTCAGATATTTAGTTCACAGAGAAAGAAGGAAGCACTGGGACGAGGCACAGTCAAATTACTTCCCAGAGCAGTAACACACGCACTTTGTGAGCAGGTAATATTTTTATTTTATTCTATTTAGATTTGTGTCCCACTTCCCCCAAACTGGAACTAAGGTAATTTATTGTTCCAGCTGTTTGAACTCAACTATGTATATCTGAAGCTATGTAAGAACAAACAATACTGGCCCAAAGTTTGAAAGAAAAATAGTTAATAAGAGTGCTTAAAATTTACAAGGCTCACCTGTGTTAGACTGCTATATGGTCAAGCCACTTCTCTTGGGCTATGTTACATACAACCACACTTTCCTAAGGAGCAAGAAAATAAATAATGATGCCTGAAGAACACCTGAAAGTCAAATGGAGCAATGAAAAACAGCCTTTTAAACTCTCCTGTTTTTATTTGCAGTGTGATACAAAGATAAATGGAGGTGAAGTTGCAGTATTTGCTTCAAGAGCTGGGCCTGGAGTTTGCTGGCATCCATCCTGTTTTGTGTGCTTTACATGCAATGAACTTCTTGTTGACTTAATCTATTTCTACCAAGATGGAAAAATCCATTGTGGTAGACACCATGCTGAACTACTCAAGCCACGGTGTTCTGCTTGTGATGAGGTAATTTGTATTCAAAAAATATACCACGCCAAAGCAGTGATAAAAATTATTCTTCTTGTATTCTTCTTGCATCTAACTTCAGATAGACACTAGAAAACACAAGGTACATACTAACTTCGTCACTAATACATTGAGGAAATATATCTTGAAAAAATATTGTTAGATTTCACATAGTAGCCAGAGCAATGTGCAGCTCTGAATCTTTGCCTAAACTATTTGTTCCCCCAGATTATTTTTGCTGATGAATGCACAGAAGCAGAAGGTCGCCACTGGCACATGAAACACTTCTGTTGCCTTGAGTGTGAAACTATACTTGGAGGGCAGAGATACATTATGAAGGATGGACGACCATTCTGCTGTGGCTGTTTTGAGTCCCTTTATGCAGAATATTGTGAGACCTGTGGTGAACATATAGGTGAGTATCTTAAAATGTTTGCATCACAAACTAGTGATGTGTAGAGGGGCCCCTCTTATTGCCCAATATAGTGGCGGAATTGGAAGTCAGGCTTCTTGCAGGGCCTAATCCCCAAGGTATTGTGTCTGATATCTTAAAGCTAACATTTAAAAACTGATGGGAGAACATTTCAGTCTTAAAATACTCTGCTGCTGACTTCAGAGTTACCATATCTCAATAAGACTTCAGTGGCAATATTTGCAGAATTCTCTTTTAGCATATTTAATTCTATCTTGTTCTCCTCTAATTGGAACCATGGATTTCTTTATGACCCAGGCTGTTAAATTAGCATAGCACACAGCTAGATGAGGTGCTTCTATCACCAACTGCTTTTGTGATGAGTGAGAATTTGGTGGGCGGGGGGGGGCGGGTTATATGGTAGCATAAAAGCCTTTTGCAACACTAGAGTACATTTCAATCATCAGTGGTTTTAATCCTACAAAAAGCTTTATGCCACAGAAAATTTGTTAGCCTTTAACATGCCGCAATATATATATATATATTTTTGGCAACACTTAATTTAAATTGAGCACGTTTCTGTCCTATGCTTACAGTTTTCATTTTGTGTCTGTAGTTATGGGTTTTTAGAAAAAAGATTTTATCTACCGCAGAGAAGAAAAGAGACAGCAAAAAAATACCAATCAAACAAACATGTACAAAACTCCAAAACACACTCTTCTTTTCTTTCAAACAGGAGTTGATCATGCTCAGATGACTTATGATGGACAACACTGGCATGCTACAGAAACTTGCTTTTCTTGTGCTCACTGCAAAGTTTCTCTACTTGGCTGCCCTTTCCTTCCCAAGCAAGGACAGATATACTGTTCCAAATCCTGTAGTCTGGGAGAGGATGTTCATGCTTCAGACTCTTCTGACTCTGCCTTCCAGTCTGCTCGCTCAAGAGATTCCAGAAGAAGCGTTCGCATGGGGAAAAGCAGCCGTTCTGCTGACCAGTGCAGGCAGTCTCTCCTCCTCTCCCCAGCACTGAACTACAAATTCCCTGGGCTTTCCAGCAGTGCTGATGATACGCTTTCTCGGAAACTGGATGATTTAAGTTTGTCAAGGCAAGGAGGAAGTTTTGTTGATGAAGACTTCTGGAAAGGAAGGGGAGAGGAAGTGCCTGATGATCCAGAGGAGTGGGCTGAGCATGAAGACTACATGACCCAGCTGCTCCTAAAATTTGGCGATAAAGGCCTCTTCCAGCAGCCTGTGGAAGTAGATGTTAGATCAAATGAGCAGTGGATATGTGAGAGTATGGTTAAAGGGAGATCAGAATTCAAGAAAAACAGTCAAAGCCTGGCAAGTAAGAAATACCAGACAGATATGTACTGGACGCAGTCCCAAGACGGGCTGGGGGATTCTGCATATGGGAGCCACCCTGGGCCTGGAAGCAGCAGGAAAATCCAAGAGCTGGAGATGGAACATGGCACACCTAGATACAAACATGACCAGAAGCAATGGTACGATGATTCACTAGAGTGTTTGTCAAACCTGAAACAAGAGCAGTGTGTTCGGGATTCAATGGATTCCCTTGCCTTATCTAATATCACAGGTAAGACAACTAAGAACTCTATCTTAAATTTGTGTTGCATTTCAAGAACATTCATGTGGTTTAGTCTACAGCAGGCATTGTGATAGCAAATATTCTCCTTACCATTATTCTACAAGGGGATGTGTATGCATGAGCACGTATTTCTTGTTTTCTGTGTTCCCTGGGCAGGCACCATCCCATTCAAGGGCTGAAAAGGACTTCTCAGAGAGACTTTGATCCATCTTCTTTTCCTTACTGGGACAGCTTGCAATCTTACTTTGCTGTTCTTTTCCCTTTTTATTTTTTTTTATTATTATTTTATACAATTTAAATCCTGATACATAAAATAATTCTTTCTTTTCATACAGATATTATAATTGATTTTTCTTCTTCTCCCTCTATGCCTCCCTTCTGCTCTCCCCTTCCACATCATGGAGTCATGGACCTTATCGCTGTCAATTATGATAAATATGAATTGCCTTTCAAACAATTACATGTTTATATACTTAGAACTATGTATTATACATTTAGAACTAAAACTTGACTTTCCATAATAGGTTGGAATCCTATGGGAACCTCCATTTCTAAGTGGACTTAGATCTGCAGGAGTTAGAATTGGGCAGTTTTGTAATGTCTGTATCCAATAAAGGGCTGTGGTTACATTCCTGCATAGGGGAGCCAGCAGAGTGACTAACGTGCATCGGGACCTATGAACAGTTGGAATGATGCACATGATAGAAGATTTGGCCATAGACTTCAGCTGTGCTTTCTGTAACAGCAGTGAATAAATGATTTTGCAAAAGAATTCAAAGAAGTGATATATTAAAATGTATTTCATTACATTTCATTTTTTTCCCTCCTAGGTGCTTCTGTTGATGGAGAAATCAAACCAAGACCTTCTTTGTATTCCTTACAAACCTATCAGGAACTGGAGACAGAGGACTGTGAGAAAATGAGTAACATGGGTACTCTGAATTCTTCAATGCTTCATAGAAGCACAGAGTCTCTAAAAAGTTTAAGCTCTGAAATATGTCAAGGTGAGATGCTACCAGAAGAAAAGCCAATGCATGTGCCAGTACTAAGAAGATCCAGATCACAGAGTAGGCCTCAGCAAGTTAAGTTTTCAGATGACGTCATTGATAATGGAAATTATGAGAATCTTGACATCCGTCAGCCTCCCATGAGTGAAAGGACTCGCAGACGTGTTTATCAGTTTGAAGATCATGGGAAGAGGCATCATCATCGTCACCGGAGGAGTAGAAAGTCTCGTTCTGACAATGCACTTCATTTGGTTGCAGAAAGAAAGCCTTCTCAAAAAGAGAGACTTAATTTTTATTCTCCTCAGGATTACAGCAAGTTTACTCAAAATAAAAGTCCTCACACAGTTCGGGCATACACTCCAAACTCATACAGCCAGTATACCCATATTGCCTCCAACTATGCAATGGGGATTCAGAGAGATCCGTTTTTTGGATTCTTTGGTGAGGACGAAGACTCTTGGTGTTCATCTTCATCATCATCGGATTCTGAAGAGGAAGGATATTTCTTAGGCCAGCCAATTCCACAGCCCAGATCAGTGAGATATCCCTACTATACAGATGTGCTTTCTAGTCCTGCTGCTGAGCTCCCCAGTTCTCAGTTTGGACAGAGAACAAAATCAAAAAAGAGAAAACAACACAAAGGCAAAAACTGTATAATTTCTTAAGTTTTACTAGTAATTATGGACTCTGTGCCTACACTGTTTTCAAATCTTTTAGATAAATGGTTTAAATAAAGGCTATAACATGGACAGTCTGTCCATGTTCTCTACCAGTGCCCTGGAGTTAATGAACAGAATTAAGAGGGATGTAAGAAATTTGATTCTATTCAGATGTAGCCTTTAAAAGGCCCTTCCATCAGTTGAAGGTAGTCCAGTAAAATCAGAAAGAAATGTGCAGTACTGAAATTGGAAAGAATTCAACATTTTTGGCTAAGACCTCATTTCCTACTTCAGTTGCCTAGTTAAAATCATAGTGGCTTAGCACAGATGTGAGTAATATGTTGACCTTAGAAGATGCTAGGTTGCATCTCTCATAATCTTTATCCATTTGGTATGCTGTCTTGAAGTGATGGGAGCTGCAGTTCAACAACTTCTGGAGGACAACATATTACTTCATTCTAGGTTAGTGCTACATTTATGAACTGGATGGATCCGAAATGATAGCTTAGGCTGGTGCTTGCCTCTGTTTCTTTTGTGTGGTTAACAGGACCGCAGTGACACTTTGATTCACTTTCACTGACTGTGATATTGTCACATGCAAACGGGGAAAAATGTTTAACAAAGCCCAAGTCTGTTAAAAACAAGCTAATGTGAAACTGACCAGAGTTTATTGGGTGCAAACTGGGTCCATTGTTTAAAACAAACTGATCAATATTGAAACACGTTATATGGAAAACTCTCTTGAAACTGTGATTAGTAAAAAAGCTTATGTACATTATCTACTTAGTTAAGAACACGCAACTTTGTAACATCTCCTGGCCCAGCCCTGCAAGCCCACTTTAATAGCTAGCACAGAGCTTTCCAAACTTATCATGTTGGTGACACACTTTTTAGACATGCATCATTTCGCGACATAGTAATTCAGTAAGTGGAGGTAGTGCCTCAGCCTGGTCCTGGCTTGCTACCGCCATCGCCAGGATCTTCCTTGGCCCAGGCCAGCAGCAGAGGCATCCCCTTCACCTGGTCCTGGCCTGCTGTGGCAGCAGGAGAGACAGCCCCTCTACCTGTTACGTTCATGCAACACACCTACACATTGCGGCCGACCTACTAATGTACTGCGACACACAGTTTGGAAAGCTCTGAGCTAGCAGCTGCACTGAGTGATGGAAGTCTGTTCAGCTGGCAGCCAGGCACAGAAGAATGATGTTTCCAGCCCCCTCCCATCTATAAGCAAGGCTGCAATCAGGAATTGCAATAGGAGGCCTGCTTTTGATTGTTACAGCCTCACTCACTGGTAGAAGGGGTCTGGAAACATCCTCCTCCTGAGCCATGATCATCAGCTGAACAGACCTCATCACTCAATGTGGCTCCTGTCTAGTAAGGTAGGTGAGGTGGGGAGGGTATCTACAATCATGGCAATAGTGCTATGATCGTGAATACATAGTATTACCCAATACAGAGCATATTCAGATATAGGAATTACAAATTTATAACCACAATAATTTGATACCATTATTGCCAAACAAAACATTAAGCCAAAATTTGAAACTAAAATCTACTGCAGTACCCCTTCTCCCAAGCCTATGGCCATTTCCGCATTAGACTGCTATAGTGCTTTTATTCCACTTTCAACATCCTATGGAAGGCCCCTTCCTAAACTGCAAACCCCAGTATTCCATAGGATGTTGAAAGTGGAATAATAGCACTATAGCAGTCCAGTGCGGAAATGGCCTACGATACTGTCTTCCTATGTATGGATATAGTACTAATGCAGGGGTGGACAACTTGTGACATTCCATATTTGCTAGATTTAAAAAATATCCAGAGGAACACAGGTTATCAGGCCTCCACCAAACTTGGTTTAGTATTATGTGAAAACATAGCCAGTGTCTCATTTATACTATGCATTCCTGTTTATCTGTATTAATGTAGCCAACTTATTTTGATGATAAAGAATGCTCTTGTTCTATGGAAGACAGCTAAGGTGTTTAAAAAGCCTGCCAAATTGACCATTCTGTTTAGTTTTTGTATTGAGTCATCTTCACTAAGGAAAAATCAGTTTAACAAAAAAAAGTCCACTGCCCTTACGCAACTGTTCACTGTGTTGTAAGTCAAAGTCTCCACTTAAGAAGCGAATTGTATTAAGTTAGTGAGTTTGCTTATTGTGGTAAAGCAAACAAGAATCCTTAATAGTTGAAATACTATACAAGCTCTGAAATGTAGTATATGAGCAGCAGTTAAAAACAACTGATATTTATAATGTAGTATTTCATAGGTGAAATTGTGTTCACAACGCTGCAAATAATGTACATATTGTAAAGTTTAAATTTAAGACTATTTTTATATCCCTGAATTGCAAGACATTTCTTTAAAATACAAAGAGTAGTTTTATTTGAGGGTTTAACATCAGCTTGAGTCAAACAGGGGTTTGTTAAATGTTCATAAGTTTATAGTAGCAACATGTTTACTTTTTGACAGTAAAGCTCTGTTTGCATGATGGAGCTATGTAAATACAGTTTAAACTATGGTTTTTAATATTAAAGAAATTATTTATGGGTCAAGAAATCTAAATTGTGTAGGTAGTGCACAAACACATCCTGGTATACACAAATCCATCAAAACAAAGTTTGACATTACATGCAACAGAGTACTGTTTTTAAAACTAGGTTCTAAACTTTATTAAGTCAACGACTGAATAGATGTTATCTACAGTTTGCAAAAACGTCCTTTGTGAGGAGGTGACAAATATCAATATTGGAATATTGCAAGTTGTATAAGCAGCAGTAACCTAAAGACTATTGAAGCACCATTTGAAAGTGGGATGTGAAACCTTGTTTCTGTCTCAGCTCAATAACCAAGCTGACATTATGCATTGGGAAATATGACCCTGTGCTGTAAAAAGAACACATTCTATGAGATAACTGAAAAAGGAAGGATGGTTATGTCAAGTCTCCTTTTTAAAGAAGGCCAAATGTAGCTGTACCATTCACTCTATAAAGCCATTAGGGCAGGGCCTGATCAGTTTTCAATTCCTTCTTTAGGGAGTTGATTATTTCTGTTTATCTGCCAGAACCCCAAGATCTCTTCTGATTAGGCAGTAGTTGCTGTTATGTGCCTTCAAGTCATTTCTGACTTACGGTGACTCTACAGTGAACCTGTCACAGGGCTTTCTGGGGCTGACAGTATGTGATGCACCCAAAGTTACTCAGTAGCTTTTCATGGCTGAGCAGGGAAATGAAACCTGGTCTCCAGCATCGCAGTCCAGCACTCAAACCACTACTCCACACTGACTCTCAATTACACAGTTACCAGGGCTGAATTCAGGAAATATAATATCAAGATCATCCTCCTCCTGCTTATACAACCCATGTATCATGTTCTCCTCACTTCCCAGTTTTGGGGAAAAAATGGAGCTCTTTGTAGTCTTAATGGTATCCCTGATCCTACATAATTAGATGCTATCCCCAGATGTAAGTAGCAGGGACATCTCTTACAAACATGGCAGTGTTTCCAGGAACAGGACTCATGGTTGCTTTGCAAGAGATGCATATGTTTAGAACACTGAAACTGAAGTGCTCAAAGTGCCACATCATAATTCTGCAATGGATCCATTTAAAAATAAGTCAGTACCCCCTGTATTACCAGTGGACACTATAGTCAAAGCTAAGTCAATGAACTACATCATAAGCATGTTCCATCTGTATCACCTATTGGGGAAGTGAGGCAGACAAACAGATTTAACATATCTAAAAATCAGGGAAAGTACCAAACCTATCTGGCCTACTATGCCATTTCCACAATGTCAAGTTGTATAGCTCTTCTACCTGCTTTAAATAGTTGTCTTCAGTAGATCCATTTGTAAAAAACTAAAAACATCTATTAATATACTGCAAACAATGAGCACACCACAGGCAGAACAGTATATACGTTCACCCATTACTTTGTTTCTAGAATTAAATACTGAAGTTGAATACTGTTTATATAAGGTCTTTGTCAAGAAAATCCCACATTCTCAAAATTACTTAGAAGGATTTTAATTACAGGTTGTTTCAATTTACAACCCCCCAAACTATTCTTTAAAAAAATGTAGATTAGTGATGGTTTTCAGACAATTTGTTTATGCAAAATTACAATGGAATGCAAAAAGCTAAACTTCCTAAAGACAAGACATATGTAAATATACATAAATATAGTTATACTGTATATACAGTCTTCAAGTCAGTATTAATAAAATTACAAAATTGTCAATTGTATTCAGATAGTATACTGTTTCAATAATTGGGGGAACCTATTTTGTACTATACTGACCAATATTCAATATGACTTATTTTACAATTTAAGCTCAAATGGAATGTACAAATCAGTATTGAGATTAAAAAAAAATGACCATAACAATGCTTCAAGCACATTTTGCCTTTTCAAGAATTCTGCTATGTGAATAATGAAATGATTACCTTGCCAGAAGAACACATTTTAGAGTTCTGCATTTATTTATCTTTCCTGTAGGATGTACAGACATTGGAGGGAAGTCATCATTTATTAAACACAAAGTATTTACATATGAACAATCCAGAATTGATTTTAGGGCTCTTCAAATTCTTGACTCCTAGTATCATATTCTGCAATGAAGTGTTTAAGTTCTTCAATACATCTCTCACCAATTTCATGCAAGTTTTGTCTCAAGGAAAACTGGATGGGTTTTTCTAATGAAGGGTCTTTTTCAATCAGCATCTTCACTACAGCACCAAAGGTTTCGCAGTCCTGTCTGTATACCTAGAAATGATTTTTAGAAGATAATGAATTAAAATGTAGCAATATTTATGAATGTTCCACTCCAAACTGCATCATCTAAAGAACACCAAGCGTTTTCAAATACCAGATTTACAGAAATTCTGGTGACTAGGAGCACATTTTGCCAGCAGTCTGTAGTTTACCACTTGTGACTGTACCAGGAGAAAGCAGACCTGCCTTCCATTATACATCTAGTTATATCCAGAACAGATTACAGAAACACTGTCTATGTTAGGCTGCCTCTATATAGTTCAAAAGCTTCAGCTGATAAGAGAAAAGAACCAGCTAGAATACTGGTGGTGACTAAGTGTTTGGGTTCCAAACTGTTTGCAACCTTTGAAGGCCTAAGTTATTTGGGAGGGACTAAGTTACCTGAAGGACCACCTGCCCTAAAATGAAGATGCTTGGGTTCTGATACTAGCCTGAGGCCTGTACTCTGGCCACCACTGTTAAGAAGAATCAGAGTGACAGGTGCAAGTATAAAACTTTTCAGTGGTGGCCTCAGAGTTGTGTATGACTTCTGATGGTTGCTTAAGTGGATTTTAAAGATGTTTTGGTTCTACCTGGCTGATGTTTTTATGCTAGCATCATATTTTAATTGCTGGTAAATTCTGATCATGTGAAATGATTTGTTATCTAGGTATGTCTTAAGTGACTCATTGACTTGACAGGCAGAATACAAATGTATTAAATATGCACAGAAGGTAAAGAATATCAGAAGTTAGCAGAATGGAAAAGGGGCCTGGGCTGTAAATAGAACTAAAGGTTTATTTACAGACCAGGTACCTTCTTCCCCACTATTGAGCTGCCAATCAGCACAACAACAAAGATTTGACTGCAGGAAAGGGAAGGCTAAACCTCCCACTTCTGCAAGCTCTTCAGCTTAAAAGCATGGCTAATAAAGGAGAAAGAGAGACTGCAGAATCTATAAGCAGCAAAACTGCAAACGTTCCTTTAGACGAAATGCAATCACATCTCCTCAGACAGACAAACACCAAAACAAGTTGAACTGGCAGGAGTAAATTTATTCAATTCACCATTATTTATTCCAATTCAGCGCTTAACCATTTATAGATTCACATTTCATCCATACCACTCCTTTAACAAAATTGAAAACAAAATGGCATAATGGGAAAAACTGGAATGTATGCAAATATGCAGTTAGAGTCTAGCAGCTGGATTTCTTCTATCATAATACACAGTGCTCCATTGTATTCCAGGCTGAATGGAAGTTGACTTCAGTTTAAGAACAAATTAAAAGTAACTGGAGCCCCAAACAGAGCTTACTCTTCAGCACCTTTATGACAATATACCAGTTGCTGTCACTTAGATACATTAGACATTTAAACAGAAAAGTTGTCAAGTTAGTCACTGTAAAAAAATATTGCAGTGTATTGCTGATATGCATATATAACTTGATTCGCTGGCTAGAAAAAAACGTTAAGAAATAAGTCATATTTAATTTTATTTTTTATGGTTTTGAACATTTTTGTGTGCTACCTGATTATGAATCAGTGGAGTTAGGGAGCTTCTACAACCAGTCACAGCTATAATTCAGTTCTTGGGATTTTTCTGAATAGTCCTCACTTCTGGCCCTCGCTTCTCAGTATGACCAAGATATGGTCTGGGAATTTAAATTTATTCATTTAATTTAATTTAAATGCTACAGTTTAAGTGGACTGGCCTGCAATTGGTGTACTGGGAATTTTTAAACAGAAATACAATGCAGTCTTAGCCTCACCTCTTATTTTCCTCATTAAATCCACAGTAAACCATAGAGGACTTCAAGCACAATCTTTAGCTTATAAATGGTATACTGCAGTAGTGTATCAACAGTTTTGGTATTTTGCTCTTAGCCTAATCTACAATAGGGGTATAAAAATAATGGATAACACTGCAAGTTTGTCACAAAATGTCTGCTACCTTCAGCCCAAAGATGGACAATACTAATACCTCTGGACAATACTGTGGCTGCTGTGACTATCTCAGAGCCCAACATGCTGAATTATGTGTGAATAGTTTGGTCGCTCACTTGCATTCAAAGCTCTGTCAAACCGGCAAAGGGGGGGGGGGGTACATGGACAACAAATTGCAGTTTCTAACTAAACATCAGGAAGAATTTCCTGACTGTAAAAACTATTTGACAGTGGAATGGACTACCTCAGAAGGTGGAGGAGTCTCCTTTATTACAGATTTTTAAATCAGAGATTCAGTGACCATCTCTCTCCTTTAGTTGATGATTCCTACACTGGAGGGCAGATGGGCTAGGTGATCCTTGGGATATGTCCAACTCTATAGTCCTAAGAATCTATGTGGAATTTGTATTAGCAGGGTTATTTTTTAAAATGCTTCATACTAAACAAGTTAGAAAAAGCAGGAATTTCCTTCTTTATTGCTGCTTTTTAGGCATGAGGGATGGACACTGGTGACAGTCTTAGCTATATTAAGTTATTGGGATTTTTCTGCATAGTCCTCACTTCTGGCCTTTGCTTCTCAGTATGAAAGAGGAAATGATATTTCCACTGAAATGGTTGTCACTGTTCTTTGGTTCTAAGGGATTAAAAAAGGAGTGAGATGGAACAAAGAATGGCTTTACTCCTTCTCCAGTTTTCTTGCCAACACTCACAACTTGTCTCTGTTTCTAAGCTGGTTGGCTGTATTTCGAAACTTCCAGACTGCTGCAGCTACAAATTTCTCTTTACTTCCTGGCTACAAATTCATTCATTCCCTCTCCCCATTTTCAAGTCCGATGCAAGGTTCCAGCCAGCAATGACATCTTTAAGGCTATTCCATTCCTCTTCCCCTTCTTCCACCATCATCACTGTATTCCTACTGTGCACATGCAGACACTCACAGAGCTAGTTCTGAGTGCCTCCCCAAGGATTTTCCCCCTTCTTAGAGATCTGTAAAACCTTGGATCCCTTTAAGTCTTCTTATGGATGGTACCATTATGACTACGCAAGACACTTGGAGAAGGACCTATATTTAAAAAAGACTTCTTGTTGATATCTAGAAACAAGTTGACCTATCCATTTATTTAGGTGCGCAGGAAAGCTGTTTGTATTTTAATCTATTGTGATCTAAGCATAAGGATCTAGCTTTAAAAAAATGGTCAGTATCAATAACTATTTCTAACTGGTCCTCTTCAGTGGGAAGAAAGCTCATGAAGTGCTACCACTTTATTAAATGAATTAACTGATGGAAATTTGATTCGGAAACTTTGTCATCATGTTACATTTACATGGATCATTTTTTGCCACTAGTTATTGACTTATATTCTTATCATTTTTCTTTTTTGCCTTCACCTTTGATGTATTCATCTCAATACATGAATGACTTCCAAGAGGTTGAACAAAGTCAATCTAGAACAAAATTCTTCTTAAAAAAAATCCAATCTGTGTAACACACTGCCAGAAGCTTACCACAAAATCTAAAGGAGAACAAACATTCAGTTTTTCTGGAATGGGTTGCATTATTAAGAAAAACCTGAATCCAACTGTTAGTTCCAACTAGAGAAGATCCATTACTTCTACTTATGTGAATAGCACCAAATCAATGGCTCTACTCTTTAGGATTAGTAATTGGATGTAGGCCAAAATGCACAAGAATATATTTAAAACAAAGCTAAGTATAATCTTGAAATCTGCTGCTCAGTGACCCTCAAAAGAAAGTGCAGTGACCATTCTAAACATTACTTCACATACCAGATATACATACGAGATTTACAGCCATATCACTATAGCGTCCATCTGGCCAAAACTTTAAACATAGACTCATTTTCCTTAGGGAGAGAAAAAGCCTAGCATGAAAATCTTATCTGCTCTTAACAAAATATTACCAGTAGCCCCAAACACTGCTTGGCTTCTGGCTTAATTAGAATGCTGATCATGTATAAACTACTGAAGTTTCAACAACAATCCATGTATACATGGTTGGGTAGCTATTTTCCTCCCACTAAAAAGTCTGAATGAAGAAAACCCACTGGAATCCAATCAACATGTCCTGTTTATTTCCTACTGCCAAACTGTACATTTATCATGGAAAACCTTTGTATATTGCTTTGTCAAACTGCACAAGTGTTTGTTTGTTCCTGTCAGTCTTCTATATATCAGGAATATCATAATTCCTTATGTCTGGAAGAGCTAAAGTGTTCAAAACCAGGACACAGTCAGTGTTATTATTTCCATCTCACTTAAAAGACAGTGAGCATGGGAGAGGTATCAGAGACAGTAAGGCCACAGGACAAGAAGGTATGTAGATAGTACTATTTGGGCATAACAGAAAGCAGTCACAGCCCATACAGAAGAAGCAGCTGCGTTATTAAAGGTTCCAAGTCTGAATCAAGGATTTTGAATACTGATAGTGTACCCATTACAGCTGTGGAATTCAGACCAGCACAGTAACTAACTCAAAGTCACCCACTGGAAATTCTGGCTGCACTGGGATTTTATTGAAGTGGATGCTGCACTGACAGCTCTACAGTTTCACTTCTGTCTCCTGAGAGTTGTTTTTCAACTCACTTCTTTATAAAGTATTACTGAAGTAGGATAATATGCTTCCCTTTCACATTTCTGATATTCTTAGAAAGCAAAAAGTGACCCACCACTTTAAGACATGGGTCACTGGATTCTGACAATATTACCTCATCCACTTAACAGTACAGGGGGAAAATAGGACATTATAGGACATTTGGAACTCTAATATCTAGAGACTTTTATATAGTTCCAAATTTTTTATTTCATCTTCATGAAAATGCTTATCCAAAAAGCTCTTCTGATTGTATTCTACTGGATTACTTCAAGAATAAATCGACCATAGGTTACTACTTTGTTAAAAAAAATAGTTATCTCTTAGCAATGGCTGTGTCCTAGTGTCAAGGGTTACAAAATGCTATTCCCCTTAACTACTACAGGTCTCCTTACCAAAACTTATTCCATGCTGCTCCAGATGGGATTCTAATCCTAAAGAGAAGCTGGGGTGCATTTGGAGCTGCAGTGATAGGGGGGATTAACAAAATCTTTGTCCCCTCCAGTGCAACCATTAGCATTACCCCCTTAAAACAGCAGCCCTTAAAACTTACTTTAACGTCATCCAAGATTTAAAAGATTGAAATAGACTGAGAATATCCCCAAACACAACAAGTGAGTAAATAAATAGCTTTTCACTACAGGAAGGACCCACCCTTCAATGATTTATTATAGAAGCAGAACACTAACTGAAAGCTGTTTCCTAAAAACAGTTCCATAGTATACATGTTTCTCTGTCAAACACAGGAAGGGTGTTGTCTTCTCTATAAAAATTGTTTGCTTAGTACTGATTTGCTAGCTAGAAATGTATTAATAATTCTAGTTTTATGTTTATAGGCCCACATAGGAAGGAATTTTAATAAAGACTTCATCTAAAGGAAGGACATAGGTTAAGTGAGGGTGGAGTTCATTGTGCTGGCATGGAAACAACACAGCCTCTTTTTAATAGAGATGGAATGTAATTTTCTGTCGAAAACATGTATTTATTGCTACCATATTAATAAGGCCTGCTTCTACCCAGGCACCACACAGAATTACACTGATTAGCTTTTAACAGACTGTTATTTTTCCTGTTATCCAATTTTATACATCTCCTGCTCCAGTCAAAATGGCAGAGCAGATTAAATATGCAGCTAAAACTAAAAGGAGTAAGATACAAATCCATAGTTACTCTAATTTAGCAATGGGTGATGTTTTAACTAATTTCCCTATTTTCTAATTCTGGGAGGTTTGGCAATGTTGAATGGGAGGACTGTACAGCCTGACAAGACAGGGAGCATGGTCCAAGACTAGAATGTGGTTGAAGACAGAATGGGCTTAATTCTTAAATAACAAAATATGCCCATTCTAACCATATGGACTGTAACCCTCCAAGCTAGACTAGCTTTAAAAGAAAAATAGACAGCATTTAGTCATTGTAAGTAGTTAACCAGGAAAGACACTATTTTACAAGTGCATGCACGCACAACAGAAGACAACTGTACAAGGATGTAGAATTGCAAACACTGCAACTGAAACCTTAATATGTTCAATTGTTCCAATTTCTTAATATAAGCTAACCATTACGTTCAAACTGGCAAACTATGGTTTGAGCCTGCCTTTTATTAAATCAAAATTGAAAGGTGTTTCCAGTTCTGCTTCAGTAGGCAAGCCCAAACCCATCAGTTCTGCCAGTTCAGATGTGATGTCAAACCACTGTTTACTTGGCTGCAATAAATTCCTGATTAGACTATTATAAGAGGCTCTCTGTGAAACCATCCTTGAAGATGACTCAGCCAGTGCAATATGCAGCAGCTATATTGCTAACAGGAATATTCTGCCAAAACCACATGACTTCAGTGACTATAGGAACTACAATTCTGATCAGAATCCAAAAAGAGGTGATAACACTTGAAGTCCGAGATCTTGCCACCTGAAAAAATGCCTTCCTCTATATATCCCTGCCTGAAGTCTGATGGAGGGGCCCTTCTCTTTGTTTCATCAGTGGAAGCATCATACTTTGACAGGAGTTGTGAGGGAAGATAGACAAAAATTTGGCAGCTTCAAGCTGCCTACTTCGTAAGTGCTTTATTTCCGTGTGCTGTTCCTACAGCTCCTGTCTTGCTGCCGATACCAGCCTAATTACACCAGTGTAAGACACCAACAGGACTCCAGCCTCTGTCTTTTATATTTAGGCAAGGCACATTTAGCTAACCAAAATTATTAATCCCACTCATGTAAATCAACAGGTTTTTGAGACAAAACATGATAGCTGTAAACCCAAGAATGCAGCGTTTGAAAAGTTATCTTGCAGTAATTTGTTTTTATGTTAACTTCTTTAAGATTGTTTGCTACACGCTCTAAAACAGCAGTTCTTAGCCACTGTTCTTCTGGAAGTTTTAAATATTAACTCCCAGAAATCCCAGACAGTACGCTCAATAGTCAGGAATTCAGGGAACTGAAGTTAAAAACATCTGGAGCCAGATGTTGAGACTGCTCTAAAAGATAAAGGGAATTCTTACGAGGGCCATAGTATAAGTTACTGTTTTTGCCGGTGTATAAGACATACCGGCGTATAAGACGTACCCCATTTTCAAACAGTATTTTTTGGGAAAAAAGGGAATCTTATACGCCAACAAACACAGTAAATATTTGATTTAATATTAGACGTATTAAATACAATGTGATGCAGTAGACTGAGTATTGGACTAAGACTTCGAGAGAGCAGGATTTGAATCCCTGTTCAGCCACGGAAATTCACCAGGTGACCTGGGCAAGTCACATGCTCTCAGTGCAAGAGGAAGGCTATGGCAAACCTCCTCTGAATAAATCTTTCCCAAGAAAACCCCATAATAGGATTTCCGTACATCGGAGCCAACTTCAATCACATAACAAAGTGTCAAATGTATTAGACATCTGTTTATTTTTTGTTTAAACAAATGAAAGTGTAGATTTAGCACCAAAGCCATGATGTAGAACAAATCTGACAGTCTTTTTCACACGGCCCTGCCATCTCTGTTTGCTAAAGCTCCTAAGAGGGCAGCTGCCATCAGCAACAATAGCAGCTTCCCACCTGGGTCTAGCCAGATGAAACAATGTTAAGATAAGTAATATGTTTAGCTTTCAGTTTCTATGATGCAAGCATTCCCTATAAATGAAAAATGCATTTTAGAATAATTTCAGCACAATCTAAAAAAAGATGTGACTTCCAAGCAGCTGTTGCTACAACTTCATAGGAAGAACTAACACCTCACTCTAGCCCTATACTTGTTCATTCTCTGGCTGTAAAACCAGCTGCTTCAAATCTACACTTATTTTTAAATTCTCATTAGCCTACTTTGCTGCAATCTCCACTCCCACATGAAATGCTACCATTCCAGTAACAGGTCCTGAGATTATGTACAGATCAAGCTGGTAAGATGCCACAGGATTCACTAGATGCAAGAGACCAGCCACTTTCAATATGGCACTCTTCAGATATTTTGGATGAAAATGCCCACGACTCCAAGCCAGCATAGTTAAGGCTGAGGATGATATGAATTGTAATCCAAAAGAGCTGGAAGTTGAGGAAAGCTGCAATAGACAGCAGATGAAATGTATCTTTACTGTCATAACCCATAAGTTGACTATATCCACACTTCAGCAGTTCAGACACTAACACCCCCTGCCACCCCCCTTCAGATGCTCTTTTCATCAGCAGAATCTTCCTGGTGGTGCTTAAGGCAGGAGAATATCAGTCTATGACAGCTTAGAAAAGAGGATTTCATACCAGAGCACCCACTTTCTGGACTTCTGTACCTGCAAAAATTAGGCACCAGACCTTTTGGGATTCCAGTGCCTACTGAAAATTTTATTGTTATGTATCTCTGTCAATTCCAACTTTCACGTGTCAAGAAAGCTTCTTGGAATCATGACTTCATTTTTGTTGTTGATTTATTTCTCCCTTGCAATCAGACTACTGTCACTGTTAAATTTTAGATGGAATTTTAATCAGAGCATGGAAGCATTTTTGGATTATAGCTCCCAGAATCCCCCAGTCAACATGGCCAGCTGCAGTCTGCATTGCTTGTATACTATTCTGTACTGTTTGTACATCACATTTTTTAATGTAAGTAGTTCATAAATATTGGTAAACAAGCAATTCAAAGAAACAGGAGATATTAGCCACAGGAAAGTCATTGTAATAGAGAATGCACCATGGAATATGGTACTAAGAAAACAGGATGGTGCTGTGAAAATACCACCTTAATATCAGACACTACACTTCTTAACTTGAACTAAGGTTCTTGCCTTGTGTTAAGAGAAAAAGCATAATGCCCATAGTACTGCTCTAAGAGCAGATTTCACATTCACCTGACATTCGCATTCAACTTCTCTTTTTTGTTTATTCTAGAGCCCCCCACACGGCTCCCTACAGGTATTACTAGAACAGCATGCAAAGAAGAGTGCACAGTCACAGGAATAACCAGTATTTAACTACTATCAATCCTCTGAAACCACTGCTTTTTTGCAGACTCAGCATAACATGAACAGACAAATAAAATTTATTTTCTTAAGAGCACTGTTAAGTGTTGCAACTTAGATTTTTTTTAAAAAAACTACTTCAACTTTCTTATATTCTAGCTTTATAATATGAAGCACTATTAAAAGCATGAACTCAAAAGCTGAAGAGCAAACTTAATTCAGAAAAAAAAAGAAAAATATTTATTTACAGAGGAGTAAATAAAAGTGAATCTTACTTGCTCAATCTCCTTTGTCTTTGCAGCAATTGCCTTTGCACGATTAACATGCTGACTGTCTTCAAACAATTCATTACTGTCTGTTATATTGGCAACGTTTTCTTCATGGTGTTCCACATACAACGGCTCTGAAGCTGCTGCCTTTAAGAGACATATAGTGGTATTATGTGGCTAAAGCAGATACTTAAAAAAATATTGAATATTTTCTCACTTCATAACTATTCTAGCAGCTTTCATACATTTCAAACAAACTTGTACAGTATATGCTGCAAAACAATTGTCGAAGTTGCTGTATTAGCGGAAGAACAAATCAAGATGAATGCGGTCAGATTTAGAAATGCCTTATGAGGCCTTTTGTGAAAAGTGAATGAGCCAGTTGAATCCAAGGTTACATTGATACAGATAATTTGAGCAGCATACCTGATGTGGTACAGCACTCTCAGTATTTTGGCAACATATACAGTATTTTGGCAACCTTATCCTCTTCCTAAAGAAAGTTCCTTTTGTTTTTCAACAGAAGCAAATTGGCTGGCTTTCATTTAAAGCTACCTCCTCTTCATCTCTGAACTGGCCTATACACCATAATTTGCTGGTCTTTGTATAGGTCAGACACCTTTCAGCCACCTTCCTTGGACCAGGTATCAGAATAGCTTTTAAAATTTCTGCAAACATTGCCCAAATGTTTGATCAGGTAAACACGCAGAGCTATAGCACGAGGACAGCATGATGCAGGAAAATACTGACTCTAGAGGCTCCATTTGTATCATTATAGGAACTATGGGGAAAAGAAGGATGGTTACACCATAGAAAACTTTTTGTCTTAACTGAAGGTATGGTTTCATACACTGATTTTACTGTAAAAACAAAATTCCATTGCCCGGCTTAAAGAAGAACACAGCCCAGACCCTACATGTATGAAATGCTGCCTAAAGGAATACCTGCAGACTTCTGAACTATCAAAGGTGTGCATAAACCATCAAATAAGATCAGGTTATCGACAGATAAAGAGGTATCTTCAGCCAAAATACAAAACATTACAGATCTCTACTCTTACACAGGTTCTAGGCTTTTCTTGGTCACTAATTTATAAGGACATGGAAAGATGAGATAGTTTTATACAAATACCTGTTAGTATTTTTATACAAATAGCTATTTCACTTACTTCATATTCTGAAATTTCAGGTACGCTGCTTGTGTCTGCTTTGTCTGCTTTATCAGCGGCCCACCTACTTGCAGCCTCTGCAAGCTCCTTTTCTGATAACCTGCTATTTTTGTCCAAGGCCTGATAAGAAAAACAAACCCAGAACTGTGGATATTAATATAAAGGTATACACAAAAATATGTAGGAGAAGCTGAAAGGAAATTTCACAAATCATTAAAAAGAACACTAGTGAAATTCTATGGTTACAAAAAGCTAACTGCAGGATTTAAATAGTCAAGATAATTTAAAAAATGTAAGATTATGGAAACAGAAAGGGAACCTAGAAAAATAACAATAGCTGGTGCATGCCAGAACAGAATTACAGTGATAAGTTTCTTTACTGTTACTTCAGGTAAAACTACTTACTCAAGACGAAATGTACAATTTGACTATCATTTTAGAATCTGTGTATAATAGTACTTTCAACCATCTTGAAGATCCAGGCTAAAAATTAATATAATATCTCCAAGACAATGCCAATAAGTTTACTTTTTCAGAATCCATATTACAGATTTACAGATATATATGAACATAAAGAACAAATATTTGTGCAAATTCAGAACCAAGAAGCAAGAATGGATGGGATTTTTTTTGCATCTGAATTACTATTTTCTACTATAGTCTAAAAATGAACCCACCTTTGAAGGTGGCACTGCTGCAGTTCCTGAGGGGGATACATCTCTTGAGGTCTTCAAAGACTGAGATGAGGATCTCTCTTTACCTAAACACACAAAAGCATTAAAAAAATTACTGTAATCCCATAGAACCTTTTTGCTTCTTTCTTGAGCTGGGTGGCCAACCTCTGTGCATGTCAAGCCGGGAGGAGTTTGCGCGCGTTCCAAACTCCACTGCCCCCACAAGCAGCACAGGCTACCTGGAGGTGCTCCCTGCATGGGGGGGGGGTGCGGATCATTGCAAACTATTGCCTTGATGTACATAGAGGCCATCTGCTCAGCTCAAAGGAGAAGTGAAAAGGCCCTAGAGCCCTAGAGTTCCTCAAGCCAAGAGGAGTTTGTGGCAATCTGCTGCCTCAATCCCCCTCCCCAGCAGCATGGGCTCCCTGGAGATGTGGATGATTTTCAGGGAGCACATGCTGCTTGCGTTGGGTTGACTCATCCATAGGTCATAGCAAATTCCCTAATTTTGGGCTGTAAACCTGCTCTTGATGTATCTATGAGATCAACTTACAATAGGGTAAATTATATGGTAAATGAAACTTAAATTCAGCCAGTTTTAGAAATGTCTTATGAAGCTTTCTGTGAACATAGGGTTAAAATAAAAACTTTGTAACAGTAACTACTATCTAGATATTTAACTATAATGGATTATGCATGAATTACACAATTATGCGTTTAGTCCACCTAACACATTTTATCCAAAGGCTTGCTTTCTAAAAACCTAATGTGAAAAAGATTTAGGTAAATTTCCCTGAGAAGATAACACCAGATATTGTGAGAGAGGAGTTTCACTTCGAATCAAACCCTGGTCTCCAGGGTTGTAGTCCAGTTCTTAAACCACTACACCATACTGGCTCTTAATTGTGTAATCAACATCTGTGAATTTACACAGTCCTTTTACCTGCAAACCCCAACATCTACAAGCTTTATGAGTAGCATCTCCTAAATGCAGTAATGGTCAATGCTTTGTAACAGACTTATAAATTCAATTAGGATCTGCAACAATGAGAACTGGTAGAAAACTGCACTGAAAAAACCTTCTCCTTAATCTCAAAATCCTATATTGAGTTTCATTTATTTAGTACCAAAAATCTAAATACAGTGTATCCTCTCCCTGTTGCCATATCTGGAAGGGATCAGGACAGGGAGACAGCAAAAGTATGGATTACAGAAGGATTCAAAAGGACTTCAGTGAGAAGTACAGTTATCACTAAAAGAAAACTATGGAGTTACATTGGATGCTATCTCACCACTGAAAACAAGCTCTTCAACCAGTAGAGGCTTCCATCAGTGGAATATGGAGGGAACTGATTTTTCCCTACCTGGAAACCTTAAGTACCTCCAACACTGTTCCAAAGGGTTCCTCAACCCTCTGGAGCAGATTAACCTTGTCGGGAAGTATTTATTTTATGCAAAGATGACATACTTCTGCTATGTTGGGACTGGTGAAAAGCATAGGCTTTGCTTCTGTCAGGAGAATAACTTCTGCTGCTAACACTAGAGCCAGATCTGCTATGAGGAGAATCCCTTCTTCCAACTGGTGATTCCCTGAAGTAAGGTGAGTCCCTCTTGTGTGGAGATCGATCTCTTGCATAGTGAGAGTAGACCGGTTTTCGTCGGATGCCATCCCTGATGTCCCTTTAAACAGTAGAACAATAATAAAAATAGCTTTAATAAAGATATAGCAATTTGGAGGTATTCAAAGATACATCTTCTCCTGAACCTTCTTCTCCACAGAAAATCAGATTTTATCATGCATCATTAAAAAAATAAATCAGATACAGTGTAAACTTGCTTGAAATGGAAGACTGAGCAGCACCATCTGTAAGCTTTAATATTTAGTGATCCAAACTCTTAGCCATTACTTACCAAGTTTGACTCAACATGCAAAGAGGACAGTAGCTAGCCCACCATCATGGCTTTTCTTACATGGAAAGCAATAGTTCTAGAGAGAAGTTCCTGTACACATGAAGAGAGTCTCCATATGAGCAAGAATTCTGCATTTATAATTATCACTTGTGAGATGGGGGGAGAAAAGTAAAGGAAGGCTTGGGAGAGGCTTGCTTAGGCTAGCCCAGGGCACAGACAGACCAGGCCTGCTTTTCTTTCCCCCTCACTGGAGTAGCAGTGCCCCTTTAAATCTTATTATCACACCCTGGCTTCCTCTCCCACACTTATTATTAGCAACCCTGCTTTCCCTAAAACTCACAACCTTAGTAGATAAAGGGCAAAGCTTATTAATGGTTATCCAAAAAGGATGGATAACCTGTGGTAGTGTATAATTAAAATAAAACTGAAGAAAATTCTCTGTTGAGGCAGAACTTATAAAAATAGAATGAAATCTTTATTAAAACACCAAACAAGGAAAGAAGTACTGTGAATTCCTTAAAGATGTTTAACTAATTTCTTCAAAACACCACAGTGTTCACCAAAAGAGATTTCACATGCACACCTCGGCTCCCCGTAGCACAAAGCCGTATTTCCCCACTCTGGGTTCTACTTTCTAACCCTTTCACAAATGGTTTGGTTTCTTCTCTGCCCCACACTGGGCCAAATAGAAGATCATCCTCCCTCAGAAAAACCCCTATGGTTGAGTGGAACCCTGATGTAAAGCTCTCTCTACGAATCTCACTGAAGGAAGCTAGATTCCAAATCACACTCCCGGAATACATGCTTTTTGCTGTCTCACCTACAGCCAGCCCCTTCCTCTTGCTAGGCTGGATCTCACTGCATCACCCTCTGTTAATAGGCTGCTCAGCCAGCCATACCCCTAGGCTCTGTCACAACAATATCTTCATTCACACACAGTCTATTCACAAACAGTGATTTCTCCTCTTCAGACTTGTCCCATTCCACATGAGGAAAACAACAACAAAAAAATCCACATAACAAAAATATACCAGAGATAAAACTTCAATAGGTCTGGTAGAGTTTATTCAAATTAAGTGAATGGAATGAAGGGATATAGCAAAGGAGACAAAGATAACGTTTTGATCAAACATCTTCAGGCTTAAGTCCTGTCCACTTACTGCTTAAGGCCTTTACTAATTTTTGCTTTACATTTGTGGGCTTAGAAGAGTCTAAAAGTTAATTTTTATTTTAAACCAGGAGGTTTTCACTTCAAAGGAAATTACCTTATTTATTATATTTGTATGCCACCCTTCTCCCAGTATGGGACACAAGGCAGCTTCATTATCTTTTATAGCTTTACCTTTTAAAATGTTGAATATTTCAGTTTCTTGTGTTACAATAGAAATGTATCCTCCATATGACTGAATGACAATCTTCATAGGCAAACATTGGCTTGCAGTCTCTTCCAGGTACAAATGGTCATGTGTGGGTGAGGGGTCACAGAATCATAGAGTTGGAAGAGACCACAGGGGCCATCGAGTCCAACCCCCTGCTATGCAGGAACACTCATCAAAGCATTCCCAACAGATGGCCATCCAGACTCTGCTTAAAAATCTCCAAAGAAGGAGACTCAACCACACTCTGAGGCAGCATATTCCACTGCCAGGCAGCTCTGACCGTCAGGAAGTTCTTCCTGAGGTTCCAGTGGAATCTCCTTTCCTGCAGCTTGAATCCATTGCTCCTTGTCCTAGTCTCTGGAGCGGTAGAGAACAAGCCTGCTCCCTCCTCAACATGACATCCTTTCAAATATTTAAACATGGCTATCATGTCCCCTCTTAACCTTCTCTTCTGCAGAATAAACATACCCAGCTCCCTAAGGCGTTCTTCATAGGGCATGGCTTCCAGATCCTTCACCATTTTGGTTGTCCTCCTCTGGACATGTTCCAGCTTGTAGACATCCTTCTTGAACTGAGGTGCCCAGAACCGGACACAGTATTCCAAATGAGGCCTAACCAATGCAGAATAGAGTGCTGCCATTACCTCCCTCGATCTAGACACCATACTCCTATTGATGCAATCAAGAATCGCGTTGGCTTTCTTGGCTGCCGCGTCACACTGCTGACTCGTGTTCACCTTGTGATCTACCAAGACTCCTAGATCCTTTTCACATGTACTGCTATCCAGCCACACCTCCCCCATCCTATACTTGTGACTTTCATCTTTTCTGCCCAAGTGCAGGACCCTACATTTCTCTCTCTTGAAATCCATTTTGTTAGCTTTGGCCCAGCTCTCCAATCTGTCAAGGTCGTTCTGAAATTTGATCCTATCCTCTGGCGTGTTAGCAACCCCTCCCAGTTTGGTATCATCTGCAAATGTGATCAGCATGCCCTCCACTCCTTCATCTAAATCACTGATGAAGATGTTGAATAGCACTGGGCCCAGGACAGAACCCTGTGGCACCCCACTAGTCGCTTCTCTCCAGGATGAAAAGCAGCCATTGATGAGTACCCTTTGGGTTCATTCAGTTATTCAATTACAAATCCACCTAACAGTAGCCCTGTCCAGCCCGCATTTTACTAGCTTCTTTGCAAGAATGTCATGGGGAACTTTGTCAAAGGCCTTACTGAAGTCAAGATATGCCATGTCTACAGCATTCCCTTCATCTATCAAGCTTGTAACCCTACCATAAAAAGAGATAAGATTAGTCTGGCATGACTTATTTCTGAGAAATCCATGCTGGCTTTTAGTGATTACAGTATTGCCTTCTAAGTAATTACAAACTGACTGTTTAATGATCTGCTCTAGGATCTTTCCTGGAATTGATGTCAGGCTTACTGGGTGATAATTATTAGGGTCCTCTTTTTTCCCCTTCTTGAAGATGGGGATGACATTTGCCCTCCTCCAGTGTGCTGGGACTTCCCTTGTTCTCCAAGAGTTCTGAAAGATTATTGCAAGCGGTTCAGAAATGACTTCTGCTAGTTCTTTTAATATCCTTGGATGTAGTTCATCTGCCCTGGGGACTTGAATTCGTCTAGTTTAGCCAGATATTCCTGTACTACTTCTCTACTTATTCTGTGCTGCATTTCCCCCACTTCCTCATCTGCTTCCCACGCCCCAGGTTGGGTACTTCTATCCTTTTGGGAGAAAACTGAGGCAAAGAAGGTATTAAGTAGTTCTGCCTCCTCACTCCCCCCACCCCTGTTATTAATTGGTCACCTTCTCCACGTAGTGATCCTATCATTTCCTTGTTTCTCCTTTTGCTGCGGAGATATCTAAAAAAAAAAGCCCTTTTTATTGTTTTTGATGTCTCTGGAAAGCCTGAGTTCATTCTGCTCTTTAGCTTCTCTGACTTTTTCCCTACCTTTCCTGGCTATTTGCTTGAATTCCCCTTTGGTTGTTTCACCATTCCTCCATTTCCTGTACATGTTTCTTTTAACCCTTAGCTCAGCTGAGAGTTTTTCAGTCAACCATTCTGGTTTCTTTAGACACCTGTCATTTTTCCTCCTTACTGGCACAGTTTTCAATTGTGCCTTCACAGTATCTCACTTTTAAGAAACTCCCATCTGTCTTGCATTCCTTTCTCTTTTAGTATTCTTGTCCATGGGATTTCAGCAAGTAACTCCCTAAGTTTGGAGAAATCAGCTTTCTAAACGATGCATGTCTGGTTACACTTGGCTTCTCCTTCCCACTGGATGTCAAACTCCAAGAGAGCATGGTCACTCCCTCCTAAGGATCCCACCACCTCCACCTCATCAACTAGGTCATCCCTGTTGGTCAGGATCAGATCTAAAATAGCCGATCCCCTTGTCACCTCTTCCACCTTCTGTACCACGAAACTGTCTGCAAGGCAAGCAAGGAACCTGTTGGACCTTGCAGCCTTTGCAGAATTTGATTGCCAACAAATATCAGGATAATTGAAATCTCCCATTAACACAGCATCTCTCCTTTTTGAATGTGTGGTCATCTGCTCCAGGAAGGCCTCATCCAAGTCCTCAGGCCAGGAGCTCAGGGTCAGGAGCTCTGTGCTATGGCTCAGCATAGTAGCCATTATTTGGCCTAGTTTGGAGCCGCTATGGTAGTTTTACAGTCATGTATCAAACTCACAGGGCATCTGTATTTGTCCCTTCTAAAAACTAGGCTCCTTGGGAAGAAACCTGAGAGGCTATCAATTGTTTTAAACTGTCATGATGAAGAAGATTAAAATGACAAAAGAAAAAATTACCAATAGATCTAACAGTTAAATACAAGCTTATCCATGTACATTACAGCACAACCTACACGGAAAGAATGCACAAAAATTATGACCAAAGTTTAAAACTGCGAAGAATCTCAGAAAGTGTGGAGACGGACACCAACTAGATCTAGATTAGGAATTTCATTATCAACCAGGAATCAGTTGATAGAAAACTGAAGTGTTTTCACTTCCTCCTCAGACTTTTACAACCATTATATTACCATGCAATAAAGGGAAAATATTTAAAGTAAACTGAAATACAGTTTTTGTGCTGCTTCACTTCTGTCTCTTTGGAAATATATACTCTTTTAAGTACATGACCTGCAGAGAACCAGATACATCGACACAGATGCAGCTGATCACTTAAATGTTAATGGAGAAAAAGAGCCCTCTAGTGTTGAAGTCAAGCATATTTTCTTTCAGGTTTTTTTTTTTTTTTTTGCAGGAGCACAGCTAAAAATATACACAAGAATCACTAGTATAAAAACATCTGTACCAGTTTGCCAACATACACTCCTTCTAGTATTGGAAAACTGGAAGGATTCCAAAGGATCATCTAGCCCAACTCTCTATCAGTACAGGGCATTTTTTCTTGAAAAATGCATACATATGTATCAAGTCATATATAATTTACTTATGAGTTTCTGTCACATTCATATGGAATGTTCAGAAATGTATATTTCTGATTTTCAAGTTATATCAGTGTATGAAAGCTTACACCATTTTCAAAAAAAAAAAAGGATGTAATCTCTTCTCTTCATCATAACAGACTCTGGGGTTTCAACATCAAGTTGGCATTTCCTTCTCCCAGTTTGTTCAATATCTAGTCTTAAAAGTGTTTTGAAGAACACAAAATCTTAGTTACTATTCTGTGATGCTCTGGATGATCCTGGCATTGCAGGGCTGTGAGTTTTGAATCTCCGCCCCTCCTAATGGACCAAACAAGCCATTCTTTGAAGTTTGTATTGCTTTCTATAGGCTTATTTACTCCTACTTACTCCTATTTACTCCTACGTACCTACTTACTCCTACTTCATGCTAAAACTACATTTCCCAGAGTTTGAGACTCCCAGGACTGCTTTACATACTATCTTCTCAATGGCAAGCAAACAGCATTTTACAGCAAGCAAGATGGGGAGAATGAGGATTCCAATTCCCATCCACTCAAGCCAACTTACAAATGAAGCACAACAGAAAGTGTAGTCCAATACTACCTGGAAAGGCACAGAAAGAGTCAGCCAACCTCTTCAAGTAGATAGCAGGACCCAAGTTTCAATACAGCACTGAATGGCTTTACATAAAGCTCAAAATCACAATAAGGAAAACTACAGATCATCAGCATTCTCTCTGCAACAAACTGAAGATAGAACAAAAGATGACTGGCAGCCATCAACATGACAGGAACAGGCTTACCATCAAGGAAATCATAGAGACTTACAGCCTCAGGCCACTGAAATGTGTTGGCCTTTGACTTGTCCTGCAGTTGAGTTTTGAGATCCCTGCTACAATGCTAGAGGAAACCATCTAGAAACAGTAACAAACTCATTAAGAAGTCCCTCATATATCTGAATGTTTACCTTCTCCCTCTTACCTAACCTTCTCAATTGCTGACAGTGTTAGATAAGAAACTGATTTCCTTAACTGGAAGCAAGACACTTAAATGTGTTTAATGAAGTTTTTAACAAGTCTACTGTTATAAGGTAGAGGGTTTATGTTATTATTTAGATGCCTTTAAGAAAAGCAAGAGAAGTTACAAATTTTATCTGTTTGATTTTGAAAGAAAACAGTTAATATAATCTTTCACACATCCTCCTAGCCTCTAATTTCTACACTGAGAGTTTAGTCTTGCATACACACTGAGCTTTGTATTTACAGGGTTGATCACATTTGCAAATGAAATCTGTTTTCCAGTTTCTACCTTGTCATATAAATTTCATATGTAAAAATACTACTATGAATCTGTATCAAAAAGCATTACACTGTGGAACTATTAACATCTACACTAAATGTCACCTATTGTTTCAAAAAGTCATTTGAGGAAATAAACATACAATGATTAAGATCCCGTTTTAAGAATAAGCTGAATTTCCTCCATCATTTATTTATCGTTCTTGGTTTTCCAATTCATACTGAAGCCAACAATAGTATGTATTATAAAGTAACTTTATAAATGCTTCTGAGCTATTAAAAAGTTTATTATAGACATTCATACTGAGTGAGCATTTCCATAACAAATATCTCCTTACAAGAACTTATAGTTAAACTACACATTGGGAACATAAATAGTATATGTAGTAATCTGCAAACTTAGTGCATTTCGAAAAATCCAAATCTGGTTCTTCCATCTGTTAAAATAAGGAAGTGATAAAATACATTCAGATGTGCTTAGATACAATAAATTTAATGAAGAAACAAAACCTTTCCCACTGAATGTTGCAAGGGTTTCAGAGTGTTCTCCCTTAAGTACGTTTAAGCAAGTTTGGGTTCAGATTTTTGTCTTTCAAAACAATTAAAACATTTCACGTTCACTTAGAAAAGAGATAAACTTTAACTTATGTAAACTAATTCAGTTAGTTTAGATTCCATCTAATATTGTCATGCCTTCCATTGTAATGTACATTTCTATAAATTTATATTTTTAAGTAATGTGAACACAAATGAATTATTTTGATTTGTTATAAACTACTTTGGGATCCATGCCTGGAGAAAGGCAGGACACAAATTAAACATACATATATATAAACATACATATATCTACCCATTAGACTTAGTACTGTTTGAGCCTTGTTATAGCGAACTATAAGTCACTATTACAGCAACCCGTTAAAAGTCAACACCTGAGGTCTTTGTTGAATCACATTTCACAACACAAAGAATTTCTGGGTCCACCATAGGGCGGCACAGATACTGTACTGAAGCTGACATTCTCAATTCTCCACATCATACCTATTAGATAATATTCATCTTGGTCTAGAAATCTGCACATCAGCAAGGCTTGACATTGCTGTGACATTATATGTCAGAGAAATAAAATATATACAGAATCATATATAATTTTTAAGAATGCTAACTGATATTATGCATATAACTAAAAAATTTGCACATATGCATCTCTCTACATTCACAAAAATGCATATATAAAGTGTTTATAAATTTCTAATGAGAAGAGAACAGTCTTGGAACCTAACAAAAAAGATGAGATAAAACTGCTCAGATACAAAAATACGCCTAAAAAATACATCAGTTTACCTGTAATTATTCTTTAAAAATTAGGTGTGTGATGCTGTAATTTCATAGTTTTGCCTTAATTTTAAATTGTGAAAGGATTCCTTTTCATGTGATTTTCTGAGATTGTTAATATAATTTTTTTTCCGCATTGTCTCCTAAATTTTGATACATATGTATTTGATTGCCAGTGTAACATCTGAGGGATCTTTCTAATTTGATTCCATCACTAAGGCCATTAATTTGGATGCTATATTTGTACTCCGTGAGCAATAGGCTGCTTCTAAGGACAAAATAAAAACTTCAGGATGCAAGTCATTCTATTTTCTTTTGTAAGGGATGAAAATGTCTTAAGTTGAAAATACTGAAATACCACCACATTCCCCAACTTCACAATAAAATGCATGGAATTTTCAAAGCAGCTCTCAACTCCAAATTTAGACAGCATTTGAATCAAAATGTGTAGCCCCTAGATGTGTCTCTGACAGCACAGCACCCAAAAGAACTGCAAAGCTAATGAAGATAGCATACCCAAGATAATACAACAAAATCCAGAATCTACAGAACAGTGATTCCTTTTATCACGGTTTATGGATTCCAGATTTTACTGTATTTTTCTGCATGGTCAACATGGCTACCCTTGTGTATATATCCAGGATAGAGAACAAATTGGCATGTGTCTAGGAAACCTATGTCATGAGCAGAAATCAATTATTATCTTACATTCTGAGTGCTAGTAAAATCCCTATACTTGAATTTATCTTTTTTTAAAAAAGTTTATTAAAGCTAACTTTAGAAATATATTTCTCTCATATCACTGGCTAAACTGTTCAAAAATCTCTCTAGATTAGTAGATACCTGCTGAAAACAGACTAGCATTAAATCAAACAGAAAATACAAAAGTGAGCAATTAAATGCTTTCACTCTGTCGACTCTATGTGACTATATCATTAAGAGGCACAGAGTAAAGCCTTTCTATAAATTCAGACTTTGTGATGGTATGTAGAAGATGAGAATAGAGGTGTTGGTTTCCTGAGCACCAAAGGCCTGGGGAGGGGGCATAAACACACACATAAACACACAAAAGACTCTCTTGTCTCAGTGGGTTTCAGACAGTAAAAACACCTCTCAAAGACTTGCTAAACTATTCATTTGATGAGAGACCAGGCCAATCCACACATCAGTAAATCATGCAGTGGCATTTATTAGCTACCCTTTCCCTTAAGATCCTAATCAGCTCCATCCAGATCTCTTGCTGCTAAGACCATACAATATAATACTATTGTAGGTGTAAATAAAATGCACCTGGAACGAATGACCTTTATTTGAACTCATGACATGTTGCAAATAAATGCTGAATTGTCAATAAATACATAAATTATCATTTGGTTTTCATTGACCATGGCTAAGGAACCACTTACAGTATTTAACACTGAGGAAGTTGCACTGTTAACATGAAGCAATAGAAATACAACAGGGCACCTGCATTTTATGAACTGCTTGTTTATCCAGAGTTGGAATATCTATTTTTCATTTCAGATATTTTGAATGCAATCCAAAAACTTAAAAGGTTGCTTTCAAGGCCTACTGCAAAACAAGAGTTGCTCAATGCTAGAATAAAAAATAGCAACTGAGCAGAACCTAAACGGCAGTTTCTTAGTTCTGATGACACAAGAGACTTCAGCTTAATAAGCATGCTCTCTCTGTCCCTGTAATGCAGGGTTGGGGACACACAGTGCTCCAGACATTTTTCAACTGCAATACACGACACTGATTTCATAATAAGCCTTCAGTAACAAAGCAGTAACCTAGGCCATTTCCGCACTAGACGGTTATAACGCTATTATTCCACTTTCAACATCCTATAGAATCCTGGGGTTTGCAGTTTAGGGAGGAGCAATTTTTGCCTTGGCTACCAAAGACAACTCTGAGTTCTTTGTTCTGAGCAGAGTTCCTTACTCTGAGTGGTGTTCAAATTGCTTTAAAAATATTACTGTTTTTTTTTTTTAAAATAAAAGATATTTCTAAGAATAATGCATTCTAAAATATTCAGGTTTTGTCTTCTAGACACTACAAAATAAAACGGTTAATCGTCTGCAACTCATCTCCTTCAAATATCTTATTCCAAGCTATAGCTGCAGCCAGTGTAGAGTATTATATTCAAGAGGCTTATTTTTCTATATTACATATCTTGTGGGGAATAAATTATTGAAAAAATATTTTATATGAAAACTTTCTTCCAACAGATATATGATATTCTGTTAAATTTATTTTGCCCTAAAAACTGTATGTTATCATCATCTTGTTTAAAAATAAACCATGTAAATAAAAGAGTAGGAAATGAACTGTATATCATTTCTACCAAGTTACTAGTCAAAGCAAAGTTTTATAGCTGAGCTTCATACTGTGAGGTTGAAAAGACTCAAACTAGAAATGCTGAGAGTTCATTTGATATGTAATGACAGCTCTCTACAGTGTAACGCCAATAGTTACAGCTTCTTTTAGATATTGCTCCTTTGGAAAAATTAGCTAACTAAAGTCAACCAAAGGAAAGAAGAATGTGTTAGTTTTGTCAAATACGAATTGGAATTTTACCTCTTCAGGCAGAAGTGAGTGATGCCCATCTCTTCTGATTTTTAATAGGCCCTTTTTATTCAGCCACCATGCAAAACACTTCTCACTGTAGCAGACCTACCTCCCTTTCTACTTTAACTTTCTTTCCAGATCAACCAGAGAAAAGTTCTTTTAACACTTTGCTAAATATTAAACAGTTGTCATATTTTTTGTTTCTGTTTCTCCTACACACAAAGACATCACACTTGTGGAAAAAAATGTTCTAAGAAATTTAAGCATGCATTTCGAAAGCAAGAGTCAAGTAAAATGTTGCCTGCAATTCACTCTATACTGAATCAGCATGCATTAGCTTAGTTTATGCATTAGTTTATACTGAAACCTTTCTAGCTTCAGGAGATACTGATAATTTAGCAAATTTGAGAATTTTACCATATAAACTTATATGGCTGCTCCAAAAAATTATCTGTAAGATGGATTTTACTAAAATCTCTGTCTTGGATAACCCAGCTTCTCAAAGAATAGAATTCAGTTTTGCTAACTTTATGACCACACGTGAAATTATTGACCTGCTTCACTTCAATACCTGTACTTATCACTGGTATAAAGAAGCATTGGAGAATATTACTGTATATGATAACAACAGCTCGTATTGAATATGCAAAGCTGTGGAAAACTCAGCAAATACCCACAATAGAACAATGGTGGGGTACACTGATTGAAAACAAAAATGCTGATATGGTCTCTCAGAGATTAAAAGGGAAATCAGACGATGAGATACAAAAAGAATGGCAAATTGTAACGGTAATTGCTGGGTTCTATCAGATGGAAATCTGTAATTCATGATTTAAGATAAATTATGAGGGGGCTACAGGATATATATCATGAAGCGGGAATATGGAGATTGAAATGCAAGAATCAACAAGTAATATTAGCAGTAAAATGTTGTACAATATTTTAAGCATTAAGAAATCTTGATAATGAAATCTAGATCAGTGTGGAAGATCAGAAATATTTCAATTAAGTTGACAGTTATAATTGTTTGTTTTATATGTGAATTTTGAATAAAATGATTATAAAAAAAAACCCTGTACTTATCCATAATGAAGGTAGACTCAAGGGACTTAGAAGCCTGAATACTGCATTCTGTCAGTGAATCTGAGGAATCCACAAAAGCTCAAACTAAATCCACAAAAGCTCAAACTAAAATAAATCAGCTGAAAGTATCACAGGTCTCCCGTTTCCCCTTTTCTTCCTCTCTGTCTTATAATTAAACAGACTAGTTTGAAAATCGTTTCACTCATCTAAAAAGAAACAAGTGGACTACATTTCTTTGTTGGCCAAGAAAGAGAGGAAGCCCTCTCCTGCAGCCACATAGAAATACAGACAACTAGCTTCTTTGTAGGTGAGATTTTTGTTTTGTTTTAATAGATTCTACCACATCCATCTTTCCTCTGCTAACATTCTACAGGTCTTTGTTGGCCATGGAGGTAGAAGAAAAGAGATCTATCCCTTCTTGTTAAATAAAGGGGGGAAATGAGTAATGGATTCCAGTAAGATGGCAAATTGGTATTAGACAGGCATCCTTAAGCATTTATTATAGACTAAAAAATCTATACTGTATTTAAAGTGGAAGATCTTTTTCCAAAATACCATAGGTAAAAGTTGTGAAGTTTTCATGAGAAAAGTACCTCTTCTGCTAGAAAATCACTGGTGCCATGCGCATTTACACTATTTTGAATAATCTACTAATCACAGTCATAATTATCTGGAGTGAAAAAAGAATCTGCCTGGCTGTCATTTTCCCATAAGGTCACTAAGAACATAATCAAGCTGTAATCACAGCAGCTTGTCTTGCAAGACTTCCTGCTATTATTTCTGTGGGAGTACTAACATACTACAGTGAGAGAATTACCTCCAGACAGCAGGCTATTATACACCGGCCTCTCATGAGACTGCTTTACTTAAAACCACCACTATATGTAGACACAAAAGCAAAACATTTAACTGACATAGGAGCCCTACATTCAAATCTTTAGCATATATATATACCAGGCAATAACAGGAATTATTATAACAGGACACCAACTGACATGAATGTTCTCAAACATTTTAGTAATTATGCCTTCGGAATTAGCAAAGAGCTAACATATATACCATCTATGCTTTTATTTTCCTGCATCTAGAACTGTAAGAAGCAATAACTGGCCCTACACAGAAAAACAGTTACTTCTGAGTATATAGAAGAAAGATTGTTGTCCAGTTCACATCATCAACTAATATTTCTTTAACCTGGTGACAGTTCTAAATAACAGAGTCATGAGCTGGAACCTAATTGTATGCCCCCGCTAGAACAAACCCACCAAATCATCTGATGAATGCTACATCCACATTTATGAAAATACCATTACTTTGATGAATCTATTCATCAAAAGCAATTGGATTTAGGCAACTGTAAAGAAATCCACTGACACTGCATGCTAATTCAAATAGGTGTCTTCCACGTTCTGCAAATCCACTGAAAAATCACTTTAAACTTTGAAGTCAGATATAATAATTATCAGTACTGAATGAAATATTTATACTATCAGCCTCCTTTAAAAAAACCAGAACTCCACTCAAAGACATACAACAACAACAAAAATTAAAAAATCAAATTTAACAGAACTAGCTATTGCTAGTATATGGGTTTGGCTTACTGACTCATTAGAATACACATCTAGAACTCTGGATTTCACTATTCTATTGGAAAATCTGATCTGTTCACCACCATTTATTCAGATATAGAAATAACTCTTGTACCTTTAAAAATATAAGCAAAAAAATCTGAGACTTCATCCTGTGATGAAAGCAAGTGCAACTTTAACATTAATCCATGTGACCACTGGGGGCCACTATTGCTCTTCAAAATCAAAAAGTCTACCACTCAGTTAATTTCTCACGTAGCTTAACATCCCCTTCAGATTTTCAAGGAGGAAAGGGCAAGTTTAAATCTACAGGAAAAAAAAGTTGTAGTTGCTCAGAACCTAAGACAACAGCTCTCTCAATGCGTATTGTGAAGGTGTCCAGTGCTCCATCTGGTGAAATTTCTTGAGATCAGTTTCAGTTGCTGTGGCTTCATGATGTGGAAAGGATGCATGAATCAATCCATTCCACCCTTTGTCCTATCTTAGGTTGACACATAAGATCCAGGAGATGTGACTGACTGGGTGTGTCTGTGCAGTAGTAAATGCTTCATAATGTCAGGAGAAGGTACCTCCCACCTGAAATGCACCCACTCCTGAAGAGGACTGTGACAAGCCCTTAACTCTCCCAGATTGGTATGGCGATTCCCAATCTGATAAGGCTCCCTGTCTTTACCACTTAGCTCTATCTCCACCCTTATAACACCACATTTGTGTAAAAGAGTAAGGATTTTCAATGTTTATTTACAACCACTTAACCATTTTAGAGTGGTGTTTTCTCTGTGTCATTTTATATACCATATACCACTCAAGCCGAGTCAGTGCTTACAAAAACCAAACTAACATTTATTTGGAAAGCAGTAAGAATAAAGTAGTGTGTTAGATTCATACGCAAGTCAAGATTGATACATTTCCTCAGGACAATTTTTAGACAATACAACAGGTAACTCCCTGGTCAGAAACAGTTCTTTAGCCTTTCGTATAAAGGCATAAATATTATATAACAGCCCCTTGGCTAAACTGTCACCACGACTTAATCCCTAATCTAGATCACATTCTTTGACCGGATCCTACTACGGTTCAATTACTCTTCTCCCTCTCATTAGGCTTCCACTGAGAAGTAAACCTTCTGAAACAGTCCACTCTCTGACTGATCTAGGGACTCCACTCCCTAGCTCCTCTACTCCTCACTGAAGGATTCCAATACCCATAGGTACTTAGCTTTATACAACTTTTTCTCTCAGAAACAACCCCCTCCCACACACTACTGGGCTGGGTTTCTCTCCTGAAGTGCTATTCTGGTTGCCTAGCAACTTGCTTCCACGTTGCACTGATACTTCAGATAGCCACACCCCCTAGAATGTCATCACACCTCCCCCCTTAAAATACTCACTGCTCCGTTGAGGCCCAAACCAGTTTCATTAAAGAGTAGTGAGAACAAAAACGATATGCACAAAACACTATACTTACTGTATCTCCTAACTTCAGTCATTCCATGACCATAAAAATAAACACTTGTTTATTTTAACATCAAACCGGCATTATAAATTGCTATTTATGCCACTCAAGTTATCTAGATAAGGTATCTGCCACCATGTTTACTTTTCTACAAGGGTAGCTAGCCAATCTGAGCTGCTTCCTTCTCGTAAGAATAATTCACAGAAGCACTGGGAATAAGTTTTAAAGGACAACTCAATGATGTAAAAACAAAACCTTTTGCTATTTCAGACTAAGTAAAGAAACTATTAAATTATATTGGAACTTCAGGATAAGGTGGCTGGAAATAGCCACACAGTAGTTTTATATCCCCCCTCCCCGTCATGAGAGAACAATATTTACAGATTTTTTTTTTCAAACATGCAGAGATTGTGTACTTCAGTTCAGTACAGGCCAAAATACAGCTCAACCTTCTTGATGGATACTGGTTAATTGTTCTAGTTCTTCGCAGTTATCCACAGAGATGATTTCTGCTTTCCTTTGAAGTCATTCATTGCAGTATACTGCACACAGTAAATCTATCTTATGTTGTCTCTCTTTCCAACAGTTATTTCAGATGTTTGAGACATAGTCCTTTTCCACATTTTTTACCTTCTGCAAATTTGCACCTTGATATCGGTTTTTAAAGTCTTTGTTGGCATAATACGGAATGCACAAGTTTTCTGTCTTTATCTCAATGGTTTGTCCAGAATCCAATCTTGCATATAAGGAGAATTAGATATCATCAGCTGGCTCAGCAAAGAAACAAGAATCATCACAATAATTGGTATTGCCTGAATGAACCTAGAGAAGCCACTAGCATCCCTCTCCTCTTCTCTTTTATGTCCACTGTGGGAATGCTGATTATGATTACAGTATCTACACCGTTCATCGGAAAATGAATGCACATGGCTTTTGAGGTCATACTGTTCTCTTTCTTCTGGATGTAGACTGACTGGGTGGGTCTGTGCAGTGAAATGCCTCATAATGTCAGGAGGAGGTGCCTCCCACCTGTAGTGCACCCATTCCTGAAGAAGACCTCCCTTGACCAGAGATATGTGAGTATTACTCATTTCAGTCATGTTCCCTTTGCAGGAAAGGTGCTTAACCATGTGGCAGCCGATCATCTTCAGGCCGTCCTGAAGGAAGTATTATCTGGACCCACTTCATTTTGGTTTCAGTCCAGAGCACTACACTTAAAATGGCCTTCGTTGTCCTGAAAAATGAGCTGATCAAGGAAAAGTGCGCGCTTCTTGATTTTTCCTTGATCTCTGAACAGTCTTCAATATGATTCACCACAACCTACTTGATCAGCTCTGTGGGACTAAGAGGCACTGTATTATAGTGGTTCCACTCCTGTCTACAGGACCTGTTCCACAGGGTGGCTGTGGAGATCCATATTCATTCCCACTGTTATCAAACTGTGAAGTAGCATAGGGTCCCATCTTACTCCCTATGAGGCTTAATTTCTGTATGAAGCTGCTGAGTGAGATCATCAAGTTTTGTTTTGTTTTTAATTGTCATGCCTCTGTCCCAGGACCCAGACAGGACTGTTCCCAACAGCCACACCCTTGAGACATGAGAAGGACAGTACTTATGGCAGCCAGTGCAGGTGGAAAAGGGAGAGCCCAGGCTTCTGGCAGAGTTTATACAGGAAGAGCTTGTTAATTAGGCCACAGCTGTGTAGGACGCTGAGACTATATAACCAGAGGTCAGGATGGTAGAAAGTTGCTGGAACCTACTGTCTCCACTCATGGTGACGGTCTTGCTGACTCCTGCATTCTTTGCTCGTGTTCTTCAGATCTTGGACCTTTGCCTGGACTATAGATTCTGCTTTTGGACACATCCTCTCTGGACTATTGGTAAATTTGGACTCCGTTGCTTTGAGCTTGCTATGAATCTGCTTTAACAAATGTTGTTTTGCTAGTTATTGTTATCTACCTGATAACACAGCTGGAAGCCCTTGGCAGGCTGCCAGCACAGTATAGTTATATACTATTAACTTAGTGGAAACAAGGGGAAAGTAGTATTGAGTGTTATCTGAGTCAACTGAGGCTATTCAGGTTCTAGAACCTTGCCTACATACTGTAACAGGATGGATGAAGGCCAACAAAAAGAAGCCTGATAAAATGGACACTCTGCACATGGGGAGTTCCCAAGTCCAGGAATCAGACAGTGATCTGCTCTGGACGGGATTACACTCCCTTAAAAGAAGAGATAAATTGCTTAGGAATACTTCTAGATCTTATTTTGCCACTGGAGGCCCATGTGGTTGAAACATTTCTTCATTAAATGTCTGAACCACCACAAAGTGTCAGCAAAATTTTCAGCAATTCTAAGTCTTATTATACATGCATAGTCAACATGGTATGCTCACAGGGAGTTGCACTAACCTGGTTCCATGCTGTGTTATAGGCATATATAATGATAAGTATGTTTATAAATGGAACTGAACACACACACTGCTTTTACATCAAATAGCTATCTATGACCCTCTCCAAACAAATGTATAAAACATGAACTTTACTGAAAAACAATACTTCGGATCCATCTTATACTTGCTGAATTCATCATATTTCTGCACTCCATTCAAACAAAATTTAGTTTTATCTACTTGCATTTGAGTTTTTGCTTGCTGATTATACTTGTACTAGTATGCCTTGGTAACAAGCTACTTCTGTGAAACATTTATACTTCCCACAAAGGAAACTGCCTTATATAATTCAAGACTGTTAGCTCAGTGCTGTCACAGAAGTAGGCACTCTAATCTGTTTTGGGTCACACAACCCAACACCACTATCTAATGTAGCACTCTGCCTAACTCTAGTCTTGCAGTTTCAGGGCTTTAGAAGGGTCCCTCCCTACCCTAGCTTGAAGAAGCCAGGGATTAATCCGGGACCTTTTATATATAAAGCACCTGATCAGTATTAATTTGTACAATTAGAGCATGCTTTTCTGCAAATACTAGTAAACTCCTAAACCACAAAAAGCCCTACTGTCAACAGTAAAAAGATTTTGGAAGGTCTCAATACAAGAAATACTACATAAAACCTAACAATTAAATAAAGACACAAAGTAACAGGAAAGTCAGGCAGCAAATCAATAAATAAATAGCCTTCAAAATGCCAAAGTAATTATGAAACAACACAGCCCACAGGCTACTAGACATTTTGCTGCACAACTGCTCTTGACTTCATGATTCCATGATCATTTTTCAGTAAGAGAATTCCATAGGTTAGCCTCTACAACCAAACAAAGAATCTGAGTAGCTAGATATAAGTTTCATGAGCATATACAGTACTTCTACCATAATTTAGTCTTAACAACCAACCATCCAATTGTAAAAGGAGAGAAACTACATAACTACTGATTAACAAATAAAGAAACAATTATTATATGTTATGAAAATGCATTCTTGTTCTGCATAGTTGAGAACCAAAAGCAGTTAGTGAAGGAAAAAATGTTTCAACACAAGATTCTAAAGAAAATTCAAAACTCAAAACAAATCCCCATCCATTCATCTAAGTCAGTAGGATATATGCGTTCTTCTAGATCCTGCTGGACTGCAACCTCCATCAGACTGAACCAACATTGTCAAAAGAGAGGAATAATGGCATTTATAGTTCAACAGCTTCCCACCTCACCAACCGTTTCTGTTTAATAAGGAACCATTGATATGCAATGGTATTATCATGTAGAATGGTTAAGCATTTTACTAATAAAAATCCACATACAGAAAGCCACCACCTTTTGACACCCTGTGATCTGAAAACCTGCTCGCTTTTGACAAGTTCCATTAACTCAACGGGGATTCTGCTCTTTCATCAGTTCTTCTTGCCTACAGAGCCTCACTTAGCACATGTGTTCCATTTGCAAAGTGAGCTGAGAGAGGGGAAAAGAAGCTAAGCCAACTGAGAGACTTTGCAAGCAGCATCCCAGCTGTCAGTCCCAAGTACAGTACAGTACATGGGTTCCACTTCGCAACCAATTCCATTTTCTGACAGTGCTCCGGCTCCTAACCTCTGAGATAAGTGGGGGACGCTTGTGCTGCATTCAGATGTTGAATGCTGTACATACTAATAGACAGGGCAAGACAGATAATTTTTCCTTCAAAGTAGAAGGCCTGAAATATTTCATCCTGTTCAAAAGCAGTCCAGATTTAAATTTCGGTAAACTTCTGACAAGAGTTCCATGGCTGGGAAAAAGCTATCAAAAGAAACTGTCACCATTCATGCTTGCCATATCAACAATTCTATCATTATTATCAGACAGACAAAAAAGACGAGAATTCAAAGTATTTAAGGAAGAAAGACACTCAAAGTACCTATAGATCAGATCTAAAATTTAAAAATAAACAATACCTATAATCAGGCTGACGACTAGATGCGTGGTCTTCCCTTGACCATCTGTATCCTGGATCATCCTATAAAATAAAATGAACAACTGAAGATTATCACTCCATATAATACATTTTTATCATATCTTAGAAACAGATAATTTGACAGTAGCCTGAGTGTTGTCTTCCAGTTGTGTCTGAATTATGCTAACCCTATCATTTTTATTTTATTTTTATTTTTTTATTTTATTTTATTTTTTTGGGCAAGAGTTATTCAGAAGGGGGTTGCTATTCTTTCCTCTCCAGCTAAGAGGGGACAACTTGATCAAAGTCAGCCAGGAGATTTCCATGACTGAGAGCTGATTTGAACTCTGGTCTCCCAGAGTCTTACTCCAAAATTAAAACCTTTATACCACTGGCTCAACATTAAAAAAAACCCATTTAAATGAAAAAGAAATTGAAAAATTAACTGATAAAAAATTAATTTGCAAAAATCAGGGAGTGATTTGCTGAGTTGCTGCACCAAGAAATGAACACATATTATTATGCAAGCAACCTAAAGCTGCTTTGCCATCTATTCAGGCTTACAAATAACTACTACATCCACTGCATTCAGCAACCAAGTTCTGTACACTTATTCCAGACAGAAAAGAGCACAAAAAGAACTATTCAAGTATCAACGTAATACACCAACCTAAAGAATATGCCATGTGTCAGGGCATACCCGAGGTCATGGCACCATAACTGTTTTATTTCTGTGATCCCAGAGAAGCTGCAGTGGTCATGGTGCTTAATCCAGATAGCACCCCCACTTTAGGTGGTTAATTCATAATATAAATACACAAATTCTGGTTGACATTCTGTATGTATACCATTGTGACTTACCATCACGTAAAGGTGAATTGCAACACTGCAGAACACCTATATTCTCAAGAAGCAGAAACACAGCTATGCCTCCTTGACCATGGTGCAAACAGAGACAACAGCATGGCCATTTCACCATGAATCCCACTGGACCATGGGCTTCAGAGTACTATGGGACCTGTTGTACAACAGGCAACAGAAAGCTATGGGAATTGTTAAGCAATGGGAACTTCCATTGTGCAACAGGACACCACAAAGAATGCCCTGATACACACAGTTACAATTCATTAGAAGTGCTGCATATCTTGTCAGAGACGTATCTATGACATTGCAGAGTTATGAATCATCTTTGATGCAGAATCTCAACCTCCATTTGGAATATGTACCTTCCAGCATTGCACCTATGAGAAAAATAAATTGTAAGACTTACAGTTCTGTGTGGTGGTCCACTTCTTCTTTCATGGGCAAAACCACGACCTTCTCCATAGTCTCGATAGCCAACATGAGAATGACCATAGTCATATCTGTATTCCCCAGGTCTGTCTGGAAGCTTCTTTGTTGCAAAGTTGACTACTCGATGGTAGTCATCCTAAACAGTGAAATATGCAACATCCTATTTTTAAGAAATCTAGTACAAAATAATAAATCTAAAAGACTAATTAACAGTGTCCTTTTAAACTTGATCCACTAGAAAAACCAAGAGAAATCAAGATCCATTTTCTGTTAAAGAAAACAAGACAAACGAAATAGCCTGGACTCAACAAGGAGTTCAAAATAGGTATGCTTAAATTTATGACAGATTGCGGTTATCATGTAGAAATTCTCAAAACTCAACACACATTTGAATTGGAGAAATGTATATCCCAGTTCTTCTCATTATTTTTTAAAACTCTGCTATTACTTATAAACTGTTATGGGAAAACTTTTTTTTTAATCTTACCAATAAATAGTAAAGGTAAGGTATTTAATCATCTTAGAATGACCAGCCTACTTAAAAAAAGGTACAAATTAATCAGGGAAAAAATGGATTTATGGGATGGGAGAGCGATTCTGAGATCTTCCATGATGTTTTTTTTTTCAATTTTTTTTTTGTAGTGAAATTCAAACAAAAAATGCTAATTCTCTTTAAAACACAAGAATGGTGTCTAACTTACTATGATGATGTCAAGGAAAAAACAATCCTGATTTACTTAAAACAGACTTCAGGGTTCTTCCACTCTACCTACTTATGGTCCCAAGAGTCCTCCCAAAGGAAGTTTATGATAAGACATGGAACAATTCTAAGCAATTTCATTTTTTGAATCCACTGGACATGCCCAAGCCCAACATTCCTCTAGTAGCTCTTTATATGTGGCACAACAGTTATGGAAAATTTTTAAAAATCTGATCAAAGGTACCATTAAAATAAAAATGAAAAAAGATATTTTGATCTGATATTCACATAATAAGGCCTGACTCTAACTAGAATTGTCCCTGAGACCCACTAAACAAATGGAATTTTCATATGTGTAGACTCCTCCAAGTTCCCATTATTTTAACAGGTCTACTTAGTTACTAATAAAATCTGATTCAGACTTAAGATCATCGCAGACATTCTTTAACTGACAGATACTATTAAGATGATACAGTGGGCAGTCTTGTTGGACCCAGGGCCAATCTGCTGCTCTGTGACACTCCAAGGACCCACAAACTGCCAAAATATTTTATTGGCTCCCACTACCACACTGCTGTGGACCAATGAGCTGGCATGAACTGAAGTAAACTGAGCAGCTTTCATGAGAAAAGACTGGCTGAAACAGTACAAAATGGCATGGTTGAGTGGCTAATATGGTCTTGCAGTAAGCAGAACAGCAGTCAAAGAAGAGGAACTTAGGAAGAGGCAGAAGACATGTTGAAATTTTCAAAAGAGAAATCTTGTGCTCTGACAGATTGTTCCTGTACCAGGGCCTCTGAGTTCCTATGCCCTGCCAGGCTCTTGCTGGCACAGAGAACTGATGAAAGAGTTAATTTCATCAGTGTTAAGTTTATGGGGCAGAGGATCTTTCCTTTTACAAACAGTACGAGTACATTCATTTAGACACAGATGCAGGGCAACTCTAAATGCCTCACCATGATGCTCATGTGAGGACTGTGGACCTGTATCAGGGTGAGCTCCCTCTTTGGCCACTCCACTATGTCTCTTTTTTGGTCCTTTCCTGCAGATCAAACTCCTAATTACAGGAAGGAAACCACAACCTCAACAGTGGCATAAAGGATGCATCCAAGACTGGATCTTCCCCTCCGAAAAAGGGCCAGGACTGTGAGTACTAGGATAGCTAGAGGTCGACTTTCTTGTTGTTGTGTGCCTTTGAGACGTTTCTAAATTACGGCAACCCTAATGTGAACCTATCACATGGTTTTGTTGGCAGGATTTATTCAGAGTGGTTTTGCCTTTGCCGTTCTCTGAGGCTGAGAGAGTGTGACTTATCCAAAGTCATCCAGCGGGTTTCCAGTGGATTCAAACCCTGACTTCCAAGTCATAGCCCAACACTCAAACCACTACACCAGGCTGGCTCTTGCCAGGAGATTAAGATCATGGAGGCTGTTCTTTGGGATAGTTCCTGGATAAAGTGACACCAGTCTGCCTCTGAAATCAGAAAGATTTCAGAGCATGCAACTAAGCAGTATCATGATGGAGAAAAAAGGCTTCCCGGGACGCTAAACAGATTGAGTTTCAAGAGCATTACTATCAAAACCCTAAAGCCATCAAATTCTGTACCCTTCCAGTCAGTTCCTGACAAAAGAGAGAATCTCAAGTCTTGTCCTTTGTGTTATTCTAGAAAAGCTAACTACAATGGCATTAGAAAAAGGATAAACGTAGCAATAAACATTTGATACTAACTACTCCAACTTATTAGAACACATTTTCAAATGTTTCTACCTATTTGTTTTATATTTTAAATAAATTTGTGTTTCTTCACTTCACATCTAAAGCCTAATACCCTGCTACTGTAATACTCTACAGTACTGTAATATGTTTATTACAGTGCTTGGTGGAAGCAGACTATAAAGGACAATAAAGTAAAATTACAGGTTCAATAGTTTTGGATAGAATTGTAAGGCAAATTCTACACAACCTGGAGTTATTTGGTGGGACAAAATCCCACGGTTAGCAACATTTCTGCCACAACAACATATACTTCTGTTATTGTTTTGCACTGCATCAAATGAAAAATGTGGTAATTTCTTTTTTGATATGACTGTACATGCAATTTAACTTGGTGACACTTTGCAGAAATCCCACAATTACTTCACAGTATATTGAAACAAACTGAACCTTTACTCAAAAATTTACTCAAACTGAACCTTTGCAAAATATAATTCTCATAAATGTATTATGAAATTGTTAGCCAAATGGTAGTTCTGCCTTTCATCGCATCTTGTTGCTAATTTCCTGTTGTAAGAATGACTAGCTGACTGACTATACCCTGATCAATCTCATCCAATATCCAGCCTGTTGACAATGGAGAGAGCTTTCTGGCTCCTGTAAAAAAGAATTAAGAAATTATCATAAACAAGCTAACATTTACTCTGGGGTGAGTAAATACCTTCTATTTTTAATTTGACCTTCCATCATGCATTTATTAACCTACTGTCCTTATTCAGAGTGCAAAGCATTCCCAATCTAATTTCATTGTCCTTAGCCATCACAGGACACTAATCTAACTGTATTCTCAAATTAACCATAAAATTACATTATCTGTAAGAACTACATATAGAGAATAAGGAAAGTTCACAGAGCAGGGAGAAAATAAAGCTAGAAGCAGCTGTTCTAGTTATGGATCTAAGCAGCATTTGTGTTAAGCCTAAAACAGTGGAACCTCAACTTTCATGAGGGTTAGGGGCTCAGGATGCCTACAAAAGTGGAAAAACTATGAATATCTCTAGCCTCTCTCCCCCACCGCTGAAATGCATGCTATAGACTCTGCTGCTGCAAAAATCTCCTTCAGTGCCATTGTCCTTTTCAAGGAGAAGGCAGAGAAGGACCACAACACTGAAGGAGATTTTTGCAGCAGCCCTGTCGGCACCACAGTGCCTTCACCTCACTGTGAGGATGCCTGCCCCAGACCTCCGTCACCTCCAAGCTTTCCCTAGAAAAGGTCCTAGATCCTCTCAGAGCCAGGTGGTAGTGGTGGCGGCAGCAGCTCCTCACCCTCCTCCTCTTTTCAGGTCTCCTTTCCTGTCAAAAGTGAAGACCTTTTTTAAAAAGTCCCTTTTGGACAGTTACTTAGCAAGTTACTGATTTCCATGAGCAAAAGCCTCTTTTTGGACAGAGCTTTGTTAACCCCGCTTCCCAGGAGCAGAGTTATTGACTGCCAAAACACAAGACCCCTTTTTAGACAGTGCTTCATGATCCTCATTTCTGAGGAGCAGAGTTACTGAATTCTGTGTGCATAACCCCCTTTCTGAACAGTGCTTTGTGCTCCCTGGTTCCAAGGTGTGGAGTTATTGGCTTCCACACTCACAAGTCCCTTTCTGGACAGTGGTTCATGGTCTCCACAGACCATAGAGAGGTGGGTGCCATGCAAGGAGCAGGAGCCAGCAAAAATCTCCTTCGGTGTCCTTGGTGAAGGCTTGGAGGTGGTGGTGGAGTGGGAGAACAGCAGTAGGAGAAGGAGGGAGAAAGGCAGAGCCAGCAATCTCTGGGAAAAGTTCCTTGTTATTATAGCATAGTACTATCACCACCTGCAGTACACATATAGCTACACTGCTAGTTAAGCAACAGCTACAAACCCACAAATAATCATATTCACAAAAATTAAATCCACAAAAGTCGAGGTCCTACTGTAATCAGAAAGTTGGCCCAGAATCTTGGTATACCCATATTCCTAGGTGATGTGCCTGACATAAAAGAGTGCCTGAGTGTAGTTATCCATAGAAACAATACAACCTATGATAGGTTTTAAAACTTGGTGCAAAAAAAGGAGATATACTGCTAATGTTTACCCAAACCCAGAATGAATATAAAGAAAAGACAACCTAGATAACAAATGCTAATACCTGGAGTTTTATTCTGTCAAATGTATACTGCATGCCCTGCAAATAAAATGATTTCAGAAAGTTTTTTTTTAAAAAATGCTACTTATTACAAGGGCTCAACTTAAAGGAATGTGCTTATTTTGGATATTTCTATACTACAGTTTCAACAAAAGCTCTCAGAAAAGGAACACTACAAAATCATAAAACAATGACTGAGGAAAATTCAAGCACAACATCAAACACTTTAAGAGCCCTGAAAGAGAAGGCTCCCTGGTATGAGAAGGATAACAAAGTAAGTGGCCAGGGAACTATGTGGAGACAGAATTTCAAAAGTACAGAGCCATAACCAAGCAGGTGTCATTTCTGAAGACTGCAGGGACACTTGAACAAGAAGTAACTCACTGCCTGGACAGCTACCAACAGAAAAATATACCCAGATCTACTATACAGCTTTTTAAAGCAAGTAGCAAAACTTTGATTTGAAATGGCTTGGATTTGCCTCAACAATGCTCCTTTTAGGGAATAACTGGAGACATATTACTACGGTCCAAAAACAAGTGAATCAAAGTTTTACCCTGACCACAAATAAAAACCTAGACATGGTTATGTTTTGAATACAGTTTGTGATCTGATAGTGATTGTTTCAAACCTGCAGCAGGAGAACTGGGTCTTTCTTCTTCTCCCCCTCCTGCTACAGCCCTCTACTATGTCAATAATCAGCTTTTCAGGATGCATTAGGAAGGGCTGCAGGAGGAAGGAATGTTATCAACTGACAGAAGCAGCAGGATGTCATAGAGGTTCACTACTGGATCATAGTCACCAATCTGACTTGTCTCTTTTATAATGGCCAAATCTCTCATTAGCTATTTTTCACAGCAGATTAAGGTGAAAATTGGGAAGCAAGTAAAGAAAGCAGAAGGTAGGAATCACAGTAGTGTCCAAAATGGTAAAATTCTAGTCTGACATGAAGAGCTAACAGGGCCCAAAACCTAGTTCACAAATCCTGCATGCCAAGAAGGCATTTTGAAATTAAGTAGTCAACCATTCCTAATTTCTAACCTAAACTTAATACTGACATCAAATATTGTTATATGTTGGCCTCTCTTAGGTTCTGCAGCCAAATTCCATTTAAGAAAGCAGAGGACATCAATATCAGTCCAGAAGTAGACATCAGCACAGAAACAGAATTCTGTTTATGTACATTAATATTCTACAGCTACACTAAGCATAGTTTTCCTAAACCCAAGTGTTGGTCCAAGATAGAGCAGGCCGACTGAATTAATGGAAAGTACATAACTGCTGACTTGCCAAGGTCTAATACAGTTGGACGAACCACTGGAACAGGGAGTTTCGTCCTAGGTTGAATGGGAAGAACTCCTCCTTGATTCTGCACAGGACTACAAACACCACTCACTTAGGAAATCATTCCCACTAAACCCACTGGATTTTATTTCTGATAGAAACACAGAGAACTGGGAAGCAAACTTTATTTCAATGTGTTTTTTGAACACAAAGAAATTGTCCTCTGAACACTTAAATTGAGTATGACATTGATTACAAAGACTTTCCACTGAACAAAGCTTGATTCTGCTCCTAAGAAATAATAACCAGAATGTGACTACAGCTAAGATGCTGTGCTTTATAATTCCAAACTCAATTCACACCAAAAGAAGAAACCATTTCTGATTTCATTAATATCTGTCAAAATAGGTAGACTATGTCAGACGGATATAGATTACTGTAATAAAAGATATTTTGCCCAGTTTGCATTTACTGTTCCCTAAGCTGACCCATGTCTACTAAACAAAAAATATACAGAATCTGCAATGCAGTATCATCAAGACTCCTGGCCCTATTATCATATGAGCACCATGTCCAAATTGACATGACTACCTCATCCCTGTAGAACACTGATTTCTTAAATTTATGTAATTGAGCAGTGGTTCATGACGATAAAGTCCTTTGGGGAAATGAAAATGACAGAGAAGGAATTATTAGCTAAAATTACAGTATGCACATTAGGAACAACCTATTTACCTCAGGACGGGGAGGAAGCCGTTCTCGTGGAAGTCTTTCATACTCATACGGTTCCTCAGACCACATTTCATCTCTTCGGTATGCCACTAAGAGAAGAAGTTTGATGAAGTTACTCTTTGGCAAGGGATGAGGGGTACATTATATGGAAAAAAACCCAAGTTATTAATACTCCAGACTGTCAAGAATTATTTTGATAATAATTCTCACTGATTTCAATGAAATATTATCAAGACCAGTGTAGTAACAACCCCTACAGAAGCAGAAAGTGTTCATACTTTTCTTTCTGTAAGCACTATTATAACATTCAGATAAGAAGAACTTATCTGAAATCATAACTAAATACAAATATCTATTGCTTATCATTTTAAAGACTGATTTTTATGATTCTGAGGTGCAGAACACATGTCAGTGAGTATATAAGATTAAAAAAATGTAAAGGTCAGAAAACATCTCACAAACACAAACCAGCAAAGAAAGAGCTAATGAATATCAGAGTCTTTTTCTTCAAAGTATCACTAAGAGCAAGAATAGAATACAAAACCACTAATAAGTCCTAGTTAATTAGGGTTGCAGCAAACAGTTTCGCAGAGACAATATAACCAGCAGTGTTTTTTCCTTATGGTACCTTCTATGGATGCAAACTAAAAGGTTAACATGCTAAAACATTTCAAACTTTAGGTTAGTTTCAGCTGAGACAGATAGCTAAGTGATGATCTCTCCAAGCAGAGATAGACCTGGAAGGAAAAGAGTCCTATTTAATTCAAATTTCTTTTCTTGTAATAGTAGTTATTTTGATACAATTGTGAGAACTGGATTTTCAGTCACCTGCTTTGAATGGGGGCTTCCCCCTCCCCCCCTTCTATTCTGGTTCTTGATACATCCACTACAGCTGAAGGATCACACGGTTTCTCACTTGCAGTTAAGATATGATCACTACTCAACGGAGTTTTTGGTTACGATCAAATGTCCAAGGTTAAAACAGCACCTGTCACTTTTCCGGAAGGTAATTTTCTTTTACAGAAGGGCAACTGGTGTGTTTACCCACTATGCTGCTATATGCACCCACCCTGGTGCATCTGCAACCAGCCAATTATTTCTATTTCCCCAAGCTCTGGGAAACTGCACAATTCTTCAGCAGGATTAATACAAAGTTCAGAAGACCTTGTGTTGGCAACCAGAACCAGTTCCAAGATCTTAAAATTGCACAGGACTGAATAAAAGAAATCAAATCAAATCAGATCAGATTTTCATCACTTCTCCACACCAGAATAAAATTAATTAAAATTTACAATCAATATTTGACTGAGACTAGGCAGAACATATTCAAAAACATCTAACATTCTTCTAGATAATGTTTTAATGTATAATAGTTTTTCATGGACCAATTGGAAACAAATGAGAAAATTTATTTTGCTTTCTAGACTTAGTTGTCTCCATCAGAAGAGTTGCTGTAGCCTAAGAAATACAGACTTCCAGATCACTGTGAAATTCAACAGAAAAAGCTTCTTCTCTTTGTAGTTTTTGTCTTCATTTCTTTAAGAATAAATTAAGAGGGTACACAGGTTAGAATCTTTCTACTCCTAGAAGGGTTGCCACTTTCCCAGAAATCATTTTATGGGCATCTCAGCCACCAGTAGCCCGATCCCTATCTACAATGTCTGGAAAGAATACTCTAAAATTATTGGATGGAGTCCAGCCATTACAAATACCCACTTTTTCCCATCCTCAGCATTGTTATGTTCACTCTCACAGACATAACAGATTTCAGCAAGATTAGGGAGGCACCATCTCATCCTCACTTGTATACAATAAATTCCCAAAAGTATCCTGCACAGGCATGCATAGTTTCCCAGGCCTTCCAACTGTCAGATGCAAATTTGCAAGTATTTTTAGTTGCATTTTGTCTAATGATAAGATAGCTCTTAAATTCATATCAAGGACCAAAAGAATCCACTTAAGCCTTTGGCCACAGACCTGCAAAAGTTAGTTTCGAGAGATATCCATAACCATCCTGTTTAGAAGTAGACATCCTTTAGCCTCATTAATTTGAAAGGACTGAAGCAGTAACACAGACTGAACAGGAACAGATAGAAAGAATTATTGTAAAGTAGGAACTATGGGATTTATTTCTGCTAAGTCAATAGAACTTATTTCCAGAAAACATATTTAGGATTCTGATATAAATTTCTGTACAACTCTCTGTGCACACATACACAATCACAGAAGAATAAACTGGATACGGTGCAACATAACTGTTTGAAAACAATTAACACATGCACTTTTAGTACCAGGGCTTCCTATGTTACTCTACAGATTCTACTTCATAACAAAATGTGTTCAATAATTGTACTCATGTAAATAACATCACATTTAGTTGTGCAATCTTATGCACAATAACCCAAGAAAATGCTCAGTAGGACCTGCTTCTGAATAAAGATGCAAAGGACTGGACTGTAAGGCCAAGATAAACCTCCACCAGCTTATCTCCACTGGTATTCCTCTGCACAGTTTAACTTGACAGTGCACAAATACAGGAGATTCAGTAAATGAACATCAATTTCTTTTCTCAACTATGCAACTGCAGTCTGGGAGGCACTAGGCCATAGGGTTGTGCTCCAGAGCAGTCAAGCTAAGACGCAGGGTGCTGTTCTACCAGTAGATACAACATATCTTTTGCAACAATCAAAGTAGTACATACACCAGCATAAAAATTACACCAGGAGGTTATATGTCACCAATAGGCCGATGGTCCAAGTTAGTTACACAGCAGAAGTGTATGCTCAACAGATATGTAACTGAAAGTCTAAATATTAATTTTCTTCTAAAAACAGTTATAATGTGATCTTTAGAATGATTAAGCTCTTATATCTAGTCATCAAATCAGTTAAAAATTATCAGACTTCAACATGTTTGTGTTTAGTTCAGGTGCAATTACAAACCAGGTTAGTTGTGTTTTCTTAAAAAAACAAAAGAAAAACAGTAACCAGAATTTTAAAAAAATCAGTGAAACTTTTCTGCTTTTAGCAGAACTAGTTCTAGTCCCGTTATCAAGGAAATCAGCATTTTCAAACACTACTTACTTCTGTGCTTATGTCAACAGTTCCTTCAGTCTCAATCAACTAGATCCTGTGTGTTTTAAAAACAAATGTGTTAGTGTTAGACAAAATACCAATCAAAAATCAAAGACTGAAAAAGAACTAAGTACAAGGATGCTTGCACAAAGGGATCTTCATCCCTCCCCACCACCACCACTAACCTTTTTTCTACAGGCAGGCAGAAGTCTGTAGAATCCTACTACAGCCTTTCCACATAGGTTTTTCAAACAGAGCTGCTATATCAATGGCAGCCCAAATCCAGCCTGTGGGCTACTGCAACCTTTTTTGAGTCACACTCTGGGGATTTTTTTTTTTTAACTGGGGAGGGCAAATGGCTTCCAAAAATGGCAGCTTTTTAGGCTTTGTGGATCAGGCAGGCCCTGACACCATGAATTCATGCAAACACTCTCCCTGTGAAAACAAAAACCAGAAGTGGACACTTAGTCCCTTTTAATTCCACTTTTTGCTCATTCAGGTGGTTTTTGGCTTGCTACAGCAGGTGCTGGAGGTGGAAACAGCTCTCAGTCCTGCCATGGTTGTCCACCCCTATGCCACAGCAACTGTTCCAAAGAACCAAGTGTCCCAGTGCAAATACCAGTGATAACAAAAGGGAACGAGTTTCTTTGTACCACTTGTTGGATATGAGACGAAATAGTACAAAATGCTCAGAGAAAAGCACATACAACCTTACGTTCAAGTTATGGGCATGGAGGCGGATGTAACTTGGCCCAACAGCCTTAGCCGCTGTTTTAGAAAGCTACATGGGAGAGCCTAATTTGGCAAAAACTAAGCAACAGTAAGAAAACAGCAAAGATGACTGAGGGCCTTTCTAAACTACACTGTTACAATGCTATTATTCTACTTTCAAGATCCTGTGGAATTCTGGGGCTTGTAGTTTACTGAGGCCAAAGAGCTCTCTGGCTGAAAATTCCAAAGGCCCCTCCCTAAACTGCAAACCCCAGGATTCCAGAGGATGTTGAAAGTGGAACAATAGCACTATAACAGTGTACTGCGGAAATGGCCTTTGTCTTCTGACTTCTCTCTCAAGAACTGAAACACTGAAGTCTGTTCACAGTCTTGAGACAGTTATCTCTGCACATATGTCACATATGAATGCCACTGAAAGCAAAGCACTGCAGCCAAGTTAAATCCATATTTAGATGTTCATCCAAGTATCACTATACTTCTTTTAGTTAGCTATGTAAGACAAGGAAGCAGAGACTGAGGACAGAGAGAAAGAGTAAAAGAGAGCTTCTCTCTCCTTTCCATGCAAGTCAATGGGCCTTTCCGCTCAACCCTGTTATAATGCTATTATTCCATTTTCAACATCCTGTGGAATTCTGGGGTCTGTAGATTACCGAGGCTACAGGTGCCTCTCCCCAAACTGCAAACCCCAGGATTCCACAGGATGTTGAAAGCGGAATAATAGCACTATGGCCATTTCCGCACTAGCCTGTTATAGCGCTATGATTCCACGTTCAACATCCTATGGAATCCTGGGGTTTGCAGTTTCGGGAGGGGCCATCTGGCCTCTACCAAAACTGCAAACCCCAGGATTCCACAGGATGTTGAAAGCAGAATCATGGCACTATAACCCGCTAGTGCGGAAACGGCCTATAACAGGGTAGTGCGGAAACGGCCAATGTCTCTTCCGTTATTTCCGATCCCAATTCTGAAAACGAAAGGTCTATAACAACTCTTTTGAATCGGGGCAATACATTAATTCTCAACAGAGTTCTCTGAAACGAAAACATCCTCACACCAGGGGAGAGAGGATTTACTTCTCGCCCACAGTTTTGTTTTATCCTTGCCCTCAGCTACACACCACACAAATACACGCTTCAGGCGCAGGGGTGAGCGCACTGACATCAACCCGACGCACAACGACGTGCCTCAGCAAATCTCAAAGGACTCGGCGGGGCTTATCTCCGGGGAGAGGCGGCTTCGTCCCCCTTTGCCATCACGCCGCCTCGGTCGAACCAGCATCTCACGCAACGCCGTTCAGCCCCACCGGAGAAAGAGCGGAGGGAGTCCAAAGGTGTCAAGCGGGGGACAACAAGTGAGCCACCTCCCGCCGCGGGACCACGGAAGGGGCGCCGGGGGAAACGGACACCCGGGCCGCTTCTCCCGCACGCTCCGCTCCCGGCAAAGCCCAACGAACTCACCCGCCGCAAATCAAAGCCAGTGCCACACGGGGAGGGAGACTCGGGCCGCTTCCGGCACGTTGGCCTCCGACTCCGGAAGTGCTCCGCCTCGTTTCCCCCCCCGTTCGTTTCTCCGTACCATAGAGACCGAAGAAAAGCGAGAAAACTCTGGCACCGATCTTGCGCGGTGGAGCGCCCAGCCTTCACACCAGGCTCTCCCCATGGAAGTCGGAAGTGAGGACGAGGGCGCAAGTCAAACACATACCTTCGCAAGGGTTACCTGGCTCGGGGCCTTTCCTTCCGACGCTGTTCTAGTGCTATTATCCCACTTTCGACCTCCTGTGGAATCCTGGGGGTTTGCAGTTGAGTGAGGGGCGTTGAGAATTCTCAGCCGGAGAGCTCGATGACCTCAGTAAACTCAGTACAAACCCCAGAATTCCACAGGAGCTTGAAAGTGGAGTAACAACAGTGTCGGGCCGAAAGGCCCTCAGGCCATTTCCGCACTCGACTGTTATAGCGCTATTCTTCCACTGTCGACATCCTATGGAATCCTGGGGTTTGCAGTTTAGGGAGGGGCCGGCAGGCCCCTCCCTAAACTGCAAACCCCAGGATTCCATAGGATGTCGACAGTGGAAGAATAGCGCTATAACAGTCGAGTGCGGAAATGGCCTTAGTTTGCAATAGCGAAAGTAACAAATAGTCTCGTGGAGTCTTAAAGAGTAACAAGTTTGCTTTGCCGTAACTTTACGTCAAGCCCACCCTTCCCCATCGTCTGTCATGCTTCTTTGCAAAACACATCCAAAACCTCCATGGTTGGCTATTACGTCCGGACGGCCGTCGCCTTCCCAATAGTCGGGCCTCCGTCTTGCGTCATCAGGAAGCGACAGGCGTCTGGGTTCTGGCTGCAGGCAGAGCCGGGGAAGGGCGGGAGGTGGTCGGTTTGGGCGGAAGCGGGCGCGATGGCTTAGTTCGGGTCCGAGTGAGCGGCTTCTCTCGGCTGCGGTTAGTGATGCGTTGCGCCCGGGCCCCAGTCCTTCCTTTTTCTCGGTTCCCGGAGGCATTCCCCTCCCCAACTCAATAGCCTAGGAACTAAGCCTGAATTCAGTGGGATTTGCCCTCCCGGATGTGTGGCGATGCTGCTGCACCAGCTTGAGCATACGCAACCTGTATACTAGGCGGCGAAGTCATACGGCCTTCCAAACGTGATGGGACTGCAACTCCCAGCATTCGTCACCATTGGCTTGGCGTGTTGGGCACTGCAGTCCGTCGAGAACGGGAGGGCCGAGCGGTTCCCACCTCTGCCTTGAACTTTTCAGAGAGAATTGACGCCTCCTGCTCTTAGCGGTTGCTCTGGGCTTTGGTCGTAGGCCTTCCCAGAGACAAGTATCCCCCACCTTGAAAAATTAATTTCAGGCGCGTGTGCTGTATGGAGTATGGAACCTAACACGGTGCTTCTTAAGCCTTCTGATGCGGTGGACTGACATTTTTTCTCCTAATGTGCCAGGGACCGCTGTCATACTTGTGTTTCTTCCTCTCTTGGAAGCTTGCCCTGAACAATAAACCAGACTGAGGCCTACACTATATTGTGTAGCACTAACATATAAGAACTAGAGGTGATACAGATTTGTGCACAGTTCACAGGGAGTAATTCCCTTGAAATTTGTGTGATTTTTCTTCTGAGGAGAGGAACAACGACTGTCTCTCTGTTTCACAATACTAAAACACAAGGTTGTCCAGTGAAACAGAATGACAAGACACTCAAAACAGACAGAAAGACGAGCGTGATGAAATGTAATTATGGTTGCCAATTTAGGACAGCTTTTTAGGAACAACAATTGGGCTGTGATTGTATTTTAACAGCAGTTATAAGTGTGCCATTTAATTTATCTGCAGAATTGTATGAGGCCATCTATCCCTGCTCAGCAGTGATTCACAGGTGCTTACCTGTTGGTTTAAAACTGGAGACTACATTATCAAAATTAAGCTACCAAGTTCACTGCTCCTGTTGCCAAACAGATGTGGCTCCCTTGAATCTTGACTAGAAACTGGAAGCAAATTGCTTATTTGCACAGAAGCCAAGCCAGCCTCTCTGCTCCAAATCGTATTCTTTATTCAGATTATATTAAGTCAAGGGTACTTCAGTATGGCTACCCTTCTCTGGACTTCATACATAAAGAAAATGGAGTTCCTATCCTGGAAGATAAAGAGAATGAAGATGTAGGGAAGATAGTAAACATCATAGCTGGATCTGTCCTCCGGAGCTTAGCAAGAATTTGTGTTGTCTTTTTGCACATGCTTGGAAGAGACACTTACTAGCAGAACACATGTGTCATATGTCACACTGACTGAGAAAATGAAGGTGTGTGTCTCTTCCACCTCCCTACTGAAGGAGCTTCCATCGTATATAACAGGAGCTGCACTAGATTAGATGTCTAATCCAGCATCACTTTGCAACATTATTCAACCAGATGCCATTGGGGTACCCACAGCCTCGAGATGAGAGTAATGGTCCTCTCCCATTTTTGTTTCCTGGTATTTAGGGGCATATGGTTTCTTATCCTGGAGTTGGGATGACTGTTAGCCACTGATTATTCTCCATGAATTTGTCCCACTCCCATTTTAAAAAGCTGTCCTAAATTGGCAACCATAGTTACATTTCATCACGCTTGTCTTTCTGTCTGTTTTAAGTGTCTTGTCATTCTGTTTCACTGGACAACCTTGTGTTTTAGTATTGTGAAACAGAGAGACAAGCTTCTGTACCAGGCATAATAGAAACTTCCGTCATGTCTTCTCTGCCCCCTTTTACTTGCCTTTTCCTAAACTGAAAGGCCGCAATTGTAACTTTACATAGAGAAGTGGCCACAGTCTGCAGCAAGGAGGTGCTTTTCCCTGCAACTTCAAGTAAGATATTTAACTTGCTGAGGAAATGAATTTTCAGGTTCAGATGTTTCTGGACAGAATGGTTGCCTCACCTCACTTCATCATTTTCTGGGATGTTATTTTATATTTTTTGCATGAATATTAGATTCTGTAGGTAGAACTGAAGAAAACCAAGGCCTTTCTGGAATTTTAGTTCATTTTAGTAATTTATAAAAATGTAAATTCATTAACTGAAATTGATCCTACTTTATGATAAAAGTTAGCTTTATTTTTCTTTCTTTGTAGGAAAAAATGAGTGGAGGGTTAGCACCAAGCAAAAGCACAGTTTATGTGTCTAATTTGCCCTTTTCATTAACCAACAACGATTTATACAGGGTAAGTAAAGGCACTTTGAAAAGAGATATTATTAAGCTTGGCTTGGCTTCCTATATGTATAGCCATGGAATGTTATATCTTTTTCCTTAATTTCTGGAAAACAATCCTTTGCATTCTTGTTTCTGTGCATAATCTATACAGTTAAATTCATCTTTTTGCCTTTCCAGATATTTTCCAAATATGGCAAAGTGGTTAAGTGAGTATAATGATATTTATATATTGCATGTTTTTAAATGTGGAGTCTGATAGTTAAGATATTGTTTCTGGGGCATCCCAGATTCTACACTGTAGAAAAGAGAATTGCCTAATGATTTAGAAGACAGTTGCTAGGCAGCCCTTCCTTAGATGGATGGTGGTTTGGTAGTCACCCAAAAGAGGTGTGCAGTGCTTCTGATTATCCCAAATGCTTTTCATTTCTGTAGCATTAGAACTGAAGGGGACTCATTTTGTCGTTACATTTTTTTTAAAAAAAATGGGAGTCAAAAATCTATCAGTCTTCTTCTTGTCACCTAGAGATATCTACTGCTCTGAGAAAACTACCACTAGATGCTTTTATACCTTCTGCCCTCTACTGAACTAAATAGAATCAGTCTGTCTCACTGCAATTTGAATTGGAGACTTTTGCTCTTTCTTAGCAACAAATCTAGTCCTCCAGTATTTTTTCCCCTGCCAGAGTTCTTTTTCATATTCAGATCCTAAAGTCTGGCAGAAGTGTAGTTTTTTCTGGAAAAGTTTTCTGGAAAAGTTAGAGTGAATATCATCCAAACAAATATATGGCATATTTTCATTGAAAAAGGATGTGGATTTGGTTCTTTGGATTTTTAGAAAGAGCAAGCTGAAATTTATTGGTGTTTCTCATATAATCCTATTTAGTATTTTGGTAAAGAATATCCAGACAGATGTCATTACCTTTTGAGAGCTTCTGTGGGTTCAATACTGTTGTTGTACAGTATTTAAAACAATATATTTTAGGAAGTAGTAATAGATTTTGGCTGACATAGGAGAGATGGATTCAGCTTTCAGTGACAAAGTGGTCAACTGTGGAACACCTCTGTTAATAATAAATAATTCTGTATATAGAAAAGGAAGATAGATGCCCCAGTATCTGAATGCGTGCAATGAATAAAGTAAAAATTAAAAATAATCATTCTGTATAACATGACAACATTTTGTTTTGTTGAAGATTAAGCACCTTGTCAGTATGTGTGCATGATTTGTTGCTGCTGCTTTTCATTTTAACAAAAGGAAGTGGAAAACATCAGAAAGGAAATTGGTGTAGCCTATTGGATTTTTAAATTATATTTCAATATAGATTATCTTTACAAGGTAGTTTACCAAAACAGTATAGTAAGATCACACAAAAACAACATTGGAATACTGAAACATAATAAGTTGACACTATTAAACAAGCATACATGAATCAAATAAAACAATGAAATCAACCAAAAAAAAAAGGCGATAAAAATGTTTAGCAAGAGAAATAAATGAGATAAGTACCATGAAGGCTACTTAAAGATCTATAGTTCTTGTCTGAAGGCCAACAGCAATGGAAGAAAATGGGTTTCTCTAAGGGAGGGCACTTTGGAGCTGCAGACTCGCTGCAGAAGAGGTTCTGTCCATGATATTTACCAACCACAAAGGTCTCACTGACAAACCAGAGAAGCAGGGTTCAGGCGATAATCTGAAGATTTTGGTGGCAACTGCAGTGATTGAAAATCTAGTGAATGCTACTGAATTACAGCAAATCCAGAAGCAGTGCAACATCCAGTGGGTTCTGGAGGCTCCAGTATGGCCCCACCCAGGAAGCTTTCCCTCTCTGCTCTTTGCTTTAGTAGTATGTGAACTGTACATTGCCTTCCATCTAAGAGTTTTGTAATGTAAAAATTGTTATTACAGTGCAAAAATACAAAAAGTTCTAAAAAGCTGAGGTTTATTGTGAATGATACATTAAGCAAATGCACTGCTCTTTGTTCATATCAGTTCCTTGATTGTCTTTTAGAGTTACAATTATGAAAGACAAAGATACCCGAAGGAGTAAAGGTGTTGCATTTATTTTGTTCTTGGATAAAGAATCAGCACAGAACTGTTCTCGGGCGCTTAACAATAAGCAAGTAAGCGGCAGTTCATTGGTAAGAGAAACCTTTGAAGCCATTCAGAAGCCTAAGATTATATTGTAAGCTTTTCCCCTTTTCATTTAGCTGTTTGGAAGAGTAATAAAAGCAAGTATCGCTATTGACAATGGAAGAGCTGCAGAGTTCATCCGGAGACGCAACTACTATGACAAATCAAAGTGCTATGAATGTGGAGTAAGTAAATTTGCATTGTCACTGGTAGAAATAAGTAGTTTTGGTTTGTTGCGTAACTTTGTCCATATCAAAGCATGGTTTTGGGTTACCAGCTAGTAACTTGATAGGCAATTCTCAGAGTTACTTTTTAGCAGTGGGTATAATTTTGAGTTTCATCATAATAAATTACCACAATATTGCACGCTCTTGCTACACTATTACAGTTCTAATGTTACTCTCTTAAACAACTCAAAATCTTAATGAATTCTGTTTACATTTTTTTTTCCCTTAAGGAATCAGGACATTTAAGCTATGCTTGTCCTAAGAATATGCTAGGAGAGCGTGAGCCACCCAAAAAGAAAGAAAAGAAGAAAAGGAAGAAAATAATTGAGCCAGAAGAAGAAATGTAAGTGCATGAATATATATGAGGCAACTTTTGACACGGTTACTTCTTCTAGTAAGTGGCAGGAACATAATGCGGGTTTCCCCCTTCTTTCTTTGGCATTCAGTGAGGATGAAGAAGAGAGTGAAGATGAAGGAGAAGATCCTGCTCTTGATAGCCTCAGTCAAGCTATAGCTTTCCAGGTACCTGTCTCATGCTCTGTTCTTTTTCTAGCAAAGCAGAATGTAGAGCACAGGATTACTCTATTTTCTTGGGTGCACTGTAATGCAAAATCTTGTCTTCCTCATCAGGGGAGTTCTGAACAGCCAGCTAGTGCAGATCTGACTATATGTCATAATCATAGAATCATAGAAATGTAGAGTTGGAAGAGACCACATGGACCATCCAGTCCAACCCCCTACCATGCAGGAATACCCTCAAAGCACTCCCAACAGATGGCAATCCAGCCTCTGCTTAAAAACCTCCAAAGAAGGAGACTCCACTACACTCTGAGGCAGCATATTCCGCTGGCAGACAACCCTGACTGTCAGAAAGTTCTTCCTGAGGTTCAGGTGGAATCTCCTTTCCTGCAGCTTGAATCCATTGATCCTTGTCCTGGTCTCTGGAGTGGCAGAAAACAAGCCCACTCCCTCCTCTACATGGCATCCCTTCAAATATTTAAACATAGCTATCATGTCCCCTCTTAACCTTCTCTTCTGCAGACTGAACATACCCAGCTCTCTAAGTCTATCCTCATAGGGCTTGGCTTCCAGGCCCTTCACCATTTTGGTCGCCCTCCTCTGGACCTGCTCCAGCTTGACCATGTCCTTCTTGAATTGGGGTGCCCAGAACTGGACACAATATTCAAGATGAGGTCTAACCAAAGCAGAGTAGAGTGGTACCAGTACCTCCCTCGATCTAGACACCATACTCCTATTGATGCAGCTGAGAATTGCATTGGCTTTCTTGGCTGCCGCATCACACTGCTGACTCATGTTCAGCTTGTGGTCTATTAAGACTCCTAGATCCCTTTCACACGTACTGCCATCCAGCCACGTGTCCCCCATCCTATATTTCTGCATTCCATTTTTTCTACCTAAGTGTAGGACCTTACACTTCTCTCTGTTGAATTTCATTTTGTTAGCCTTGGCCCAGCTCTCCAATCTGACCAGGTCATTTTGAATTTTGATCCTGTCCTCTGGCGTATTAGCAACCCCTCCCAATTTGGTGTCATCTGCAAATTTGATGAGCATGCCCTCTATTCCTTCATCCAAGTCATTGATGAAAATATTGAACAGCACTGGGCCCTGGACAGAACCCTGTGGCACCCCGCTAGTCACTTCTCTCCAGGATGAAAAGCAGCCATTGGTGAGCACCCTTTGGGAACAGTCAACCAGTAATAATTAACATCAAGAAGCTTATCCGTTCTCTTTTGAATAGAATGAATCTATTTACATGGATGGGCTGTTTCCTCTGGGGCCATCAGTTCTTATGCATCACTAGTTCCCTGTGATTAGAGTGCTGTTAAGGCTACTAAATTCTACCACATTTTTAAACCAGAGTGAGCATAATCCAGAATCCAGAGAACCACATTAGCATTTCAGATTGCTCTGGAACTCAGTGCCCCCTTGTAGCCATCATTTTGTTCACTAGTAGCAATGTCACATTACTCTGAGGCCCTTTCCGCACAAGGCAGTTAAAACGGGCCAAGGCGTCCTGGCACAGAGGTCGTCTGCACCTTGAATCGGGCTAGGTGCGGACTATTTAACTTAGTTCCGCACCTTAGTCTGATCCAAACCGGCCCCAAGTGGTCCTCCAGCGTGCTAAGTAAAGACCGGAAAAGTCAGGTCTTTACATTTTCTGGGGCGCGCCATTGTGTTCCTGCCTACCTGTGCAGATGCGCAGGCTCGCACCAATGCAAGCCTGCAATCAGTGGAGGGCGGGCTGTGGGTGTGGCCAGCATCAGCAGTTGGTCCACTCCCACGAAGACACCGGAAGCTGCCGTTTTCAGCCGGAGCAGTGCGGATCTAAAGACCTCGCACTGCTCCGGTTCGCCCTGCACTAATGGAGGAGACTTGCAGAAGGGCTCAAGGGAAAGTCTGCGTTACTTCAGACCCAAGAAGAGCCGGTAAGTAACGGCACGGAGCGATTCACTCGCCTCGTGCGGAAAGGGCCTTAGTTACTGTTTAGGTGGTTTTAAATGATTTATTGATTGATTGTCAATGAGAGGCCCTTGAAACACTATTTAAAATTATAAATGTATGATTTCAAATGTTTTTTAAGTCCCTTTCCAAACTGGAGAGCCTGTAAGAGTTAATACCGAATCCTGAATCCCCATGGGGCTACATGCAGCCCCCAGTGCACAAGACTTCCACCCCTTGTTTTCAGCCATGATATTTTGTTACCCCAAAATGGGGGTGACTCCAGGGTCCACCCATGATGCCAGTACATCCACGTAACAATGGGGAATTAATTAGCTCAAAATTAGGGGCTGCGAGAGGGGGGGTCACTTAACAAGATCTTTCCACCAATGTTTACAGGGTCATGCAGGAAAGAACCAGGCAGAGAATCCATAATGTAAACTAAAAATGTTTTATTGAGAGATTCACACACGCAGGGAAAATATCCAAGCACTCACACAAGAGCTAACTGAAGAGAGAAAAGTTGTGGATAGAGGAGTTTTAGGGTATGGATGATACCAGTCCAGGGAGAAATGAGGAAAAGTGGCAATGTGGCTTAGGAGGCACCTAAGGACAGTTCTCGTTTGGGAATCTGGGCGACAGCATGATGCTCAGCAACGCAAGAGACTGCACTGAACTGCTCAAAACTGAGGGTTTTTATACCCAAAAACTACCCTGCAAGTATGGTTTTGAACGACTCTCCCAGCCAAGTGGACAGTGGGAGTTGCAACACAAATAATGAGGTCCAGACAGAGTTAATGGTTTTAGTGTTTAGGTGACAAAGAGGTAGTGGCTGTCATAATAGGTCTATATTGTGGAGAGATTTGGGAGGCAAAACAGGGAAACATCCAAGTGTGAGGGAGTAGGGTTGAAACAGTCACTGTTTGGTGAGAACTTCCCTTTTCTGCACAGAGATGTACCAGCTTCATCTTAAGCCTATTATCTCTAGAGTTGTCTTGTAATCTGCCTGACAGTGACTTTAGCTGTGCCTACAGGGAATGTGGGCTGACCTGCCTTGCAGTCTCACATTTGCAGTCAGTAATTTTCCTCTGTCCAACTTAACCCTCCAGTCATCTCATGTTCCACTTTATATCAATGCCAATTAATGTAGTGCCCAGTAGTGTAGCTTGGAGTGCATGGACGAGGGGGGGCAGTGGCGGATGGAGGGGCAGAGACGGGGCTGCGGCAGATAGGGCACAGCTACAATGGACAGGGTGGGGCTGCGGCACATGGAGTAGGGCAGGCAAGGAGTGACAGTGCCCCCAAAAATTGCCACCGGGGGCACATTGCTCCCCCATCCCTATGCCACTAGTAGTGCCAATTAAATAATATTTGCCAATTAAACCATATCAATCTTAGGGGGTGCGTAGGACCATATGAATCAGGAGGAAGCTGACAGGTTGGCTCTAGGAACCATAGGAAATAAGGTACGGTGTTATCGGGGGTGTGAAGAGAGTGGTCCCTTATGGAGGATGTACAGCAGAAATACTGTGTGACTATGCAATCATAGTATGCAAAAAAAGAGACAATCTGTGTAAAACTAGAGAGGTTACTTCCTTCACAGGGGAGAAAAAATCTCACCACTGGTTTTGTTCAAGGAGCTGGAACAGTTACAATCTTTTTGCTCCCAAGCATTTGGATAGGGTGCTGGCTCAGGAGTCAGGCTACAGGCCATCTCTGTAGTCATTTTGTTTTCATGCAATTGTCTTACAGCAAGCCAAAATTGAAGAAGAGCAGCAAAGATCAATACAAATGGCAGGAGAACCTTCAACGTCAGATTCAAGGCGACCACGGATCAAAAAAAGTGCATACTTCAGTGATGAGGAAGAGCTTAGTGACTGATTTATATCTCACGTAAATCTACTAAATTTGTATTTCAGCAAAGCTTGTGTTGCTACTAAAACTTCTCTTCCATTGTAAATAAATATATTGCTCAGAGAAAGCCACATATTTATAATATTGTAAGCATGTTTTTGATGAAAAAGTACAGTGTTTTCATGATTGTTGCTGTAAAATCATGGATAACTTTGTTTTATTCTGAAGTATATTATGCCAGTATTTCAGTAAATAGCTTTCAGTAAACTGGTTCCATTTCTGAAATACATTTCTATAAGGTTGTTTTTATTTCTAAAAGTATGAAATCTGTTAAGGAACCAGACATTTCCAGTTCTGGAATTATAATGTTTAAAATAGTTGAGCTGAAAGTTACCTTCATTATGGGTACATTAAATGACACATAATGTCACAAGACATCATCTTGAAGATTATTGTAGTGTGTTAACAATTTTGGAGAAGATGACTAAAATGTGAGGGCCAAGCTAGATGTATTCAGTGTCCTTTTTGTTTCATTTAATCAAAACGTGGCAAAAGCAATTTGGGTTAGGACTGTGCTATTCAGGGAGCAAGATTTATTCTTCCTTTTCCTTTGTTCCTGAGATACCTATGTATCTGTATTATACCTGTATTTTAATTCCACTTTCTAGCTAAAACAATTTGTGGAGTAAGCAATTGGACAAAACCACTGCAGGAGCTCAAAGGATTATGATCTTTAAAACTGCAGCCCTGATCAAAATTGGTACCCAATGGCTGCTTTTTACTAAACAAAAAGTCAGCAAGAAGTCTGATCACTGATCTGTTCAACATGTTTTGAATGGCTGGGAGAACTGGGGTTCTGCAGATGTGAAGCTCATCATTTTTTGAACAGTTTTTCTATCTGTAGCATGATATCTTGGTCTGCCACCTGTCTATTAGAAATATCAAACAAAAATGGAAATCTGAATGAGTGTTGTGATGACCTATGGTAAACAAAAAAAGACATCATTTTTCACAGTGCTGGATTGTAGATATGAGGATCCTGGATTTTTTTTTTTTTAAGAGAGTACATGTTCCAAATAGTAGCAGAGTCATTTGTTTTGTTGCATGCTATGCTAAATACCAGTGGTCATTTCAAACACACTGCCACTTTCATGTAAGAAAACAATCCCCATGGTTATGGGTGAGGGAATATCTGGAAAAGAGTTCAAAAATTACTCTTCACTGGTTTATAGAGGAACAAGCTTTTATAAACAGTCACATAGGCTACTGTGATTCTAAATGATACTTTTAGTATCTAAGACAGAGATGGAGAATATGTGCCGCCATCTGCTGGACTGCAACCCCCATTATTCCATTTATACTGACTATGATGGACATTATAGTTCAACAATGACTAGGGGGCCATAATTCTCCCTGTATTTATGGCTGGCCTAGCTTTAAATTCCTACCCAGTCTGAAAATCATGGCAAGACATTACCTACAACACTTTTCCTGTAATGCAGAGGTCAATGGTGGAGTTGTACCTAATCCCACACCATCACGCTACAAGTATGCAAAACCTGCCTATAGCTGAGATAGTTCACAATTGGAGAGTGGAAGCCTTGTGTATTGTTACCACTGAATTCAGTGAGGAAAAGTGGGATATAAGCAATAATAACAACCACAACAACAATAATAAAAAATGGAAGAAAGACAGAGAACTGATGTTAATGTAAGAAAGAGAGAATTGTCAGGTACAGAGGAAGTGGATGCTCAGTTATATGCAGTGCAGAAACAGAAAAGGGTTAGTGTGGGACTGTTATCACTGTACTGCAGGGAAGAAATGCTAAGAAGTCCCCTCTGCCAACAAGAACTGTGTAGATGGGGTGAGAGAAACGGAAAGAAGGGTTAACAGCAGGATTCACAGTTTTTTAATACAAAGAGAAGAAGAGGAGCTGTGTGGCAGAGGGAAAAGAGGTAAAAGCTTTCAACTGAGTTAATTTTTTTTACAGGAACATTGTGCTGCTTCTTGGATAAGAAAACATAAAAATGGATCTTTAAAATGATTTGTATAGATGTGCTTTATTTGAAATTGTTTTTGCTGAGCTAGGACTTCCTGCCCAAGAAAACTATTAGCTTGGGAGAATATCTAAAGCATGTTGGGTGAGATTTTGCACATTCACTGTAATGTGAGAAGTAGGAAGTAGAAAGATACATGCTTCTGATGTATTGTCCCTCATCAACAACAAATCATGTCTATCTGAGCTATAATCTAACCATGAAGCCTAGAAACCTCATGCTAAAGGACCCCAGGAAATGTGTACCATTCAGTTGTTTAAACACTTTAAAACACGTTTGTTGCTGTTGTGTGCCTTCAAGTAATTTCCAACTTACGGTGACCCTAAGGCAAACCTATCATGAGGTTTCCTGTGGCTGAGAGTGTGTGATATGCCCAGGGTCACCCAGTGGGTTTCCATGGCCAAGTGGGGACTTGAAGCCTGGTCTCCAGGGTTGTAGTCCAGTGTTCAAACCACTACGCCACATTGGTTCTCTTTTCTTAGTTGTAATTAATTTACATATGTCTGTGTTTGAAACTTTCAGTACCACCTTTCTTCACTGGGTGGTGCACTTTCCTTACCAATGCATAGGTCTACAGTTAACCTATGAGGGGAAATGTAGTGAATGGGCAGGGTTATACAGATGCCTTGTGTGGGGTAAGCTCCCCCCATGTGGAGTCAGCTGGTCCCCCTCTTGGGTGAAATAGCAACCAAAGTAGTGGGCATGCCTAGAGAACCCAATGGTCATGAATCCCTCAAAAGGCACCTGTGCAAAGTGTCAGCTTCTGATAGCTGCATTTCTTCTTATTGTGTGCTTCAAGACATTTATGACTTACGGCGACCCTAAGGCAAATCTATCACATTGTTTTATGGGCAAGATTCGTTCAGAGGGAGTTTGCCTTTGCTTTCGTCTGAGGTGGAGACGAGGTGCTCAAAGTCTCACTGGGTTTCCTTGACTGAGCATGGATTTGAATCCTGCTCAAACCACTACATATTTACTGAAATCCTTTGGTTTATCAAACATTGATATAAGAAGGAATGCAGAACTGGATACTTCCAGTACTTTAAAATAAGATCAAAATTGATCCTCAGAAGAGAGGTAGCAGAAAGATTTAACTGACAAACTTGGGGCTTCGGTAGCGCACGCTATTTTTTTTTCTCCCATTACTTACCCAACAACCATACATCGCCATTCTTCATTTTGTGCATTATTCCCATTTGTTTGTTTTTAATAAAACAAATTGGAAGTAGAATAAATCATGCATATGTGTATTTCAAAGCAAAGAGAAATCACACATTGTGAATTTGAATGCTAATCCTGCACACAGTTATATATCATTTGGTCTGTAAAATATAACTACGCTTTAAAGCACTTTGCTTTCTTATTAAATGAACATGATGTTTTTGTATTGAACACCTAATATTCCTCATTGTGCTGAGTTTGGAGTATGTATGTGTGTAAGCTGCCTGTTAACTATAATGACCCCATGAATTTCGCTCAGAGGTTGTTTGCCATTTCCTTCCTCTGAAATGTTTTTATTCCTTGGTAGTCTCCCATCCAAGTACTAATCAAGGCTGACCCTGCTTAGATTCTGAGATCAGGTAGGATCTGGTGCCTTCAGGTTATTTAGGCCTGTTTGGAGTATAATGGAAACAACAAGGATTGTACTGTCAGGTCATAACTCCTTTATTAACAACATGAGACATAGTTTACATGTGTAAACTAACACTTCGTCTACAACAGGTACTATTCAAAATAGTCACCAGTGATTGTGCATTTGGACCATCTTTGAACCCACTCGTCAAATCCACTTTGGAACAAATCTTTCCAGGCACTCTCTGGTCCAGTGTTTGATAGCATCTTCCACTTTGACTACCTACATCATCAAAGTGCCATCCCCAAAGGCTTTCTTTCATCTGTTTGAAGAAGTGAAAGCCCGAGGGTGCCAGAATAGGGCTGTAAGATGGATGTGGCACCACTGGCCGTCCCATTTGTGCAAAAATCTGTGATGTTGCCAAAGATGTGTGGGGTCGTGCATTATCATGGTATAACTAGATTGCACTATGTGGGAAGCGGTGGTGCAGTGGAAATAGCAGTCACAGGATCAAAGCACATTTTTTAGATGATGATGGTGATGATGGTGATGATGATGATGATGATCTGCCAGGCCTCTCAGGAGGAGCCTACTTGAAATCCTTATAATAGTGAGAGGCGAAATGGATTTTCCTAGCAGCATGTCACTGGTGTGCATATAGTACACACACATATAAATACACTGAGGGAGAGAGGATGGAGGCATGCCTGAATGCATGCATCCACCCACACATATTGCCAGGGAAACAGGATGGATGCACACATGCATATGCATAACTATACACAGGTTAGATGTTTGCATACAACCATGTATAGTGGTCTAAAGCATAAATATAGTATAAGGGTTAGAAAAGGGAGCTAGCCCTGCATCCACCATTCCCAGTCTCCACAGATTTGTAAGGAAATGAGTAGTGCTCAACCTACTGAATAAAAAAAACTTGGTCATTAATGGATATCCTGTAACTTTCTCCCATATAGGAGGCATTGGGGACATGTGGCCTTCTAGAGGCTGTTGGTACACAGTTCTCATCATCATCCCCATCCAACTTCACCAATGGTGAAGACTGATGGGAGTTGCAGTCCAACAATATCTGGAAGGTTGTGATTTGTCTGTCCCTGCTTTTTAGTATGTACAGAGCAATCCGACCATATAGAAGAACAACAAGTGGAGAGCTTATCCAAAACATATCACAATTTTGCATGCCAAGCAGGCAGAAGGGAAGAAGGAATGGTATTTTGTTTATGACCCTTTTCCCTCTTTGGATGCCATTTTACCCCTGCCTTCTTCCATTTAATCCAGTGGGAGGAGAATAATCTATGTCAGTTCCAGGATTGGAGTACACTTGCTCTCTGTTTAGAGACATGCTTGGAGAACGAGTAAGATTTGGATCATACAGATCCCCCAAAACACAGCCACCATCTCCCCCTTTTTCTCACTTTTTCCGAATGCTAGAGAGCAAAGGGCTGTAGAAATTCCCACAATGATTGGAAGGGGTTCCTGAGGGCGGATCTGGCTCTCCAAAGCCATACCTTCCTCTCTGTCCTTGGAAAATAGATTTGGAAAATCCATTCACCCCTGGTATGTCTCTTCAAAGTCAAAACAGACATTAAGGGAAAGACATGTTTGCTAGAATTAACCTGTTTTTCCTTCCCACCAGTGGATTGATCTCATGTTTACTATCTAATGACTAACCGCCAAAACACATCATGCTAAATGAGGCAGATGAGGAATGCCAAGACAAACAAATGTCTTTCACCACATGGGGGACAACCTCTGCCAAAAATACTCAATATCTAGTTTGACCCAAAGGTTTGCAGCCTGTATAAATAAAAATCCTGTGAACAGATTCCATTACTGCTGGATTTGGTGCTTCCACAAGCCCGGTCATAACTTTCTGCTCCCTCTTCAGCTCTTTGGAATGCCACAAGCCTGCTGTAGAGGAATGACAAGCCCTGTCACCAGCGAAACCTTCAGAGGAGTGTGATGGTGAATCATGTGCCAATTACGCTGGTAACATTCCACAGTTATCCGGGCCTAAATTTCCGTCACAACCAAATATTAACATAACCTGGTTGTGCAATGCGTCCTCGACAGCCTTTTTGGCACAGGTGTACTCCCTCTCTCTCTCTCTCTCTCTCTCTTTTTTCCCCCTGAAAAGATAGAGAAGTTGATAAACCAGCAAAGAAGGAGTTACAGCAATTAGGTCAACAGGAAGAGATAAAAGCATGTGTGAAAGGTTTAGTCTCTCATGAGACTACAGAGGTCATACTAGCTTGAAGCAATTCCTGAGACATCAATGTAGGAATCTTCCTGTCTGATTAATACAATGATTCCTCTGGAGAGTTTCAGATCAAATGCATCTCCAAGGTTATTAGACCATCAAAGGCAATGTTAGGAAGTGTGGAGCGGAGAAGGAATCCTGCACGGTAGCAAACCAATTCCCAACAGCCCATTCTTATCAGTATTCAGTTTAAGGAAATTAGAGGACATCCAAGTTTAGATATCATCATAGCAACAGTGGTACATTGCAGGCAGTCACATGGCTTATTGGAACTGTGATCTCGTTCATTACAATTCAAGAGGCAGCAGATAAAAGATTCAGTACAGCAAGCTGTTGCACTCTGGAACAATCCACAAGGGCAAAATGCATGAGTAGTCTAGTTAAAATGGGCAAAAACTGCTTATGTGATCAAATGAAGCTACCGTTAGGGATTGGGTCCAGCTACTCAGGTCATTGTAAGAACAGTCCTTGTCAGTACATATGGCTTTGAGCAAGCAGTGCATAAATATGGAGTAGCTTGAGTCCAGTTATATCAGTGGGGTGGGAAAGGCAGCATGGTACTGTATGTACCATACCTATTACATCTATACATGATCTATACTGTATGAACCACATCTGTATTTCTGTCAATTCCACTCCCTCATCAAACTACAGATCCCAGGATTCCATAGGACACACCCATGACTGTTAAAGTGGAATCAAAGTGCTTTAATTGTATCACGTGAAAGGGCCTTTGGAAGAGACAAGACCACAAGAATTATTTTATGAAGCACCTGAATTTGGCAGGTGAGAGTGCTAGAACTGTTAGGATGATTCACCTTAAGAAGCAAATGCCTCATCCTGCCACTTTCCACAGCCAGATTTGGTTGCAAAGAACCAATGTTTGCCAACCAGCAGCTTCCCATTGTACCTGACAATGTAGTGTGTACATCCTGCTTCACTTTTGTTCATAGGTGGGGAAAGATATGCCTATGTTTTAGAGAGGTCTAATGTAGCTCTTCCTGTCTGAGCTGTAGTAGTTACCAGAGGCCACTTAAGTCTCGTCAAGTATCCTCCACAGATTACTGTGTGGAAAGGGAAATTATGTTTTGGTTTTTAGAATCTAGAGCTTGGCTGTTTATATGCTTTTAAAAGATAATTTTTATAAATCTTTCTTAGTGGATGTTCCCATGCCAGTGAGGTGGTGAATCCACTCCAGGTATCAGCCCAACCTATATAGGAAGCATCCAAGGAGCTCAACATACTTTACAGAGGACAAGCTTCTGTTTGTAGAATTGTTAGAGACTGTGTTCTGCATGAAGGTATCCTCTATTTGAAAGTCTATAACCATTTCCGCACTACACTCTTATAGGGCGATTATTCCACTTTCAACATTCTATGGAATCCTGGGGTTTGCAGTTTCGGGAGGGGCCAGTCGGCCCCTCCCAAAACTGCAAACCCCAGGATTCCATAGGATGATGAAAGTGGAATAATCACACTATAAGGGTGTAGTGCGGAAATGGCCAATGACCAGTCTAAGTGCCTTGTCATACTAGGCAGTTATAACACTATGATTTCACTTTAACCATCATGGAATACTGGGAATGGTAGTTTGATGAGGCAAAGGAGTTCTCTTGCTGAGAATTCTAAATTCTCCTCCTAAAATTCCAGCCCCAAGATTCCATAGTACGTTGCCATGGCGGTTAAAATGGAATCCCAGAGCTATAATTGTGTAGTGTAAAAGGGCCTTTAGTTCAGTTTAAAGAGCCAAAGAAGGAGAATGGGGCCTTCAAGTTAGCATCTCAATGGCAAATCAAGGAGATACACTTTCCTTCCTTCTTGTTCATTCCTTCTTGGTCTTTTTCAAGTGCTACTGATAAGACAACGGCAGTGGCGGAGCTTGGAGTGTGGGGAGGGGGGCAGGAGGAGGCAGGGCTACAGCGTGAGGGGTGTGACCACTGTGTGCAGGGGCGTGGCCAGGGAGCGGGGGGGAGTGAGTATGGGCCGGGACACCCCAAAAACATGGCTGCCTGGAATGAATCGCCCCCACATCGCTACGCGACTGGGCAATGGTAATATACAATTCTTGACCATAGCATCTGAATTAGCTATGTTTGCCCAAATGGTTATCATAAATTGTCCAGCACTTATATCAGTCCTCCTTCCCTTTGTGTACCATCAGAATTTGACCTCTGCAGTCAAGATAGCTATCAACTGAAGAAGGAAAAAAAAAGCCACCACTCACATTTCTTATCTTTTGCCCTTTCTTATACATAATATCTAATTTTGGTTAGATATGTCCACTTTTCTTTCCAGTTTCACCTTATCTGATGCATATATTTACCCATCTTTTAGCACAAAAGATTTGTCTGTTAATTCCCTCTCCATAAGGTTATTTATTATGTAAATATTCTTGTTAACACAAGCCAGGGCTCAAACGAGTTACAGGAGTGTGTTTTAGGCTAATGAGATCAGATGAGTTCCCTGTGCAGAAGGGGTAGGGAACCTCTAGCCTCCTATCAGATCCTGGTTGCAAATGCAATGGTCATAGATGGCAGGAATTATAGTGCAGCAACACCCGAGGTCCATAGGTTCCCTTTGGCTGCCATACTCAAAAGTCTAAGCCTTTCCACACTACATAACTATTGCACTACGATTCCACTTTTACTACCATGGCTGCTTCCTATGGAATCCTGGGGTAGTCTTTGGAGGTACTGGAGCTCTTTGGCTGACAATTCTAAATATCCCTCCCTAAAATGCAAAGCCCATGATTACATAGAACAGAACCATTGCAGTTAAAAGTGGAATCATAGTGCAATAGTCATGTAGTGCAGAAAAGCCCTGAGGTAGACTATGGAAGTTCTAAGCAAGGCAAGACAATACAGTGAAGGGTCTTTGAAGTTCTCCTGCCTGAATAGAATTTTACATTGTTTCCCCTCTCCCGCACCCTGCAGACATCCAACTTACAGTCTATTATCTCATGACTTTTCTGTAGCTAGATACATAGCTAGAATGTATTGATCCGTTTTTTCTGCACAGAGTACAAGAAGCCTAGGTAGGTCTCTCCCTACCCCCAATTTTGTTTTCAGAAAAAGCATGACCAAAATCCAATGAGATGGTTCTGTCTATGGAACCAGGAGGGAACAACCCACTCCTCCTACTGCCCACACACACTCCCCAAAATTGGTTTTGAAGGGCTGGAGTAGCACAGAGGAGGGGGGAAGGGAAGTAAGTTCTGTTATACTAGTAGGCATCTGCTAATGCATGCTGGATATAGGCCCTTGTGATGAGAGAAAGTGGTTTGCCTAAATTTGCCCAGCAAGCTCCATGGCAAATTGATCTTTGAACACTCCAGCTACACCACCATGTTGACTCTAGAAATTTGTTTTGTTCCACTGAAGTGTTTTTGATCCAACAGAAGTGTCCCCCAGTTCCTAAGCTTCCAGCTAAACCATGGTGTACATACCTAGCTTCCAATATTTTTAGAGGTTTCCTTATAATTGGATAATCCTATTATAAAGAAAGAGGCAACTCTCATCTCATCACTGGTGCTGCTCTTAGCATTTGCAGAGCTCATCATCTGTTTTATTGCACTGGGCAATCCTTCTGTGGTTACTTGTAGTTTAATGTTCCATTTGTGCATAAATTAATTTTAATCTTATAGCATTATTAATGTTATTACTGCAAATAGAAAACAAACCAAGTCTTGGAAAACACATAACTTTGGAAGAGGGTTAAATAAATGCAATTTCAGCTAGCTTAAGCTGAAGATTTGACTTTCTGTACATCCAGATGGGGTCTGCAACTTTAGATGATATTATGATTACTGATTTCAAATAAAAATATTCGTCAGTCTGAGACCTATTCATTTCTGTCATATTCGTATCTTATCTGTTTTATCTAGTGGCAAAGATATGCGTAGTGAATGAAGAGGATTTATTTATTTAATTCATGAGCATGCATGTTTAGAAACTAGATTTTCCTTTTATTCTGGGAATAATTTATAAAAACTGGGGATAAATCCCTTCCAGCAATGCTAATGAATCAGTCAAATCCTTTCTGTAGCAACTGAAATTTCAGACAGGCTCAGGAAATATCATATTGTTTTCTTTCCTTTGCTGTGGCTTGCAATCCAGCTGATGACATGGTATGAAAGGATGGATGCCGCTTAAAATGCCTTGCTGAATAATTGATCATCATTGCTCCAGGCGACATCAGAAAGATGAATGGATGTGTGAAGAGAAAAAACCACGTCTCCCTGCTGATGAACTTAATTGGTAAACAGATCATTTCAACTAAATAATAGATAAAATAAATAAAATTCCTTGATGCTAAATACAATCTTAATATTTTTCCACATCAGTTTTGTGGATCAAAAAATTGTGGCTCCTCCTTTTCCTTTCTGGCTGAGTGTCATCTAAGCGATCTGAAATTCCCAACAAAAATATAACCCTTGCCCTGTAGTCTTTTGAATCTGCAATACAGAGTAACTTTACAGGTCTAAATACAATTGTTGGCACCAGCTAGACTAGACTCACTGAATCAATGGCATTTTACTTAAGTGTTGATTTACCATTCTCTAGTTCATCCAATGGGTATGGCATAGTCACCGACTGAAGTATGGATCCAGCATATGATAGAGAATATGATATGATACAGAAGCCAAACTTGCCACAGCAGAATTGAAAGGGATGAGTTTCAAAGAGATCATCCTTGTTTCTCTATACTCATTGGGGTTACTCGTGAAGAATGGGTTGAATTAATTTGTTGTTGTTGTGTGCCTTCAAGTTGTTTCTAACTTATGGCAACCTTAAGGTAAACTTATCATCAAGTTTTCTTGGCAAGATTTGTTCAGAGGGAATTTGCTTTTGCCATCCTCTGAGACTGAGAGTGTGTGACTTGCCCAGGGTCACTTCTGTTATCAAACAAGGTGACAATAACTTAATTTTCATTCAGGAGAAAAGGACTGAACTATATTTTATTAATACGAACATGACATAATGGAGTATTAAAAATTATTATTGCTAGACAACAAGATCTAAACAGCACATATAGTCTGAATGGGATATTTACTGTTGGTAAATGTGGAACAGTAAAACTCCATATGCATAGCAAAACCTTTTGTCTTTCAGAACAGCCTTAGCTGCTTGTGCAATTCTGCCTTAAGGAGATGCAACTGAAGTAACTAATAGCTAAAAACTATTAATGCAATTAATGGGTATATATTAGAAGTTAATAGGTATCTATTAGAAGTTAAGAACAACTAAACTAGTGGGGTAGGCCCTAAGTGACCTGCAGTCTGGTTGAAAATGGATTTTTTAAAAAAAGAAGTATACTGTATTTTAAAACCCACTTTCAGTTTCAAATTTTACAGTTTTAGGAGGCTGGCAGTAATTTCAGGGGCTTGCTAATCTCCTCAGACAAAACTGCAAACCCTAGAAGACTGCAGAAGTGGAAACAACACTTTTTTCTTTTTCAGTAAAAATGTGGTTAGAAGGCAAGGAGCATTGGCTGGACTGCAGAGGGATTCTTGGACCACAAAAAAGGCCTTCAAGAATAGTATGTGTTCCATTTACTGCATCATATTTTGACAAGTTCTGCTGAATACATTAAACGCTTAGTTGATAATTAAAAATTACGTTTTAAAAAGCTTATTTTTTTTCTTAACACAGACTTTCTCTGATTAATTATATTATTCTTTTGAATTAATGTATAATAGTTATAAAGTACAATATCAACATTGTTAAGTATAAATCAAAATACTGTATGTTAAAATTATATGAAATATCCATTCAGTTATGGCATAATCAGGCTGGTATTTCCAATGATTTTTATGATGTACAATATATGACTGTGACTGTATGTTCATTGTATATCATTTTGATAAAATTCCTTTTGTGAAAGAGTTCTTTGTTGAATAAACAAATATATCAATAGGGTTGACTTTTGTTGGTAATATGAAATGAATACACTTTTGTGCCTCCTCAATGTAGAAATTAATGCTGAAATAATAGTAAATATATGAAGCTTTCTGAAATCTTATAGAGAGGCTGTGAGAATAATAAGCCAGAATTTGTCACAGTTATGGAGAGTCCTAAATTAATCTTGTTACTTTTATATATTGTTTTACTACTGCATTTTAAAGTTATGGTAATTTTATTACAAAAATGATAAATATTTTTTGTTTTTCAATTTAATAATAAATATTCTGCTTGTCTGAATGTCTAGTAATATCAATTCATTATTTTGTCTGTCTTAAGGATACTATTAATGTGAATGATATTTAAGTATAATATACAGTAGGCCCTTCCCATTCACGAGGGATAGGGACAGAGAACGCTCGCAAATGTAAAAAAATCGTGAATAGGCCAGTGCCTTCCCTCCACGCTCCTGCCCACTGCAGGGAACAGGGGAGGCCCCGGGGCATGCAGGAGGATGCGACCCCGGCCCTGCACAATCCTGTGGGCCTCCTCCAGAGCATGCAGGCCCAAAGCCTGCAGGAGGTGGCAATGGCCGCCCCTGCAGGCCTGCTCCGGAGTGCCCGTGGGACAACAGGCCCCAGGGCACGCAGGGATGCGGTGATCGCTGGCCCAACATGAACCCGCAGGCCTGCTTGCCGCCACCTGCGTGAGTGCAGACCCCAGAGCGTGCATGGACGCAGCAATCACCGGCCCTGCACGAACCTGCAGGCTTGTTTTCGGGTCCCCGCACAAGCGCAGGCCCCGGAACGTGCACGGACGCGGTGATTGCCAGCCCTGCATGAACCTGTGGGCCAGCTTTTGGGCATCTGCACGAGCACAAGCCCCGGAACGTGCCCAGATGCGGTGGTCGCTGGCCCTGTATGAAGCTTTTCGGCCCAGAGTATGAGGGGGAGAATGGAGGGGCAGTGGGCAAATAATCAAATCTGCAGAAGTGAAACCCACAAATGTGGAGGGAGAACTGTATTGTATTTTATTTGATCCAGGCCAAGGTTCCTCCCCAACTGCTGTTTGGTATCCCGGTATGGATTTTGGGTTTCTCATTAACAATGGAACGAGTACGCTCAACATTCCTCAGAAAACTATTTGTGGTCCCAAATTGTGTCCCATCAGCAGTTCTCCGTCTGGAGGCTGGTTGTACATCAATTGAATGTACAGCATGGAAGTGGGCCTTAGCGTACTGGCTGAGGGTTCTCTTTGCGGGACCAGAGGCTGGGTATGTTTACCTGACACAAAGAGATACATATACTACTCACCTGACCAAATCTGTGAAAGAAAAACTGCAACGATTAGGCCTTTCAGAAACATTCCTTCTCACTCTTGATTGGCCCAGGGCCAAGCTGATCCTTGCACAACGAATCAAGGATATTGATATTCAGTATTCTATATCCATTGCAAGTACAACTTGCTCTCCCATTAGTTTGGGTTTGAGGTTTAATCCAATTAGGGGTGCAAACTATCTCGAAAATTTAACAGTCCCCAAATACCGGATGGCATTTAGTAAAGCTAGATTTAACGTTATTCCACCTGTTGTATTAGAGGGACGTTTTCAGCAAATTGAGTACAGGGATCGTGTATGCCCCTGTGGGGAGGGACTAGTAGAATCCTTATCTCATGTACTCTTTTATTGCACCTTCTATAACGATGATAGGCTAAGGTTCATAGTGCCTCTCCTAAGCAAGTTCCCTGGAAGATCTTTGGGATGGTATTTAATACATCTATTAGAGGATACTGAAAAAAGAGTAACTGAGGAGGTGGCAAAGTTTCTCTTCAGTGCTATTAAAACTCGAAGGTCTATGGTACACAATGGTAACATTTGAATAATCTTTTCTGTAGTAATCACCTGAGATGGGGCCGTATCTCTAGGAACTGTAGGGCTACCAAGAATTCTATACGAGGAAAAAAGGTTGCATGAGTTTTAATAGAAATTTTTACATATGATATGTTTTAAATTTTATAGTTTCCTATCTAATCTTAAACTTTACTTATTAAGCTGTCTTTAAAAATGTATTACATCTAATTAATTACATACTGTGTCTTATCTTATTATAAATATTCTATATTTCTATGTTTTTATCCCCACGTAGAATGTATAACGTATATAGAAATTATACATTGTATGTAATTAAGTGTTTTGCCTCATGGTTTGTTGACCGCAATAAAGGCTTGACTGACTGACTGACTGACTGATTTTATTTGAAAAGCAAAATACTTTAATCATCCCTTTCAATTATTTCATTGTTGAGAGATGATTGCTTTTTATCCTGTCGTTATCTTCATTCTCATTCACAGTTTCACTCGCTACTAGCATAATGCTTTATTATTAAAAACCAAAGCCACAAGGAAGTTAGAAACAGTAAACTATTACAGAATCTGGTCAGAAAGTGTGAACTAGATTGGGAGTTGAGTTTTTGGTGAAAGTGATACTTGTGCTTATATGAGAGTTTGAAAATATGAGGAAACTGCCTAAAAGAACTCTGAAGAACTGTATTAGCTTTGACTTACATATGAACTCCAATACTTTGTTCTCTATTTATTTTAATAAATGTTACATGACTCAACTGAGTGGTACACAATATTTAAAGACACACAGAAAACATGTTACCATAGAACTGTCAATCCTATCATTCTATACTAGGCCATTAACAATTTTTCCTATTAATCCTTTTTCTTCTTCTATTTTTCTTTTGATTATTTCCTCCAGGAACATACTTTGTTCTACTAAGTTCAATTTTATTTCCTGTAGAAATTTAATGATCCTTTTTATCTGAATCCAGTGCTGACCTCCAATCACTGAAATCAATAATTTCCCCTCTATTGTTTACATGCCCTATTATATAAATCTCCAATAATTTTAGTTCCATTTGTCTTTAATTTTTTTAATATTCCCCCAAATTCTTCATTATTATTCCTATTTAAATATTCTCTTAGTAACCATTTCCCATCTTTAATATCTAATCTCATGTTTTATCCCATGTTTTAAAACCGGTACAACATCTACTATATAAAAGTGAATGTTTGTCTGCGTGTTTGTCTGTTTGTTCACGTCAGGATATGATCGGGTGTGTGAGGTGAGAAGACCTCATGTGATTGGCTGGCTGTGAAGATTCCATGGAATCCTGGGGTTGGCAGTTTAGGGAGGGGCCTTTAGAATTCTCAGCCAGAGAGCTCTTGGGCCTCAGGCCGGTTGCTATGGAGATGAGGCCTACCATCCATAAGGATGCCAAAAAATGTTTGGGAGGCATATGTGAGAGAAATTAAAGTGACGTACACAACATAGTTACAAGGTCTTCTTGCCTCATACAGTAGATTGTATGGGTTCCATATGTGAGGAATCTTAAAGTTGAAATTCAAAACAAAAACTGCTTCCAGAAAAACGTAAAGCCATTGCACAAATTCAACAGGAAGCAAAAAAAAAAAAATCAAAAGCCAGTATATCAAGATAGCCAGAGAACACAAATTGGATTGGGGACTATGGGGAAAAGTTACAGGTACTGGAATAGGCCAGTTGCTATGGAGACAAGGCCTAGCAGCAAGGAGGAGGACAGTGTACTTCCTCAGGAACCCAAACTATGTACATAAATAACTCTGAATAAAAATTGGATTGGGAAATATGGGGAAAAGTTACAGGTACTGCAATAGGCCTGTTGCTATGGAGATGAGGCCTAGCAGCAAGGAGGAAAAGAGTGTTAGGAGCCCAATCTCTGTATGTTAACAACTACAAATACAGATTGGATTGGGGACTATGGGGAAAAGTTACAGGTACAGGAATAGACCGGTTGCTATGGACACGAGGCCTAGCAGCAAGGAGGAGGATATATATATGTAAATAACTCTGTATATGTAAATAACTCTGAATATAGATTGCATTGGAAAATGTTACAGGAAATGGAGAAGACAGTTTAGTGAGTTCTTAAGAGGAAAATAAAACTTCCAGGGCAACGCTGGGTAAATAGGCTAGTATCATATAAAAAAACAGAGACGCATTGCTCTGGTACACAAAAGACAGTTCAGAAAGTATCCCAAGAAAAGAGAAACATGGGCTCCTTGTTGTTGTTTGTTTTCATGTCATTTCCAACTTATGGCAACCCTAAGGCAAACCTCTCAACACAGTTTTCTGGGGCTGAGAGTGTGTGACGTGCCCACGGTCGCCCCGTGGTTTTCCATGGCTGAGCAGGGTATCAAACCCTGGGCTTCAGGGTTGTAGTCCAACAGACCACTACATGTGGACTATACATTCTGTGTTGATATTGTGCTGGCCCCTGACCACCATCTGGGCTAGCCAGCGTCAGTAAAGACTTTTGAACTTCGGAGATCCGAGGCTTTGAAACAACGCTTCCACTCTCTTCGGCTCAGAGGGGCTCCAGGCGGCTAGACCAGGTGTCAATAAGCAGAATATCCTCTATGTGTATAGCTCTTTCTTGTACACAGTTAAAGTGGCATTTGTGACCAGTGATATGAAATGGGTAAGAACAATAGGTAATCAAAACACAGGGTTTGTTAGTCTAGAGGTTGAGGTAGTCAGAAAAACAACTCAAAACCAGGACTCAGGCCATTTCCGCACTACACTGTTGTAGTGCTATTATTCCACTTTCAACATCCTGTGGAATCCTGGGGTTTGCAGTTTAGGGAGGGGCATTTAGAATTCTCAGCCAGAGAGCTCTCCAGCCTCTACAAATCCCAGAATTCCACAGGACGCTGAAAGAGGAATAATAGCACTATAACAGTGTAGTGTGGAAATGGCCTCAGCCTCCAAACAACTAATTAGTGCAATAAGCACCTCTGTCTTGGAAGCCATGGCCCTGAATCTGCAAGACCGGAGTAGGGCAGTTGATGAACAGGGTTCTTTGAGGTCTCTCACGCATAGGGTCACCATAAGGTGAAGTCTACCTGACCACAAACAACAACAACAACATATTGAGGTCAGTTGGAGGGGCCTCCTTTGTATCATCCACTGGGAGCAATACTTTGTGTGGGGAAAAACAGCTTTCTCCGTTGTGGCACTCCATTTATGACAGTCCTTTCCCTTGTTGGCCCAACTGATGCCAACCCTGCCTTCATTCCCAGTTAACACATTGCTTTCTATGAAAGCCTTTGGGTGTTTAATTATTTTACCCAAACTGTACATATACTTTTAGACTGTTATAAATTAAGATTTTTATTAAGTTAAATTAAGTCAAGTCTTTAAAATTGATTTTAACTGTAATTGCACACCATGCTGAAAGCTTGTGATGTGAGATGAGAGTATCACCTCTAAGCCCTTTCTCCAGGTAGCACTGAAACCACTACAAAACAGTACAAAAGTTTCATATAGTTTTCCTGTATACTTAATACAGTTTATCTCTTTATACAACTTGACACCTTTGATGTGGAGACAGAAATAAAGCTTGTTTATATAATCATCCTACTTGTACTCTTTGTGGTCTATTCAGAGAGAGGACATTTCATTTTGCAGTCCTACTAGTCCCTCGAACCATAGAAAACACCTTTCAAGGTTGATTTTCTGGAGCACTGCCATCCACAGTCCTGTTGTTGAATCAGCCATAAAGAATTATTCCATGCACATAATGCAAATTTTCATTTTGAAGCTGTCCTTCGGGTAAATTGCAGGCCTGGTATAGCAGCAACTCTTGAAACAGCAACAACAGTAGCAGCAAATTGATGCTTTAGAAGCACTTGTTTGTTCATGCAGGTATAGTTTTATAGAGAAAACGGGATTTGTCGAACAGGTTGAAATATGTTGGTATAGCAAAAACACTTCAGGTGCAAGTAGATTGTTGTTGGACAGCTATCTGGGTTTTCATTCCAGGGAAATTCTGAAAAAGACATAAACTCCAGGTCTGGATAGAAATCAGGACCTAAATTCTAACAGATGTGAATTCAGAGTTAAGATTTAATTTTCACTCATCTGCTTTATCACTTGGATTTCTCTACCACTCTCCTCTCATAGGATCAGATACAGACTAATGGAACAATCTAAATTGATCTGAGGTATTTTACTACCTTGGATAGTTCATATTGTCCTATTCCACAGAGAGAGACACTGATTTCATTTTCACACTCTACTCATATTAAACACTTCTTAGATATAAAAATATCTTTCATTTTTAAATGTTTTCTACCCAAAAGAATATTTGGACCCTACTGAATTAACAATTTTATATTATCGGGGGTGAAAAAAATATTTCAAATTCCTGGACATTAGAAAAATCTGTAGGAAATAGAATCAAATGCATAAAGAGACCCAATTTGAGACCTTAGAGCTGCATAAAGTTAGAAATATGACAGTCCTCTTAGCATCAACCTCAGACAACCTCTGAGGTTATCAGGCATGTGAAATATGTTACACTAAAAAACTGTGGCAAATTACAAGAACTTGCAGTATTAATTCAAATGATTAAGAACCACGTAAACATATTTAGGCTGGCATCTGTATCCACTTACTTGGAAGTAAGCCCCACTAAATCTGATGGAATTTATTTCTGAGTAGAAGCACATACAGAATTGTTTTGTTGGGGTTGTACATCACAAATTAGATGTTAATTTTATCAAGTATCTCAAGTACTCAAGAACGTTGCTAAATGTAGGAACACATAAGTAAAAGAAACAAAGTAGAACATACAAAAACTCCATTAGAAATAAAAATACAAATGTGTAGTGGAACAGAATAAAGAAGTTAATAGCTGTGGGTGGGTTTTTTAATCTGTAATTTGCCTCAGCTTCCATCTGTTATAAATGGAGAAGCTGCCTCTCATTTTCCCTGCTGTGCATTTGTTTAAAATATTTGCTTCAGTTTTGCTTGCTTTTGTGATAATTTGGCTTGACATTTCATGAATTCTTCTCCAAACCTTTACTTTGCATATGGTAAATGTGATACATCTGATACATGTGAGACATATGGTAGATGTGATACACCATGTGATGCATGGTAGATACATCAGACATGCTTCAAGACTTTATGGAAAGGGTGGGAAAGCTGTTGCCCTGCAGATATTGTTGGAGTTCAGATCCTATCACTCCAATTGTTATTATCCAATTATCCAATTATGGCCAATTGTTAAATGCAGTTCACACACTCATAGGTAAAAATATATGGAAAGTTATTAAAATATGAGTAAAATATACTTTACATTGTTGGTAGTATTGAGAAAAATTAAAACTATTCAATTCCAAGTAAAACTGTTTTGCCTTCAGCTCAAGATGGACCCCCAATCTAATCCAGCAAGCCAACTTATCCCACTTTCAATTGTGCTTGGATGGAAGTGCCTCCATTTCCAGGTGCAGTCTACCCCTGCATCCCATTTAGGAAACCAATGGGCTTTCTTGACATCTGCTCTCCCACTGATGGAAAAGAAGACTGTAGATTAAAATGCAACCAGAGGAATATGGACTCCCACACACACAAAAGCCTCTTCTTTTGCAGAAGGAGATCTGCTTCATTCCTCCCCCTTGGATATCACACATAAGGCAAGGGGAAATTCCACCTTGAGTCCCTCTGTCTTCAAGTGGAAATTCTTTCTGGGAAAGGCTGAGAGACGTAGGGTACTTTAAGAAGTCTGTGCTGTTTTAAGCTGTTTTAAAACTGGATTCTAGGACTGTTTTTAGACTGGTTCATGAGCTTTTTTAGAGTATCTAATATGTTTTTTAAAATATTTTTATCTCAGTATTGTTTTAATTGGTTTTTATGTGTTCATCACCTTGGGAGCCCTTGTGGGCTGGGAAGCAATATCAAAATACACGAAAGAAAGAAAGAAAGAAAGAAAGAAAGAAAGGAAGAAAGGAAGGAAGGATGAGAACTGCAGTCCAACAACATCTGCAGGACAACAGTTCCTCCACCTTTGCCATGGGTAACAAGTATAAGGGGAAATTTGCTTATCTCAAATGGTTTGTCTTAGAGCTATAGAGAAGTAATGATGACACCAGGGAAATATTAGTGGCTGCAGGTGCAATCCCCACGGAAGAACTAGTCACTTTATGGCAAAGATGCTACCAAAAAAGTTAATTGCTGTGATATCTTTTAATTTGATTTAGAAGTACATATACCTATGCCACTTCAACATAAAATTTTGGCAGCCTCCCATGGCATTACAATTCTTATGACAACTCTTTCTTGAGGGATCCTCAAACCTCAGGAGTGAATGGCTTTGGAAAAGGACAGAGACCGTAAGTATAGAAATACAAGAGAGAAAAGACTTCTTGCATAAGTAGACATCTGCTTATGGAACACTGAGTACAACTTAGATTTTTCTGTGTATAGCACCTTCAAGTTGGCTCCCCGTAGCTGCCTAGAACATGGCACAAATCACGAAAATGAACAGCAGGATAACCGTAATCCATGAGGTGGGTACTTCCAAATGTTATGATAAGTAGAGATATTATTTCTCCTCTTACATAATTCCCTTCCATATCTCCAGACCACTTATTTGTTACCACAGCTTTAATGCATACAAGACTTGAATGTTCCCTTTCTACATTTCTTTTTAATTTAGGGAAAGATATATAATATATGAAAAAATATGGTGTATATTTATTATTGACTCACTTCACCTGCTGTGAATACAAATGAGCTTACACTCTGTTGTAACTCAAAGACAGAACAGAAGCAAGAAGTGCATGGACTGCATATTAGCATTAAGCAAGCAATTGTATTAGATCATGTTTAGCTTTAAGGATATCTCTGCTATCTTTAGTCTGAGTTTCTTTCACATTATTTTGCTTGTGCTTTTAGTTTCCTCTTGTGTTTTCATATATAATACAAATTCACCTTGATCTGAAAGGGTGTTCAAAGTTGTATAGTGCTGAAAAACTACATTATTAACTGGGATAACAAATATAGATTACATTTCACTAATCTAAAACAGTGGCACTGAATCTCAAGTCTCAATGCAGGGAAGTATTATTAACTTTAAACTAAGCCTATGGTCTGGAGCCTTAAAAACCTATTTCTTGCAAGTGAACCTGGCAGCATACCAAGTTACTTCTCTGAGAATAGCCATAAATAAAGTAATATTGACTCTTGCCTAAAAAAGATCCCAGTTAAATGCATTTTGACCTATTTGAAGATTCACAGTCTTTTCTTTGGCCACATGCTGTTCATCATCATGTATGTTGTTTTGGTCTGATACACATTGGATTTTGTTCTGCCCAGCTATACAAACCTTTAAGAATTCTCACTATAACAGAGCGTATTATTTCAGCACAAAACAGTGCAATCATGTTGTAACAAGAGGCCAGCACCATAAGAATTGCTTTGCTGAATCAATTCAAGGTCAATATGGTCCAACATTTTATTTCAACAGCAGCCTGCCAACAATAAATTACAGATGAACAGTACAAGGACAGAAGAAGCATTATCCAGTAGTGATCTTCTCTTTGAGGACTTTCCACTCGCACAATTTTTTGTTAGGCCTGGAAAAATTACTTTGGAACTACACCTCTCTGAATTCCCCAGCCAGCATATCCAGTGTGCTCCTTAACCAGCAGATTCAGAGAATTTTGGTTGAAAACTATAACTTCTTTGAGCTCTGCATTTTGTAGGAATGAAGTAAAAATATTTTCCTTTCTCCAAATCTATATTTTTTGCATGTCTCATTGCAGGCTCCAAGATGCTAGTCTGGTACATTTGCAGAAGATGTGAGTCAGGAACATATATATATTTTAAAAGGTACTGCTAATTGAAATTGTTTTGCTAGTATAGACAAAGCTAAAGAGTGATAAATCTCACTCTCATCCAAGAGTGAGAATTCTATAATCTATGAAGGTAATGCAGATTCTTGCTTCTGATTCTGATCAGCACTTTTTTTAAAAAAAATTAACTGTCTGCAGCTTTTGTTTTTCTTATTCTTGCTTCCTCTTTTTAAGTAAAGAAAAAAATAAGCAATGTACTTAGGCAGCTACCAGGTGGAGGATATGTACTTTTTAAATAAATCATCAGCCACACCCACAAATAAATAGCTGCATATTTTTCACCATTGTAGCATCTTGATATAAAATATTTACTCTGAAGTAAAAGGTATAGTAGTCATCAGGCCTCACCTAAGGAGTATAGAGGATTGCAGCCTAAACCTATTTTTTCATGTCTCTTTAAAATTAATGGGCACACAGATTTCTCTTCTCCTCCCTTGCTATTGACTCCCAGAAATGACATATGGAAGGAATTTTTTGAAAAATAATTGGTTGTGATACAATATGTGACAAGACAAATGTAGTAATATATGCTCATTTCTCATTCTCCATGGAGAGCTTTCCTTACATCTTTCCAGTGAAAAAATTAGTCAATTAATCACATTAATTAAAAAACAGAGATGTTAGTATATTTTCCCATGGTATCTTTTTCATCTCCACATAAGCAGATGTTTTCAAGTTAATCCACTGGGGCCACATTCTGATCTCTTTTAAATGGACTGGATCCAGGTTTTCTTCCACTGATCACAGCATTCCCTGTGGTAAATTCCACTTAAATTGCTTCTGCAGGTGTAAGGGAGAGCAGGGAAGATTATTTTCTTTGATTTCGTCCATTCTATTAAGCCTTCAGTACTACCTCTGTTCCTCTTCTATTATGTCACCAGGCCTTCTGAAGAGGGCATAGGGATATACCCTTCAAAATTTCACAGATAAAAATCAGTACATGTATGGTCAAGCCATAACAAAGTGTGTTACAAAAAGTGTGGCCAGGCAACAAGAGCGTAAAAGCTAATAGTGAAGAACACTCAAGCAATTTTGCATGGCATGAAGGGCAGGAAATTGTTAGTTATTTAATTTATTATTGCATGATTACCAGGGATAGTATTACTTGTGGGATTAATGTGTCAAAATAACTTGGACGCCTTGAGATATTATTCAGCTTGACTTAGGTGAGTGGGATTGCCAGTTGTTGGCCTACCTCTGCCCCTGAAATTTCTTGAACCAGGCTTGTGGCCTAGCAAAAGCTTTCTACTTCTTTGCAGTTTGTACTGACATGGTATCTTATGGAATCCTAGTATTTGAAGTTTATGGAAGGGGTATCAAAAATTCTCAGTCACAGCGCTCTCATGCCACTACAAACTACAAATCCTAGGTGCAGCCAGGGCAGTTAAAGTGGAATGATAGAGCTACAATTGTGTAATGTGAAAGAGCCCTTCTCTGTACTAGGTTGGCCTTCTAAGAGAATTGCTGCAGATGTAGAGTTGTGAGAGTGTTCCTATGGCTTATGCAGTATAAGACAGTATCATTTTGGAAAGAGATTAGTGTTGATCTATCTGTGGTGCCCACACTTCAAAAAAAAAAGGGTGTTTCACCTAAATATTCCTGGGCTACGCATATGAGGGGGAAAAAAAGAAACAAAAAGCTTTTTTTTTTAATGGACAGTATAAATTGTGAAGAGCCTGGTTTTGCAAACCAGAAAGAGCAAAGTGGTCCCATTGCAGGCCATTGGTTTTGTGACTTCTTCACAGAATTTGGAAAAATGACTTTGCCAACCATGCCCAGAATGTCCTGCCAGTATGGCCAGTCACTGGGGAATTGTGGTAGTTAAGAGTCCCCAAAATATAACTTTTTAATGTTTGTGTGGTGTAGCGGTTTCAATCGCTTAGGGACGGGAGGGCGATGGGGGCAGTTGGCGCCCGGCCGCAATGTTTTTGTGGTGTCCCGGCCCGTAGCCACATGCACTGTGGCCACACTCCCATGCCGTAGCCCCACTCCCTCCCACCCCTCCATGCACTCCAAGCTCTGCCACTGAGTGGTTTGAGCACTGAACTACAACCCTAGAGACCAGGGTTCAAATCCCTGCTCAGCCATGGAACCCCCCTGGGTGTCACACACTCTCAGCCCCAGAAACTCCTATGATAGGATCCCCTTAGGATCACCATAAGCTGGAAGACACACAGCAACAACAATCTTGGTCTTTGAAGATAAAGGGACGGTGACCTATGTAAAGAAACAGGATCCTGATAAGTTTAAAAGAAGCTTGTAGGAGCTCTCCTGATGCCTTTCAGAACTGAGGAGTGAAGCACCTCTGCTGTCTATGAAGAACCTAACAGAATTCCAGTCATTCTTCTTTTGTATTATGAACATTGTCATTTTATGTTACACCTTCCCTCTCCCCCTTTCCCTGTTAGCTTGTCTACAGGTTCTTGAGGTCAAAGATCCTTAAGGGAACCCTAAAGCTCTGTAAGAAATGATTGGGGATGGGAAAGATTAAAATTAAATCTTAACCCAAAATTTAAAATACAAGTTCTTTTACAGTATTGCTCCACTTCAGATAAAACAAAATGTAAATTTCTTTATATGAGCCTCTCTCTATATCTCTGCATAAAATAGAAAGCCATGACCTATATTTAAATACTGGACAGACAAAGAACAGCCTAGTTAGTGTCCAATGTGGTATTTATTAGGTTATTATAATCCAGGGATATCCAATTCAAGGAAAATATTTTTTAAAACCGCATATGAAAACTGAACAGACATGCGATAAATCAAGTGACACATAGTAAATTTTACCACAACACTGACAATGAGCAGATATCCCAAATATAATGGGCATCTGCCAACACTGCCTCTCAGATTCCGGTGCCTCCGACTTGGTAATAGAGTGGGCCCAACTGTGTAGCAGAAAGAGCACAGCGTTTAATCTGCAGTAACATACTGTACTCACTTCAGAGCAATTCAACGGTACATCACTGACTCCAGTCCCCTTTTATAACAACAGTGATTTCACAGTACATTTTATGGATTCATACCCAAGACATCCATCACCCAACGGTGGAGACTGGTCATGCCTCGTCCAAGACCTCCAGCCACTCAAATCATATTCTCAACCACATCCCTGCCCAAAGAAACAAACACAGCCGAAGTGTGAGTATGGGACAGGCTGGTGCTGTTTATTCACTCCGGAATAACACAGACTCCCAGGCTTGGGCTTATAGCGAGGGATACGTGAGAATTCTATTCCGAACCAGCGAGAGATGAGACCGAATCCAGGATGGTGGCCGTCGCCGTTCTTTAGCGCTAGTATGAAAGCTGGGGGGGGGGGGGCAGGAAAGCCGGGCGGCGGTGTCACAGCGGAAGACCCCCCAGGGTGATGTGTGGGTTTGCGCAAAGGCTGCCCGCAGAACCCGCTCCCGCGGCAGTTCGTCCATTTCATTTCTTTTCAGCTGACGCCCGAACGGGGCGGGGGGGACCTATTCCGCGTAGCCGCCGTCACCGTCGCCTCCGCCGCTGTCTGGGGCGCCTCGGCCTTGGCCTGGCTGCGGGTTGCCGCTGGTTGGCGACCGGGGGACACGTGAGGAAGAAAGGGGGGGGCGGTTGGGTGCGTGAGGGAGAAGGAGCGGCGGCGGTGCCCGGAGTTCCCCCGACAGCTGGAGGAGGCGGCGGCGGCGACCGCAAGAAGCAGCAAAGCGGTGCGCGGGAATTGTTGTGTTGGCGGCGGCAACGGCGGCGGCTCCTCCTCCTCCTCCTCCCGCTCCCCTTCTCCGGGTGCTAAGCGAGCCCAGCCCGCGCCTCTCCGCTCGCTCCTCCTTATTGACAAATACACAAAGGGCCGGGCCGGGCCGGAGAGGCGTCTGGAGCCGGCATGGGAGACAAGAAGAGTCCCACAAGGTGAGGAAGGAGGGAGGCGAGGCAGGCAAGAGAGAGAGGGAGACTGGAGGAAGGGGGACGCCTCGGGCAGGCCCCTGTCGGGGGGCGGGTGGAGGGCTGGGGAGAGAAGGCGGCGGGGGCTGTGCGGGGCTTCGTCCTCTCCCCCACCCCCGCGCTCCCTCCTCCTCCTCCCCCTCCTCCTCCCCTGGCAAAGCCTTTGGCGCCCCCCAACGTAGCAGGAGTGATGGCGGGGAGGGAAGGGGGGCCGAGGTAGCGGGTGATCGGCGGCAGCCGCCCGGGCGAAGCGGGGAGGCCCTGGGGAAGGAGGGAGACGGAAAGGAAACCAGGCGAGCGAGCGAGCGGGCGGGCGGCCGCGGCGGCGATGGCTGGTTTTGTTCCTTAAAGCCTCCTTGTGTCTTTCTCTCTTCCTCCCTCTCCCCGTTATTATTGTTCTGTTTTTTTCGGGGGGGGGGTGTTAGGCCGAAGCGGCAGCCGAAACCCTCCTCCGACGAGGGCTACTGGGACTGCAGCGTGTGCACCTTCCGGAACAGCGCCGAGGCCTTCAAGTGCATGATGTGCGATGTGAGGAAGGGCACCTCCACCCGGTGAGTGAGGGAGAGAGAGGCCTGGGCTGGCGGTGACACCAAACGGAGGTGGGGGCGGCGCGGGTTGTGGGAAATGGGGGGGGGTGCCTCGACCAAGAAGGAAAGGCGGGCGGGCGGGCTAGGAAGGGCGAGCAGAGCCGGCGGCCGCCACCATCATAGCCAGCCCGGGCACAGGCTTGTTATTTATCGCCCTCCTCTCGAGGGTGACGGTAGGGAGGGGATGTGCTACCGCCGGCGGCTCCTCTTCTCTGCTCTTCTTCTTCTTTTCCCTGGGAAATGGATCTTTCCCTCAGGTCAAAAAAAAATTGTCTACCTGCTTGACATACACACACGCACACACACGTGTGATTCAGATTTCTGGTCACTTGAGCTGGAAAGGGGATATAATACAAGAGCTTCCTCATCAGATTTTTCTCTTCGGCTGGGCTTTGCTGTGGTCACACTGTCAGCTTTCGGAATTATTTACAGTTTTGTTTTTAACCCGCTTGTAGTGGAATACAGTATTCCTGGTGTGAAACGCCTGAACTGATAGCAACTTTCGTTGGAGAAAGGACAGACATGAGTCAGATTTTTAATGTTATTTTTGAAGAATTGAGCAGTTGTTTGCTGAAAAGATAATTTTTTAAAAATCGATTGTGATGGTGGATTGTAATGCAATGAGAGGCTGACAAAGAACCTTTTAAATGTATTTGAAATTGGCTCTATCATGATCTCTCCCTTTCCCATACCAGCAAAGAGCTTGTCTTTGTAAGAGATGATGACAGGGGAAGTGGGGTTTGAGAGAAGACCCATTCTTGAAGGGTATCTGTCAGTGAGGACTTTTAATCAACTAGTGAAAACATCAAGTTGCTGCTTTAAAGATGTTCATAAGGAAAAGAGCAAGCATGGTTACTAGTAAATGTTGGGAAGCAAAGGTAGAGGTGTTTGTCAGTAACTTGCATGGACAAATTTGCTGGCTAGATGGTAGCCCTTGGCATGGCCATTCAGGTGCCTAAGACCTGCACAGTACTAAGTGATCCTTGCTTCCTTTCTTGTCTCTCAGTGGTTACAGTATTTTCTGCTCACTTACAGCTAAGAAAGACATTTATTACACTTGTTGTAGATGAGATGTATTTCAGTAGCTGGAAAATTCTATAGGATTAAGAAATGGCAGGTTGTTGTACAGTAGCATCACAGGAAAAAAATGCTGAGGTACTGAATTATATTTAGAATCCAGTCATGCTATCAGTCAAACATTCATTAAGTACCCACAAACTGATTGGAAGATATGCTGGGATTATTTAATATATATTTACTGAAGGCATGTGTATGCTGCTTTTGCTTTGCCCAAAGTGGCTCACAGAGCAGTTGAATAATACAGTCGGCCCTCCACATTTGTGGGGTTCACTTTTGCAAATTTGAGTATTCATGGATTATTTGCTGCTGCCTCCTTTGCTGCGCTGTGCCATTTTTAATAGAGAGTGCAAGCCTTGCAAGATTGAGAGACTGAAGAAGGCTTGTAAGCCCCTATTAAAAATGGTGTAGTGCAGTAGTGAAGGTGGTGGCAAGCCCCACCACCTGCCAACTTCTGGTGGACTGAATGTGCAGTTCATAGTTTTTTGTGTGTTAAATATGGTTTAGGGGAACCTAGAGTTATTCATGATTTTTCCACTTTTGTGGAGGTCTTGTGTCCCTAATCCCAGTGAATATGAAAGGATGACTATAATTTAAAAATAATAACAGTGTAAAACAGTATTGTAAAACCTGAAATTAAGTGCCAACTAAAACAGATACCTTATAAACTTTATGGAAGGCAGAGAAGGAAGAACACATCTCAATATCAATAAAGAAGACAATCCATAGCCTTAGGGCAATTCTGTTAAAGGCCTCATTGCTGCTCATGTCTCTCTGGGTCTCGTGCCACAAAGATAGTTAGAGGTAAGTATTAGCACCTTGAACTGGGATAGGAAGCAAAAGAAAAAAAATCAGTAGCCAATACAATTGCTGCAAACTTTTTTATGTGAAATTACAACTTTCAATATTCAATAAGTAATGGCATTTTGTGTCATCTGCTAGATAATATACAAAGTAATGCCAGAGTAGAGCACATTATAGTAGAGTAGAGCACATCATAGTCCTGGTGATAACAAAAGCATGGATCAACATACTTATTTCTCCATTTTCACTTGAGAGCATGGGCCCATGAAGATTACAGTAGCGATCTTGACAAATACCATTACTCACTAACCCCAAAGCAAGGTCAAACTGAGAAGCACCTCTACCCTTTGAATGTGTTCAAACAGAAATATTTCTGCTACCTTCTGTCACAGGCATACTAAACCCATCTTAACCCAAGATATTTTCTATTAACTTACCTGAAGTTAATTTTACTTCCTTTAGCTCCATCCACTTGATCACAACATGTAGAGACACTAGACTTTCAGTTAAAGAAAGCTAGAGCTGAGTGATGACAGATCCCAAAGCTCTAGATCTCAAGTGATTAAAAGTACACACCCCAAATTTGGAAGGCTGATTTATTTTGTTCTCAAAGGCCAGTAGCAGCCCCAAAATATCAAGGGACATGTTTTGGGCCATTTTGCCATGTTTAGAAGCATTTGTAGGCCTTCTCACCTTTTAAAAGCCTGCACTGCCTCCTAAAAAGCTGGAGGAGTAATAAAACCTGAAAATGTGGTGAAATGGCGAGCGCACTCTCCCTTGAGGGTTAAGGTTGCTATTGTCCATTTACAGGAAAGGTAGCAATGTAGGATAGTCCTCCCAGGTCCCATTGTGGGCAATGTGACCTACCAGTTCCTGGCATGTTTTTATTCTAGGTTATTAAGAATGGTGAAAGCATAGTATTGAGTACTATAAAACAGCACCTAGTTGTTCCCACATAGATTAAATCATATTTCAGTGAGCCAGATTGAAAAGTTCATGGACAGGTAATGTATACATAAGTGATAATGTATATGTAGGTGGGATAGATGTGTATGTGCTGGCTTCTAGATTTAGATTTAATCCTATGCAAATCTTCTGGACTTTAGTGGGATGTGCACTCCAGTAAGCAGGCTTCTGACTATGTTCCCTAATCATTTGTTACCTGTGGAATTTTAGCAGCTGACTATATTCCCTAAATACTTGTTTCCTATGGCATTTTAGAATATAAATAATGCTTACATTGTCATTTTTCCAGGTTGCATTTCCATACAGGCCCCCCTCCCTTCATTTCATATAATGCTGTAGTGAATATTCTGTTGGCTGAAATTGGTATGTTAAACTTTATTACATTAAATACTCAGGATTTATCAAAATCCATAATCTTTTAATATTTCTCATAATATCTGCCCTATTTGCCTCAATTTTGTTGCAGCTTATTTAAGCAGCTTCCATTTTTAGTAAAATATGGTTTATCTTGATATTTTTGAGTGTCTGCTGCCTAAGTTAACTAATACCACAGATGGCTGCTCACCTTACTAAATAGATAGATAGCAGATTTTGTACTGGTCTCTGGAAACCTGTATGGAATTCTCTGGTGTTTATGCATTTTACAACATACTATGCAGCTGTATAACAAACTGTTTGCTCTAGAATATCCTTGGAGTTATTCAGATATTTCAATAAGTGATAAATGCCATGCTGATCCATCTAGTTCAGCCTGCTGTTTCCAAAATGCCACTGATTTTTTTTTAAACAAGGTATGAAATTATGACCATCCCTATAGTTGTGTCCCAAGTGTATGATTCCAAGTACTGTGGATGAATGTGAGGATTGCATTTAATTGTCATGGCTGATAGACAGTAATATACCAGTTCTTAAGTACTTTTTAAAAATTCTTTTTACAGCTGTGGGTGACCTAATGTTGGCTACTACCACACCTTATAGTAAACATTTATATCAAAGGGAATATATTGACATATACATAGTGTAAAGAACATAATCTTCTATTATGTTTGCAAACTTCCAATAAAGTCTTAGTGTATATCTACATGCTGGTCCCAAGGAAAGGCAAAATAGATGTTGATTCTCTGGACACTCTCTGATTCACTCTGTTAGTGAAAAGTGTATGCAAAGCCACAAAATATAAACATGAGTTTTGGTCAACTTTTAATTTTTCCTGCATGGCTTTTCCATATTTACAAATGTGTCATACTTTTATCATGCACTAAAGCTAATTAATGAAAATTAATTGCCACCAAACTGGTGTACAAACCTACATGCTTTGATTAGACATATGTTTGGAGTGATGATGTAAAGATCATGGAATTCTCTCTCTTCCTTGTGCTGCCAATCATATAGGGAAAGCAGGACTCGAGTAGAGGTGCTCTGTTTGTATATATCTGGATGATAGTCTATTTTGCAACTGATATAGGTTTAGAGCAATTTGCAAGATACAGTTTTTTAAAAAAATGGCATTTTGTGTCTCAATAATTAATAAAATATTGGTTTGTTATATAGAGAATTGCTCAGAAATTAATGAAAATGAGAATTTTTCTGATAGCAGAAACAGTTCACACTTTGAATCAATTTACAGATAAATTCAGACACACGTAGGTTTTGAAGTACTAGAACTGTGAGAATGCACAGAAATGTGATAGATCATAGTTCTATAGCCTTCTGTTGAATTATCAGAATGATAAATATTCATTCAATAATATATCTGATACATTTTAATATGTAGAATTTGCAAGACACATTAGATATACAGAATTTCTGTAAATTCAAGAAAGCTGGGCATGAGATTAGTTAATAATAGGAATTTAAAGAGGTAACTTCAAAAACAAGCAAAATGCTTAAACTTTTTACTGTTATTGTGGACAGAAAATCTGTCTTTTCCTTCAACTATCTATATCTATTTGGTTTTGCTTACGTAAATACATATTCAGGCAATTATTTGGTAGCCTTGCACAGCTCTAGAGTGCATCTTTGTTGAATTGTATTATCAGGTCTTTAGCAGATATGTTGACAAACTCCTCTTAATTTTCACTTGAAGGACATTACATATATCCACCCAACTAAAACTTCAGTAGAAATAGATTTTGCAGGCCTGGAACCAAATTTGGGGATTGAATGTATGAACATCAGTATTCTGCAAAATATACGGTGACCTAACTGCCAAGTAACGCAATGAATGAATCCCCTTGCTATTTATCCTTTTGAGGATAGATGCTTTCTGTGTGGAAGTGATAGCTTCAGATGGTTCCCAAAGGGGATTGCTTTGCATTGTAAAACATTTGCCAAATACTGTACTGTGTTACACAGCAATCTGTTAAACCTTTGCTGTTGAAAATGTTTGTGTCCTTGTGTGCAGTTTCAGTTTATTATGTATTTATTAATATATGTTTGTTAATTCCTCTGCTTGTTCTGCTTTTTAGGATACATGGGTATAGATGAAATTTACAGAATTACATTGTAAAATAAAATTACATTTTGAATTTTTTGAATGCCTGTATGTTAGAAAGTAAGAATATTTGTAAACTTTTCATTCTTAGATCAAGTTATTTCATATTTTCACAAAATATATTTAGAAAAGAGCAATGGTTTTTAACCTTGGGTCCAGAGACCCTTGGGAGCCTACAAAGCCTCACAGCGGATCTACAAAACCCTGCTGCTGGACACCAGCAGCAGCAACAGGGACATGGCGGGTGTGTGTGTGTGTGGGTACTGAAACTGCTCCATTGTTTGCAAATGAGGGAGTAGTTTGGGCACATGCATGTAACATATACATTTGCTGCCATGTCCCTGCCACATCCCAAACTATGTCTCTGGTGACCACGGTTTAAATCTTCACTCAGCCATGGAAACCCACTTGGTGACTTCAGGCAAGTTACATTCTCTAAGCCTCAGAAAAAGGCAAAGACAAGAAGTCTTGCCAAGAATACCCTCCTGATGGGTTCCTTAGGGTCACCATATGTCAGTTTTCAAAGGAGAGAGACATGATGGCAAGAAAGAACCTCTCCCTCTCAGAGGCACATTGTTGTTCTGTGCCATGAAGTAACTTCTGACTTATAGCAACCCTAAAGTAAACATTAAAGTTTTTTTTTCCACAAGATTTGTTCAGAAGGGTTTGCCTTTTCCTTTTCCTTCCTCTGAGGCTGAGAGAATGTGACTTGCCTGAGGTCACCCAGCATCTGAGGGGAGGTTTGAATCTTAGTATCCAGAAGGCTTCAATAAATAAATAAATAAATATGTGAATATTTAAATCTAAATTTAAGTATTTAAATCTTGAGTTAAGCCTTGGTGGTCCCCAGCAACAAATTATAGTTGCGGGGAATCCCTGGAAAAGAAAAAGTTAAAAACCATTGGAATAGAGAAATATTATTGGCAGCCTAAATACTGTAAAGGCACAAAATCCTGTCTGATCTTGGAAGCTAAGCAGGGTCAGCTTTGGTTAATACTTGGATGGGAGACTGCCAAGGAATACCATGTGGTGTTGGTTATATTACAGAGAAAGGAACTGGCAAAACCACTTCTCAGTATTCCTTATTTAAGAAAACCCTATGAAATTCATGGGTTTGTCATAAATTGACTGATTTGAAGGCACATGTGCGCTTGTGTGTATGCGCGTGTGCACACATGCACGCACACACACAGAGTATTATCTGTATATTTAAAGAATTATATACTGCTTTTGAGCTGAAAGTTTCTGAACCCAGTTAACCTACAGGAAATGCGATTTTTTGTTTCTGAAGGGAGATGCTTGATGGACACTGTAGGTTAGGGAGAAAAGAGAAGTAAATTCGGCTGTTAACGTTAAATAATAGTGCTTATAATAACACTTAGTGATATCATTTATTATAGCTCTTATAATGACTAGTTGGAATGGATATAATTCAGGGTGAAGAGTCTGTTGGAACTGAAGATTCTGCAGCATGGGTGGAATAGCCTTGTGTTCCATCTTCTTTTGTTGCTGCTTGATGGAGTAGCTGTTGCTGGATGTTTGTTTAGAGAAAAGGAGCACCAGATCTACTTATTAGAGTATTTCTAACATTCTTCTTTGCAGGTTCCTGGAAGTATGATATTCATTGAGATCAAGCTACTGGGCTTGGTAGATTGTTGTTCTGATCTTTAAGATTTAACAGGCACTGAAAAGATGCTTCAGTATTCCACAACCTGATACACTCCAGAAGTGCTGAATGATAACCTGTCACCAAGTCATTATGGCCGTTGGGCCAGAAATCCTGTTGGCTAGAAATGGTGGGGTTTGTAGTCTAGCATTTCTGAAAGGCACCTGTGCAGGTAGTAGGAAGACTTCCTGTAGTTCAACATGGCCAGCTCTGCTTGCTTCAAAATGTTTACATTATCCATGCATGGATTGTTACTTCAATGAATTCAGTGCAAGTTATGACATATATTGGATATATTTCCCTGATTTGTGAAGATTTATAGATAGAAGCCATTTGTCTTTCCATTGTAGATTGATGGTATCTCTACAATATTATTTTATTTGTATTGTATTATGAAACACATCTATAGCAAACTTTTAACTGTTGGACATAGGGAAAGAAATAGAAATTAGATTATTGCTTTAGTCTTTTCCACTTATGTTCAGACAGCGCATCAAAGGAAAACACACTGCAAACAAAGTTTCTACCCAAGATGGGCTTTGGGTAGTTGTCTATAATCAGAATTGCTGCAATTCTGTGATGGCTGTACATGACTAAAATATATGTATATATGGAGATGATTCAGTTATTTTGTGTGTATGTGTGCATGAAGGGAATTAGACACCACACCACATGGGAAAGAAACACATTTCTTTCATGGAGAAGTTGATTTGTGCTATTATCCTTGTCTTAGACTGATGGAGTTCCACAATGTAGCCTTTTCAGGATCCTTTGATGTTTTCCCACAATTGGAGGAGATCAGACAATGTGAGAAGCCCATCTGACTCTTTTATTCTCCAAGACTGAGGCAGTCATTAGATCCAGTATCACTAGGGATGGAGAATCCACTCTCAGTTTTACAATCCCTCCTTCCACAGCTGTTTTGGCTTGTATGAGAACTCTCTTGATACTGATCCTGTTGGGAATAGGATTCACCACCTGGATGGCTGTCTTGCAACTAGAAACAACTCTGAGATGAGTGGATGTAAAATTGAGAGCAGATTCACCGCTCCTGCAGTAATGATCGCACCTGCTCCAAGGGAAGGAGAACATACAGATATATTACTTTCCATCCAGTGCATTACCTTGATGGGAGAATTTTGGTAGATATTCTGGAGTTACCACATTCTCCACACCCTCTTCTCTTTAGATCAGATAGAGAAATGAATTACAGTTGTGCTGTTTTCATGTCTGTTCTGATGTCGTCCCATTTGGAAGGTTTTTATTAGAACACAGTATTCTGTAGTTGGAAAGTGTATGGTGCTGTTATATGGGAAATAAAATAATTGTTCTTTTTCAAATGTAGGTATGATTCTTGATGTTGTTTTATATAAGTACTTTCTTATCTCTTATGTTTATAAGATGTCTGTGAACTCAGAAATAAGTTCTTCAGATGAATAAGAATTATTTTTTTTTAACCCATATTTTACTATTCAAAATGGGCTGCCTGTCTCAGCAGAGATACAGGTTTTGTGGATAGTAAGTTTAAGATATTAGGATAAGATTGGGATAATATTCTTTGACGTTCTCTATCACTGAGTGGGGGACTGGACCTGGTGGCTCAGAGGGCCTCTCCAACTCTATGATTCTATAAACATGTGTGACAGAGGATGTTGAAAGTGATATTTCTCTCTCTTTCTCTCTCTCCCCTCCCTCCCACTCCTTGTTTCTCTGTGTGTGTTCAAACTGAATTAGCCTGGTTGAAAGGTTGAAGGAGCTAGGGCATGTTCGGGTTGGTGAAGAGAAGACTGAGGAGTGACATGATCACACTCTTTATACATACTTCAAGGGCTGCCACCAAGAGGAGGGTGCAGGCTTGTTCTCTGCTGCCTCAGAGGATAGAACTAGGTCTAAATGGTTTTAAGTTACAGGACAGTAAATTTTGATTGAACATTAAAAGGAACTGATTGACAGCAAGAGTGGTTCAGCAGTGGAATCTGTTGCCTAGTGAAGTGATGAGGTCTCCTTCTCTAGATGTCTTCAAAAAGATGTTGGACAGCTACTTGCTGGGGATGCTGTAGCTGGAGATCCTTCATTGAGCAGGGGATTGGCCTCAATGGCCCATAGGACCTCTTTAGCTTTATGAATATAGGATTCATACAAGCAGGCATTTCGGGAAAGCAGGCGGCTATGATGCTGTTGGATCTTCTCTGCTTGTGCTCTTAAGTGATAGCCAATATGCAGATCTGTGACACTGAGTAGGTATCGTGATAGAGAGCCTCCTGTCTCCCCCTTTGTTTATTAGGTACTTATATATTCTGTTTTTCTTCCAGTGAGCTCAGTGACTATGTGCGTCTCCTCCTCCCCACTTCAACCCCACAATAACCCAGTGAGATAGGTGGGGCTGACAGAGTAACTGGGCTGAGGTCATCCAGTGTATTTTGTAGCTGAGCGCAGACTTTAATCTGATATCCCAAGTTTCAGTAAAAACACCTCAGTTCCTATGACAGAATTGAAATTTTATGACCTAAATCTAATTGCTAGTCTAACGTGGAATAAAGTCATTGAATCAATTGCTAAATGGCAAGTCAACATTTATGTAAGTTCCATTGATTAAATGGATCTGCTTAGCTGAGATTCGATGTTGGAATTTGATTCCATACCTTTTGCTCTGTAGCAGTGTGGGAATAATCAGAATGAATGCTAATCACTAAATGCATTCTTGACAGCTTTGGTCAACCTCCAGAATGGGGAAGCCAGCCTCTTTGCATTCTGTAAAGCTGACAACAGTGAAACAGCAGAAATAACATGTGGATTGATAGCCATTTTAGGACCTATTCCATGATGCTGAAAGTAAAGAAATCTTAATTCATCTCCCTTAAGTCTTCAAAGTACTGGTCAGTAAAGCTTTTCTGAGCCCTGTTGCACTTATGAAGGTGTGTGACTTGTTGCAAAATATTTTACAGATAAATTGTTTGTATCTGTTCTTTCTTAGACTTTGACTTCAGGCTTCTACTTGTCTCAGTTCTATATATTATTTTCAGCTTTTTCATTCTGAGGCTGAAGACAGTATTCTCTGGAAATCAATATCAGCAGATAGAAAGGAAACAGTGGCTACATTGGTGAAACAGTGCTTCCTGATTTCTTCTATCCTAGATAGCTACTGACAGTCAGTTTTTAATAATCCTTGTATGGACAAGGGGTGTGTGTGTGTGTGTGTGTGTGTGTGGTGACCTGACTCCATGTATTCTATTTACTGGGACCTATTTCAGTCAGTTTTTCCTAATGTACTTGTACCAGAAACTGCCCAATCTATTAGCATTACTATTGAGTGTGCTGACCTTCTTAGAAGCTTTCATTGCCACTTACCACAATTTTCTTCTGGAATGTCTGTGTAGTTATGTTTGCCCCCCTTCTTTGTGAGTGGCAGAATCTCATCTACTTTGCCATCACTGTACCATTTGTGTCAAATTATTGAAATAATTTCCCCTACAATACAAAAAATTCCTTACAGGGGTAGAGTACTGTTAATACACCTATTTCAGTCTTATGTGGCCAGTCATTTACATGTTTCCATGTTGGCAAGATACTGACATTCTTGGTAAAATTCAGATTGATATATCCTAGAAAACAGCGCTGAGGCTGCAGTTTTGGATACTATTACATTGCTGTCAAGATATTGTATCCACAGACAGAATATATGTGCAAAACGTTACTCATCTAACACACAAATTTCAGAGCAAAAGAGGGTAACATATTTAATGTCAAATCTAGCTTGAACTTCAGTTTTCTGTTAGGTAGGTACTGAAAGAAACACCTGTGAAATATCTGATCAAGTTTTTCCAGACTATAGCTTGGTCAGCTGGAATTTCCCACCATGGAAACAAAGAAATTTCCCTTTGCCTCCAGCTGGATGGTTAAAAGTAAAGACAGGTCTAGGCCATAAAGTTCTAGGTGGATCTTATCCCTTTCCCCACCTGCAAACTTCTTTGGTAAGCTAAATAAGGTTTTAAAATAAAGTGAATTTTATGTTGATTATATCCTAAAAACAACTAATTCTGAAGCTCCTTGCCTTGTTCTTGAATAAGTACAATGAAATGAAAGATGAGGTTTATTTAGTTTTTCTTCATTGTCTCTGTGACTCACACAAATGGGTTTATTGAGTCTGCACCATTCAGAACCTTCTATAGCTGTTAAGTAAGCCTTTTGGTGGTAGTCCCTCCTCCTCAATTGATGTGGTCAGCCTGATTCCTGCTCAGACCCTCAATTGCTTTTCATCTGCCTGCCACTGTAGCAGCGTCAAGGGAACTGTTGGTGAGCTATATTGTTTGTTTTTCTGTATTTTCTGACTTTTTGATTACTGGACTGCAGTTTGACTTCTTCTCTTTAGATCTTGATCTAGCTTTGGCTTTGGACTTGTCTGTTTCTGACTTAGACTGTTCTGACTTGAACTATCCTTTAGCTATGTTTTGGCTTCAGTCTTTTGGTTTCCTTCAGTAGTTAGAATGTCTTCAGGTTCTTTTAAGGAGTACACTTCTTGCAGAGCCAAAATTCCCAGTATTGATGGGCGCTGTCTTCTATGCCTGGGTTGTGTGCTTACTGTAAGACAATGACTCATCAAGTGTGCAAATACAGTCATCTAGGCTTAAAGCTCTACAGGTAAGCAACCCATTCTTCTTTGTCTAATCCAAAGAATGGTGAAGAACTGAATGGCAAACATACTAGGAGTTCAGGCTTTGATTAGCATTCCTGTCCTGTACATATGAAAAGCATAAGTCTGGATTCTCATTTGTCAACCTTTTAAGTTACTAAATATTAGACACATAGTGATTTGGACAAACTGGTTTGCCAAAGAACCTAACAATAAACAATTTGGTGCTAAGTGAAGAGCCTATAATAGCCTAGGTACAGCCTCAGGCATCTGTCCTCCCTTTCGCTCAGCCAAAAAGAGGACTAGTTTCAGTTTCTACGATTTAGAATCATAGAATCATAGAGGTGGAACAGACCACAGCAGCCATCCAGTCCAACTCTTTGCTATGCAGGAACACACATCAAAGCACTCCCAACAGATGGCCATCCAGCCTGTTTAAAAACCTTCGAAGAAGGAGACTCTATCACACTCCGAGGCAGCATGTTCCACTGTCAGACAGCTCTGACCATCAGGAAGTTCTTCCTGAGGTTCAGGTGAGATCTCCTTTCCTGCAGCTTGAATCCACTGCTCCTTGTCCTAGTCTCTGGAGCAGCAGAATACAAGCCTGCTCCCTCCTCAAAGTGACATCCCTTCAGATATTTAAACATGGCTATTATGTCCCCTCTTAACCTTCTCTTCTCCATGCTAAACATACCCAGCTTCCTAAGCCGTTCCTTATAGGGCATGACTTCCAGACCCTTCATCATTTTGGTCACCCTCCTCTGGACAGACTCCGGCTTGTTGATATCCTTCTTCAGTTGAGGTGCCCAGAACTGGAAACAGTATTCCAGATGAGGTCTAACCAAAGCAGAATAGACTGGTACCATTACCTCCCTTGATGTAGACACAATACTCCTATTGATACACTCAAGAATTGTGTTGGCTTTCTTGGCTGCCACATCACACTGCTGACTCACGTTCAGCTTGTGGTCCACCAAGACTCCTAGATCCCTTTCACACGTACTGTTATCCAGCCACGCGTCCCCCATCGTATGTTTGTGCATTCCATTTTTTCTGCCTAAGTGTAGGACCTTGCATTTCTCTCTGTTGAATTTCATTTTGTTAGCTTTGGCCCAGCCCTCCAATCTGTTAAGGCCGTTTTGAATTTTGATCCTGTCCTCTTGCATATTAGCAACCGCTCCAAATCTGATGTCATCTGCAAATTTGATCAGCATGCTATCTATTCCTTCACCCAAGTCATTGATGAAGATGTCGAATAGCACTGGGCCCAGGACAGAACCCTGTGGCACTCCTCTCTCCAGGATGAAAAGCAGCCATTGTTGAGCACCCTTTGGATTCATTCGGTCAACCAATTACAAATCTACCTAACTGTAGCCCTGTCCAGCCTGTATTTTACTAGCTTCTTTGCAAGATTTTCATGGGGAACTCTGTCAAAAGCCTTACTGAAATCAAGATATGCTATGTCCACAGCATTCTCTTCATCTATCAAGTTCATAACTCTATCGTAAAAAGAGATAAGATTAGTCTGGCATGACTTATTTTTGAGAAATCCATGTTGACTTTTAGTGATTATGGCATTGCTTTCTAAGTAATTACAAACTGACTGTTTAATGATATGTTCTAGGATCCTTCCTGGTATTGATGTCAGAGTGACCAGGTGATAATTATTTGAGTCCTCTTTTTTCCCCTTTTTGAAGATGGGAGCTACATTTGCCCTCCTCCAGTCTGCTGGGGCTTCTCCTGTTCTCCAAGAGTTCTCAAAGATTATTGTGAGCAATTCTGAAATTTCTTGTTTGTTGTATCATACAGTATAGGAATCATGCTTTAAAGCTTTGCCTGGTTCGTTAAAGAAGCCAGTTAAACAATCCTTGGTTTATTAGCTTCTTTACCAACTAATTAGAGTTCGTTTAAAGTAAAAATCCTACTACATACCTAAATGACAACTCAGGAATTGCTGAGACTGAAACTAAGGGGTTTATTACACTCATTGGTTGTTTGGAGACTGAGGCCATTTCCACACTACACTGTTATAGTACTATTATTCCACTTTCAGCATCCTGTGGAATTATGAGGTTTGTAGTTTACTGACGCCAAAGAGCTCTCTGGCTGAGAATTCTAAATGCCCCTCCCCAAACTGCAAAACCCAGGATTCCACAGAATGTTCAAAGTGGAATAATAGCACTATAACAGTTTAGTGCAGGCCCTAAATCCTAGTTAAGTCCTCCACCCTTTTATGCAGGAGATGGAGAAGAAGAGGGGAATAAATGAATACAAGTTTTAGCTGGACTCACAGAAACATTTCTCTATACCATTGAGCCATGTTACATGCAAATCATGCCATTGTGTGGAAACTTCTTTCTGAGCACCACTGCACTAACATCTTCCAATCCTTCTTTGAAATCTTCCCTTACACCTAAGAAGTTCATTAATGTACTCTTCAGTTTCACAAAATAAATGAGTATACTTGGCCCTCGACACTTCCTGATTTCACTTTCATGGATTTGATTATTTCTGAGTTTCTCCAACCTTTATCCCCCTAACCTCAAGCACTTCTTTTCCAAGGAGTGGAAAACCCTCTCAGTGGTTCCATTCAGGCTGGGCAGCCCTTTAAAAAACCTGCTACGAGTCCTCTTTCTTTTCCACCAACTGCTACCTGGCCAGCTAAGGATGGACTGCAGCAACACAAATCCTCTCCTGATGCCCTCCCACACAACCAAGGAAGGAGAAGGGCAAGAGAGAGGAAGTACAGAGTCACCATGCATACCTCCCCACTTTCCTGCCCCTTTTCCCTCTCCTTTCCCTAATGGGTTTGGACCCTGGGTACCTGCTCTTTCCATTGTGCCTTGGCTCCCTTCCCACACACATATACACACATTTTGATATTAGTGGGCTTTCTACTTTTGTGGGATCCTATGCCCCTAACCCTAGCAAATGGGGAGGGCCAACTGTTACATGCATAGCTGAAGATCACTCTATAGTCTATATAGTTTAAAAACACAGATGAACCCAAAGTGCCTTTAAAGTTATGTTTTTTCCACTTATCTGTAACAAATACTGTGAATTTCTTATCTATATTACCATCAATAATTTTGTTAAACTGCATCAAACTCTATAATTTATTTCAAGAGGATCATTTTTTTAAAAAAGCCTTGGCTACCAGACACAATTACAGTCAAGAAACACTTGCAATTGCTCTCCTAAAAAAGGCCCTTTAAAATGCAGCTATCTTGAAAAGAGCAAACAAATTGAATAGTGAGGATGAGACCAAAGAAATTAAAACTTAATCTAGGCAAGACAGAGATGCTCCTGATCAGTTGAAAGACAGATTGGGGAACAGGGATTTAGTCTATGATGGATGGGTTTACACTCCACCTAAAATCTCAGGTATGAGCTTGGGCAGACTCCTGGATTCAGATCTTAGTTTGAATCTCCAGGTTTTGGCAGTGGCCAGGAGTGTGTTTACACAGTTAGAACTGGTGTGCTAGCTGCACTCATTCCTTGAGATGTCAGATCTGGCTACACTAATACATGCCTTGATTACATCTCATTTAGATTCCTGTAACACACTCTCTGTGGAGCTGCCTTTGGAAACGGGAAACTTCAGCAGGTCCAGAATGTTGCAGCCAGGTTGCAGACTGGGGCAGGTTAAAGAGAGCATGTAACCCTCTTGCTGAAACAAGTCTTTTGGCTGCTGATCCATTTCTGGGCAGAATTAGGTCCAGACTAAGGCCTCATCTCCCTCTGACAGTTTGGTCAAGCACTAAGATCTGTGGGAGAAAGCTTTCTCTTAAATGTGCCATCATCACAGGTATGTTTGGTGAGGTCGAGGGCTTTCCTGATGTTGCTCCCAAGTTGTGGAACTTACTTCCTTGGGAGGTCTAATTGCCCCCTCCCTGCTGTCTTTCTGCCAGCAAGTAAAGAACTTTTTATTTAGCGAGATGCTGTTTTTAATATGTTGTGACAGATGGAGCTTTTAGTGAGGAGTGTTGTATTTCTGTTTTCTCATGTTTTAAATTTGTTTTTAACATTTCCTTTAGATTTTATTTTTAACTAGTACAATCACCCCTCCACATTTGCTGGTTTCCATTTCGTGGATTTCATTATTTGCAGCTTATTTTATCTTATTTATTTAGTTTATATATCATCATCCTGGAGGACCTAGAGATTATGAGAGAGAGCATTTCTCAAGGCATTGCTAGGTCCTCCAGCATAACTCTTTGGCCCACTTCTGCTGAAAGTTGACCATAGAATTGCACTGGAGGAGCTAGAGATTTCCAGAGAAGTGCTCTTAGGAAGAAAAAAAATCACATTCGCAATTTTTATTTTTATTAATTTTTCTACTTTCATAGGGGTCTTGCACCCCTAATCCCCATGAAAGTGGAGGGCTGACTTTATTTTTAAATAGAAATCTGGTTTAACTGTGTTTTCTTTTTTTGTATTGATAGTTTTGAGTTGTACTGTGCTTTTAAATGGTTGTAAGCCACCTTAAATTCCATATTGGAAGAAGGGAGCAATATAATTTTTTTAATTAATAAAATAAAAATCGAGTAGGCCTTTTGGGAACTTGAAGTACTACTTTCAAATAAAGCATCTCTATGAATTTTATGTCTTTATGTATTGGCTGGTTTTACATTTCCACTTTTGTGGAATCATATATGAATGGTTGCCAGCTTTTGCAGCATTCTGAGTTATCACCTTTTTATCACTTTGTATAGGCTGAGATGTCTCCAAAATAGTCCGTTTTTAATTCAGCATGGTTACATTTTTTTAACATTAAATCCTCCTTGCTCAATTTGGTTCTGTCAAAATATAGTTATAAATAGAACTGTGATCTTTTCTCATTATGAAATCCTGTCAAACTTCAGTACTGTTACAAACAGTTCTCATCTTATGAGTTCCACAAGTAGTTTAGATCACAAAAGCACAGCACTAAGTAGTTGTTTTTATGTCAATTTTTTCTTAAATCTTATTTCACCATGCTTTCCTGTTAGCGCAGTCCCTTCTTTTTCACTTAATTTATGTTAAGAAGAGCCAAAAGGTCTGTTAGCAATTAAACTGACCAGGCATATTCTGTGTGTCTGTGTGTGTCTGTCAGTCTGTCCTAGGGCAATGTTCCCTGAGTGAGGCAGAGGAAGTCACAAGTTTGAATCTCATTTCTGCTGGTGTGCTTCCTATAAATATCGCCACTCTTGTTTTTGATCAAGGCCATGCAGCTGTACTTTTACAAGGTAATGAAGTATAAGATAGTGCCTCATTTCATTAATAATTTGAGAATAAATTTAGGCAAATTTACTAAACAATACAGTGAGAAATAAAACTGCTATTAAAAATTTGCAAGCTGTGGATCTTATTACTGACAGTTGTACTAGAACTACATGATATACAGAAAGTATGCCAACTACTTTTCTAGGGAATTGGAGTTTTTCATGCTGTGGAAATAGAACTTTAAATAAGGGCCTTTCTAGTGATGCAAGTAAATGTTATTAATTTGTATTTTGGAAATGTCAGAGTTGGTTATCTGGCTGCTTTACCTGGTTGTTACTTTCCAGTGCTTATGCATGCAGAGATGTGGTTGCAAAATCTATTCCCTGCCAGCAAGAAGTATTCAAGTGTCTGTACTGGTGGGTGTTATTGAGCAGCAGTATAGGAGAGCCAGCGATATCAGTCAAGATCCTGCTACATACAGTCATCCTATGCAGTAGACATCAGCCTTCTCCCCCTGCCTCTACTGATGATAGCAACCCACCTTTTGTACACAAGTCACTCTTGTTTGTTGTTCAATGGCAGCAGTTGTGTTCACGCCAACATGTGACAGGCAGCCAATTATTTTCCCAAGAACCCCAAAGTATAATAATGTTTTATTAATACTAGCTGGACATATACCTAATTACTACCAAGTAATTTTAGGCTATAATCCTGAAGACTAGGGATGTGCAAAGTGCATACCATGGGCAGTAAGCAGTTACCAGGGCCCTGCAGAGGTCAGTGTCTTTGTCCAAAACAAAAACATATTTCCCTCTAAAATGAGCTTAACAGGCTTGGAGGGCAATTCTACCACATTTGGAGGTCCCCAGGGCAATTCAGTGTCAAACAATATTTTGTTTTTTTTCCAATATTTTTTGCCCCCAAATGCCATCTAAGGAACATGGGGGGGGGGCATTTCCGCCGTGGAGGGGAAGCAGTTTAGGCCCCAGAGAAACCTTTTTTGAAGCGGAAAGCGAGCAAGTGATTTCCTCTCATTTCCTGTTGTTTAAAAAAGGGCCTCTCCTGGGTCTAAAATGGCCTGGGGAGCCCCCAAAATGTGGTGAAAATTCAACCTATGCCCCCAGCGGATGCTTGAAGGCAAAAAAAAAAAACCTGAAGAAAAAAACCAAAAAACTTTTGACTTTTACAGAGGCAGGTGTTGGGGGAGGTTGCAGGTCTCCTGAGAGACCAGTGTGGCTGCTGGCCTTCCACAGTTCATTATCCTAGCTGTAATGTAGATAGTTGCACATACTTAATGTCACTTAAGTCACTGGGCTTAAAGTTGCATAAGTGTACATGTTTAGAGTCTTACAATGTCCCTATGTGGTGTTATGACTTCCCATATATAAAACCATCCCATTTGTTTTGGAAGGAAATGTTGTGTTAACTGTGGTCATAATATATGAAAACTGAGTTGACACAAGGTGAACTCTAGAATAATTGCCTCCATACCAGTCCCATTGACTTCACTGGATCTTTTAGAGGGATAGTATGTAACAAGTTCCTTCCATAGTGTTTCCATTAATAATCTATCCATTAATAATAACCTTTAGTCTCTTTTTCTAGCATGTGGTGCTAGCCTTCCAGCCTCAGAGGATTTGCCAAATAAGAGTTTTGGTAATTGGAACATTCAGAAGTCTTTGTTGTTGTATGCCTTCAGTTTCAAACTTATGGTGACCATAAGGTGAGCCTGCCATGGGCTTATTTTTTTTTTTAGCACAATTTGTTCAGAGGAAGTTTCCCTTTGTTTTCCTCTGGGGCTGAGAGGGTGTGACATTCTCAAGGTCACTCAGTGGTTTTCTGTGACCAAGCAGGGATTCAAATCCTAGTCCAGACCCCAAATCACTACACCATGCTGGCTCTTGTATAGTGAAATCTAGTGAGTGGGTTTGTTTCTATGTTCAAAACAATCTCTGCATGGATGGAAGAGGGAGTTCTCTTTGGCCCAGTTAGCAGTAACTATTACTCACTGATTCAAATTTTAATTCTGTCAGGGTGGTTAAAAGATTATCAACTTGAAACTAAATTAAAAACATGTTTAACACAAACTGTTCTTTGAATTGATCTTTATTCTAAATATTGCTTTAATGTATTGAAGTATGGTTAATGCTGAACAATTCGGTTAATGAAAAAGAAAATGCCACCTTAATTTTTACCATAGGCTGTACTGCTAACACACGCAAAAAGGTCCTTTCCTGTTTACTTCTTGTTTTAAAAATTGGCCTGGAGGGCTGAAAAATGTGGGTAAATGTACACTAGATGACATTTGGGGGCACTTTTTTTAAACTCCTGGGGAATCCAAGAGGCTGCCTGCAGGCTGCACTTACCTATCCTTGATATAGATATTTTGGAAAACATAAAGAACATACATAGGTTTTTGATACAATTTGAATAGGGCCACATGGGAGGTAGACAGAATCTACTGGTAGATTTATGGGCTGATTTCCAGTGTATATTCAAGCTTCAAAATTATTAGCGCAACTGCATGTTAAAAATCCTTGGTTATGGCTGGCGTTGTGCTAAATGTCTTTCCCAACATCAGTATTTGTTACCTGTAAAATAAGAATATCAATTTTTTTTCTGTGTTCAGTTTTAGAGTGTTGTGTAAGAATCCCTGATCTGTAGTAACTCAGATCTACATAGGTTTGTACTTGTATTTGCAGACTTGAGAGGATATGCAGTTGATAATAGGCTCTGTCTCTGTGTCAACCAGGTTGTATCGGACTCCACCTGTTTGAGGCACTATTTTGCACTTGCTTCTAGTTGATGGACCTCTGGATTCTAATAAAAGACAAAAGTAGATTCCACAAACCTGATGTCTGTTTACATCTAATTCAGAACCCTATAGTAGAATGCATTAATGAAAAGAGTTTCTTTGGGATCTGTATATATGTCTAACAATTTTCTCCAATCTGGGTCCCTCCAGAAATTGTCGGACTACAACTCCCATCAGTCCTCACTGTTGGCTGTGCTAGTAGGGCTCAGACACTAGAGCTGAGAAGACTGAAACTAATTTAACATATGCATATTCTTTGAAATCATTTCAGTGCCAGAGAAAATGTTCTTTTATTTCTTTACCGGAAAATTATAGCCCAATTTTAAAACATGTTGCATTCCATAATTACTCAAGATGCATGTAGCAATAGAGTGCTCTTGAGGCAAATGATTACTTTGCTGCAATTGCAATGTTACCCTGATTTTCCAAGCGGGTGTATCTGCCCATACACTTACGATTGGAGCATTCTTCATAAACATAAATAAACTAGTACATTGTATGATGAAGACTGTGCATCTTTCAGTTAGAATAATCTTGAACATTTGTTTAAATATAGAATCTGCCTAACCGCTTGCTTTTGGTTTGTTTCTAAAAAAAATTGATCAATATATATATATATGTGTATGTTTTAGTATTGTTCTAGTTTTTACAGATTTTTCCTGAACATTTCAGCTATAGGATTTTGCACAAAAACTGTTCCATATCCCCAAATATATAATGTGTAGTATTAATTAGGAATACAATGGTAGGATGTTATACTAGTTAGAATGGGCAATTTCAACATTGTAATTAACTTTTCAGATGATTATCTCTAAGAAATATGTATCTTATGTACATGTATCTAAACATTCTAAAACGACAGCTTTCAGTTTCTTCTTTTTTCTTTCCTTATGTGCTGTTACTAAGTTGTTTTATCTTCAAACATGAACTCTAGTTGTGGGAATCATACAGCCCAAGAAGATTGCCAAAATACCCTCCCAGAAATACCCCAACTTCAAAAATAATTATTGCCCATAAACCACAGTTTTCAAAAGCAACAACAACAAAAAAGTCTCTAGGAATGTTAACAACATTTGATGGTTGTTTAGGGGCTCTCCTACTCCTAGAAGTCCAAGAATGGTCATAGATAGCAATCAGAAGTCACTAGAACATCATTTACAGTTCCACAGAATTGGCAGTCTGCTGCCTGAATGGGCTCAGGGGGAATACAAATGGGATCTCCATGTGTATTCACCCCTGAATTACACATACTGAAATGAATGAATATCTAGTTAATACTGGTTTTATTTCAAATAGTAGTAACAGTGCTATCCATCTCAAGGAGCTATAAGCCAGTTGTTACGTTTAGGCCTGCAAACTAAGACTGCAGTGCTGTATCCATTTACCTGGGGGTATGCTCCTGCGACTTCAGTGGGACTTATTTTTGATTATGCACACACAGTATTGCACTGTTTAATTGATTTTTTTTCCTCATGACATGTTTGATTACTTAGAGATAGCCTGGGTAATAGGTAACAGAGATAGCCTGATTTATTTACTGGACTGCTTTAAAAAAGCGGTCAAGACTGATCTCTTCCGACAGGCCTTCCAAGACTAGCATTTTCATCGCCTCCCATCAATTGTCTTCAGTTGTCTTCTTGTTTTGTTAATAGTCAACTGCTTGTTAATTGTTGTGTGTTTTAAGGGGTTGGTTTAGGTGGGTTGGTGGATGGTGAGGATTGGGTATGTTTTTAATCTCTTTTAATGTATTAATGTATTTTATGTTGTTCGCCGCCTCGATCCTTGTGGAGAGGTGGGATAGAAATAAATTATTATTATTATTATTATTATTATTATTATTATTATTATTATTATTATTTAGATACTATGCAAAATTATCATGGTGTACTTTGCATATTAAAGATAAGTATCAGATCCCCACTGATACTGGTTATTGAACATTTTCTGGCAAATATTTGATTCACTTTTTTCTAGATAATACCATTGGTCTGATTGAACCAATATGTAGTTTGGTTCCATTTATTTTGGACCTGTAATTATTCTCCGTAAATTTTATTGTGAAATGTGAGAGATCCATAATGCAATCCTAGAAATCTGCATTTAGAAATAACAGACATATGGGGCTTACAGGATTGCAGGGTGATAATTAAAACCTATGCCGGTCCACTGACAAGCAATTTAATTGAGCTCAGTGGGACTTCTAAATCAATGTGCATTTTGTGGAAATATAGTTCACTGAAAATAAAAAACAGTACAATACTAAGTGAGGCTAGTGAAGAATGAAGCAATGGGTGTTGGCTCATGCTGGTCAGGGTGGGAAGTGTGGTGGAAGTTTTATTTTGTTTTTCAGCCTGGTAAGATTATTAAAAATTTTAAATCCCCTCTCCAATTGGAAGCAATGAAGAGGTGACTTGCTAGCATATTTAAGGAGTCCAACCTGTTCTCCTCTGGAGGGAATGACTTCAGATTCAGAATATTCATAGGCAGAATATTCATGGGCAATACCCTTGCCCATATCCTGTGCTAGGGTCTTAAGTGTTAACAAGTATTACTGCCAATGTGAACACCAGCAGTGGTGGACAGAGTTGGAGCACTGTATTGAGTACATGTTCCATAGCTGGTAGAGCTTATTTCTGCTAGCAGGATTTTACCTCCACTGTATCCTAAGCATTCTCTAAGCCAGCCGAGCTAGGACTGGATTGCTTTACCTCTCCAAATAAACATTTGCATGAACGTACTGCTATTCTGCAGAAACTTTGTTGATATCGTACTTACTTCTCCCTTTTTTTTTAAATGTTACAATCCTCTCAGCTTCATTAACTATTTACCCTTTAGTAAAATTCTAAAGTAAATTCTGGGACATTATTTTTTCAGGCCTTTCCTTCAAACTTCTGCCATGATATCATTTTGATCTGTCCTGACTAAAGCACACCTTTTCACCAGTGGACATTTGGGGACCTCACTGTCTTGAGAGTCTTAGCATTCTTTAGAAATAAATGAAGTGTGTGTGTGTGTGTATATGTGTATATACATACATACATACATACATACATACGTACATACACACAAATGTAATCATGGTTTGATGTTGAGCTGGACATACTGCCAACTATATGATTAATTTACAGAAATAAATGTAATGTAATACTTTGAAATTTAAGCTTTCATATATATGTATACACAGGAAACCTCGACCTGTCTCTCAACTGGTTGCACAGCAGGTTACCCAACAGTTTGTGCCCCCTACACAGTCAAAGAAAGAGAAAAAAGACAAAGTAGAAAAGGAAAAAAATGAAAAAGAAACTGCTAGCAAAAAGAACAGTCATAAGAAAACCAGGTAAACTTTGAGATTGTTTTGTGCTGTTAAGAAAATATTGCAAGATTGTGATCTTCATCCCTCTAAAATTTTTAGAAAAAAGCAGCAAAAAGCTACTCAAGTGTATTTTTATGACATTTGCTGTGACATCTTGATCAAACATGGCAATTAAATAAAGTGTGTGTGACATTAAGCAGGTTTCTTCTCTGTCTTTAGGACAGATGGTTAATGATCATATGAAAAAGGTCCACTCAATAAGTCCTACTGTCATTGCTGTTATATTTAAACATGTGTCAGCAACAATGTATTACAGCATGGGGAGGTAGTTTACACATAGTTGCATGGATTTGGAGAGGATCTGAGATGCAGCTGTGTGTGTATCTGCATATATAAAAACATTATTATTATTATTTTTACTTTACCAGGTTTCTTAAAATATTCTACATATGCTTTTTTAAAACTGTGAAATTCAGTATTCATATAGTTTAATACAGATTTCTAGAAACATCTAAAACCAAGACATGTTTACCTCTCTCTTGAAATTCAGGACACGAAGTCTGACTTATAACAGTGACTGTTTCAACAAAGAGCAAACCAAGGCACAGATGGAACATAGTTTTTGGCTCTCTCCCTTCACATATTTCTTGTGGTTTCAGATTGAGGAAAAGGGAATTTATAAAGTAAACCTGAAAACTGGATGATTTCTACCTGTATTGCAGTTCTTCACATAACTCAGAAATACTCAGATGAGAGAGAAAAAATCCAATTGTCAACTGTAATGTATCTGTATAAACTATATCTGTTTGTATACACTGCATATATTGTATAAACAAGATCACAACTTCACCAGGACTGAAAAAATTATGATTTTGTTTTCTGTATTGTGCATGATTTCAGGTGAATGGGCTGGGAAACAGCATTGTCTTAGACAAGGTAAACTGCAGTACAGAAGCCACATTTGCCAATATCCAAAATGGAAAATCACACCACCAGAAGTGGTGCAATAACATTTAAATGTAATTGGGGGGAGTTTATTTTAGGCCAAAAAAGGCATTTGCTAGAAACAAAAAGAGGAGGCAAAACTCCATTTCAGTGTCAAATTGTGCCCATCCCATAGTGCCTGGGGGCACACCTTTCTATTTGGAGGATAGCATTTTTCAGGGAGGGAACCAGATGGTGAGTGTGATCCACTAAGGACAAAAATCACCTCTGGCCCCTGAGAAACTGCCCACCCTGCCTTTGACCTTTATGAGTTGCTGCTTGTCACGATAGATGAACAGTCTGATACTGTGAGACAATTTTGTATGTTTATATCTCAATGATATAATGTTCTCTGTTCTTAATTGTGTTCACTCAACTATGATTGTTAACAGTATATTCTTCCTGGATCTGTGGCTCACACATATGAGACTGTGTCTACACAGAAAATCCCATTTGTGTGAGTTCACAGATACTGCTTGGAAGAATCACAGGTACAGGAGGTAGGTAACTGTTATTCTGTCTCTGTGTTGGGTTTGAATTCCTGCCACCATTTTTTGTGCATTTGTTATATTTGTCGGAAAAATCAACAAGTGCAGGTAGGCACTATTACTACTTTGAGAAATTGGTCTTACCTCTCATTCAGTATCAGGTCACATGCAATTCTCATTCACACTCACACACATTTGAGCAGGAACTGACTGAACTGTTTAACTCCCCTCTCTTGATTTTGCAACCTCAGTCTTCAGCAAGGCTGGGGAGTTAGTGGTTCTGCTGGAGACTCATCCTCTGAGTCAGAGACTATGTTTACTGCCTGAGAGAGCTTTGAGTAAGGTACTAACTGACTGAGTCTCATACTCACTTGAGCTCTCTGCTGCATGTTGTAAACTTAAAGGGCAGGACACAGATTTCTTTTATTCTTATTCCCATAGCTCCAGCTAGCATGGTCAGGGATGATGAGATCTGGAAGCTAATAATATCTGGAAGCCCACAGGCTCCTCATCTGTGTCCTAGGTGACCCAAATGTGTATATCTTGTTCTTAGTGTTAATTTTGTCATTATGTGAAGTCTGAAGTATGGCTTAAATCCAGTTGTTGTTCCCAGCTAATGTTGACTCATTGAAACAGTTCCTGAACAGTAAATGAACACTTACATACATTCCACTGCTTCAACTGATCTATTTTGGTTGGGATTAGCTAGAAGACCTAGACTAGTGAGAGCTGGACCCAGCACTTTTTCATCTTTGACACTGTAGCTTTGGAACTCTTTCCCTGGAAGTCTTGTCTGGCTGACTTAGACTCAAATGTTTTCAAGAGTTGTTGGGGTCTCTTCTAGGATACTGGAAAGCAGAGGTGCCTTTAGCTTAATAAATTGAAAAATATTACACCCAAGCTAGGTTTATTTGGAACTCATATCTCCAGATGCAGTCTGTTATTAAATGCTATTTCTGGAGAACAACAACATGAAAAAACCTTTCAATTCATGCTTTGCTTGTGGCTTTCCAAAAATATTTAGGGGGCCTTTGTAGAATGCAAGATGCTAGATGTGAAGGAAGCTACTTGGAACCTCCTCATATGAAAATAATTCTCAGTGGCAACAGCTATAACCATAACATGTCAGCATTTCAAGCCATGGGGGGAAAAAGGTTAAAGAAAATGTGCCATGTTCTTTTTCCTTTCAGTGTTCCTCCTACTTTCTCTAATGTGGTATGTCCTGTCCATGTCTGTTCTATATCCCAGTATGCCTGCCAAATGTGCTGTGCCTCCATGCTTTGGGATACAATTCACAATTCATAGTTTTGGATACTTGTTTTTATTAAATATTTGACTTTTAGTGAAAAATTTATCTGTGTGGTTTCCCTATATTCACAATTTTGATGAGTAGTGTTTTAATAGGCAGTGAGGATCAAGCGGTAACTCAGTGGTTGAATTCAGTGGTTGGATATGTAAAATCCCTGGATTAGTACTTGGCTTTTCCAGTTACAAGATTTCTAGGAACAAGGCTGTGAAAGATATCTGCTGGAGATATGGGAGGGCTGCTCACATTCCCAGTAAATAAAACCATGCTAGATGAATGATCTTAGAGTAAGGCAGCTTTATGAGTATGTTTGGGGTATAAAGACACCTTTAAAAGAAGAAATGAGGGGAGCTCTGAGTTACCTCCTTAACTTGATTGTTTATATTCTTCTAGGCCCAGGTTGAAAAACGTGGATCGAAGTAGTGCCCAACACTTGGAAGTTACTGTTGGTGATCTGACAGTCATTATTACAGACTTTAAAGAAAAAACTAAGTCACCACCTGCTTCCAGTGCAGCATCTGCAGATCAGCACAGTCAGAGCGGTTCTAGTTCTGACAATACAGAGAGAGGAATGTCCAGGTCATCTTCACCTAGAGGAGAAGCCTCGTCATTGAATGGAGAATCTCATTAAAGTTTATTTACTCCAGTTTCTTTAGTCTTTCCTCTTCCCAGTTTGCAAATATACACAACTTCTGCCAACAGTTACCACATTTTCATGACTTGTTATCCACCATGCACGATTTGTATGTTTACTCAAATATGATTTATGCCGTTTTATACAAGTAAAGTACAGCAATGAAATTAAATTTCATTGCCATATAACAAAAAAAAAATCAAATCAACTTTTTAGTCTTCATATTACAAAGGTGCCATGAAAATGTGGTTTGAATGTTCTTGATGCAGTGTTACTGGTAAGTCCATTTTCACCTTATTTTAGTGAATTCTAACACAGTTCTTGGATTCTATACTATTGGCATGTACTGAATTAAATTTTTATAACATAGTTCAAGCTGCCTAAATATGTATTATTTGAGAATTGTGAAACATAGTTATATGTATGCAAGTCAAAGATCAACTTAATCAACTATTGCTGCAAAAGACTTTTCGTAATGATTATCTTTAAAACACCTGCTGGTACTTGGTGTGGTTGAATAGGAAAAATGTTATTAAATAAAACGTTTGTATGAATTTTTGCCAATGTCTGACACATTTTACTAGATAACTGTTAAAAATTATGTTTGCTGGCTTCTCCAATATTTTCATCACACATTTAGAACATTTATTGTAATGTTTACAAGCAAAAAAGAGTAAATTGTTACAAGCATTAACTGTTTAGCTTTATAATTCAAGTGTAGTACTACCTTGTCCTTATACACTGGTATTCTATGTTAAGGAGCATTAATTTGTTCTCAAGTTATTAGGCATTTTGTTTTGTTTTGTTTTATAATCTAGATTTTAATACCTAACTACTGTTGATACCTTAAAATCCAAAAGTGATACTGTTCTCACTAGGCTTACTCATCTTTCCATCTCCCAGAGTAGCTCAGTGTTAAAGTGATATCTCAGTTCAGCTACAGGCTGGGATCCAAAGAGGCTCTTAAATTTATAAAAGAGTTTTAATGCAGGCTTGTGGTTTCCCTTTTCTTCTTCAGCCATGGCTCTTTGCACTGCATCAGAGACCATTCCCAAAGATCTCCTGAGTCTTGGAAGTGGGCAGTGCAGAGGACTGCAGCTGGAAGAGGTAAGCTTTGGAAGCTGAGCTTTTGTTTTTGCGTGTGTATGTATGTGTGTGTGGAAAATCCCTATGCAGCCTTTTGGATCCAGGCCAGTGATATTAGATGTTGCACCAGAATGAATAAATAAGCAAGTAGTGTGTATATATAACATTTGCTCCTATATCAGCCTTTTTCTTTTTTTTAAAGAAAAGATCCTTTATAAAATATTATAGAACAAATCATAGGAAAATGCAGTTCTTTCTTTTTGATATAGTTGTGAACATTTATGCATTTTAGCAATATATAGATACAGAACAAAAACATTTACAGTCCCCTTCGGTATTATGTAAACTTTCCAATAAAATATTTTTATGAGTATAGGTTTTGCAGTTTTGTTTACAATCAGTTTAGATGTTTGGGTGTACAAATTAAATAACAGTTCTTTCATTAGAACTATAAGAAGAAATAAATTGGGAGGGAAGATTGTTTGTAACACTAAAAGTGTTTTTATACATAAGCATGCCAATCAAATGAAGGATGCTCACAGCTCAGAATGTATATTCTATCCTGATATGATTCTATTTCTTGGTCTGCTGTCCTAGCAATTCAGAAATCATTTGTAATAACTGACAGTACAATCCTTACTAAATGCTTACTAAAAATGTCCTATTTGGTTCAGTGAGACAATCTGTCACTGATACTACAGCCTTTATAAGGGTATAAGCCCCATGGTGCTTATGAATTGACTTTTAAGTAAACATGCTTAAAATTGCACCACACTGTTATTATTTGCATCAGTCAGGAGAACATCCTAATTCATTCTTCTCTAACTTGTTATGTCTTCCTGTTGTCCTATTACTTGCCCACATCAGCATCTTACCCTCACAGGTACCATCAAGAATAGAGCAAATCCATGAAGATGTAGATTGACTCACCAAGAAAGGCTCCCTTTACTGTAAGGCCATCAGCAGTAAGGACCCTGAAAGAGCGAGAGAAGATACCTAATCAAATTATGTATTTGGGATTCCTACTTGAGTCTGTAATCTTATGCCTGCTAATTTGAGAGTATGTCCAATTGAAGTCAGCGGAACTAAACACATAGGACTGGACAGTTGAACTTTTTACATAGTTCATCTGGTTATTGGTGCAAGGAACACCATTCACATTCTAGCAAGGAGTTCACTTTTCCTCACTGAAAATATTTATTTTGTGAACCAGTATAAAACACTAGGGTGGGAATTTTGCTAATAATTCTAACCTGAAAACATTAAGTATAACAGCCTTTCATTTAGAATAATGGAATTTTGTAGCTCCTGCCAGTTGTGATGTTTGCTGATTTCTTGTAGTAATGTATTTTTCTGTTTTAAACTGCAGTACTTCTACAGGCACAATGGTACTGTCTATTTTGTACAATGTTAGTTGTAAAATACACTTAGTTGCATAAAATGAGTCTGATGTGATAATCTAAAACTTGCATACCTCATTTCTTGGTGTTGCTGTCCAAAGAAACCGATGTTAAAAGGAATTTTTAAACAGACTACTGCTGACATTGTTAAAATAAGATGCTATGAAACAGGATCTTTTTGCTTGGATTTTAATAGCTTCTAAATAATATGTGTCATTGTTATTACAGTCAGTCCTCCACATTTGTTGGTTTCAGTTTTGCAGATTTGATTATTCACGGATTGTTCGCTGTCAGCTCTGCTGCTGCCCTAGGTCATTTTTAATAGGGACTGCAAGCCCCGTGAGACTGAGAAACTGCAAACAAGGCTAGTAAGTCCCTATTAAAAATGGTGTGGGGCAGTAGTGGAGGTGGCAGTACGCCCCATCAGCCACCCACTTCTGCCTTATGAAGGAAACCTGATGCCTCAGAGCACATATGTCAAACACAAGGCTTGGCGGCCGAATCCAGCCTGCCAGGCCGTTTCTTGTGGCCCTTACACCTCTCCTGCAGCTGTGTCACTCCCCTACCTGGTGAGCCCGATCCCCACATTGTGGGCCTCCAGCTGCTGGTGTACTGAAGAGGGCCCAGCAGCCAGCAAGCACAATCTACTTCTACCTGCCCCTCTGTCTAAGTCTCACCATCAGACCATTGCCGCAGGTTACCACGGCAACGCTCCATGAGGCTCATGAGAATTGGACAGAGGAGCAGTCAGAAGTAGAAGTAGATTGTGAGTGTTTGTTGCTGCGGCTCTCTTCAGAATACCGGCAGCTGGGGACCTGCAACGTGGGGATTGGGCTTACTGGGTACAGAGGGGGGCAGACAGAGCCACAGAGGAGGGGCAGGGCAGAAAGAGGCACAGGTAATATTTGTCTGATTATTAAAAAAAAACTATTTTCAAAACTCATTTTTTGATAATTTGTATAATAGTTGTACACTTGAATATCTGCTTGGCATTAATTTTTCCTAGAGTTCTAATTTCAGAGCTAGTTATTATGAAAACATTTGTTTATTAAACAATTGTTTAATATGATAAAAGAGTAGATACATTTATATAGCCTTACAGATACAGCTGGCCCTTTGAGGGCAACCATAATGCTGATGTGGCCCAACATGAAATTGAGTTTGACACCCCTGCCTCAGAGGAATTCAGAGTGGGTTGAATATAGTGATCATACTTTTTTTCTGTGTTAAATATGGGAGGACCTAGAGTTATTCATGTTTTTTTCACTTTCACAGGGGTCCTGTGTCCCTAACCCAGCGAATGTGGAGGGATGACTATTACTTTTTAAAGGCAACATTGAGAACAATGCAAAGACTCATTTCCCTCTTGTTGTTATTCTGTTCCTGCAAGTGATTTCTGACTTATGGTGACCCAAAAATGGGGTTTTCTGAGGCCGAGAGTACGTGACACACCCAAGGCCACCCAGTGGGTTTCCATGGCTGAGTGGGGAATTGAACTCTGGTCTCCGAGGTTGTAGTCCAATACTTACACCACTGCACCACACTGGGTCTCCATTTTCTCCTAACAATCACCAAATTAAAATTTCTTTAAAAATGAATATGTTGAAAATAAAATCTACTTGAAAAATGTCTAGTAAGAAAAACAATCTCTACATGCTTTGCAGAGAAATGGATAATTAGCGTATTCAGTTATTAGATTTTCTATATTTTTATGGAAAAACCCACTGGATGGCCTTGGGTGAGCACAGTCTCTTAGAAAGACAATGATAAACCTCCTCTGAATAAATCTTGCAAAAAAACAAAACAAAACAAAACTAGCATAAGGTTGCCATAAATGGCAGTCAACTTGAAGGTATGTAACAATAAGATTTGGGAAATTCTCACTGTTTCACCATCATCCTTGTTTAGCTTAGTATAGTTGACACTGATTGACAGTGGCTCCCCAGGATTTCAGAGCAAAATTTTTCCTCACCTTACTTAGAAATAGTAGAGATCAAACCTGGACATGCAAAAGACATGCTGTAATACTGCAATATGGTAGGTCTTTGATCATGATTTCTTAAAATAGAGAATAGGACTCTTTTACAACAACTATCGTTAATACATTCCTTAACCATGAATGCTGCCCAGGTTATATGAGCAAGCAAATTTAAGGATATAACTCATGACTATGAAAGCAAAGGTAAACACTTCTCAAGGGACCTTTGTATTAGAGTCTGATTTCACCCAATTGCAAGCCTTAAGGGGAAAGCAAGCCTTAAAGGCAAACTGTGCTGAAGGAATTACGAGATTCTTTAATACTCTTTAAACAAGAACACTGGCATATTGGTTATATTGGAGTTTTAAAAAGGATTGCTATAGTGTTACAGTATCTCCAGTATTAAAAACCACTTAACATATTCCTAATGCCATGATTCTGAATAAAAAATATAGTACAATGCCACTATTTTCTTTCCATGCTATTACCATTTCATTGAGAGTTGTAGAGCTCTGGTTGACATAGCAGCTGTAAAGAAACACTACAAAAGGCTATCAAAACAATATCAAATCAGCTGGAACCGCCTATGATTCTGACCAATTTGGAGGTGGGGGATTACAGTTCAGGTTCATGCTGGTTAGATAAACCAATTAAAGAAAATCAAAGAAATAGTTGTGTTAGTCCCTTGCACCATAAAAAGAAGGAGGGGAAAGAGAAAACAAAACATGGCAGCACCTTTAAAACTAACTGGGTTTTTTTCAGCAAAGTGTTGTGTGAACCCACTTTTTCAGATGGAATACAGAGTGATATTACAGCCCAGGTTAAAAAGCATATACAATTGTGCGAGAGAGAGAATATTAATTCAGAAGATGAAATCATACCGTATCACGTTGCCCAGTCCTTTGAAAATGTAGGGCAAATGACATGATTTGCATCTTGCTAGATTATATTACGTTATCTCTCACAACTATAAAAAATAAGGTTTTTAACCTGAAGCTGTAATATCACACTGTACTGCATCTGAAGAACAGAGTTTTTATCCACAAAAGCAATTTGTCTTAAAAGTCCTGTTATATTCATTTTTCCTCTCCTCTCTTCCTCCAGTTGAATGAAAGATACCATATAAGTTTCAGTAGAATATTTATATATTATGGCAAATAAAGCTATGACTGAAATTGTAGACTTTAAATATTTTTGTAAGCAAAGATGACCAAATAGAGCAAATCAGTTGCTGGACATGCTGCGATAAAGCAGCAAAACAAAAATGGATCAATAAAATGCCCCAATAAACAGGCTTCTCAATTAGGAAATGGATTTAAGCTGTAATCCTGTTCGCCAGCATAAACCGCAGTGGTATATACAGTAATAGGCATAAAATGGCTGAAGATATGCTGGGGAGTGGGGGAATAACATATGAAGCTGCCTTTGTCATGAAAGAAAGCTGCCCTGCTTGCTGCTATTAACTGCAGAATAACTGACAAAATAGCTTCATCTGGCAACAGTGATGCCTCTGTTTGACTGCTATGCAGTGCTCTGAGGTATACTGCAATAAAGGAGACTTATACTGGCGTAAGTCACCAAGAGAATTCTAGCTTTAGTTGTAAGTATAGAATTTATAAGCCAACCCCTGCCTCCAGCGCCCATTGCATAGTACCTTTGTTTTCATTGTGTTTATCATTGTTGGAAGATTAGTATCTTCTCAGCTGTCAGAGGTGTGTCTCCTTTTCACATCAATCTGTTATTCATTTGTTATTGTATGTAGTATCTAGAGTGACAGCTAACCACTGAATAATGACTCAGGAAAATTACGTAGTGTACAAGATAAGTGAGATTTACAAGTACTGTTTTGTGGAAGGGGGTGTTATTTCACTGTAGGACTCGACTAGAAAGCATTTAAACCTACATTATCAGTTACCAGAGGAAAAGGTTTGCTTTTCACAAACTGTTCTCCACCTAGTATATGGTATAGATGAAAAGTTCATATATTTTTAAAACCCTTTTTATTTTCAGAATGTGTTGAAGGGTAATTGAACTTTCAGTGGATCAAGGTTTTGGAGAAAGAAGAGTTCCTTTGTAGTTATCCCTCTGACTGATTTGCACAGCATGCCAATCTGATGAGAGCATGCAAGTCCAGATTTACCAGAGAGGGAGAATTATTTTCAATATGCAAGACTCAACAGACTTAGAAATATTTCTGGGACAAAAACTGTTTTGTGGATCGATAACCCAAAGGTACTGTTCACCAGTTTATCAATATATTGTAAGAATGCCAATTATTTGCATTATTAAACAAGTTTATGTAGGATACAGTACTTGTATCTCTATTTGCATGGTCATACTGTAAAATGAAGGGTTCAGCCTTAATGCATCTTAGAGATTCCTCAAAACGATCAAATTAAAAAGGGGTACTTCCTTTCTTGTTTCCTGTCTGTGCTACTGACCTCAATGAAGATAGATTACAATATCACACTGTGGCCAGCTGGTCCCTTTTTCTTAACAAAGGTTAGTGAGCTGGAGTACATAACAAAAGATAATGCCACTGCCAGTCGTACATAACTTATTGTAAACTTAAATATCCTCAATGGAAGACACACTTGAAAAAAACAACTTGCCATCTTGAACTGCCTCTAAACCAGGGCTTGGCAATTAGGAAGGACTAAGGGAATACATTGCCCCACCCAGGGAATCTTGGATGGCTATCCTGACTTCCAAAAAGGAAGGGAGGAAGATTGTCCCCCAAAAGATTATCAGTATCTGTAGCATAAGTGAACTTTCAGGTCACTTCCTATGGAAAAAAAATGTATTTCTTGGGCCTAAAATAGCCTAGGGAGCTCAGGAAATTGCCCCCTTCCCAATCTATGTGGGGAAAAAAAAGTCCACAAAACAGCCCTTGTCACATCTGGCTAGATGTGACCACTTTCCCCACTCCACTGAAGGCAGTTTTGTTTGGAGTGGCTCCTGTATTGTAGCATGCATGTGTAAAGCAACTAAGAAGCCCACATTCACAGGGATGGCAAGAACATTTTACTTGTCTGGATGCTGCTTATACATCCTAGACTTTGTTTTAAGCTGTTTATCTTATGTGAGTAAGCTGGACTGTCAGCTGAATCTTAATTCAATACTGGTGATGGGATATCATCCAGGGTCATATCTGAGGGCAGCAGGCCAGTTATCCTTGGCACACAAACTGTCCTCTCCAAAAGTTGAATGGCAGAAAAGTTCAGGACAGAGAGCCAGGCAGGGCTGTTCAGAGCTGGGCACTGAGCACAGAATGAGCCACAAGGGACATGTTTTAAAATTCCCTTGTGTTTAATTTTGGGTAAGCAAGATTTAAAATAAAAACATCAGAACTGGATAGTTCATGTGTATATAAAAGACAACAGGATTCACAAATCCACGTAAAAAATGAAACACCGAAGTCTCGGATGGGCTGAAATTTGACAGTATAGTCATTCTGGTCTGTGAAAATACAAAAAAATTTATAATAATAAAAAAAAATTTTTTGCAGTTAACTTTGGGGAGGCTGTTTCATTTTTTGTCTGCTGTGGGGACACACAGAAACCCCAGCCTTCCAAATATCCAAGCCTTAGAGATTTTGCACACCCTTCTCAGCCCTGCTGCCCTCTAGCACATGTCTCATTCTGGCCACCTTTAGGGTCGCGCACATCTGCATTTAGGCCATTTTCACACTACACTCTGCTGCAGCCTCTCCTAGCTTTTTGTGTTTTCTCTCGTGTTTTTGCCACCTTGACCATATTGCTGGGCCGCACGTGCCTTGAATTTCCTCCGTGAACTCTTGGGCCATTTCTCCGCTAGACTGTTACAGTGCTATTATTCCACTTTCAACATCCTATGGAATCCAACTGCAAACCCCAGGATTCCATAGGATGTTGAAAGTGGAATGATAGCACTTTAACAGTGTAAGTATGGAGACGGACACGCCGACACAGGGGGCCGGACTCCACAGCGGTCCGCTTTTTACGCACACTTTCTTGAGAACCAGAAACCCCATCGCGGTGTATTGTAAAGTCCAACGCAACCTGCACCGTTTTGCGCCAACACGGCCATTCCCCGACGCCTGCCTCTCAACCTCTGTCTCGCCCCAAGCGGCCTTCGGCAGCAGGGGCCTCCCGCGCCTTCCTCCGTCGCTCCTCCCTGCGCTGCCGGCGCGCCGCCAACCCCACCCCTCTCGCCGTCTCCAAGCCGCCCCGAGCGCTCGACTCCTCCCCAGCCGGGTCGAGCGGCCCCGGTTGTCTCCGCCCTCCGCCGACTCGGGCTTCTCTCTCGCGAACCACCTCAGGAGCCGGTCCGGGGGTGGGGCGGGGAGGCTTGTCGCCGCCGCTGCCGCCGAAGGCGCCCGCCCGGTTTCGTCGCCTCGGCCCGCGTCGTTGCTTCTGGAGCGGGTTGCCGGGGAGAGGCGTTTCCGCTCCCGGCTAGGCCCCGGCTGCGAGGTGCAGCCGGGGCCGCGGGAGGATGCGGCGGCTGGCGCGGGTGGCGTTGCTCTGCCTCGGCTGCGGGCTGTGCTCGCTCCTCTACGCCTTCCGCCAGCTGGCCCTGTCGCTGGAGCAGGAGGTTTCCCGGCGCCAGAGGGACTCCGCTTTGCCCGTCCGGAGGCAACAGAGTGGCGGCGGGGGCGCCGTCGTCGTCGTCGGGGGCTGGAGGCGCGGCGAAGGAAAGCGGCCGGCGGAGACCCCGGAAAGGTACTGTCCAGGCCCAGGGCGGAGGAAGGAGGGTCTGAGTTGGGGCGCGAGGGAGCGGCGTGAAAAGAAACCCACCAGACTCTGCTCTCCTCCGTTAACGTGAAGGGCACCCCTTTCCCTTTTGTGCGTGTGGGTTTGAGTGTGAAGATCACCGCAGGAGCATCAGGAGAGAGAGAGAGAGTGCCCACGAGAGGGTGCCAAGCTCCGTTCCATCCATTTCCGCACTAGATTGTTATAGTGCTGTTATTCCGCTTTCAAACATCCTGTGGAATCCTGGGGTTTGCAATTTAGGGAGGGGCCTGGAAGTGGAATAAAAGCACCACTGACAGTCTACTGTGGAAATGGCCTAAATCCTAATAGGGGGCGGGCTGCTCTCCCACTCCTTTTTCCCTACCCTTTCCAGCCAGCATGGCATGGTCACGAGCATGGGTAGCCCTCACTGGGCTGCTTCACAAGGATGCTCCCGCCCATGTAACTTTCTTCGCATGCTTCCTCACAAGCGTCTGGCAACCTTTGGGTTCTCCTGAGCTTGCAGGCACCCTTCTTTGCTTTTGTTTTGGCTGCGTAAGGAGATATCCTTGGAAAACGCACAAGTGCATGCGCCTTCAAGTCGCCTATCGAGTTATGACAACCCCATGAATTTCATGCGGGTTTTTTTTTTCTTACTAGAACATAATTATTTGTCCATATAAAGATCAAAAGTAACAACAATCCTACACGTGTCTGTTCAGAAATGAACCCACTGAGTTCAAGGGGATATAATTGCTGTTTGTATTGCTTTACAGTCATTGAAAGAACTAAGCCGACATATCTCTCTTCTCATTCTCCCATAAAATCCACAAATTTAAGTATGGGAGACATTATTTTCCTTAAAGTTTAAGTACTTGTGTGTATGTGCCTTCAAGTTGCTTGTTGACTTATGGTGATCCCATGAATTTCATAGGGTTTTCTTAGGCAAGGAACACTCAGAGGTGGTTTGCCAGTTCTTTCCTCTCAAAAAGAGCCTGTAGCCGTGATTTCCCATCCAAGTATTAACCAGGGCTGACTCTGCTTAGCTTCCAATATTGAGGGATTTGGTGCCCTCAATGGTTAAGGACTTTGTTAAGGACTTAAGAAGCTACTTGCCCCTCTGAAAGCAGTACTGTAAAAAATAGAAAAGGATGTGAACTGGTTGCCATAATAACTCCTTTTGGCCTTCAGATTTTACTGGAAATGGATATATGTATTTTCCACAGTAGGGAGAATTCCAGTAAAGTTGAGAAAATTATAATGTTGCTCCCTGATGACACAAGATGAGTGGCTTTGGGATGCGGTTCTTTTACATTTATTTGTTGTGTTATTTATACACCATTGTTTAAAATGGCTTTCAAGAGTCACTCACACTAGAATAAAGATAAGGAATAAATTATTAAAAAACAAATAAGAAGAATCTTTCCGAGAAGAAATGTAAATAAATTCTTGTCTAAGTTTTAAGTCACTTAGTCAAAAATACCTGGAAGAAGCTAAGTCTAAATGAACAGAGTGGACCAGCCTCTGTTCAAACATGCATAATATTTTGCTGGTGGTATACCTGTGGTATATCCTTGAATACGTTTGTTAACACAAGGAAAAGCCGTCATCAAGTACTGTTGCTCACTTCACATTTGAATACCCTTCAACAGCAAATGCAACAAACTCACTGGGTCAGCCAGAGGATCCCCTGCTGTTTCAGGTTATGCGCTTTTGAAAAGTGACCCATTTCAGGAAAGACAAGGCGTCTTCTCAAAGAACGAGTTGTATATATGGATCCTCAAGTCGTGTACAGGTCAGGCATTTTGTAGAGATTTGGGAGGCCTGCTCTCCTGAACCATGAAATCAACTGTGAGTACACCGAGTAATATTGATCCAGTTGCTCTCTCTCTTTCCTGGCATAATCCACAGGACTGTTGTGAAGATAAAGTAGTGAGAACCATGTGCCTTTCCTTTTTGTTGTTGGGAGGCAAATGGGAGATAAAACATAAATAAGGGCCAGCATATATGGGGTAGGGCTGACACCTGGAAATAACATCACAGCAGACAGGAAGGCCAGCATGTACCTATTTATCAGCCAGAATAGGAGCTAATGACTATGGATTGCTCTCCTCTCTCTGCCAGAAAGACCACATAAAAAATAGTGCCTGAATTTGCTTCCCCACTCCCATCTCACTCTCTCCCAATCCTTTTCCAGAAGGGTAGAAAAGAAAAAGAGGAGGACCTTTCACTCAGTCATCTTCTTTGGTTTCTGTGAAATGACTTGGATGAGAAATGGCATCTTCTGTTTATTTTGTTATTTCTTATATTCTTTTATATAGTTTGGAAATTCACTTTTCAGAAGTAGTTTGTTCCTTCATTTATTACAGTTTCAGAAAATTCCTGTTATTCAGAACAATGGTGGGAAAAGTTAACTAATATTATTTGTTCAACTGTTTGTTTTAAGGAAGAAGCCTTAGGATTGATAAAAGAATGATATAAAATTTGGAAACTTCCATTCAAAATACATAAAAAAGTTTAGTGAACATAACTTATAAATGTTACTGATTACATCAGTAAAGTAACTTCCCCCTTACTTGTTACAATGCATTTAAAATGTAACATTATTCCATCATTGTTACCCGTAGAGTAATTGGTCATGAGTGACATTACTACTTGTAACTTGTTACTTCCATGCTCTGATATTTTATTTATTATTATGATTTAAATCATTCCATACAATTATTGTGTCCTAGACAGCTCCATTAGAAAAAAAAAGTCAGATTGTACCACTAGGCTTACAAACTGAAAACACAAAATACACGAAGAATGTTGGTTGAAGAAAAATGTAGAAGGCAGAGATCATTTGCTAGCAGGCAGGCAAGATTACAGGAGGCTTAAGGTATCATACCCTGCTGTTGAATTTCCTGGACACATACTTGGTTGATGTTGAAACTGGATGCTGAACAAGATGGACCTTTGGCCTGATTTGTGAGAGGTTGCTATTAAACGAACTTAGGCTGGCCAGAGACATTAAAAACAATAAAAAGGGCTTTTTTAAATATGTCCGTAGCAAAAGGAAAAAGAAGGAGACGATAGGGTCGCTACGCAGAGAAGATGGCGAATTACTAACGGGGGAAGAGAAAAGGCAGAATTACTTAACACCTTCTTTGCCTCAGTTTTTACCCAGAAGGATACAAGCACTCAACCTGGTGGTTGGGGAGCAGGTGAGGAAGCAGGGGAAATGAGGCACATAATAGGTAGAGAGGTGGTACAGGAATACCTGGCCACACTGGATGAATTCAAGTCTCCAGGGCCAGATGAATTGCATCCTAGGATATTAAAAGAACTGGCAGAAGTCATTTCGAAACCACTTGCTATAATCTTTGAGAAATCTTGGAGGACAGGAGAAGTTCCAGCAGACTGGAAGAGGGCAAATGTTGTCCCCATCTTCAAGAAGGGAAAAAAAGAGGACCCAAATAATTATCGCCCAGTCAGCCTGACGTCAGTACCCGGAAAGATTCTGGAGCAGATCATTAAGCAGTCAGTTTCTAATCACTTAGAAAGCAACGCGGTAATCACTAGAAGTCAACATGGATTTCTCAAAAATAAGTCATGCCAGACTAATCTTATCTCTTTTTATAATAGAGTTACTAGCTTGATAGATGAAGGGAATGCTGTGGATGTAGCATTTCTCGATTTCAGTAAGGTCTTTGACAAAGTTCCACATGACATTCTTGCAAAGAAGCTAGTAAAATGCGGGCTGGATAGGGCTACTGTTAGTTGGATTTGTAATTAGTTGACCGACTGAACCCAAAGGGCGATCACGAATGGCTTCTTTTCATCCTGGAGAGAAGTGACTAGCGGGGTGCCACAGGGTTCTGTCCGGGGCCCAGTGCTGTTCAATATCTTCATCAACGACTTGGATGAAGGAATAGAGGGCATGCTCGTCAAATTTGCAGATGACACCAAATTGGGAGGGTTGCTAATACGCCAGAGGACAGGATCAAAATTCGAAATGACCTGGATAGATTGGAGAGCTGGGCCAAAGCTAACAAAATGAAATTCAACAGAGAGAAGTGTAAGGTCCTCCACTTAGGTAGAAAAAATGGAATACAGAAATATAGGATGGGGGACACGTGGCTGGATAGCAGTACGTGTGAAAGGGATCTAGGAGTCTTAATAGACTACAAGCTGAACATGAGTCAGCAGTGTGATGCGGCAGCCAAGAAAGCCAATGCAATTGTCGGCTGCATCAATAGGAGTATGGTGTCTAGATCGAGGGAGGTACTGGTACCACTCTACTCTGCTTTAGTTAGACCTCATCTTGAATACTGTGTCCAGTTCTGGGCATCCCAATTCAAGAAGGACATGGTCAGGCTGGAGCGGGTCCAGAGGAGGGCAACCAAAATGGTGAGAGGCCTGGAAGCCACGCCCTATGAGGATAGACTTAGAGAGCTGGGTATGTTTAGTCTGCAGAAGAGAAGGTTAAGAGGGGACATGATAGCCATGTTTAAATATTTGAAGGGATGCCATGTAGAGGAAGGAGAGGACTTGTTTTCTGCTGCTCCAGAGATCAGGACAAGGAGCAATGGATTCAAGCTGCAGGAAAGGAGATTCCACCTGAACCTCAGGAAGAACTTCCTGACAGTCAGGGCTGTCCGGCAGTGGAATATGCTGCCTTGGAGTGTGGTGGAGTCTCCTTCTTTGGAGGTTTTTAAGCAGAGTCTAGATGGCCATCTGTCGGGAGTGCTTTGAGGGTGTTCCTGCATGGCAGGGGGTTGGACTGGATGGCCCGTGTGGTCTCTTCCAACTCTACATTTCTATGATTCTATGGAAATCTCTTATGTGCATGTGTCTTTGTTTTGGAATCAGCTGAATGATACAGCTTAGTTTCCTGCCTGTGCAGATACTAGCAGACGGGGTCCTGTTAGTAACTTACTATGGTGTAAGTTGGAATTATGCCATCGTAAGTGGGGTTTTTGTTTGGTGTTTTTGTTTTTGTCATTGCAAAGGTCAGAATTCTCTACTGACATCATGGAATGACCAAATTCTCCCCAGGATTCACTTTTCAGGACCTGCAGCTCCCATATCCCATTGCCTGTGGAGGCATTGGAGTAATGTCTTTCTGAGTCCCTATAACCAGATGCAGGGAAATGACATAATCTGCCAGTGCCCCCTGCTGTGCATGAGCTGCTAAATGGCCATGCAGTGTAGGCTGCAGCAACTAAAACGTGAGTTCTGGGGTGCGCATAAGAGGGAAGATGTATTGTAATTCTGCCTATGTGGAACTTTGCAATATATCTCCCAGTGTAGGATCTTTATGTTCTTGAAAGGTAGGAAATTGGCCTCAGGGCTACTAGTTTCGCCCTCCCCCATGTTTTAAGGTAAAATGGGGATAAGGCAAGGTGCTATGCCCTTTTACATCTTTAATAGACGGGAGTGTTTGGAAGGGGACAGCAAGGAACGTACTCCTTCTCTTTGGACACATTTTTATCCAGAACATGTGCACACTTAAACCTCACTTAGTTTACATTATTGAAAGGATTTACAATAACATTGGTAGGTTTAGAACCTTAATACATGATTTAAGATGCTCGGGCACCAATGCAGCCTGATTTTATCTGTAAAAGAAACCTAAGTAGCATAGTTATTCCCATGTAACTACAGAGATGTGTAACATCCATGGAAAGCTTAAGCAGTGTGACGCGGTATTCACAGTGCCAGAATCAGGTTTTGATCTTGTACCTCTCTAAGGCCCTTTTCACATGGCATTTTCCATACGAAAGGGTGCCTGGAGCGTCATACGATTGTGAGGAGTGATCTGCATGACGCACTCACAATCGCGCGACGCTCCAGGGTAGGGCAGGCGTGGATCGTGCTCCTTTTCATTTTCGGCTAGAAGCCGAAAATGGTGCGCGATTGCACATTGCTCCCAAGCCCCACGTGCACTTACCTGCCGTGCGGAGCCTCTGGAGCCACGCCGGTCGTACGTCCTGCCCCAGCACAGCCTGGGAAGGTCCTAGGCTGCACTGCGGAAGGAAGAGGTGGGGCTCTCGCACGAGCAGGCAGCTTGTGCGGAGCCAAAGAACCCTGGATATGAGAGCCTCTCGTCAGAGGCTGCTTGCGCGATCCCCGCACTCCAGTGCCGGAAGAAAGTAAGTTGCGGAAAGTGTAGACACCAAAATATATCTTGTGCCAAAGTAAAGTAGAGGCTTCCCCCACTTATCTGACAGGTTAGGGACTGGAACACTGTCAGAAAATCCACTTTCTGACAGTGTTCCGGTCCCTAATCTGTCAGATAAGTGGGGGAAGTCTCTACTTTACTTTGGCACAAGATATAGTGATACAAGATCAAACTCTGATTCCGGCATTGTAAATAATAGCACTAACAGTATAGTGCGGAAATGGCTGTAGTTTTCTTTTGGAGCTGATACAAGTATGTAACCACTGTTCTTCTTTCAAACCCTGGTCACAGAGATGGGCAGCAAAGAGAACAAATAATGAATATTAACAGGAAGTATGAGAATTATCTTGAAACTCTCCAAGCCTTGAATTCCTGTTTGGAGGGCCTGGAAATACAATAGTGCTCTCTTCCCTAAGTGGCTTTGGCAACCTCATTGTTTAGAGACATGCAAAGCTTCTTATCCTAGATCAGCAGCCCAGAATATGAGAGGATTAGCCTGGTATAATTTATAAATCATTTGCATTCAGTACTGACCTGAATTGCAGGTGGTAAGCACCAGTTTGACTTGCTGTCTATGCTTAACTGACAAATAAGGCAAACGAGTGGTGAGCACTGTTGCCTGTTAGCTTTCTCAGAGTTCTCCTGAAATGCTGAACACCCACCTTTCTTGTATTTGCTTAAGTAAGTAAAACACTTTTCCCTCTGGTCACCTTGAATTATACTTGGAAGCAAATTGGAAGCCAGCCCACTTGTTTCAGGCATGGTGGCATTTGGTCTCTAAAGCACATGTCAGACAACAGTCTGGCCACCACATTTTCTTCTAGCCTTTGCTTCTGAACACTTTTCAAGAGCTGACCCATGTGAAGCACATCACAGTAGTCCAGTTAAGAGGCAGTTATGCTTTGGATTACTTTGGGCAAATCTTCCTTCTTATGAAGGGGCTCAAAATGAGGTAAAACAACCTGTGGCCATAGTAGTTGCTTGGTTTTAAAAGAGAAGTAATGTGTTCAAGAGCATTCCCTTGTTCCTTCAGAGGATATAAATATTATGTGCATAGTGTACATATAAAAAAATTAAAGTGTTGCTTCAACCCTGAAAAGGGATCTGGCAAGGGTCAGACCTACCTATGAAGAATAGCTTATTTCTAGCACTGCTGGTCATGAGGTCAGTCCATGCTTTCCTATTACTGTACATTGGAAATAGAGCATCATCATGCATCAAGCTGATTTTGTATCTTAAGATAATTGATGATTTCAACATCTGGTAGTAAGATGAAGATTGGGATTTAATTCGTACACTAAAATCTCTGGTCATGCCTATACAACTCCTTTTAGTCACTTCTTACTAGTAAGATGAAAGCTGTGATGCAATCTTATTATTGCTGTTCTAGTTCTTCTAGCAAGAAGGGTTCAGACTCTTACAGAAGCATTACCCTGAAATCAGGAAGCTTGCCTGAGGTTGTTCTGACTCAATACGGTGTGCCCTAGAATAGACATGAAACAAACTTCTGCCGCTGCACCACCTCTTCATTTGTCTGTTTTAAAGGAGCCTAGCATTGACTTGTTCAACGTCTGTAATTAAAAGAGGTGGAGATTAGTTTTAATCAGGAAAGTTTGTTTTCCAACATAAATGTTTGAGTTAATGAGCTGCTGTATGGGTTAGGCAACTCATATGACTGGAAATGAGATGTCCTATCAGCCCTGGTGCAACTTTGTTACCCATGCAGGTGTTGCTGCAGATACTTCTATTAAAGGGAGTTTCAGTTTAATGCACATCAGTTGTGTCATGAGAGTCATATCTTAATATGATGAAAGCCATTCAGTGTGCACATGCAGATTTGGTGTCTCTATATTAGTTTAGTTAAATTGTGGGAAGAGCAAGGATTAGTCACTTTTTAAAGCTCTCAGCACTATTTTTTGGTGAGGCTTGCAGTTTTGTAATTAACTTTTCAGTGTAAGTGTATTCATTTTCCAGTAGTGATACTGTCATGTCAAATACAAGTATATTACAATTGATTTCAGCTTATACAGAACTAAAAGCTGGCCTGTTAGGTACTCACAGTGATGATCTAAGAAATCTTTTATTTTTCAGATTCTGTGCTCAAACTGTCTTGGTCAAGTCTTACAGATTCAGAGCTGTGGCTTCCTTGATTGAGTTTATCCATCTGTAATGCATCTTCTTTTCCTAGTGCTTTCAACTTTAGCAAGCATTATAATCTCTTCCAGCAAATCATGTTATTTCATGCTATGTCCAAAGTATGATAGCTTCAGTTTAGTTATTTTCGCTTCTAGTGGGAGTTCAGGCTTGATTTGCTCTTGGGCCCATTTATTTGTCTATTTTGGTGGTCCATGATACCCATAGAACTCACTTCTAACACCGTATTTCAAATGAGATGAATATTTTTCCTGTCAGCTTTCCTAACCATCCAGTGTTCACTTTTGTGTATAGAAAATGGAAATACTATGACATGATTGATCCCAACTTTTGTATTCAGTGATATGTCTTTACACTTGAGGACCTTATCTAGTTCCTTCATAGCTGCCCTTCTGAGTCTTAGTTTTCTTCTGGTTTCTTGACTGTAATCTCCAGTTGAGCCAAGATATTGAAAGTATGTAACAAATTGGACATTTTCATCACTCACTTTAAAGATATGTAAATCATCTGTGATTTTTCGTTGTTTTCTTAATTTGTAGCTATAACCTTGCTTTTGCATATTTTCTCTTTATCAGTAGTTCTGAGCATTTGATGCTTTCTGCTATTAATATGGTATCATCTGCATGCTTTAAGTTATTGTTAGATTATGTTTTCACATCTCCTTCCTCCAATTCTTCCTCCAATGGCTTTTCTTCTGATATGTTCTGCATTTAAATTAAGTGATAGGGCCATAAAGTGCAGCCTTGTCTGAATTGGAAACCATTGTTTTTCGATTCTGTGTCCTAACAATGGCTTTCCATTAAGAGTATAGGTTGCACAATTATAACAGTCAAATGTAGGAATACTACCATATCTTTTAGAGTGATTCATTTTTTTAAAAAAACTTCTAGATAAAATGCTTTACAGAGACAAAGGTTTGGTCTATCTTCTGCAAGTTTCATACACAGAAGCTCCTCATTTTGCTTTTTATCTGACACAGATAAATGGTTTCAATGGAGATGTTATTCCTGATGTCAAAGAACAGTCATCTGTCAGCACAGTTCCTTCCAAATACTGAACTCGAATAAATAAGATGGTTGATTGCGAGAGTTCTTAATCTTTTGTTTCTACTAGAATTATTTGCTGTAATGTCAATTAGTAGCGAATAGCTTGCACTGCAAAAACAAAAGAAAGCAAAAACACACAAAAGTCCCAAACTTTGTTGTTTTTTAAGAAAACCCCTCCAAATAGTAAGTGTCCCATCCTGTGCACACTTGCTTAGTACATATTATTATGTACATATTGCTTAGTACATCCTATTGAAAAAACTTATATAGCACCTACACAATTTACTTCTGAATAAATTTTCCTAGTGTTATACCATATACCACTTATCAATAGGTCTCTGCATAGGCTTTATGCATAAGATCCATAGTCAAGTTACATTTGTCTTGATATGATATGAGGAAGCAGAAATACTCCATTACAACCTCTAAATAAGATAATTAACATTCATACAGGATTGTTTCTGTCTCACCCTGTTAGGTGTAAGAATGTGTCTGTATCTTACTGGAATTCCTATTGGATGCTGCCCTCTGATGTTTGTGGAAAGAACTGCTTTTGGGAAGCTGCTCGTAGGTAGGCTTTGACAGTCTTAACTGCTCAACTAGCTCTTTTTAGATAAATACCAATCTGAAAATACAAAAAATGTTGATGAAAATAAAAGGTTCCCATTTTGAAATATACATATTTCCTGATAAAGTGAACAAACTGACTGGTTGCTCAACCAGTTAAAACATATTACTGTGCAATCAGATTGGGCCTTTACTTACTTTAAAGAAATGACCCTTGTGCACTACAAAATTGTATAGACAGAATTTTTTTTGCTTCTCTCTTTAGGCATATAGTTTCAAGCAAGATCACTTGGCAGTGCTAAGAATGTTCAAGAGTGAAGGCACAACTGTTTTCATCAACATTTTTAATGGAAAGTTGATGTATATAGTTTAGAGGTTTGAGCAGAAGATTGATGTGGGGAAGAAGTGGTTTAAGAAGAAAAGGAAGAGCTTGCATGTCAAGATCACACAAAATTTCACTGTTCCAAACTTGGTAATCATGACTTTCCAGTTTGGGTATAATAAAAAATTGTGATTATTTAAAGGCTTCCTAGCACACTAGTCACTGCCAAGAAGTGAAAAAGAAGGGGTCAACATGAAAACAGAGCACATGTACAAAATCCTTGTGCGATTATCAGGTTGGTAAGCTGAGAGATGGTTGCCTGACTGGCCGGGGTGTTTGAGAATGTTGTCAAATTCAGTTTGACAACATGATTTAAAAAGGCTTAAATATATTCAAATTTCACTTTAAACTTTGTTGATAGACAAGGAAGAAACACAGTGATGTACTTTTGCCCAGCTGATTATGTAAAAATTTGATTTTAAAACAATCATTCTGACTTCAGTATAGTGACAAACTTATCAGTCCAAATTTGGTAGCTACAGAATAGTGGTTTCTTATGAAAACTTTAAAGATACCAATGAAGCAACTTTTGTTTTTGTGGAGTAGTTCTCTTACAGCAGCATGGGACTCTTAACTAAAGTATGTATCAGTGTAATGTACTTTTAGCTTGGGAAACAACATGACTAGGGAACATTTTTATTTACTGGTTGCTGTTTTTGGTATAACTTCACTACAGTGAAGAGGCAGTAAATCTCAAAAGTGATCCTTTCAGATTTTTTTTTACTGATTATATTATGCACCACAGTTGTAAATACCATTTTCTGCAAGTTAAAGAACACTAGGCTGTGATGCAAAGAACTGCATTACTAGTTCTATGTATTGAAAGAATTTCTGTGTCAGCAGACTATGAAGCGAACTATTTTTGAAATTGAGAGGAAATTCAGAAGCAGTTTGTGATAGCACAGCAAATCCTGCTGTTTGGGGGAGGGGAGTTTAAAAACTAAATCAGTGGGATTTAAATAAATATTAACATATCATTCAGCTGTTGATTACATATGTGTGCTGTAGCAATTGGATTTACATCTAAAAACTGCACGGAACATGCACAAGCTCGTGTTCCAGGTTCCAAAGGCAACTGCTAGTACAGTCACTTCCTTATGAGAAGATAGAGCACTGATTATTTATCATACCTGGTTTTTTTTAGTATACATGGTAAATACATGTTACTGGGGCGGGGCAGAAAACAGAGTCAAACAGTGCTATCGGTAAACCAGAATTATTGTGACCAGCTGTTTGACTCAGCCAGAAACGTTTGTTACGTGTTATGGCTTGAATCATTTCAATGACTGTGATTGTTCTAATTTGCTTCAGTGTTGCCGTACAGTGCCCTGGGGATAACAGGAATAGGTGAGAAATAATAAAATAGCTTTTTGAAGGACATTCTCTATATTTGTATACCACATTTGCTACTCATTTCAAAAAGTACACAGGCTAGTGAAAGCTTGAAATGTTCCTTCCTTCATTGTATTTCACATATTTTGACCTACTTGGATAGAAAGTGAAAGGAGTAGATAAAGAGTCAGAGCCGTAAAAGATCTGTTCTCTGCTACTTCTTGAGTTCCCCGTTCGTAATTTCCCTTTCACACTAGTGAACTTTCCTAATTTCCTTTTCTAAGGCAGGAACATTCTATTCTGGCTGTGAGGAGAGAATCCGACAAACAACTTAGCAAGGCTTTTGCCGGCAGTAGGAAGGAAGTCTGAAGAGAACAGAATCCAGGAACTACCCACCAGTGATTGGCAGAATTAAATGAGACACTGTCCTGCTTCTTTGTGGTCCTTACACTATTGTTCATTTACTCCTTTGCCTTGTAGGAGTCTCATTGCTGAATCATTCTTAAGATTCCTGTTATCCTAATGGGAAATAGCAGGTGTTCAAACAAGAATTAAACCACAAATAAGTTAATTCATGTTATACCATGGGAAAGCTTGCATTTTCTAACACAACTATAATGTGTCCAGATGATTAAATTAAGCACTTACGGAATGCATTTCTTCTTCCTGCTTTTCGCTGCTGCAGGTATACTTCAGTTTCATGAAATAGATGTGTTCCTGGGTATTAATTCTTTAACCAAAAATTGGGTACCAGAGGCAGAAATAACATGAAACAAATAGAGATAAGTTCCTAAACCCCCTCCCTCCAAAAAAGATGTATATGCCTGCATGGAAGAGGCAAGGTAAAGAGCAGCTGCCTCAAGAATCCCTTATTGTGCATGTACAAATAGCAAAACCATTCATATCACAGAAGTTTCATATGCCCATATCCTGTTCATACAAACTTTGTATAACATAGCTATCAGGGTTACTGTTGCAAAATCATATTTTTGAATTTGCTTTAGTGGCTTGTCCATTTTCCAGATACAGAAGAAGGCATCATTATTTTTAAAAGTAAGAAATGAGGTTATAAGTATGGCATGAAAATTACATTGTCTCTAAGAAGGGATATTTAAGTATAATTTAGAAAAGTAAAGAGTTTTTTCAGGCAGTTTACAGTAGGCTGTATTCTCAATGAAATCTGTTCATGAGTTCTCTGAAAAATATAAATATAAAATATTATTTTACAAAGCATAACTGTGTAAACTAGAAATTAAGGTTATTTTGCCTTCACAGTGTGTTTTGGTAGTTTAAAAAAAGTTTTAAAAAACATTTTACTTGATAGCAGTTGAAAGCATCTTTTGTCATTTTCTCTGTAGTTGTCATATGCCCTCCATAATTTCCTTTAAGTCATAAGTGTGTGTTAGATGAAACAGATACAATTTGGATAAATAATCTTAAAATATAATATAAAAATATTTATATTTAGTGTTGTCTCTTTGGAAAGCGATAGCGTTTGTATTTTTTGTTTCAGATACGATTTCATGAAAACACACCCAACTGAGGTGATGCATTTGGCAGTGGTTGCCTGTGGTGAGAGGTTGGAGGAGACTGTTACTATGCTGAGATCAGCCATTATTTTCAGTGTCAAACCTCTACAGTTCCACATTTTTGCAGAAGACCAGTTGCATCATGACTTCAGAGAAACAGTAAGTATTCAGCTGACATTGTACTGTTAACTACTAACATAATTGCTTAAAGTTAACTTTACTTCTTTGACTATATTGCCCTGCTACCCTGTCTGCATGTTTGAGATAAAAGAATTTTGCTCCTGCTTGGAAATAAAACTCTAAATTGTTGCATGTGTATGCGTTCTTAACTTTCTAGTTGGGATAAGGTGTATCTTGGATGAGCAAAAAGTATATAACCCAGGTGTTTTGACAAGTTTTCTGTAGTCAGCCTCTGGTGAATCTGTATAGTCCAAGCCCTCTGCCTAATCTTTGAGTGCTCTACAACATCCAGGAATCACCTGGAGGTTGCAGAGTACTCTCTACCCTTTGCTAACTCCAAAATGTAAAGAAAAGTGATGGCTTGGTCACTGCATGGACAAACCAATAATCTCCTATTCAGAGGTTTCTTTACAGAGCCTCCTTCTACCCCACTTACGCATCTCTGAATGGGAGGGGATGGGAAAGCAGCGTCAACTTTGTGTTGTATTTATCAGGAGCAGTGAGTACCAGCTAAAGCTAATTTTGCCCTACCACATCCAGTTCCAAATTGGAGCAGGGAAGCAGAGGTATATTGCTGTAATTTTGTTCTCATTTCACTATTTTTAACAATCAGTGTTCGCAGTTTTGAACATAGCATCTCCTTTCTGGTAATGAAATGTTTGTGTGAAATCACTCCCATTTCAAAGGTGCAGACATGTTGGAGAGGTCCAGTAGACATTTTGGTTTCTTTTCTCAGCTGGCTAATTCTACAAATGTTCTACTGGGGATCTGAATTTGGCACCAGTGGCGCTGCTTCTAATATATGCCAGTTTCTCTGTGGGAAAGATAAATCAGCCAATGGTGTATTGTATGACTATTTGGTGTTCACAATTTCTAATTGCCAGTTGCTTTTCTACAAACAAATATTGAATGGTCTTTGGTTTATGCTTACTCTCTCTTTTACTTATGTCTGCCATTGAGTGGAAGCTGTTGTTGCTCCAAAATACTCTTCACTCCTAGTCAGGTATAATAAACCTGTAAAGAGAGCAGTTGAGTCAACCCAGGGTTATGTTCAGTTAATTATTTAACTCATGATCATGGTAAGATATAAAATTCACATGTTGGAAGTAGGAAAAGAAAAAGCTCACAAAGGTTATGTGGCACTCCTTCATTAGCCACTGAATCTAAAGTCTTTTCTTGTTTTCTAGACTTTTAGTTTGTTTTGGTTTAAATTTCGTAGTCCACCTGCCATTACTCTAAAACCTTTAATCTCTGACTATGCTTATATTTATCTCTTCCCATGGGTAATAAATAAAAATAACATTGAAGAAGAAAAACGTTGCCAAGACTCATCTAATTTGCTAAGTGGCTTCAGATTTATTAGTAGCAGATGGAGCTTTTGATGGGGTGTCTGTATCTTTTTATTATGTTTTAAATGGATTTTTAAAACAGTTTTCAACTTGTTTTTTAAACAGAATGGTTGTTTCATCATTTATAACTTTGGTATATTAATAGTTGTTTAGTTGTATTCTGTTTTAACTTGTTGTAAGCCACCTTGAATCCTTTGCCGGGGAAAGGCAGGATATAAGTTAAATAAATAAATAGCCTTATTTTAAAGTATTACTTTTAAAGTATTAATTAGTGTTACAGTTTTCAGAACTGTACTGTTCTATAGCCAAAGTGAGAAGTGGATTTGCAGGAAATTAGTGACTGCTTAGTTGGGATTTTTTAATCATGTTGTCATACGTCTTTAATAAAATGCTAACATTTGTAATAATTGTTTTTCAGCTTGATAGTTTGGCATATCAAGAAAAATTTAATTATACTTTATACTCCATCTCATTTCCAACTGAGAATGCAGCAGAATGGAAGAAACTGTTCAAGCCCTGTGCTTCTCAAAGGCTTTTCCTGCCAGTAAGTGGTGTAATGGTGATCATGGCAAAATTTGTAATGTTTTAAATATGCTTATAACCTGTATTATTTAAAATAAATATAGTTTCAAATGCATCAATTTGATTTATTTGATTTCTGTCAGTGGGAGGGAAGTATTGCTTGACTTGGCTGAGTGGAAGACATATTACATGAATACATAGTAGCCCAAAGTCAGTCTGAGTCTTAAGTAAGATATTGTACCTTTCTTCATGTCTGTTGAAATGAGGAATTAGGTATGTGTCTGAGAGCTTTTAAGGAAACCGCTTTTGGCATGCAAAAAGTAGGAACTGCGTACATGCTCTCATACATGCTTATGTACAAGCACATATATGTGCTTGTCTGTGGTAAGATGAAGAGGCAAATGCAAGGAGCTTAGTAAATAAAAACAATAGTGAAAGGGGGTCTTTTTCTGTTTTCCACATTGTATTTATGCTTTTTCGTGATTCTCCAAAAGAGACTAAATTAAACTTTGAGAGCAAAACATTTACAGTACTAACTTATTTAGAAATATTTACTTCCCTATTTCTTCCCAGAGTTCTTAGCAGCCTCCAAAATTAAAAACAATAAACCAGAAAACTAATAAAATCTTTAATAGTATAACATAACTAAATGAAGAAAATGACATCAAATTATCTTCTTTCTTAGGTCTGGGTACCACTAAATTCAAGAGTGTGGTGAATCATCATAAACTGATGCAGCTTGTTCTTATTTTTTATGTTGCACAATGAATTCATAAATGTGAAAAATAGAGATTAAAAGAACATTTGTTTAAATAGCTATATATTGGAAGGAACAGTGATAAATGGATATTCAACTTACCACAATAGCTTGTTAATCAAATTAATGCTTGATCTAAAATATTGTTTCTAAAATCTCTTTTCCTTTATAGCTAATTCTCAGTGATGTGGATTCCTTGCTGTATGTTGACACAGACATTTTGTTCTTAAGACCTGTTGACGATATTTGGTCCTTCCTCAAAAAATTTAATTCTTCTCAAATTGCTGCAATGGCACCTGAACATGAAGAACCTCGTATTGGGTGGTATAATCGCTTTGCTAGACACCCATATTATGGAAAAACTGGAATAAATTCTGGAGTAATGTTAATGAATATGACTCGCATAAGAAGAAAATATTTCAAGGTATGAGGGATGGCTTCTACTCTAGTTTTTCAGTACTTTTTTGTCTAAAAATGTGTGCTTGCCATTTCCCTTGATATGTTTCATTGTGATCTCATAACTTGTAGATACAGAATTTTTCCAGTCCTGTCTCTTAAGTTTGTCCTGATGAAAGTTTTCTTGCTTATTCATAGTTTTCTCTACCTGGTTTTTCCTAGTGATTTTCCTTTATAGTATTCTTTCATATTTCATTGTCATGGAAAATAAAATTACATTGTTTTCTTTTTAATGTAACATCCTGCTGAAGGAATAATAGATAATACAGTATTGTACCTGAGATGAGTGTAGACTCCATACTAACCAGAAGGTGGTGCTACAAGACCACCTAATAAGCTTCCAATGTTATTGAAATACAAAAACTCTCTTGTTTTGTGTGTATGTTTGTGTGGGAGGTCTTAAGCCACTTTCTTAAACATCTAAAACCAACATTTTTATGACAAAAATTACGTTTATATCCTATAGTACAGCTCTTGTTCTGCAAAAATCAAAAAATTAAAATTGGCAAGGATTTTTGCAGGAAAAGGCATATTTTACATCATACAATTAAATGATGGTTAATGAACAGCACTGGTACAGTGTGACTGTTACGTGACAGACATGTTCTGAAATTGTTCATTCCGCAGGCAGGTAAGTTAATAGAGTGCTCTTTATTTGCTTTAAATCTGTAGTTGGCAGTCACAAAATGGCTGACACAGTGTTCCTGGACACGACCTGTGGCATATGTCAATCACACTTCCTCCCCTGATTGTTTGCATTTAGAAACAAATAAATAAAATGAAGGTGTGTAGGGTTTTTATAATGGCTAAAATACAGTGGAGATCCAGCCACTTTTCTCTTATTCTTTCTTGTTCCCAATATGACTGTGGTCCCACGTAGACTCAGAACATTTTCAAAGGGTAGGGCAGCTGGAGATAGATTTCTACTGCTTCTCAGCCACCTGTCAAAACTGGGGAGGAGTAGGAAAAGTTGTTAACTAGTAAACATTGACAATTGGAAAGAACAGTAGAGCAGAAGGACTTGTTTTTGTCATCAGCAGTTTGTCTTTACATTGAATGGGTGCTTTATCACTGACAGTGCCCACCAGATTTTGGGAATGGGTTTCCTCAGAGCAGACATTTTGTGGTTTCACTTATGAAACTTTCTCAAAATTTAAAAAGTACACAAGAGCACAAAAAGGTTACAGAGTTATGGCTTAAATGGTCTTAAAAAGAAAGGGTGATGTATTTTCCCTTTCCCTTCTCCCATTTTCAAAGAAAGAAATTCATAGATGGACTTTAGCAGGGAAGAAATGTTTAAAGCAGTTCTGCTCCCCACATTGGGCTCATAATCCAGATTGCAGGCAGTTGAGGTACAAACAGCTATTTACTCTGAAGAAACCATCCAGTCAATTGCCAAATTCAGAAATGGTGTCATGCAGAACTTGGCATTCACTCACCAAGAAGACCACGTTTACCTTCTGGGTACACACTTTGCCAGTATTAAACAAGTGAACATAAACTTCTAATTTTGTGTGTGTGTGTGTGTGTATTTAAAAAGATAATAAAAATACTGTTGTAGTGTCAGCTCCACATCTTCAGCTGTACTCTGTATGTTTGTAGAAAAGGCCTCTTAAACTCTGAAGGGAGAAGGCTGCTCTGTGGCCCCATGTTATCATCATTTTCTGTCTAATTACATAGAAATTAGAGAGAGAGAGTGAGAGAGTATGTGCACATATTCACTTGAAAATACCTTTTTCAAGATTCAAAGCCTTCGAAACTTGTAAAATGGGGATACAAAGCCATCTTTAAAAACTTTTTGCACATGATGTAAGCAAAAGCAGCGTATTCCAAAGCAAACTTTATGTATTTTGTTTGTGTGTGTATTTTTAAAGCAATCATCTTTTCAAAATGTGGCCTGGAGCCATGCACAGTTAAAAAAAAACCCTAAAAACTGTTTGGGATAGATAACAAAGTCCTCGCAGCTTCCAAGTGTGCCCAGAGGTGCAAGTCTTTATCTGCCTCCTAAAGATAATCAGAGATTGCCTGAGGCAACTCTTATTAGAAGAGATTTCCAGAGGGTGGGTGCCATCAAATAGATGTGATATGTCCGTGCAGCATCATAGGGGAGTAGTATCATATAGGCAGAATAGTAGAAGGCAATGTTGGGCTTTGTAGGTGATAATCAGCATACGTATTGGACCCTGAAGATCATAAAAAGCCACACTAAATGCACAAAAGGTAGTGCTGCATTTCATACCTAAGTGCTTATGCTGGCATTTCAGACTAAACAGCTTCCCTTAAAGGGCCCTGCAATAATTACTCTTGGAATTATTCATCTTCTGAAGCAAGGATGGGGAAATGGGTGTCCCTCCAGTTGCTGATGGACTACAGCTGTACTGCTAGGACTGATGGGAGTTGTCCAGCAGTGTTTGAAGGGCTATATAGTGCTATCTGCTATTCTGTATTATTTATTTTATATCCTCCCTTCCTCTCAGTATGTAGTGCCCAAGGCAGTTCAAAAGGAATCTTGCAGTGATCTATTTGCCTGATATAAATGACAGCTGCTTTCAAAAATGTCTCTTTCCAGCCTTCAACTTATGTTGCTCATGTTGCTTGTAGCTTGGAAATATATTATGATTGGGCAACTGACAAAGTATTGTATGGTTAATTTTTTTCTTTTTTGTACTTCCCCTAAAAGAGCATTTCCCAGACAAGTTGATGTGAAGTTCAGCAATTATTTTTTCCATGGTACCAGGAAGCAGTACCATATTTGTGCCTAAGTGTTTCTTTCTTTCTCGGAAACTCATCAGGAACCATCAGTCAGTGGTTCAGGACTGGCACTGGTCCATGGGCCACCACTTTGAGTAGCATTTTATTTTTTTTAAGATTCATTTGTTTGAGACAACTGAAGATACGTACTTGCTGCATTTAGCTGGGGATGTTTTGTTTTGTTTGTTTGTTTATGGAAGGAAGCTGAGTTTCTGAATCCATTCAGCCTTTCTTACATTATTGTTCAACTCTTGTTTTTGACATTTATGTTTCCAAAATGAAGTTAAAGGCTTTGGGGTTATGGTATTTCAATGTTAAAAGAAGACTCCTGGGTATTGTCTTATATATCTAACATTGGTTTTATGTTTTGGATGTCGAAGAATGATATGACAACAGTTCGGTTACAGTGGGAACAAATTCTCATGCCACTGCTGAAAAAATACAAGTTGAATATAACTTGGGGTGATCAAGACCTTCTGAACATTATGTTTTTTCATAATCCAGGTAAGTTCCTCTGTGTGTTCGTGTGTGTGTGTGTGTGTGTGTGTGTGTGTGTTTTAAAAGGAATGCTACTGAATCACAGAATGTTCTTATTTGAAATTTTTGAGGGGTTTTTTTGTATGTTCTTAACGAAGATTTCTATGCTTATCAGTTTAATTGAATCATCCAGTCTGTTCCAGTTCAGTCTAATTTGAATATAACAGTCTGCTTAAGAAAAGTGTATTTATTTTTGTTGTGATGGTAATATGCTTAATGAACATGTTAGAGATAAGGAACCTTCAGCACCCAGGCTAGATGCAGCTTTCTAGGGTCCAGTCATAACAGATTGGACACTTTCTCTCCAGTGATTGGAATAAGAGGCAATTTAAGGCCTGGGAAACTCTTTCAGTCAGCTGAACACTAGTTTGTAGTCTGGAAAGCTGTTGCACTTTTTTTAACTCTGATGCCCTTAGCTCTTTCTCTGTCCACAGATGTCTCCCACCACATAAAGACTGAACACAAATTTAGATTGAAAAATATTATCTCTGTGTGTCAGGACAGCATCATATTAAGAGTGCAGGTTTACTGTTTAGTTCTTGCCATGAAACCACCTGAAGCAAAACAAGGAAGAAAAGCAAAAAATAGTGACTAGAGTACAGTGATATAACCAAAAACGTGTCCTGCTTTGGTATAATATGGTTACCCATTTCTGATGTAATCATTTGATGACTGATGCAATATGGTCCAGTCATCTGATGGCAGGCAGCCAGAAACAATGGATAGTGACACTCCCAGGAGACTGGATTGTTAAGTGGCCTCATGTGAATGGCCAGTGAAATCTCTCTTCTCATTGGAAGGGAAGGGAATTGTTAACAGCTAGTAGTTGAATTTGTCTCTGATAGGACTGATTGAGACTGAATGTAGTATACAAGGTGGGTCTGGAGATGTGAAAATTAGGCTGCTTACAACGTTTCCAGTAAAGGTGAACTGGTCTCTAGCCATTCTTACGCTGTGTTGATGTTGTTCTTAGTTGAGAAATGCCCATAAAATGCTCATAAGAGAGAAGGAGGGAGAACCTCTGCTCTCAGTATTAAATAGTCTATAGTAAAGGTATACAGTTGATTCTCGACATTGAATACAGTTAGGGGCACAGGACCCTCACAAAAGTGGAAAAATCACAAATATCAAAGTGTATATGTCTGTGTCTGTGGGAAGGGGGGCAAGGCATGATGGGGAGAATGGGGACCCAGGGTCCAAGCTGTGTCAGAGAAAGGAGAAGATGGCCCTATACTTCCTCTCTCTTACTCATCTCTTTCTTTGGGTGTGGGTGGGCATCAAGACAGTTTGTGGTGCTGAGATTGGGCTACAACCAGAGGCGGGTTTTTAAAGGGATGTGCAACCTGATAGGAGCTGCTGAGAGGGAAGTTTCCCCTGGAAAAAGAGCACCTGAGGTGAGGGGCAGGGGTTGGAGAAACTCGCAGATAATCAGATCAGTCAAAGTCAAACCTGCAAACATGAAGGGCCAACTGTAGTTCTTATCTAAATAGATCAATGCCTGTGGAAGAATATTATGTTTTGTGGATGGCTGTAATGACACAGATACCTGTGTGTTTGACACACAGAAGTAACGTTAAGGTTCAGTTTCTTACAATGGTTATACAATATATCTGCCTCTCAATATTTCCTGAAATGATTATGAAAGAATCTCCTGAAGATGCTAATATGCTATAAGATGAGTATATTAGTACTTCACACAAATCGCAAAATTAATGCTTTACATGAATTGCAAAATCACAATATATACAACCTGTGTGCCTAGACAATGAGAAGTCTGTGTTCCTTCCCAAAGGCAGTAGTCTGTACATATGTATGTGTGTGTCTGTGTTTGTCCATTTTGATAAATAGCCTAAAAGATTATTGAGCTACCTGCTCATCCTCCCATGTAAAAATATCCTGCATGACCAATGCTTAAGTGAAGTGTTGATGCTAAATCTTCCTGTTTAAACTATACTATTGTTCATGAGTTGGGAGCCCAGTAACCAGAAGGTGACAAAAGGGGCCTCCAAACAGATACAGGGTAGCTAACAGATGAGGAGGAACCCTCAGTCACTCACCCTTGTGAGATAGGGTTGGAGAACCATACCTGTTTCACCTTGCCAGATTTGGATTTGGCTGGTTGACCAAAAATGGTCTTCACTCCACATATAAAGTTTAACTACAGCACAAAAAGGAAAGATGCAACCAGTTCACAGTTCGTCTGTAATAGATGTATTGTATGAATTTTGCATTTTTTTTTGTTTTTCTGCACAGAAAGCCTTTTTGTTTTTCCCTGTCAGTGGAACTATCGGCCTGACCACTGTATTTATGGAAGCAATTGCCAGCCAGCTGAAAAAGAAGGAATCTTCATCCTTCATGGAAACAGAGGTGTTTACCATGATGATAAGCAACCAGCTTTTCGAGCTGTGTATGATGCAATTAAAAATGTAAGCATTTTGATTTCTAATTTCATTTATAGATTAGATCTTTATGAACATTAACTTTGAAGACAGAGGTTGAAGTCAAGTGACCCTCTAGAAGTCTTTGGACTGTAACTCCTAACAGCATTAGCCTTCATATACAGTGGTGAGGGTTACTGGGAGTTGTGCTCTAACAGCATCTGAAAAGTTGTATGATTTCCATCCCTGTTTTAGGATTAAAAATAATTGTTTGAAATTTAATTCCATCCTTTTTATGTAAGACCCTTTTAAACATGTGTATAGGAATATGTCTTGTAGTTCCATCTGTATTTGACTCGTAATTATCAATATCAATATGCAGAGTGTACATTTTTAAGATTTTACAGTGAATCATAATAGACGATCCATAGAGGATTTTATTGTCAAGGAACAGTTAAAAACATATAGTGTTAAAGAAATTTTAAAAGGAAGTAAGAGCATGAACTTGTAATTTGCAATGTATAGATTTAGTCTAGAGACTGATACAGAAGGTTCCAGGCACACTGGTTTCCTTTGAGCAGAATGATGGAAGGCTTGCATGTGTTCATAGTCTTCAGTATTGCACTATATGGACAGAATTCTGGATGGTCTTAAACTGGATTAAATCTGAACTTTATAATATAACGAATGAAACATGTAATGTTTGGCTCAAAAGCACAAAATTAGGCCCTAGAGCGTAGTGTGACATAGTGCCATAATAAATGCATGTGCTAACCCAGTCTATACTGTTTGGAAGAAGTGGGGCTACTGAACATGCTGTGACAGTTTTTCTGTTCCTTTTTCATTCCTGAAACTAGTTAAACGATGCTTAGATTTTATTTCTCTCCAACTCTTTTTCCTGTCTCATGTCTGTATATTTTAGCGACTTTAATTTGTGCTGTTTATAATGTATAAGTGCATGTACAAGTCTTTCATGCTTGGGATAACTGTTCGGCTTTCTTGTTTGGCAAATAAGGTTTCTAATAAACTATTTATCAGTATTTCAGCATACTCACTGAAGAGCTGTAAAATGAGGCAATGTTCCTTATTTTAATGTTCATGCTATCTTGTATATAACCTTCAAAGATCAATAGTATATTTTAATGGTGCTTTGTTGCATGTTGTCATGTAGGTATAAAAATGAAGAAGAGTACTGTTGGGGGCATTAGAATACACTACGCAAAAAGAAAATGTGGTCTCATAAAAATACAATTTCTTTGTTCCTTAGAGTATTTCCAGAAAAAAATAGTAAGAAAAGAAAACCTCTCAGCATTATTTATGATCAGTTTTAGTTTATGCATAATGCTCAGAAAAGATATACATCAGTACTGACCCAAAGCCAGCAAGATTAGCAAAATTATTTTATTTTGAAATGTTGGGTTTGGATATCACTTGGTTTTTAATGTAGTAAAATAACTTGTAACTGTGGAGTAATATCTGTTTTTACTTCAAGTTCCCATTAAATACGATGTGTGCTAGTTCATAATTCAGTTTAATGAAAGTGTCCCATTTTTAACAGTACTGTAGATTATTCTTTTTGTACTGTTTCAGTTGAATAAGAACCATATATTATTTTAATGAATGGCATACTAAGATAATTATACATATTTCAGGCAGAAGTTTCAATATGGCAGGCATGTGATCGTATAAATTAACCCTTCAATTTAGGTGTCTGACAGTCATTTTTAGATTTGTTTGCTGGAATGTTTATGTTGTTTTTTAAGATTTTTTTTCCTTCTGGGCTGAACCATTTTGCATTCATTTAAGTTGACAGTAATTGGATGTTTTGAGTACAAAATGCATCACAGACTTGCCAGCAGAGGACTTTATATATTGCTTTGCATAAAAAATGTCCACATGCTATTAGTTCTTGTCTATGTGTCAATCAAATTTAGAAGTCAGAGACATTTAGAAAACAATATTTAGTTTAGCAATGGAAAGCAGTTTCAGAAGCAGTTGACTGTTGGTTTGACATTATTAATACAGCATTTCTAATTTATTTTTCCAGTACACATTTGGTGATGACCTGGTGCACACCTTGCTATTGCCCCTTGAACTGGAATTACAAAAGACCCAGCATACTTACTGTGGAAGAATATACAAAGTGTTCATAAAGCAGCTAACAAAAAGCATACAAGACTCTGTCAATAGAAGATCTAAAAGACGGTGATCATTTCAGGCCCTCCAGACTTCTGCATTAAATAGGACGCATGCAGGAGAATATATGATACCTGAAAGATGTTCATAAAAAAAAGGGCATATTGCTTGAACAAGTTGCTACTTTATATGGCCAGATCTGTCTCCCAATGTGAAGATACTGTTCATCTTGAAGAGTTCTTTGCAGAAGGAAGCATAACGTAGTGAATGTTTGAAGTTCTTTTTAGTACACGTTGTCACTACAGTAAAAAGAGTGTTGCTGAGTTCTGTATTCAGGTTTATTCTACATAATTCAGTTGTTAGTAAACCTCAAATGAGTCTGATAAAAATGAAGGCTTTTGTACTTCGGAAATGACTGTACTTTCTCATATCTAATCTAAAATTCTGCTAAACTGTGAATATAGCAATAATGGAGTCAGCACTAACCTCACTTTAAAAGTGTGACAACAAGTTGTTTACAAAGCTCAGAAATTATTCTGTTTTCCAAGGAATGTGATGTGATTGATGACAATCTATATGTGCCTTTTTTTAATCTCTTGTTTTAAAATATTTTGACAATCATGTTTATATAGCTATAAACTGCACAGGATACATAGGAATTCCACTCTAAACTGAAATATATGGTGGAAATAAATCTTTTTTCCTCTATGGTTAATTGTATATTTCTATAAACAAAGCATCTGGGAGCTAAACAGCCAGGTAGGCATGCTGAAAAGCTCAGTGTGAACATGCCAGAAAAACCTTCTTCTCTTTCCATGCCTCACTTTGAAATATTGCAAACTGAATTTGGAAGTTTCAGTTGTTTGGGCACATAAGTCTCTGAACCACACGAGGCTGGTTGTTGATTGAGAATTACTAGCTCAGAAACCCTTAGGTACACAGAGCTTATATGTTTTCTTTTGGGTTCTGGCCAGTATTCTAGCATAATTGAACCATAATACCAAAATGCTATGGCTAGATTTAAAAAAAAAAAGTTAACTAAGGTAGAATGTAATCATGAATGCTTACAATATTGTTTTTAACTATATTTGAGTAAGATTTTTCTATGACTTTACTGGTCGTTTCTGGAAGGAAAACTCATGTTGTGAAACATGCTGTAGTTTTTTAAATGAAGTATTATGCTAGTATATGGATCTTAATATTTGAACCCTAGCACATTCTTGTTCTTTACCAAAATCCACTAAATCATAGGCTAATACTTTTTAGATTATTGTATTACTCACCTTAACTGGCCAGTTTGCTTACAAAGTACTGTTTGCATATTTTGCAACAAAGCTTTAAAATATTCGGCCAGAGTCTGTGCAGTTGCAAACCACTTATTTCAGTGAAGCTGTGGTGGCTATTCCATTATATGGCACACTGGTTATAATATTTCTTTAGAAGAGCATTTTTAGCTCTAATAAGTAAAATATTCTGTTCCCTAAAATGCAGCTTTTATTATAATAGTTACTGTAATTATATATATAGTGGGAATAAAGTTGCTACTGCCTGAACATAGAGGGCTGTACAGATGAATCCAGCTTGCTTAGAAGCTTTATGTAAGGTGTAATGTAAGATGTCTGGTCAGCACCTCTGCAGCAGTTACTCACAGTTGCTGAAAACTTGGGACACAAAAGACATAACATATTCTTCATTTTGTTTGCTCTAGCTGCTAATCTGTAATAGAAACAATTGAGTAAAGGATGTATTTGGAGCTTGGAAAGTTACTCATTCCTGTTGTTTAGTACAGGTTTTGAAAAGTAACCCTTTGCTGTTATTCACTGTGATGCTGGAAAAGTGGCTTGTTATCTCACTTGTTACACTGCTCATTAGCTTTATATTATTTTCTGTTAACTTTTTTGGAAAAACTCCCTCAGGATTGATAAGACAATGGCATAAAACTTGAAAAATTCCTGTCAAAATGTCACTGAAATGCCCTTTTTAAGTAACATTTGAAAGCAACAAGAAAAAAAAATCACTTTTTAAACCAGTAAGTGGTATCATTCACTTCATTCTTTATATCAGTAACTTTGCCAAGAACTTTATTCTTTTAAACCAGTGAGTAGCTTTTTGAATGTATCTTTGTTACAGCCTTGTTACCCAAAGAAATAATTAACTACAGGTCACTACATTATTTGTAACTTGTTGCCATCAAGCTCTCGACTTAATGCAGTGCACAACCCTCACATATATGCTGTTTGTAAATTAAGTGTATTCTGGAAAATAATGCTGCAGTGTAGCCCTTCAGTGCCAGTGTTTCTGTTCATGGTTCAGTCCACCCGTTCCCTCCAGGCAGGACATTCTGCTTCCATCCACCTCACACTTTTACTCTTTCTTTCCCAGTTTTGCAATTAACACTCAACTTTCTGTGGCTGCTGTGCATGCTCCTTTTCAGTGGACTCTTGGTGGGAAGACTTTAGGGTTGTATATAAAGATCCCCTCCTTTATCTGCTTGCTCACTTTTCACATTTTCAGTTACCCATAGACCAAACATATTAAATGGAAAATACTGGTGTCTGGGTGACAGCACTCACACAGCTTGCTCTGGGTAGTATGGAGACTCCCTATGGTCCCTGAAAAGCTAGAAATGGCTCTAGCATCAACAGAAGTGGCTCTCTAGCTTTGCAGGGACTGCAGAGAAGATTTCTACTGCAAAGCTAGAGTATTCTATACTATCCATGGTTTCAGGTGGGGGGTATTGGAAGGTATCTCCCATGGATAAGGGAAAATTTCTATATTATGGATATATATATAATTTTTCTCAGACACATACTTGGGCACTCAGGATCTTCCTTAGCATGTTGATATCTCTCTTTAGTTTCTTAGTCCTTGCTTTTTCTTTTCCTTTCTTCTCCCCTGCCCCTGCCTTTTTTGGCTCCAAGATAACCACTGTTCGCCTCCTCAGTTGATTGTTAAATAGCTAGTCATTAACTGGTAGAGATAAACTATTCATTCTACATTTCTGAGTTTAGTTGACAAAAGCTAGGGTGACATAACTTCAATTATTGGGCACCCTTCACAAATATGTAAAAGGAGAGATCAAAGTACACTCCATTATTTTAAGAAATAATGTAGTAATTGACTGGAACTCACTTAATCCTCTTTATCCATCATTTAAAATGTTCTGATACTTTAGTTCTTGTGGCTGATAACTCTTGAAGTACAGAGATCTCTTGACATTTGCTAGGATTAGGGGCAGAGGACCCCCGTGAAAGTGAAAAATCCGTGAGTAACTCTAGGCTCTCCCAAACCATATTTAACACCATATTCAACCCACTATGGATTCCTTTGAGGCATAAGGGTTCCTTCACAAGGGAGAAGTGGGTGAACAAGGGAGAACTTCCACTGCTGCCGCACACCATTCTTAATACAGACTTATTAGCCTTGTTCGCAGTTTCTCAATCTCACGAGGCTTGCAGTCCCTATTAAAAATGGCATTAGGGAGGCAGCAGAGGTGACAGCACATAATTCGTGAATAATCAAATCCACAAAAGTGAAACCCGCAAATGTGGAGGGCGGACTGTAATACAGCTTTGCATTTTGAAAGATAGCTCATTGCTTCAGTGAAAGGCATTATCAGCTTTCTAACTACCCAAAACACCAGTCTCAAACTCAGATAAAGTATATTGCTTTTAATGTGTTTTGACATCTTGCAACAAAGACAGAATTTCTCTTAATTTTGAAAAGTGAGTATAGATAATGGTCAAATTCTTATGCAAACATACAATATCGTTAACTTAAATATAATGTGTATGTTTCAGTTCTGTTAAAAATTGAAGAAAATGGGAAGCCTGTAAAGCATTGTTGCAAATATGTTTACATAAACTGTTTTTTTCTATTGCCCTGTTTCTTGTTGTTCTTTTGAGACCTAACCAGCTATTAGTGTATATGACATAATTAGGAAAAGTGGTCTGTTTCAAGCATCAAAATGTTTCAGTTGAATACGGTATGTCATATTCACTCTGGTATAAAAGTCCAACCAACCTATTCTGCATCTTTTAGTGTAGCTTTCTTCAGCCTGTTGTCTTCCAGATGTTTTGGACCTCAGCTCCCATGTTCTCTCACAAAATCACAATTTCTTCCTGCTAAAGCTGAGCATTTTGCTCTTCCCTCTTTGTACCATTTCCTGGCTTTTAATCAAGTCAGGATCTAAAACTTTTCACCCACTTGCACTTTAGTGACTGGACTACTTAATTTCTTATTTATCTCAGACTGTTCTAAGATGAAAGTTATGGCACAGTGATTTTAAATAAGTGTTCTCAGAGAACATGATGCAAGTCAGTGAATCTTGCCTGGACACCCCCCACCCCCAAAATCTAGCATCAAGCCTGAAATTTGGTTGTCTCAAGACAGTTCTACCTGTAGTAAAGAACAAGGTGGTGACCTGTTCCATTCCAAATACAAAACCAACTGTACTTTCAGTTTGAATCTTTCAACACTTGCGATGGGACTGCATCCTCAGTTGCAACTGAAGGTAGCAGGCTAGCTCACTGAAAGCAGAGCAGGCTGCCTGATCTGATACTGCCATCTCCCAGCAACAAACATTCTCATACATTCTCCAGTATTGTTGACAGATTATTTGGAAAAATGCCGTCAGTGCCTACCTTGTCATTATGGCAAAGAACTTGGCTGAAGGATGCTGTCTACTTGACACCAATGTAAGAAAAAGCATACATATTGCAGTGCGTGAAGGCTAGTGTATATGCAAGAATGTTTCATGTACATGAAATGTTGAGATTTGTTAATTTCTATCCTTCCTTTTACCCACTGAGTTCCTCTCTAGTTTATCCTCACAGCAACTCTGAGGCACGCGATCAGACAGAGAAGTGCGTTATATGGCATGGAAATATGTGCCTAAGTTAATTGGCTTTAACTTAGCTAAAATCTCAGTCAGTTGGTTACCTTCTCCAAAACTATGAGCCTGCTTTGGATCATTCTGACATAGCAATATTTAATGAAAATAAAAGCTTTCTTAGTCACATTCCAGCCTACCTTGGAGATTCTACTTATTTGTAGAATTCTTAGCTTTTTCATATTATTAAAATTGGAAGCCCGCTGAGGTGTGCAGTTTATGAGATTGGCCTATTGCATTTTCACTTCATGTTCATTTCTGCAGAGGTCAATTTGTGCTTCATTCTTACTTTGGTTCATTAACATCATCCCCACATTCACATAATTATGGAATTGGCTACAAAGGATTCATTTTTTTCTTTTATGTTCAACTCCTATGAATCTTAACATTCAACCAGCCATTCATGTACACGTCTTAACAGAGCAGCTCACATTAAACCAATTTATATTACTCATGCATTTATACATGTATGTATGCATGTATATTTTCTTGAAAAGTCGATATAGAAATTCCTCTAAATTACAAAAATTGGTTGAAACCACATGTCTTTAGAGTATTTTTTAAAGCTTTCAAGAAAACAGAAGATATTAAATCAGTTTTTATTCCTAATTTGAGAGTATAAGAAATTAAAAATTAATTAAGCTGGATGTTTTATCTTTATCTTGCTATCCTACCATGTCTTACTGAGCAGTATCTAGAGACCCATGCTGCTTGAATGCTCTAATCTCAGAAAACTTTAGAACTCCTCTGTAAAAGAGAGCAAGTCCCTTGATTACATATTTCTTTTGCATATTTAAAATGTTTCCCAGGTGAATGTCTCCGCTGCTCTCCACAAGGATACTAGTCTGCTGAATGAGAACTGATTGTATATGGAGCATGAGACAGAAACTGGTGTTTTCCTGCTTAAAGAGTTTGGTAGGGTTTAGGCATACTACTTGTTTAGACATTGTTATTAGCTGTTTCTAAAGAATATAAGAAATATATATTCATTCATTTGAGTGGCTCAGGAAGTAGAATAACTATTATTATTAGCTGAAAGTGGTTTCAAGACATTTAAAAGTGGTTTTGAGACAGAAAGGGTAATTTATGGTCAGTTTTGTTAAGTTGCACAATTCTCATTGGTAAACTACACAGAAGCATCAAAGATTTAAGCATTCACACTCATTTCCAAAATAGTAACAAGCTAAACCTTGGAGAGGAGTGAGTTGTCCCTTTCCTGTATCCCCTTCCAAGGCTGTGTATATGCTGCAATTTTAGCACATCTTAAATTTGGTGACTGTATACTTTCAATGCATTTGCATAAATCACTTTATTTTGCAAGTTTTGTTTTGTAGCACCATGATGTTTCTGCTCATCTTTAGAAGAGGCAGGTGCTTGTGGAGGCACTGCATCTGAGCAACCTGCAACCTCTGAGGATCTTTTTCAGCTTTGTAAATAGGTCTGAAACATTATCAGGTAGGGCAATGCAGCTATTAAAGCAAGACCCAGATTCTGAACTGGATCAGGCAGGATTCATAGGATCATATGATGCTGTCTTGTAAGGGATAACCATTTTTCAAGCTGTCCTGTAAATTGTTTCCTCTGGCAGACTGAACCTTTGCCTCTAGCATCTTTGGGCAATATGTCACTTCAAGTTATATTTGATCCTTCTAACTGGAGATGCCAGAGGTTGAACCTGGGTACAAATATAGAAGAACATCTGCTCAAATGTCAAGCTGGTCTACTATTATGTGACAGTGCTGCAAGGACATTGAAAACCACTGGTGAAGTTATTTCTCTGTTTGCTAGTTGGTTCCATACCACCATGTTGGTGGGGGCAACAGCAATTTGACTCACCCTGTGAGCTAACTTGAAAAAAACATCTTGCCCTTTTCTTCCAGTTTTATTGATTTTTCCAAAACACCCTCTAATGAACAATAATGGTTGACCTCCCCTCACTATTCTACTATAGTCTCTGAAAAGAGGCAGCCCATGGAATGATCCGAATGGTCATCCTGAGATCCTGGTCTCCAGGATCTCATAAATTTTGTAGTAAGCTGAAATAATATCAAATATATCTCAAATAATGGAAAGAAAACAAGATATCACAACATCATCTGTCATAAGTGGATGAATATTTGTTGAAAGGAGGCTTTTCTCTTGACTGTTATTTCATTTTACAGAGAAATTATGAGGTGATCTGTTTACCTGCATTACAGGGAAGGATTCTTACGCAGGCACTTGCTAAGTATTTGAAGTATCGGAAATTGTAGGGAAACGACAACACCAGTTACAATGTTGGACCACTTATCTTAAGCAATCACTAAGCACACTGGGAAATTTACTAATGAGTCAATTCACTGTTTGGATTAATCAGTCTAATCACTAAATACACTGAAGTCATTGCAAAATACAGATAACTGTTTCAATCTGATTTAAGACCAAGGAAATAGTCTTGAGAATACTTTCAGTAAGTGGAAGAAAACATACAATGCAGTTAGGATGGTTCTGGCTCAGTCTTCACTTTTCATCTCATTACGTTTTCCAGTAATATCACAGCTATCTTTTTTTATTTACATTGTAAGCCACCTTGGGTCCTGTAGAAGAGAGGGTCTGATCTAATTAATTAATTAATTCTTCCAAAGGCATGCACAAAATAACTTATGTAGTTTCAGTTGATAATCATTAAAGTGCTAATGATTATGGGAACTAAGTCTGCATGAATGTCAGTTATCAAGGCTAAATTACACCTGAATCAGATTTGAAGCCTTTTTTTTTTTTTTGGTCAAAATGTTGTCTGGTCTTTATTTACTGCCTGTGCTGGCTGCAGGCTAAAGAATACTGTCCTCATTTTGCAATAGAAAAGATATTCTTGATAATCTTGATGGGTTTCCCCGAGCCAGCCTAAGATATTTTTGTACCTCAAGACAAGTGGACAAGACCCACCCAACGCACCAGTCCCACATGAACATACCAGACTGTCTATTGAGTCTTACTTCGACACGAGCAACAAGAAAGGGTCTTCCATTACACTAGAGGGCAGCATACTGGGTGCAAGACAGGCCCTGTGGTACATATAGCTCTGTATTACTTGGGGGTAGAGTTATGGCTGGGAGGACTTTCACACTGCCGCTCCAAACATCTATCACTTCTATGGAAGTGAGTGTTCATTTATTTCATTCACACAGAGAAGAATGGATAATTTCAAGCATTTTCCATCCTGGGTGAGATTACGAATATTTTTGTGACCGTTTAATTTTTTTCTCCACATTTTGGGACACTTTTGTGGAAAAAAATGAGCAAACTCCTTGTTTTTGCAAAAATGGTGCTTATGCAGACAGCAGTGTCCTTTGCATATTTTTTTTCTTAAAAAAATTAGGATGTTTTCTTTCTTTCTTTCTTTTTTTTTTACAAACAGTTCACAGAAAAGTCTTAAAATCTGAAAAATCTCACCGCTGTTGACCATTATCTTGCTGGGGTGTCTCTATGGCCCAAGACTCCCTTTTTCAGAAAGGGTGGGAGAATTTTATTAAGTGTAACAAATGCCTAAGGGGTTAAGTTTTCTCGTTCCTTCGCTGACTCGCGTAGTTGTGGAAACGGGTTTAGAAGTTTTTCCCAGCAGTCAGCTAGTCAGAGAGATAAGACGCTGCGCATGTTCCCATAACCATGTGGATGTTATGACTAAGTGATTTCTGTTCCCATGTACTCTCCCTGTTGTTCACTGTCTTTAAGAATTGCCTGCCTGTCAGTTTTGTTCTGCCTTTTTTGCTGGTCAGAGACAGAACATGGATTTCACCTAGTTGATCTGCTTTTTCATGTACTCCAGCTTGCAACAAATAAACATCGGACTTTTAGTACCTCAAATGGCCTCTCTCTGATTTTCTCTTGGGACTTAAGAGGCTTTTGGTTTACTTTTAAGCACTGCTTAACTGTGGGTCATGCTAGTCCACAGCATGCCCCCTGGGATTCCTCAACAAATTTACCAGGGTTCTTTACATACCCAACCACCAGAAGTTGGAGTGGGCTGCAAACTGCCTTTGCACACTCTACAACTGTCCTGATTTGGCAGAGGCAGTCCCCATTAATCCTCCATCATCTCACTGTTTGAGCTGCTTTCAAAATGTCCCAGTTTGTCTCTCCACCTTCCACTTTACCCCTTTGTCCTCAGCTTACTTCAGTTGATCCAAACTGAGTTCAAAGTGCAAAAGTAGTCTGCACTCAGTTCACTTAGCAGAAGGAAGAGGAGGAGATGAAGTGGAATCTTGCACTTTCTAATAGGTTCAGGCTAAAGCAAACTACTGCATTTTCTCCTGGTTTGCTTGTTCTTCCTCATCAGTAATTTTTGCCATCTTGACCATGCACTCATGTTGCTTGGCCATGCATGTCTCATGTTTTATCTTTGAAATGTTAGAGGACATGCCTTTGCTTTTTTTGGGTAGTGGTGGTAAATATAAGTTCATAAGAAGAGATATATTATCAGACTAAAGATTTAGGAAAATCAGCATTATGTGCATACAGTAAAGTATATGCCTCCAAATTTTCTCTTGACCTCATGATTTTCATTGGGTTTTCTTAGGCAAGGTGGCTTGCCATTGCCTTGCTCTGAACATAGCATACAGCAACTGATATTCTCCAAATGTTTTCTTTCCAAGGTCTGACCCTGCTTAGCTAAACATGGCCCGATTCTGCTTACCTTCCAAGAAATCTTCAGGGTATTTAGGCAATGGGTATATGTAAAGTCGGTTGGGTTGAAAGTCTCATTCCTGGTCTTGTATTCCTGGAAAAACTTTCACCCCCAATGCCTAGAGTTAGCTATAACTTAAGTTTGTTGCAATCGTTGGATTGTTTCTAGTAATACATGCCCTCTCATCGGGAAGTATAACAATCATGTCTTTTGGCTAGCAGAGTCAGTGAAAACTGCAGAGAAAGGGGTATAGGCAGTGAGAAGGAAAGAGCTAGTGACTCTGGGGGCCCAGCTCATGATCTGCTTAATGATGAAGAAGGTCTTAGGCTAAAATTTGCTCATGTGTGTTTTTACAGCTTTGATGCTAAGATTTATGTTACATGGTACATTGTTTGTGAAAGCAGGCATAAATCTATGAATGTTGGACAGGTAACATAGCTTAGCTTCTAACTAGATAATTTATTCTTGTTGCTGTCTGATGAAAGAGGCTCTGAATACTTTCAACATGAACATGCATTAAGCAAACTTTCTTCATCAATGAATAATGCATTTAGCTGAGAAAAAGTACTGTAGAATACATATCAGCTCTCAACATACTAACATGGAGAATGACTTTAAAAATTACATCACAGCTTGGGGCAAGAGAGCTTTTTCACAAGGATATATATCATTAGCCAGGAATATGGCAAGAGGGAATATTTTTTGAAGAGGCAGGAATATTTTCTTATTAATACTGTACTCTAGCTAGTTCATTTTGATGCATGTAGCATTTTTTCACCATTGTGTGAGGAAATCCAATGCTAACAGAACAATGGCCACACAAATACGGCATAGTTTGTTAGCAAACTGTATCTTGATATGTATGTATATGCACCTTTTTATTTTATTTTGAAGCCAATACCATAATCAAAAGAGTGGGGAATTGACTCTCCCAGAAATAACCTAAGGCTAATTCATGGACCTGGTGTGAAGGCTTTGGCAGCCAAATATCACTACTGAAGATGCAGTTTTTGTGAAAGCCGGTTCCCTTCATATGCATGGCTTTTGTGATTTGAAATTACCCGTTGTCATCTGAGAAGATGATGGGTCGCTCTTCATGCTGTCACATGTTTCCAGCTCCTGATTCGAAAAGTGAGATCACAGCAAAACAGAGTTTGTCTTTGTGTATATCCATAATGTTTTTGCTAGGTCTCTGATTAATTACAGCAGGGACATGGAAAAATTGCCCCTTCAGATGATTTAGCCTTCTGGATGTTTCCTGAGTTAGCACGAAGGCCACAAAAATCCTAGGATTGGGAAGAAGACTTTAAAGATCAGCATTTGGAAGCAATGTGTTACGAGTAATGTTATGTCACTGATTGTAACGTGTAAGTTTTTGTGTAAGGACACTGTAGCACAGATAATGTCATTACTTTATGGTGCTTTACGCCTTTATTGCATCGTGTTTCAATTATAGTTACACATTCTGCATGGTGGTTCCAGAATGGTGTAGCCGGGATGTTCACTTTAACTGGTGATGGGATGCAGGTAACTCCCTTGTTAAAACAGGTCCACTGGCTACTGGCCTATTTCCAGGCAGAACTCAGTGTTGGTTATGCCCTTTAAATCCCTACGCAGCTTGAATCCAGACTATCTGAAATAACTGTATATTTCCGTGTGAGTCTTACAATCCTGGAGGGAGAGCTTTCTGTCTGTCCCATCACCCCCACAGGATGATCTGGTGAGAACACAGAAGGAGCCTGCTTGGTGGCTGCTCCCAGATGGTGGAAATCCCTCCCATGGGAAGTTCAATTGATCCTGTCTTTGCTCTCTTTCCACCAGCAGGCAAGGCAGGCAGACCATGGTTCTTAACTTGTTGGAGCAGAAAGAGCTATTAATGAGGTGTCTAGTGTTTGTCTCTTTTTTATTATTATGTTTTAAATGTGTTAAAATCTTTTAACTTAGGGTGTTTTTAAAAATAGAATTGTTCTTCAGTTCTTAAAACTTTTGCACTAATAAGGTTGATTTTTGCTAGACTTTGTTTTAACCTTTTATAAGCTACCTTGAGTCTTGTACTTGGATTGGATATATATTGAATAACACTATATGGGAGATTTTATGGCCATTTTTTAAAAATTATTGTTAAAAAAACAAAGTAACTAAAAAGTAAAGTTTTAGTCATGAGTTATTATTAAAATAACTAGTAAAGAGTAATGTACTTCTTTTAAAAATTGTTCATTTGTCATTGGCTGTAAATATTGTTTGCATTATTTCTTGCTACTCTATTCCATTACATTTTTGGTGTTTTTAAAATGTATTTATGATTTTTTTGATATGGCTGTTTTTGGAAAAGAAATGACAAATGTTTGCACATTATTTTCTTTATAACTAACAGTGTTACAAACTCTGTTTCAGACAGCTCATGACTTAGGAATAGATTTTTTAAAAATTAAACATATTTTGACAGTACATCAGTTCTATCCATGCTTACTTTGGAGTAAGGCATATTGAATCCAGTGGCATTTCTGAAGAAGGAAAACATGCACAACAAAGGGCTGTAGAAGTGATTCACTGTGATGTCTTTATCCACACCAAATGGTGATACACCCCAGAACATAATCCTTGGACTTCCATTTATATATAACAATTTTCTAGAAGACATATAAACTGAATGTTTCAGTTAGTTTCAACACCCACATCCATACCCACACGGAATATTACAGCTGCTGCCAGTGTTTTTATGTCAAATAAATCCCAATACCTCAGCTATCAGAATGGGAATGAGGAAACATTTATTACCTGGTCTATTATATGGAAAGTTAAGGTAAATTCCCAACTTCTTCCCAACTTCTTTCTTTTCCTTTGCTTCTTCATGAGTATTACGGCCCCACACACCTGCCAAGATTGATCTGGTTTAATTAGCAAATATTTAATGGCACTACATTAATTGGCATGGATATAAAATGGAACCTGAGGTGACTGGAAAGTAAGCTGGAAAGAGGAAAATTGACTGTAAACATGAGATTGGAAGGCAGGTCAGCCACACATCCTCTTTGGTAAAACCAAAGTCATTGTCAGGAAGAATATGAAGCAACTCTGGAGACAACAGGCTTATGCTAAAGCTGGACATCTCTGAGCAGAAAAGAGGGGCCAAGTGGCACCTCCTCAAACTGCAAACCCCAGGATTCCATAGGATGTTGCAAGTGGAATAATAGCGCTATAACAGTCTAGTGTGGAAAGGACCCATGTCACAGCTCTCCCATGTCCTATCTTATGTATCCCTCCCTCCCTCCCACAGGCCCCTCTTAATGCTGAGTTTTTGCATTCTTTTCCTCAGGCATGCCCTTGCTTGTGCCAATGACAGAATATTTTGCATGGGAGCTGAATGGGAAAAGCATAAAAACGGGTGTCTTGGTTGGAGGAAAGCACTTGCTACGTCTTGGCTGGAGGAAAGCACTATAGTGGAAGATGGTTTTTGTCCCTCTTCTGCAGAGACCAGACAGTCATCAATGGTGCACACACACAAACACACAGACTTGCCTTTCTTTTCCACATTTGCTGTACTTGCAGGTTGATTTTCTTGTGCCTGCCTCCCTTGAGCTGCCTTGAGTTATGCCCCACCCCCACCCCGCTTAGGGTCCTGCCCCACAGCTTTAGAACCACTGGGCTAGCCTTTGCTGGCAAACATATCTATAGGCTTGCCAAAACAACACTGAGATCTTGATTTGGTGGCCCATTAGTGGCTTGGCAGGGGGGGTATGGTGGGGGCCAGAGAACCAAACTAACAGAATCTAAGACAGCAAATGCAAGCAGTGTTAAGAATTTATTTGCTCTGTTTTAACTCACAGAAACAATCTATTGTCTTTCTTTCTCACCTCACCTCTGCAGCCCCATTATTGCACTGAAAGAAACAGTGCTGTTTTTCTTCTCTTTTTAATAAAAATTTTATTAACATTTTCCAAGACAAATGCTACAAACACTACAAATACATACATGGGCATATATATAAAAAGAAAAAAAAAGAACATCTAAGCATGCAAAGAGACTTATGAATTAATATATGAATTAAAGGGTAACAAAAAAACTAAGAAAGAAAGAAAGGAGGGGGAAAAAAGAAAAATGAGAAGAAGAAAAAACAGAAAGGAACTGACCTCTCTTTCTTTGAACAGAATATAGCCTACCCCCTATTCCAAGCATCTCAAAAAAAAAAAAAAAAAAAAAAAAAAAAAAAAAATCTAACCTTTTCTTCTTCTCCACCCCTCATTTCATAAACTTTCTAATTTTCAGGTTCTGTTACATTCTATTCCAACATGTAGCATAATAAAAAATACGTTGTATAAAACTTTGACACCACGAAATAATAATGCAACTGATTTTTCAAAATAGTGCTGACTTTATAACTATTTTTACTAGTTAATAGTTCCACACATGTCCATATCCTAAACACATCTATACCATTTTATATTCTAAAAACCATTACAGAGTTCAGAGACCAATCCATTTATCATCCTTAATCTACTAACTTATCCTTCACACCATATTAACCTATTTCATGTCATTCTTCATCTTAAATTTGATTCCTCACTTCACAGAAAGACATCCTTTCCTGATTTCTTCTCACATAACATTTTTAACAACCCTATCCCAAGACAGTTTCCTCATTCTAGACATATTTCCTTTTCCTTCAGTTTCACAAGGTAAACCAGCCCTCATGTACGACTTGAAAAAACAAGAACAAAAAACAAACCCACAGTTTTGAAACAATATCAGTAATGGTAGGCTATAGAAAGGATTAACTCAAAGGATCTGAGCAAAGGATCATGGGGCAGAGACTGGATTTATTTAAATAATACTTTTGACATCACTATTTATTCCAAGCATGAACTTCCATGAATATCTAACAGCTCTCCCCTATTTTATCCTAACAACAACCCTGTGAGGTGGATTAGGCTGAGACAGGATGGTTTACCCTGGTTTCATGAATGAGAAGGGTTTTGAACCGCTCTCTTTCCTGGGTGGTCCCACATATGAACCAACATGCAGCAGTTTCTCATTCCGGCCACTTCTAGGCTTCAAAGAGGGAGAATACGATCGTGCCCAAAATTAATCCTAGAAGCAAAAAGGGAGTAGACAAACCCTCTGCCTCAGGGATATATGCTGAAGTTAAATGGAATATGGCCCAAGAAACAGTAGCAGAGCTTGGAGCGTGGGGGGGGGGGCAGAAGGAGGGCAGGGCTACGGCACGAGAGATGTGGCCACTGCGCGTGGGGTGTGGCTGCAGTGTGTGTGCCAGGGTGCACAGGGGCATGGCTACAGGCCAGAACACCCCCAAAACACTGCTGCCTGGGGCGAACCGGCCCCCTCCCGCCCACCCCATCCCTACGTGACTGCCAAGAAACAGTAAAATATCTTCACATTTCAAATGGTGGTAGGAAAAAAAAGTTGGGAAGCAGGAATAAGATTAGTGGAGGACAGATTTTCATCTATTAGGATGCTGGCATAGCTGTGTTTACACAAGCTATTCTGTGCAGCCTTACAACTCTGCTTAAACATCTCCCTCCAGTTTTTAGGTTTCACTAATTTCAATATAATATATGTATTCAAAAAGGCCCCCACCAGCTATATACAAGCATACCTCATAAATTTCCTGCCCAGTAGGTCATATATATTATGGCTTCTCAAGAAAAAAAAAATAAGAAAATCCGTCTGTATCTATGTAATTTTCTGCATTATCCACTGGAGCATGGAGCCAAAGCTTACAAACAGTATATAACATCGATGATAAATGATTGTTTAGCAGTAACACGCTTTTCTTGGCTGTAACTTTCCTAGTCCATGTATGTTGTATCTTTAGTCCTAATGCCCCTCAAGTAGTTCGATACTGTTATAGCTATAATTTCTCTGGAAGTTTCTTTTTAATTGCCCATTTTCCAGAAGTAACTAATAAAATTATTCTACTCACTTAAAAAGACTGAAACATCTGAATTTGACAGCAGGAGACACAATACTTGTAAGATGACTTGCAGAGAAGACACATTCCCACAGCCTTATCTGCAGTAGCATCTAGGGCTCTTTTAACACTACACACTTATAGTGCCATGATGCCACTGTAATTGTCATGGCAACATCCTATGGAATTCTGGGGTTTGTAGTTTGGTGAGGCACTAGAGTTTTCTGGTTGAGAATTCTAAATATCCCTCCTTAAACTGAAAATCCCAGGATTCCTTAGAATGATGCCATAGCAGATAAAGCACACCTTGGAAGCCTGATTGGAAATGATACTGGCCTCATTTTGGCACTGAATTAAAACTTAGCTCTTTCATAAAGCTTTTGGAGCCTAAAGATCTAGGCTTCATTAGGATGTGGAGTTCTCACATTTCATTTCAACGCTAGACCCTTATAACGCTGTTATTCCACTTTCAACATCCTATGGGATCCTGGGGTTTGCAGTTTAGAGAGGGACCCAAAGGCTATAATAGCGCTGTAACAGTCTAGTGTGGAAGTGGCCCTAGGCTTAAATCCTATTGTTGGTCCTCACTAGATTAGACCTGTTATATAAGTGGGACTTAACATTTGATTCACTGTTGATTCAGTGTGTCTGCTCTGATTGAGACTACCAATATGACTCAGGCTATAGTATACACTATGTACATTGTTTTAAGTTCCCTGAACTGTTTTCATTTGTTTGAAATTCTTTAAATTTGTTTGAAATGTTTTAACCACCCTAATGTATTTAATGTATTTTATTCTCTGTACCCTGATATTTTTGATATATGCCAGCATATAAACATTCTGATGAATGAAGAAATAAAAATAATGAGAAATCACAGTTGCGCCAGACAAGTGACATTATCCTCATTAAGGCATAATTGTAATCTGATTTAGCTACACCTTCATTATTGGAAAGAGGGACAAGTTATTTCTTAATTCTACTCAGAAGTTTTTTTTCCCAGCAGCACTAATTTCACTTAAATATACATAGAATTACAGCCACGATGGAGCATAATCTTGTGTGTATTTACTCAGATGTAAGCTGAAATTTAGTTCAATAGGGGTTTCTCCTATGTAAGTATACATAGGATTACAGCCTTAATATTTAATGAGCAAACAATTTTCCCCCCCCAATCAAGTTCTTATTAGGAATGTTTCTGGATGCAACATGCATTTAAGCAAGTTTAAGAATTTGTCAATGAGTTTAAATAGGCTGTTCTGCACTGAATTGAGTCCATAAATGCTAGATCAGCCTCTTTCAGCCTGGTGCCCCCAGATATTTTGAAGGGTAACTCCAATAAATCTTGCCCAATATGTATTAAATTCAGGCATTATGTGGACTATAAACCAAAACATCTGGAAGGCACTAAGTTAGTAAAGGTTGTACTAGATAAGCAGAATGAAAGGGCAACATCAGTTTTATTTTTTTCCCTTTTTTTCTAATTATGCCGAGTGTGGAGTTTCCTGTTTGTTTGTTTTTTTACATCACCCACACATTAAATCAATATTTTCAGTGAAAACTTTTCAATAATCCTAATACTCTTTTCTTGTTCAGTCACTACCAGTTCAAACCCCGTCAGTTTATATATGAAGTATGGATGTGTTTGTATCAGTATTCATCAATTTATACTTTTTGAAAAAAACCTGAATTGCAGTTACTTCCTTTGGGCAGGAATCTTTTGGAGCACTTCAGAATCCATTCTTGTGCTCAACAAATGTCTGTTTAGGGCTCAATACACAAAGGTCTTGGAAGCAAGTGGCATTGTGAAGCAGCATCCATGTCCCTTCTTTCACTTTTGTCCTACATGTGAGAAGGAAAATGCCTGCATAAGTCTAAGGGCCTTTCCTCACAACACTGTTATAGTGCTGCTATTCCACTTTCAACATCCTATGGCATGCTGGGGTTTGCAGTTTAGGGAAGGGCTTTTAGAATGCCCAGCCAGAATTCTTTGGTCTCAGTAAACTACAAAACCCAGAATTCCACAGGATATTGTAAGTGGAATAATAGCAGTATAACAGTGTAGTGCGGAAAGGACCTAAGGTAATTTGTCAACAAGAAGTGTTACCCTGACTTCTGGGGGTCCCTGGGACGCACCAAAATTTGCTCCCAAAATACAAAAACTGGGGAAATTAGCAGAGCACTGTTTAGCAAAGTGGAGGGCAGGGCAATACAGCGAGATCTTGGACCCTGTGTCTACGGAGTCAGACCACACGAGAGCCAGGCCAAATGTCCAATCACCAGTATTTTATTTAGCAGAATTGGCAAAATATCCACACACATACACACAACAAAGCAGTCACTCACACAAGTGCACCAGGACTAAAGAGCTGGAAAGATATGAAGATCGGGAAAAGCGGAGGGAAAGAAAGCGGTTTATACTGCACCCAATCCAGTAGTCTTCAGTTTGAGAAGAAGCAAGGCAAAGATGGTTCAGCAGAGAAAGAATACTGAGGGGAGTCCAAAAAAAGGGACTCAATTATAGGGCAAAACATGTCTCGGAGGCAGACCGTTTCCTGGAAAAGGACAACGGTTGAATCACGCAAATGGATCTCATCTTTGTATTTCTTGCTGATGCAATCGTTAATCTCATCAGGAGGACACGTAGTTCCCTCAAGGTGTCCTTGTTGTTGATGGTCCATTTTGGGTGCGTGTGTACCTTTCAAGGTTTCCCTCTTGGAGACGTGACTAGGGGAGCATTGGTCTGACCTGTTTAGTAATGCTTTGGTTTTAGACCTGGATGTCTACGTTTCTGTCCAGTGAACCTCTGGCTTAATAACTTTAGATAATAAATATTACACTCCCCCAGGACTCGGTCTTCCAGCACGGGTTACAAGAAGGACTCTATTGCTAACATCCATCCATTGGGGGGTGGGCAGGTCATTTACTCCTGCTTTCTGCTTCTTGTTCTTTGATCAGTTTTCAGTCCGTTACAGAACTTAGTATTTTATTTTTCAGTCCATTAGGGGACTTAATCTTTTATCTCATGATCGATACTTTTTCTCAAAGAACTTTGATGAGGAACTTTGGGAAGCCCAAGTAAACAAAGTCTATTGGATAACTCTTATCTATGTATTTATCAATATTTTTAGAGAAATACAAAAAAATTGTTGAGAAAGGTTACCTTTGCAGAAGCAAAGATGATCCTGTCTCAGCAGGGCTTTCCCTTCTATGTACTTGGAACTTTTGTCTTCAATAATACTTTTCACCAATTTATCTGGAACAGATATTCATACATAAGAGATCTGGGGTATAAGGTATCACCTATTGAGTTTTATAGTTCATCCTGCTGTGTAATTTCTTGGATCCCCTCCTCCCAGATTTACTTTTTTAAAAATATGTGTTATATTTGCTACTTCCCAGTTCTCTGGTACAGGTACGATTCTTAGCAGGGATGGGAAGAATCCAGAATTTTCTGAATCTGAATCTGGATCTGAATCCCTGGAAGGTTCTGGGAACCCATGCGTCTCACAAATCTTGAATCTTTCAAATCTTTTTTTAAAAAAGGGTTTAAAAAGCAAGGGAAAGAAGGATAAACTTGGGCAAGACACACACTCTCTCAACCTTAGCAAAAGCCTAGGCAAAGGCAAACCTCCCTCTGAAGAAATCTGGCCAGGACAATTGTCATCATTTTGTTTCAGGATCTCACCAGATTGAAAATGACATGAAGGCCCTTTCTGCACAGGTAGGAAACTGTGGATTAATCCCACATCTTTCTGCCTGTGTAAACAGGGCCACATACTGCAGTACAGAGATAATCCAGGTCAAAACTGGCTTTCCTTTGCATAGCTCTTTGTGGCAACTTGGGTTTCGTAGTTTGATGATGCATCAGCACACTTTGGCAGAGAAGGCTGTGATACCTTGTAAAACTACAAAGCCCAGAATTGTGTCTGAAAGAGCTTTGCAAGGGAGCTAAGCAAAGGAATCTTTCAGCTGTCCTTGAAATCTCAAGACTGTACCTTCCAGTCAAATCCTGAACTTAAATATTAAATGTTCAATTTAAATATCTTAGAATACAATCCCAGATGTAATTTCTGAAATTGTTTGCAAAGGCAAAATTACTCCAAGGGAAAACCTCACATATTTGTCATCTCCCCTTGCCATGTCCCCAGGTTTTCAGGCATCCCAGTCTCTAACAAACTATTTGATTAGTAGATTCAAAAGATTTGGTTTGCCTATTTTGGCACAGGGATTTGGATTTGTGAATCTCAAATCCTTGCCCAGGATTCAAGGATTTGAGGATTCAGTTGGTCCATCCCTAATTCTTAGACCATTTCCACACTACACTGTTATAGTATTATTATTCCACTTTCAATATCTTATGGAATCCTGGGGTTTATAGTTTAGGGAGGGGCATTTTGAATTCTCAGCCAGAGAGCTCTTTGGCTTCAGTAAACTGTCCCAAGAACAAGGGGAAAAATAAAGAAAAATCAGCCAAGAAAAACTCTATATAGATAAGCAGAGATAACTCCACACAGCTGTCAAAGTGTGCCAAGCTGCAGAGAACACCATTAGCAGCAAATGCACTAAGCCAGTAACACTCACCCACTCAGCTTGTAATCTTCCAACATGGAGGCTCTTTGTTCTTTGTTACAAAATATATACCATATTTACAAAGTCCAGATGGCAATCCAGCATATCTAGCTTGCTTCTTCTGGCAGAGCCTCCAGCAACATGTATCAGACAACATGTACAGTTGTTGGCTGGGATTGTGCTACCTTTATACAGACACCTAGCCAATCCTGGCCAACCCTTGCATTGTCTGCACCTGGTGCTCATCAGCATGACTCAGCACAAATTAGCTCGAGTCACATTCCTTTCCACAGGTGCACTTAACAATTAAAGCAATTAAAGCAACATGACATTTACACTTACATCACAAAGTATTTTCTTGAGGTTTGGTCCAACCTTTTCTGACATAAACTACAAGCCCCAGAATTCCACAGTACCTTGAAAGTAGAATAATAGCACTATAATAGTGTAATGCAGAAAGGCCCTTAGAAACATGTTATATATTGCAGCCACAAGCTCAGCAGTTTCAAATTTGATATGTTTAAAGATTTGGATGGATACCATCTGGATGTGGTCATTTGTTAGCAATTTTTTAATAAGGATTGGAAATTTTCCACTCGTTATTTTTGCCATGTCAAAAATAGGACAGCGCTCCTGTACTTTTGATAGCTGTGTCGAAGAGGGAATTTCAATAGACATTGCTTGTTGCAGAGCTAATATGATGTAGTGTTTTGAGTGCTGGACTAGGACTTGGGGAGACTAAGGTCTGAATCTCTGCTCAGCCATGGAAACTCATTCGATAACTTTATATAAGTCACACTCTCTCAACCTCAGAGGAAATTGACAGGAACCGATCTCTGAAAAAAAAAATCTTGCCATAAAAACCCCATGATAGGGTTGCTCTAAGCTGGAAAATACCTGAAGGAACACAACAGCCATCATGACTGCACTGTATACCATTACCAGACAAAAAACAGTAATCGCTCCCTTTCCCTTGACAATCCCATCTGCCGTGGGCATGCGGGAAGGGTGGAAGTGCTATCAGGTGCTTCCTTCTCCAGTACAGCACAGGAAGAGACTGGCTGTAGTAGCAGGAGGAAGGAGTGTGTCCGAAGTGTTACCTGTTCGCTGGCAGCCAACCAGTGCGATAGAGAATGTTTTGATCCTGATCCCATCCTGGCAACGGCACTGCCAGGATGGGATTGAGACATTGCACAATTGGGATATCATGCAATCAGGGCCTAAGATAGCCTAAAGTCGTCAGATATGGTAAAGCACCCCTTCTGTCACTGTTGTTGGCCAGTCTGTTGGTTTCTGTATATGGAATCAGTGGTGGGAAAATGATGGCACCATTTTATTCTTTGGTTAACTTAGCAACATAATTTGGACTTAGGTGCTTCTGACTGTTTCTTCAAGAGCTCATGGGATACCCAGCTCGATGAACCCAAACATTCACCAGTTTTCTTCTGATTCCAGTGAGTAATTGCATTCTGTAACGTAAAATTCCAGATGGATGTTAGATTCCACTCCTGTGCAACCTCTTGAATACCAGACAAAAGTGCCACTTTGTTGCCTCATTGTGTTGACTTAATCTGTAGTTAAAGTGAAAAAAAAGATCTGAAACTGCTGAAAAGGATTCAGAAAGAACATTGTTGCCATCCCATTCACTGTTATAACCATATATCTTGGTCAATATAAGGAAGTCGGTAGTAGAGTTCTGTATACCTTGTATCCCTTGTGTACCAGACCAAACCCTTTCTTTTTTCTTGCGAACCATTCAAACTGCCTGTCATTCAGCTTGAACTAAAGATTTTTTTAAACAAAGAAATTTATTCACTCTGTGTTTATCAAAAAAGTATCTGAAAGTATTTTCCTTTAAAGTAACTAATCTGTTGCTAGCTTGGGGATTTGAATCAACAGCTCCCAATCAATACTTTGTATACATACAGTTATTGTTTCTCTTTGCTCTGCATATTGTGGGTTGGAAATCAAAACAAGGAGGACTGAAAATCAATAAGGTACATCTGTGAACTTTACAGAAACCTGGAAGTAGAGAGTTAGATATTCTGTAACTGAAGCAATAAGGTATTTTCCTTTTAGAAAACCCCTTGGTAACTATACTGCTTTAAATGATGGAACATCTCTTTGACAGAAAAAAACTCCTAGCTTTCTAAAAACATTCCGGTCTGGAAATGAAGGATGTCATAACATCCTGGAATCTTAGCATGTGGCTATCTGCTCTCATTGGACTCTTTAGCAGTTGCTTATAAGGAAACTAAAACAGAGTATAACCCACCTTCCATTTTCATTCTGAGCCTTATTTAAAAAAAACAAACATCTTGACTTACCTTCACTGTATTAAAAACAATTTCTTGACTTAGAAATGACATTGCTCAATACAATAGCAACAACAAACCTTCTCCACAAAGCTGAGGGTATGCTGGTTACTTCACTGGATGATGGGGAAAATAAAATACTAGCATTGTTTATATTAATTTTTAAGCTCACAGCAGCAGTTCCAGAGAGATTTAGCATTCTTTTTCTTTACATAGCAGACACTCACAGTACTACTTAAACCAAGAAGTTCCACCTCCTTCTATGCATAAGATAACATACATTTTGTTCAGTGAGGGTATTTCAAGATTCCAGTGCCTCTTAGCATTGTTTTTCTGCTGTAAGCTGTACGTGAATCCCCATATTGAGCAGTAGTCTCTGTTTGCTGCCTAAAGTGGGGGAATCAAAGTGAAGCAGAGGCTACAGTCTTCTCCATGGTGGCATGGCCACTATTGCTCAGGCTTCATACAATCAGGGGCAGACGGTTTGGTTTTTCAAAGTGGGAGTTCCTGGACAGATCTGGGAAGGTCAGCCTTCCCTTTGGTCTGTCTGTAGAGCATTTAAACCAGAATTGGGCAGTGTGACCCTGTGGCTGCATGTGCTACTCAAAGCTATTTTTGCAGCCCTCACCAGATCCCACCCAGATTTCCAGATGAACTGCCCATTTGCTGGCTATAAGGGGGCTGAACTGCTTATCTTGGAATTCTCCAGGAGTGCCAATTCTTATTTTAAATGGGTGCCACCCCCATTGTTGAACATTAAAAATGCCTATTTTGTAATGCTGTATTACCCTAGTTTGTATTATTAAACTGCTCTAATGCTGTATTTATAGCTTTAATAAAGGAGTTTTTAAAATGCCTGTTTTTCCAAACCAGAAACAGAATTCAAGCCACTTCCAGTCCTTTTCCTGGCTTTCAGCTTTTTTGGCAACTATGCAGAGCCTGGGAGGCTCCAAGGGCAGAAAACAGCCCCCCAGACTTGCAGCAATTGCCCACCCCTGACTTAAATGCTCCTCACCATACCACTAGCACTGGATTTTATCTGACTTTTCCCCCTCTCCTTCTCTTGGGTTTGCTCCTAGCTGTGTAACAATATCACACGTGACAGTGTGGTTGTTGGATCTGCACCCTCCTTGTTCCATTATCCTCTTTGTCAAAACGTTTTTTGGCATTGGGTCAGATCTACTTGTGGGGGAGGGAACTGGGTGCATGGGCCCACTCACCCCCTTTACAATCTTAAAGGATCTTGGGGTGATGCCTACCAAGGAGACACCAGGCTTGTGAAGTGTTGTACCTACTTTCACATTCAAGTGGCAGAAGAACAATTCTGTGGCTTGCCCCCGGGTGAGATCCACCTCCTGGAATCCCATGACATCTTTCAGCATGTGGGATGGGAGAGGGATTCATCAGTTGTCAGGCAAGTCACTCAGTTCTAATTCCATTACTCAATGTCACCAAAGCACCTCAGTCACAACAGTAAAGCTGCATTCATTTTCATCCCAGCTCTGTTTCTGTGTGCCTTTGTCTTTGAACCTTTATTTTTGGTTCCCTTTGTCTCTAAGATTGCAAAATAGTCTCGCCAGAGCTTGTTATATTTAAAAAGTAATTAGTTATAGTTCTTGTCCAGCCTGATTTTATATTCATAATAATGGACAACCAAACTTTCATTGCTTTTTTGTTCCCAGTGAGCATAGTGGATTTTCCAAGTGCAACAGAAATATTAAATACTAACTAAACAAACAAACAAATCTGGCATCAGTATATCATCTTACAGGACCAGACCTGTGTATCTGTTGATTCATCCCCCTTCACCATGACAGATGGAGTATTTAGGAGAACAACTTTACTTAAGAACATATTCATTGTAATAGAAACAAAATACAATCACAAATAGTCGGGATATCATCGTAACTGTAAAAACAATCTGTTAAAACCAACTGATTAAATCTTATGCAACCCTGGAAACTACCAGTTAGCTTGCAACCAGTTAGCTGTTGTTGTTGTTCTGTGCCTTCAAATTATCTTTAACTTGTGGGAACCCTAACGCAAACCTATCACAGGGTATTCTGGGCCTGAGAGTGTGTGATGTGCTCAAGGTCACCCACTGGGTTTCCATGGCCTAGTGGGCAATTGAACCCTGGTCTCCAGAGTTGTAATTCAACTTTCAAACCTCTACACCATGCTGACTCTGTTATAACTGCCACTAGTGTCCTCTAAGGCCATTTCTGCAGGGGGTGAGGGAATTGCCCTGCGCAGCTACTCACCGGATCTTCTGGCTCCCCGGTCCGGTCCAGGCTGCTCCGGAGCAGTGCGTGATTGTCGATCTGCTCTGCTCCGGCATCCAAAATAGTGGCTTCCGGTTGGTCATAGGGCTCCACCAACAGCTGAAGCTCGCCAGCCTAAAGCCCACCCCCGGCAGATCGCAGGCTCGCATTGGTGTGAGCATGCGAATCTGCACAAGGGAGCAGCCTCGCAGTGGTGCGCTCCGTGCTTTTGAAAGACCGGAAAAATCAGGTCTTTCAAAATCATGCTGGACGACCACTTGGGGTCGTTCCGGAGCGGACTGAGGTGCAGATCTACACTAAGTAGTCTGGACCCAGTCCGCTCCAAGGTGCAGATGTCCTCCGTGGAGGACGCACTGCACCATTTTTATTACCCCGTGTGGAAATGGTCTAAGCTGGTATAGTTGATCGTCTCTGAATCATTGACAAATCAGGACTCTGACCATGTCCTCCAAGTCAGAAACAAAGTACTAGAAAATACAGCCACTTCTGACTGGGGCACTTGACTAAGGGGGCATGGTAGGGTTACAGCTGGGAACAAGAAAAGTGAGATATTGCTACATTTTAAACTTGTCCTTGAAAACATTCTTCTCCTAGCTCTCTGCTATGATAGCCTGTCTTTCTCAATCAGTGTATGCATGTGCGTGTGTGTGTATGTCGGGGGGGGGAGAGGGAGAGTGTTATGTATATGAGTCAGAGTACTTCATTGTTGCATAATAGACAGAGTATGGGCAGAGTAGTATCTGTTTGCAGGCTCATTCCTAGAAGCATAAGAGACATTTACTTTCATGATGGCCATTTCCGCATGATGAGGCTCTTCCATGTCATCTTGCTTGCAGTTCCAGGTCCAGAAGGCAGCGTGTCAGCGACTCTCTCCTCTGCACCCGCTCGGTCCATGCGGAAGAGAACGCAATGGCACCACATCTTCCTTCCACAGTGCAGCTGTGCTAAGTAAGGAGGCGTCGTCAATGCACTTCTGCAGCTTCCACATGAGTAGAAGTGATGGGAACGCCGCATGATCACAGACGCGAAATGGATTTTTTCCATTTTGTGAAAACTGCGCAAGTGTGATGCTCTGTGACAGGATGGCATGACGATGTCATGCGGAAGCATGACCTGCTGACCGCTGCCATCCTGTTGCAGAAATGAGACAGCGACATTGTGCAGAAAGAGCCAATGTTTGCTTAATTCCTTAAGCTCACTGAACTTCTCCATCTCTTTCAGAAGATGAAGTTGGTCTGATGTGTTACACTGAATTCTGTACGGAACTGAAACCATTGCTGGGCTGGATTCTCCAGTGAGGCATGAGAAGCTTGCCACAGATGATAGACTCGGAAAAGCAGTAGATTACTGCCCTTCCCAGCCACTCACCATAGCTGCTGCTGCTGCTGTTGTTGTGCCTTCAAGTCATTTCCAACTTATGGTGACCCTAAGGCAGACCTATCATGAGGTTTTTCTGGGGCTGAGAGTGTGTGATGCACCCAAGGTCAGCCAGTGTTTTTCCATGGCCAAACTAGGAACTGAATCCTGGTCTCCAAGGTTGTAGCCTAACATTCAAACCACTATACCACCTATCTTGATCTTTTCAGATGGCTCTGACTGCTGCTGTGGCACAGACAGCCACCATGGACATCCCAAACACAGCATCTTGCTCCAAGGAAGAAAAGATTACTTCTGCTGTAAGTGTGGCTGCAAAACAAATAGAGCGTCTGGGGTCCAACTTCCTGGGCCTCTAAGATCTCCTCTGAAGAATATATATGCCCCCACAGGAAGTGGATACTCCATAGCAGGTTTTTAAAAAAATGAAGAACAACAACAGAAAATCACTTGTGTGAAGAGAAGTTGACTCACATAGTGCTGGATGTAGCCCTACATTCCATCTGAAAGATCTGAAAATTCAAAGAATGCATTTGTTTTCCACCTACTAACAGTTTTACTGTGCTTGAAGAGCTTACTAGTGTGTTTCTTAATTCCCTCTTTGTACCATCTGCCAGATAAGTCCTTGCAAACTTTGGTTTTACACATTTTATTTTTTATTGTACAATTTCTAGCCTTTAAAAAAAAGAAGAAGAAGAATGTTCCAAAATTACCCCAGAAAAATACATGTTTGTTGCCAAAAGGACTGTATCAGTGCAGTGGGAGAAACTTACGTTCTTTCTTGTTAAGATGGGCAATTTTGTTCAACAGATTCCACATGCCTAAATAATTTAATGTAGTGTGCTACTTTATGCAAATAAAGTCTTGATTTAAATGAACTCTCAAATATTTGTCAACTATTTCTCTCCTCCATCTCTACTTGCAAATGGAAGTTAAAAATTCTGCAAAGTATTTAAAATGCAGGCTTTTGTTCTAACCCCATAGCCTTCTTTTTCCACATCAAACATTTTTTCATGTCCATTGATTCTCTCTCTCTCTTTCTAATTGCAGCCTCGCATCCAGTCGACAACTTCCTGAAACAGTATAATTGGAAAGTCACTAATTCGTGAGTTTTTCCAATAGATATGTTTGCCTGGTAGAAATTTACCCCTGGAACAAAGTGAAGGTTGAACAGTCACAAGGGAAATTTCCACATTATGTTTTCTGCTCCACAGTAAATTATCTCATTTGTTTCTATTTTTTTCGTGAAGTTTAAGATCACTGATGAGATCTGAAAGGATTTTTCTGGGGTTATCCTAATAGATCAATTGTCTTTTAATTAGCATCAGTTGTTAGGAGGCAAGCCATGTGAAAGTCCAGGGAGTAACCAAGCTTTTTCAACACTTAATCTTTCACTTTTGTGTGTGGGAGGGTATAGAACTATAGAAGAATATATTCCTAAGCTGGAGATTACGCAGCACAACATATATATCATACGTATCATTGCAGTATGCCATTTAAAGCAGGGGCAGGCACCTATCTGTGGGCCAAGGACCAATTTTTCATCCTGACTCTCCCCATCCATTGTGCCAAAATACCTTCTTTTCCCTTGGTTTGACCTTCAAAATGGCAACCAGAAGTAACATTAAACCATTTCCTGATGTCATTTTAAAGGAGAAATGAAAGGAAAAGAAGCTATTTAAAGAGGGAGGGAACAGGTAGGGTTTTGTGTGATACATTTGGAAGGGGCTGGAGTGTGGTTTTCGGGTGACTTTTGCCCAAAAATCACACCTAAAAGTTCTTAACTTGGGGGGATGGGTTCAGGGGATTTTGATGGGGGGATTCAGGGACCACATTTTTGCGAAACCTGTCCTAAACAAATAGCGAGCAAAGTGAAACTCTCCAGTTGTTGCTGGACTGCAAATCTCATCAGCCCTCATGAGCATAGCCAGGGTTTTGTAGTCGTACAGCAGCTGGAGGCCTGCCCTTTCCTAAACTGTGTAATCATTTTGTTCTGTCCCTCTAAGTGCATCCAAACTCAACACACACAATGCTGATGGTTTCAAAGCTGAGGCTTGGTTTTGTTTTTTGGAACATGCTGCAGCTTTGACACTTCATTTTATGTGTCACTTGGCTGTTTTTACATTAAAATGAAATTTAGGCAATTAGTTTTGTACAACCAGCAGCACGATAGATATGATCATTTATTTCAACCATAAATGTGTTGTTCTCTGTGAAGATTAGTGATGGAATATGAGCAGCAGAGGGCACCATTCCTCCCTTTCTTCTCAGTGTTGAAATAAGGTATTGTTAGCAGAGAGCAACAGTATAGAGTCTTCAGCAGCGCTGCCTAAGCTAGTGGAACAATTGAAGTTATACATTTGGAATAATGCTGTAACTGTTCTCGTTTGCTTTATGGAACATAAAATCTGCACAATCCTTCTGCAAATGAAGGTGACTTTTTCAATACAGCTGGAATCTCAGTAAATTGAATATTGATTTTTTTAAAAAAATATATAATTTTATTTTTGGAGTAGTAAGAATAATTGTAGGATACAACTCCCACCTTTAGCATAAGTGTATAAATTCACATATATTTTAAAACCAATACTGGAATAGATATTAGAAATTGCAAGTTAAGTCCTCAGCAATAATATGCATGCTTTTAAAAATAAAGGTAATGTGCAGGATCTCATCCGGCAAAAAGTGAAGCTTAGGGGCACGCGCCTGTATTCTGCACTAGTCTTTCAATGCCAATTCTCCTTCTTTGAAGGAGAGCAATGCTACTGAAGTTGGCATCAGTGCTGTGTGTGTGTGTGTGTGTGTGTGTGTGTGTTGTATTTTGGAATGAATGGAATGCAGCTGCAGAGAAAACTTAAAAATTTATTTTAAGTCAGTGAAGTCAGTGTGCCTTTAACTAGCTGTGATATTCTGATGACTGGAAAGGAGGAAGGGAAATGAAACTGTGTGGAAGGTACAAGGCAGGATAGGATAAGTCAAAGCAGAGGGATAAAACTGCTGAAATTCAGTACAGTATCAAGTGACTAGATGGAATAATTGGGGAAATAGTGTAGCATCAAACCACTTTAATGGAAATGACTTTGTTCTATGGCATCTTGGGATTTGTAGTTTGACAAGCCACTTAGACTTCTTTGTAGACAGGCAGTAGAGCACTCTAGCAAATAATTCAAAGTACCTCTGCAAGCTACAAATCCCAGAATTTCATAGGAGGTAGAGAAATTGGTATGAAGTTGATATAATTTTGCAGTTCGGATATTCCCAGAGCAAAAAGTTAAACCAACCTGTTTCTGACTGGAGGAAAACACATATATAGCAGATAGGAAAGCAGAAGAATTTCAGATTTTTCCACCATGGTCTGTAAATGGCATCCTCTTTGGCAGCTGGCATTAACTACCACCTTGCTATTTCAGCTTCTCTCCTTTCCTATTCCCAGTGGCGTCGTGGTGAACGTTGGAAGTGTAGCCAGTGATTATGATTCTCCCTAGAGTCACCTTCCTAAGGAGGATCCAAAAGTAGAGGCAGAAATGTGCTAATTCACATCTGTCTAGCTATCTGTGCACATATATGCATACACACAGTTACCTCCCCCCCATATGTCACCATCCCATTGTTGCTAGGAAACACAATCATTCCTCCACATTTGATAGGTTTAGGAGCACAGGACCCCTGCAAAGGTGGAAAAATCACAAATAATTCTAGCCCCTCCAAACTATATTTAATGCATAAAAAGTATGTTCTTCATATTCAATCCACTGTGGATGCCTTGAGGCATCAGGATTCCTTCACAAGGCGGAAGTGGTTGGTTGGTGAAGCTTGCTGCCGTCTCTACTGCTGCCCCACATCATTTTAAATAGGGATTTACAGGCCTTGTCGACAGTCTCTCAGTCTTGTGAGGCTTGCAGTCCCTATGAAAAATGGCATAGGGCAGCAGTGGAGGCGACAGCAAATAATCCTTGAATAATAAATCCACAAAAGTGAAACCCACAGATGTGGAGGGCTTGTATTATTGTTAGGAAATTTCATTTCCCTTCAACTATTGTGTGGATTAGATGTAAACTCAGAGGAAAAAAGGGGGATGGGTCAAAGCTGACATTGTCCCTGCTAATCAAAATGTCCCAGCATGGATTTCATCCTACAAGCACTGCTGCCCTGTTCCACTATTCAGCTTTTGAAATGCGGCAACAGTACTCTCCTTCTCATCAGATCTTATAACCTTACTATTTATGTCATTATCTGCCGATCACATGTGAGGCAGCAGTCATAGTACACAACTGCAACTCATCAGAGGTGGCTGGTAGCAATCAGTTAATCAATCAATCAACTTATATCTCATATTTTCCCCAAAATGGAACTCCAGTATTAGAGAGGTGGTGAACCCACTCTGAATTTTAATCTGAGCTTAAGTTGTTCAACAACGTACTCACACCCACATTCAAGACAGATTTAGTACCTTGGGCAGGGCCTTTACAATTCATTCTAAAATTCACTGGAGTGGATTGAGTACGCTAGTTATATCAGAACTATCAACCCCAACCAATTCTCGTTCCCCCTACATATATGTTGTGGTCTTACGAATGTACCATTTCCCCTGATCTACTAAGTGCTACTATCCAGTCTGACTCTGAGACCTTTTCAATGTGTATAGCATCCTGACATCCTTTTAATCACACTCTGTATCATGGGTGGGCAACTATTGGAGGCTGTGTGTCTTCAAGTCACCTTTCAACTTAGGACGACCCCATCGATTTTGTAAGGTTTTTCTTAGGTAAAGAATACTCAGAGGTGGTTTTGCCAGTTCCTTCCTCTGAAATGTAGCCTACATTGTAGTGGTTTGGGTGTTGGACTATGACTGGAGACCAAGGGTCTGAATTCCTGCTCAGCCATGGAAATCCACTGGGCCTTGGGCAAGTCACTCTTTCTCAGCCTGAGAAGAAGGCAAAGGCAAGCCCTCTCTGGGCAGATTTTGCCAAGACAAGCCTGTGATAGGTTCACCTTAGGGCCATCATAAGTCATAAATGATATGAAGACATACAAAAACAATCAGAGGCTAGCAGAGCACATTTGCAGCTCAGGAGACTTGCACATCTTCACAGCAACCCCTTACAAAAGATATAAGTAAATGAATGTTTGCCCCAAACACCCTCTGGGGGATGTGGGGAGCATTTTTTCTTGTTTTTATCCCCTCTGGGCCATTTTAGGCCCAGGAGACGCTTTTTTTTAATAAGAGGAAGTCACTTATGTTCACTTCCTATTTTAAAGGGCTTCTCCTATGACTAAGGTCATTTCCGCACTACACTTTTACAGTGCTATTATTCCACTTTCAACATCCTGAGGAATTCTGGGGTTTGTAGTTTACTGAGACAAAAGAGCTCAGTAATGCCCCTCCCTAAACTGCAAATCCCAGTATTCCATAAGATGCGGAAAGTGGAATGATAGCACTATAACAGGGTAGTGAAGAAATAGCCTACGTGTGAATCCACACTTTTTAAAAAGTCAGCAGAATTTTATCGTAGGTTTTTAAAAATTCTTTTCTGTGAAGATTTTATTTCTTCTCTTTTGGACAGATGCCTGTATCCCTTGCTGAAACACTGATTCTCAGAGAGATGAAACTCCTATAAAATTCCATCAATATTACTTTTCCCTCCAGTTCATTAGAAATGTTGGCTCAAAGAACTGTCAGCTGGAAATGTATTGTTAGCATCTTATCAAAAGTAAGAATTAGTGAAGATTTTAAAATCATTTTGTGCAGGGATAATCAACCTTGAACATGTTTGGGAATGACAGGTTCCAAGATTGTATTAGCCTTTATTTACTCTTCACAATTAATTAACTAATGAATATGAATAATTTGCAACTTAGTTTGATGTTGTAGATCAAACAGATTATAATGGATAATACTATGCAGTTCTTGCTTCTTTAGGGTTTTTAAATTATTTTTTCCCAGGAATTATTTAAGTAGGTATATTTTATGTATGCATGCAATGTTTTGTATATTTATGGTGTTTGGGGAGGTTGGTAGAATATTTTTTTAATTTTTTTTTAGTGTTGAAGCTTTCTAGAACTCCCGCAATATGCCACACTGTTTTTAAAGTCAGAAGCCTGAGGAGGAGATTCAATATGTGATCAGGAAAGTGATGATGATTCCCTAAAGCCACACATAGATTTGGTGTTGACAGTAACTGGAGGCCTACACCATTTTTACTGTAGATATATTTTATTTCACAACACCACTAGCAGTCAGCACAAAGAGATTATGGAGTGCTCTCTGTGCTAAACCTATGAAAATTCTGTTCCTCTGAAACCAAAAATGGTTTGTACTGTCACTATGGAATTTTAGTTTGGTGTGAAGGGCCTACCAGAAGATGCAGGCAAGGCAGTCAAGTTCAGGACTCAAAGAGACATACAACAGCTCAAGCAAAAATAGTTAAAAAAGCACAGCCTACAAAATTTAAAAAGTAGTTAGACTATCAAAAAATACAATAAAACCTATTAAAATACATAAGCAACAGCAAGTAAAAGTCCAGTGCCTTACACAAGATTGTTTCTCCTTAAAAATCAGTTTTTAGAGCATGACAGAATAAAAAAATAGAAAGAAGATTGCCCATCTAGTCTCTTTGGGATCATGCATTAGGATTGCCAGGAGTCTTTTATGGTAATCGGCTTTCTTTTATTTGAGGGCTGGAAAGCTTGTCCCTTAAGAACTGAGAGGTATCCCATATAATAAGGATAAAGCTTTCTCTTTTCCGCACAGGCTTAAAGAAATGATGCAGAGCGTCCTCCAGGGAGGACGTCTGCACCTGGGAGTGGACTGGGTTGGACGTACTTAGTGTAGTTCCACACCTCAGCCTGCTCCGGAACGACCTGAAGTGGCTGTCCAGCGTGCTTTTGAAAGACCACTTGAAACAGGTCTTTCTTTCTTTCTTTTTTTTATTTAATCATTTTATTCAAATTCAAATATAAAACAAACAATTATAACTGTCAACTTATTTGAAATATTTCTGATCTTCCACACTGATCTAGATTTCATTATCAATATTTCTTAACATGCTTAAAATATTGTACTACATTTTAACGCTATTATTACTTGTTGATTCTTGCATTTCCATCTCCATATTCCTGCTTCATGATATATATCCTGTAGCCCCCTCATAATTTATCTTAAATCATGAATCACAGATTTCCATCTGATGGTACCCAGCAATTACCCTTTATAATTTGCCATTCTTTTTGTATCTCTTCGTCTGATTTCCCTTTTAATCTCTGAGAGACCGTATCAGCATTTTTGTTTTCAATCAGTGTGCTCCACCATTGTTCTAATGTGGGTATTTGCTGAGTTTTCCACATCTTTGCATATTCAATAGGAGCCATTGTTATCACGTACAGTAATATTCTGCAGTACTTCTTTATACCAATACCTTCTAATACATCAGTCATATTTAACCAATACAATTCTGGTAACTTAGCAAACTGTACTTTCATTAATGCACATATTTTGTTATGTATTTCACTCCAATATTTCTTAGCTTTAGGACATGTCCACCACATATGATATATCGTACCGACCTCATTCTGACATTTCCAACATTGTCCCGTACCTGTATTATGAATCTTTTTTAATTTATCTGGTGTCATGTGAAACAGGTCTTTCAAAAGCACGGAGCGCGCCACTCCATGCCCACGCTCCGGTGCAGATTTGCAGGCTCACACCAGTGCGGGCCTGCAATCTTCCGGGGGCGGGCTTTAGGCTGGCGAGCTTCAGCGGTTGGTGGAGAGCCTCGACCAACCAGAAGCTGCCATTTTCAGCCCCGGAGCAGTGCGGAGTGGCGGCCACACACTGCTCCGGACCAACCTGGACCCAAGCGTGGAGCCAAGAAGTCCGGTGAGTACCGGCACGGGGCGATTCCCTCACCCCGTGTGGAAATGGCCATAGACTGAATGGGAGACCAAAAGATCCCACATTTTGTTGTGCGGTCCCTTCATAGAGACAGAAATGGGTGCATCATGTTTTTTCATGAACATAGACAATATGTTATCTTTACAGACTAAGTCAATTGAAATCAATACTTTTTGTTGGTATTTAGATAGATTAGAAACTTGTTAATATCTACTTTCTGATTGCCAATCTTGCATTTAATGAATTTTGACTATCTGTTACCACTATTTTGAAAATCTGGTAACACTACTATGGATTCCTTTATTCCCAGGTGTTAGAATCTGTACAGATATATGCTCTAAACTGGAATCACTTTTTATCATCTGGCCAAGGACCCAGAGGGTTAGCTGAAAAGGCCTCTGGTCAAATCCTGTAACCAGCATCTCTATTGAACTCCATTATCTGCCGTCATCAAATTTCTAAGTGTCTTGATTAAACTATTGAAATAATGAATGCCCCCCCCCCCCGGACAAGATTCTGTCTCCCCCAGAATGCTGCCTACAGTTGGCAAACAATGCACTATTGACAGAAAAAGCCACTGATAGGAAATGTTACCTTTGGAGCAATGGGACTTAACACTTCTGTGATATCTTTCTTAAGTGAATGCTACTCTGAAATATCACTACTACCTGTTAAAGGGATTGGAAGGCCAGATGGATACCCTGTGTTTGAAGAAGTTGCTTTGTTTAGAGACATTATGATGTCATGTTGAAGTTTCCCCACCTCAGATGCTCTAAAAAGCAATTCAGATTCAAAGGTATTCATTCTGGGGATGGGGTCTACCTAAACTAAGGGCTCAAGCTGCCTGCCTCTTCCTTGCTGAAAATCACTGGCCTAGCTTAGACTCTCTCCTGCTGAAATCACAGGCTAAACTAAGCTTTGAGGTCCTTCAAGCTGAAATCATTCTTTCTGACCCTCAGAATCTGGGATGTGGTCCAGAGAATCTTATTAGCTATTTCTCAAAGTCCTTATTCTGGCTCAGAGGACTATGGGTAATTTGTCCTCCTTGTCCTTTCACTGTTCCACCCAGAGGGGCTACCTTGCTTCTCACAACTCCAACTCTCAGAACCCCTCCAAGGAGAGGTAATTTCTGACATCTCTTAAATCTGTCTTTCAGTGACTACTTTCTCTGCACGTTGGAGCTCCCTAAAACTTCGTCCTCTTTCTTGGGTGTTGGTGTGTGTTAAGGAAAGTATTATACTGTCCTTGCTTTTGAACTTTTTTCATTCTCTTACCTCTCCCTCCTCTTAGCAACCTTTACAGCTTCACATTGCATAATTCCAAACCTTTGCTGCCTTGCAAGTTTACTCATTTTGAGTTAGCATCTCCCCATCCTAAGGCAATGATGTTCTATTGTGCATGTACTGTTTAATATTTGCTATTCCCCAGTGCAACAATTAAAGCACTGTGCTGGCTGGACACGCTGGGAGATGTAGCCCCAGGCATCTGAAGGGTATTGAGTCAAGGAGGCTATTTCAGATGATGTCATATCATTTCAAAACTGAGGAGGAAAAAGTGTTCCCCCCTCAACTGTTCTCATACTTTACTGTTGAATGCAGAAACTCTGTTGGTTTGAAGCTGCATAACATTTTTTAAAAATATGTTCATAATTGAGATGCATCTTTTATTTAGTTTCTGGAAGTCTATCCCATACTCCTGTTGTGATAGTGTTTTCTACTTCTCGGACTATTCAGTGGAAAGAGATGAAGATATCACACCAGTAGCAGCTATTATTGGTGGGGGGGGGGGAATCAGATAAGCAGAGCAAGCCTGAGATATTTTATAAATTCAAAAAAGGTATAATCATAATTTACAGAATAGAAGGAACACAGGGACACAAAAACTGTTTTGAGATAAGGATGGGATAAGGTCATTTAAGGTGTGATGAATGCTGCTTACTCTACACTATTGCATAGAAACATTTGCAAATAATAAGGCTGTAAGGTATCTCATTTGGTATTTTAGGAATGTACTTATTGCCATCATATGGACACGTGAATAAAGAATGGAAAAATGAAGAATAAGTAATGCAGCAACACAGAAATTGTAAAATCCTTCTAGAATATTGTCCAACCTTGGTTTCACAGATGGGGACAATCAGAGGCTGAAGAAGGCATGTGGAAAATTGGGCAGATGCAGGCAAGGGAGCCTCTAGGAATGATCACTGTGATGTTACATTGTTTTGTATGCTAAACATTTTCCATTACACTGAGAACACTTTGAATTTCAAAAACTGGATATGAACAGAGACTATGGGTAGGCAAAGTGTGGCCTGTGGGGAGCATGCATCCCCTCCCAGGGTATTTTTTTATTTTTTGAAGAACAAATGTTCTGCTTTTGCCATATTTAGGGCTATTTTAGGTCATTTCTGCACTACGCTGTACAGTGCTATTATCCTACTTTCAACATCCTATGGAATTCTGGCATTTGCAGTTTAGGGAAGGGCAGTTAGAATTCTCTTTGGCCTCAGTAAACTACAAATCCCAGAATTCCACAGGATGTTGAAAGTGGAATAATAACACTATAACAGTGTAGTGCAGAAAAACCCTAAGTTACACATCTGTAACTATGACAATGAATTCCAGCTGAGGTTACTAACAATCTCTGTCATTAGGGAGTGAATTCTATAGCTCAGGTAAACTGTGGAAATATCCCTATTGATTTTACACATGTGTGTTTATGTGCACATACATGTGTGAAGGGAAAGAATGTGTTACCAGTTCTTCAGTTCAAAATGTTAGTTAGAATGTATGAAGTTCTTTATCAGTTGGAACCAGGCTATCTGAAGGACTGTTATTCAGGCTGTTCAGGCTTTAAGACCTTCAGGAGCGGTCCGTCTCTATGTCCCACCACCTCCTCAGGCTTGATTGGTGGGAGCAAGGGGGCCATCTCAGTGGCCGCCCCCAGATTCTGGAACTACCTCCCCAAGAAGGCTAGAAGAGCTCCATCCTTGCTCTCCTTCTGTTTGCAAGTGAAAACTTTCTTGTTCCAACAGGCTTTTAGGAAATAACTACAGGGTCTTTCAATGACGTTCTGCTTTAATAGTGTACTATGTTGCAGGTTCTTTTCCTTGAGCCTTTTAATGGGTTTGCTCTAATTCTATGTTTAATTTTATTGTTTAACTGTATTTTAACAACTTTTTATACACTTTTACTTAAGTTTCTGTAAATTCTGTATTTTTAAAAATATCCTTTTTTTAAAAAAATGATGCTTTAAATATAACTTTTCACTGTTTTAAAGTATTTTTAAAGACTTGGAATATTTAATCTCTTTTTAACTTTTGCAAACTGAATGTTAGCTGCATCTTTTTACAATAGTGTAAGCTGTCTTGGATCATTTTGGAAGAAAGGTGGGATACAAATGCAACAAACAAACAAACAAACTTTTTTTTTACTGTTTTAATCTATGCAAGTCCTCTTGAGTCTCATTATTGGAAAAAGGCAAGATACAAAGGAATGAATCCATACATGAATGTGAATTATCTATTCTGTGTGATAATGGGTGCTATGCATGGATGCATATGAAGGTGTTTATGTGTGTGTGTGTGTCTGTCTATCTATCTGAGGCCATTTCTGCATTACACTATTATAGTGCTATTATTCCACTTTCAACATCCTGAGGAATTCTGGGGTTTGTAGTTTACTGAGGCCAAAGATCTCTCTGGCTGAGAATTCTAAATGCCTCTCTCTAAACTGCCAACCACAGGATTCCACAGGATGTTGAAAGTGGAATAATAGCACTATAACAGTGTAGTGTGGAAATGGCCTGAGAGAAAGTGTGTGGGGTGACCACGCCTGCTGTTGCCACACCCACTTTTGGTTTTGTCCCACTATTCAAATCACCCTTCCCTCCAGTCTTTGGCATGTGATCCTGGGAAGTCTTCAGGCCAAAAATTCTTCCATATTTCTGCCTCAAATCATCATTCTTTCTGCTCACCCCAAGTGGGGTTGTAGCTACGGAGTGCTTAAACTGAGAGCATGCCACCCAATAAGAATTCTGCATCCCTACAGAATCTTCCTGTATTCACCACTGCAGAGAGTGAGAGACTGAAAAACCATTCACAACAAGGACTTCTGCCAGCACCCTTTTGTTTGTGTGTGTGTGTGTCTAAACTTTATTTCTAAATGCTTAGCTGAAGCTTTAAGTTACTGCAATGCTAGAAATCTGGGGAAATTTGGGGAGCAGAATTCTTACTGGGGGAGAAATGCCCTCATTTTGCCATCTGTAACTACATCCGTGGTTCTCCCCAATTTTCTCCTCTTTAAATTTATTTGAGGAATTCTTCATGGGCACTAGCTCTGCATGGTGTCAGAATTAATCTTCACTTTTGAAATCGGATTGCAAGTATTTCCATTTTTTTTTATAAGCATCCAGAAATGATTTTGCAATCTAGGAACACACACGCTTGATAGCAACCTTTAAATTATATTAGCAGCATTTGCACTATATTAGTCAACCCCTGTCATTAGAAAATTGTATTTTGTAAGAGGATTGGTAATAGGATACAAAGATACTAATATGATTAAGGGATGACTTGATAATAGGATTTTTTTTAATAGCAGGGGTTTTTATTCTGCACCAGCAAAGCTCATTTCCCTAATACAATATGATGACTTAGTACAAAAAATACTCAGAATTCTGTGTCAAAACCAGGATTTAGCATTCAAAAGTAAAGTCTTAAACTTGCGCTTTTCAGATTAACATTTCTTAAAATCAAAAAGTGTTCTATCACTCAATGCCCATGCCATAGTTTATGTACTGGTAGCAGATGATTCTTTCCTATTCAGCCACAAAGCTGCAGGATCTTTCTCATGGATGCAAGACTCCCTGTTTCTACTGCAAGTTAAAAGATTTGATCTTACAATCCTGTCACGGCGGGCCTTAACTCCTATGAAATGATTGGGATATGAGCACACTCAACTCTTGGAGAAGTTACTTCTGTGGGTGGAACTGAACCCCTAAATCCTCTAGCTAGCAAGGACAAAATACATTTCTCTAAATTACAATCCAAAAAGTGACTTTCAGCCTTTGGCGGTGACTCACAGTTTTGGGTGTTAGTATATTAATCATTGGTTTGATGTCATCAGAGACTAGCAAAAACATAAGGCCTTGGCTTTGGGAGGTACATGTAATCTAGTTCCTATGTGAATGTCAATGCTTTTACTGTTCCAGTGGACCCACCCAAATGAATAGCAACAGCAAGTGTATTTCTATACCGCTTATCAGCTAAGTGCTCTCTAAGCCGTTTACAATGTGTTAGCTAATTGCCCCCAACGATCTGGGTTTTACCGACCTGCAGAAGGATGGAAGGCTAAGTCAACCTAGAGCCCAGCAGGATCGAACTCACAACCTTGTGGCTGCAGTACTGGCAATTAACCACTGTGCCACCAGGGCTCCCTAAATCATGAACAGCTCCTGCCCCGTAGCCTCTAGTATAAGGTTGGGGTACATAAAGTGTGTGTGGGGGGGTGCGTTTAGGGGAAGGAACCTGATTACTTCCAAGGCTTACATGGGCCAGATGACATGAGTGGAATAGGGAAAATCCTGGTATTTTTAGGGATGTTACCCCCTTTAGTCTTTCATGTACTCAGGTTTTTTTCCATAATTGCAAGAGCTGCACCTAGTGAAACTGACTCAATCCATGTAACTTTTCCTGTGTCTCTTTGCCTGTCCTGTTCCTTCCCCATTCGCAAAGGATGTGGGGTTGGCAAAGATGGCTCCCAGATCAAGGCACTGTTGGCAAGCATGTTTCAAGTCAGTACCTGCATCTTGAAGCCTTTCCCTCCCCTACACCTTTCCTCCTTTGGGGAAGGAATGGTGTGAGTGAAGCCAGCTCCAAAGCCCACTGGCACTGATTCAGAACCATTCCTCTTTGGAGGGGACATGGTGTGGGTGAAGTTCTCTACTTGTATTTCTGATCAGAGATAACATTTAGAATTCCCTTGTAGTTACTGGCCCTCCAAGCCAAGACAAGTGGTTTGGGGGGTGGGGAGAATATTGAGTATTCTAAAGGGTTAATATGTGTTTGTGTCTGTGTGTAGTAGTAGCATAAGTTGTTTTTCTAGCGAGTGAGCTAGGAGGGCACAGTGACCTCTAATACACAGCTAGTGATAAATCTTCTGAGTATCTAATCTCCTGATCTCCTGGCCCATGGGAAAGCTCTGAGCCTGAGAACTAAACATATAATGTGTCACATGATACGTATATATGGGAGTGGTTTACTACTGGTTAAAAGCTAACATCATGTTCAGTTTGCTTCCTACCTAATTCTATCCTACCTTTGTTTTGTACTTTGCCTTTGCTTTTGAACTGGTTCATGACCTGCTGTCTGAAGCACGTTGCTTTTATCATGTATCCTGCTTTGCTCTAGTAAATAGCTGATTTAGCCTAGACGCAATGCACCTACGTGGCTGGTTTTCTTGCCAGGGGCAATCAGCATGAGCTTAGCACAACAGTGTGACTTTGCACTCTGGACATGCTCAGGAGGGCTCACAATGCCACGCCCAACAAGAAGAGCCTCAGTCTTATTTCTGAGCACTGACTGAACATGACCATGGAATTTTCCTTCTCCTCACTCATATTTTCAGTTGAGGGGGTGAACGGGACAGGTGGGAATAACCAGAGAATGGCGTTTCAAGGAAGGAGTAGGGTTTGGGGAGAGGGAGGGTATCCCCTGGACACTTCATAGTTCAAATTGAGACCACTTATGGGGTAAATTAGTCTCTTGAGCTAGATATTCATTCCCCCTACTCCACCAGAGAAACGACTGAAAATGTGGAAACATTTCAGGCTTTGACTGTAGTGGGTATGAGCAGATAAGAGTTTTTTTAAATTATCTATTATTAAAAGACTTTTCAATACGAAAGAAGTAGAAAAACGAAGAAAAGAAAAACAGAAAAGGGGGAAAAAAAGAAACAAACAACAGAGAGAAAAATTAACATTGACTTCTGATTTTCCTAATGATGGTTATTCATTTTGCTATGTAATTTTTCAGAATATATACTGTTCATCCACTTGTTTGAGTTAACCAGCCCTAATAATGATCAAAAGCTACAGTCAACGTGTTATTAATATTCTGCCAAATTATTGGCATTATTCCCAGTCTTTCAAAAATTACCCTAATGATTTTTCTCCAGTCAATGTTGATAGTTTGTTGATAGTTTGTCCATTTCAGTTCAGCAACCAATCCTAGTTTGTTGGAATTACGGTATTTTTCCATTTCTGTGTTGTATGTGAATCTTGTTGCTGTGATCGTATATTGTAGAAATCTTCCATATCTCTTCTGCGTTTGGTCATCCAACAGTCCCAATAAATACAGTTCAGATCAGACAAGAGCTAATATGCAGGCTGTACAATCTGGATACAGAAACTCCTTCTTTTCCTTTCTCTCTCTCTGAGAGACACACCCTGAGGAGGCTGTTTGAAGGAAAACCTTTTGGAATATAGCAACAATGTGAGATCTAATAAACTGAGAATTTCTTTATCATGTAGAACTAAGTAGAGGTAACCCATTTTACCATATGAGCAGAGGAAGTTCCTTTAGACTAGGTCACATCAATGAATGTGTACGTTGGAGAGGTGGTGATTCTCTGGTTTTACACAGAAATCTGTCACATTACCTGTTTCCTGATCCTCTTAAACAGAGAGGCCGGCAGTCGTCTTGTCTACATTTTAAATTTTTTCTCCACTCGTTAAAAATATAGTCTGACATTCTGTACAGTAATTGTGAATTTGTAACCTACAGTTACGGCTCTGTAACTGCTCTGAACTCAGTAAGACTACATAGGACTACGTAATACTTCCCGACCCACCTAGCCCACCTTAACAGCCAGCACCCACATTGGGTAAAGTGGCAGGCAACTGGGATGCAAGAAAGATGATGTTTCCAGTCCCCTCCCACCAGTGAGCAAGAATATGACAATAAGAAGCAGGACCTCTGTTGTCCTTGTCTCACCCTCACTCATGGATGGGAAGGGGCCAGAAACATCCTCCTCCTTTTACTCCAGTCAGCAGCTGAAGAGACCTTCTTTTCCCAATGCTGCAGCTGGCTATTAAGGTAGGCTTGTGGGATTGGACCAGGAGGTGTTACTGAGTTATGTACAGTTAACTAAGTAGTGGAGGGTGACCAAAATGGTGAAATGCCTGGAAACCATGCTCTGTGAGGAGCAGCTTAGGGAACTAGGTATGTTTACCCTGATGAAAAGAAGGTTGAGAGGTGACATGATAGCCATGTTGAAATATTTGAATGGATGTCATGTTGAAGAAGGAGCAAGCTTGTTTTGTCCTGCTCCAGAGACTAGGGCATGGAGCAATGGAAAGGAAAAGAGATTTCACCTAAACATCAGGAAGAACTTCCTGATGGTAAGAGTGGTTCAACAGTGGAATATGCTGCCTCAGAGTGTGGTGGAGTCTCCTTCTTTGGAGGTTTTTAAACAGAGGTTGCGTGGCCATTTGCTGGGGGTGCTTTGAGTGTATGTTCCTGCATGGCAGAGGGTTGGACTCGATTGCCATTCTGGTCTCTTCCAACTCTATGTTTCTATGATTCTATGACAGAATAGCAGTGATAATACTTATATATGAGGGCTGTGTGTCTCAGTGGAACACAAATTGCCAATGACTGCAGAAGAATTTTGTTCACTCCACAGCTTAAGTAGACCCACTTCTCAGACTAATATGAAAATCAGAAGACATTTATATTTAAGACAGCACATGTCTCTGAGGTTTGTGCTGTTGTTCTGAGCTCAAAATTAGCAAGATGTTTATTTTATGAAAAGTTGTATACAGAAATGTATACATATGAGGAAGATCATACATAGGGGTATAAATCACCCAATATTTGGTCTTCACACATGACGATGAGTAAATATATTAGAAAATAAGTGTTCCATAGTATCCCCATATTTGAACAATAAATGGAAAAAAATGGGAGTTTGATACAAACATTTCTTTTTTCCACTTGTGTGTGTATATGTGTGTGAGCGTATTTTTGCACAAGTAACCTACATCTTTTTCTCCACAGAATAATTTCTTCACAACAATTTGGGACTTTGAATACAAGGAGAAAATTGGGCAAAACTCTTACTGGTCTGTTATTGTTCGTGACAGGATTTCCCAACTGTCAGGAAACTCATTAAAAACAAAACAAAAATGGCAATGAATATTCATTCCATTCCTAAGAAAGTGTTTGCCATAATATGTACATTAAATGAGGGGTGGAAATTGTGTGGCCTAAGGACCACATTTAGTTGATCAAGACCCAAACTGCAGGCTTCAGATCCCTTCTAGAAAGAAAAAAAGAAAGAAAGAAGGAAAGAAAGAAAGTAAGTCAGATTCTAAAGGGAGAATAGCATCCTCAGACATCTTAGGGGGTGTGTGCATGTGTGCAGCTGTCTTTTTCGATGATATTTTGGTTCCCGGCCCTTCTTTTTTTTCTTTTTTTTGGATGAAAATTAGCCTTCCCTCTCCAATCTGATCACATCTGCTTTTTTGAAAATTGGGTAAGTGCAGCCTGTATGAGGATGACAGAGGGGATATAATTTCTAGACCTTATGTGGCTCCACAGGCCTGTATTAAAGTACATTGTATTGAGAAGTTACATACAAAAATAAATTTAATTTTTTGTACATTTTGCTCACTTTGTTGATGGATATGGAAATTGGACAGAACAGACTTTTAAATGAAAGCATATGCAACCAACTGAAAATAGACTGGTTCATCTACCCCTATTATATAAATATGAAGGCTAAATACAGCCAACAACAATTAGCATGATGAGATGAAGCCTATAAATTTTGCCTCAACTAGAAAATGGCATTATTATTACATTTAGCTTGGATATTATTAATACCCATGGTTATGCAATTAGAATTTCAATCGCCTGTTCTTATGATGTAATAAACCAGGAGAACAAAGCTTAACAGCCTTATGACTTCGTTAAAGAGCTATAATGGTAAATTGGCAATCAGAATATGCAAATTTTTCTTTTGGTGATTGCTTACGTAGAAGAAGAAGGCTATTTGCAATTTTCTGCCATCAGTTTCCCATATCTTATACTCAATATAAGCCGGCTAATGTCCTGCTTTGGAAATTCCTCAATAGCTGAAAACCAAGAGAAGTGAAATGGAGGCTTTAAAATACCAGACAGCCCATTTTTTAAAAATGTGCCATAAAACCTTACAGGTTTTGACTGTGAAAAAGACAAACAAGAGCCAGAACTGGTGTACAAAAAAATGAATATGTCAGCCCAGTGTCTGTGCTTGGATGGATGAGGTAGAACACTGTCACTGATATTTGAGGAATTTCTGGTCACCTGTCAATGAAAAACTGATTGACTAATTTACATCTCCTAGTGAGATCTGAAATGTCAATATGTGGAACAAAACTGATATTTTTTATTACTTCATTGAGGAAACCTCAGGCAAACACTATCAACAACAGTTCCTCATCAAGAGTTTCAGGCAGTATTGGTCACACTGTTTTTCATGTTCCTCATATACTGTTGCAAAAATATTGATTTAATCTTTTGTTGTTAGAAGTGGAGACTAAAGACGGCGCTTTTGTGTTAAGAATCCATTATACACAATCACTTCCAGTTGTGTATTGGGGGGAAGGGTGTCTTGAACCCTGAAAAAAAAAAGAAGAGAAATCATATCTCTTGGATGATTCTGTGTATGTGTGTGTATGTATGGGCATCTCATGGTCCTGGGGGCTAATTAGTGGACTAATTTAAGCCCCAAATATTTTTTTTAAATAATATATAGTAAGACCATTATGAATGATAAGGGGGAAAAGTCCTACTCCTACTTATTAGGAGAGTGCCATTGTTGGGGCAATGTAGAGATCATGAAATATGGCACTAGTGCACAAATGGATATGGGCATTTCTGCACATGGCTGATCTAGCCACAGTGACATATGCTTTGGTTAAACTATGTTTTGGTTAAAGTAACCAATCCATGCATTCATTACTGCCTTCCAAGTGTTTGGAAACTTTTGCTGGTCTATACTGCTACCACTAGACTGGTGACTGGGTTTGGTTGCAGGAAGCATTTGCCTCTTTTGTCTGGCCTGTTTCTTGCCAAAGTGCTGGTTATGACATATAAACTCTGTATGTCTTGGGACGAACCTGTGACAGAGTATATTCTCCCATACAGATAATGGGTTATTAATGCCTGGTTGTGAAGATCTTTTGAGGAGGCCTTTCTCTCAGTGCTACCAACATCAGAAGGGTGTTTGGTGGGGATGAAAGAAAAGTTGCTCTAAGGCCATGGAACTCTCTGGCACTGTTGTCCTTCCCCCAGGAGATACATATATTGCTTTTTAGAGAAGGCTTTGGCTGGTTGCTGATGAAAGGTATGCTGACGTTTTGGATGTGGTACATTTGTTCTTACTGCTGCACTTTTAACTGATTTGCCTGAATGTCTTGATTGAGATTTTGTTTTTACATGTACTATAATATAATTAGCTTCCCTGAGCACTATTTTTAGTTAAGGTGTGGGCTTTAAATGTAACAAATAAATGCATATTTAAATAAATAATAGAGTCAATTAGCAAAGAGGAAATGGTTACTAGTTATGATCATCACGATTGTATATTACCCCCAGTATCAGAAGCATTATCCCTTGAATGCCAGCTGCTGGGAACCACGTGCAATGATACTGTTGCATTTGTGTCCTGTTTGTGGATCTTCTGTAGTTAATTGGTTAATCACTACACTAACAGACTGTTGGGCTACATATGCCTTTTGTCTGATCTGGCAGGTCTTATGTTCTTATGTGAAATCATTGGAAATGGGATAAGTTGTGGGGGGGGGCACAATTGCATTGCCTCTTCTGTATGATCTTAACCCCCCCTCTGCAGATTTAATTTATTTATGAGATTCATAAGTGGCATTTGCAAACAACTGGAAATCTTTGTAAATACATACAGGGAAAAGAAACAGAGCTGTGTTTTGGTATTTTATAACTCAGCTGAAGAGTACTATGTTTTATTTATTATCATTTTAGAATGTACTTGAATTTTTCATTATAGGCATTTCAAAGATCAAGGCAAGTGGATCCGTCTTGGGGGAGAAACCTACCTCAAAGGATACCAGTCAATGCCTTTATTAATGGGCAGGGGGAGTTGCAGGAGACGCAGGAATGTGCCATCATCAATTTGAGCTGGGTCTCTAAGGATGGAGTTTGGAGCTGAGTTGGAACAAGATTTCTAAACTTTCACTTTGGGAATAGCCACCCTTATTTTGGAGTGATTTATGCAAAATATAAATAAATATAAAAAATAACAGCAATATTTTCTGAAGATTAGTCAAGGAAAACAACCCAGGAGTGACTCATAACATCATAGAGTTGGACATGTAGTCCAGATCCACACCATGCAAAAATACACAGCCAAAGCATTCCTGAGAGGTGGTCATGCAACCTCTGCTTAGAGACCTCCAAAGATGGAGAGTATAATTATTTCCAACTCAGCTCATTCCACTGTTGAACAGCTCTTATTATAAGGACGTTTTATCAAAGGTTTAAATGGAATCTGTTCTCCTGCAAGCTGTTGGTTAGTGTCCTCATTTCTGTTTCTTCTAATGACATTGCTTTGGATATTTAAACAGAACTATCAGTCATCTCTCTTCTCCAAGTGAAACGCACCCAGCTCCCTAAGCTGTTCCTCATAGGGCTTGGGTTCCACTCCTTTTACCTTCTTGGTCACCCTCCTCTGGACACATTCTCCCTCCTTGATCTGTGGTGTGCAGAACTGGATAAAATTTTGCAGGCAAGGTCTGAAGAAAGCGGAACAGAATGGCCCTATTACTTCCTTTGAAATGGCTACTATATTCCTGCTGATGCAGTCTAGTCTTTTTCAGTGACCACATCACCCTGTTGACTCGTACTTGTTGCCAAGGCAAGTGCCACTCGTCCTATATTTGTGCACATGGTTTCTCCTACCTAAATGTGGTACCTTACATTTATCATTGCTAAACTTCATTTTGTTAGTTTGGGCTCAGCTCTCTAATCTGTTAAGGTCATTTTGAATTCTGCTTCAATCTTCTGGGGTATTAAATTGTCGTTGTTGTGTGCCTTCAAGTCACTTTCTGACTTATGACAACCCTAAGGCAACCTAGTACAGGGTTTTCAAGCTACTACTTCAAGTATGTAAGGTGCCTAAGGTCACCTAGTGGATTTCCATGGTTGAACAGGAATTTGAACCCTGGTCTCCAGTTTTGTAGTCCAACACTCAAACCATTACATCAAGCTGGCCATAAGGGTTCATTAAATACTGCGGAGTATTTGTCATTTGCAAATTTGATAAGCATGCCTTTTATTTTGTCATCCACACCATTTTTAAGGATGATGAATGGCAGGAGTCTCAGGAAAGATCCCCACTAGTCACTTCTCTCCAGGGAGTAATGGAACTCTTGGTGAGCTCATTGATCCCTCAACCAGTCAAAAAATGTTACCCAACAATCACATGGTCTGACCCATATTTTATCAGCTTCTCTGCAAGAATATCATGGGAGATCTTGCCCAAAGCCTTACTGAAGAGGGACCCCAAGAGCACAGTAAGGAGTGATATACAAGTAAGCATACATAGGTTTGCACATTTTTGTTGTTATACGCCTTCATGTTGACCCCACCCTACCGTGATCATACATTATAGGTTTTCCTTGGCCAGATTTATTCTAGGGAGTTTCTCCTTGCCTTTCTCTGAGACAAGATGACTTGTCCAAGATCACTCAGCAAGGTCCTGTGGCTAAATGGAGATTCATATGTTGATGTCCCAGAGTCCTAGTCTAACACTCAAATCACTATACCACATTAGTTCTTGGATAGATTTTTACTATGAGACTGCAGTCCTATACACACTTAAATGTAAGTAAATCCCACTGAACACAATGGAATGAATATATTGGTAAGCAAGTATGTACAAGGGTATGTGGCTAATGAATATACGCTTAAAATGAAATCAGAATGTAAAGACTATTAAAATTATTAAAATTACACAAGTTTTAATATTTATTTGGCCACCACAACTTAACCTTGGACAGTTTAACCAACATGGGAAAGACTTTTAATACTGCATGACTTCAACTGTAATAACAATCAGCTTATCTTGCAAGTTTGTCTGAGATATCAACTAAGTGACTGAAAGCAGAATCACATGTTGAAAATGTTCTGCTGTTCCTTCTATTTCTAGTCAAGGGGAAGATACATTCTGAGTCTATTGTGCTTTCTGAGGGTAGTTACTGAAGTAATTTAATTTAATTTAATTTAATTTACCTCCTCTTGCTTATTCCTATTATTCTGAGAGGAAGTGATATCATACCACTTGATTATCACACTGGACCTTTCCACATTGCATAACTATTGCTATGATTCCACTTTAACTGCCACGGTTCTGTTCTATGCAATCATGGGATTTGCAGTTTAGGGAAGGATATTTAGAATTCTCAGCCAGAGAACTCCAGTACTTCCCAAGACTACAAACCCCAGGATTCCATAGGAGGCAGCCATGGTAGTTAAAGTGGAATCATAGTGCAATAGTTATGTTGTACAGAAAGGCCCAGTGTCTAGTGGTATTTGTTGTTGTGTGCCTTCAAGTTATTTCCAGCTTATGTCAACCCAAAAAACTATCATGGAGTTTTCTAGGGCTGAGAGTGTGTGACATGCCCAAGGTCATCCGGTGGGTTTCCATGCCGAGCAGAGAATCAGACCCTGGTCTCCAGGGCCGTAGTCCAGTGCTGAAGCCAGTAGACCATGTTGGCTCTCATCCAGTGGTATTTATTTACTCTGTATTAAGCATGCAGCCCATAACTTTCCTATTACCTCAAGCACAATGAGTTCCAGTAGTTAATGCATACTGAGCTTTATGTTTTGTGTTGGGCCTCCTTAGATATTTTCTGATATAGTTCCTAATGTGTGCTGAGATTTCTACATGTCCAGCATCAAAGCCTATAGTTCATTGGTACCTACTGAGTTGTTTCTGCTGAAGGAAATAAAACATTGTCTAGTCTAGACTTCTTCCTGATGAACCTTTGTTTTTCTTCATTTTCCATACTGCTTTGACTAGCCAATGTCACCACGATAACCTTTTTAATAGAAAACAGAGCAGCAGAACATCAAATTTATTGTTATTGCATTTTGTTAACAACTCTTCTTCCAGAACTGTTGAGTTCTCATTTTATAATACACCTAAGGGAGTAAGTCTCATTGTGTTAAATAGGACTCATTCCTGCAGACGCATACTTAGGATTATGACTAACTTCTGAGTTTCTACTAGTGGGAGCTGACACATATTCAGTGGAAGTTGGTGGCTTCCGTGTTATTAGGATGGTGAATCTCCTCTGGGTTTTAAGGAGGTGTGGAGATTCAAGGGAAGAAGGGGCCTTTCTCCTTCTCACTGCTGCCTACAGCCTTGACAAAGGAGCTAGGAATTTCCCCCAAATTCTCTTTGTTTTGTTGCCACCACCCACTGATTGAACTCACTGTACCACAACGCAGTGGGACATTGCTTGGGATTTTCACAGTCTCTAACTTCCATGATCCTTCTCTTTCCTCACCTCCCGCTTCTGAGGTATGGAGAACCTAACCAAGCGTGTACCGAGGAAGAAGGGATGGGAATGGAGAAGTAACAGAGTCTTTACAGGAAATAATTTATTTAACACAGGCAAGGTAAACTAGGAAATAAAAATCATGAAAGGGCTCCCCCCCCTCCTTCAGGTATACTTCTTAGTTGCAAACAGTTGTAAACATAAATGCATTCTGAAATCAGCCAACTGTCCAGGATAGAAGATTTCTAGAGCAGCTAACTCAGTACCTTCTGCCTCACTCAACAGTAGCTAATTTTTTAAATTGATGTTTTTGGGAAGAGCCAAGAGGCAGCCTTCTCTGCCTCTGATGGTTTCCCTCATTCCCCTCAAGACTCTCCTTCTAGCTTTTGGAAGCTTCTGTCTGTCCTTCCCGTTGGTTGGCCAACCACATCATGTGATCTCCAATCAGGGCAACCCAACCCCTTGTGGGCAGTAGGGAGAGCAAGCTTTCTAAAGCTTCAATGTTTAGGTAGTGGGGAAAACCCCGTTATCACAGGAGGTATCAAAGGTGCTGAACCTATTCTGGGCTGGGGTTCAGCCCTCCTTTAAAGTTCAGACTAAAACCTGGAATGGATTACCTCGACTGGACATATTTTTTAAAATAACTTTTGGATGAAAATTCTTATATTCTATTGCTTTTCCATTTCTGTAGTAGTTCAGTAAAATATATTACTCAACATTGAAAAAACAACAAAGAGAACAATTTCCTATTTTTAGATAAAGGTTTACAATGGCCCTTTCCACATGGGGGGGGGAACGGGTGAAAACGCTCCAAAACAGAGCTTACCGGCAGCCGGGTAAGTCTGTCGCGACGCGGAGCAGCGCGAGCTCGCTGCTCCGCAGTCCTCCGGCGTCCCAAATGGCAGCTTCTGGTTGGTGGAGGCTCTCCACCAACCGGAGAAGCTCGCCAGCTGGAAGCCCACCCCCGGCAGATCTGCAGGTACACATTTGCGCGCTCCTGCAAATCTGCGTCGGAGCCGGGCGACGGAGCAGCGTGGGGCTGCGCGCTCCGTGCTTTTTAAAAACCTTGAAAAAGAGGTTTTTAAAAAACACGCTGCGCGGCTAGTTCCGACCGCTCCTGAGTGGATTCTGGTGTGGAACTGCAAAAAGGAGTCCACGCCAGTCCACTCTACGGTGTAGAAGACCTCCGTGAGAGGTTGCTCTGCACCATTACAGAAGCCCGGTGTGGAAATGGCCAATAATTCTTTTTGTTTCTCTTACTCTCTCATCTTGTGTGTGTATGTGTACATAGAGAATTTTAGTCTTTCCTACAATATTCCCCCATGCTTTTAACATCTTCTTCATCATCCACTACTGCACATTTGCAATACTCACGCATCAGTCCCTTGACTTTCCTACTAATGCAGTGCTCTTGATAAGTTAGTGCTGGGAAATAATTCAACTTATAGAACAAAGCTTGGAAAGTTACTTTTTTGGACTACAACTTCCCAGTCCTCAGTTCCTGGCATCCTTTGCCTTCGTAGCCAGCAGGGTTCACTCTCAAAATGTATGGGTCAGGGAAGTGGGAGAGGAGGAAGCGACATGTAGGACCTGAAAAGCAGTGGTCTTTCTAGGAAAGCTATAATCAGCCACCCTTTTGATTTAGATCATTCTGTTTTTTTCCCCTCTAGTAGTTCTGTCAGCAGTATGATTTTCTTTTGTGTGCCTGCGAATATTCCCAAGTGTGAACGATAAATATCTCCACAGTGTGGCTGCCCCGTGCAGGTTTTATTCTATAATGGCTGCCACTGAAGCATGGCAAATGTTAAGCAGATTTTTATGGAGGAATTTGCTGTCGCGGGTAACAATTTTTAGACATCAGCTCTTTGATACATGCCAATTTTTCTAACAGGGCTCTTCCATTTGAAAAACCTTTGAAGATCGATGATTTTACAGCACTAGCTAGGTTCTTCTGAATTAAGCAATGACTGAGTGTGATCATTCTTCCTCGGTTTATCACATTTTAAGCCCTGAGGAAAAAGGCAGAGTACTTCAAGGGAGAAATATCCAGATCAGGAAGATCTCGGTTAAAATGTGGAATGAATTCACTGAATGAGAACTACCATCAGGGAATAAACGTGAAGTAAAAGGGATGCCAACATGATGTTACCAAAGTTGTGAAGGTATTAATTAAAGACTTATATTCTCATACCAGTGTCTCCATGGCACTGGACAAGGTTAGGGAAATCCAGCTTTCTGCACCTGTTGCCAAACTCTTTTTTTCTCTTTTTTCTTTTTTCCCACCCCTCCAAAGCCCCAAAGCTATCTCATTTGGGATGTGTGCGGGGGAAAAAATGCCCCCAAAGGGTGAGCTGCCACCTCTGGAGTGGCAGTTTAGTTCCAGCCAATCACTCTCCCTCTGATCAGCCCAAATTGATTGCTACTAGAAGTATCTTTCTGGCCACTTCAGGACATTATTTTCTGCTAATTGCCTGTTGCAGGTCTTCAGGGGGTAAATACTGCCACACAAACACACCACTACTCCCCAGTCCCAGCCTAGAATTGTGAAAAAAAAAATAACAGTTGTATTTAATATTTATTTTCTTATTTTCTATAAATTTGTGTTTTGATTGCAAGTCTGATTAGTCAGGATCACAGAAGATTTATAATTCTTTAAGGCTCTGTCTAACTGAGCCTGGATTATGACTTTTCTTTCTTTTCTTTACCTTGGGAGTCAGAACTCATTCTCTGCCGCTTCGTTTTTATTTGTCACAAGTGATCTGAGTTACAAGGTGACCTGTGAGAATTGAACAGGACGTGGAAGAGATAGCTTAGGACAAACTAAGGGTCCTAATGAAATTACTCTGCATGGTAGATGTGGGACACCTGAATCCAATTAGAAAAAAAGAAGTCGTGAGAGAAACACTGAGCAGCAAATACTGGCTGTCTAACTAAACAGACCCTTACAGCGCAAAGTTTTTTGATCTTTCAGGGAAATGGAAAACCGCATTCCACCTTTCCGAGCAAGAGGCGACTGCTTGTCAGAAAGAATTCCACAAGAGGCAATGTTTTCCACACAAGTTTAATTATAATAGGATGGGGTCTAAATTGTCCTTATTAATGTGGACCTCCGTTAAAGAGTTCAAGGCAGCCAAGACTTTTTATACCAGTGAATCACTCCATTTGAAGTACTCTGTAGTTAGAGAGCAGGGGAAACGGCTATTAGAAATCACTGTAATAGCTTTTATGAAAGCTTTGGCTAATTTAGAGCCCAATTAAATCCAGGAATCCAATTATTTCTGAATAACATAATTACAAGAAAGAAAGTAGCATTGTAAGTACCAAGCAGCTATTATGGGAGATGCTTTAATCTGTTCTGAACCTGTACAAGGATATGTGCAATTGCACGGAAGATCCTATGCATTTAGGTTGCTTCCCTATGGTGCATCAAAGGGTTGAAAGCCCTTGTTTTGTTCTCGCACTCCTGTTGTTAATGCTTTGTTGAAAGCAAATAGAAAGTAAATAAAGCAAATGAGTTTGCAATAAATAATCCTTATAGCAAGCCCCAAAGGATAGGAGACAATGAAGATGAAGGCGCAGTAACAATGAAGAATAATAAAAAATGGGTAATGTTCCCACATACAAAAGGTTAATTGCTATAGAAAAAGTGTACTGGACTCTCTCAGGCATTTGGTATTATGCAAATAAAAGAAACCTAACATTGTTGTGCAATTAGGTCCTTCACTTCCAAACCACCCTTATAAAAGTACCCAATAAGAAAACACCAAACAGAGATACTAAAACAGGTCTATTCATTTTGGATTGTTTTTGGTAAATAAGTAAATATTCACAACCAGAACTGGAGCTAGCCACCAACAGATGAAACTGAACAGACATAAGCCATCTCAGTCTTCTTATGCGTGGTCTTCGTTGCAAAACTCTGGTAACTGGTTTCTTCCAAATCATGTATAAATTACTTCACAGTTCACTCCCAGTACATATGCCATGGTTGATTGAGCGGGGATGGGGAAACCATTCCTTCTCTTTCTTCCAATCACACAAATAGGAAGAATTTTTGCAAACCAAAGGAGGCATGTAGCTTGCCAGCCCTTCTAGAGATTGGTTTGCCAGAATATTGGTTGACTCAGTGCTGTTTCTGCTATTGGTTAGAGTGAGACAACAGCTTTAAGCAGCAGTGGTGTGGGAGACAGTCTGCTGGCTGTTCCCCAACTCTTCCTCTCTGTTTGAGGACAGAAGCTTCAATCTGCCAAAAAACCCTGTCTTGAGCCCCTCAAATTACTTTGCTGGCTCTAGTGTGATGGGTAACACTGTGCCATTACTGATACTGAAATAAGAGCTAACAATTAATCCAGCTAGCTTCTGCACATACATCAGAAAGAAGGCATCATTTTGATCTTTCCTTCAGGCAACAAGATGTCTTGGGCCCAAGGCTGATGCCATTACGTTCTGACTGAAACTCAACCTGATGGAAGTTCCCCCCACCCCTCCCTCAAGTTAGCAAAAATGTAACACTAAAATTAATAATGAGTCTACTTTACTAATTTTTATGTCCTCTTATGTGCTGTACTGTGAATATTCAGGATGCAAGAGGGGAATCTAGTACACAGAGTCACAGGAAAGCCCCCAGGTTCACTTGAACAGCATGTTTAAAATGCTTGACACTTTATTCTTTTTGTTTCATTCACCTCCACAACCATCCAATAAGTTTTTAGTATTTTTTAGCATGTCTTTGCGGTAAAATTATCTCAAAGTAATTTGTTACTGCTGCTATTGCAAAGGTTCTTAAAAAGTGACTCATTCTATTATTTGTTATGTTACTTTGCTGCTTTTTTATTACTAGGGAAATTCCAGTATTAGGATTGATAGGAGAATGGCATAAAAATTCCACTCAGAATGCCTTCAATGTGCCTAAAATGTGCCTCAGTTAAGAGCAACTTGAAAACATGGCTTGTTAAATGAAAATGATGTGAGATCATCCCCATGCAGTACATTATTTTTGAAAGGTAACTTTGTTATCTCCTGGTCACAAAAAAGAAAAAGTAACAAGTTAGTGACTACATTACATGTAACTATTATTTCCCAGCATAACTACACTGTAAGTAGAGTAATTAAGCCTTAGTTTTACAGAGGAGGAATGCAAGCTCCAGGAGAGTGACTTGCTGCCTTGCCCAAGGCTAACCTGGGATTTGAACTCAGACTGCCCATATCCAAGTCAAAGCCATTTTTCATGTAAGATTTGACTCTAGCCCAGGTAATACTTGTCACAAGAACAGATCTGGTTGAAATAAGAACATGAATGCTGCAAGGTTATCTCTTTTAATGTGTCTCAACTGTTCTTTCTTCACATATAATGTGCCCTGGCTTGACGAAGCCCAAGGTCATTGAAGCTAAAAGACTTTGTCTGTTTCTTAAGAGCTGTCTGAATTATGAGCACTTTAAAAACTATCTGTATGGAGTTGACAGGAGGAATTTATGATTTCACTTCTTGAAACATGATAAAAAATGAAATGAAAGTTGAACTTTGAAGTATAAATTAAGCAAAGAAAGTGCTTAGCTCCTAGAAGAACTTAAGGGGTGATCTATTTGGCATGCTTAGGCATACTGTCTTTTCTTTTATATGTGTTGAGAAATAATTGCCTAGGAAGGAATTAGGGATGAGAAATGTAAAGCATTCATTTGAAATATTGATTATTAGAAAGACAGCAAGTGGCACAGAATTAGACAAATAACCTACAATGGTGTGTTTAGGAACACAAACCATGATCCTAACTGGAAACAATTTAATTGCTAAAAAGATATGTCTGGGACTCAACAGCCATCTCTGAACAGATATCGAAGGTGAATTAATGTCTGTACAAAAAAAGAGTACCATTGATTATTAAAGAAAAGTTTGCTCCGATGGAATGAATCATCATGAAAGGCCCTGCCATAAAATATGGTGAGGGCCACTGGAATTTGCTGCCCTGAAGCCCATGTTGGGAGAAAGGCAGGAGTATAAATTGAATAAATAAATAAATAAAATATTTTAAATGGCTTAAAAAAGGACTGCCAGTGGCAGTTATTTAGTCATGACTGCTGTGTGGAATCTCCCACTTTCAGATGCAATGGGTTACTGAACATGATTGGCTTCCATTCTTGTTGTGGGCTTCTGAAATGTCTTGCCAGTGATTGTGGAGAGAAAAAATTGCTTTTCCGCTGCATCTCTGCGGGGCTGAAACTCCTATCATCCCCCAACAGGGTACATATGGGCTATTGGCCTAACTCAGTATGTTTTGGTTTAGTAGATTAAAATACCGTAATTAAGACTCCAGGAATATATTGCTTCACATGTCTGATTATGTCGCTTGATGATTATTATGACATCACGTGATGAGTTACGGATCTAAACACCGTCTAGCTAGCTTCATATGGTAGATACCAGAATCCATATAAAATGAATATAATATTTCTGTAATCAAGTGTTGTTAGAAACTCTCTGTTAAGAGAGTGGGCAATTATGGTTTGTGGCAGTGTGCCTTCAAGTCATTTCCAGTTCATGTCAACCCAAAGGCAAATTTGCCAAGGATTTTCTTGGCAAGATTTGTTGAGAAACAGTTTGCCATTGCCTTCTTCCTAAGCTTAGTTTGGACTATATTAACCATTGCTCATTTGTTAACCAGTGGGTAGACACATTTTGTACTTTATATGTGCAAGATAATATATGAATGCATTTGAATGTGTACAGAATCCTTTCTCTTATTGTTGCATAGTCATCACAACTTTACATTCACTCAGAGATTAGGAAGCCTTTAGATCAGAGAAGGGCAACTATGGTTCTCTAGATATTTTTGGAATGCAGCTTCTGTAGTCCCTTATCATTATTTATGTTGGCTAAGACTTCTGGGAATTGTAGGCCAAAAACATCTGGATTGCCAGAATGGCTCACAACTCTTCTAGAGAACTTATGACAGCTTGAGCTCTCAGACGTATTAGAAATGGACTGGTCTCATTGGCACATCATTCCATCAGGGATATCAGAAAGCTACTGCAACTGTCTCAAAAAACTTGTGAATGTTTAGAATAGAATGGCAACTATCAATTAGGATCTTATAGTGAGAGATCCTTTCTAAGAAACAAAGAGAATGGGTTTATTTCAAGATATGTTGTAAGTACTTGGGACAAAATCACTACCTGCCCAATCATTTATCACAAAATTGAGTTGCAAGAACTAACTATGGTAGCAAATACAATTTGATTTCATCAATCTAAATCTGCTTGTAAAAATCCACAGCGATCTAAAATAATGTCTCTCCCCACATTATTCTCATTGAAACTATTGGGTAAGAATAAAAGAAGCCAGATTTGAAATTTAAGCAAGCAAATCAAGCCAATTGGCTTAGAATTATGACAGCTGATCTTCTAATGCATATTCAGAATATGCTGAAAAGAAAGAATGAAATTTAATTGTATCATAAAGCTGTCGAGAGAAAATATATTATTGAATATCAAATAGGATAATGCTCCTTCTGTACAGATAATCTGTGGAGAGCTTTTATTTCAGAAAATTGTGTTTCATCTTTATGGTACATACTTATAAATGTACCAAAAAGGGGATTGCTGAGTGAGGTAGGCAGAAAATGCCTGGAAATAACATAGAATAGAATACTGGAATTACTAATAATTCATCAAAGAGAATAGAAACTGGGAGGTGTAGGAATTTTCATGGACTAGTGTACTCTAGGTTTTTAAGATTCATTCTTCTTAACTATCTGATATTAGGCACTGGCAGGGTTTTTCTTCTCAGCAGCGACTAGCACCATATTTGTGTCCATTAACTACAACTGTTTCTTTGCTTCCTGGAAACTTGCCACAGACCAGCAGTCAGTAGCTCATAGTCTGGTACTGGTCTACAGACCATCACTTTGATAGCACTGTTTTAGATGACAACTTCCAGAATTCCTGATGACAAGAGTCTGAAGTTTAAAATATCTGGAGGATACCAGGTTTGGGAAGGCTGTCATAACTTTTGAACAATCTTGATGTAAATTAGGTGCCTCTGGAGATCAAAATGTAATCTGTCAAATTAAAAAAATTAATTCTTTAAGAATTCTTTAAGAATTAAAGAAAGAAGAAGAATTAATTCTTCAAGAATTAAAGTAGGACAATTAGATGGGGCTTAGTTCTACCCTGCCAAGGTAGAAATGGGATTGGAAAGGCCTGTGGACATTAATGCAGAATCTTGAGGGAAAAAATGTACAGAGTAAATTCCTGAGATATAGAAACAACATCCTTATCTGCTTTTTTAGTGCAGAATTGCAGCATGAAGCTAAATGTCATTTGCACTAGGGAAACAAATCACATTGTTTGTTAACCAATTTCCAGTCTGCCCTACAGTAAACAACAACACATCAATAAAACAAACAAACAAAACCCAACAGTGAGAAAATAGATGGTGGTGTCCTGTCAAGAATAGAATGAATAAATAAATAACCAACCAACCAATCAATCAATCAATCAAGTATTGCAAACTCAGGGGAACACAGGGAAAAAACTACAAGATTTCAAGATACTGTTCAGTGAAGCAGACAACTTGTTAGAAGTTTGCAACACTCTCCTGCATCGAGGAGTATAAAATCTGGCAGACAGCCTAAGCCGGTGAAGGAAAGTCATTCTGGCAAAATTTGTCGTCTTTCACTTGTAGTATTCAGAGGCTACAGAACTCAGGAAGATAGTTCTGTATGAAAGGAATAAAGTTAAAGAGAAGGGAATGCTTCTCAGTTTCTGGGAAGGCAGGGCGTTTTAAGCATACCCATAACATCAGAAGCACATTTGAGTCTATATCAGATATTCTATGACTGATCCCTTTTCTTCATCTTCCTTCTTGCTCCCCCTGGTTTGGTTGTTTCTTCTTCTTCCCTTATTTTCACAGCCCCATTCATCATATATCAGTTCCATCTGTCTTCCTGGCTTCTTTTACAAGCACACATACACCGATTGTGTATGTATCACTTTTCTGGATCCCAACATTAAGCTAGGGGCACAGGGTCAGATGTTTGGCTTCAACTTGTTTATATGTGGGCTGAAATTTTTCTTCTTCTAGTTCAAAAATATTTCAAGAGAAACAAAGATAAGCAGCGTTTCTCCTGTTGTGGCTGTTGATGGTAGGAAGTGTAAGTCATGGATATAGTCTGTTATGACAGGACTTGAACTTGTGGACACGAGTGCTTCAATTTTTTCCCCTAAAGGAGAATGGGTTACCACTTAAGCTGAGATCTTTTCTCCATAAGCATGGGAAGCCCAATAGAATCATACTGAAAGTGAGCAGTCTAAGCCATCTCTTTTCATCTCCTTCAGTGGAGAAAACACCTGCTATCCACATTTCTCTTGATGTTATCTAAATTCCCACCAGGCTTAGGGTCACTCAGAAAGGGTACATGACAGCTGTGATCTACAGAAGATGTATCAAAGGGTTGCCTGAAGTAGAATAACCTGCTGAGCAGGAGAATAACTTAACCTGAAGTGTTTTGAAGATCTCCTATATAGAGAATCATATTAAATATCATTTCCAGTATAGATCAGACTGATACTTTTCTTTGATTCATTTTGAATATTTAAAAATGTACATTGCATGTATTGGTTTTGATCCAGTCCAGTGTGAATGCAGCCCCTATATATGGACAATTCCAATAGGTCTCAGTATAACCCAGTTTTCTCTGTCATCCTTTTAATCTGACAACATGGGCATCTAAGCAGACAATGTAAGAAGGTAATGTAAGGAATGCAAGGTCCATGGGAAGCCTTCCACTTCAGACTGTGGAAGATACTTGCATTCCAGAATCTGCCCCATTTATGTATTATGCATTCACAGTTCAAAAGAGCTCAAGCTTAGTGATCAAAGTGATCTAATTTGGAGTTGAAAAGTTCAGGGAGACAGAGTTTCCCACTGATTTTTCAAGAGATTCATTACTTGCACCGAAAACTGATTCCTTGCTTCTCATTTGATTTGTGGAGGCTGGTTCTGAGTTCAAGCTGGATCCACTGCAGGTCTCCCCAAGAGATTCTTATATTGCCAAGACAGAGAGAAACAGATGTAGCAAGTGTTTTCATAAGAAACAAAAGCTTATCTCCTGTTTCCACCTATGGTGAGAGCTCCCATATCATAGCAACAGCTGTGTGGGTTTCATGTTAGTGGGACAGTAAATCTGAGCTAGGTCCAGACTTTAAATGAGTTATCCAAGACTCTGAGCCCTATTGCTCAAATAGGTTCAGCACCTTGGACAAATACTTCAGTTTTTGGTTTAAAGCCTGGAACAGATTCACCACTCTACTGACCTAGAAACCCCCACCTTGCCACTAAACATTGGGACAGCCTCATAATGCCAGGCATGTTCCCCAGGGATGTGCATACTTCTCCACCCTGTGGAAAAAGCCAAATGTGTGGTTATAAAGCAGAGAGTTTTATCTGATTGTTTAAATAGCTAAACAAAAGGAGCTTCCATGTACAGAAGCAGCTACAGCAAATTTCTTCCCCTGTTTTTCATAGGAAGAAAGAAATGGGTAGGGCAAAATCCTCTAGTGCTCAGCTACAAGTGTGTAAAGTAAAGTTCTCACCCTCCCTTTTCTTTCAATACTATGCCAGAGTAGTTAACACTTTAATGAAGATTCTGTTTTCATGTTCACTGTAGGCTCCATAATGGATCTCTGTCAGCAGTTCATATGTTTGTTTTTCGAATGCCAATTTCTAGCTCCTATGGGATTGTTATAGGAGCTAAGTTCAGTTCATGACACTTCACTGACACCTCTGCCAAAATCATAGGAACTGATTTATATTAGGAATATATGCTGTTACTGTTGGGTGAATTAATACCACCATAATCTGAAAGGTATTGCACAGTGTTTATGCAAAGTTATGACATTAATGTTTTTAACTCTGATATTGAAGTTACTGCCATTTTGTTTATATCAGAATTGGTGAATTTTGTCAATACCAAGTGCTACCTGCTTAGAATTTCAACATGGAGTGAAAGGTAGCGATAAATCTACAGACCATACTTCAATATGAGGTTTATCAATCTGTGACTAGATATACTCCACTTGTGTGTTATTCTTAGGATGGATTTGCTAACCATTTTCTCTCTCTACCATGCAATTATTTATCTAAGCTCCCATGAAATCTGGGCTCACAAAAGAATCATTGTACAAGAAGTTTCAGATTGTACTTTATTATTCAAAGCAAGATGTTTAATGCTTACTAGTGTGTACATCAAATCTTCAAACCTATTGAGCAATCCAATTCCATGACTGGTTATCTAGGGGGAAAAAAAAATCAATTACTTAGTGGGTTGAAAGATAATTCTCCAAATTAAAAATTTGCAAATTTTAGCTTTATCGTAACAGATATAGGCATACCAGGCCATTCTCAGGTCTGCACCTTCCAACGTTAATAGCCGCTCATTTTGTAAATTAATCTAATCTTTGAGCCAAGTCATCGCAGTGGCTTTATAATATTTATAAAGGTCAGGGGCACCTGCACCATCTCTGTGCAGTGAGGATCTTCCACCTGGTTCGTGGGCTTACGACTCTCCCAAATAAATTTAGATAGCTGGGGCCAAGATCAACCACATAACGGAGAGGCTAACCAGGCTGGTCAAGCCCACTGACCATAAGCCCCTCATTTTTGTTCATGTCGGAACCAATGACACTGTGAGGAGCAGCTTTTACCACATCGCAAAGGACTACGAGCTTATGGGGACGAAGCTTAAGGACCTTGGTGCGCAGGTGGTCATTTCGTCTCTCCTCTCCATTCAAGGATATGGCGCACGTAGGGAAAGGGCAATAGCAGAGGTCAACAACTGGCTCCGCACATGGTGCCGCTGGCAACGGTTTGGGTTTTTGGAACACGGCCTGAATTTCCATGAACGTGGGCTTCTGGCAAGGGATGGGCTGCACCTCACGAAACTTGGCAGGAATGTTTTTGCAAACAGTCTCGCAAGGAGGATTAAGAGGTCTTTAAACTAAGTTCCGCTGGGGAGGGAGACAATATTATTCAGGGCAAGGACTCGGTGAGCACAGGGGGAAAAGGCCCAAATGATATTGGACAAGTAGTACAAGCGGCCAGTGGCGGGAGGAGTAGAAACTATAGTACAGGACTTGCAGGAAGGGACCGGGGACTTAAGTGTCTCTACACTAATGCACGGAGTATGGGAAACAAGCAAGATGAACTTGAACTCCTAGTACAACAAAATAAATACGATTTGATAGGCATCACTGAGACCTGGTGGGATGAGTCTCATGATTGGAATGTAGGAATAGAGGGGTATAGCCTATTTTGTAAAAATAGGCCAAACAAGAAAGGAGGAGGTATAGCCTTGTATGTCAAGGATGTTTTCACCTGTGAAGAGATCCGTGACTTAAACCCAGAAAGCCAGGTCGAGAGCATCTGGGTAAGAATTAAGGGGGCGAGAAAAAATAGGGATATTCTGGTGGGGGTTTACTACAGACCTCCAACTCAGACTGAGGACTTTGATGACGCCTTCCTCAACCAAATGACTGCACATTCAAAAAGGAGAGATACAGTAATAATAGGAGATTTCAATTACCTGGATATATGTTGGCAGTCAAACTCTGCCAAGACAGCAAGGTCCAGCAAGTTTCTTGATTGTCTTGCAGACAATTTCATGGTCCAGAAGGTAGAAGAGACCACAAGGGGATCAAATATTCTAGATCTGATCCTGACCAACAGGGATGACCTTGTTAATGAGGTAGAAGTGGTTGGATCTTTAGGGGGTAGTGACCATGCCCTATTGGAATTTGGCATTCAGTGGAACGGAGAAGATAAGTGTAACCAGAGATTCATCTTAGATTTTAAAAAAGTGGACTTCTGTAAACTTAGGGAGCTGCTGGCTGGAATTCCGTGGTCAAGAACAGTGAAAGGGAAAGAAGTTCACAAGGCATGGGAGTTCCTTAAAAGGGAGATACTGAAGGCACAGTCTAAAACTGTACCAGTAAGGAGGAAAAATGAAAGGCATCTGAAGAAACCAGACTAAAGAACTCTCAGTTGAGCTAAGTGTTAAGAGAAACATGTACAGGAAATGGAAGAAGGGGGAAACCACCAAAGAAGAATTTAAGCAAGTAGCTAGGAGATGTAGGGAGGAGGTCACAAAGGCTAAAGCACAGAACGAACTTAGGCTGGCCAGAGACATTAAAAACAATAAAAAGGGCTTTTTTAAATATGTCCGTAGCAAAAGGAAAAAGAAGGAGACGATAGGGTCGCTGCGCAGAGAAGATGGCGAATTACTAACAGGGGGAAGAGAAAAGGCAGAACGACTTACCACCTTCTTTGCCTCAGTTTTTTCCCAGAAGGATACAAGCACTCAACCTGGCGGTTGGGGAACAGGTGAGGAAGCAGGGGAAATGAGGTACATAATAGGTAGAGAGGTGGTATAGGAATACTTGGCCACACTGGATGAATTCAAGTCTCCAGGGCCAGATGAATTGCATCCTAGGATATTAAAAGAACTGGCAGAGGTCATTTTGGAACCGCTTGCTATAATCTTTGAGAAATCTTGGAGGACAGGAGAAGTTCCAGCAGACTGGAAGAGCGCAAATGTTGTCCCCATCTTCAAGAAGGGAAAAAACGAGGACCTAAATAATTATCGCCCAGTCAGCCTGACGTCAGTACCCGGAAAGATTCTGGAGCAGATCATTAAGCGGTCAGTTTCTAATCACTTAGAAAGCAACGCGGTAATCACGAGAAGTCAACATGGATTTCTCAAAAATAAGTCATGCCAGACTAATCTTATCTTTTTTTATGATAGAGTTACTAGCTTGATAGATGAAGGGAATGCTGTGGATATAGCATTTCTTGATTTCAGTAAGGCCTTTGACAAAGTTCCACATGACATTCTTGCAAAGAAGATAGTAAAATGTGGGCTGGACAGGGCTACTGTTAGTTGAATTTGTAATTGGTTGACCAGCCGAGCCCAAAGGGTGATCACGAATGGCTTCTTTTCATCCTGGAGAGAAGTGATTAGCAGGGTGCCACAGGGTTCTGTCCTGGGTCCAGTGCTGTTCAATATCTTCATCAACGACTTGGATGAAGGAATACAGGGCATGCTCGTCAAATTTGCAGATGACCAAATTGGGAGGGGTTGCTAATACACGAGAGGACAGGATCAAAATTCAAAATGACCTGGATAGATTGGAGAGCTGGGCCAAAACTAACAAAATGAAATTCAACAGAGAGAAGTGTAAGGTCCCACACTTAGGTAGAAAAAATGGAATACAGAAATATAGGATGGGGGACACGTGGTTGGATGGCAGTACATGTGAAAGGAATCTAGGAATCTTAATAGACCACAAGCTGAACATGAGTCAGCAGTGTGATGCGGCAGCCAAGAAAGCCAATGCAATTCTCGGCTGCATCAATAGGAGTATGGTGTCCAGATCGAGGGAGGTACTGGTACCACTCTACTCTGCTTTGGTTAGACCTCATCTTGAATACTGTGTCCAGTTCTAGGCACCCCAATTCAAGAAGGACATGGTCAAGCTGGAGCAGGTCCAGAGGAGGGCGACCAAAATGGTGAGGGGCCTGGAAGCCAAGCCCTATGAGGATAGACTTAGAGAGCTGGGTATGTTCAGCCTGCAGAAGAGAAGGTTAAGAGGGGACATGATAGCCATGTTTAAATATTTGAAGGGATGCCATGTAGAGGAGGGAGAGGGCTTGTTTTCTGCCGCTCCAGAGACCAGGAGAAGGAGCAATGGATTCAAGCTGCAGGAAAGGAGATTCCACCTGAACCTCGGGAAGAACTTCCTGACAGTCAGGGCTGTCCGGCAGTGGAATATGCTGCCTTGGAGTGTAGTGGAGTCTCCTTCTTTGGAGGTTTTTAAGCAGAGGCTGGATGACCATCTGTCGGGAGTGCTTTGAGGGTGTTCCTGCATGGCAGAGGGTTGGACTGGATGGCCCCTGTGGTCTCTTCCAACTCTACATTTCTATGATTCTATGATTTTTGCCATTGCAAAAATGGTTTGTTATTAATAATAATGGGTAAATTTTGGAATAAAAAGACCAGCTTGGGTAATACATTCATTTTTATCACTGCCAGTCTGCCCATGAAAGAAGGTCGTAGTTTTGACCAAGTCTTTAGCTCCTTTTTAATCTCTTTCCATTTTGTTTCATAGTTATTATTGAATAATTCATTATTATGTCCAGAAATCCAGATTCCCAAATATTTGATTTTCTTAGTTATATTGAAACCTGATATCTCAGTTAAGATCTTTTTTTCTCGTTCTCTTATATTTTTTGTCCAAGTTGCAGTTTTGTCTTTGTTCACTTTAAATCCAGAAAGGTCCCCAAATTCTTTCATCATCTGAGTACAATATTTCAAGCTGCTTATTGGATCGTCAAGAAGCAGGACAAGATCATCCGCGAAGGCTTTTAATTTAAATTGGTGCTTTTTTACCTGGACTCCCTTAATTGCGTTATCTTTGTGTATAGCATTTTTTAGAATCTCCATTGTTGTTATAAATAGTAAGGGAGATAAGGAACAGCCTTGTCTTGAGCAATGACCAAGTCCTTGAGTGGATAGGTAATTTCTCATTGCATGATCAGTACATTTAAATAAACAATTGAAATGATGAGATAGAAATAAGTAAGTGCAAAAGCAGACATTACACTATTGACAAATTAAATTTTTTAATGTTTTCTTTCATAAGCAGAACTATCAGATTCACAGTACAATTATTGTGTATTCATTATGGACAGACTATTCATTCCATAAGATGTACATTCAATTGTTTGATAACTTCTTAAAACCGAACATTCACAAAGCTGGTTTTATGGTTATTTTTAAAGATAAGAATTCAGCAATTTCTGGCACAAAACAACACAGACACATACAGAATAAAAATGTCCATTATGAAAGAGAGGTTCGTCCATTCTGATCACCTTTTAAATGCACAGCATATTAATATGAAATTAAAGGTTAAATTTCCAGACTATCTTCCTAAGCTTCTTATTTTTTTAATCTACTGTCAAGAAGATTACTGACCTTCCATTTGATTCAGCCCCAAAGTTAGTACATTGAATAATAAAATTTGAGACCTCTTAGTCACACATGAGGCATTTTATTCAGAGAGGAGAGCTTGTGCATGTGTGTGCTTAGCCTAAGAAATGAAGAGCTTTATTAAGCAGCAAGCAGGCTGTAACATGGTTTCTCTAAATGAAGAAATCTGGCTATGCAAATGATGACACTGGGTGAAAATGCAATTTATTTAACTCTGATGGAGGCAGCCAAATTATGCAGAAGGAAATAGAAGGAAATAGCTAATATAGACTGATATAAGCCAAACAGAAAGTTGTGATATAGCAAGAACTATCACAAAAGCTATGATAAATACGTCCTACCACCAAACCACATTCAGAGTTTGGTAGCCCCACTCTACTCTGGAAAATTACTTTGTGGATTATTTCTCTCCGAATCCTGCAATGTCCTTCTTGGTTGGGAGTCTCTCTAGGAGTTATAGTCTTTATTTAAAAAAGCCAACAAACCACACAACCTTTCCAAGATACGTACTGAAACTAGCCCTGTCTGCCACTAGACCCAATCAAGAATTACCCTGAAGGTGTAAGCAGTCTGATGTAGTTCTTACATGGGCCTTTTTGAAGAATGGTTTGACATGGATGTGACATGTGAAATACAACCAAGCTGATGAAGATGATTACTGTCGATAGGTCCTTGAATCAGGTACAATGTGAACAATGGCCTTTGTGGTTACTTAGAAATTTGCAAGAAAATGTTTGCTTTACAGTTTTTACAGCTTACTTTATTCAGAAACGGTAGCAACGTTTCAGAACCATAAGCAGTACTGTTATGGAATCAAATTCTCTCTCATTTTCACCTCTCTAACTTCTATTTCTCATAAATTGTATCGCATTTGTCAAATTGTTTTTTCATGTGCTGCGTCCATTTGAGTATTTTTTTTATTTTTGTCTTAAGCACCATAAAAGTGTCTTTAGTGAAAGCAACTCAGTACTGTTGACTGTCAAGATGAATAATTTTACTAAATCCTTAGTTTCCGTCACCCTATTTCAAAAACTGTGATGGCAGAGGAATGCAGATCCGAAGAGGAATCCCCGACCTGGTCCCCTCCGCTGTTGCTCACCCCTCTCCCCGCCCACCAGTTGTCTTTCCCCCTGCCCACTGCTTGCCCCTCCCCTGCATGCTGACTCCTCTCCCACCATTCACTCCACCCCCATGCGCTTGCCCCATCCCCATCTGCCATGGCTCACCCTGCCCTCTTGCCCTGAGCTCTGTTAAGCCCCGGGATGCCACTGGAAAAGTGACAATGTTAGCTCTAACACAGGCCTACGTTTTGACTCAGATGTTATTTCTGCTGCTAGTTGAGATGCAGGCAGAGGCCAGTCTCCTTCTTGGCCATGTGGAGATCATGTGACTTTTATCATCTTTGCCTAATGAAGAAACCAGTGAAGCTTTGAAAGCTTGCGTGAAAGCTTACCAGCTTTTTTTTTGGGTGGATTTTGGATTTTGTTGTATTTTGCTGCATGGCCAACACAGCTACCCTGAATATGTTTTCTGAGTGTAAAAATGCCAAGTTTTGCTGCAACAAGGGAAACATTAACAAGAGGGAGCTAATGGACTAAGACCTAATTAACTGAGATTTTCAACTCAAACAAAGATAACTCTTTCATTTGGACTACAATTGACAAGTTTTTCTCTATATAGCACCAAGATTTCCAGATATAACAGTACAAGGGCTTCTTAAGAAATTCAATGCTCTTTGCCTAAGAAAGGGGGCAGTTAGCTCTGTACAGGGTAGGGGCAGCCTGACTCTCAAGGATAGTTACTTTTCTGTTGCTAATGGAGTTGAAATTTTACTACTTGTCTTTTATTGCCCTTTGTTCACAGTCCCCACATGGAAAAGAAGTGGGGTGCCCTCTGCCTGCATTGATATCCCTTTTGACTATCTTAACTAACAGCAGAAGTAACAACTGAGACAAAATGTACACCTCTTTTCTTCTCCTCTATGATTTTTAATATCTTTGGCCAATGAAGAAGTAGTGAATATTTTCTGTGTTTTGGTTGGCCAATAAAGATATCACTCTTTAATGGTTTTGGGATTTTGTTGTATTATGAATGAAAGATCTACAAGAGCCCTATCAATCTTTCTGTAACGTAGTCTTCCTCTTTTCTCTCTCCTTCAAGCATTGATTCATCTTTCCCAATAAGTCACGTTATCTCATGGTATGTCCAAAATACAATAGCCTCATTTTGGCTTAGTCTTTTTAGCTTCAAGTGAGAGTTTAGGCTTGATTTACTTTTGGGTCCACTTATTTGTTTTTTTGGCAGTATTTGGCAGAGTTTCCCTCCAGCACCACATTTCAATTGAGTCGGTTCTTTTCCTGTCAGCTTATCAAATTGCTTATAACGATCCATTGAAATTGGAAATACTATGGCATGGATGATTCTCACTCTAGTATTTAACGATACATCTTTGCACTTGAAGATCTTATCTAGCTTCTCAAGTACTACCTTTCCAAGTCTTAGCCTTCTGGGTTTTTTTTTTTATGACAGTCTCCACTGAGATTAATGACTGAAACAAGGTATAGAAAATCTTTATTTCTATCTCTTCATGATCTGCTCTAAAGTTAGGTAAATCATAACTTCAAAATACCAGGCTAGCTTCATTCCCCTCTCTGGGCCTCACTGAGCAAATCCTGCAAACATAAATCTCCAAGGCAAATATTATGCCTTTTGGGATATTTTGTGTATGCATATATGTATATGTGTGTGTGTGTGTGTTTCTGTTGGTATTTTGCAGTGAAAGCTGTTCATTATTGACAGCTAATAAAAAAAGACATTTAATTCTTGAGGGTGGTATCAACTACCCTTACTAGTCCATGGGCTGTAGGACTTCATCAGGACATGGCAGTCTGGGAGGTTTTTTTTTTTTTGTCTCATAGTTTATAATCTGAACCCAGTTTATTAAATCTTATAAATGTATGAATGTACACTATTTCTTATATACAAAAAGCCTACAGATTTTAATTTAAAAAGTCTGGGAATTTTCAAAGAAATTGTTCATCTGTATGGCCAATACATTGAAGATAGTTCTGCTGAGATTTGTAATACAGACAAGCTTGTTATTCAGGTAGAATTTAAAACTTAATTAATTTCAGTTAAATTAAAACTGGGACACTTAATCTGTTTCCTGTTTTTTAACTTGATCTCAACATAGAGCACTGTATAATTAAGCAATTCCTGATAAATTCCTCTTTCTATGTAGAAGGAGGGAGGGAGGAGGAAGGTTGTTGTTTCCCTCCTCATCTGCTCTGACCCTCACATTTGCTTTACTAGTGAGTGAAGCAACCTCTTCTTCTCCACAAGCCCCATCTAATAATGTGATTGCCCTATCTAATAAGGAAAACTGGCTTTATGTCTGGTAGCTGGTAGGTCACTCACAGTTTCTGGCCTATCTCCACAATATAGCAAAGTTTCCTTGTATTCATGTGGTATGCTCTTTTCTGTCTTCAGGGTTAATTAGTTCTGCAGAGGTGTGGTGAAAGTGGGCTCCATAAGATGTATATTTCATAAGATGGGAGAAAGGTATCAATGAAGATGATGAGAATGCACACTATTTTCACACATGCTAATACACATGAGAATCCACAATTTTTCAAGACCATGAATTTCAGGCATGAAACATAGGTGTTTGCCTTATCTCAACTATTAGTCTTATCTGGGGAGATGTTGACTAATTGCTGCTCAAGGTTTTAGAGAGTGATTTTATTTAGTCCTACTCGAGGGATTGAAAGTTGGACATTTTACATGCAGTTTTACCACTGAGCTATAGCCCCTACCCCAATGAAAAATGTCAGGTATGCAACAGTTTTTGGACTGGTATTTTACTTTTGTATTTTTTATGGCATTCATAACAGTCTTCGGCAGGATCTCCTCTGAAAAAGTAAAAACCTCAGATAAGCATTCTTATCATGTATTCCTCTTCCTATGCAGAAAAAGAACGGCTTGTTCATAAAAAGATATGTGTTGTAAGCATCTGGGAACATGAGTTTGTTAATATTTATACCATACTACTGGAGGCACTTAAACAAGGCCCTAAGCTAGCAGGAAAGATGACAAGGTCTTGAACTTAAAATGTTTACAACAAGCCAGATAATACAATGAATAATGGTGGTAGACAAAAAAAGTCACCAACAAGGAAGGTAAGATAAAGGTTAGCTAACAAAGGAAAGAGTGCTGTGAAGTTTGATTTGAATGAAATGTGGAAGACTATTTGGAGAGAACTTCTCTAACATGACCTTTTCTGCAAGCATTCTTTAATGTTTCACACAGATAAAATTTTCAGTACTTTTTTCTTTGTTAGCCTAAATTCATAGGTTATTTTTTTCACATTTTTTTAAAAGATCCACAAACTGGAAACTAGATACTTGAATTCTTCTGATCCCAGCCTTTGCTCTCAGTTCCTCTTGCCTTGCTGCTATGGTTGCTGCTGCTGCTGCTGCTGCTGCTGCTGCTGCTACTACTACTACTATCAGTCTCTAGACTATCTGAAGGACTGAATTTTTTCATATTAGTCCTGCTCAAGTTTTGAGAAATTTTGGGGAGACACTTATATTCATCCTGCTATCCTCACAAGCATATTTGGTGGGAACATGGCAGAAAGTCTTCTTGTTGGCATCTTTCAGGCTCTGGAACTCCCTCGCTGGCAGGTTAAATTCTTGTCCTCCTTGTTCTTCCATTAGCAAGTGAAGACTTTACTCTGACAGGCTGTTGGGAACTGTTTATAAGGAAAGAGTTTTTAACTGTATGGTGCACAGTTTTTATTTCTTGCCTTTGAAAGTTTTAAGTGGTAACTAATTCTATAGAACTGAATTTTTATATTTTTATATATTGTCCATCTTAATTTTTGTAAACCATCTGAATCTTGGTTTTGAGGAAAAGGTAAGATGTAATTAAATAAAATAGAATAGATGTTTCAGGACTCCAGCTCCTATCTGTCCCACACATCATGGCTAAGAGTCTGCCATGATGAAATCAGGAATTTGACAAGGCCAAGAGGACCACAGGTTCCTCAGCTTGGAACATGACCTACAGTTCTTGCCTTCAGTAGTTATGTGAAGCGTATGTTATAGAATTTGCAAGATAAGCCTTATAAATGCTGCTGTTGCTTTTTATCAATGGCCTTGGAAAAGATATGTTAAACCACCAACTCTGTGATATGCTGTGTCCTATGGGTATAGAAGCTCAAATATGCATACAGGTTAGAGCTTTGAAAAGTTACTTTTTTGGACTACAAGATCAGGCGGATTCTGAAAGTTGTAGTCCCCAAAGGTAACTCCCCCCAGATCTGATATGAGTATTCCCCCAGTACTTCTAAGAGTGTTGCTGCATGGGACTGCCACCACTACTGGAAGTCAAACAAGATGTCCATCCCTCCTGACTTCCATGCTTAAATCAGAGCACTCACAAGGCTCTGGAAGGAAGGTGAAGAACTTAATGCGTGAAGTATGAACTTCAGTGATAAAGACATTGGCTAAGATCCAGCATCAAGGAGATATAGTCTAACTTTATACCCATATTACTTATGCCTTGGTTGTGCTGCACCACTTTGTTACAAAATTATGTACAACTAATGTGCATTTCACAACAATGCACGGCCATGCAATGAATGCATAATGTGCAATGATGTGCCATATTTGTGCATCATAATATGAAATACACAATGATGAGCAATAGCCTCACATGTGGAATTCCATTTTTGTAACCTTCAACCAAATACTACTGTTATACATCAGCCAAAAATGTTCACCTTCATGTGTAAGGGAACGTATGCATGTGTAAAACTCCAACAGGGTGCTAGCCATTATGAATAATGCCTTTTCCAGCAAGGATGCATGTAATAGAAAAGAAGGCAACAACACTGGTCCAGTTCATAGAACAGACTGTGGGATACCATTTCCTTTGTGTCACTTAATGTATTAACTTAATGTAGTGAAAACACAGCATGTGTCACCTTTTGCTCTCTGTACCGGACTCAAAGGTCAAGTAATCTAACCTTGATGTGCAATGTAATTACAATTGCCCCATGTACTTTCCAAAACAGATCTGAGTGTTGTGCCCATAAATATTGATTATATTATTGCAGCTAGAGGTTTTATTTTAGGGTACTTTGGGTGCTGTGTGTATTATCGTTTTCTGTGAAGCTTCCATTTATGAAAGGTGGTGGCAATCCCCTGTATTTTTCAAATTAAAGCAAATCCTTCCCTTGCCAGCAACTCTATTAACTGATCTTTATAGGCCTCTCTGGAATTGCATTGCTTTCACAGCTCTGATGCAAAAGATTAATCTGAGAAGTATATTAAAGGACAACGGGAACATCTGAGAGAGCTAGGCTGTGCCAATCAGATCAAAATTGCACTGGTGTCTCAATGAGATTTTCCAACGTCAGTATTGAAAGCACGATCAATGCTTTACTACAGAGGTGGGAATTCTGTGACTGCTGAACTGCAGCTCCCAGCATTCCTCACTCTGGCTAGGTTGGGTACGGCTGCTAGGAGTTGGAGTCCAAGAACATCTGGAGGACCACATGATTCCCAGTCTTCTTTGCTACATAATAGTCTTACATATATCTTTCTGGTGGAGTCCCAGTGATTTCACTGTGACTTAGGTTTATTTATCTATCTATCTATCTGTCTGTCTATCTATCTATCTATCTATCTATCTACCTACCTACCTACCTACTTACAATACTTTATGTTTTTCAGATCACCATCGTCACCCTGGTGATACAGAACAGGTAAAAACATTTAAAGTAGTACAGAGATGGAGCTTTTAAAACAGTACAGAGATTTTAAGAAAAATGTTAAAAACAAATCAAAATACCACTATTTTGCCATTTGTTGTCGCCTCCACATCCTCTTGTTTCATTCTTTGGGGAAGCTGGGACAGGGAAACTGCTTGTAGTGATTTCTTGGAACTGCACTGGGGCAATCTAAGTGTTTTTCTTATAAATTAGGACATGGTTCCCAGAGGTTTCTTCTCTTTGATTTTTTTTTTTAAATTATGGAATAATAATGCAAAAGTGGCATTTCACTGATGCACTACTGTATTGTAACTTACATAGGTAGGTAGGTAGATAGATAGATAGATAGATAGATAGATAGATAGATAGATGAGAAGGGATTGTGTTCTGATATGTCTTGGAATTAAAAAGAAACCCACTCAAGGATGGGAATAAAATATTGCAATTGGCATTGGGAACAGCCAGAAAATAGTCTGGAGCAACAGAAATGTACTTTGGATATTAAAAGAAAAAAACAAAACAAAACTGAGAACAGCAGCAACAAATAAAATCTCCAGACATAATTGCCATGTCAAGGGGAGGTCATTCTTGCCTAATTTATTATTAATATTTAGACTTTCATCAGCCTAATCCCTTCTTGAAGGATGTGAGCTTTTAAAAATGGTTCTGCTTTCAAAAATTAATGAATCCTGGTAGATTCCAGATATGAGCCATCTTAGAAGGAAAATGTAAGTATTCTTGGAGGGAAATACAGGAGGGACAGACCTGGTGAGGTGTCAGCCTGGATAGCGTGGTCTTCTTGGTCTACTTGTTGGAGTTGAGAGGTGTAGATACCTTCCTAGGGTCTCCGGGTGTTAGGAGGCCCAGATCTTGATCTGAGGAGGCAGAAGAGGACTCTGAAAGTTTTTGGAAAGAATAAAACAACTGTACAAAAGCTGGTAAATCACCAAATGGTGTCATGGGGAAGTGGGTAGCCCTCCAGCCAAAGGCTGGATTGGGACTCCAGGAAGTCTAGATTTGCCTCCATGTGTCCTAGGAAAAAGCAGGGTCTTTTTCTGTGTTCAGGGATGTCTTATCAGTTACACATAGACTGAGGGCCAAACTAGATAATACATTTAGCATTTTTAGAAGAAGTGTGTCTCAAGTAGTAAAATATAACTTTTTTTCCACAATGTTATTTTCCTCATTTTGTATTTCAGGTGCTTTGTTTCGTGATGGGTCACTGGAAGGCAAATCTGGACTTAACTTTTAAGTTTTGACTGCTGAGGCGCATATCTTTGAGAAAAACCTGTTCTGAGAGAGAAGTCAAGTTAATCACAGGGAGTAGACATTCTCTTTCCCGTTTAGTTTGTCCTTGAGTTTTCATTGGCTCCTTGGCAGTTTTTATCAGACTGATGGACCAGTATGCAGAGGAACACCTTGCTGCTGCAGAGCTGTAACTGGTCCACTAGAACACGCTAAGAAGGTGAACAAAAGTTTTAAAATCATTTCAGTTTTTTTTTCCAGAAAATTTACCCAATATTTCAACTTTGCAAGATTTCTTATGTTTACTTTGCATCTTTGAAGCTAATCAACAGCATTAGATGTAACCATTAGCAAATGGATTTTTTATGCACATTAAGTGCATTTAGCTAAACTGAAATATATCTTTTAAACCGCTGAGTGCTTTATATTAGGAAACAGCTGCTGTGCATGGCTCAGAATCTCCTTTCTTCCACATTTTATGGTCCTGACAATGTTGGTAATGGAGATTCTCTGCACCACCACTGACATCTTAATGGGTGCAGTAACAGGATGGCTGCTAGAGGAAGTATATGGGGCTGACTTTCACATCTGTAATGATATGGTAATTTGAGCCATTACAATGTCAGGGGTAGTTTATTGACATTACAGTTGATGATTATGAGCATATTACAATACTCTTGCAAGCACAATAATTCTGTTTCTTGAAACAAAGTCAAACATAGCCTAGAGAAGTGGCAAAAACGTCTTCCATTTTTAAACTTCACCAAGAACAATTAAGCTAATCTTAGTGGCCAGAACTCATCAGCGTTCACCACCATACAACTCTTCACTGATGAGCCTTCTGGTATAGAAGATTCAACCACCTCCAATACTAACAAGGAGTTAAATATTGCCTGCCATACTTCTACTACTGTCCAGTGCTAAGATTCTTCAAATACTAGCTGAAAATCTGTTACTTTCAGTGCAAAGTCTACTGAAAACAAACAGTGTGGTAATCAACATCATTCAAATGGCAAACAGTCAAATGTCAGGGCTCTGCCTATAGAATTCCAGTTTTCATCTCTCTGCTTGTAGCTGGAGCAAATACTATTAAACATGTGAGATCATTCACGAGAGAATCGTATCACGTTATATTTGATAGTTGAGTGTGGCATTAACAGAAAGCGATTTAGGTGACACAAATGACAGGGCTAATTGATAATGCATTTGGAGTCAGTATTAAGCACTAATTAAAACTCAATTAAATATTGTTGATTAAGATGGCACTCATTTAAAAAGTTGGCAAACTGGGGATATGTTCACTTGATTGATGCATCGCTGCACTTATCTAAGCCATGCCTCTAGAATAGTAGCACAATGCCTCTGGGGGAGATAGCACTAGACTTCCATTCTTCCTTCTCTTCTTATTAGATTTTCTGTGTTCTTAAAAATGAGGAAGAGGAAGAGGAAGAGGAAGAGGAAGAAGAAGAAGAAGAAGAAGAAGAGGGCATATGCTGCAGATGGGGAAATCTGTCAGGTTTATTGTCTTGCGTTCATGTTTAAAAAGAAACTCTCAAGTTCTTTTTGTCTCAAATATCTGAGGATGCTGGAAAACCAATCGACAAGAAATTCTGCACCCTCTTCAACAGTAAAATCCAGTAGATAGAACTTTCAAGCACAGAGAAGACCACATTGTATGTGTTTGCCATATAAGAGTTGAACATGAGGAGCCTTTCAGGAAAAAAAAAAGGTAGCAATCTTAATTTAGCGCAGGATTCAGCCTCATATTTTAAACAGATAAGCACTCAAAGCCTTGGGTTTAGATGGATGATTCTATCCATTCCAGTTTATTCAACATTTGAGTTTAAAAATCTCACATTCTTTCCATCCTGAATGTGAATAAATGTGTGCATTTTAGTAAATTCTTATCAAAAACTGAAATGAAATTCTCCCTCAAACACAGCAGGAACAAGATAATTCAGTAAGAAATCTTGTGTAGTAAGCTGTAAAAATGAAGATAACTTGGTGTCATAATTTCACAGTGAAGGCTCAGTGTGGAAGCATCTATTGTCACTGTAAAGAAGCCAATTTGAGGTAAGCTCTGCTGAAGAGTTTTAGACAGTGGAAAAAAAAGACAACAAAAATTCCTTCAACCAAAACCATAATTTTAATGGAAATGATTGGGGAGAAATGGACATGTGGTCATGAGCCCGTGTGGAAATGTAATTTCTCTGTGTAAGGTAGAATAGTTCTGGTTAGCAATTACCAGATGGAGTGCATAATTTCCCCAGTATGGTCATAAGTTGCCGGGTTGTTGCCAATGAATTATTGAAGCAATACTTAAGAAGTTCTGCCATGAGGGGACAGTTTCATTCAGAAAGTACACTAACAGCCTCATTTACAACTAATATTGAATACCGGGACGTTAAGCAGGAGCATATACCAATTAAATAATTTTAGTTGATCTAGTTGATTAATTTTAGTTTATTCTGCCTTTTCATTGATTAAATTTGAAAAGATCTGGGTATTTCCAAAATTTCAATATTGGAGCCTTTTGGGGGGTCATTAAAGAGACTGTAAAATAACTTGACATCTAATAAAATGCAGAATCCATTAGAGGGAAATATTTTCTTTTTCATTTCTCTTTCCAGGAAATGGGAGTCATGAGTCCTTGTATGTTTCTGGAATGCAAATCTCAGCATCCCTCAGCACTGGTATGCTAGCTAGGGCTGCTGGGACCTACACTACAAGAACATCTGGAGGGCGTGAGTATAGTTGTCTGGTGAAATTTTCTCAGAAAACAAATGGAAATCTTGCTTTACTGTTCCTACAAGGCAGCATGAAAGATAACAGGTGATGATTATGTAATCTCTATCTGAACTTGCAGAGGGAAAACGCCATGGGTATGTGTTTTCAGACCGGAGGCGGATTTAGGGTGGGGCAACTGGGGTGTGTGCCCTGGGCGCCAATGCCCAGGGGGTGCCCTCCTGCTTGCCACTGCCCCCAATCCCCATTCCCCTGCATGCCGTTGCCCTATCCCCATGTGCTATCACTCCTCCCTTGTGTGTTCTCACTCCCTGTGTGCCATCACATCCCAGCCCCTCTGCCCCGCCCCTCCCTTGCATGCCCCAAACTTACGCCACTGCCCCCGGTGCCCGTTTCCGTCCTGCTCACTGTTGCCGCCCCTGCCCCTGCTGCCGCTGGGGTCCTTCCTGGCCTGGTGCAGCAGCAGCGCAGCAAGACCTAGGGGCTCAACTCCTGTGCATGTCCTAGGTGCTGCTGCACCTAGATACACTGCTGTTTCAGACCACCAAAGGAGCAGTAAGCTTTGGCATCTTCTGCTGGTATCACTCTTGCTTTGTCTGTTACTTCCTGTTCTTTTCTTAAGCCTAAGAACTGTGTATTTCTGAAACCTCAGTATTGAACCCTTTTGAGGGAGGGGATAATTAAAAAATGTAAAATAACTTAACATCTCATAAAATGCAGAATCCATGAGAGGGAAATATTTTCTTTGTCATTTATTATTCAGTGAAATGTGAATAATGAGTCCTTGTATGTTTCTGGAATGCAAATCCCAGTATCCCTTAGCACTGCTATACTAGCTAGGGCTGCTGTAACCTAGGTCCTTTCTGCAGCACCCTCCTATCCCACCATGGGGACGGGACTGCAACAACACTTCTGCATGATGTTGTCATGGTCCCGCTCCTCTTCTGTCCCCAGGCAGTGCAATCATGGGTTAAATCCTTTTCCCTGTCAATGACCCATGATCGTGCCACCATCCCACACTTACTTGTCCTGCAGAAGGGCAGGAAGCATGATGGCGGCACTTCCCATCCCAGCACAGCCTGGGAAAGTACACAGCTGTGCTGTGGAAGGAAGTGACATGTCCATTGTGCTCCTTTCCACAGGGAGCAGGTCCTGTGAAGAGGAGAGCACTGTCATCACACTCTCTTCCTCGCAGAGCCGCTGCTGGGATCGCCACTGCATGCTACCACACTAAGCTGTGGAAAAAGGCTACGGTACAACATCATCTAGAGACCCTGAATATAGTTTTTTAGTGAAATTTTCTCAGAAAACAATATGGAAATCCTGGTAAAGTAAATGTAAAGAAAAAAGTAAATGTAAAGAATTGTCACCTCATTTGCTGATGTAACACAAAAGTATTTCCATTGTGATATTTGGAATCAGAGCTCCCAAAAACTTGGAAAAGTTACTTGTTTGGACAGCCACTCCCAGAATCCCCAGCCACCATGATTCTGGGAGTGGCGGTCCTAACAAGTAACTTTTCCAGGCTCTGGTTGGAGTGTATACTTTGGGACAACACTGCAAGATCATATTAAATTCACACACATATTTAGAGTAGCACACCATAATTGCACAATCCTTTGTTTAGAGCATTGCTTGAATAACAATGTGAAAATTTCTCGTGTCCTCCAATTTGGCCAAATCCACAGCTTATAAGATTAACTGGTGGAAATAAGTTAAAATGCATCTTTCCATTTCAGTAGCAATGTTAACCTTGAAACCAGTGATTAGCATGGTTTGTAAATGTGCAAAGAGCCTTGGGCAAAAAGCTTGAGGAAATCCACTCAACTGATGGAAAGAACTAATTTGTCAAGAATATTGATAGAACCTTCATGGAGCAAGCTAGCCATTATTTCAGGGGAAGAAAGTAAAACGCGGTTTTATTTTTTCCTCTTGGAATGAGAAGAACAGGCATTCTAGTGTAATTATAGCTGTAACCTCAGATCCTTTGAAGCAAAAACGATAGCTGTTTGCTAGACATCCTGCAAACCGCTTGTTTGAGTGAATTCAGCAGAGCCTTTCCTTTTACAGAAGAGTGTTGGATGCAGACGATCTGAGTGGAATGCACAAACATGGGTTACATTACCTTATCTTGGAAAAATTTACTCTCTTTCACTAGAAGTGAAGATGATTAAATGGAGGCTTTTTTTTACTGTGGACATATTGTGAGATGAAGTGAGTCACTGGAAAAGAGTATATGCTTCTTGAGAAGGAAGTGTTACTGCAATGGATAAGCCTGAGCCCGGGGTCTACAATTTAATGCAAATTGGCTATTAAAAATATACCCTCCACATACTTGGGAGGTCCCTGGACAAGCACGCACTCGGGCACGGCCGAACGGCTGAAAAAAAAAAAGAAAAATCCTGGTCAGGCCAGCAACTTTCTGTTGTGCCGCTTCAGGAGACCTCCAGGCAAGTACCCATCAAAACACAATTAAGCATGCACCAAGCACACAAAAGATTCTCAGCCCTGAACTGTCAGCTTGACAGGATTAGCGCTCCTGACTACACAAACTGTCAAGCGCAGCCCATTAGCATACTGTCAGGGCTATTGACAACCCTGACTGAAACCCATCAAGTCAAGCACTGACCTTTCGGAGGCTTTGTCTTTACTTGAGGAGCTATTGTTCTCCCTGGGAACTGTCTACCCTCCAGGCACATTTCCCCCTATAACTACCCCCAGTTTTCGAGCGCTTCCTCGGATCGCTCTCAGCTTCCTTCCCGCCTTGCTGCTGCTCCATTTGCCGAGCCTTCCCCTCAGCCTTCATGTGCTGAGCTTTACTGCTCCTGACTCTCTGGCTCCATTTCAGCTTCCCGGACTTCTGGATCAGGTGTTGTATTCCCCCAATACCCCTCTTCAAATCCCCTATCAATTTTCCTTTCTTTATTTTTCTTAGGTCTGCGTGAGTGGGTGTGTAAGTGCGTAGTAACGTAGGTTTTAAATAAAGAAAATAATTATAAATTAATTTTGTCTGGGTCTTGACTCAGCCTGACCCCGTGAAAGTTGGGTACAAGGTCTCACAGGGTTACCCTACCTCTCATGTGTGCTGGGCGTGTGCTTGGTGCAACTTGGAAATCCCCTTAAAATCTGGGTCAGATTAGGTGTCCTCTGAGGGACCCCCTGCTCAAAATAACTGATTCAGTGACTGGAACCCCCAGAACTCAAAATAACTGATTTGGTGACTGAGACCCCCAGGACCGCCGGAAAATTAGGGTAACAGAAGGCAGTAGGAAAAGAGGAAGACAGCACTTATAAGTGGATTAATTCAATCAGAGAAGCCACAGTCTTAAGTTTGCAAGACCTGAGCAGAGCAGTTGATGATCAAGACTCCTGGAGGTCTGTCATTTATATGCTCTTCATAAGTCGAAGTTGACTTGATATCCAATAACAATGGAAGGAGGGAATGTGAAGAGGCAGAGAGAGGTTTAAAGGTAACAGGCCTTGTAGAAACTTCTTTCCTTCTTCAGACTCAAGTATAGGATTTTTCTTCTTTATTTTAGCCCTTCTTCTCACATGTAGGATCCTAATTTTGAAATGTTCATTAATGAATGAAAAAAAAGAAAAAAAAGAGAGCTATGTTTAATATATTTCTGTACTTTAACATTAAATCTCTTCTTGCATTTATCCCTTATGAAATGGCTCCACTTTCTTAAGAGCAGTAGTTTAAACCCTGTTTTGAGTATATGTGTTATATTTCTGTCTTTTTAAAAATTATGTTTAAAATGTGTTTTAAACTGTTTTAGCTTTGTGCTTTCAACAGAATCATGCATTTAACTATTTTAGGCCCTTTCCACACGTGGGGAAGGAAATGTGTAGAAACACTACTCACCGGCTTTTTCGTGGGTCGGATCAGGTCTGTCAGGACGAGGAGCAGTGTGAGCTCGTCGCTCCGCACTGCTCCGGCGGCCAAAATGGCGGCTTCCGGTTGGTGGAGGCTCTCCACCAACCGGAGAAGCTTGCCAGCCGGAAGCCCGTCCCCGACAGATCTGCAGGCATGCACTTGCGTGTACCTGTAAATCTGCTCCGGAGCCGGGTGACGGAGCGGCACGGGGTTGAGCGCTCCGTGGTTTTTAAAAACCTCTAAAAAGAGGTTTTTAAAACACGCCAAGCGACCAGTTCCGGTCGCTCTGGAGTGGACTGAGGTATGGAACTACAAAAAGTAGTCCGCCCCAGTCCACTCTACGGTGCAGAAGACCTCCGTTGGAGGTCGCTCTGCGCCGTTTTAATAGCCCGGTGCGGAAAAGGCCTTTGACTTTTATATAGTAGATAAAAAGATTATAGCTATGTTTCCTTGTAAGTTGTTATAAACCACCTTGGCTTCCATAGCGAGTGAAAGGTTGGCTAACAAACCAACCATCTAACCAACCAACCGGTCCGTTGGGAAAAACATACACCAGGGAGCAGGGCCAATCCTGCTGTTAGTAGTGGTGGTGAAGAGTTGAAAAGATGAAGCTGCCTGTATGACTTGCCTTGTACTATTCTGGGCTTATCTGCTGCCCTGTTTTGAGTGCGATAGAGGATGATGCCCCATTGTTAATGCTGAAGTAAGTTTCAGCTACCAGTCTGATTGACTTTCAAGAAATGCCATTTTGGCATTTACCCCAGGCAGCAGGATGTCTTTGGCTGGCCCTGCCACAGATCCACAGGCATTTGCAATGGCATGCCAGACATGTATGACAAACTGGATGCCTATATAAGCAAGAAACATCCATTTTTTAGGCAGAAAATATCTGATATGGCCTTGTAAAGGGTGAATAATCACTTACATCGAGAACAATTACTTGAAATTGAACACTTGTGGTTAGATGTTTGAGTTTTTAATTATGTATTTTAATATTGCTTTAATTCTTTTCTTTTGATTAATTATGTTTTAACTTTTGTATTCTATGGATCTTAACTAAGTCTTTTAACTGGACTCTTTGAGTCCAATTTGGAAAAAAAGAGGGGTAGAAATAAACATGATAACAACAACATCACTCTACCAACAACAACGTATTGCTTTGGGTTCTCTTCATAATCCAGGGGACCTTCCTACACAGTTAGGACACTGTGACTCCATTTTATGGAACCCTAAGATTGGTAGTTCAATTATTTATTTTATTTCAGTTATTTATTTTATAGAGGTCTCTCCCAGAGAATTCTAAATGCCCCTTCCTAAATAGCCAGTCTCATGATTCCATAGAATGTTGCCATGACAGTTAAAGTGGAGTCATTGCACTATAACTGTGTAGTGTGAAGGGGCCTCAGGTTTTCCTTCAGAGCACTGACTTATGATCTGTATGGCAGAGTTTTTGTAGTTATGTAGCTGTCAGTAAAATCTCCCCACCCTGTCTCATCCATTCTGTGTTTTTAGCTTATATCTTTCTGTCACTTTTCTTTTTTATGAGACAGACATTTCAAAGATGTGCCTATCTATTTCTGGTAAACTCTATCCAATGACACATGTATATGAAAGGATTGTTACTGGATTACATCTAACAGTGAATATATATTTAGCAGAATATATTGTCCTGACATCAAAAATTGCTCTTTTCCTCCCTCCTACAGAAAGAATCTGAATAGGGTGCCTAATTAGAAGAGGGCTTGGTCATTTAGAAAGCAGATAAATAATGGGATGGCAACTCTATTAAAATTAGAATGTTACTACTGGTGACATGTTCTTTTCCACGGGGATAGTGTACTTTTTGTTTTCATTAATGCAGAATACCAAATTGAGCCCTAAAAAATTAGCATCACTCTCCAGGAAGAAGCTTTATTGACATACTTGTTAACAGTTTGTTTGCATGAATAATTCACCAGCTCTATGCTATATCTCTATTTTAAATGTATTACAAAGCATATATTAGACAGAGATTGACCTCCACTGTGGTTAACTTGACAATTTATTATTCCAGGAGGCTCCAGATACATGGACTCTGAAACAAAGCCTTGAGATTCAGTTGAGGGAGATACCACATTCAACCAAAGATCAAAGTCTTGAGGGGTATTAGTGCCTTCCCTTCTTGTACTTGTCTTCTTTCACAGTCTGAATAAGAGTGAAATTGTACACAGCTGCTTTATCATAATTTTAGGTTCTTTGTACTATCTTTTTGCCTTAAAGACCTTTGGGTAATCATTATCAGTCAGCCCCTCTCCATGTAAACCTTAAAAATGTGTAGTTTAAAGAAAATTATTAGGATATTTTTCTTTATGAAGTGTTTATACAGCAGATATCTTTGCTATCTCTGTGGCTTTAGAAGCCCTAGGACTTTAAGTAATGGCTTACTATAAACTCTATGATTACAGGAAGATTGTTATATATATATGAATATATATATATATGGGGTATCTCTTATTTTCACCGTGTAAGGTCAAGGGGAAGTATAACAGGAAGATTTCTAATGAAGTCAGGATGCTTTGCTCTCTGTCTTCATGCTGTTCCTGCCACAATCTCCTTTTTTCTTAACAACTGCAAATCTACAATGGAGGCCCTTTTTTTCCCTGTTTGCAGAAATGTCCTTTCAGTGTCTTTCCTTATTTTCATGTGCTATTTGTTTTGCCACTGAGCAACAATTAGTAATATGACTCCTGTGTGCTGCTATTTTCAATTTGTGCTTCATGAACGTACGCTTGCTTTCATCCCAGAAGCAGAGCACAACCGTTTGCTGCTTCTGCTTCCAGGAAGAAGTGCCCTCTGAACAGAGAAAGAGCAAGGAATTCACAGCAGGCATCCATGCTGCTGTGTGGAGTGAGCAAGTATTTTTCAGTTCTCAGCAGTTATTCATAAGAGATGGTTGGTGATGGTGTGGTTAGAAATCCCCATTCTAATTAAAGACAAAAATATGGAAGTCACATTAGCTGTTAGCAATGAGCTCGCAAATGCATGAAAAATACTAATCTGAAGCGGGGAAATAACAGTGATTGGAATAGTTATGTAAGCTTGGTTCCTTCAAATGAAACACCCTTAGTCTCTTTATCTCTACACAATCTGTTTGCATTACGCACACACATACGATAGAGAGAGAGAATGGCCATTTCCGCACTAGACTTCTATAGCGCTATTATTGCACTTGCAACATCCTATGGAATCCTAGGGTTTGCAGTTTCGGGAGGGGCTGGGTGGCCCCTCTCGAAACTGCAAACCCCAGGATTCCATAGGATGTTGCAAGTGCAATAACAGTGCTATAGCAATCCAGTGTGGAACGGGTCACTGAGAGAGAGGGATGGGGGGGTAGAGAGAAAATCTTCCTTTGTATTAATCAAGCCTGTTCTATACTGACAAAGAAAGAAAGTGGAACTACTCAGTTATGTGTGAGTAACTGAAGACAAAAATGATAGAAAGTTGAGTTGTGTATAAATAACCCTATTAGGAATAATTTTTACAGGGGTGCATTCTACAGGCTTTTCTTAGTGCATGTGTATAAATCTTATTGTGGGCAGTGAGGGAGGGGAACCTAATCCACATTGAACTATTTGAGAGCCAGGGTGATAAGCAGAGGGTTCAGATATCACTATTCAGAATGACCCTCGGCCAGTAACAATCTCTCAGACCCCCTTACTTGACATGGTGTTGTGAGGATAAAAATAGGAAGAAGGCGAAGTAAGCAGCGTCAGGGATAAAATGGATATATGGGTGATGTCCATTTGGCTTTAGAAGCAATGGAACTCAAGGCCTAAAACATCAGAAACTGAGCCAGCCAGTATGACCAGAAACACAATGGCAGAAAGCAGAGTGTTCCTGTTCATTGTTCTAGTCCATCAACTATGCCTTCCTGCCACAATCATTCTATCCTCCCTCCTATCCAAATTTTTATGTCCTTCCCAAGTAAAATACTTTGTGATTGTGACTTTGTACTCCATGAATTTGTTTTGGGACAACACCACAATTTAGAGTTTCTTTGCCCAACAACATATTACACTTTTGCAAACCTTAGAATTTCGCAAGCCTTCCTATACCTCCCACTTTTACGTGGGAAATGCCATTTTGGCAACATAGGCAACAGCATACATATTAACATACGAAATCAGGGAGAATAGTGATTACTACTGATCTTCTACATTTGCTTGTCTACCTAGGCATCTGTATTGGTGCATCTTTTATATTTGTTTATTTATGTGTAGTTTAGTGTGGGTACATTCATGTATGTGCCACTGGAATAGTGTTAATGGTGGATTCAGGAGACTGAAGCCATTTCAACACTAGAGGCCATAAGTGCGTTATACCATTATAATGGCAGCATCACCATTTGCGCTATGCCGTCGGGTTAGGGAAGCTCTTTTCTGCACCCTTCCCCCTTAAGTGGATGGGTAATGATATTGCCACTGGTGTTGCTTCTGCATTATAGCATCCTTGCCCACTCCCATGCCCTGCCTTCACCTTGCCACACCACGCCTGATTGGGTGGTGATTTTTTTTTTTTTTGAAGCTGTACTAACACAGCATTACATACCAGTACACTACTGCATTTTTGCCCTATACTGTTAAAAAATGTATTAAAAAAATGAAAAAGTTTTGACCCAAAGGAGACATATAAAATAAACAGGGAGAGGTGATAGGATGTTACCATGCCATGGGAGTCACTGAGGGAGGGATGAGCTGGGCACGCCCACAGCCTGCCCACTGCTGGATCCACCATGACAGGAAGTGGCTATAACAGTACCATACTATGAGAGCTGATGGGACTGAAGCACTATAGGAGATTCTTAACGGATTTTTTTCTGGAAATAGAATATGGTGATTTGGCAATGCTTGGGGATGGGGATGGGGATGGGATAGCAGCTGGATAGCGATGACGTCTTGCAGAAGCGCTGCTCCTGGACTGGTAGCAACCTGCTGCTATAGTGTTATAGCGACATTGTGCATAAATGTCCTGACAGTGTAGAAATCCAATGAGAATTCCTAGCCTTATAAAAATCTAGCCTTTGGAGATAGTAGTCCAGAAATGGGAAACTGTAGCCTAAAAGGCCCTTCTATTGGTCAGACAGGTAGGACACCCAGTCCATTGGCAGGTAAACATGTTGCCCAGGTATCTGTGTAAAAGACTATTGTTCATTGTCATGGTTGTTGATTGTTATGCGGGCTATAGAGGAGCCCATCAGCACTTTCAGTGCACTCAGAAACAGAATAGCAGAATAGCAGTGAAACTGTTTTAAAATTGCATTTACTCTAAGTAGCTCAAACTTCCAAGAAATCCTCCAAGAGATTTTCAGTTATATATAATACACAGATGTAGTTACAAGCACAGTTCTATGCATGTCTGCCCAGAAATGAATTCTACTTTGTAAGTGGAGCTTACTTCCTAATAAGTCTCTTTAGGATTGCAGCCTATAGCCTGTGCCCAGTTGTGTCACTGAGCTATCAGAAGGCCTTTTGTGCTAGGGGCCACACATTTAATGGTTTGAGATTTGAAGGGCTTTAATATTGTGATCAGTTTTATCAGATTCTATTTTAATGTTCACTTTTTGCATGTTTTTAACTGCATTGCCCTTGTAAACTGTAAGCTGCCTTCAGTCCAAATTTTGGGAGGAAGGTGGGATACATATAGATGATGAAGATGATGATATAACACTGCATTTTGTAAAACAATAAAATCTGTATTGCATAGCTTCCAAGATGTCACAGAGGAAAACTGGGACAACCATATTTCTTCCCTCTTCTCATTCATTGTGACTGTTCTTGAAGAAGCCACTGCTGTTGCTGTTTCCATCATGGATTTATCTCTGCTACTGCTGCTGCCATCTTCTCATCCACCCTCCTCTAAGACTTGCCCAGCTGTTGCTTCTTAACCACCTAGTTGTTCCCTTGGAGAGTGGCATGTATCTGTTCTGGTCTGGTCACCGTCTGAGGTGACAGTGATGCACTGACATTCAGCATGGTCAATGAATGCTCAGTGAGGACAGATCCAGAAAGCACCATAAAGAAGGTGAGGATAAATGTGACTTTTGACACAGGTCTTAACAGTTTACAAGAAAGCAATACGACAGAACATATTCAGAAGACTTTTGACCCATGGAATGGCTTGTTTAGAACTGCTTAAGAACTTGGAGATAAAAGACTACATGCTTGGAAATACTTTTGTGCACAACTAGTGGAGGCTCAGCTAGGCCAGATCCAGGAAGAAAATGAGGAGAAATATGACAACTCAGCCCCTAGCAAGGCAGTGCTTTGCTGGAGGAAATGGCAGTGTTGATTCGGCCCTCAACAAGGGTAGCTCTTGTTGTGTGGAGGAAAAAGCAGCAGTGAAGACTCGGAGGAGGGCATTGACTTGGCCTTTAGCAGCATGCTGTTACTGATGCACAGCAGTGACCACAATGGTGGAGGCCACCATTCTTCCCTTCTCCTTCTCTTGTGGGATGTGAGATGAGACAGGACCACCCTCAGACCTGGGCACTATGCTACCACCACTGCTGCCACCACCATCCCCCTCAGTTCAGTTCTTGTTGGGAGATGATCCATGAGAGATAAATTAACACTGAACCAAGGGGGCAGTGGCAGTCATGGTGGTGGTAGTAGTAGCAATAGTGGCTGAAACTCTGTTAATAGCAAGGCCCAGGCCACTCATTTCTTGCCTCAGACCGCAGGAGGAGAAAGAGGAGGAAAAGGTGGCTGCTGACATCAGTGTCAGCACTGTGCACTAGCAACAACATGTTGCTAAGGACCAAGTCAGTGTACTCTTTGTCTTTGCCACTGCTGCTTCCACTATACAGCACTGTTGCTAAAGGGCTGTCACTGCCCTCCTCTTTTTCTTCACTTCTGCTTCCTCCACCTAACCTAGCCAAGACTTTATGGGCCATTCCAAGCAGTAGTGCCCCACCTTTGCCCCGTGAACAGCTGTCTGAGCTGCTGGTGCTATAAATATTTTGCTGTATAACTATGCCCCTTTGATTTTTTCCCCTTTTAAATTACAGCTTGGAACTGGCTGGAGAAAATGGGGGTATTTTAAAACTAGGTGAAAAAGCAGGAGGGCAGACAAGAAACCACAGCTTTTCTGCCTAAAATGAGACAGTTGCAAGGTATGGCCTTGGATGCCATCTTTGTCTTATTTCTGAAATTGATTATACAACATCTTGCATAACTGCTTTGTACAACTGCTTGTGCAAAGTTATAATCTAGCACAATTCTACTTTCTTTCATCCACTAGTGTTAAGTAAACTCTAAGCCCAAGTTTCCAATTATTAATGTTAAAGGCACAAATCCATTTGTTAGTGAAGAAAAGGTGAACTGTTTATTGACAACATATGATGTCCCCTGGCAACAAATGCTCTTAAAATATAGATCTAGTTTTTTTTCCGTGTTATGCTTCAATAATATCTAAAAGTGATCCTTTAGGCCATGCTGAATGTTGATCCACAACTCAATCTCTCTTCTTTCCTCTCCTAAAATACACACACTGCTTTATTGCATGAGGCAGTAAATCACACTTACAGCTAGATAATAGTGTCTTTGGCAGGGACTTATCACATGATGTTGTTCTGTTGTTCTCACAGGGGAGACCATTTGGAAAGCATTTCTTTTTATTAATATCAAAAATCCATCAATTACCTTCTGTTGTGCTTTGATTTCCTGTGTGAAAGCTCAATTGTGCTTTTATGCTGATTTTGGGTGGTCAGGGAGTATTCAGTGGGCATGCTGTGGGTCGGGAAATGTCAGTCCACTTCCAGTGATCGGGGCTAAAGAAAAGGGGTTCAAATTTCAATTTGATTGCTTTTCAATTGGCAAAGTAACTGAGAAGCTTTTAAATTTTTTTCTCTATGGAAAAAAAGAATAACATTGTCACATGACAGCTCCCTCCCCCCAATTGGGGTTTGTCACGGAAGCCAAAACTTTGCTCACTGTCTCCCACTTGCTTTTGCCCTCTTTCAGAGTTTCCCCCTCTCTCTCTCATCCTTTCTCTCTCTCACCCACACACTGACACATGCCTGGAAATATAAGTGGGAAAGAGTTTCACAATTTTTTTTAAAAAAGCATTTATTTTATTGATACATTAATTCTTGCTTTCTTCTAGCTTCAGATTTAACTAATCACTGGCAGATGATATCTGGCATCAATGAGATGGATAGATCAGTAGGTGCCAGCTTTCATCCGCCAGCAATTAGTTAAGTCTGAAGCTGGTCTCCCAGTCAGGAAGCCCCACCCCAGGAATAAATTTTAAATTTAAGAGTATTTTCATTTATATTTTGGGAGATCTCTGTATATGTGTGCAGCTATGAGCACCTGCACATTTGTGTCAAAGTAGGGAAAGGGGCAGAAATAATATCTTGGAGGAGGTAGCGGGAGGGGGAGTCCCAAATGCTATGTGTGATAAGCTTTTAGTACAAATAAATCCTGTAATCTCAGAATGGTACTGAACATATGAAACCAAACAGACCATTCCTGAAATGACAGAATTTTCATGATGCTTTTTTTCCCCATCAATGCTATTTTAGTGGGAGAAGAGCTTGGTGTGTTAAAGCCTGCAGATTCCCTGCAAAAGCAGCTGTCAAAAGTATTTCATTTCATTGTTTCAGTGGATCTGCTCTACCCAGGATCCAGCGAAACAGTAATACATTAAATAACAATTTGCTGTCTTTTCATGACACTCTGAATCAGCTACCTATCACTTTGCTTCTGCTCAAAGATAGAATCAGCCCTTAACATGTGGTTACTGATTGGCTACCTGGACTTGGTAATTTAAAGTCACCCAGCCAATCAGCAACTTCCCGTTTGTGTGATGCTGACCAGGTGGAATCTTTCTGTCCTGCTAGTTCCTGACAACACAGAAGAGAGCAGGAATCTATCATTCTGCAATGGTGTCCAGATAGCAAAACTGGGTGCTTTGCTTTGGGTATTCTGAGGAAAGGCTTCATTACATTTTTCTTGCATAATTTTCTTCCACATGACTGTGTTCAGACAAGTATATAATTTGTTCATGTACTTGTTAGCCTTTTAAAAGTTTTAAAAAGTCAGCAGGCAAATAAAATAACCCAAAGACATTTCAAGATTTCTCGGCTGTTTCCACATGGGACCCAAGAATGACTTACGAATGGAATTCATAGCCATTACAACCTTGAAAATACAATGAATAATCTGGGTGATTATTCTGTCGTGTATCTCTTTTGTCTTTTCAACATTGCTCCTGACAGACTGGCATCTCTACCAATGTTTTGAGTAGTGGTTTCCATTAATTACTGCTCAGAGAGTGCTTTGTACATTTCTGTTAAATGTCAGCTGCAAAGGTGTTTAGGCAGAAATGTTGTAATGTTGTTGAAATGCTGTCACTGCCACGCATTCATAGCTTTAAAAGTCTTCCTGATTAACAGCCTAATTCTAGAACTTTCTGTGCCAGCAAATAAATTGTTTAAAATGGGGAAGCAACTGCTTTGGCAGTGCAATGTAATAAACCATGATATTATGCTGCCATTTCATTATTATTTTGGTGCAGGGGAAGCAGTCTAAAAAGATACGATAATGCTTATACTTGTGATTGGGCCAGTAACTCATTACAATTAATGACACTGCCTGTAATTACTTATCTTTGGAGCCAATGAGGGAACAACAACATTCTTTAGATTAAGATGTAACAACTGTAAAAAAGTTCCCTGTTTATTTTACCATGACTAATTCTTAATGTTATTCTTTGTACAGTGTCTTTGACTGCAGCTGTGACTTAATGTTGCAAGGTGTCAGAAGATATGCCGTTGGGTCCCTCAAGTATGAAGGTGGTCTGATGGTGAGAACATTGGCTAGTAGGCAAAAGAAGATATTAGTGACTGGTCATTAGTTTCCTTGTCCCTGTGAGGCTATTGAGCACTACTGCACTTAGATAAAATGCCTAAACCTCTTAGTGCATATCGTTCAAGGTATTCCCACAGTCTCTGGAGATTTGCTGTTGTCTGTGCTAGGGAGGCAGCCAAAGCAGGAATCTCTATATGAGACTACAGGGACAATTTTGGCTTCTGGCCTGATGTAAAAGCTTGGGAAGTTCCAGTACCTGCAAGTTGAGGCTTCTAACAGTGTAGGATGGCATGATCGATTCTCAGTGTCTTGGTTATAATGGATACGTCTGAGCAGAACATACTCAGACTGCTTTTAAGCATCTGGTTTAATTGTTTCTATCATGTACTCAGCTTGTGGTATGTAGTTTATCTCCCTGGGTTGATGACATTCACAGAAGAAGGCAACTGCAGCCACAAGCCATTATCTCCATTTATTTTCTTGGGCACAGATTTCATCACGAGTGCGTCTCCTTTCAGACTGTTTGCTGGATATTTCATAGGGATTATGATTACTTTCAAGAAGAGCCCATTGCTAATGCCATATGGTATCTTTCTTATCATAGACTATGCTGTTATGCTAATGCTTGGGGAGAAAATGCTAGACAGGTTATTGTATATATGCAAGTGGACTTTGCAAGTGGGCAGAAAATGCACTACAGAATCGTTACACTGTTTTAATTTTTTAAAATGTTTGGAGCATTCAAAGCTTTAGTATGAGCACAAGTGAAAGGCAAGAAAGGGTTGCCATACTACCTGGTTGGCCAGATTTTACCTGGCATGTCACCTGCTGCATGTTTGCATGACTAGCTGGCCTGAATTTCAAACTTTAATTTTTTTTTAAGAAAAGCCCCCAAGACTTCTGAGGGCTGAGATATGGAGCAAAATGGGTAGCTGCTATGCAGGTGATGATGTAACCTTTTATTCTGTTCCTCCCCTTCCCTCTCCTTTCTATCTTGTTCGAGATGAGACAGAGAGAGTTGGGGGGGACCAAATGCCAATGCTGAGAGACTAGACTGTTCCAGTGCTATTATTCCACTTTCAACATCCTATGGAATCCTGGGGTTTGCAGTTTAGAGAGGGGCCCCTCCCTAAACTGCAAGCCCCAGGATTCCATAGGATGTTGAAAGTGGAATAAAAGCACTAGAACAGTCTAGTGCAGAAATGGCCCAGAAGGGAGAGAGACAGAGAGGTGAGAGAGTGGGGGTGCATGTAAACAAAGTGGAGCTTACAAAGTGTACAAGCAACCACAGCCAGCAGACACAAGTTCTGGGAGCCATACAGGGCTGCGTGTGTGTGTGTGTGTGTGTGTGTGTGTGTGTGTGTGTGAAAGAGAGAGAGAGAGAGAGAAGAGGAGGAGGAAAAGAAGGAAGAGAATGTATTGCTTTTTAACTCAAAGCAGTCAGGTAGCAGGAGGCATGTTCTGTGAAAACAAACTTTTCACAGCTCTTTTCAAAACATCCTTGAACGTTATATTCCAATGAAACAAACTTTCCCAGATTTATTTTTTTCATCATCATCATGACCGTCATCATCTTCATCCTATATTCCCACCCTTTTCCCAATTTGGGACTCAAAGAAGTTTGGAACAAGTTGAAAAACAGATATTTATACATTTACAAAATGCAAAAGTTAGGGAAAAAAAAGGATAAATGATAAAAAAAAATCAGATTAATACATGTACCATTAAACACACGCACACGCACACACTCACAACAGCACAACAATGAGGCAAATCCAACACATTGTTTAGGTGGGATGAGCCTTGCAGAACCAATTATCAAATGCCTATTGAAATGCAGACAAGGGAGGATGCCACTCTAACTTATCTGGGAAGGAATTTCAGGATCTGGGGGCAGCCACTGAGAAAGTCCTCCCCTGTGTTCTTATCAGATATGCCTGTGACAGAGAGAAGAGCCTCCCCAACAGATCTCAAGGCATGAACATGTTCATAAGGTCTAATACAGTCCTTCAAATAACTTGGGCCTGAGCTATATTAATTGCTATTAATAGGTTGGTCCTAGTAACTGGTGCCCCTCACTGGCCACCCTTTTTTTTTATAGTCAGAGTTGTGGAACAACCCATCACCTCCCAAAATAATCTTCATTATAATCATAATATTACTGATAATCACCAAATATTCTGGGGAGATATAAATGACAGAGACAATGGAACACTATCTTATCTATACCTGTCTACTTTAGTATTGATTTTAATGAGACTGAAAACTTTCACAGGATAAGAATCTGAAATATTCCGCTCGTGGATCCAAAGGGGGCAGTGGTTGAAGCAAAAAAGAATGAAGTGGAGAGCAAAAGCAGGATTCCTGTGACAGGTGAATACTGAGGCAGCTCAATATTTTCCTGTGCTGGCCATTCCTTCTCATTGAGCCCTAGTGCTGATTGTAGTGTGAGTGTCAGTGAGAAGGGGGCAAGGGAGGGGAAGATGTGCCCAGGAAGAAGCAGTCAGCAGGATTTTTTTTTCTATTTTTTTCTATGTTCAGTGCAGTGCCTTTACTGTCATTCTTCTACCTTTGTCAGGATAGACATTTGAATTAGGAAGAGGTGACCTTCCCATATGACCTGGAGTTATGCATTCTTCTACCTTTGTCAGGATAGACTCCACAAGCAACCCAGAGATAATATCTTTACCATAGAGTTTGGGACATGCGTTAACACAGTTTGCTTGGCTGAGGAGCAAACTGTTCTTTTTGATCCTCAGCCCCGTGCCATTCCGTCACCCGGTTCCGATGCGGATTTGCAGGCGCACGCAAGTGCGTGCCTGCAGATCTGCCGGGGGCGGGCTTCCAGCTTTACTCTATGGTAAAGATATTATCTCTGGGTTGCTTGTGGAGTTATACATTGATTATGCAATGTGACTCTTGTGTTGTATGCACAGCCAAAGGTGCAACTGAATCAGTGCCCACATGGACAGATTCAGTTGCCCATTTATGGTTGTGGTTGTTGTGTGCCTTTGAGTTGATTCTGACTTATTTCAACCTTATCATGGCTTGTCTTGCTCAGATTTATACAGAGGAGATGTGCTGTTGTCATCCTCTAAGGCTGGGAGAGTGTGACTTGCCCAAGGTCACACAGTGAGTTTCCATGACTGAGCAGGCATTTGAACTTTGGTCTCCTGGAGTCCTAGTCCAATGCTCAGACCACTACATCATACTGGCTCTAACCCAGAGCATACTGCCAGCAACTTCAGCAAGGGCAAAGAGATACAAATTGATCCCCAATGGCACCACATGTGCAACTCCACTTCTGTGACCTTGAACTAAATATGGAAATTGCTCATTGAACAAAAATGTCCAGATGCTTCTGATGAGGGCACTGGACACATGCCTAAAACACCAGCAGGACACTAGTCCACAACACTAGCAGAGGGAGGAGGAGCATTCTTTGGTCACTTCTTCACATTAAGGGGAATAATTTATTGCCACCAGGGATAAATGCCATTGTTTTCATCCTTTGGACACAAAGATGTGCCTCCTGATGCCTATCTGCAAAAACATCCCAAGGGCAGCGATCAAATCGATGGCAATATAACATAACATGAATCACACTTTACAGGGGAAGAAGAATGAAAGTGGCCTCAGGTCTGTCTGTCAAATAAAGGTGTTTTTTTTTTAAAGTCTCAACAGACTGTTGTGGTTTCCATCTTGTAAAATCTATATCAGTGTGTCTATGACAGAATTGGGAAGGGGTTTTTTCCCCCTTCAGAAATTCTTTTAACACCAACATATGAGACTTTTCTTATAAATAAGCTATGAGAATGGCCACTTCTGTGTTTGTAATAGAAATGCTCACTGATCCTTGACTGCAGATGTATCAGAGTACTTTTGAAATAAATTCCACCCTATCTAACATTGCCCCAATCCAGATGGTCCTTGTGCATGCAGGAGTCCTCAATGACACTTGCAAGGAGCTTCTCAGTACAAAGCTCTTTCCCATTCACCAGAGATCTTGTGTTAGAATGGGCTCCCTTATTTGTCCTTTGAGGAGCTGGCACTGAACGGACATGCACCATGTTAGAACCCCATGTGAATCTGAACTCCTTCACCCTTCCTGGGAATGCGCTTTTAATCCTCTAAAATCAGAGAGGATCTGGGGTACATTCTTAACTCATGCAGGAAAGCATCCTACCTAAGATGTTTTGTGGGAGATGGAGTAGTAAGTTGTACACACATTTACCTTGGAAAAGCTTAGTATTCAAAACAAGACCAAGTTATTTTGGCACTGGAGCCAGGAAATCCCATGAATTTTAGTCATCACCTCCTCTTCCTTCATTACCACCACAATCATGAGAACATTCTTTCATGATACTTCAAATCATGAAGCATTCATCTCACTCTTACTATTGATACTGCTGGCCCTGCCTGTACTCATGTTAGGGTGGTTAAAACTCTTTATTTGAAAACACCCCTGTGTTGCACATATGGGCTTCCCTGGGACTGGAGGCATATTACACAATCCAAAACCCTCAAGCTAGTTGTGGAAGTGTTTGGTAGCCCAGAGAAAAAGTTTATGTATGTTTCCATGCATAACTCCAGGTCATATGGGAAGGTCACCTCTTCCTAATTCAAATGGGAGGCACCTTTACAACCAAAGTGTCAAAAGAGCAAACACAAAATGGCATTTGTCATGCTATCCAACTCTGCTTTGAAGTTCTTTTATCCTGCAACATTTCCCAAGAGATATGTTTGGAAATCAAGTATCAAGCAACATTGAGTCCTCAAATAGATGGATGCATGAACAATATGATTTTAACCTTGAAGGAAGCAGAGTGACTTATAGCCCTCCAGAGTAGTTTTACATAGTATTGTCATTAGGAACTCTCTTAAGCAAAAGCCCTTGGGAAATGGTGCTGAACCAGTCGACAGTAGCTGCTAGTAACAAGTGATTTTTTCAGGGAGAAATGCAAATAAAGATGACTGCAATAATGAGTATTACACTACTCATAGGAATAATAGGATGAGCAAATATAGAGGTCAGCATATGGAGATTCAGAAGAAATGCTCCCACTTGTATTGCAGAAAACACATCTGAAGTCTTAAAAAAGAAGGCAGGCAGACAAATACAGCTGAACTGTGTTAAATCATCCCTCCTTTTTATTTTTACAATAAAATGCACATTCTTTCTCAGATTAGCAATATAAAAAGTCGGAATACTGCAGACAAAGTATCAGATATCAAGGACTAATGACATTGTTTCATTGGCTTGGGACTTGCAGTTTAGGAAGGGGTATATAGAATTTTCAACTAGAAAGGTCTTTGGCCTCAGTAAACCACAAACCTCAGAATTCCACAGGATGTTGAAAGCAGAATAATAACACTGTAACCGTGTAGTGTGGAAATGGCCAGAGCGTGGCACCTTTGTATGCCTTTAAACATATGTTAGATGGGCATCTTTCAGGGGTGCTTTAGTTGTGCTTTCCTGCATGGTAGATGATTGGGCTAGATGGGCGGTATGGTCCTTTCCAGCTCTAAGATTCTCCCACTAGAATCCTGTATAGGATTTACATATGCATAAGCACCATTGTTATAGTGCCATGCAGTGAATCTTGACACAACCCACGAGTCCCCACTTACTGGGAGACAGATGCTGCAGTCCATGGAGGTCTATGTCTTGGATTGCCACCCCTCCCACCCCCCTCTCCAGTGGAACAGGCAGAATCAGGGTCCATGTTTCAATTCTCCCTTGTGCCAGAGATCACTTGTGGTAGGGTGATTGAAATGTCAGCTGCTTCCCGATCAACAGGGGAACAGATCTCCACTGATCACAACAGGTGCTGCCAGGTAGGTGTGGATTGGGAGACTTTCATAGTCCCAACCAAGCACCTAAACTATGGGCTACGTAGGGATAATGAATACGAAACAATCACGAGTGTGTAACTCCAGATTATACATTTGTAACTGCCACAGAGACTTCTGGCTTATGATTATAAGGACAACCCAAATGGTCAAGGAGTTAGAGTGGGCCAGGAATCACATGGCTGTCAAATTTAGTTTGCAAATCCTGGGATCCCTAGGCGGTATAATCAGTGCTAAAGAATTCTGGGATCTGCAATCCAAAAACAACTGCCAGGCTACATGATTTCTACCTTGGGTTGGAGCAACTTCCTTATGAAGAAAGGTTACAAGATTTGGTTTAGAGAAAAAGGTAAGTTAGAGAAACATGATACAAGTGTATAAAATGATGTGTATGGTACAGCAACACTATTCAAAGGGGAGATTCTGGACTAGTGCCCATCCCTAAGCCAGCAGTTGCCAGTCTCTGGAGAGTTTCCAGGAAAGAAAAATGCAGTTGTAGCCATTGGGCAAAAATATGGTGCTGGTCCTGAAATGAAAAAGAAAAGAAAAGAAAAGAAAAGCCACTTCCCCTTATGAGCTACCTGAGGAAGCATTACAGTAGAGAAAGTGTATAAGGACAAGATGTCCCCTCAATCTGTTGTAATACTAAAAGCAGGTGCCATCTACCAAAGCTGGAAGATTCAAGATAGAAAAAAGGAAATATTTTTCACATACTATATAGATTGAGAAAGAAGAAATTCAAATGCATTATGGCCCAACATATTAAATTGTAGTCAAAAGTAGTAAATTAACAGATCAATGCTGTTTGCCAGACCTATCCATTGGAAGAGAAGACACAAAATACTAACAACTTTAGTCTAGAATTAGTTAATTGGATAAGTTTGCACATTTGTTGCACATTCTAATAGGGAAGCAAACTATCCACTGACATTTGACTTGAGCTTCAGCAATAAAGCCCTGAACATTTTCTAAGAATTAATGAGAGTCTGAGATTGTTAAAAAGCCTGAAGGTGAAACCCTAGGTCATTAACCCGAGCTGGTCATTAAACCTTTGGAAATGCCCAGGGCTGAGGTCATTACAATTATCTTGAATCTCTACATTCCTCTTCCTGAAGCAAAAGAATTTATTGCTTTTGCCTGGCCAACATTATACTTCTAGCATACTCATTTGATTTGATTATATTACTGTCACTAAAAAGAATAATGGAATATTCCACAAAGTTTGCAATGCCTGAAAAAAAAAAGCGGGTAAAGATTGTATATGTGGGCATGTATTGAAGATTTTTAATTTGGAAATCAGTTTTAACTTAGTTGCCAATGTGTGTATGTGTATTTCAAATACAAAATCTATTCCATGGTGAGACTGTACATTACCAGATGTAACTACAGTGACAGAGCTCCATTGCTGTGGCTATGTTTGATGATTCAGTGATGTATTTAAGTCTTTTACTTAAAGTTTCAAGTCAAGTCTCAAGTCTTCACCTTCAGGTAGAGTCAAGTTGAGTCTCAAGTCCTTCCAAGATACCTTCAAGTGAAGTCTCAAGCCAAGTCTCAAGTCTGGGAATAGGATTCCTTCTTATTTCCCATTACTGAAGTTTCAAAAGATTTAGAAGGAAGGATCTTTCCCTGTGCTCGGGTGGGGGTGAGTTTGACCTTCTGCTGTGGAAAAGATTTTGAAGGCTCTTCCTATGTGCAGCAGGGACAGGCTGCTGAGCAGACCTCAATCCCCTTGCCTGACACATTTGCTGTTTCCCTCCAAGAAATGGCCCAAACTTTGGCCTTGAGACAGATCATCACATGACCAATAGGCAAAAAGAGATGAAAGTGTTCAAAGTTGTAATGTTTATGAATGAATGTGTTATGTTACTGAACCAAGAGTAGCAAGTTGGTCACTAAAAGTATACGAGTCACGAGTCAAATTAAGTCAGTGTGTCATTTATTGTCAAGTCTAAGGCCATTTCTGCACTACACTGTTATAGTGCTATTATTTTACTTTCAACATCCTGTGGAATTCTGGGGTTTGTACTTTACCGAAGCCAAAGAGAATTCTAAATGCCTCTCCCTAAACTGCAAACCCCAAGATTGCATAGGATGTGGAAAGTGGAATAATAGGACTATAACAGTGTAGTGTGGAAATGACCTAAATCAAGTCACTGGAACGACTTGAGTCTGCCTTGAGTCTGAATCAAATGACTCGAGTCTACATGTCTGCATAACTGATTCAGCCCCCTCCCCAACACACCTTAGAAGCCAGGCAGCTGCACCAACTGAATGGGTTCCAAGGTACTTGAGAAGATGGTTGAATGATGATGCAGCCAGGCCCCTCCTGCCAGTGAGGCATATTCTGAAAGGAGGCAAGAGGACACTGGATGTGTTCTTATGGATTTGGTGGTACATTTGCAATTGCTACAATGGTGCCATGACTGTAACCATGAACTGCAATATTTACAATGTTTTAAGTCTGGCTTACAACATCATAGACACTCAACAGGATGTCACCTAATAATTCTAACTCGAGACAGAAGAAGAGCTATCTGAAGAACCTTGAGGAAAGGAGAAAATACTACTGAAAGTAACAAGAAAATATCTATGGACATTTCCATGCTTTTCCCTTCTGCCTGGTGACCAGAAGGTTTTAGTTGTCTTTACAAGGTTTATAAGACACTACTGGGAAATTCAGTGGTGTTACAGTAGCCATATTCTTTCCCTTTCTTGCCCACTCAGTTGCATGTATAAAGGAGGAGTGAAGTCTTGGTGGTTGGCTCCACCCTCAGGCTCTACAAGTTTGTCTAAAAGTGAGAACAAGGTCTGTGCATGTGCAACTCTATAGGGTTAGTAACTTTGATCAATCACCCTGTTACAACCAGCATTATTCAGAGTTAAAGCCTAGAACTTGTTTTCATTTCTATCAAATGGGAGTGTTTCAGAAGCTAGTATGATCCCTCTGGCTCTCTATGAATCTGGTCAGTATATGGACAAAGAGGTAACAATAGGACTACAATCTCTTCTGTTATATGGATAGAGAAGCAAACATGCAAATTGTTTCAATTTGAAGTGTTATTTTTTGAGATAAGCAATTTGAAATTCTAAACCACGTCCCAAGATAAATTTTAAAAATTGCTTCTTCTTTTCTCTTTGTATTTCATTTGCCCTCTGTTATGTCAGCAAAGTTGGTTCATGCAGACACACACACTTGTATGCTTGATAAAGAAATAAAATACATGAAAATTCAATGCCACTCAAATTCACTATATTGTAACTGTATCTTTCACAGATCTTGAGTCAAATGTTTTATGTCATAGGCTATTTCCCTCAGTCATTGCCAGTTTAGGCCTTTCTTTTTTTGGAAATTTCACCAAGGAAGTTTAAATGCAGCTGATTTATATATCTCTCCAGTTCTAAAGTCTTGAGTTTGCACTGTTCCTATCATACTCGTAGCAGCTTTTGAAGTCTGGGAGAATTGAAAATGTAAGACATCTTTAGCAAATGTAAACCTCTGTACTCACAGGACAATACTGTTTCAAATACCAAAGTATCTAAAGGATTTTCTGACAGAAATCTTTCCATATTTGTACTAAAAGATAGCTTTAGACCCTCAAGGTAGCCTGTCTAGACAAGCAATAAAGTACCTAATGTGCCTTTATAAAGTTAATTAAAATGAATTTTACCAAAGAGTGCAGATTAACCACAGCCAAGACATATTAGTATATATGGCAAGCATTGCTCTCTGCACTGAGAGGTACAGCACACTAATGAAAACCAAGTAGCATCATTGAGGAAGATATTGACTATTTAATTTCTAACCAGGGATTCTTCCCATCATGAAACCGTGGAAGCTGTCTGAAAAGGTCTGCATGTGATTTAAGTGTATTGACTGAATTTAGGGGACAAATGCAAAACTATTTAACTTTATAATGGTCACTCCCAATATTACCATTTTTTTTCAGCACCAAGTAGGAAACTTTCATATGTAGAGATCATCATCTGTGGGTGTGTGTGCACACTGGAATTCCTTGTTGTGGTATGTTGCACACAGGATCATAAAATCACAGAACTAGATAGCCATAACAGGCTATCTAGTCCAACTCTCTGCCATGCTGGAATACACACCTCCCAAGAGAGGGCCAACCAGACTCTGTTTAATGACCTCGAAGAAGGACAGTCTACAAACTCCTGAGGCAATCTTTACCGCTGAACAGCTCTTAGGCCATTTCTGCCCTACACTGTGCTAGTGCTATTATTCCACTTTCAACATCCTGTGGCATTCTGGGGTTTGTAGTTTACTGAGGCCAAAGAGAATTCTAAATGCTCCTCCCTAAACTGCAAACCCCAAGATTGCATAGGATGTGGAAAGTGGAATAATAGCACTATAACATTGTAGTGTGGAAATGTCAGGAAGTTCTTCCTAATGTTTAGAAAGAATTTCTTTTCTTGTAATTTCAATACGTTTGTTCATGCTCCAGTCTTTGCAGCAGTAGCAAAAAACAAGCTCACTCCATCTTCTATCTGAAATCCCCTCAGATATTTAAAGATGACCATTATATCACTTTTTGGTCTTCTTTTCTCTGACCTAAACATACCAGCTCTCTTAGGCATTCCTCACAGTGCTTGGCTTCCAAATGTTTTACTATCTTGGTCCCCCTCCTCTGAACAAGTTACCACTTGTTGATAGCCTTCTTGAACTCTGCTGAACCAGTATTACAGGGGACTTCTGACCAAAGCAGAACAGAATGGTGCTATTATTTTCTTTGATCTGGATGTTGCTAAATCTATTGCTCTCCTGTTGCTAAAACCTACTTGCAATGGCTTTTTGGTCATCACATCACACTGTAATGTTTAGTTTGCGGTTTACTAAAATTCCTTGATCCTTTTCAAAAATACTATGTTCAAGCTGGATATGGCTCATCCTATAGCTATGCATTTCATTTTCCTGCCTAAGGCCTTTTCTGCACGAGACACTATAAATGGATCTTTTCTGTAGTTAAGGTGGATTTTCTTGACATGCAGTAGCGACATGCCATTCCGCACCTCTCAGCATTAATGCAAATTGAAGCAGAGTGTCTCTTCCACATTTTGCCCTGCCCCGCCCACCCTGATTGGCCTCCTGCTAGTAATGTGCAGGAAAGCACATTAAACATTTCTGTATTGAGGCAGCACACAAAATGGGGTATATGTGGATGAGGTCGCACAAAACAGATTTTTTCTGTAGTTCAAATAATGCATCTTAGCTACCGCTTTTAGACAGGACAGCTACTGGATTGCTATGGCGTTGTGCAGAACCGCAGCCCCTGAAACGAATGCAACCAGTAGCTACTACATTTTAGTGACACCGTGTGGAAATGGCCTCAGAATATTTGTTGTTGTTGTATGCCTTCAAGTTGTTTTCAACTTATGGCAACCATAAGGCAAACCTATTATGGGCTTTTCTGGGGGCTGAGAGTGTACAACATGCCCAAGGTCACCCAGTGGGTTTCCATGGCTGCACCAGGAATGAAATCCCAGTCTCCAGGGTTGTAGTCCAGCACTTGAACCACTACACCAAAATGGCTCTCCTAAATATAGTATCATACATTTATTCATGTTGAAATCATTTTACTAGTTTTGGCCCAGCTCCCCAATCTGTTAAGGTCATTTTTAATTCTATTTCTGTCCTTTGGGGTATTAAGTTCATGTCCTAATTCAGTGTCATCTGCATACCCTCTATTTTGCCATCCAAGTTTACAAAGATGTGTGAATTACAGGGCCCAGGACAGAACCCTGAGGTACTCCATTAGTCATTTCTCTCTAGGAGAAAGAGGGACCATTAGTAAGCACTCTTTAGACTGAGTCCATCAATGAGTTAAAAATCTACCTAACAGTAGCATTTTCTAGCATAACATTTTATCAGCTTCATTAGTTATTCCTAGGCAAAAGAAAGAGCAATCCAGATGCCCTTCCTTCCTATTGAGAATGCCCTTCTTGTTCTGATCTCCCTGTCCCTCCCCCTGGGTCCCACAATGTGAAGGTAGGACACCTTGGGCTGACCCCAAGGGTAATCTTATTCCCTGCCCCCTGGACCTCACAATCTAAAGTGGCTCTTCCTCTTCACCAAATGAATGCCTACTTCTGTTCATCATAATCTCCTTTCTCCTCACATCACCTGTCGAGTCACTACTTGCATCACAGCATGTGTGCTTTGATAATTACCATCATCACCATCATCATCACAATTAACACATAATTGTTAAAAGGAGAACATCAATTAAAACACTAGTTAAAATGCATATCATCTTAAAAGAAAAAAAAATCACAAATATCTAAAAACACACAATATATATATTTAAAATTCATTGTTAAAATTCACAGTTTAAAATCATCAAGATAGGCCTGCTGGAATAGGCTAGTTTTTAATGCTGTTTCAAATTTGGGTAGTGTATTCAGCTGTCAAATCTCTTCTGGCAAGTCATTCCATGGTCTTGGAGCAGCTGAAGAAAATGTTCTCTGGGTGACGGGTTGCCAGTCTAGTCCTGGCCTGTTGAGGTAAATGTGCCTCAGAGGACTGAGCATGCAGGGTGGATTATATGGAAGGAGGTGATCCTGCAGGGAATCTTGGACCCAAACCATGTAGGGCTTTAAAAGTAATAACCAGCACTTTGTACTTTGCCCAGAAACTAATTGGTAGCTAGTGGAGTGACTTAATATTAGTGTAATATGCTTACTCCTAGATATACCAGTAACTAATCTTACATCAACCAATTTGATGTTTTTCTCATACTGGTCTTGGGCCATTAAAGGCAGCTGCTCCCTGCAGCCTTGCAGGTGCTACACAAGAATAGGGCCAAATTTGTGATGTGCTATCTATATATTACTTTTTTTATTATTTTTAAAAACCAAAAATATATTGTAAAATAAAAAAAAATCAGAGTTACTTTTTCAAAACAATGTTTCGGAAGGGGTAATAAAATGTTACGTCACAAAAGTGATTTCATTACAGGTTGATAACAACTGGGTCATACTTTTGTGGCTTTATTCTCCTCCTCCACATGTAATGATAAGTAATGGAACTGGAAATGTGTTACTGCCAGGCCCGGAGGAGGGCATGTTTAAATATTGCCTTCAAGTCTGTGGTCCCACACAAACCTACAACTGCAGCAAGAACAAGGTGAAGTTTCGGGTGGTAAACAATATGTTAACTTTTTAATTCACCACACCTGATGATGATGTTGGTTTGAGGGAGCTAGCTGAAAACCTGCCTCCAGTACTTTTGTTATGTTTGGAACCTGTAAATAAGTCTTTGGAATATATCTGTGTAAATAACAATCAGCTGTTTTTCATTCTCTAACCAGAGATAATTTTGAGCAACAGTTATTGTTTTCATAGAATCATAGAAATGTAGAGTTGGAAGAGACCACACGGGCCATCTAGTCCAACCCCCTACCATGCAGGAATACCCTCAAAGCACTCCCGACAGATGGCCATCCAGCCTCTGCTTAAAAAACCTCCAAGGAAGGAGACTCCGCTACACTCCGAGGCAGCATATTTCACTGCCGGACAGCCCTGACTGTCAGGAACTTCTTCCTGAGGTTCAGGTGGAATCTCCTTTCCTGCAGCTTGAATCCATTGCTCCTTGTCTTGGTCTCTGGAGCAGCAGAAAACAAGCCCTCTCCCTCCTCTACATGGCATCCCTTCAAATATTTAAACATAGCTATCATGTCCCCTCTTAACCTTCTCTTCTGCAGACTGAACATACCCAGCTCTCTAAGTCTATCCTCATAGGGCATGGCTTCCAGGCCCTTCACCATTTTGGTCGCCCTCCTCTGGACCTGCTCCAGCTTGACCATGTCCTTCTTGAATTGTGGTGCCCAGAACTGGACACAGTATTCAAGATGAGGTCTAACCAAAGCAGAGTAGAGTGGTACCAGTACCTCCCTTGATCTAGACACCATAATCCTATTGATGCAGCCGAGAATTGCATTGGCTTTCTTGGCTGCCGCATCACACTGCTGACTCATGTTCAGCTTGTGGTCTATTAAGACTCCTAGATCCCTTTCACTATTGTTCGGTATCGTTATCTTTAGGGGGGATTCTGACTTAGAGGCATTCAGTCATAATCCCACAGATGGTAGCTTCGCCCCATTGGCTCCTCAGCCAAGCACTTACACCAAATGTCTGAACCTGCGGTTCCTCTCGTACTGAGCAGGATTACTATCGCAACGATGCCTCATCAGTAGGGTAAAACTAACCTGTCTCACGACGGTCTAATTGTTTTGCTGTTGAATTGATTGCTATTTCATTCTTTCATTTCCCCTTGTGAGAATTTGTTGATATTGTCCTTTAGACTGACAATATATTTCTCAGATGCTGTGATTTCAGCAAAACGTCTTCATCCTGAAGCTTGATTTTTAGTATTGCTATTAAGGAATATCATTTCCTGTTTTCTTTTTCTTTTCTTTTTTTATGCTTTTTGGCAGAAGACATGTCTAATGGCTCCATTGTTTAGGGTGGAAAAAGAAAAGAAAGACACTCACAAATCTTCAAGTGTGCTCAGTAAGCTTTTTTCCCTCCCTACTTCTAGTGCACTATTTACCACCTGTGGGTTTTCTTCATTTCTAGAAGACGCTATTATCTCAAATGGCCTATTTCTAATTGTGATGGATTTAATTGCTTGGATACACAAGTCTGTTGCTAGCTGGACAAATTTAGAAAGAGAGGCTATCAAGGTACACATGTCTCAGGATGAAATGGGAATTCTTCTTATTGCTTCTGTCCTTAACTGCTCTAGATGTCACCAGGTTTATGACACCATTTCTGGAATTATTGTCCCCTTAAGAAGTATTTCAATTCCAGTCCATCTCTGTGGGGGATCTCCATAAAGAATCTTCCTTCTGCCATATCTTATCCCACTCCATACTTTATTTGAAATGTGTGGTGTCACAGCAGCAACTTTGCCACCAGCAAGTGGTGCTTCAACTGATTTGGAAGCTGACAACAAAAGCACATATGTCTGTATTTCTTGATTTAGAAAAAAAAGAATGAAATAACACTGGCAGAAGGGGCTGCATTAAAACTCAACCAGCCAGACCTAAGTGCTTTTAATAAAAGCTGTACACGCATGGATGAAATGTTTTGTCTCCTCTCCTACCTCACAAGTAGGAAATTTGGTTTCTTTCTCTGTTTACTTGTTGTAATTTTTCTTTTACATTCAATTCAAAATTGTAACTTTGTTCTATTTATTTTATGTCAATTATTTGTATTCTGCTTTTCATGACACACATGCTTGATGCAGCAAGTCTTATGTCAGAACAGATTAATAAAAATCACAATAAGCAACGGCTGGAATTCAGCAGAGCAGTTACAGATGCATAACCTCAAGTTATGGATTCATAATTGATCCATGTTCACAAATATTAGGTAGTCACCATTATGGCACTTATTGCCATGATTGTGAATGCCCTCCCAAACCTACTTTACCAGGCAGCTGCTGGATGAGGCAAAGGAGGTCCATTCAGATGGTGATCAGCAGTGATGTATTTAAGTCTTTTTTGATGTGATGTATTTAAGTCTGACATCAAGCCTCAAGTCTCTACCTTCAAGTGTGAAGTTGAGTCTCAAGTCCTTGTAAGATACTTTCAAGAGAAGTCTCAAGTCAAGTCTGAAAGCCAACCTTATACCCTAACCTATATTCCAGAATTTATAGACAGAGTTGAATAAAGTCAGTTTTAACAATTTAAGTTAAATTGTTTTCCACATTTGCGATTTTGCCATCTGAGGCTTTGGAAGTGGGGAATAGGAGCCTTCTTACTCCACCTTCCCAAAGCTGGAGGCTTTTATGTCAATGGGCATAAAAGAGTCTGCAGCTTCAGAAGTGGGGAATAGGATCCTTCTTACTTCTCATTTGCAAAGCTGGAGGCTTTTTTTGGAAGTGGGGAATAGGATCCTTCTTATTCCCCATTACTGAAGCTCCAAAAGCTTTAGAAAGAAGGATCCTCCCGTCTCAAGCCCATTGCCTAACATATTTTCTGTTCCCCTCTGAGATGCATGCCCTGCACTCTGAGGATGAATCTTGCCTTCTGCTCTTAGGAAAAGTTTTAGAAAGCTCCTTTTATAAGCAGCAGGAACAGCCTGCTGAGCAGACCTCAACCCTGCCTCAAGCCTGTTGCCTAACCTGTTTGCTGTTCCCCTCTGAGAAATGCACTGCTCTTTGGGCTGCAGATAGGTCATCATGTGACCAGTAAGCAAAAAAAAAAAAAAAAGATGGAAGCATTCAAAGTTGTAGGTTTCTGGATGAATGTGTTATGTTACTGAATCAAGGGCAGCAAGTCAGTCACTAAAAATATACAAGTCACAAGTCGAGTTGAGTCAGTGCTGAGTCGAGTACAAGTTGAGTCACTGAAGTGACTTAAGGCTGACTTGAGTCCAAGTCAGTTGACTTGAGTCTATATCACTGGTGATCAGGATTCTGGAGGAAGACATTTCCACCCTGCTCCCATCAGCTGGGTGAGACTGGGACAGGGGTCCTGCTTCTGATTGTCACAGCTTTGTTCATTGGTGCGGAAGAAGTGGAAACATTCACTTCCTGCCCCCGACCACTAGCTGAATGGACATCCTTTTCCCAATCTGGCAACTGCCTGGTAAAGCAAATTTGAGGAAGTCAGACCAGGAGATACATTTTAGATATATAGACACAACTAAGCAGATGGTGTAGAATTCTGGACTAAGTTAATGTACAAAAAGGCTTTTGAGTCCTTTCTATAGAGCAGCTGGTAGTAGATGGTCCTGTGTGGGTTCTTACGGGTAGACCCAACTTGATGAAACCTATTGAATTAATTGTTGAATGGTGAGTAAAGAACTCTGCAGATTCCATTGATTCAATGGGTTTATTCTAGTTGGGACTACCAACAGGATTGAGGTGTCCATGTGGAGCAAGAGGAAGTGCCTGATGTTCTTTGGTGTTATTGACAGCAAGGCAAGGTACAAATATAGTAAAACAATGAAATGAATAAGTAAATAAAAACCCACAAATCTTATCAAAACAAAGAAGAGAAGGAACAAAGACACAATAAAACAAGCCAAATCAGCTAATTTTAAAATGCCTTAGGAAACAAAAAGCTGTTGAGTTAGTGCAGAAATATCTACATTTAATTCCTGCAGCAGGTATTCCATAATATCAGCACATCAATTGAGAAGGTTCTCTCACTGGCTGATAACATAGGTTATATCTGCACTACACAATTACAACCATTTGATAATCTCTTTAATGGGCATGGCTCCATCCCATGGAATCCTGGCATCTGTAATTTGGTAGGGTACCTAGAATTCTCTGAATTACAGCACTACAGCTGTCCAGCAGAGGATTTTAAGCATCTCAACAAATTACAAATCCTAGGACTCTTTAGAGTACAGCCATGATGGTTAGGCTGGCGTTAGGTGTACATTTTAGAGACCACATAACAGCAGTCCTGCAAGAACTACACTGCTTCCAAACTCAGTTCCAGATGCTGGTGTTGACCTACAAAGGCCTAAACTACTTGAGGCCAAGATATCTGAAAGACTACTTCCTCCAACATGAGCCTGCTAGAAGTTTGACAGCTTCAGAGGGTGCCCTGTTGTATGAAGTTAGGTTGGTGAGTACACATATACCATGGTTTTCTATGTGGCCTCTACTATTAAAGTCTCTTCACAAGGAGGTTAGGCTGGCCCTGTCTCTTTTAAGCTTCCGGTGGCCTGCAAAAAACAAAACAAAACAACAAACAATAAAAAACCCAGTGCTGTTCTACATGGCATTCAGTGTTTCAAAATTCTAAGGTTGTTTTTAGACTGTTTTTAGGAGTCCTTAGAGAGTATTTTTAATGTGTATTGTTTTAATTGTTTTTTATTTGTTCATCATCTTGGCAGCCCTTGTGGGCTGGAAGGTGAATTTGTAAATTTTTAATTATGTTGCTTTTTGATTTGTTGTAAGCTGCTTTGAACCCTGAAACTGGGGGGAGGGGGGATAAATATAACAACAACAACAACAACAACAACAGTAACTCCTTCATGAATAGCGGGATTTGAGTCCAGCTGGCTATGACAGTTACACTTGTATTTCGGTTCTTGTTACAAGTGTTATCCTCACCCCCTCCTTCAGCATTTGTCCACAAGGAAACTGATGGCGGATGGCACTGTAGCACATTGGATGGGAAATAAGACACCTGGAGCAGACCTTGATGTCTCATTCATTTGTCTTCTGCTATCCTGGACTCCTTCCTACAAGGCCATTGAATAAAGATGGGCCTGGTGGATATAGAGGAAGTCCTATAGCAGAAGTAGCCCTTGACGGCTTTCTTGCCTCCTTCCCTCTCTCTGGGGGCCCTTTCATGATATACAATTATAGCACTACGGTTCCACTTTAACTGCCATGGCAGCATCCTATGGAATCCTACTTTGAGTTTGTTGACGCGCTAGGGCTCTCCAGCAGAGAATTTTTAGTACCTCTTCCTAAACTGCAAACCCCAGAACCCTATATAATATTCCCATAGCACTTAAAGTAGAATCGTAGTGCTTGGAGCTGGTGACAGATGACTCTACGTGTGAAAGAAAATCCTATTATTTTGACTACATGTGTATTATATACATGGGATTGTATATGCACACTATGATTGTTCCAGTATCCCTGTGTGTTGTCATTAAAATAGGTTGACAGTTTTTGTATGTCACGGTCTATATGTACAACTACTATAGCAACTAGTTTGGCAATATGATAAGGTGTACCTCAGTCATACTGCTTTACGAACCACATTTAGAAATCCTTCCTAATAATATGTGTAGCTTTCTTTTAAGTTCTTCCATAAAGAGGAAGAATATTTCCCACAACAGTGCCAATTCATGTTGGAAAAGATTCGTTGCATTAAATGTGACAATGTCAACTGGACCCAGATCAAAGCTTCATGTATCCTTAAGCCATAATTCACCTGGCATGAATGTGGAGACGCTGAGATGGACACAGAGGATTCACTCATATCCTACACTTTCAACCAGCATTTCTGAAACCAACGGGAATCTTTCCATATTGGCATCCAGGAGAGTTGAACACATGGAGGTGAACAATCAGCGAAACTCATAATAAGGCTGCTGCTATGAAACCCCAAGACAGAATGTAATCCAGGCTAGTAAATCCTCTGTTTGAAAACAGCAGTTCTTGTTTATGAGCTCTTTAGAAATCCTATTTATCAGCAGAAGGCTGCTTGCTGCATCCTTTGTGTTGCTGTTTATTAGGGTATGATCTGATATTGTCTTTGTCCATGTTTGATTATGCACGACCCTCACCACTACACACAGACAGTAATTGATAGTGTTTCTCTCATTGTTTTGGATGGGGCTTTATCATCTTGCAGGGGATCAAGAGAAAACACAGTTAACTGTCTTACTGTCATATATAAGAAATACAACCAGCCTCTGCCACAAGCACAGACTTCTTTCCACCTTTTTCTTCTCTTCCATCCGTCTCTCTTTCATGTTTTTACAAGAATCTCCTGGTGGGTTAGATAAGCTGTTGATTCTACTAATTTTGTGATCAAACCAGCAAGGTAGTGGCACCTCCAAATTTAATGATTTATTATCCTCAGTAAACCATGCAGAACAGATCTCTTATATTCTGTAACACTCACAGGAGGAAAAAAGAAAGAAGGCTATTGTGAATCATTTTTGAAAAAAAAATTAGTGGGCTTTTGAACAAACAGATGGAGTCTCTTCTTTGGCTTGAATTTGTGAACAATTAACAGCTTTGAATAGCCATATGAGATAACAATTACTACCAGTAAAAAGGCCAACATTTTAGTCAGTTTTATCACAAGCTTAGGAGAAACTGAAATTGCCTGACAGTTTTTGAGAACTTTCTCTCTCTCTTTCTCTTTCTTTCTCTCTTTCCCTGTATACACAGTGAAAAATGGGTGAGGTCCATCACTTAAGCTTTCTCTAGACAGTGAGCTTATCCTTGAATTAGTTATAAGTGAGTGAGGATCTTATTGTTTTTTATCCCTTTATACTTGTGTTGCTCAAAGATATGCTAATATAGTAGATTTGCTCAAATGCTATGATTACTGTTGGCTGGCATATAACATTATATTGGCTGGTGTGGAAAAGAACCACTAGAATCTAATGAAACTTAACAAGTCACAAGGATCCTGATGATTCTTGCAGTTTTTGAAATGCTACAAAAATATATCTGCGAACAGACTACAGCAGACCAAAATAAAAATGTGTGTATACACATTATGGCAGCAATTATTCTGTTGTATCACCATCAGCTCTTGGAGGGAAGGAACTTGTGGATTCTATTTAAATTGGTTTTTCATATTGGTATTAATGTTTGATTCACCTAATTCAAGTGTATTTGCAAAACAGGTATGAGTGGGAGCTTTAAAGCTCCAGTTTAAAGATTCATGGAGATGTAATCAATTGCGAGGTTTTTGGTAAGCCCATAGACCTGTACCTGGGAACTATATGCCCCAGATAACCATCTCCTGCATGAAACAACATTCCTTTTTTGAAACAAAGTATGATTATTCCAGAGTCTTTGGTTCATAATCTTTCTGTTTGTAAAATACCATCTGTCCCTGAGGCATCCAGAAAGTGAACAAGAAGCAAGCGAGCAAAGAAGCAAACAAACAAACTCTCTTCTGATTGATGCTATATAAATATTGTGTTCAGGGGTGAATTCCAAGGTTAAACAGGGAAGGTGATATATACCCATTTGATGAACGGGTCAGACTTTTGTGTTCAGATCAAGACCATGTACTATTGTGCTGTGATTAGTCACAGTCTGTTCAAAGGGCACACATGACACTGACAAATATATCCAATGACAAATGCCCAAAGTGTAAAACAGACACTGGCGATACTTGTCAAGCTGACCCCCTTCCAAACAGAGCCATGTTTGACCTCTTAAAATAATGGAAGTTTCTGAAAAATATTTCACCCATTGAAGAGCAATGGAGGTTGCAAGGCAACAAGATGATGAAATTGTCCAGTATCTTCAAATTTTCTTCTCACCAACTAAGTTTTAAGGAATATGGATTCCTGAAAACATGTACAATTGTGTTTTCTTGAACTTGCTGTTCACTTTACTGGGTCAGGGCCGCATCCATGAACTATGACACATGTGAGAACATTTTGTGTGTATCATTAGGATAACACTTTGCCTTTTTAACAAAATATTTGTCAGATAACTCTCAGCTGCATGAGTAACCCATGCCTTTTAAATTCATGAATACTGCCTGCTTCTAATTGTTTTAAAACAAATGCACACCATCATTAAGGACACACCATATCACATAACTTACAAATTCCTCATCACCCCAAATGAACAGGAGGAAAAGAGATGAAAAGAGAACAAGAGTGAGAGAACGTATATGAGAGAAGGGCAACTCAGAATGAAGAGAAAAAGAGAAAAAAGAATATAAGAAAAGGAGTGTAACCAAAAGCTATAAATTCTAGTTCCAGTAGTAATAACAGCAACAACAAAGCTAATTTTCTCCTGGTGTCATAATTAATTTTCAGCTTCTAGTGGTAAGGGCTAGGTTCCTTGCACTGAAGATGACTGGTTTCAGTAAGCATTCTCCAGCATTTTCCTAGCTGTGTGTCAGAGGTCTGCTTGTTTTTAAGTTCTGCCACAGTGAGATGACAACAACAACAAAGCTTTAACCATCAAATGTGACTTTGACATTGTGGCAATCCTTCTTCTCATTTTCAGCATCATCACTTCCTGGAATTTCCATAAATAGAATAAAAAAAATGTTATATTTCACCACCTATGGCACTAGACTCTCGCTACTGAGACATATTGCAATATACAATGATTTAGATATCTGTTTTCACTTTTAATCTCTAGAAGTGTGCTTTTGCGCATGCATGTGTGTACCCACCCTCCAAAAATAAAACCGATAAAGCATAAACATCCATAAATCTGTCTCTTCCTCCACAGTTTGCAATATTTCAATAAAAGACCTGACATTTGTAATCAACACTAGGTTCCAATGCAGCCACCAGCTGATGCAGCACCTTGGATGTCAATCCTCATATTTGAAATAAACAATGCTAAAGAAGGACGCTTCTTACTATGTCATATTTTAAATATGAACATGACATTCCTGGAAGAACTAGTCTGAAGACCCAATGGCAAGAAAAAACTAAATAAAACAGTGCTGAGATCAGGGTTTCACAATCAGTGCTTTAATTATTCTGTTAGGGTAGATAACTAATCACAACTCCACTGTATCCCCAGGTTAGTAAACATTTTTCAGAGCTTAGAAATACATCTATTTCTTTAGTTATTTGTTACTTCATGTTTGTTTTTTTCCTCCAGTGAACTCTGATTGAGTACAAGGCTCTCTTCTTACCTACTGTATTCTTACACTACAATCCTGTGATGTAGGTCAGGGTGATATAGAGTGGTGGGCCCAAGATCTCTCCAGTGAGCTTTATAGCTAATATGGGGATTAGAACTGGGAATTCCTAACAGCTAGTCTAACAATTCCACCGCACTGGCTCTCCATACGCAGGGTTGAGTGGTCTGGAATAAAGTTTTTTAAAAATTCAGATCAGATTGGCAAGTAACAATACATTTCTATTGTGGCATGCCCACAAAGTAATGGCTTTTTTAATAGCTATTTTCATATTCAGTATTGTCATCAATTTCTCTAAGACTAGGACTCAAGGTGGCTTACAAAACTGAAAGAAATACAATTCAGAACATTTACAAAGACATTAAGTAGAAACATATAAAAAGATATTGTTAAAAGTTTAGAGAGGTGGCATGGTGCATGAGACTAGATAGATCAAGTAGGTTGTTGTAAGAGAAGCGTCTTTGTATGGAACATGTAAGCATTGGCAGGATGAGTCTCTATACAGAGCAGGTAGGTGGTTGCAGGATGGGTGCTTTGGTAGGAAATAAGTAACAGGCTGCAGGGTGAAAAGATGACAACTGAATAAACTAAGTAGAATTTACATTAGTGGTTGATAAAGTGGTTGAGATGAGGAGAAGGTATACTGATCGTCATTCATCCATACACTTAGCTTCTTAGCTTTGTGGGTTTATCTACCAACTCCTCCTACACTTCTCTCTTGGGTCTGAATACTTGTTTTTTACTCCCTAGTTTATTAAGGCTCTCCAGATAGTAACTTCCAATTCTTGCATGTAAGCATGGCTCTAGCTGAACTGCTAGGTGAGTCCTGGCTAACAGCCTTCTGCTCCTTTCTGACTCTTCCTCTCTTTTGTGGCTATGCTTCTTCTTCCTTGGCTCTGCTATCTGATAAACTACTTCTTCTGGATCAAGTCAAGAAGAGAAGTCTACAACTTCTCCATCATGTCCACCATTTTGCAACTTTTACAACATCTATCTCCTTACAGCCACCGTGATGTTAGATGAAAGACAGGAAATAGGGGTTTGTTTCTATCTGTTACTATGTTGTTAATTTTAATTGAAGGTTTCAACTGAAAACCTAGGAACTGAAGATATGTCAAGCACTACAATTTTTATGTATTTTTTAAAATTCTAAAGCCATTTCCGCACTAGACTGTTTATAGTGCTATTATTCCACTTTCAAAATCCTATGGAATCCTTGGGTTTGCAGTTTAGGGAGCGGCCAAAGGGCTGCCCCCTAACCTGCAAACCCCAGGATTCCATAGGATGTTGAAAGTGGAATAATAGCACTATAAACAGTCAAGTGTGGAAATGGTCCAAATGTACCTATTGAGAATCTCTTCTATAACTTGTTTAGTAACATTTAATGTTAATCTTACTGAGAACCTGGTGTACAGAGAAACAACCTGACATGGCCATTGTGTGGCCATTGATGGAACCACCAAAATTGATACCAGTTGCTGCAAGAAGTAGTCATACACAGCTGTCTTCATACAAGGTTTTGCTATGTGATTCTGTATGTAGTATGGACTGAATGGAGAAAAATTCTGCCCCACTCATAAACTTTGCTTTATATAGATCTAGAAAGTGGCAAAACAGAAAGCTGGTGTATGTGATGTAGAGATTATTATTATATCTATTATTTAGTTTTTGCTTTTTTTTTTTTAAATAATAAAACAGCAAGGATTACTATAATGGGTATAGACTTTGGCTGGAATCCTGCTGGTGACATATGCACATGCAACTCAGGGTTTGTTCTGGATGGCACAAGGGGCTATTGATCAGCTAGCGCACTGTCCGAAACATCTCCCCCAGCAGCTGTCAAGCCATGGCAGAGATGCTGCTACAGTTGTTTAATGAATGAAGGAGAGAGAGGGAGACAACCAAGGATCAGCAACTCTGGCTTATCCCAGTGGCAATTCTCCAGTCACAGGCAGGAAAATGAAATGACTCTCCATCCTCTCCATCAGGAAAGATGACTTTATTTGCCTTCTCCTTTTTGGAGAGCTGCCACTAAGGCAAGCTGCAGTCTTCTCTGCTTGGCCAACTCTTTCCTTTGCCCTCTTCCCACCCTTAAATGGACATAGCACTAACCCACAAGGCTTGGCAGATGTCCAATGAAGAGACAGCATGGAAGTGCACATACAGGGCATAACACTTCATATATCTAATGCAGAATCTTGGCCTTCTTTTAACCAGATTCTGTCTTTCTGAGCCTCCCTGGTACATGTTGGCATCATGCTTTCAATCTTATTCCCCTGGCTATAAGAAAACAGAGAAGTGTAGAGTACATTGGGTTGGAAACTTTTGTTCTCATCTAAAATTCATTCATTCAAAAGGGAGAGGCAAATAGGAAAAATGAACACAGATGCTCTTTACTAGCAACTGATGGAATTTTCAAGCCAAGCTTTGAATAATGCATGAGCTTACCAAAGACATTTCCTTTATTGTTGTTTGTTGCTAAAGGTGGTATCTATTAATAGCATCACCTTATTTTTCAAGATATTCATTCAAAATCTGACATTTTATTTTTGACAGGTTTCCACAGCAGCAAGATATGATCGTGTGGGATTCCTTTTAAATTACAATGGCTTAACAATTATATTACTGAGGTTTCATCACTGATAGATATGAGTTGCTTAACTCTTAACTCTGCAGCCAGATGAGACATTTTAGTCATCCAGAGTTATGGATTACTGCAGAATCCATAGAAGATTAGACTATAAAGTAGGGAATCTGTGCCTTCGACATCCCAAGAATGGTTAAAAAAAAAATCACCCAAATTTCAACCTTTTGCCATATACAGTTTTTTTTTAAAGGAGAAAAAGAAGAACTGGTAAAAAAAACCTCAATAAATCTATTGCTTTTTTATTTTATGTTTTAATTTAATTTAATTTAATTTAATTTATTTGGTCTCAGCTAGCAGTTCCCATTGCAATTTTCAGTGACCTCTGATACAGGAAAAAACCATTGGAGACTTGGGGATGTTATATTCCATCCTTAAACGACTCTATGTCCTTCACCCTAACTCTCAGTATAGTAGAGTTCTCATTGGGCCAGAAAATTTTCCACAGTCGTTCAGTGCAAGTTTTTCTTTCTTTTTTTAAAATCATAGTGCCTGAATTTAACTCAGAGGCACAGAATATGCATTGCATCCTGAGGCCAGAACCCTGTTGGTGTGTGTGTGATGGAACTTCTCTCCTCCTTGGCTGTTTATCCTTAAGATCCTTTCCTGGACCTTGTACTCAGGCCACAAGTTGATTACTATTGTGGACTAGTGACTGTGTTCAGTATGGTAAAGCATGACTGGTTCTTCCCTCAATTCTTAAACGTAAATTGCAAGACATCATTGTAGAAAACAAGTCAAGATTTGTTATACAATGATTAGATTAAACATCAACTCCCTGAACTCTTTCAACTTTCCAGCTCCCCAAACCCTATTCCGATCTTCACCTCTCTCTGGTTGCTCTAACTTATTTGTATCCTTCCCTTCCCATAAGCCCCCTTCATAGCATTTCATGAACTGTGATTGGCTGGCTGTAACCTGATTAGCCCAGCTTCTCTCTTCATAGTGTGCCACACCAGTGTAATTAGTCTAGTGTAGGCAATAGTGGCAGGAGGAAAAATGTGCAAGTGCAGCAGTTACAAAGGAAGGAAAGAAGAAATTGGCTACTTGAAGATTTTGCCACCTTCCCTCACCACTGGTGTGCAATTTTGGCCAAGATGCAGCTATTAGCTCAAGCCCTGCCATTTCCAAGTAGAACTGAAGAAGAGTCACAGGTAGCCAGAATAAACCAGACATGGGGAATCCATGGACTTTGAAGACCTTATATGCAGCCTTCCCCATCGGTGTCTACTGCTGTTATCCAAATTCCCCTAGGAATTGTTAGTGCTGCTGAGGTTTTGCTGGGGAAAAGAGTGTATGGTAATGATGGGCATGCAGTTCTTTCTTGTTCCTTCCTCACACAGTCATACTACTGACAGCACAACAAACAGCTCACAGTGTGCTGACTGGGGTTCCCTTGTGTGTTGGCTCTTAGAAAACGGATCCACTCAGAAATGTAAGAATGAATGTCAAATTCTGGGATGACTGGCACCCTGAGACGGACATTTCTATGAAAACAGATGGACAATCAGGGAAGCATACTCCACAGGTTATCCGTAGTACTTATCATACCTCTTCATTCTTTGTATCAGACCCATGAAAACCTGAAATCCATTTTTGCAACCTTAAAGACTCCTTGTAGTCATCTAAATGCTTCCTAATTTTCTATTGGGGGGGCAGGATTTTTCAGCAATGTTCTTATTGCCATATTGCCTAGACTGCAAGCAGAAATGACAATTTGCTTTATTATCATAACCTATGAACAGCCGTAAAATATTCTGTGGACATTTTACGGTTAAAAAAAAATGACACTGTGGCCTGTAGGAAGGAGGGTGGGAAGATGAAATCACCCAGCAGTTGCCCACCTCAGCTCTGGATGGCCTAACTCTCTGGACATACACTGAAAATGAATATTCATTTGACAGTTACAGTAAATACTCATCTTCTGTCATGGAAAGCTTCTATCTACATACCACTGGACTGGTGCCACCTAGTGACTGCACCATACAGTGACATATTCCACATTCCTCACATTCCAATGAGAGCCAACACAGTGCTGTGCTTTGAGTGAAAACTCTGTGACAGGTCAGCATAAGTCAATATTTTGAAGGGACATAACAACAAAAACAACCCTTGTATTTGCCTCTTAGGGCATATCCAGACTGACTGGAAAGTCCCAGAGTCTGTTCATCTTATTCCCAATTTTATACTGGGTTAAAATAAACCAACTGATATAAAAAGTCTCCGACCCTTCCAGAGCTGTAAGAAAGTATTGTAGGTTAAATAAAATGTGTATGAATCTCCAAAATAAAATTGGAAAGAACAGGAAGAAAATCTGGGACTTTCTGGTCTTTTTAACCAGTCTGGATGTTTCACTGTTGAAATATTTGGTAGCTCAAGTAAGGCTTTCAACACACTGGACCATGTCACAATGATGAAGAATTTGAACAGTTGCTAAGTAGTCTTCCAAGATGACTCACAATGAGTCTCATCACATTTATAGCTCTGGGTGCTGTGGCTAGTTAGTAGTTTTGCTCCCAGTGGAATTGACACACTGTGTTCTGGGGTGTGTGAACATGCGAGGGTGTGTATTCGAGAGAAATTTGAATGGGTGAGATAAAAGAAAACCAATTACCAGTGGGTCAAGAAGCTACTTAACAAAATGTTAAAACAGTTGGGAATCCCTTTATCCTCTTCCTAATCACAACTGAATTCGTTTCATATTTTAAAAAGGAACTCTAACCCCTGACATGGACAATAATTTAATTCTTCAAATATATGTCTAATGAAAGGTTTAGCTGGCAATAAATCCTTTCAGGAGGGAAAAGGATGTATGTAGGGCAGAAAATGGAAGATTAAAGCAGATGAGGTAAAACTACAGAGCGGATAACAATGAGGGTTACACTTATCTCAGGTTTGTTAGCAAAGGGGACTGGGATATATGAGAACTGTGTTCATTCCTTTCCCAGTGGCATTTTGCAAAATGTGGCTTATGATTAAAAGAGAAAAGGTTTTATGCCTCTCCTTTCTGTCTCCCCAGAGGTCTGTCTGCATTTAATCATATTTTTACAAAGGTAAAAGTCACAGGAATCTAGAAGAGCAAGCAGGGAAAAGAGATAAAGAATGGTATGAAAAAAATATCTGAAAAGATGGAAAAAAAGAGTTACAGTGATCAGCTGGATTATACTTTTTGCTGGTTTTTTTCCTGCTTTGTGCATTCCATTTTTCTGTGTCTTCCTCCACCCTAAAATTTATTGAACTCGGATGTAATTAGCCTGACATTTTAAAGTTCCTCATCCTGTATTCCTAACAGATATAGTATGCCACTGTCCAAAATTGAAACTGCCAATTTCTGATTTTCACTACAGTCTAAAATTTAATTGAAAACTTTCACTAAGGCCATGCTGGTTGTGGGATTCTGAGAGTTGTATCTGAAAGAGAACACTTTGTTGAGCATTAGCGAAGCAGGAGAATACTAGCACATAATGCTTGCTTTCACATTCAGTTTGTCTCTTTGTATCTGCAAGACAGCAATAGCAGCAGATTCAGTCTTGTGATTTCTTATGGGTATGAGAGCTTCTCTGCATTCATGGGTCAATATTACCTGCACTGGAATGAATGTCAGGTAATACACATGCCATTATGAATTTGGCCTTTGCTGAGTGTTATGCAGAGCTTCAGAAAGTTCCATTCTTTGAACTACATCTCCAAGAATCTCCCAGCCAGCATGGTCCTTGAACACTGCCAATGCTGCTGGGAGATTCTGGGTATTATGGTTCAAAAAAGTAACTTCTCCCAAGTTCTGTTGTTGGCAATCCTAGCTTAATACTCTAGTCAGAGTGATGTGAATGTCTGTGGCCTGCAAACTACATGCAATTTCCATTTTTACTTTTGTTTTCAGAAATCTTAAGACTGATTTCTAAAGTTTGGCCATTTCCGCACTAGACTGTTATAGTGCTATTATTCCACTTTCAGCATCCTAAGGCCCCTCTCTAAACCGCAAACCCTTGGATTCCATAGGATGTTGAAAGTGGAATAATAGTACTATAACAGTCTAGTGAGGAAATGGCCTTTGGAAAAGAGCATGAGTAAATCAACACCAAACATGACATTCATGGATATATTCTAGGCTAATTGGCACCCTCTTTTCTTTATTAAGGCTTTCAAAAATACAATAAACTTAATCTAACAGAAACTGTACAGGATTTCGCCTTCATAATTTTGAGTCATCTTATCTCACGCTGATATTCACACAAAACTCTCATTAACATTAATGGCAGTTACATGAAGATATCAAGGGAACAATATAATTCCTTAAATGATAGCACTTCAAACTCTAAACAGACAAGGCTATTAGTGGAATATATGTGCTTCTTGGAATATTTCTGTTTCCTGATTATGGAAATGTGGTCACATTCCTTCATACGATGTACTCACAAACACATTCTTTGCTATATTCCTCAGTGCAATCAAATTTGGTTAGTTATTAGTGGTCAATTAGAGAGCATTTCTAAAAGTTAGATTAAAAACATTTTCCTATTTTTTAAAATTATGTTTATTAAACAAATATAGATAAAATACAAATAGGATTTTTCCAAGTATTGTTCTTTCAACGTCAACAATGGATTACTTACAAGGGCATAAGCTCTAGCTGTCCTCTTTCTGCAGGGAGAATCCTTAAATATTTTTGGGGTATGTGTCCCAAATGAATTATTGTTCCAGTGTTGCTTGCTAGGGACAGAAAGATATTCATTTACTGTTCATTCCCTAGGTGAGAAATGAGCTTTCTGATGTTCAGGAAACCTCACTCGGAAGAACACAGAGATTCTTTGGATTTCAGAAACTAATCTGTGCAGACGACATATATATTTCTGCACTGCAAGGGCATTTCTGCACACAAAACAGATGCATATTTATGTATAGAAAATGTGTTTTCTGCAAAGAAGAACCACATATGTCACATATACAGAAAGCATGTTTTCTTGGCAGAAAATGTTTTTCTGCATAGGAAAAAACAACAACAAACCAGTGTATTTCTGCAGAGACAAATACTTCCTGAAGCCTATATAGTGTATAGTGATCAGTAAGTTAACAGAGAATATCAAAGGATTTATTTGTTCTTGCCAGTAAAGATGAAGAATATGAAGGTATACATTCCTACTGCTTGGCGAGGACATTTGTGTGATGCTTTTCAAAAAAGAAGAAAAAATAGCACACAGAGATGTGTTAGAGCAGCTTCCTTCAATAAGTCATTTTCTAGAGATGTACTAGAATTTCCATCACTCAGCCAATATGCTGGCAAAGGGTAGCTGGAATTTCATGCAAGATACCTAGGGAGGAGTCCAACACATCTATGGTGAAATCCTGCCAATGAAATATGCTCAGATAAGTGTTATTTATGCATGCATATGGCCCTTTTTCAGTCAGCCTCATCTAGACCTTTGCCCTCCTCCAAATCCTTGCCCCATCCATCATCTGTCCAGCCCTAGGGGGAGGTGGTGCTGCATACCAGTGTGGAGGCAAGTGAGGCAATTCAGAAAAGGGTGATAAAGCATGCCTGGACTGCCAGTAGGAAGATAACAAGGGTGTGGTCCAGATGGAGTGCACTTTCATTTCCTTTCCCCCCAGAACTGAGATCAGCAGTTTCTTCTTTGTCTGGCTCATCTCCCCCTCTTTCCCCTCCCCACCAATAATCTGTTGCAGTAGCATTTTGAGGCATTTGGAGGCAAAATATTTTTTTAAGAAAAGTTTTGGTTTTTTTTTTTTACCCCTGTGGGACCATGAAAATGCCCCTGGGGGCCACATGCAGTGCGTGGACTGCACTTTGTCCACCCTTGGTCTGTCGACACGTCTGGAGGTCATCAGGCTGGGAGAAACTAAAGTGAGCAATTATTATTGCATGCAGTGGAAGAATAGGATGGTGTTTTAACTGTTCCCACCTCTACCATCACATCCAATCCCCAAAAGTATACACTGTCCAGAGTTCTTCAGAGGCAGAATTAGATTCTTTATAAATTAAGAAAGTGCACAGGTCTGTTTCTATTTTTGTCTATGAAATATTTGGATCTATCATGACAGGATCTATCATGACAATATTAGATTACATTAAGCAGAGTCTTCTAACTGAAGATGCAGAGGCACATGTGAATTAAACAGGGTGGTTCTGAGCAGAGCACAATATGGTACAGAAGGTCAAATTTTGGTTTTCCTTTCCGTCAGTGGCTCAACACACTAAGCAATTAATATAAACTGGAGATTAAAAAAAAAAAACAAAAAACAAAGGAAAATACAGACATCAGACGAGGCCTAAAATTATTCATAACAGTGATTGCCAATAAAAATCAATAACCAGTGGAGTTAATACAATAGAATAATTGACTGTCATAAAATCATTCAACTGTGTCAAATTAGTGAGTAGGCAAAGTACGATGTTAACAGAGGCCAAAGGGACTGGCAGCAATAGAATGGCAACCTTTACCTCTTAAATACCATGTTTATATATATATGTGCTATAAAAGGAAAACAGATTGTGCCAGTTCAGCAGAAGACACCAAGGGTGCTTCCACATTCACCTGCCATTATTTGAACCACTTTGATAAGAACTGCAGTATGACATAGAAAGTGCAAGAAGCAGTTTGCAAGAACTTCTTGCGTGTATGAGCAGAAACTTCTGATTGATAGAAGCCCATCTTGGCTTATATGTGTTGCCAGATCAAAATACTCTTTTATTTTGCTGTATCCAACCCTACAGTAAAGCCTTTCCTCTTCCTTCCACGATAGCACACACAATGTGCTATGGAAGCCTCTATGGATTCTGCTATGACATGCTCTGCCAAGAATCCATGACACATCTTAAGGCATTGGAACACTGCATGTGTCTGCATCTGTGGTAGAAGACCACGATATCCTCTGGAAAAAAGTGAATAAAAAGGATCTGTGAAACTTCTAAGTTCAAATAAGCTTAAAGTGATGAACTGAAGAAACATAACAGGACAGCAAGATTTCTATGTGTTTGTAAAGTAATGCAGAGGTAAATCAAACTGGGGAACTTTTTTTTCTGCATGCATTTGGATGACACTGATCAGATGGCATTGCTCTGCCTTTCTGCTGAGGTTAGCAACAAATGTGATTGCTGTGGCATTGGTGACTATTTGAACCTGATGAGTTAGACAGTGACAAGGATTTATGACCTGTTTTATCTAACAGCTGGAGAGCTACTCAGTAGTGACAAGGGAGCTCTCTGCAGGCTCAGTGTTCTGACCAAAGTAATGGGATAATTCTTTGCAACACAAATGGAATTTTTGAAGAAAATTAAGTTAGACTGCTTAGTCCATTTATATGCATTCCTTGTTTCCTCTCAGAACACGGACAAGTACTTTGGAAAGGGGAGATAACAAGTCTCAGAATTCCCCAGTCAGCCTGGCCACTGGCCATTCTACCTGGGGAATTCTAAGAGATAGTAGAAAATGTAGGGTTATTTTCTGGCTCTCTTTCTCCCTGGTATAGTCTGGAAGTTGAATTACTGGGAGCTTGGCCAGATTGATAGCTCATAGTATTTATTTATTCAATGTTAAACTGTTCAATAACCCAAATTTCTCTGTTTAGTTGAAAATCATATTATAAAATACAACAAACCAGCAGCAACACATATTAAAAAAAAAAGAAGGGGGAAACAAGTGGCAGGAATATAACAGTGAAAAGATCTAAAAAATTTAAAAACAATTCCTAAAATGCTTGGGGGAAAAAAAAGATCTTTGGCAGGCACTGAAAAGTTCAAATTTTCTGAGGAGGACATGTTACCCCACTGGAAAACCCTGTCCCAGGGTCTACAATTTTGATATTAAAATATGATTCAATATGCCTGAGAGGTCACCCGGATGGGCACGTAGGCACAAATGGTTGAATGATCGAAAACCAGGTCAGGCCAGTACAATCCCCTGTCACGTAGCCCCAGGAGACCTCAAGCTGTGCAAACCCACAGTAGACAAAGGGTCCTCAGCCCCTGAGAAGCCGACTTGAGGGGATTAGCGTGTTTGCCCCAGGTTGAGCACCGATAGCAATAAAATCCTACCAGGTAGGGACTGTTTACATAAAGTCACACCACAACCCAATGCAACCGAAGATCCTGAGACTTTGGCAACAGCTTGTAATCTCATCATGCAAAGGAAGTTGCCATTGTGGAGCATCTTTCTCGATGCGACACCCATTGTTCTCCCTGGGAAAAGATTAGCCCTCCAGGTACTTTTTCCCCTACAAATAGTCCCGGTTTTTGAGCGGTTCTTTGGATCACTCCTGGTCATCCCAGAAGACCATTTTTTTGTCTGTTGAGTAATCCCCCTCAGCCCTCCCCATGCTAAGCTCCACTTCTTCGCTGTTTTTCCCGGACCAAGGACTTCAGGAAAAGGTGCGGTATTAGCCCAGCTACAATCCCTTCAATATTCTCCCTATCCAGTTTCCTCTCTTTTGCTTCTTAATAGGTCTTGAGTGAGTGTGTGAGTGATTGCGTTGGTGCTTGAGACTTTTATTCAATAAAATCATTTTATTGGACATCTTTGTTTGGTTTTTGGCTTGGCCTGACCTGGTAAAAAGACCCTGCTAGGTTACCCTGCCTCTCACATTGCTATTGTTTGTGCTCTGGCTAGTTTCCATTCCCTATCACATGGAGCACATTAAGGCATCCCCCAAGGGACCGTAGAAATCAGGGTAACAGACATTCCACAGATGGGGTGCCGTCTCCATATGAGATTCTCTCTCTTGCATCTCCCCAGCTTCCTTATTTGGCAGGGGTGCATGGAGAAGAGCCCATGATGACCTCAGGATTCAAGTCCAAATCAGTTTCTTTTCTCTCTCTTTTAGGTGAGTAGGGCAGTGGTGGATGGTGGCTCTCATGTCAGTGGAATGGAAAATCTACCCTATGCTTTAGTTGTCATTTAATCAGCACCTTGGAGAACTCCTTTAAAGTCTGGAGTGGCTGTATCATTCCACTAACTTGGGAGCCACCAACCACCACTGAAGTGTGGCTCATGTTAGATGACTGGTAGAAAAGGGCCACAAAGCCTAACAGGAAATGTTTACCTGCATCCCCCATAAAATTTTATAAACAAGGCAGTTGAATTGCATACAAAAGATTCAATTGAAGTACTCCTATATATACCAGCAACAAAAACGTCTACTCAAAAATTCATTTGTACTTTGTAGAATCTGCACCGGTGCAATGAGAGGAAAATAAAAACTGAAACTTATACTAAAAGTAATGATAGAAGACAGCAGTTACTAATATTGCATGGTACACAACCCTTTTAAAAATTCTTGTCCATAAATTGAAGCATGGATGCTCTTCTAGCAGTATCCTCTTGTTATCCACTATGTCCTCATGAAGGTCCAGCAGAATTATATCTCTAAACAAAAGGATTAGCTCCCATATATTTGTTCCTCTAAAACCAATTGACAAGGGTTTGGGAGGAAACAAGGTCAACAAGTATATTTGTTGGTCTATGCTAACTTCACAGAAGATAATCCAGTTCCAAAAGACTGATTATTCCTGATTTCAGAATAGAAGGAAAGGACCAAACAGAAATATCTGAACAAAAATACTGAAAATGTTACAGATTATCTCTGGGTTGACACAGGAACTAACTATTGGTGAAAAATTTCAAGACAAATAATATTGGAAGGTAATTTCAGAAACCTCCAAATGGCATGCACACTTTTACATATAGGAGTGTGTCCCATCCCTGTGTGGTATAAACAATATTATGTCTCATTCTCTTCTCTTTGTATTGATATTGCCAGTGCAATATTTATGATGTGGTAATACCCAGAAAATCCCAGCCATGGTGTCATTATAAATTAAATAGTATTGAACAGTATTGACTACATTTCCCATTCTATACTAAGGCTTTAGAATAGAAGATAATTTGTGTTTTCTTCCTCCCATGGAGTCCCCACACAGTCTTGGAATTTGTAAGCACTCATTAATAATAGGTAAAAGACTACTATTAAGTGGTGTGACTGTTTGATCAATGCAGTAGTAGTCCATGTGAGCTTTGAAACCATTTTTTCACTGACATTTAGAAACTGCAAGGGCTGAGACAAGGATTCTTGGGAGCAGTTTCTTATTTGCTGTCCCAAACATGACATAAAATTCTTAATAAAAGCTCCACATTTTCAGTTTATCCAGTCTCACTTGTGCAAAGAGCATCAGATAATAAAAGAATTATGGAAGTGGAAGGAATATGAAAGCCCAGTTTGCCTTCTCTTGGTTGCTGCCATCATATATCTTTATCACTATCAATACACATGAAGGCCAAACTACATGTTACACAATAAGGGAACCTCACTGCAGATTTTTCCTGAAAATGGAGGAGATTTCTTCAGCCATAGCATAACCCTTCTCCACTTCATTTCTTATCCTTTGACGTTCCAGATTCAGTAAGAATGGAAAGAAGATGGGTGGGTGGACAGAGTAGTTAGGAGATGGTCTGTGTGTGGGGGGTAGAGTTCCTATTTCTCAATGTGGTTATCAGTTTCAAAAGAACCAGACCTTCTCCTTTAGCAACACTTTGGTTTATACAACACTTTGCTTCACTTCATGAAACAAATAAGTTTTAGTTCCCACAAAGCATATGAGATGAATGCCCACAAGAGGGAAAAAAACATTATACAAGACGTCAAATTGTTACTCAGGAATTCTCTCTGTAATGGGGTTTTGGTCAGTTTGGCCACTATATATCTTCTTAGAGTGACACATTATTTAGAAGTTGCGGCTAACACATAGATTGATTGGAGCACAGCTATGCTGTCTAGCTGTGTTCCCAATTGATTGTGGCTTGCTAGCCCTCCCTCATGTTGCTATCAGTTTCTATGCATTGAATAGAATTTCTCCAAAAGGGAATAATTTCTTAATACTGTGTGACAGTTTCCATGTGATCAGGGATTCCTACAACAGGGGTAGGAGACTTGTATCCTTCAGATTTTGAAAAATGGTTGTTCTCAACATTCTGCCTATACTTGGACACACAAAGATGAAAGCTTCTTGTAGGATCTCCTGCATATGCTCTGGAGCTCTTGGAAGACAACAGTGGCATTGTGTTTCTGGTTATAAGTTCACAGCATGATGCTTCTCCAAGATGACTCCCCCTTCCATCCACTGACCACTATTGTCACGGAGGAGAGGACCTTGCAGGACCATGAGGAGTTTATCAGGAAGGGAGAAGGAAGATGAGATATAGTTTTGTTTGCATAGAACTTTATGTTATTTCTCCCCGTCCAGTATCGTGGCCTATGTCATACCCTCCAACATTGGACAGATGAAAGCAGGAAGAGTGGCCAAACAATATCAGAGTGAGATCAAGATGGCAAAAGCTATTAAAGAGGGAGAACAGACAAGCTAGAAGAGGCTACAGCAATTTGCTTTTGCCTAAGCAGAATGGGAAGAGCAAGATTCTGTCCCCTCCTCTCTCCCACTGAATTAATTGAGTGCAAACTACTTTGGCACTTTGAAATCCATCTGCAGTAGTTGAAAGATGTTGAGGACAAAGGGGGAAGAGGAAAGAGATGATGAGGCATTTTACAAGCAGGCATGACAGAGCATCAGTTTGGACTCTCTCTGACAAATTGGTGGGTATGCTATGTTTATCCTTGTGTTGCCAGAATTCTTGTAGTTTACCAGTCTGCTGGAACACTTGATATGAAGTACTTTGAAATCAGGGTGTTTTGGAAATGTGGCTGTGATGAAGATTATATAGATCCACCATGAGCCAACTGAGTTCTCCATAATACCTTGAATTTAGACCTATATAAAAAAAAAACCCAAAATGATAGCACTCATATTAATTGCATAAAAATCCTGCCTCCGTAAAGAGAAGCAAAGGAAGTATTTTAGTGCAAGGTTCCTCCAAAGAGCAGTCGAATGGTTCGCCAAGTATTGAACATCCCACTGCACAGTCAGCAGTGGATGTAAATTCTAATGCTGGTGGATGACTTGTTTTTACAGTCTTTGGGTGAAGAAACTACAGAGCATGCAGCTGTTAATAAGAAACACTATAATGGATTAATAATTTACGTCCCATGTGAAGTGATAGGCTGAGTGTGCATCCAGACTTAAAGAAGAGAGGGGCCTGCCTTCCACTTGTCCTATACTGTGAGACCCGTGTAACTGCTATTATATAAAATTAGATTGTTCTTTAAATGTAATAATAATTAAATATATGGTCCCTCGCCCTGACAAGTAATTCAACCCCAAAGAAAAGACCACTATATAATTTTATACTGCAGCAGTAGGCAATATGGAGGAGCCCTGGAGAAAACCTCATGAGAAAAATATTTGACAATATTAGGTCTTCCTTCTGTAGTTTATCACCACAGCCACCATGTAAGTCACGCTGCTTACTTTCATAAATAGAAGCCTTATTGCAGAAACGCCACATTACTTTTTTGTACCCCAAGCCCTTGAAATTGAGCTACAAATTGGAAAATGTGATTTCTTTAGCAAAGAAAAGCTTTCTAGTTATATCCTGTTTCTACTTCTAAGAGAAGTAAATTTCTGCTTGTCATCTAAACTTGAGGAAAGTTTCTGTTCCTCAAGAGAACTTGGGATTTCTTCCACTTGGTTAATAATCTAACAGGCCTATGTAACTAACAGGGTAACTATATACATGTCTACTTCTACCAACCTGAATGGAGCTTAGTTCAAGGTAAGGGTTGCAGCCAAAATTAATAGCTATATGCCTTTTTGGGTGATCCACCACTACAATAGCATCAATATCAACAAAACTGATACTAATAAACAGTCAGGGCATATGGAACAGTATGCAATGTATGTAAATATTAATCCATTCTGTTCTGCATGCACAAGAGTTTATATTATACACGGGCGGCATTGCACTTGATCACTTTGAAAACGTCATTAAGCCAAGCGAAGCTTTCCCCTGTATGTCGAATAACTCTCTGCAAAGACTCTGTTTTCTATTCATAGCATTTGGCAGTTCCCACCACATAGTAAATGATCACATTATATGCAGCATCCTAATGTTGTGCAGAATGTAGATGCCAGGGAGGATAATGAATAGGGCAATTGGTGAACCAAATTACATTTCCTACTTACAGCCCTGATCAGCCCTAGTTAGCATACTCATAAGTAAAGAGTTAGTTATGGGAAGGGTGCTGGTGATTAAATGAATGAAGAAGCCCATCTGTTTCATAAAGCGGAAGGCATGGTAATAAATGGCGGCCTTGGACAGAACTCCCAGTGGGTAGAAGTGGGTTCTGTGGAAACTCTCTTGAATGAGAGTCATAATTTTATGTGTTATTAATAGCTCTTTACTGTTTCTGAGCTGTTTATACATGCAACCCGGCATTTCTCTCCATCTGTTTCTCACTAATCTGCAAGGGCTGCTGAGATTCTGTCAGTTTCTAGGTACTGCACAAATTAATGATTTGCGTGGATATTTCTAAGGAGTGAAACGTAGAGTTGACCTTGGTCCCATGGCAAAAGAGCTCTGGGATCACTCCTCCATGCATCCACAGTACTGCAAAGCTGTAGAACAGCATTGAAGAGTAGTACAGCAAAATTTGCAACATTCAGAAGGAAAAAAAAAAGGAACTGAATAATTCAGATTGTACATAGTGTTGGTTTATTCCATTTAGACTTGGTTTATTCCATTTTGTACTGCTTACCATATGTTTGCCTGAACTATCCTTTTGCTTCAGTATGGAGCTTCATAACCTGTATTAAGAATGCTTCTCCTTTCATTCTTCTTGACAGAGCTTGTTGAATATCCTAAGAAAAATACTTTTTAGCTAATGTTAGGTATACACTTTGAATGAAGGGTGGAGAACGTTGGTTTTCCAGCTGCTTTGCCTAAAGCTCCCATTAGCACCATGCAGCATGGCAAATGATAAAGAGTTATGGGAGTTGCATTCCCTACTAACTAGAGGGCCAAAGCTTCTGCTTTAAACATGTTATCTTTCAGCCCTTAGTACCATCTGAGTTTAACTTTGAATACCTTGCTATCTTTCTGGAGGCAGGTGAAGACTTCTTTGTTTTGGCAGGCCTTTGAAGGCTGATTGCTCAAGGGAAATAGGCCTTACACAATGTGCTCTATTGACCATTTCTTGTTTTCTTTTTAACAATTATGTTTTGGCTGGTTTTGCTAGTTTAATTACAATTTTTAACTTTTGTATGAGGTGAAAGTTTAGCTTTGTTTAATTGCTAAGAGCCACTTTGGGTCTCAAACTGTGAAAAAGGCAAGATATAAATAAATAAATAAATGATAAATACATGCATGTTGTCCAAATTATTCCACTACCTCCTCAGTGCTGAGTTATTCAAGTGGTTAATCCTCTCTTGAACAGTGTCTATTGATTTGGCTAAACCATTTTTAAAAACCACCAGATCCAGTTAATCCAATTAACAATATGTTAATTATTGATTCTGAACAGTTGTAACTTATCTTTCAACAACAAAGGTCCCAAGATAGCTTGCCACAGCTGAAACTGAAACAGTGCTTATAGCGGAAAGCATTGGGGAAAGAAGTACCTTTTGTCTATTCACAAATAAATTTCAGTGGGTGAATCTGAATCTGAATCTAATACAAAGAGGAAGAAAAATGATACCTAGACACTCTTTCCATGGTATTTACCTCTTTCATATCCTATATTTTGTTACCTTTTTCTCCCCTAAAAAGTCCCAAACACTTCTCTTTTTCCTTGAAGATATCCTGCCATATGCAATTTGCTCTGAAATTTGCTTGACTAAACAACATTTATCAGCAATATCAATTTCCAAAAGAGGTTTTAAGTATGGGTTTGTGGCTATAATGTGTTCACAAAGAGCAGCTATAAATTTTTCTGTCTGAAGGCAACTGGTGTTATATTGCTGTTATTAGTATAACTATTCCTGTTATTAGAGACTTCAATTCCCTGTTGACTTTGCTACTGAACTGAAATCAGTTGACCACAATGCCAATTAACTGACTTCCATTTGTTGAAGAAGCATTTTTCCAGGAAAAAAAGATCCACAGGGTTTTTCTTACACTGAAATACACCACTGATTTTGCATCCTCCCTCTTGTTTCCATGGTAATGGGCACTTCTGTGTATATACATTTAACTGACCTGGAATCTAAAGTTGGTTGTCAGGAAGAATTGTTTTAATCAAAAGCGAACATCTAACAGGGGGACAGAAGAGTGCTATTTTCTTTTAGTTAGAAAACCATTTGTGTGGCAGTTCCTAAACACAGATGTTCCACAGAGTCCTCCAAACACCATTCTTTTTTAAAAATGAAACTCATTCCCCTTTCATACAATAAGTGCATAAAAACAGCAGAAGTACAATTTGCTTTTCTTTTGCGTTGTTCCCTGATGGCCTCTACCTAATATCCAGACCCAGTCCTAACAGTATTAACTGCCAAAATATAAGTCTGACAGTTTGTTATTTTCTTACCATGACTGCTGACAGTCATGAAGACCCTAACATCCCCCTGGTTTGAGGTTAGCAAAATGGGGCACCTTAATTTTGTGAGGATTCATCAAACTCAGGGCTGAACAAGATCTGAGACAATTGATGCAATTAACATTGAGGTACATGTCTGGATAGGGATTGTGATGCAAGAGGTTATTGAAGTTTTAGACTTTGTCTCATGTTGTCGTGCTGGCCTTGATCAAGCCCACATCAGCTATTTGCATGGGAAAGCTGAGTCAATAGAGTGGGAAACACCCTCCATTTCCATCAGGCTCCTGATCTGTATCAGGTCACTTACATCTGCTAGTAACATCTAATAAAGTGCAACTGTATGAATGGTATTATCTCCCGTTTGGTCCAAAGTGACAAGGCTGTTTTCAAAATCTAACAGCTAAATTGAATCAATAGCACAAAGAGCGAGGTACTTGCAAATATATCTATATAAGGAACACATTGCTCTCAAGGCTAATAAGTTTCAAAAGGGAGGTGTAGCTTCAACACAGAATGAAGGAATAAGGTTTAACCATAAACATTAAAACATTAGATTAAAAAAAGGCAGATTACGGACTAAATATGGAAATAATACTCAATTTTTTTAATAAAAAATGATTGAAAAACATAGGCCCAGAGAAACTGTAATAGAAGAATCCTAGACTTATGAGAATCTTCACAATTTGGGACTTATTCTACACAAAATCTGCATGTTGTTTTGTACAGAAAATAGTATTTTGTGCACAGGAACAAACATTTCTGCATTGAAATATTGTTTTCTATGCAGAAAATGCTGCTTTTTGTGAAGAAAAGGCTGTTCTCCTGAGCAAAAGACCCATGTGCAGATTTTGTGCACGTGAATTCTGAATTGCAAATAGCTAGATCCAGGACTCTGAATCTACCTCTGGAGGTCACAGAACCCAGGAGGTGGGTAAGGAGACTTCTATTAATGCAGTTCTGATGGATAAGTCCTTTATAGGATTTGGGGAGAGGGATTCCTGGGATTGGCATTTCAGTAGTGAACTGGCTATGAAGCAACCCAGAGTTGGGATTCTCCTTGGAGCTCAGGTGTTTTGGCCAAGAGAAGCTGGGAAAGAGGTCTAGGCAAGACCACCTGCCTCACCTGCTCTCACACTGTGGCCCTTATTCACAGTTCCTTTATTTCCATGGTTGGTTAAGAAAAGGACAATTTCGTGAAAGCTGTGTGTTTACAGTATGAGCCATGGTTTTAGGAAATTGTCATATATGCATTTTTTCCCTTTTTATACAAAGTAAATATAACATCATACTAGCACCAGAATGCTAGAGCCATAGGACTTTTCCTCACTTTCTTCCTCATGGAATCCTCTGTATCACTGGAGGGATTTCTAGGTCCTACAGGGAGCAGTTTTTCAGACTGCATAGGACTGATTCATACTTAACAACAGATTCAATGAGTCAGATTTAATTGGGGTTACCCATAGGACTTGGGCACATGGCTTACTGCAGATGGGAAAGAGAAACGGTCCCATATCCAGTTACACGGATGGAAGTAGTGCTGTCAGAAGAACCAGCCCATTGGATCCCAGCCTCCCCCTCTCTCATCCTGCATAGGCAAACATTAAATTAGGATTATAGAACAGCAAATCAGTGACTTGAAAGGAATGTAAACAATGGTATTATGAAAATGTCATAAGTATATTTCCTTCCTGTTTTGCTCTCTAGAAGATTCATTGTATGGTTCAGTTATATTTGCTAAATATTAAAATTCTGACTCTTGAAGGTCTTTCTATGGATAGTGAGATGATGGCAGAAGAGACTCTGGTTGCTTGTGCTCATATGTCTCTGTACCCAGCAACACTGCTTTATTCTTACAGAACAACTCTGATAGGGTAGTAGATATTATGATTACAGTGAAAGGAAGCCAGGAGCCATATAATTAAACTGCCAGTTTTAAAATATGTTCTCCCTCTTACATTCCTTTTCCTTTTGAAGGTTTAATTCAGATGCTAAAAGTTAATTCAAAATTATATCTTGCACATCAGTTTCCTTTTGCTCTTCAAAACTGTTTTTGTGAAATATGATGTGGCAAAAGTAACCAGCATCAGATTAAGGCAATATGGTATTCTAAATGGCCAGCAATGTACAATGGCTTCATGCTTTTGTTCCTGTGATTTTGTTACCTCTGTTATTATTATTATTATCATCATCATTATTAAAAAAACAACAACAGCAAGAACAACACTTTGAAGTTAGGTTTATATTCCAGAAAGTCATTGTCTGGAATTGTGTATCATATTTATAACAATTATCACGTTCTCTTTGGGTTGGACACACACTCAGGTGTGCTCATTTGGGCTAGGAGAAGCAAGTCCTCACAACAGAAGGTGCTGCTGCCAGATTTTTGGGTGTGGTAGAATGCAATTCTTCTCATATCATGCACTGTAGCCTGCCCCATTCACCAGTGTCACTTTCCTGACTCATTGTGTAGCATTTTTGAGAGTCTATATGGTCAGCTATGGAGATGAGGAAGCAAGGAAGTCAACATCCACAAACCCAGATTCATGTTCCTTAACCTGGGTCCATTGTGTTCTGTACAAAAAGCATAATAAGAATGAACTTTGCATGCTAAGTCACCAGTTTAGTTTCAGATGGGATCCAAATTCTTTAAGTAGTCATAGGCGAGTTGACTGTAAGTAGTTTATGATTCATCTGTAATATGAGGTTGTGATGGAGCCTAGGCAGTGTGGTAAGCCTGCATGACTTGTATTTTTTAAGGGAGAGAAGGAGGGAGGGTTTTGATGAATGAGATGAATGAGGTTTTCTTAGTGGCCTAGTGAGAGGCAGAGAAGAGATCAAATCACTTCTGAATGGGTTAGAAAGTAAGACTCTGGCTTAGGGATTAGGACTTTGAGCAGGAGCAGCCAAAGGTCTGAGTGGGTATGAAAACTTTGTACCTGAATACTGAGTTGATCTGGAGAATCTGCTTAGACATTTTTTGGAAGTACTGTTTTGCCTGTATATACTTATAATACCCAATACCTTTTCCCTGTTTGTTATTTTAATAAAGACTGCATTCTATTTTAATAGTTCCTGACTTAGCAGAGTGCTTTTTCATTAGTTTTGATTTTACAGACACACTACCATAGATTATTAAATCTTCCTGAATAAGATCAAAGGGGCTTTTCCTCTTCCTTTTCCACTCCTTTTCCACTGAAGTGGTAGATTTGGGAAGGGAGAGCACTGCTGTTTAAAAAAGTGTGGGCTAGGGTGCTATAGAGGGGCTGAGAAAGCAGCCATCGTCTTCTGTCTGAGAGAAAGAAAAGCAGATCTGTCTCCCCTCCACAAAGGTTTACATAATTACCTGCCCTGTGTTACCCCAAAAGGTAGAGGACCTGGAGGTCCTCCAGCAGTACGCATGCCTCCATGAAAGGGTGGGGAAAGATAGCTCAAAAAGGGAAGGCCTCCAAGAGGTAGGGTAACCTTACAAGATCTTTTCACCTTTGTAGAAATAAAAAGCTGGAAATAAAAAGTAATGCTTTATTGAGGGAAATTCACACATACACAAACAATTAAACAGTTTCATGAGCCACACAAGGCTAGCAGAGGTAAAGCAGAAAAATGTTGGGCAGTGAGAGTTTGAGGTGAAGTGGGTGATAATTATTGGCCCTGAAGCAGCAGAAGATTGAAGTGAGATGCGTCAGACTGGTGGAGTCTGGACTCTAGGGGCCCTCAAGCAGCACAACATGGTAACATGTGTCCAAAGTACTAGCAATAAGCCATGGGCTGAGCTGGGGTTTACATACCCTTTTTCTGCCCTGAGGGTAGTATGTTAATTGCTCTCTGGTAGAGCTGACAAAGGGATCTGGAAGGTTCTGATTGTCTTTGCGGCAAGTGACAAAGTATTGAGGGAAGTCATGATTGCCTCTTAATGACTGGAAAGGTGAGGAAACAAAGGACAGTTTCCATGAGAAAAGGTAACAGGATGTCAACCCTTTGGTTGCTCTTTCTAGCAGTTTCACTCGCTGTTGTTCCCTAGGCTTTGGCACTTTAGAGGACCATCTAAAACTCATCAAGTAGAGCCCTCCGACTGATCCTTCCAAACTTATGATCTACCCATGCTGAGGTTCTTTGGGCCTTGATCTGCAGCTGGACAGACCTCCTTCACTCAATGCAGCTGATAGCTATTAAGGTGCACCAGGGGAGTCAGGCCAGGAGATGCTGCTTAGTTATGCATACATAGCTAGCTGATGTAGAATAGTGGTGCTTATCTATAATAGGGCCCTCTAGAAGAAAAAGCCACTTACAATGTGTACTATTCTGCACACATCTATTCAAAAGGAAATCCTTTTAGCTCAATGGGGCTTACTCCTAGACATTTGTGGATAGGATTGTGGCATACAAAGCTCATTTCATCCTTATCCAGTTGGACATGAACTTTTAGTTCTCTAGAATCACCTTTTCTTTAAAAATTTTCATAGAAGGCAGACATTTTACAGTAACGATCATCTGAGGAGCTGTCAGCTCTTTCAGCCACCTGCCATACACAGTTTTTTAACCTCACATAGAGAGAAACTGGAAGAAACCAGGCTTCTGTATACACATGGTATAACCTATCTATTGCTTATTAAGATACTGCGATTGCTAGGGCAAAAATATGCAAGGCAGTCTTGGCAGTCACGATGTATTCAAACAAACATTTATTTGTTTGTCTATATTTGTTTTAGGAAGTTACGAATAAAAACAAGCAACAAATCAATAAAGACATTATACTACCTGCTGGCCAGAACCTAAGGACAATTCTCTCTTCAAGCATTTGCCAAATATAACCACAGATGAGGTTCCAAGGCACACTGAGAAGAGATGGGTCCCATGGCTGTGGTCATCTTCTTACCCTGATTTCTGGGGTCCCTTGGGGGATGTCTTAATGTGCTCCATGTGATAGGGAATGGAAATTAGCCAGAGCACAAGCAATAGCAATGCGAGAGGCAGGGTAACCTAGCGGGGTCTTTTTACCCAGTTTTTACGGGGTCAGGCCAAGCCAAAAACCAAAGATGTCAAAATTTTATTGAATGAAAGTCTCCTGCACCAACGCAATCACTCACACACTCATTCAAGACCTATTAAGAAGCAAAAGAGAGGAAACTGGATAGGGGAACTATTGAAGGGATTGTAGCTGGGGTAATACTGCACTTTTTCCTGAAGTCCTTGGTCTAGGAAAAACAGCAAAGAAGTGGAGCTCAGCACGGAGAGGGCTGAGGGGATTACTCGACGGACAGAGAAATGGTCTGCTGGTATGACTGGGAGTGATCCAAAGAAACACTCAAAAACTGGGACTATTTGTAGGGGGAAAGGTACCTGGAGGGCTAATCCTTTCCCAGGGAGAACAATGGGTGTTGCAACAGAAAAGAAGCTCCACAATGGCACCTTCTTTTGCATGATGAGATCACAAGGTGTTGCCAAAGTTTCAGGATCTTCAGTTGCATTGGGTTGTGGTGTGAATTTATGCAGATGGTCCTTACCTGATAGGATTTTATTGCTATCGGTGCTCAACTTGGGGAAAAGATGCTAATCTTCTCAAGCTGGCTCCTCAGTGGCTGAGGATCCTTTGTTTACTGTGGGTTTGCACAGCTTGAGGTCTCCTGGGGCTACGTGAGTGGGGATTTTACTGGCCTGACCTGGTTTTCGATTGTTCGACCGTTGCTGCCTACGTGCTCATCCGGGTGACCTCTCAGGCACATTGAATCATATTTTAATATCAAAATTGTAGACCCCGGGACAGGGTTTACTAGTGAGGTAACAATCTAAGGGGCAGAATATGTAGAGGGAGGAAGCAGCAAGCACATAACTGACTTGATGTTATCTACAAAGAACCAAGTGGAGATATTATAGGAGGCAGGGATAGAAGGATCCGAAGCAGATATCCAGAGACAGTTGATTGTAGAACACTCTGTCGGCAACTGAAACCACACACGCAAATAGTACAATGCATAAGCACTATTTATTTGGAGTGAAGTACATGTAAAAGACGTTAGTGAGAAGACTAAGCTTCCAAAGGAATTACATGAGTTTAAGATTCCCCGTGTTCCCTCCCCTTAGCCAAGAGACCTTGAACTTGTGAAAGCCAAGCAGCAGCTATCAGCACATTCTTAGCAATGTTTACCTAACAGTCCCTGGTACCTAGCTTCTTCAGCTACTAGCTGTCTGTTACATATTACTAGACTACATATCCCATTACTTTATATGGAGGGCATTCTGACAGAACATTATTTGGGAACAGCCCAAGACAAAGAAGGATAAATACACAGGGAGAAAAAAATGCTAGAAACTTTGAACTGCTTTGGACAGAAAGCAGTTTAATCTGTGTAGAAAAAAATGGATAAACCATTTTCACCTTTAATTAGAAATCTTCTAATTGTTCTGATTTGGCAAGGATAGCCTCAATTAATTCTTAGTTGTTCCAGTTTTTCAGCTGCTTCTAAAATGTCCCAGTTTTTGTCTCCTCCTCAAATATTCTTCCCTTGCAAAAGTACTTTGCACTCTAGCAACTCAGCAGGGAGAGAGGAGAAAAGAGGGCAGAGTCTTACTACTTCTAGCAGGCTCAGGAAAAAACAAAGTGCTATAGCCCATTCTCTTATTTGTGTGTTCTTCCTGATTAATACCTTTTGCCATGTTGACCACCCTGTAGTATTGCTTGCCCCTACACATTCTGATTTTCATCTGTGAAATGTTGTCAGTTGTGTAATTAGCAAGTGATCATGATTCAAGGCTTTATTGCATGAGGCAGGCCAATCCCACATGTTGTTGTGTGACTTGAAGTTGTATCCAACTTATGGCCACCCTAAGATGACCCTATCCTGGGGCTTTCTGGGGCTGAGAGTGTGTGATGTGCACAAGATCACCCAGTGGGTTTCCATGACCAAGTGGGGAACTGAACTCTAGTCTCCAGGATCATAGTTCAATGCTCAAACTATTACACCCTGCTAGAAAGAAATAACTTCTTTGGCTGAGACTTATCACATGATAGCATTCCTCTTGTGTTGTTCTCTGAGTGGGGGATCATTTGGAAAGTGTTTCTTTTACAAAGGAGATAATTAGCAGATCTGTCCATTAATGACCTCCTTTGTAAAAGAAACACTTTCCAAACAATCTCCCATTGAGAGAGCAACACAAGAAGAATGAGGTAATGTAGTAAGATCCAGCCAAAGATGCTGTTATCCTTCTGTAAGTGCGATTTACCTGCTTCATGTAATAAAGCTCTTTATACCATCTGTAATTCAATAACTGGTTTGATGATGAGTGAGAAAGGTTTGGCCATTTTGAACTATAATTTCATTCCTCCTTCTTTCTGGAATATCCTTCTTTTTCCTTTTTTTTTTTTTTTTTAATGAAGGCAGGTAAGCCAATACACAATAAGGACTATATTGTATTATTTGCTGACACTTCCCTTAGAAAGAAAAAGTGGATCTTCATCTTTTGTGTCTAGTCTCATTGTCTACAATCACTTTAGCCCTAAACGAATGACCCTATACAGCAGTAGAAACCTTATTAAAGTATATTTCAATTATTCCACCAGAGAGGTGAGTGGCCAGCTAACAAACTGGAACATCAGGTAAGCAACAACCCTCAAATAATACCGAAGCTTCCAGTGAAATACTCACCCGTAGTATTGGCTTATGGCAATACATCAGTTCATGTACTGACAAAATTATTATGCAGAATGTTGTAGAATGAATCCTTTTTTCAATTGATTTTTTTAAAAAAAGGCACCGGATAAAAATGAGATGCTGTCATAGACCCTTATAATGCACCCACTTCATTAACTCCGAGAACCATTTTTCAAAAGAGAAGAAGCAAAATCTTGATTGATATTTGCTCAGGTATGTCACTCTGTGTAGAGAATGAAGTAACACTGGAATTTAGGTGAATAAGGCCCTTTCCACGTGTGTGTGTGTGGGGAAACGGGCGAAAACGCCCCAAAATGGAGCTTACCGCCAGCCGGGTAAGTCTGTCGCGATGCGGAGCAGCGCGAGCTCACTGCTCCGCAGTCCTCCGGCGTCCCAAATGGTGGCTTCCGGTTGGTGGAGGCTCTCCACCAACCGGAGAAGCTCGCCAGCTGGAAGCCTGCCCCCGGCAGAACTGCAGGCACGCACTTGCGCGTCCCTGCAAATCCACTTCGGAGCCGGGCGACGGAGCGGCACGGGGCTGCACGCTCCGTGCTTTTTAAAAACCTCAAAAAAGAGGTTTTTAAAAAACACGGAGCGCGGCTAGTTCCGGCCGCTCCTGAGTGGATTCTGGTGTGGAACTACAAAAAGTAGTCCACGCCAGTCCACTCTACGGTGTAGAAGACCTCCATGAGAGGTCGCTCTCCACCATTACAGAAGCCCGGTGTGGAAATGGCCTAAGACTCTCTCTTTTTGTTTTAAATGGATGATTTTATTTCATAAGCCATAAGTTTCTCATACAGAAGAGGAAGCCTCCACTATCTTCCGGGTTGCCACAAAAGCCTTCTTTCTTCTTCTTACTTCTAAATAGCTCCCCTGATGTTTTTACATGGGAAGCACAACAGTTATTATCACTCTGTCAACATTATATGCAACAACAGATATTACCGAAAAAGTAATCATCATAATCATTGTGGACCCAAACCAAAATAACAACCTAAGCAATGATAATAAAAACAAAACCTCATGTTTCTTCTTTAGGACGTGGTCTTCTCTGAATCATTTTAATGTAGAAACGGTGATGGTATTCACGCATTCAGGCTGCTACGGTAATTGCAGTTTAAATTAGTGCTTCATCTATAGATTTACTCATAAGATTAGAGGTATATAATGGGATCTATTCTATTTCTTTGTAGGGTAGAGTTTAATATAGGTGTCTGCTCCAGAGAATGCTCTCCAACATATCACAAATCAAAACTGGGACACTTGTGGCCAAGCAATATCAGAGTGTGGTCAGTATAACAAAAGTTATTAATGAAGAAGAATGGAGAAGCTATGAGAAGCTGCAAGAGTAAGCTTTTGCCTGAGCCTACTTCCCTCCTTCCTCTCTCCTCTGCCTTGTGGTGTTAATCAAGTCCAAACTGCTCACGCCCTTTGGACTCTGCAGCAACTGAAGGAAGCCAAAGACAAGGAAAGTGAGAGGAAGAGAGAGAAACTGGAACCTTTTAAATGAAGCTAAGAAAATTGAGCAACAGAGGATTCATCAGGAATGTCAGATAAGTAACAACTCTCACGGCTGGAGGATATGTTAAGTGCTTCACTGACATAGCCTGGAAAGATTTCAGCAGGAATTTTAGCAGGGTCTTTTTAAGGATTCTTTCTGGGCAGGAGTATGAGGTTGTTTCCTTCATCTTGCACGGTCTGTAAAATTCAAAAGAGGGTACTTTAATCAAACCCATACTGTTTTTTGCCTGGGCCTCTTTTAGAAGTCAGTCCAGAAGACCTCAGAGTTAGCCCCCTGGAAGGATAAGAAGGGAACACTTTCACTTTGCAGCAGAAGACAGTAATCTCAGTTGGCCTCAGCTGGGTTTTTGTCACCTGTTCAGAGGGTGTCAAGAACCACAGAACAGCTTAGTCAAGTTGTCATGAACATTGTTGCTCTGTGTTCAGTAGGTTTTTTTTTAAACACCCTAACTGTTTAGCAAAGATATGACTCAGTGCTTCAGTCTGCCCACTGACTCTTTGATTGGCCACCTGCACTATAACCATGCCTAGCCTTTTATTTGGAGGTATGCCAGCATCAGGAGTTCCCTACATGCACATGGGGATACATGTGGGATTGACAGCTGATTAGAGCACAAGGTTTTAGGATGTAAACATGGAAGAAAGGAAAAGAAATGGTGAGGGGAATGAAAGACAGATCATGAGTGGTTCCCAAGTGTGATGGAAAGAAAAAAGGAAGTGAAAATCAGTTGTGAAGTATTATTTTAAATTTTTATTCTATAAACCTCTTTGAGGTGACTTTACCTTGAAAGGCGAAGGCAGTATAAATAAGATCTTAAAGAACTAAAGGGTAGGCAGGCTGAGAGACAGGAAATGGAGAAGCCCCATAAGCATTGTGTCTTATTGGCCATGAGAATGGCTATCTCTTCTGTCTTACAATAACAATCTGGCAGTGGGAAGTGAACATGCTCTCTCTCTCTCTCTCTCTCTCTTTCTCTGCATGTGTGCAGCATGAACACACTTTAACTGTACTAAATATAACGGGTATGGTATGATGGGAAAACCTCCTATATTACCATGAAGAGTTAGGTGTGTTTAGACTGGAAATGAACAGCATTTGAAGAAAAAGAAATAACCACATAGGAAATGTGGGCATTCCTAAACATATTTAATGCCTGCTTTAGGGAGGCCATCATTTTTATCATGAGCCACCAAAGAGCAATAAACCAGTAATTACTGGAGCAGATACTGACTTGGCAGAATTTTCACTAGTGATTTGGAAGTGAAGCACTTTGTCCAGATACCATTCCCTTGAGATATTCATTTTCTTCTTATAATGATAATTATTGAATTTCTATATTCGTTGGTAGACATGACTTTATAAATGCTGTATGTGCTGTGCTATCATCTATTAAAGCACCTCTTCCCCTCACTTCCGCTGAATATGATAGAGTAGACAATAGACAGTCACTACTGGAGAATATGGAAGCATTTTTGCTGAGAAATGTAAGTGTTGCATTTAGGACTGCCATATCTCAAGACTGGCTGAATTCTTGTACCTCTCCAAGTCTCTGGATGAGGAGACACATCTCAGGTGACTGAAACTGGAGGGAGGAGAAAAACTGTATTTTGTATGCTAAGTGGCTTTAAAATCTGGACAGCCATCTCCACATATTCCCAGCTTATACCAAGGCTCTGTGGCTCAGCCTAAAAGCGTTTGTATGTGTGCAACAAAAAGCTTGGAGTGAGAGGATGGGGCTGAGCAGAACAGAGATGTTGGGTGCATAGACCTGAGCCCCTTCTTGTACTATTTGGAACAAAGCAGGGAGAGGATGAGATTGCCAGCACTGCAACTCAAGAAACTTCTTGTTATGCAGACCATAGCGGAAGCAGCTTACAATTTTTTTTAGTGGGAGGGAACCATCCCTGATGGCACAGGACTTGGAAAAACTCTCCATATTTCGGGTGTGCTCTAGGTAGGGGGACATGAGCTGTAAGTTCCAGTTGGAACAGCAGCAACTGCGTTATCTAACTGTGCATATTTTACTACGTGTCCCATTGCTGAAAAATACTTTGGGTTGAATTTGCTCTCATTTCACTTTTACAGTCAGCTGGTTGAAAAACAGTCCAGTCCACCTGTCAATCTTTGCCTGTCTCTCCCTGTAATATCACAAGAATGCAACCTTGTGACATCACCCTGAGTGGTTCTGGCCCTGAAATCTCAGGGTATGGGATCCTCCCGATCTGGGAAGCCAAGTCGGTTTGGTGTGGTTTTGCTGAGGTTGCATTGTTTGCACATGGCTTTTATGTTGCAGAATGACAACAGGGTATGTGTGTATGGGAGAGCTATTTATGCCCCCTGTCCCAACTTGTATGTTCCCAAAGAACTCTGCTGCCAGATTAGAGGAGTAATATGACCACTTGAGGCAGCAGATGTGGAGGCAATACTGGCAGGTCTTCAAAGGTTCTTCTTGAACCTCCAGGTATTCTCTTCTCTTGAAGAACTGAGAGACAGCCTGTTCTCACTCTCTAAACTAGTCTGTTGCCCCAGGTATGATGGGGGAGCATTGAATTGTAGTTTCCATTACAGTGGTTCAGTGACTCTTCTTCAAGCATTGGTACAACTTTTTAAGGTGCTATCCAAGATTCTGAAGCTAGCTTGAGGATAGGTTTCAGTACCATAAATGGTTTCTTTAAAGTTTGGAGTCAAATGTGGAATGGATTCTCCACTACTCTGACATAGAAGCCACTAGCTATCCTTGATCCCTTTGTAAATGGTGAAGAAAAGTTCAGCTCCCTGTCCACTCAACTTCTATATACAAAATGAAAGGCAGAAAAATCTTGTCCTTTGTCTTAGGCAGAAAAGAAACCTTCTTAACTTTCTGTTCCAAGGCTACAATAACAAGAACAACCCAAGCTGAATTTCTTGATTGTTTTCCTTAGGCATTAAATGTAATAGACCTATAGCAAAGTGGCCTAAGTTGCTGCAGAAAATTTCCTCAAATTTAAATCTAAAGACTATACAGTTCTATTATTTACTTCTTCATTTAGAAGAAATTAAGCTTGGAAATTCTTATTCTACCTTAATGTCAAGACTAAGTGTAAAATACTGTATCGTTGTAATCAAACAAGATTGTGTGGGACTACTGCTTTTTAAAGTGATTTTTTTCTCAGAATAACAAATTCATACAAAAAGGAAAACAAATTAATAGAATATAAGATTTGAAGATGGGAAAACAGTGAAATTCAGGAAGTACTTCCCTGCTGTATCTAATGGCTCATAACACTGAAACATGAAAAGACAGAAGAAGAAAGTGAAATATTTTACCTTCTGGGTGCGTACAAGATGACATTTTTGGCTGTTCTTTTAATCAGCCTTTGCTTATATAGTTATGAAATCACTTCCATAATTTTAATAACATATAGTTTGGACTATATTCAACGAATATGAGTATTGCTTTTCCTAGTATAGGTATGATTTCTCTGTAGCGTACCACTATTAAGAGAGAACCATCAAGTCTAAACAGAGGCTTTAACAGTTACCCTGCAGCAACATAAATTATTACCTAGCCTCAATTATATCTCTTAGCCTCAGATACTCAATGCAGAGAGGGAGAGAGAATAATTGCATGTGTCCCAGCTATATCACAACAGAACTACTTCTGGGAGGAGAGAGACTAAAGAATATTTCTGAAGTGTTTAAAGGTCATCAGACCAAGAAATGTTCCTGTGATCACAGGAGAGAGAATGTATAGGAAAGCACTTACAAAAGAACAGTTTAATCCTAGTATATTGACAACAATGTAAATAATTGTTAGTTTCACGCACTATGCCTTCTGCTGGATTATTTTTCATGAGAATTCTCCTGTAGAATGTTTTGAGTGTGCAGTTATTGCCATCTCTATAGTATAAGGATTTTATATGACAATTTTATTAGACTATCATGTTTTCCATGGATCAATTCTGATAGACAGACTTACCTCTAATGAGAAAAAGTCAGAAATCTCTCTCTTTCTTTCTCTCTGTATATATACATGAGGATGAATGCACACACACACACACACACACACACACACACAAAATCATTTTTGAATAAGTTATTGCCAATATTAATTAACTACTGCTTAGAATATTAATGGTCCATGAGCCCAAAATCCTTGCAAAGAATAGTTTCATAGGAACACTCACTTAATGACTACTGTTTTACCTATCCCTTCGTAGGTTGTGTAGGCAACCATTTTACTATCTGTTACAAGACACTAAATGTCAATTATTGTGAGTATTTTGAGTGAATTCTTCAAGCAAGGAAAAGTAAAGAATATTGTTCTTATGAAATTCTGTTCTTCCATCAGGAAGGGTTTTAATTTATTGTTTTACTCTGCACTCGGACTTGTACCTGAAAACTATAGTAGTAGACTGAGAATAACAACAGAAGATAAAGTCATCTCCTAGCTGCTTTTGAGGTTGTATTCTTCTAAAATTATAGACAACAGACATCTTTTGGAATTAGTATGCACTGTGCTGATATAAATCAGAGCCTGGGAAAAAAAATTACTGTATGGGCTACAATTCCAAGATTACCCTATGCTGGTGTCCAAAAAGTAACATGGAAAAGTAACTTTTCAAAGGCTGAATATAAACCCTAAATAGCCCTGATATAGTCCTGATATCCTAACCCATCTGAAGTGATAAAGCAGCTTTGGACTTTACTGAAAACCCTGCCAACTGAGTGATCATTTATATCTTTTTTTTTTAATTTAAATTGCAGTGAGCAAGGTGCCCAGTCATTAGAAATAACCCTGTATTTGAACATAAAATAGCATGGAAGAATTTCTTATAACATCTGACAATGTACTTGTGAAGTTTGCAGCTATGCTTTGTGGTACCAATGTTATAAGAGGGATGGTCAGATAAAAATGGGTGTTGCCTCGTGTTTAGCTGTTGACAGTTCTTCAATAACATTCTAAGGCAGCAGCGCAGGGGGTGATGTGGTACAACTGGTTCCATTCCGTTCCCAGTGACATTAGCAAGCCAACAATGTGGGCAGTGCCATTAACATTGTTGTTCTGAGAAACATGTTAACCCTGCTTTGAATTTGGGCATGGGAACAACTTCATTGCTGTCCCCATTCACACAATCAACATAAACAGTGATAAACTAAGATACTTTGCTGTCTGTGGGAAAGGATAAAATTGTGCCTCCTCCATACTATGCTGAATGGAATGGCCACGGAAATTACTTCAGTACTAGAAGTGACTATCAGTAAAGCTAATTTAGAGAATAAGAAGGGAGTGGTGTTATACAACGAGCTGTGGCTTTCAAGAGAGAGGAAAATGGCCAACAGGCTACCTTTACTGACCCCCATCACCTGCCACCTGAAGTAGTAACCTTGTTTGGCAGAATGATGGGGCTGGCCCTAAGGGCATAGAAGCAACCATGACACAGCAAATCTCACTGGCCACCTGGGCTATTCTCATAAGACGAATTTGTTAGTGTGCAAGTCTATTCTTATTAACTTGCAATTTGCTTTTCAAGGGCTATCTTTTCTCCCCCCCTTCTGTATACCACAACAATCCTTGTACAAAATGGGAGTGCTCTTATAACTTCAACAGGCCACTGTTTCAACATCTCATGAAAATTAATCAGCATATACTTTTCATCAAATGAATCCTGACCCATTCAAAAGATATCTGCTCCCAAGATTGTTCTGGTGAGATTATTTCAGGCTTTTCTTCAGTTATGATGAGCATGCCTTCTAATATTAAGCCCAAATGTATCAATAGCCAGCTTATATTTGCATGATCTTTCAAGCTTTTTGCCTTTCATCAGAATTGCTTTGAATGAGTAAAAATATGCACGATTGCATATTAAGGCTTTGTGAGCTGAACTTGAATTGTACCTTCATCTGGAGATGTGTGCTTATTTGTATTAAGTGAATAGGTCTGCTCTTTGTCTTAAGAGAGGTGCTTCTCCTTTCATGTATGGTCACTTTTGATTAATTCCTTGTGAATATTTATCCTTCTTATGCATTTTAGCTCCTGCCATGGAGAAATCTAAAGGCAATGGCTAAAAGAAAAGAAGCCCTGTGTACTAGCAGATGGTAAAACCTTAGGTGAAATTAAAAATAAAAATCAGTGAAATGAATCTATCCTTCACTGTCAAAAGAAAATAGTAGGGTCATCACACAGTGAGGCTGGACTGTGTGTTCCTTTGGGCATTATTGCTTTCACTGAGAAACATTTGGGTCCGCCAAAGAATAATTCTGTAATTTACAATGAAAACCTACCATCTGTGTACATTTGGACTTTGTTTCTGTACATTGGTCAGACAAATGGTACCAAGTCTGTTATCTTGGCCATAGTTAAAGAACAGTTGTATATCCCACCTAGTTCAACATAGCACACTTTTAACAAAGATTTAGTACTCTCTTTTATTTTTCTTCCAGGAAAATAACCAGATTAAGGATGCTTTGTACTTTTGTCAACTGAATTGTAATGTTTCAACAGCCATACATTTCAATAAAAACAACCAGGAACGTAGATTCTGCTATTCTATTTCATGTTGGTGGTAGGGTAGAACAACAGGTGATTCATTTTAAAAAAAGAAAAGCTTGAGCTGATACAGGTTGAAAGAACTTTAGCAGTTAATATGATGAAGATCTCCAGGGTTAAAAATTCAAGCACCTAATCATACTATCCAATACAATTCACTTAACAGATGCAGTCACCCCTGACAGATGGTTACTCAGCCTCTTCTTAAAAATGTCAAATTAAGCCCTTCATGCAGTTTACCTAGGCCACTTGTCCAATCTTTCTTTATTATGATGGAAACAGTTTATTTGACAGACAAATTTGCTCATATGCACTGGCCCATTTTATATATCACTTCAATTAGCGATGCAGCTCAAGGTTGGAACTGGAGAATTTACATGATGAAATTCCTTCTTTCAGGCATTTTGCCCAGCTGCAAGCTGAACATTGAAATTTGGGCTCGGCTTATAGTGATCTCAGGCCTAAACCCTGCCTGAACATTTTCTATTAACCTAGCTGATAGAGAGACAGATGGAGACAGATAAATATTATATATTAGTGATAAATATGTTATTCATTCCAAGTTGCAGGAGCGTTCAGACAAACTAGAACTTAAAAACACAGAATTTTAAAACCAAGTAATCTATTAATTGTAAACATTTTTATTTAGTATGTGGCTGCCCATTGTCTGTTTAGGAATCTAGGAATGGGCAGAAGTCCATCTTCTCATCCATCAACTTTATAAAACTTCAGGATAATTTTTGTAAGCTTCATAGTGGGTATACTTCTGTGACAGAATTTCTAAGAGAACAAATGAAATTTGCCGAGAGAGAGAGAGAGAGAAAGCAAGCAAGCTAGCTAGCTAGCTCACCCTCTAGCTCTTACGTAACAAAGCCTGGAAAGTTCCTTTGATAAAGACTGAATGTGAAGACATATGGAAGCAATTCATTGACCATACATGAAAGTAGAAGCACCTCTGTGGGTGTTCTGGAACTGATCCTATCTCTCTTCATGTTGGAAAATGTGAGAGATAGTACTAGATCTCACAAGTAGAGTAATAGATTCAGCAAGGCAGAAACTGAACAACAAGAAGTCCCATATCCACCCATACACACATAGGTTATAGCAGAGAAAATAAGTTTAGTCTTTATCAAATGTTCAAGATAGCTTTACTTACTAATAGTTGTACATAGTCAGATACATGATATAAGAGAGGACAGGAGAGAAGGAAGAGAAATGGTTGCTAATTAGAAAGATGCACGAAGGGAATGCTTGTGGTAAAGCAGGAAGTCTACAAACATCCTGTAACTGAGTATAGGCATGCAAACTCTAGTCAGAGTTGCTAACTCTTAACAGTTCAGTTATGGATAGCTCGAGCTTGTTATATATAGTCTATTGAAAAATAAATATCCAAGGTTACAGTTGGAGGTGTTGTTGTTATACAATGTTGTTATATACCTTCAAATAATTTCTGAATTATGGAGATCCTAAGGCAAAACTATCATGAGTTTTTCTGGGACTGAGAGTATATGACATGCCCAAGCTCACCCCATGGGTGTCCATGGCTGAATGGGGGAATTGAACCAGCATTGTAGTCCAATGCTGAAACCACTATACCATGTTGGATTCTGTTATATGATATTTTGCAACAAAACCTGGATACAAAGACTCCCTTAAGCTACAATTGTATAGCCACACATCTGGGAGTAAGCTTCATTTAATCCAAAGGGACTTAACATTAGACAAGGCATGTATAGGATTGTACTGTTAGATTTTCATAAGGCATTCAGGGTATGCTGTGGAATTTTGACTTTTTAAAAAATTGAGCAGCTGACCTCAATGCCTTATCACAAAGAGTTTGGAAATTTTCGTCAACTTAAAAAAGGAGTGTGTCATGCTGGCTAGAGAATGACTTCCAATAAAGAAAAGTTTCATCAGGCTTGGGCCTTTCATGTTTTTCATTGCTGAAGGAAGGAAGGAAAGAGAGAGAGAGAAGAAGAAGAATGAATGAATGAATGAATGAATGAATAAATAAATAAATAAATGTTGGTTGGCATGCTTTCAGTGAATCGTGATGGCTAAGTCAGACTTAGGCCATCACAGCTCACTTTTTGGTCATTAAAGAGGTCAGTATTCTGTTCTAACCAGCAAAATCCTCCCCCAGCTCATCTTGGAGGTCTTTGCAGATACCTGTCAAAGCACATCCAGTGGCAGGAAAATAGCTGGACATTTCTTCCTCATCCCTTTGGTTTCCCACAAAATGTGTGTGTGTGGGGGGGGGCTTGCACTGCTTACTCGGGGAGTTTGAGCATCAAGAGCCAGCAGGGTGTAGTGGTTTGAGCATTGGACTATGACCATGGAGACGAGGGTTCAATTTCCCTCTTGTCCATAGAAACCCATTGTATGGTCTTTGGTACATCACACACTCTTAGCCCCAGAAAACCCTGTGATAGGGTCACTTTAGAGTCACCATAAATCAAAAATGACTTGAGGGCACACAACAATAGCAGCAGCAGAAGCATTAAGAGACGTAACTATGGACAAGTAACATGTACATTTGCTGCAGCATCCCAAGCATGGTTACAAACGCATGATGTTACTCTTATATATTCATATATATATATTGTTACTGCTGTTTCTAGCCCGAGCTTGTGGGATATTAGATATCATTTGATATCAATAATTTGGCCTTCTTTACCCATTCTTCTTCACGTGCTTGCGAGGCCCCCAGACAAGCACGCACACAGGCGGGGCCGACAATAGCTGAACCATTCAAATCCCGATCCAGGCAGCCCAGTCATTGCAGAATGCAGCTTTAGGAGACCTCAAGGCAAGTACCACATTATGTATGCACGCTACTTACAAAAGATCCCCTGCCCCGAGCAGGCAGCTTGATGAGCGGACTATACAACTCTCAAGCACTCCGCGTTTGCATACTGGCTACTCTATTGACAACTCTGGTCATAAGTCAATCATCTAAAGCACTGACCTTTCGGAGGCATTGTCTCCAGCTCGAAACTCATTGTTATCCCCAAGAACGGACTAGCTTGCGGCCACAATTTTCCCTATGAGAACCCCTGACTTTGAGCGTCTCGTCGGACCGCTTGTGACTTGCCTCCCAACTTGCTGCCTCTCTGTTTGACAAGCCTCCCCTCAGCCCCACGTGCTGAGAACCTACGCTCCCCAGCGTCTTTGCTATTACCGGGCTTCAGGACAGGTGTAGTATTTCCCATACCAAACCTACTCTCATAATCCCTCTATCCAACTCCTACCTTTTATTTCTATAGTTCTTCGTGTGGGTGTGGCCATTTCCACAGGGTCTAAAAAAAACGGTGCAGAGCATCCTCCAAAGATGACGTCTGCACCGTAGAGTGGACTGGGTCGGGCTACTTTTTGTAATTCTGCACCTCAGTCCGCTCCGGAATGTCCAGAAGTGGTTGCGCAGCATGCTTTTTAAAGACCTATTTAAACAGGTCTTTCAAAAGCACAGAGAACGCCACTCTGTTCCGGCGCTCCAGTGCAGATTTGCAGGCTTGCACCAGTGCGAGCCTGCAGATCTGCCGGGGGCAGGCTTTAGGCTGGTAAGCTTCAGCGGTTGGAGAGCCTCCACCAACCGGAAGCCACCATTTTCATCCTTGGAGCAGTGTGGAGCGGTGGCCACGCACTGCTCTGGAGCAGCCTGGGCTACAGCGTTGAGCCAAGAAGTCCGGTAAGTACTGGCACAGGGCATTTCCACCGCCACGTGTGGAAATGGCCTGTGTTGCATACACATGTTTGACTGTATCTCAATAAAACAATTATTATTATTAACTTCTGCTTTATCATTGACTCGGCCTGACCCCATAGATATAGGGTTCAAGATCTCGCTACGTTGCCCTGCCTCTCGCATTGCTAACTAGTGCTCTTTGCTAATTCCCTCCCCACTTTGTGAGCACATTTAGGTGTCCCTCCCGGGACCCCCAGAAATCGGGGTAACAATATCTAAGGAAAATTTAAAGGAAAAAAATTCACTTATAATTCTCTTCTGATGGAAGTGTAGGAGAGCATTTTCTACAGCTGGTGGTTGCCTGATTAATATCTTTCAACCAACTGCAAGCCTGTATCCCAAATGAAATATATACTTTGCTTTAAGAAAATCATTGTTATTGCAAAATCGACCCATTCTTCTATTCAGTATCAAACAGATTATCTTAATGTGCCCAATGTAAAAGGCAATGTTAAGCTCACTTTAATACAACTCTAAACATATTTTTAATTCATTTTAGTGGAATAGTTTAATTAACTAAACCATTCTGTCTGATCCTATGTACTTGATGCAAATTAATGGCACTCAGCATGCCCATTCTCTCAGCAGTCTGCAGTCCCTGAATCCTATCTGCTGTTCCACACACCTTCCATTTGCAGAAATGATTAACTACCTTAAGAACTCATTTCGCCCCTCCCACAATGGATCTGAACGCTCCTGTGTACTATAAATGGAAATGCAGTTGGAATACAGTGCACACAGTTTTCAGTTGATACAGTCATTTTATTCCAGTCCTTCAGCATTTGTGCCACATGGGCTGTTAACAAAAGGCATATTTATTTGTAAGACAGAAAATAAGAGATAAGAGAACAAACGATCTGTAGTTGCACCCCCCTACACACACATAAATTAGAATTGCTGTGAAATGTTGTCTGGTTTCCAGTTCAAGGAGAAATCTTCACATTTGGCTCCTGGTTTTGATAAGCTGTGTTTAAAAGCATTATGTACAATGGCCTGGAATGCATGATTCTGAACATTAATATGGAATGGAAATTGTAACAGAGACATTTTAAAACTGAATGTACATTGCAGCCAATGTAGGTTTTTCTCTGAGAAGAAAATATTGTCTGGGAGGAAGGAAAATGCCAAACTGTTCTGTTTTTGTTTAATCATATGAAAGTGATTTCTTCTGATGAGACAAAGGTATAAACACTGAAGCTGAGATTCTGTATCAGGAGACATCCATGTATAGTATCTCCATAGCTATGTTTTCTGATGCTAGGCCCCCCAAATTCACCTTGTAAGCACACAGCCTTCTAACACAGTTATTTCCATGTTGTCAGAGAGTGGGGAGATGAGCTGGGACATCTTTCCACAGCTGAACATGTTGCAACAGTTGCTTGCTTGTGAGCTCCCTGCAGATGAAGTCCTTGCAGTGCATCCATTGGCAAGAATATAATTGAACGTATTCGCACTTATTACTCCTGCTCTCTCACAACACAGAGAAAGCTATGCTGGAGAGAGCTGCACTGCTTGTGAGATGAGTTTAGGGGATGGTATGATGCTTGTTGCATGGTCAGAACAGAATTCTTTTTTATTTATTAATTTTTATCAAGTCAGTATGTAGACATAAAACATGCTATTGATAATTAAAGTATTGTATATAAAATATAATATAATATAATAAAAAGAGACATAAACAAAAGTACATATTTAGATGACGGAAGAAACTTCCTTCTTTCTCCTTCTAGGACACAGAATGCTTAAATTTATAGCATATTGCACTTCTATACTTTCTCTAAATGACCTTCCCTGATGTTCTCTTTAACAATATAATTATTTTCTAATTCTGTAATTTCCACTCTTCAATATTATCCATATTACAATTACTTTAATTTTTATCTTATTACCCCTCTTCTTATCTTTTCAACATGGTCAGAACAGAATTCTGACCAGCACAACAATCATGAAAGTGAGCTGCAATGAGCTCCAATTGTATTTTTGGAGGGGAGCGACAGCAAAGTGTTTGGAAGGCTGAAGCCATTTTTACAGGATGAAAGCATGTAAATAAAGAAAGAAGCATTCAAGCAACACTACAGTTAAAGTTAGTGTTGCCAGGTTTTCCAAACAGCAGTAAGGGACAGTTGAAATTCATAATGTGCAGGGTTGACAATTGGGGAGTAATTATTAACAAGTCTGAGTTCTGGCTAAATACCACAGGGAAGTATTGATTTCAGTTAATATAGCCATGTAGGCACAATAACATATTGTCCACGTTAATAAATGATAGGATGCACACATTTTTGGCCCATATCACAAAATGTAGGATTTTGGGGCATCTTGTTCAGCCTATAGAAAAACAAACGTTTTCCATTCCTTATAATAAGGGACACCTGGCAACCCTAATGAAAGTCATCTCCTGATCTGTCAGAGTCAGCTCATTGTCCATTCTTGATTGTCCCTTTTCTCAAGGTGAAGCAGTAATGAGGAGAGTTTACAGATTCTTTTCTTTTATTAGGCATTTGGACCTGTGTATGGCTTCAGGCAAGATAGCAAGGTGTAAGATTGTTTTGTTCTGAGCTCTGCAGCTCATTTTAAGCTTCTCCTTTTATTTCTTTGAAGTTTTTAAATTGCCCCAAGTAGCTAAATTTGGCTGAACTCCTATAAACTGCTGACCTTGTCTAGTAAGTTTTATTTCTTTCTTTTCTGGCTATAACAAAAGCTTAGAGGTTTTATCTGTTTAAGTTGCTGTGAGCTTTCTTTGGGGCTCAGTCCTTACCTTTAACAGTTTTATCTGCACTTGCTTGCAGTTGTAGATTTTTGTTTTCATTTTTAAGCTGTGGTACTAACTGGACCTGTCACTACTAGCCAGTACTCTAGACCAGCTACTTAGGCTCTTTCTGAAGCTTACCTTATTTGTGGAGACATCTAGTGCAGCTCCTGGCATTATCTCTGCTGGGAGTAGTGCTCCCCTTTGCATTGTCTGCCTCCACAAATGGAGGAAGCGTGATGGTGCTATCTGTTCCTTCTGCAGTGCAACTGGGCAATGTCCCAGGCTGTGCTAGGGCAGCAAATGCAGCCATTGCACTTCCGGGACCTTTAGTAAGTGATAAGTGTGGGCAGGTGGTGGGAGGGCTGCATGATCACCTGTCATTGAAAGGGAAAACCCATAAATGATCACGCTGCCTGGGAACAAGAGAAGGATGGGACACAGAGGTTTCAAGTGATAATTATAGACTGACCCAATTGCTTTGGATGATAGACAGAACTCTTCTGTTACAGATTATTCTTAGATCCTCATTTTTTCATTAACAAGGAACACCAGACTGCTGTGAATCAGTAATCAGTCACTTTGAATATAGCAATTTGCTTGAACCACTGCAGCACAGCTTTTGCTGTACTCATAGCTGAGGTTTTCGTGTTGAAATCTCTGGATCTGTATAAAGCTGTACAGAGCTGAGATGTTTGATGACTTGGTAGTACTGAGCATGACTTCCATGATGAAATCAGGTGAGCATCTTAGGTATGACATGAAGGATTTGTGATGGTAAGAAGGCAATACACAGGTTTTTCATATTTATTTTATTTTTATGAACTGATACTGATGATCTCTTGGGATATGTCAGCTGCAATCTTGCTCAAGAATAAAAGTATCTACACTACACAATTGCAGAAGCTAACACTTTAACTGCAATGACTTCAACCACAGAAAACTAGGATTTCTAGCTTAGGGAAGTGCTTAGAATTCTCTGCTAATGAGGTCTAGTGCACTCTTCTGAATTATGGCACTAGAGCTGAGAATTTTAAGAATCTCATCAAACTTTCACTCTGCAATACATTACAACTTCTCCTGGATAGATGAAGTGACTCAATAATTCACTCATTCTTCCAAAAAAGAATCAGATAAATTCACATGTCAGCATTATGGTCAGAAGGTTTCAGAGGAAGCAGTTTTGTGTTATGTGTATTATCTAGGTAAAGTCAGCTAATAAAGCACACAAAATTAGAACAACATTGTCACAATGGCAGGAATCTTCCTGGCAACATATATGCACATAATTTGCAATTATGTGTGTGCACAAGGATTTACTCATTAGCTCCATGTGCACTGTCCAAACACCCCTCCGGGGAGCTTTTAAAGCCCTGGGACAACTACTATAGCTGTTTGCTAGCTGGGGCAAGGTAACCAGGAAGCACCAGTTCTGTGGTAAAAGAAATGACATCACTCTTCCAGATCTCCCATGACTCCCTGGAGATCTGGAAGAGTACCCTCATTTCCCTTCCCCAGTTGCACAGTTGCAACTCTTTGCTGCCTAGTTACCTCTCAGCAATGTCTAGCAAGTAAATTGCCATGGCAATGCTCCTAGAACTTGAAAGTTGTCTTCTGAGGTGGAAGTAATGGAGAGCTGCACTTCTAGAGCATTGCGCTCCACACGTTCTGACACAGGATCTTAGTCACTGAGTCTAGTTCCCTGTATAATGGAGGGAGCTATTATGAAAGCAAAACCAATAAAGACCTATGGGCAGTAGACAAAGGATCACTCAAACAACAACACTTGATCTCTGTTTAATCCTCTTCCATTTAGATCTTTAAAACAGCATTGATTGACTTCCAGGATATCGTCTGACCATCACACTTTTATCCAAGTCTTCAGAAATATAACTGTGGGACAATAATGTGTCCTGGCTGGATGCAGGAGGATTAAACTGAAGAAGACAGGGTTTTCTGGGTAACCCTAATAATACATGAGTGACAGGGCTTTCTTGTGCTGGTCCTACACTTGTGGAGATCCTCTGTCAGTGATTTGTGTATGGCTCCATCAGTACAGATTTTGCAACTGGCCATTCCGATGTACTTATTCTAGGCTGCTTTTCTATAAGGAATTTATAATAGTGCCAGTCTGAAAGTGCTTGAAGTTGGTTTAGTGAATTATAAGAGTATGCTACTGGCCTGTAAATGGTTTTAGACTGCTGTTTTAAATTATTACTTTATTGAAGTATGAGACTGGATTTTAGAAAATATGTAAATTTATTGATGCTTCTGGAACAAGTATGTGACGTAAAAATTACATAATACTTACATTTATCTTGTGAACACCAATGTATATGTATATAGGAACCATGACACATGATTCCATCTAACTGTGTGTATGTGTGTGTGTGTGTTCACATGTACAGGTATTTTCTTTAGGTGGAGTAGTTGGCTGTAATACAAAATAGTTTGTGAGCATCTGTATGTTAATTAGAAGAAAACCTGAACATTGTTCTGGGAGAAATTTTGTTCTATAGTCTTATTGTGTCACCCTAGGGATCTTGGGCAAGTTGCTGTTTCTCAGATTTTTTCCCTCTCATTTTCTGCGGGATAAGAAGCATAGTAAACTATTGCTTCACAGACCAGAAAGCTTAAAGCAATGCTTTGTGTGCTTCTAGCCTCTGGCAGGGCTTAGGCTTCCCTTCGGGCCAGAAGCCCTTGGTAGAATTCTTGGGGACTTAATATTGTTTATCAGTTTTAAGTATTAAGTATTAAAACTGTGTCTAGAGTTACACATCTATTGCTTGCTGTTGTTGAAACCAAAATGATTGCCTTATGCTAACAGTACATTGCTTTTCCAGCCACAAGAACAGAGGTTGTGATTAGGGTTGCCAGGTCAGGACTATCCCAGGCCTTGACATTTCAGTACCAAAAACTGAACCCAGGGAGCAGCACTTTGTGTTGTAACAAGGGGCAGTCCCCACTGATGTGATTCAGCATGACACATTAATCAATCAAACACAGATGCCCAAAGAATACCTTTCAATATAAAACACCAAATCTAACGAATTAGGAAAGTAGATATCCACACACTTTCAAGGACAGTGCTATCACCCTCAGATTCCTCCCGCTCCCCCTGCAGATCTGAGATTCAGAGCCCGAACCTGCAATTTGTGAACCTTAGTTATTAAACTTTCTTTTCCATCTGGTTTTGTATCCCGTAGCTGTTCTGCACAATGCTGTTATAACGTTGTACCATAGGTGGCAATGCTTCCTTTCTGCTAGACGTTACAGCCTCTGCTATAGATCTGTTGTGAGGTTCCATGCTAGTTTGGGAAGTAAATGCAACCTCACAGGATGTGGCAGAGCACCAATGCACTAACTGTTGCTCTGGGTCCAGTATTTATAGCTTGAAGCTTTATATAATGTTTCTTTGGGCTCACTCTTTAACCTCATGATATTAAACTAAGTGATATTGAATACGACATGCCAAAGGACCACAGCAAGTAGGCGGAACAAATATTTCCCTCTCTTTTCTTGACCATGCTATTGTAGATAAAGATGTAAATTATACTGAAGTGAACAAATACAGAGCCCTTTATCATTTGACCTACAACCCTTTTCCTTTTCAAAAAAGTTGGCATCTTAATAATTCTCAAAACCCTTGCCTTCAAGCAAGTCCCTGGCAGATGTTTTATTGTGTCTGTTGTTTCTCCTCTGAGGCTGTGCATTAGGTTAAAATATCACAAATAGCTTCTATTAAAGACTGAATCACAGCCACTGTGATTTTTCATGATTGCTAAAGGAAATGTGACAGGTGGAGGAAGCCCTGCCATTGATACTAACACTCAGATCTTCAGGCAAGTGTTTAATGACATACTCAGTATGCTTTGCAAAGTCCACTATCTGCCCGTCAAAAGAATACTACTAGAGTGCTATAAATAATTGGAAAAGTCAGCAGATAATGCAAAGAAGGGCTCTTTGTTTCATGATTAGTAAAGACCAAATGACAATCAGATTGTTTCCTGATCAGTAAGGACCCAAATGACAATCAGATCTCCCTTGTCCATACCATCTTCACCTTGCCACATTGTTGGTTCATTTTATATACTGTGTCATCATATTCCTAATCTAAAATGCCCATGTTCTGTGTGGCTAAACACAGTCTAGTCATAAAACGCAGATGAAAAAAAGAATAGAGTATGATGCCTTTCATCTCTCCCCACTCCAAACAAACTTCTTATATGTCCCATCTATGAAGAGGAGAGATACTGATATGAAGAAGCTGAGAATTTCCACCCCATTCACCTACCCAACTACCTTGGAGTCTGATGAGGTTTCTTGCCTGAAGCCATCACTAGAAGATTGCTTGGTGGAGAAAGACTTTGTAGGACAGGAATAACTGTAGACCATGTGAATCTTGAAGATCAACTGTCTTTACCTTCCAAAGGGTGAGATGGGAATAGGTCCAAGAGAAAAGGTTCAGGCAGTGGCATATCTAGCAAAAACAGCCCCCAGGGCAAGTGTGGAAGTTGCGTTCCTACCTTCTTACCCCAGCCCCACTCCTACATGCACAGCTTTTTTGCATTCCTCAGCATTGGCGCCTGGGACATGTACCCTACTTGCCCCACCCTAGATATGCCTCTGAGTTCAAGAACTGATACGAAAATGAGAGATGTGGCTGCCAACCACCATATGTAGACTAGTTGTGAGGAACCTCATAATTTATACTTTTTGATGTTCCTTAATACTTTTTGTTGTGTTGCTTCTGCACACAAATGCCTAAAAAAAAAGGTGGCACATTTCAGTTCATTTGTGAGCAGTACTGCTATTGCTATAAATTACTATGATACTATGTTTTTTCTTTGACAAGTCCAGTATCTCACCTCACACAGAGTGTGCATGCCTGTGCCAAGGAAAAACACAGCAATATCACCACAGCAGTTTGGGGTGCAATTGTGTTAAACTGATAGTTGTTTTTTTTAAGTTCTTCCTGTGGGAGGGTGGACTGTTACCCTTGAGATATATTGGGCAAGGGGAGAACGAAGCACGGACAGGTGTCAGGCGGTAAAAAACATGAAAATCTAACACTCACAGCCCATCATAAGGCACTACTCTGAAAATAAAATGAGCTTCAACAGTAGGTGCACACAGGGATTTGGAATTTGAAATGTACTGAAATATTCCAGGATGGGGGGAAGGGCTGCTAGGGAAGAAAACCTGATTGACAAGATTACTAGGAAATATACTAGCATAAGAAAAACATAATCTACATCTCAGAAACTAAGGCCATTTCTGCATGGGGCAAAGAAATCGCCCTGTGCCAGTACTTACCGGACCTCTTGGCTCCATGCTTTTGTCCAGGCTGGTCCGGAGCAGTGCGTGGCCGCCGCTCCGCACTGCTCTGGGGACAAAAATGGTGGCTTCTGGTTGGTCAAGGCTTTCCACCAACCGCTGAAGCTCACCAGCCTAAAGCCCGCCCCGGCAGATCGCAGGCTCGCACTGGTGCGAGCCTGCAAATCTGCACAACAGCGCAGGCACGGAGTGGTGTGCTCTGTGCTTTTGAAAGACCTGTTTCAAGTGGTCTTTCAAAAGCACGCTGGACGACCACTTTGGGTCATTTGGAAGCGGGCTGAGGTGCAGAACTACAGTAAGTAGGTCTGACCAAGTCCGCTCCCAGGTGCAGACGTCCTCCCTGGAGGACACTCTGCACCGTTTCTTTAAGCCCGTGTGGAAATGGCCTAAGTGACATGTGCTAAAATGAAAACCATTGTGTCTTGCTATGTTTGGCCAATCAAGAAGAGCTCTCTCTCTCTCTCTCTCTCTCTCTGTATATAGTTACCTTTATATTGGTAAGATTTTTTCTTTGATTGTCATGCCCTGGATAACTCACAGTGCACAAACCCCACTCTGAGGTAGACAGCAGTGTTTTTTCATGACAAGCAAGTAACACAGCACACTTCTTCTGAAGTCGCTGAAACTGAAGCATACATGGCGTTCATGGGTTTTATACCTTCCCATACAATTTTAGGCAAATTTAGCTGTGATTGGAGAGGATCATCAATTAAACATCTCTCCACAACTTTAGACAATTGCCAGACTCTCAGTTGTTTACCCATTTTTCATCCTTGAAGCAAGAACACGTTTCCTGTAACTTATGGCTGAGTATTTCCAGTTCTCACAACACCTTTTTGTGCTTTCATTTTCCCCTTCTCTGATCTTCTCCCCCTCTCCCAGCTACAGAGTAAAATGGAGCAATAAGTCATGTTGCATGATTCACTGTGTGGCAGATTTGTGGGTTGGGTCAGTCACAGACATCCTCAGTGTCCCGATCATGCGGTTGCTGGGGCTGTCTCTTCCTCCTTCGTAGCAGCCCCCATGCCATCCAGGAAAGCCTCCTTTTTTTGGTTGGCAGCCAATGAATTTAAACCTACCAGGCTGAATTCATTGGCTGCCTTGTTTTGGGCTCTTTATGGGTGTAGTTTTCCTTCTGGTCCATCCAGAGGGTATTTAGCCTGAGCTCTTCCCAGCTGGAGTACAGTCTTCATTGAGTGTTGTCCCTCCCACCTCCCTGCAGGCACTTTCACTATCGTGTGGTGGTTTGGGTGTCTACTGTAACTACTTGTGGGCATTAGCATGAGTCCTGGATCCAGGATGGTGGTTGCCTAGGTGGGGACACATTCGTTGCGTGAGGAATGGGAGTGGGCGGGGCTATGGCACGAAGGGCATGGCCACTGTGCATGGGGGCATGGCTGCAGTGTGGCTATGGGCTGGGAGGCCCCAACAACATTGCCGCCTGGGGCAAACCTTTCCCTGCCCCCCCCGTCCCTATGCAACTGGGCTGATGCCTGGATCTAAACCCATGCACATGTCAACCCTATCACAGCTGTAGCCAACAAAGTTGTGGCCTTTATTTCCCAAAACTTTGTGTGTACGTGGTTTGTTCATCTGCACTCTCAGCCCTGAGCATGCAAAGCAGTTAGTCATTTGATACTTTCCATCTCATGTGTGCGCGCGCACACATACACACAGAGCTTCAAACAGATACAATGTTGCAATAAACAATTGGCATTCAATACTTTGTAGCACCCCAATTAAAGTCTACCATTTCTCTACACTGACTAACTTGCATATTGTAATACACATCCAGCAAATATATTATGACAAAAGCACACATCCTGACATTGATGTTTGAACTGTTATGAAATAAGAATTTACTTAGCATTTCAAAATATTTCTATGCTGCTTTCTGGTGAGAAGCCTCCCCAAGGTGATTCACAATGTGAAAATGTTAAAACAATGAAATATAAAATTAAAACAATGCAAATGTGAAAACGTTTAAATGATGTAAAACAATTTAAGCCTTAAAACATTTGAAATATTAACAGACCAGCAGAATCATAAATCGCTGAACACTAATTCCTTTTAAAATAGTTATTTCCAAAATAGAGTCTACCACCAAAATGGATGGAATAAAATTTCTTTATAGTTTGTATACCAAAATAATCTTCAGAAGAGACAGAATTTAAAGAACTACCAGAGCATTATTTAATCAAATTGAGCCATACTAGACAGCAATCAGATTCTTTATAATCCACCAGAAGGGAGCACTAGAAAGGCCCTCTGGGAAAAAGCTACCAACAAGCTGACATTCTACATTCAGCAATGCACAAGAGAGAAAGATTGGCAGACATTTGAGAATTACTGTCTGAAATAACATCATTGAAATACAAGGTACAAGCAGCTGTCTGGGAACCATAATAAAAGGCTAATGACAGAAGTTGAAGCAGCTTTAAACAAACATCCAAACATACTTACTGGAGCAGACAAGTGTGTTCAGGTGTTTTTGAAGACAAGGAATTAAAAAATGGATGATCTAAAAATCACAAAAGAAACCTTAACACAAGGGTGAAATATCTGGCAAGAGACAAAAACATTGACACTTTGCTTTGAGGTGGAAAAAGAACTGGCAACATGCAGAGAGAAAGTATGTTACTAATTTCTATTGGTTAGACTGTGCAAAATTTTGTGCTTCCCAGAAAGCTTATATACTCATCTCTCTTTCACACTACACAGTTATTGCACTGATTCCATTTTAACTGCCATGGCAGAGTCCTATAGAATCTTGGGATTTTTAGTTTGGTGAGGCACTAGTTTGCTGAGCCATATTGTTCTTCTTTGGCAGAGAGTTCTACAAATCCCAAGATCCCATAGGAAATAGCCATGACAATTAAAGTGCAAAGTGCTATAAGTGTGTGGTGTGAAAGTACACCTTAGAGCACTGCCATCTGAGAAAAAAAAAAGGTCTCAAGAAGTGCCAGGTTTTATACCTGCACAAACCAATTTTATTTTGACATTTTCTTCATCTAGAAGTACTTCCTGGGAACTCCAAGAATAATCGTTTTGTTTTTTTATTGCTACTTTTCGGGTCAGTTTAATTTAACCCAATACTTTCAAGAATGAAATATATTAGTTACTTGCCTGGTGTATTTCTACTAAGACCCAGTAAAGATGGCCACCAAGTAAACACAGCTATTGTTTCCAAGACCCAAATTCAACAGAAATCAAGAGAGGGAAAGAAGAAAATTAGTACTGAAACAAAACAATCCTAATTCTTAACTAGTAAGCATTTCAGCACTCTGACTACAACTCCTGAATAATTTTTAAAAAATTTTTTAAAAAGGTTCAGTGGAAAATAGGTGAATATTTTTTTCAGTATTGCATGGAAGTGGATATGGCATGTGATCAGCAGAGAGGGGAGAGACACAAGGGAGGGAGGGAGAGAGCAGGATGGAAACCTGGCATATTGCAAAAGACAAAATACAAACTCATGAATATTCAGGTATAAGGAAAGAAAAAACCAAGAAACTCTCAATACTCTGAGACAACCTTTTTGAACCTATGTTGACCTAATTTTGTAAAGGTTGGGCTGCTGAAGTAGCCTTGATGGGATAACCTCTGTCACTCTACCACAGATCCATAAATTTAAGCTGGAAGGTTGCAGTCCAGAAAAATCCTGCTTATCATATCCTGAGTCATCGGGTTACAATCAGGTTTAGATAGTGTGGGATCCATGGCTTAGCAAAGAAATATTCAGTCATCATTCTTGTGTGTCTTCAAGTCATTTCCAACTTATGGTGACCCTAAGGTGAATGTATCATTAGGTTTTCTGGGGCTGAGAGTATGTGATGTGCCCAACATCACCCAGTGGGTTTCCATGGCTGAGCGGGGAATTCAACCCTGGTCTCCAGGGTCCCAGTCTAATGCTCAAACCACTACTCCATGCTGGCTCTCAGGTTAAGGCATATCTTACTTTAATAGCTAAAATGAGAATTCTGTAGAGTGTTTCTGCTCCAATGAAAAAAGTAGAAGTGGAATGATTCTCTTCCTCCTGCAGCTCTTGGGACACTCTAAAACCTTATCCAGAGAGTTGGCAAACCTTCCAGAACCAATTTTTGGATTGTTGTCATGTGCTTTCAAGTCATTTCTGATTTATGGTTGCCCTAAGACAAACCTATTATGGGATTGTCTTGGCAAGATTTATTCAGAGGAGAGTTGCCATTGCTGTCCTCCACTGCTGCAAAAATGTGACTTGCTCAAGGTCATCTGGGGAGTTTCCATGCTTGAGCAGGGATTCCAACCCCGGTCTCCAGAATCCTAGTTTAACACTCAGACCACCACACCATACTGGCCACCTAGTTTTTGCATCAGATAGGTTAATGCAGGAGAGGAGAAGCAGAAAGACAGTTTCTAGTGTTAGTGGATGCATGCTAGTGCAATATTTCCTTTGGGTCTATGCCTACTCCAGTTGGGACTAATAATAGGACTCATGACCATATATCCTCATTGTTTCTAAATGAAACTATGGCTGGAATCCTATTGGTTAGTCCTATCTGGACTAGAACCACTGAAACAGTTCCTGAATGCTGATTCGACATGTAGGTAAATCCAATTGATTCCAAGGCTGTGCTGTAGTGAAGACCAACAATAAGGCCATGTTTCGGCCTGTATTTCCAAAGGCCTCTGAACACCTTGAGCTATGAAGCTGTGGAAAATTACAAATTATCATCCATGTCATAACTGCAAGATCTTCGGCTTGGAAAACTGTGCATGAAAGAAACATTGACTTCAGAACAAAGAGGAAAGAAAGAAGAACAAAGAAGATGCTGGCTAAAGGAATAATCCATTTCCAAGTCTCCAATATCATTTGTAATACTAAAATCAATGGGAGCTCATATTTCATTGATTTTAAACTCAACAAAGATAGATTTGATCATGTACACTCCTATGAATGATTGCTGCTGCTACATTTGCTGAGATGTTTCTTAATAGTCCAGTCTCTCTCTTGCCGCGGTTCATTAGCATGGAGAAGAAATTATTCATTCAGGGCTACTAATTAGGAGATACTTTTCAAAGAACTGCAAGAATGTTGGGTTTGGGCTAGCAACATCCTCTGATACACAGACGGTCTATTTTAGTCTAAAATGTAGGTCATCAAAATAATATTTGAGAATGGACACTTAACAGGATTAATCACCTTTATAAATGTTGTATTGTTAGAAATGAATAATGAGTGAGAATAGAGCATAGAAGAAGAGTTGAAAAAATTAGGAAATGATTCCTTAGCAATAAGGGAATGCTGTTTAATACCAAATTATTTGACCATCTAGCCCACTATTGTTTACTCCTCTGCTGGATTGATTTGAGTTTAAGGTCTTTCCTGTTGCTTGCACTTTGACACATTCGACTGGAAATTCCATGCATTTAACCCTGAGGTTTTCTGCAGGCAATGCATGTGCTTTCAATGGGAGGAATTAAGCAGTGGGTTTGTCAGAGATCTGATCTGGGACTGGTGCTTTGCAACTTTCTCATAAATGACCTGGACATAATGAGGTGCCCAGCTACTCTGATGACACTAACTTGTTTAGGATGGTGATTCTGAAGATCCTGATCCTGAAGCACTTCAGATCTTGAAGAGCCCCAAAATAACCTCTCCAATTTGGGAGAATTGGCTTCAAATGGCAAGTAAGTTTCAGTGCAAACAAAAGTTATACATAATTGGGACAAAAAGTCCTAACTTCACAAATAAACAGAGGGGATCATAGCTACCAGTGACCAAACAAGAAGGGGCTTGGGAGACTGTGATGGAAAACACAATGAAAATCTCTTCCCAAAATATGATTTCTGTAGGGAAAAAAAAGCCAATTAATTAATGTTGAGCATAGTTATAGAAAAAATCCAAAATAAGACTGGTGGTATTATTCTGCCCCTATAGTGTAGTGATATTTTATATAACTATAATGTTTTGACTGTATCTATACTACTGTGTACAGTTTTGTCACTGCAACTTTGAAAAAAGACTATTGTAGAGCTGGAAAAGATGCAGAAAAAGGCCACAAAAGTTGTCAAGAAAGTGGAATGGATCATCTGTGAGAAAGACTGAAAGATCTAGGGTTGTTTCATTAGAAAAACCTATGATCTTGTACTGTACCATGGAAATAGTTTAGTCCATACTCTCTGCTGGAGGAAGGTCTAAACTGTTTACCCTGTATCTGTGTTTCAGATGTAATGGGATCATTCAGTCAGTTCCAAAGGAGACATATACAAGAATCACCTGTCCTCGGTACAGGGCATATGGTTTTTTCCCCTTATGATTTACTTGGCTTCCCTCTTTCCAATCAATGGGAATTGTCAGAAAAAGAAACAGATGTACAGGGATATGGTTCCACTGACATTAAAAAAACCCTCTTTGGAGATAAATGTGAAATGTGGCTGCAATATTTGCTTAGAAAAAATAGTTCATATGTACCTTTTCTTTTTCTAAATGCATATTGCAAACACAATCACAAGTTCATATGTGAGCCTCTGTAATTCCCTCATGTTCCCTACAGGAAGATTGGTTCTGTATTAATAACAGTCCAACAGATTATATATTAAATCTGATACATAAGAACTGTCCCAAAAGTTCCAAGCATCCAATAAGGTGCCAGTGTGACATTTGGATGCAAATTTTAAAGCCCTAAATAAATAACAAAAAAAAATACAGAACAGTTGGAAATGCATAAAAGAAATTCCACTAAAAGGCATTTATTCTCTTGTTCCCTTCTAAATACTAACTGAAAACACCACCACCTTATTCAAAATGAAAAGAGCTTGCTTCTCATCCCTGGCTGCTATAGCTCCTCTCCTACCTAGCTCTACCCTTCTTTCTGAATCCAGCCAGCATGTATAGCCCCTTCCTTTGGGTTTTCCTACCCAGTGGGTCAAACCAATAGCTTATAGGGATTTCACACACACATTGTCAGATGTTTGAGGAACATCATGCTTTGATATGAAAAGTTGGTTAGGGGTAGGTTTCATATTTTAAGGATAAACCATGCAGCAAATTTTTGCATTAACCCAAAGGAAATTTCTGTGAAGACGTGATACCATCCTGCATTTTTACTGATACTTTTGGGATGAGATAATCAGCATTCCCAACTGAGATCTTCAGCAGCAATTACACGTTCCCTCTAGGAGATGATGATTTAAAAAAAAAATTGGACAAGCAAATCTACAAGTGTTCAATTAAAGGGCAATGAATAATGTACTTTCCATATATACATAAGACACTAATATTTCACTGTAGGTAATTTAAAAAATGTCTTTGAAGCCCCTGAGGAATGATGGGTACCAAGATACCACTTATATGTAGTATGACTAAAGTAATTATGATGTCTAAATGAGCTCCAGGTACTAAAAATGTGTAATTTCAAAACTATAGCAAGAACCTCCTTAATTTGACATGGAAGACCAATATAATTACATTTATAAATGGAAAATTCCTTGACTTTTCAGTCCATTATATTGACACTATGTATCTTTGTCTTTTGGATGCCTCCCCAGTTTCTTACAAATGAATAAAATAATACTCCAGAATCATAGTATTATCCCAGTTCTGATTTAATGCATGAAACGGTGGTGTTAGGGAGATCATGCAGACATATCCCACCTAATGAATATAGAGGAAGAATATGTCTTTGGGATTAATTAGACTCATGGATACACAGAATGTTATTAGAAAACTGAACTGTATGACAAGACATATTCTGCTGTACAAGTAATTCTTAAAAACTGTACATTTCAGTGGAGAATGAAGACAGTTACTGCACTCCCCAGTTTTTCAGATCCTCTCCTTCCTTAAAAGATGGGGAAGAAGCTCTATAAGTCACCAAAGAGGATTAAACTTATCCCAAATATTTTGGGAAATTGTTCCACAGAGCAATCCCTACATGAGTGTTTATACTCATCTAATTTTGCATTGAGAAAGTTTGATGTTCAATGCTGCTCCAGTCCAGACACAGCTGTAGATTTACCCTAAATAAGAGAATTCAGAATGGGAGTTTCTAGACTTGATCCAGACATATTGACATATGTACAACAGTGATACATCTGCAGCCTACAACAGCCATTGGATATTGTTATCACATCTTGTTGGGGATGTGGTTATATAACTTTGAGCTGTCCCTTCAGTTGTCTTTACCACCTCTTCACTTTGCCTTTTCAAATTACATCCCTCTCGGTGGGAGCAATGGGAGAGAAACTATGTACGCCAGCTTCAAGAACCTTCTACTGGGAATTGGCAAAGGCATAATGCAAGGTGAGTGAGTTTTCTCCTGGGAAGCAGACCTCTCTCTTCACCCTCAAAGGGGAGCTCTAATCTTGCAAGAACTATGATTGCTTTGTAACATATAATTCCAACACAACACTGGTACATTTATCTGGGACTTTGAAAAATTTATGAAGTAAAGGAGTGAGTCAATGTAGAAGTTAGTTAAGCTGATTAGTGGTTAACCAGCATTGTGTTACAGGGCAGATTTATTTTGGTTACCAACTTTGACACTTGAAAACAGACAGACTGTAACTGATACAGTGTAATATATAGGGTATAGGATATAATGGAGGAAGCTATGTGTATTAGAATGTTTATATTTTTGTATTGTTGGGAACAAGGAGACAAGCTAATGCCAGGTATCTACATTTCTATCAACATTGAGATATGAGCAAATTTGACTCCTAATAACCTCTAGCAATTGCTAATGTAATCTGATGGAAGGCAGCCAAAAGCCAAGATCCAACTCCACATGGTTTGTTTATATTATCTCCAACAAGACCAAGGCCCTTTCTGCACCATAGCTGGATCCCATGTTGTCCTGTCATGATCCCAGCAATACCACTGCTGGGATGGGAGTGAAACCTGAATGCTCCCCTCCACACCCAGCTGGCTGTGGGTGGATGGGTAGCATTCGGAAGACACTCTTTCCTTCTGCAGTGCAGCCAACCTCTTCCCATATTGCACTGAGGAAGGAAGTGCTTGATAGTGCTTCCACCCTTCCTGCACAGCCACCAGTGATGCAGTCATTGTGCAAAGGGAGGCTATTCTGCTAATGGTATACTGCGTGATCGCAACAGCTGGGGACACACCAGGAGCAGGACCATGACAACCTCATGCTATGGCACGTGTCACAGACTGGCCTCAATGCATCCCCATGCCAGGATAGCACTATCATTAGGAAATGGCCGTAGAGTGATGTCATATTTAAGATCTCTGTTTTGATTGGATAACATAAACAAGGCACTGTTAGTAGGACCTTTGTTTTGATAGGACATCTGATAGGCTAAGCAGAGTCTAGGGAGACAATAAAAGAAGCCAAGAGGAGATAGGAATCAGACTGCTCCTCCATTTCCATCATATGAAGAGAAGATTACAATGTAGCCAGAAAGCCATGCTGTTTCTGCGAACTGAAAAACTGCCAAGATGTACTAATGAGAGAAACATATAGGCTATGCTAAAATAGATATACAACCCATTATGAATGTAATGCATGCTCATTCAGATACTCATGGATACCTAATGGCTGGTGTTAGATTTAATAATGCTCAAGGAGATTACATGTGCGTTCACAGATGCTATTTAGAGATATATGCTTTCTGAACCCATGATAATATATTCCTAAATGGATATAGGGCTGAGTTATATTATTTAAAACAGTAATGTTTCTCTATGTGATCATTATAGAAAAGTCTATCAGAGAAAGTCAGGGAGACAGAGGTTGAGCCCTTATGAAAACATAACATCTGATTTGTCATATCCTGTAATGTTATAAATATAGAATGTCTTACATGTATTGCAAGGTAATGAAAGCAAATTATCCAGACATTGACACGTCTATGTTTCTTCCTAAGGGGACTGTCTAGGTTTATATGTCTATGACTGCATCTAATAAATAACGTAAAATATTACCAAAGAAGCTGCTCATTTCCCCATATAGATATTCTGAGATTTGAAGACTTAGGAATGTGTAAGTGGGATGTTGATGTTAATTCTGCATGTCTGGCCTTTTACCACCTCACAAGCTGGATGCCTAGGTGGCCAGATGATGATAACATGACCCCCAAAAGGAACTCATATTAGCTGATAAATAGCAAATGGCCCTCAATCCCTTAGTCTAAAGATACAGGGGTGCAGAACTACACTTGTTTCAGCTGTACATTAACACACCTGATCTTGTGAGAGTTTTGTAAATTTCATATCACATTATTAAACAAAATGGGGTAAACAGGGGATATATTGAAAGATGGTTGGACAAGCCTTGTTACCTAACCAATGTTCACAGCACCTTCCACTGATTCCTTGCTTCTGCAGGACTTCTATGTTTTATTTGTGCCCAAAACAGCATAGAATCATAGAATCATAGAACTGTAGAGTTGGAAGAGACCACACGGGCCATCCAGTCCAACCCCCTGCCATGCAGGAACACTCTCAAAGCACTCCCGACAGATGGCCATCCAGCCTCTGCTTAAAAACCTCCAAAGAAGGAGACTCCACCACACTCCGAGGCAGCATATTCCACTGCCGGACAGCCCTGACTGTCAGGAAGTTCTTCCTGAGGTTCAGGTGGAATCTCCTTTCCTGCAGCTTGAATCCATTGCTCCTTGTCCTGGTCTCTGGAGCGGCAGAAAACAAGCCCTCTCCCTCCTCTACATGGCATCCCTTCAAATATTTAAACAGAGCTATCATGTCCCCTCTTAACCTTCTCTTCTGCAGACTAAACATACCCAGCTCTCTAAGTCTATCCTCATAGGGCTTGGCTTCCAGGCCCTTCACCATTTTGGTCGCCCTCCTCTGGACCTGCTCTAGCTTGACCATGTCCTTCTTGAATTGGGGTGCCCAGAACTGGACACAGTATTCAAGATGAGGTCTAACCAAAGCATGTTTGTTGTGAATGCTGTACCATATAACATAGCATGTCCTATGAGAATTAGACAATATACAGTAGTCCTGTTTGTTGCTCTACAGGCTCCTTGATTTGTTTCTGTTATTCTGTTCTATTTTAAGTAGTCACTTTTAACTTCTCTTTATTATTTTTAAGAGTATATTTTAAATTGTTTTAAGATTGTTAATAGTGTAATTATATTTTAATGGTGACTCTTTGTATTTTTTTAACTACATTGTAACAGTTTTAATTGCCTTAAGTCCCAGTCTGGGAGAATGTAAGAGAAAGACTGGGTATAAATAGAAATAAAGATAAGAAAAACAACAATACCACCACACCACCACCACCACCACCATCTTGAATACAGAATTGCATTTAAGGGAGGTGCAGAAGTATCCTCAAACTGCTTTCTCACTCAAATCATAAGCTGCATATATTGCCATTAAATTGCTTTCTACTTAAGTTTGTACATCCTTTACAACAGGCTTCTCATCACCCAGTGAAGTTACATCAAGAGCTTTCCTGGTCAATTTTCATAATTAACAATATCAAGACCAAACAAAATTTTCATCTTTCTGGTGTAACTCATTTAGGATTCTCAAATTACTGTTCCATACTGGATAGGCCAGTTCTCCTTTTATCATGTTATTTCTTTAATATTGTTTATAATTTAAGAAACATCAGCTAATAAAGCATAAGTGATAAAAAAACCCTCAATCAGTTTTATGTACACATTAACCTCCAATAAAATGTAGATCAAATGAGGATAATTGAGTTCATGTAGGTCCTGAGACATATAAAGGCTGTGAGTGGCTCCATGCTTTTATGTTAATTAAATTATTAACTCATTAGAGAAGCTTAACACATAAAAAGGATCATTACAGTACATATCTACTTCATAGAGACACTTACTGAACCAGAGTGAAACTTTTTTAAAAATTGCCCTGCTGATAAATTCACATTTTTGAAATCATAATAATATAAATGATGTATGTTTAAAAAAGATGAAAATGACTCAAAATAATCATTTTGTCCCTTAGTTAATTATCTGGGCAATTAATGTGACATTCTCTCCTCCATACATTTACAGTGTCTTTATTTCATATTTATTTTTCCATGATTTTTTTTATTTCAATACATACTATCAAATTGTATTTTTGAGTCCCCTGGGGGCTAGATTAAATTTATAGAACAAGCATTGGGTAACAATAACAATGAATTCCACATTTTTCAGTGTGTGTTTCATGTGTTGAATATATTTGACCACATATACAAGAACTTGGCAGTAGATTTAGTTGTACTAGAATGTTAAATTAATCATCAGCTTTGCAGGAAAAAAGAGCTTTTTTCCCCTATTATCCAGAAAACATAACATGTCATAATGGAGATGTAGTGGATGAACCTACCATTTATCTTACTATATGAAGAAATACATTGTTAGATGTGGAAATCAGAATGACAAGTCTTATGCCAAAATGTCTTTCTTAAGAGTACATTAATGCAAATGTATCCTTTATATATACTAAATAATAGAAATGAATAATTTTGCATTAGTTTAAGACCTTCAGAAGCCCAAAATTTATAGAATCTTACGATTTTTAAAAGAAAAAATTCACTACCACTGGATTCAAGATCAATAGTTACTGGTCTCTGTGGTCATCTGGAAAAAATATATTAGGTTTTACTTGCCAGCTACTGTATATATGCTATATGTGTCCCGTGTGGACATGCCACATGGGACCCATTCATATTACACAATTATCGTGCTATTATTCCATTTAACTGTCATGGTTCCCTCTTCTGGAGAATCCTGCAATTTGTAGCTTGCCGAGGTTCTAGAGCAATCCGGCTAAACATTCTAAAAATCCCTCCCTAAACTACCAGTCTTAGGATTCCATAGGAAGAAACCATGATAAAGTGGAATAATAATGCTTTAATTCTATAGTTTTAATGGGTCCATTAAGCTCTTGAGTCCCACACTTAGAAAAAAGGTGGGATATAAGTAAGTGATGGATTGACTGAATTATTATTATGTCACTATTACAGCTGTGACTGTCAGACAAGCTAAAAGAACAGAATTCTGAACTTCACATATATGTCTTCATGAAGCAACCATTTAAACTGAAACAAAGTTGTCAACAAACGTTGTCAAAATGTACCATTAATTTTAGTTAACAAATTCACTTTCAGAAATTTAAAGATGTGGTTAGCTTCTTCTTGAATCAGAAAGTGTCTGGATTGAACTGAGTTTTTACAAGAGAGAGGACTCAACATATGATAACTCTAAGCAACAGTATCAGAAAACTATGTAGGCACTACCAAAGAAGCCTCAAACAGAAACTCCAGTACAAAACTACTAAATGGCAACTTAGAAAGTTCAGTTTTCTTGCCTGTGGCCTGAACCAAAACAATGAGTTTTCATGCTATTGCAAGTATTAACTTAGTAATACCAGGATATTTGTGTTATGATAAAAAAATATTCTCTGGGTTATCACAGGACTTATCTTACAAACATTAAAGCTTTAACATAGTTGATACAACATCCTTTAGTGGCAATTGTTTAGCTGAAACTTCACATTCAATCGAAGGGATCAATCAATGGGATTTACCTATGTGTTGAGTTACCACTAAATAGTTATTTAATGGTTCTGTTCTACCTGGAAGTAACCAACAAGATTCAAGATATACTTACCAGCTTAGGACATGACTTTGGTGTCTAATGAAGCAGACTATAGTCTGTGAGAGCTTATGCCATAAAACTGAAATTTAAATTGGCATAAGATTCTTTGTTCCTTTTATGCAGGAACGTCTGTCTTTTGTTTTCTTAGGGACAATTAAAAAAAAATCTAAAATTTTTTCTGCTTTTAGTGAGAATAACTTCATTAAAAAAAAAAAAGTCCTTAAGTAGATGAAAGTGCCAGGTAAACTTTTGGACCATGTAGGTTTTTTTCATTCTAAGAATAATTTTGAGAAAGGACTGGAACTGTGTACTATTCTGTCTTGTCAGAAGACCAGTCCAAGCTCCAACAGCATGTATTACTTCCATGCTACTAACCAAAATGAAAGAAACATAAGCACAAAAAACCAGACACCTCTGAACATTTATTTCACCCATCAACTACTGGCTCTGCTCACATTTCAATTTGCAACTACTACTACTATTTCTTCCTCTTCTTCTTCTTCTTCCTCTTCCTCCTTCTTTAGTTGTAGAGCACCATCTATGTACATCATGCTTTACCAGTAGAACAACCAAAAACAGGCATACAATCTAAAATATATATGTATACAAACAAACACACACAAAGGAAAGGAAGCAATAATAAAACATACAATTGTAAATCAAATTAACCAAATAAAATACAAAAATGCAATATAATACAAAACAAACCAACTATGCAAAATTATCAGATAATATTACACTAAAACTCCACAAGGTTTTGAAAACAAGACAGTTTTTGAGATTTCAAAATAACAGGGAAAGGAGCAGTCTGCAAAAGTTCAGGGAGGCAATAAAATGCCCTTGTCTGAAGATTTTTTTTTTTTAAAAGGCTGTGGGTGTCTTTTTGAAACCTTTAAGTGAAAATTTTTGCAGATATCCTGCTGGAAACTCTTCATGACAGAGCAGGCCAAAGAGTACCCACATTCTGAAAGCTAGTCATGTCTCTGGCACAACCTGGCAATTAATTTCACTCCAGATCACCATTATTTGACTGAGGCCATTCTCGCACTACATTTCTATTATTCCACTTCCAACATCCTATGGAATTCTGGAGTTTGTAATTTACAGAGGCCAAAAAACTCTCTGGCTGAGATTCTAAATGCCCCTCCCTAAACTGCAGACCTCATGATACCAAAGGATGTTGAAATTGGAATAATAGCACTATAACAGAGTAGTGTGGAAATGGCCTCAGTTGACCGAGGAAGTTGTTGCTGTGCTGTTCAACTTTCCAAAGCTGCAAACCAGCTCTTCTCCTGGGAAACTTGGAGACCAGGGAGCAGTTGGGTCGGTGGGTGGGTGGGGGGAATTGAGCTGAGCAGAGCAGAGGAGGAATAGCTCCAGCCATAAATGTGATGAATGGCTTGCTAGAAACTACATTAAATAGCAGCAATATCAGTTCAAAGATGAGATCTGCAACATTCTTATTGCCAAAGCTATGTGGCGGGATGATTCACTATGTGCTCACTTTTCATGGTCATCTTTTAATGGTATGTCCTGTGTCACTAGTCATTTGCACTCATACTGCAGATGACTCATGTGCTACTGCCTTCCATTCTATCACCCTTTTCTTATTTGCCAGAATGTTATTAAACGAAGGGAAAGAAAATTAGGAATCAGACTTGTTATGCCTACCTTTCCTTGCACTAACAGTAGATTTATTCTCAGTCTTTTATCTGGCTTGAGATTCAGTTCTCTAGGCCTTCTGTCAGCAAAATCACTTTTCCTAGTTTTTCCTCGCATTATGAGCTCACTGTATCTGTAGCATACCCTCCAAGTTTCACAGATAAAATCTGGGCCAAGTAATATCTGAGTGTGATCATGATGGCAAAAGATATTAATGAAGAAGAACATAGAAGCAAGGAAATGCTGCAGCAGTTTGCTTTTAACTGGGAAAGTTCCGTCCGTCCATCCATCCTCTCCTTCCCTCCCTCCTTCCCTCAAGTTAACTGAATGCAAACTACATTTGCACTTTGAACTCACTTTGCAGCAATTGAAGGAACCTGAGGACAAAAGGGGAAAGTGGGAGAAGGAGAGAGAAACTGGGACATTTTAAACACCTCCAGCTGGATGATCCCAGGTCAGCTGTTAAAAAAAAATGAAAAAGCTGTATGATTGCCTATTCTCTGTGCCCCTTTATTGGGGCTACAGCAGAGGCATGTAATTTCCATCTCTTGAACATCCTCAGGATCTGGAGGTTCCTGACTGTTGAGACTGCCCATCTGCTTGTCCTGGCCTTGGTTATCTCACACCTAGATTACTGTAATAGCTTACTGGTAGGTTTGCCTTCCTGCTCCCTTCTCCTCTGATTTTAATTCAGAACAATGCCATCCAGGTTGTTCTAAATCTCCCTAAATATTCACCTGTTTCTTCCCTCCTCCACCATAGATCACTTCACTGGCAGGGCCTGCTTCAAACTTTTGGTTCTGGTGTTCGAGGTTTTGCGTTCTAATCTCCCTCAGTACCTTGCAGCTCTCTAGTTAGGTATGCTCCATCCAAGAATTTAAGATATACAGGCAAAGGATTACTAGATGTTCCACCAACACATACAATTCTGTCAAGGCTGAGAGCCTTTCAAGATCTAGCTTCATATTTGTGGAATGATCATCCTTTGGACCTCCAGCTGGAGGAGGATCTCACCTGTTTTTGTAAGGGGCTGAAGACCTTCCCCTTTGATTCACCATCTTAAGCTACTGAGTTGTGTTTAAGGTGCTGAGATGGGTAGTGACTGGTGGGGTGTTGGGGATTTCAGTCCATGTATTATTATAGTGTTATGTTTATTGTCTTTGTCCCTTACTGTATATGTTGATATACCATCCTTCTGGTGAAAAGGTGGTATAAATAAACACTATTATTAGCCTAAAATGGGACAACAGGGTATTGATTGGGACTGCCCAGCCAAATTGGACAGGTTACACCAAAGTCTTCCACTGGAAATCTATGTTTATAGAGTAGCAAACCAGAAACCCCTTCTTAACAGCTGAAACTTTTAAAACAGCTGTTGTTAAAATCTGTAACCCTTTCACATTGTTGAGCTCAGCATATTTTGAATTTAGATTTCTTATTACCCAAGCAATTTGATTTAGTCACCTTGGCGATAGTCTGTCTGTCCCTTCATAGAATGGGACCTGATATAGCTAGAATAGATGTAGAAAGAAAAAAAGGAATTGAAATGGCCATAAGTCTGGAGAACTTTTACTGCAAGAAAGGCTTTTTGCTGTAACAAAACATGTAATTATGGGGTCGATGTGGTAACAATATTTATTATGGTGCAGGGAACTGGGAGGAAATCTGTTCAATGGAAGTCCCATAGCACATAATCAGGATGGGAAATTTCATTTCCATAAGATGTGTGGACTGCTAGTAGTTTCAATAGCTTAAAAAAATGTGATTAACTGATATTAACTGGTTAATAGCAGAATTTGGAAATGCTACTTTTTGGAATATAGGTCCTGGAATCCTGCAGCCCTCATGTCCACTGGCTATACTTTTTGGTAGATTAAGACAACTGCAATCTTTTTTTTTTTACTTTATTAGTATTTTATTTTATTTCATTTTAATCCCATTTGCGATGGAATTCCATTTCCATGATGACCCTGTTGTTCCAACCAGTGGTTTCCAATCATTCACCTTGTGCTTTTAGCTTTAAGATTCCTCTTTGAATATCCCTCAGATCTCAAGGTAATCACTACACTGGACAAGTGGAAATGTTGGTTATTCAGTTCAGCATGGTAACGCATGGCCAATCTTCCTTGTTAAGTATTAAAATAAAGCATCCAAACAAGAGATGTAGAACACAAAAATAATGAAGATTTATTATATAAGAATTAAGGCCATTTCTGCACGGGCTTAAAGAAACGGCGCAGAGTGTCCTCCAGGAAGGACATCTGCACCTGGGAGCGGACTGGGTCGGACTTACTTAGTGTAGTTCTGCACCTCAGCCCGCTCCAGAATGACCCGAAGTGGTAGTCCAGCATGCTTTTGAAAGACCGCTTAAAACAGGTCTTTCAAAAGCACGGAGCCCGCCACTCCATGCCTGTGCTCCGGTGCAGATTTGCAGGCTCGCACCAGTGCAAGCCTGCAATCTGCCGGGGTCGGGCTTTAGGCTGGTGAGCTTCAGAGGTTGGTGGAGAGCCTCAACCAACCGGAAGCCGCCATTTTCGTCCCCGGACCAGTGCGGAGCAGCGGCCACGCACTGCTCCGGACCAGCCTGGACCCAAGCATGGAGCCAAGAAGTCTAGTAAGTACTGACATGGGGCGATTACCTTGCCCTGTGCGGAAATGGCCTAAGTTAAATATAATCTCCCCCAACTCTTTCTACATTCCCAGCTCCAAAACTCTTTTCAGATGTTATCAATTCCTCTCTTTCTACCTGATCATCTTCTGTTTCTGACTACCCTAACTCTGGCCCTTTTCGCATGGCATTTGCCATGTGAAAGAGCCCCTCAAGCGTCGCTCGATTGCGAAGAGCGATCTGCATGACGCACTCACAATTGCGTGATGCTCCAGGGGCCAGCAGGCGCCGATCGCATACCTTTTCATTTTCAGCTGGAAGCTGAAAATGGTGCACGATCGCGCATTGCTCCCAGGCCCCATGTGCACTTACCTGGCATGTGGAGCTTCCGGAGCCGCACTGGTCACACTTCCTGCCCCAGCACAGCCTGGGAAACTCCCAGGCTGCACTGTGGAAGGAAGAGGCAGGGCTCTCGTGCGAGAAGGCAGCTCGTGCAGAGCTGAACCAGCACGGATGCGAGAGCGTCTTGCCGGAGGCTGCTTGCGCGATCCCCGCACCCCAATGCCAGAAAAAGGTAAAGTGCGGAAAGGGCCTCTGTTTAATCCTGTTATTTGCATATCTTGAGTTGTTGATGTTCATTCTCCCAATTTTCACACCTCTTTCCTGTGAGTCTACCCATTGTCCATATGATATGTTCTGTGTATAAGTTATGCAGTGTGATAAAATGCATCCTTCTCTGACCCCATTGCTAACTGGAAACCATTCTGTTTCTTCATATTGTGTCCTGATAGTGGCCTGTTGTCCAACGTATAGACTATACATGATGTTAGGACACCCAAATTTCTTTCAGAAAGAATCATGGTGCTTCAGGAGCTACACAATCAAAGGCTTCACTATATAAAGTACAGGTTGATTTTGTTCTTTTCTTCTTCAATTTGTTCCATTATCCAACCTATGTTTACAATATGGTTCCCAGAGCCTCTTCCTTTTTTGAACCCTGCTTGAATGTCTGGTACTTCTGACTCCATAAAATTTAAGTCTTCGTTGCAAAATCTTGAACATCACTTCTTGCCTCCTTGGTATGTATACTAAACATTTCCAGTATGTGGGACACTGTTTTGTTTGCTATATTTGTTGGCAACTTTTAATTAGAATTTGGATGGATTCCATCTCTATTGTTGAAACTGCTATATTGATATGCCATCTGTTCCTGGTGATTTATCTCTCCCTAGTGCTTTGAGGGCCTCTTCCATTTCACTTTCTAAAATCTGATTGGGTGGATCTTCAAAAGGTTCTTCCTTGAAGAAATCTATCATCCTTAACATCTTTTCTTTGTCATGCTTTTGTCTCTTTTCCATAGTTTTATATAGTTACCTAGCTCTTTAATAAAGTTATAGAATTCTTTTTCTATCTGATTTTTCTTAATGATGATGATCTTCCATTCTGTGGCTTAGAGGAGAGTGATAGCTGGAATCAAAGTGGCAATTACATGGGCATTTTGAGATTAACCACTAAATTTTGCCCTCATATCACAGAGCATACAAATCATAGAAAAGGTCATCAGTGATATCTGTCAAATATTGTTTTGAATGAGTTACTTCCCCTATTGGGAAAGTAAACTCTATCAGCTTTTGCTAATGAGAATAATTATGTGAGGTCTTTTTTTTAGTGTCCATTGAGTCAACATTCATTGTGTTACAAGTAGGTCAGCTCACTGTCATAATCTTGTGTTGCATTATGTGCTTTGCAGCTAACCAGCTGAATGTTTCAAGCCTTCATATGAATCAATAAGCAGAAGGAAATAAATTTGCCATGTACATACATGGTTTTCACATCAAAAATTAGATAATCATCCACTGGCATTGTTTCTATGTGGTTAAAGCTGTTATACTGGAGGAAGTGCAAGTAATAAGGGGTGCAGATAAACATAAAACAAAATACTGTTGCTCATTGCATATCATATGTTTGAGATCTGCTTAAAATTCTGAGCCAATTTGCTATGGATTGTTTCAGTGAAGTCTTTCTTTTTAAATTTGCCAGTGGATTATAAGCATTTTTCTTCACATCAACCAGTTTTTATTTTTTTCTTTGAATATTTTTATTAACATTTCAACAAATAAAAAAAATACATTAAATAAAGTACAATTAAACAATCAGTTGTAGCTTATTCTATGTTACAGTTCTTCCCCACATCTTTACCAGAGCATAGAATTATTAATGTATATCTCATAAATATGTACCGCTATTTAAAAAAAAAAGTTATATATGTTTGTTCTGGATTAATCCTATGTATCTTAACCTTAAGTATATTTCTTAATACCTTGTATGTATGATTTGTTAATACTTATATAGTTTTGTATCCTATTGAGTCTTATAGTTAATGATATCTTCTTCTTTACATTCTCTTTTTATTTAATCACACATTTAATCACACACTGCTTTAAACATCTATACCTCCTCACACTCAGTGAATATATTTATCTATTTATTTTATGTTCCCTGTTTTTGAAGAAACTGACTTAGAGGGACCCAGCCTTTTTCTATTTTATCGTACATCAACCAGTTTTTAGAGATTCATCACCAAATACATGCATTTAGGGCCCAAATCTTTCGGCAGATATATATTGGAGTGTCAGCATGTGTTCTCAGATATCACAAAATCCTCAAAGCCCTAGAAATACTCAAGCATGGTGAATAAGGAAAGATGGAAAGATATTAAATGACAAAATGCACACTTTGTGTTTTGTACCACTGCAGGCTAAACTTACAGTGTTCAAACTAATCTTTCTGTAGCTGTAAGACTAGCATAGTGTAGTGGTTTGAGCATTGGACTGCATCCCTGGAGACCAGGGTTTGATTTCTCAGTTGGCCATAGAAGCCCACTGGGTGATCTTGGGCACATCACACTCTTAGTTTTGATAGGTTAGTCTTAGGGTCACCATAAGTTGGAAACAACTTGAAGGCATACAACAACAGACCTATAGAAGTGTTTTGGAATTTTTCTTCAACAATTGTGAGAGAATTATGATATGTCTAAGATATGTCTGTATTAGACTGTTTCTCAAATATATAATGTGTTTGTTTGTTTATTGACTTTATATCCTGCCTCTCTCTCAAGATGGGACTCAAGGCAGCTATCAAAACCAGCATGGTGTAGTGTTTTGAGCATTGAACTACAACCCTGGAGACCAGGGTTCGATTCGCTGCTTGGCCATGGAAACCCACTGGAGAACCTTGAGCACATCACAGACACTCAGCCCCAGAAAACCTCTTGATAGGTTCACCTTTAGGGTTATCATAAGTCAGAAACAACTTGAAGGCACACAGCAACAACAACAATTTTTCACAAATGATCATTCCCTGTAGTAGAGACCGTGCTTGCTCCTTTGTAAAATGGATGAAAAATATCCTCCAATCCACTGTGGTTCAAGAGCATCTTACAACATTTTATGCATCTTAAAACTGAGGCTGTATCTATATTGGGCATGTGGTCTCAAAACACTGGAAATCAACATCAGTAGGGCAACACAATATATCTTTCTCACCATAGTCCTCCCAAATACCCTAAAAACTGCTACAGAGGGCTGGGAATCCCCACAGCCAGTTTTTGGGGATTCCCACAGCCACCAGAGCAGTGGTGAAGAGGGAAATGGAAATAGATTCCATGATATGCAAAAGCAATTGCTGGCCTTTTGCAGTAATAATAATAAACTTGATATGCAAAAGCATAATGCTGGATTTAATCTTGTCAGTGTATATATCACAATACTTCGATCCCTTACCTTACTTTGATCCTTGTTACCTGTCACTCTTAATGCACCTCATATTGTCTATCCATGCTGAATGGGGGTGGGGGGGAGGTCTATATGTAGTTTCTGTGGTTCATTTCCTGTTCACAGTCTTTTGGCCATGAATGGAAAAAATGGCCGTGTGGGTGTTGTTGCTACTGCTGCTGTTTTTGTTGTTGCTGTGGTGGTGGTGTCTTATCTCAGTCCTGGCACAGCTGATAAATCAAACCAACAAACAAGCGGAATTTCTCCCAGCTTGTTACTTACTTCCAGGCAGTAAGCAAAGAGTCATAAAGAAAATCCGACATAAACAAACTCCAGCAGGGTTTCATGGCAAGGGAGTGTCCAAGGTCAATCTGAGCATTTGTCAAGGCATCCAGAAAGGTAGCAGGTCAGATAAGCTCTGACAACTCCAGGAGGGGAAGAACGCCAGCTAAATAGACCCAAAGCCTAGCACAGCTGTGGCTGGATTGAATGTTGCCGGTTATAAATTCTGAGAGAGAGACGCTGGGTCTCTTTGCTGCCTGTGTTGTGCGAAGTTGGGTCTAGGTAAGTGTTCTTCTGTATCTGAAGAGGCAGGACTCTCTGTTGGAGCTGGCACTATCCACTGTTCTGTTTCTGGCCTTGTAACCTCTCTCTGAACAGCAGGTCCTGGCATGCCCCCTGTTTCAGTCTCTGGAGTGCCCTCTGCTTCAGAGTCCATGTTCTGGAAGCAGGGGTGCCTTCAAGTCATTTTCTACTTATGGTGACCCTAAGGTGAACCTATAACTGTGTTTTCTGGGGCTGAGAATGTGTGAGGCACCCAAGGTCACCTAGTGGGTTTCCATGTTTGAGCAGGGAATCGAACTCTGCTCTCCAGGGTTGCAGTCCAATGCTCAAACCACTACACTGTATGGGTATAACCCACCATTTTTCATTCATTATATTTCTAAAGATGCCAGCTGATTCTGCATCAGGAGTGGGGAAGGTGCATCCTACCAATTGTGAGACCCCATTTTTGTGGCCCAAGAGCCTCTAGAGCCCACCAGCCAAATATGCAGTTAGAGCCCAGGCAGCACCAGTAAATGGAAATATGGCTTGCTGTTGACATCTAGAATAAATTGTGACAAAACAAATTCTCTTGTTTCTCCAAACAGGCTTCTCTTTTTGTCCAGTTGTCTTCCCTCTGCTTCCTTCTCCCCTTTCTCATTACTTATCTCTTTCTTCTTCTCTCCACGTGTCTTCCTGCAAACATCCTCTGCCTCTTCGCTTTCTGTCTTCCCACACTTCTCTCTATAAGCTTCTCTGTGCTCCCTCATTTCTCTCCAGCCCTTGTCTCCACTTCTGTCTGCTTCTTTCCTCTGCTTGCTTGAAAGCACTCTTTGCAGGCTTCTGTGCTTCTCTTTTGCTCCGCTTGTCTTCTCCCTTCTTTCTCTCTCTTCCTCTGTCTCTGTTTCTGTTTCTAAAGGACCTCACATGAAGTCTGCATAATGTGAGCCAGTAAGAGAGCAGTGTGTGATGTTTACAACCCATTTTCATTTTATTATTGTGTTGCTGCTGTTTTTGAGATAGACGTGTTCTAGGTAAGATTGGTACGATTTTCAAATTCTGAAGGACAATTCAGACAATTTAGGTGACATTTATTTGTTACCTATATGTTCCATGTATATATTTTATTTCTTCTAAGGAGATAAAAGCAATATACTTGTTTCTCTTCCCTCATTTCATGCTGGCAATGATACTCTGAAGTGGTCATAGCCCAAGGTCAGCAGTCAAGAAGCTTCATGGCTGAGTGAGGATTTTAAACTTTGTTCATTCCAACTCTAATCACTATATACACTGTCTCTCTCAATACACTAGATACTACATATACTACATATTTTTTTGTGTGTATGTACAACTCATGTAGCACTATGCAGGCCCAATCCCTAAAGTCAAACACAGTGGTGGATCTACTGTAAACAGTGCCTAGGGCAAGCGTGGAAGTTGCACCCCTACATTTTAACCCTTACTCCACCCCCACATGCATGGCTTTTTGTGCCCCCTGGCATTGGCGCCTAGGACACATACCCTACTTGCCCTACCTTAGATATGCCTCTGGTCAGACAGTGCTTAACATCAGATGGCTGACTTGTGAGATGCAGAATGGAAAACTAGACAAATGTTTGCTCTGGTCAAGCAGAGCTCTTCTTAAATTCATTTCCTCTTTCTACATCCCTGCCCTGGCTGCACTACTTTTTTTACATGTTGTCTCCAGCCTAGATGAAGAATCTGTTAAATAAATTTCAATGTAAATAGATTTCTTTTGTCAGAATAACAGTTACTTTTCTGTTGCTCATGTTGTTGAAATTTTATTACTTATCTTGTGTTGCTCTTTTGTCTTTAGTCCTCACATGGCCATCCAAGCTTGGGTTTGGTTGGCCAGTTAAAACCCACTAGCTGTATAAATATCTTGTTCTTGGGAGAAATGAAAACGGCTAGAACTCTGAAACTGGCAATTTCTTCTAGCCCAGGCTCAAGGATGTTTGAAATGTCTCATATCCTGCACATTTTCTCTGTCCTCTGATTAGATCTAAGGCATTTGAGGTGGAGCAAAGATACCGTGTTTTCCCGAAAATAAGACATACCCATAAAATAAGCCATAGCAGGATTTCTAAGCATTTGCGGAATATAAGCCATACCCCGAAAATAAGACATAGTGATAGGCGTGGCTATGCAGCGTACCGGTGCGGGCAGCCCCATCAACAAGGTCGGCTCCCCCTGTCAGGTCCCGGTCATTCTGTGCGTGCTACAAGCTAAGGCATAGAGGGAGACAGGGTAGAAGCAGCAGGAGGAAGAAGGGGGAGCGAAAAACCAAAGGTTCCCAAGTTTCGCAAACTTTCTTTTTCTCCTCCCTCCAACCCCTCCCTCGCAGAATCCATCCTGGATATAGAATTCCTTTGGATGCTTTCCTTTAGTCACTCCCCCCCTCTTTCCACTGTACACTCCGGACCCCACCTCTCCCCTCCCACTTCCCTCCCCTTTACACAACTTTGTAAGACAATCCCCCCCCGGCGTTCCCCCCTTTGTGCTCTTGAATCTAGCGAAGGTTAAGGAAGGAGAGGGGAAAGCCCCAAAACAGATCCAGGAAAGGAGACCCAAAACAACGCGCCAGCCCGCCCGATCCTCCCAACAATTGGAGGGGGCGAGGGAGGGATTACACCACCATGCTGAAGCCGAGAGTAAGGACGTTTGGGGAGGGGAAGGGAATCCTGCTTGTTTGCAAACACGACGGTGGGCGGAGGTGGTCGAGACGAGTGGCGTTAAGGAGGAACTGCAAGGAAACGGGCTGCCAAGGGATTGAGGCGGAGGAGGGAAGGCTGGACTTAACTATATTTGAATAAATGTAGATTGTTGTTGTACCATACTTAATAAAAATAAGACATCCCCTGAAAATAAGCCATACTGTGTCTTCTTGAGGAAAAATAAATATAAGACAGTGTCTTATTTTCGGGGAAACACGGTACTTGTAAATTTTACTGTCTCCAGATCACAGTTCTCAGAATCTCATAGTCAGCCCTTCCAAAGTAACATTTCCATGGTCTAAAAATGGTATGCAAATGACACAATAATTTCTAGACAAGCACATGATGCAGATAATGTGAAGTAAAGCTTTTTGCAGTTATGTTAGCAGATACTTGGTCAATAATAAACTGACAGTGCTTAGAATGTATAGCCAGAAATTTCCAGTGTTAATTGTCAGAATCTGGATGAGAATCACTACTGTAGTGCAGTTTGCAAAGCAATAATTCAAAATGTATACTGTTGGTGATCATATAGGTTTTTTTATAATCCTGTTAGGATAGTAAAAGGGAACATGGCAGAAGTTTATAAAAACTTGATAAGTTCTTTATAGAGCTTATTAAAAAGTTTTAAATAAAAAACATGATTAGCTCTTCTTTTCACTTCAGAATGAACCATTTTGAAAAAAAATGAAGATTGAAGGTAGCAATTCAAGATTGATAAAATGAAGCATTTCTTTCCAGGTTGGGAAGGTATATATGAACCCTCAGAAAAATGTTGCAATGCCTGATGCCTGCTAATATAACTAGTTTTAGAAGGACTTCTCTAATTGCCTCAAAGATTTATTGGTGGCTGCTCCCAGTGCTGAGTCTTGCTTCTTTGTCACTGCAACCCCCTATTTTATACTTACTCAAAGGTAGTTCTATGGGGCCCACTCCTAGGGTACTGAATATGGGACTGCTGCCCAATTTGATTGGTTAAATTTATCATAGTACTACACTTCCCTTTCTCCCTACCCCAGTGTGTGTTGTAGATATTTATTCATTTCTCAATCTGCAGGGTTATATTGATTGTGAGAAGAGTTGACCACAAACTGATAAAAAACACTATTCCTCTTCCTTCTTAATAAAGCAAAACAGATGGTCAAAATCCAGATGTAAAAGAATAATGAACAGCCAACTAGTCGAGCAGACTAGTGTGCCTGCTCTTTCTTTACTACCTTGACTCAAAAGATTGAGAATCTTTGATGATGAATTGTGCTCCAGTACTGAAGAAACCTGTCAGCAGTTACCTCTCCTGATGATATGGCAGGATAATAGGCTTTCTGTTGTTCTGATGAAAATATTGTGACATCTGAAATTCAGAAGCTTGTCTGAACTCTGTGTGATGAAACTGAGGTTTCATAGGATTGCAAATGCCAAAGCACTGTGGAAATCTCTCATATGCCTGTGTAGCATTGGGTGGCCTTTAAAAAAAAAACTCACCTAGTTAAGGATATTTACCTCTCTCTTGTGACCTTCTGTGAGATGATTACACTGCAATGGTCAATGATACATCAGGGGGTCTAACATGATCTGCCTGTGATGACAAGCCAGCAAAATGATTAGAAATCCTCTATCTCAAGAAACCATATGGTGGGTGATATGAAAGCACTTAAAAAAAAATCAACTATTTCTTAGAGATGCTCTTTTCCTGGAGATTCTCTTTAATCTTTGACCTGATCTGCAAGGAAGGATCATTCTGGCTGCCTTCCTGAGAGGTTTTTGTGAACTATAATAAGGTGCTTGCAATCAATCTAATGTCTACACCAAAGCTTGTATTTACACAAAAGCTTGTATTTTGTTTTCAGATGTAGCTATATCTGACATATGAAGAAAGTGATCAGACCTTTTGCAAATGCATAGTTGTGACCATAACTTATTGAATCAAATGGAGCAGTGCCTTGGATTTCTCAAATCAGAGTTCAGCCATAATCCTTCATCATATATAAGTTTTTCTTTCCCTGTGTTTTTTGGAAGGCACACACACACGCATATACACATATACAGGGATGTGTAAACATGATTGCCTCCACTGTAACATTCTTATTCAGTATACATATACACAGACATGGCCTGCATGATAAATATTGTTGTTCTTGTTAAATGTCATGAAGTAAACTTCAATGTATAGCGACCCTATATCCACCAAGTCACTCTATCATTAGTAGCCCTGCTCAGGTCTTGCAAAACTAAGGGCTGTTGCTTCTTTGATTTAATCTATCCATCTGTAATGTGGTCTTCCTCTTTTCCTGTTGCCTCCTACCTTACCAAGTATTATTATCTTTTCTAGTTGAGTCATATCTTCTCCTAAACTATGACAGACTCAATATAGTGATCATGGCTTCTAGGGAAAGTTCCAGCTTGATTTGCTCTAGGACTCATTCATTTGTCCTTTCAGCAGCCAACAGTAGCCATAGAACTCTTCCCCAGCAGCACATTTCAAATGAGTTGATTTTCTTTACATCAGCTTTCTTCACTGTCCAGTTTTCACAACTGTACATAGAAATTGGAAATATCATGGTATGGGTCATCCTAAGGTTACTCTTCAAGAATATAACTGCCTTACCAAGTCTGAGGGCCTTTCTGCACCACAGTGTTATAGTGCTATTATTCCACTTTCAGCATGCCATGGAATCCTGGGGTTTGCAGTTTAGGGAGGTGTATTTAGAATTCCCAGCCAGAGAGCTCTTTGGCATCAGTGAGCTACAAACCCCAGAAGTCCACAGGATATTGAAAGTGGTATAATAGCACTATAACAATGTAGGGCGAAAAGGCCCTTAGTGCTCCTCTGATTTCATGACTGCAGTCTCCATTCTGATTAATGATTGGGCCAAGATATGGTAAACCTTGAACTACTTCAGTGTCGTCGTCATCTACTTTAAGGTTACATAAGCCATCTGTGGTCATTATTTTGTTTTCTTAATGTTCAACTGTAAACATGCCTTTGCACTTTCTGCCTTGACTTTCTTCAGTAATCATTCCAAGTCCTTGCTGCTTTCTGTTAGGAGTATGGTGTCATCTGCGTATCTTAAATTGTTGATGTTTCTTCTTTGAATTTTCACACCTCCTTTTTCTAAGTCTAACCTTGCACATGATAACACCCTAACCTTTATCACCCTGTTTAACTTACATGCTGAACATATCATATGATATGTTCAGCATGTAAGTTAAACAAGGTGATAAAATGCTGCCTTCCCTGAGTGTCTTGCCATTCTGTTTCTTTGTATTCTGTCCTGACAGTAGCCCCTGTTCTTCAATACAGGTTACATATCAGGACAACTAATTGTTCTGGTGTAGTCATTTCTTTACAAGCAATCCACAGTTTTTCATGATCTATACAATTAAAAGCTTTGCTATAATCTATAAAGCACAGACCAATTTTCTTCTTAAATTCTTTGGTGCACTCCATTATCCAACATATTTTTGCAATATGATCCCTAGTGCTTCTTCCTTTCTTGAACTCAGCTTGGACAGCTGGCATTTCTCACTTCATGTATAGTAAACGTCTTTGTTGTAGAATTTTGAGTATCATTTTGCTTGCATGGGAAATTAATGCAATGGTCCTGTGGTAACTGCAGTCCCTGCTGTCCCTTTTCTTGGGGATTGGAATGTATACTGTTTCCCATGCCTCCTTCTGCACAGTACTGACAAGTGTTAGCTATGGTTCCACTGTCACTGTTTCTGGGAGATACTCCTCCGGTGTCACCCCTATCACTGCTCCTACCCCGTTGTTGTTTGGCACATTAAATAATGCAATAGTAATGGCTGATCTAGTGATGACCTTGCTGTCGTGATTTACATGGAACCATTTGCTGAGCTGCCCATCTATTGTGTTATTGCTAGATACCCTGGAAAGAAAATAAATTTTATTGAAATACACAGTTTGAAAGTGGGATGGAAGCCTTCTATTTTTTTAAAATGTCTATCTTATTTTGTATTCCAACTGCACTATTTCAGAAATAACTCTCTTCTAGTAATTAAAAGAGATGTCATGTTCCCAACCTGTTTGTTCAATTTCACTGGGTTAACATGAAACATTACCCTGCCCTGGGGTCTAGATATTGATTACTTCCAACTGTCTGTCTACTGATATGGTTTTTGCTATGGAATAGACAAATGTGTTTACCACCATACAAAGAAACAGGTATGGATCCTACTTTCATGGCCATGACATTTTTTTTTTTAAAAAGGAGGTGTACAGGGTATTAGCTACCCTCCGCCATACATCAGTCTCTTTCTTACTCTCTCTCTCTCTCTTTTTTTAGTTACGATACTATCAAACTGTTCCTTTTCCTCTCTCTTTGAATCAACAAGTCCCAAACCAACACCAAATTGTCATTCTGTGAAGGGGAAGTTATTTCTTTGGAAATAGAAAGCAAGTTTCGTGCAATTATTATTAAAGTTTTTACAACTGAAAGATAATCTGCAGGTAGAGCTGAGATGGCTATTTTGCTGGCTGTTAAAGAGTTTATAATACATTAAATTGACTCCAATGGGTTTAATTTTTCAGTGCTTTTACAACCACAAACCTTTCTTATTGAGAAGGTCAATAGGCACAATTTGAAGTCTTGTAAATCACAACCTCACTATGCCTGTAATACCTAATGTGACCCCTTTCACAGACCTTAAAAATTATAAAGCCCAGCACATGCTGTATATCAAACAAATAAATCAGGTGCTATAAATATAGGCTTCCCTTTAGCTCTAGACAGTATAATTCACTCACATTTCCCATGTCTGAAATTGTTTTTTGGCTTCTCAGGCAAGTTCCATTTTTGTATTCAGAAAGCAGGATGCCTGCGTTTAATCTTTTTAAAGCACTTAATAGAACCAAAGTCACCTGAAAGCAGATTCTTTGCACGAAAATGACCCTACTTAAGGCTTTAATGAGAACAAAACATGAAAGAAATGAAACAATTACATAGCAATCTTTCTTAATATTTTATTTTTAATGTTACTATTTAAAGTTGTGGTCACTATTGAAGGAAAAAGAGGTGACGGGAATTAAAACACTCAAATGACCTAATTTTCTATTCCAGTGTCTCTGGTATAATATTTTATGTGTTAACATTTATAAGAGAATCTTTGTATGCAGACACCAAGCAATACAAGTATAGCAGCCTTTTATGTGGATTGGTTCAGGGAATTAAATTCTCCCACTCTGCTATTTGTTTGCACCAGCACCTGCCACTTGTATTGTAAATCTTCTCTTACAGTATTCTGAGTAAACTTCATACTTGGCTGAACAAATAGGGACAATTTAAGAGCTTGCTAACATTTTTTTTTACAAAAAATACTCTAGGACTTAATCCAAGGCCACACAGCCTAGCAGTTGCTTGTTGCACTGGAAAACCTACTAGAGAGCCTACCATCTTTTGTTTGTTTGTTTAATGCTAGTAATATTTTCCAACCAAATGCATCTTCTCCTTCTCTCTCCCTCAAACTTTATTCTCTCAAAGTGTAGAATGGGTGCAAACCTGCCAAAATAGATAAAATTTGTGCTGCTAATTTAGATTGAGGATTAGTTTCTTAAGCAAAAATTTAATCTGAAGGCTTTAAAGACTAAACAAAAGTTTAATCTGAAGTTTTAAGAAGGCTCAAAACTCCTCTTGTACCTCACAGGACTAAACCCTTTCCAATCCCCAGATTAAACCTTTGCTTGCTTTTGTGTGCTTTGAAGTCATTTCTGATTTATGTCAACTTTAAGGCAAACCTATCACAGGTTTTTCTTAGCAAGATTTGTTCAGAGAATGTTGGCCTTTGCCTTCCTCTGGTGCTGAGAGTGTGTCACTTGCCCAAGGCCACCCAGTGGGTTTCCCTAGTTGAGTGGAGATTCAAACCCTGTTCTCCAGCATCCTAGTTGGGCTCTCAAATCTTTGCTATCTCCTATGGAAACTGAGGTTTTGTATCACAGGATTGGGTAATACTTGAACTAGAAGTCTGATAGATGTGTTTGCAAACTTTGGTTGGTACTAAACAGACCACCCCTTTGCACAGGTTTACAGCAGTTTTTATCCTCCCTCACCTATAATATCACTTTTTTTTTGTAAACCTTATATAGTTCTTTGAACCTCCCAGCTCTGGTGACCAAACTTTTATAACCTCAGCCAAGAGATTTCTGAAAGTATTATGGAAATGAAAAAGTTTGATAACTTGTGACCTTACCGTGGTTGGTGGAATCAAACTCTAATCTGTTCTGGCCAATATCTGGAGGTCCAGAAGTTGTGCACTCCAGCTTTACAAATACAGAGGGAAAGAGAAGACAAATACACTCTCTCTGTCCTCATCTGCCTGGAGTAGGGAAGGTCTTTTGTCCACTGAGGGTTTTCTCCATGATTTTAAATTCTAAGCCTCAAGGAAAACCTCTAGAAACAGGAAGTTGTTCACTGTAGACACTCACTTTGAACAGGAGAGTGTCATGGTCATTCTCCACATAACAAGGAACTCTAAAAAAATCCTATTTGTACTGAGATTGTCCACAAATAGGGAAAGTTCTCCTATTCAGACTTGTTGATCCCTACATAAGAAGAGTGACAGAAAAAGCAACGGAGGAAGGTGCTGCTGGCACGCTTCCCCCACCTTTGTAGGATAATTCAACATGCTTCCAAAATGAAAGAATAGAGCTTAAGTGTGCGGGACAGTCAGAGGCCAATGGGGGCGGGAAAGAGAAGGAGTAACTAAACTAGTGTGTGTATCCCTGCTCTTCTGTGTTATGCTAAGAGGCAACATCCTTTAATAATACCTCCAGAGGGCTATTGTGTAAAGCACTCCTTTAAAGAAACTGTTACAACTTGTACGCAAATACTCTGGGAATCCTATGTTGGAGGTTTGACCCTGGGTAGGAGGCAGATTGCTAAAAAGTGAGAGCTGTGTATCTGATATTTTTCCTAAAGCAAATGTTAATAATAACAATAATAACACTATGTTGTTGTTGTGTGCCTTCAAGTTATTACTAATTTACGACAACTTTCAGGTGAACCTATCATGGGATTTTCTTGGCAAGGTTGGTTGGCTGAGAGCGTATGACTTGCCCAAGGTCACCCAGTAGGTTTCCATGGCTGAGTAGGGATTCAGACCCAGTTCTGCAGTGTCCCTAATGCTCACATCACTATGCCACACTGGTGTCATCAATAATGATATAGTTATTGTTGTTGTTGTGTGCCTTCAAGTCATTTCCAACTTATGGTGACCCTAATGTGAACTGGGTTTTCTGGGGCTGACAGTGTGTGACGTGCCCAAGGTCACCCAATGGGTTTCCAGGGCCAAGAGGGTCTCCAGGGTTGAAAGATAACATTAAATAATTAAATCTGCCACCTCTGAAAAAATAGCATGCTAGAAATAGTATCCAACTATACCCTGATACTGTTATATTCTACTCAGTCCCATAGGAATACACCACAATGTATTTTATTGTCCTGGTTTATAAGACAAGCTTATAATATTGTACAGTGCTAGTTTATCTGATATTGAGAAGTACCAAAATTTTGTAGCTATTTCATGTGACACTGTTTCTTGTAGTAATAATTTATAAAACTGATCTATCAGAGCTTCTCTTTAGGATACTGACTTAACCATGCTTTGTTTCTGTCACTTCCATTCTATTGCGATATCATGGTGTAATATAAACTTCCTTTGTTGTCTTATTTTTGGTTATTATGAAATTAAGAAGAAGACCAGTAATGCTTCTCTGCTTGATCCAGCAAGGTTTCTGTAATCCCGGTTTTCATCAACTTTTGCTGTGTTTTTTTTTTTAAAGCTACCAAACCCATTTTATGTTATAATATTTAACTTTGTTATGATGGTTGTTTCACTTGTTTCTTTTTTGGTGACTTGACTTGGGAAAACAGATATTAGAGGCAAGATAAACTTGTATAAAATAAATTTAAATACCTACATTCATCTGTCACATTTGTATATAGCTATTTGCCAGAGCGCCCAGGGCAATACCAACAGCTGAAGAAGTTTGCAGGGTGGATTGCCAAACATTACACGTCTCATCCAGACCATAAACTAGAGGTCTCACATCTTTCCTTTTCAGGAAAAATACCACCCTATCAAAAATAGTCTGATTACCTGTTGCCACCACCATTCCACATAATTTGATGTAGCTATCTGATTTCTGTTGAAATCAGTAAGACTAAATTATTTTAAATTCAGTAGGTATGGATTAGTTTACCTGCTGGAGAATAAATCCTACTGAATGCAACAGGAATTACTTTTGAGTGAACATGCATACAATTAACATCTTAGTTTATGTTTTTAAAATCTTAGGTGAAGTGGACAGGCTGTTATATTATTTATATTTTGTTGGATATCGACTTTGTCATACTCTAAGCAGCCCAACTGAAAGCAATAGGTTTTAAGTGATTTGTTCAGTGGGTCTCCTCTCAACACAACTTAGACTGGATCTAATCCACTAACATAAGTTGCCCAAAGCATTTTAACAGCTGTGAATAGCTTCCTTCTTTGCTATGGACCTCAGTTAAGCACTAATTTATACATAAAAATGTTCTTGAGAATCTTGCTTTTATTATAACAGCATACTAAGCATAACGGATCATACAATAGCTCTGAATTGTTTGTGAATCATAAACTCACAGTATTCCAGTTCCTTTGTCTGAGCATATAAATAGGAAGGCCTGAATATTTTCTCTTTCAGAAGTCAAAGGAGTGCATTTTCCTTTATGAAATCTATCTATGCAAAAACGCAATAAAGATGAATAATATTTACTCTCAAACATTTTCAATTTTCAATTTGATATTGAATATATATTGAATACCAGTGTCACACCATCTATAAGGTGACTGCATAAAGAAGGTCACAGAAGTACCTGTTATTTCCAGCTTTTTTGTTTAGTTGGTTTTTAAAAATGCTTTCTACTGATATGAAATTTTATAAGCTGAATATTTTTTCAAATTAACATTTCTGAGCCCATTGCCTTTGAATGACATTTGCAGAATAGAAAATGAAACCTGTCCCTACTCTGGAGAGAGCATAGAAAAATGACAAGATTCTTACTAGGAAAGAGAAAGCTGATCTGACCCATCCAGTAAGGTTAATTAGCTAATTACGTGATTTCCAAACATGCTTCACCGCATGAACTGACCTGCCCTCACTTCACACTAACTAAAAGGATGGTAGATGTTAGAAGAATTTTGTTACTTAGAAAATGCTGTATTGATTGACTATAATTGTCTTTAGGGACAATCCAACAAGTTTAATCAAAGTGCCAGATCCCCAGACAATGTGGAATGTCACACATATGTTCCTGGGACCATGATCAGATAGTAATTTAATTTTTTTAATGGCTTAGTGCAGGATTCATGTGTGACCCTGATAAAACCGTCTTATGACATTTCAAAAAGCCTTGAAATGCAGTTCTTTTATTATGTCCTGTAATAATGAACTCAGGCATGAGTGCCACCAGGTATGCAGTAGATTGGGCCCAGTGAGAAATCTAATATATAAAAGTCAAAGTTTTTGAGCTTATGAGTTTGTTTGTGTCAGGCAGGCAAAGACCTCATATGATTATCTGTGTCAGGCGAGAAGACCTCATATGTTGACTGCCTGTGAAGATTCTATGGAATCCAGGAGTTGGCAGTTCAGGGAGGGGCCTTTAGAATTCTCAGCCAGAGAGCTCTTGGGCCTGGCTGGTTGCTATGGAGACGAGGCTTAGCAGCAAGGCGAAGGCCAGGGTATTCCCTCAGAAACTGAACATCTGTATGCTGACAACTCTGAATACAGATTGGATTGGGGAATATGGGGAAAATTACAGGTACTGGAAAATACAGTTTGGGGAATTAGAGACACAGGATCTCAAATCTGTGTATTTCATCCACATCTAATTCCTAAGGTAATATAAAGTAATTCCTAAGGTATTTCTAACAAGTGTTACCGATGAGAAAATAAAATCCCAGGCAATGCCAGGTAAATATGCTAGTGGGAAATAAATATCACGATGAGGGAAGCCTAGAGGTTTGCAATATGAAATATAGGGCCTTTCCACCCTCACTGTTATAGTGCTATTATTCCACTTTCAACATCCTATGGAATCTTGGGGTTTGCAGTTTAGGGAGGAGCGTTTAGAATTCTCAGACAGAGAGATCTTTGGCCTCAGTAAACTACAAACCCCAGAATTCCACAGGATGTTGAAAGTGTACTAATAGCACTATAACAGTGTAGTGTGGAAAGGCCCATAGTTTTTCAAATGACATCCTTACAGAACACTCTAATGAGAACTGAGTTTGACCACAGCCAGGCAATGTTTTAGTGGGTGGTGGGAGGTGGTAAGAGAAGAAACACAAGGGTTGAGGGGAGGGTAGTGAATTGGATTGCCAGATCAGGACAAGGATTTCCAGGCCCCATGATTTCAAGATTAAAACCTGAGACCTAGGAGTACCTTCTTGTGATGTCACAGGGGAGGATTTGGTGATATTCCAATACTACAAGGGGTAGCACCTAATGATGCCATTAAGTATGATACCATATGTACCAACCATGGTTGTGCTGACTGTGCCATTGAAACAAAATAGATCAAGTGTTGCAAATGATGAAAATATATGTACACGCAGTCTTGGTCTGATATTTCTCCCCTGATCCTGAGGACTGAAGAGCCTGAGATTCAGCACCAGGCCTTTGAAATCTGGCAATCCTAGGACTGAAACAGAGGGAAATGGTAGGTTGTGACTTTGAACAGTGCAAAATTTTATTTCAACTTCCACTTAGCAGTACTGGATAACCTTTGGCTCTCCAGAAGTTTTGGCCAACAACTCTCCGCAGCCCTATCCAGCATAATCAGTGGTAAGGAACTGTGGGAAATGTTCTCCCAACTGTCTGGAGGGAAAATTAAAGGAGCTGGGCTTCTTCAACTTCATGAAAAGAAGACTGAGGGGTGACATGATTGTATCCTTTAAGTATCTCAAGGGCTGTCACAGAGAGAAGTGGGCAGGTTTGTTTTCTGTTGCCCCTAAGGATGGACCCCAGGTCTAATGGTTTTAAGTTATAAGCAGATGCATTTTGATGGCACAGTGGAAGAAATTTCTTGACAATAAGAATTGTTCCATTGCTGGACCAATCGCTCAAAGAGGTGGGTTCTCCTTCTCCAGCTGTCTTCAAAAAGATATATACCAGCAGGGAATTCTTTAGCTGGAAATCCTGCACTGAGCAGGGACATGATAAACCATGAGGTCCCTTACGGTTCTATGATTCTATGGTTCCGTGAGGATCAAGATGTGAGAAAGTTCCTCTCTAACAATTGACAGATGCCTTCTGGATCAGATGCACAGTGCAATCCTAAGCATATTTACTCAGGGAACAGCCCTATTTAGGGCTGAGTAAAAATGGCATTCACAGATATTGTATCCTACTTTCAAGCAGTAAAAGGAGGTGATTGTAATGGCACTAGATTTCTACATCTGGCCCTGACACTCAGGAAATGGACCTTGCCTCAGCAGGAAGGGGAAAGAATCTCAAGGCAAAAGTGCTTCCTTGAAACTCATACGCATATATGTTTTTTCTTATTAGACTGTATGTTTTTTAATTGAATTGCATACTCTGAGCAACTATGGTTGATGCTTTGTATACCATGCTTAATGACGTCTTCAGCTCTCAGACGTTGGCAAAAAGATATCAGGGCCTGGAACAGTCCTCACCTGGCAACCCTAGGGACTATGACAGTTACCATTTTTATTTCAGCTCCTTTTGCCTCTAAAGGAGGGTGGAGATAGCAATTTCAGAATAAATTCAAATACATAATGACGTTGTTTGAAGTTGGTTGCAACAGGGAAAGACTTTTTTTTCTTGTTTCTGAATATTTTCTGGTAAGATCTGAGATTTCTTTCCTCTTGGATGACCACATCCAATGAGAACTCCATTACTACTTTCATCTATGACATGAGGTGTGTACCTCTGTGCACATCTCTGCACTTAAACTAGTATCCCTGTGTTGCTCAGTCATATCTTTTGAATTTTTCACAGACTACTTTATATGTTGAATTTCTAAAAAATTAGTGCCATTCACACTTATGGTTTATTGCATTCTCTTCATTATAGAGCTTCAGAAAAATTACTGTAAAACTTGAGCAGATGAAAAGGTAAGGAGAGGAAATAATTACACTGTCCTGATGCTTACACAGCTTGCCTGCTTGTGATGGCTGGGATATTTTGGGAGTTATAGTCAAAAAAATTAACCTCTCCAGACTCTAAAGAAAAATTCCACATGCAGATTTTCTCCAGGACCTTGAGCATTTACAAGGCGGCAGGGGCAGAGTCCCCATTGGACCTATAATTATTGGAGTGACTTCCCACATATAAGGCATGAAGGAGACTTAGATCAACTGACATAATTCTGCCTGGTGCTTACGAATTTTAGTGTCACAAATTCTATCTGTCAATGAGCTTCATGATATTACAACATGCTATACATTATATCACCACAGACCAATAACCGCAGCACTATTTCCTGATACAACCACAGGAAAACAGGTGGTTTTTACCACAGTCCATAGATTTTTCTACATGCGACACCATAGCTGTAAATTCAGTGGAAGAAGGTTAACAGTCATGACAGTACCACATTGTAAGATGGCCCTCCTCCTTTCTATGCTGGATTTCAAATATCTACAAGTGTATGCTCCAAAATATGAGGTGCTCATAGTGAAAATGCCCTCATTATTACCCAGAACCAAAATTAGAGTGGGGAACTTGGTTTTGCTCAGGGATCAAATCCCAATTTGGAAAAAGTTTTTGGATATTAACATTCCAACAGTGAGTGGAGATCAGTAAATAGAGCTGGTCCAAAGCAAAGCAGGCAGGGTCAAATGTGATTCTTTTCAACTTGGATGTTTTTCACCAAACATGTGACCTGCCTGCCTGCAAAGCACAACCCAATTCCATGTGATAGCTTCATGACTGGAAAGCTTAATTCAGTTCAGTACCACAGCCTCTAGGAATTCAAATTCCCTCTTAAATCTCCAATCACTCATCAGAAGTAACAGTAGAAAAAGCATATGGCTGGTGGTTCCTCATTCTTGCTCTAAATAAAATGGAAGAAACAACCATAAATAAGTTATTTATAATATTTCTGCTTCATGCATATATGATGTAGTGATGGAACACTCAAGTTCTCCCTTATACCACAAACTTAATATATTTTTATTTTATGCATTAGTTAAAATATTTATATTCCACCTACAAGATCTCTGGGCAGTTAATAATGTACTCTATTGAAATAATTTAAATAATTTTATAGTTTGAATCAGTGAAAATTTAAACTTTTAAATTTAAGTGTGTTTTAAAACATGTATATGTACAGACTTGGATAAAAAGAGTATGTCCAAAGTCTTTAAATAAAAAGTCTTATTTTAACTTAACATCAGAATGAAGCCCATGTTAGTGCTAATCAGAACTTCAAGGGCAAAGTATTCCATAACCACGGCTGTCTCCTACGTCTTCACTCAGTCTATTGCTCTGAGGAACACAACGGAGAGTATCAGATCTCAGGCAGGCACGTATAGAAGTCCACCTTCAACTATTGAGGTCCCAACCAATTAGGTTTTAAAAGTCATTACCCTCATCTTAAATTCAGACTGGAAAAAAATGTTGACAGCTAGAGAAATTCCTTTGAAATTGGTGTTACAAAGTGTATGTAGGAATTTCCAGTCAACAAACCAGCTGTTATGCTTTGTACGCTTTGTAAGGAAAGTTTCCAAGTCACCTTTGACAGCAGTTCCACACAGAGTACATTGCAGTAGCATAAATCTGGAGGTTCGCAGCACATGAACTATGAACAGTTAGGTTCTTCTTGGCTACGAAAGGCTGTAGCTAGTAGCCTAGTTGCAGCCTTAGATACTTCAAGCCATGAACTCCATCTGGGCCTATAGTAATTGATCTAGAAGTAATCCCAAATTGTACATCTGCTCCCTCACATAAGGATCACTGTTCTATCTAGAACAGGTTATTTACTCAGTTTCTGGACCCATCAACACAGTCTTCATATTATTGGAGATTTTGCATCAGTTTATTGATTTCATCCAGCCCATTACAGCACCCAGACACTGGTCCACAACCTGCACAGCTTCAGCTGACTCTCCTGGCCCAGCTAGAGTCTACAAGAGAAGAGGCAAATAGCTCTGCATTGGTGAGATAACTGTAGCCAAGGCAAAGGCCATAAATCCTGGAGCATGCTTGCCTGTGAGACTCCATATGGCAGAAGCACAGTCAAGCCGGTCTGAGTTCTGAGGTAAAGCAGTTTTTTACCAGCCAAGGTGAGGATCCAAGAATCAGGCAGTGTCATCAGGCAGTCCAAGATCAAAGAGCTAAATGAGCTTTGAGCAGATCACAGGTACACAAACTGGAGGCAGCAAACAAAGTCACAACTAGCTCTTACAGGGTTACAGCCAGCTACCAATAATTAGAAGTACTCCTCCTGCTTGTCAAGGTCAGAGACCCAGGCGGCAAGCCAGCCTGGAAAAGGGAGAGGGAGACATAGCAGAGTCCCACCAGGAGGAGTCAAAGCAAGCAATTACTCATAGGCAGCCCATTTACCTAAGCCTGAGCAACAAGCAAAAGCCATAGTCAGAGTCCAAAATCCAGGGAACAGGAACCAGGAGATCAAACCAAGGTATCAGGAGCCAGGTGCTGGAAGCAAGGAGAGGGCTTATAGAAAGTTTGCCACAAGCAAAGGAAAGCTTCCAGGCAGGCAGTCATGTAGCCCAGACACAGGTGTGGCCGGTCACCGCTTCTTAAACTTAGCCAAGGAAGCCTCCCTTTGCACAGCTCTCTTGAGTCTCCGCCTTGATTGGGGGCTGATTGACACAGGCTCCAGGGCATCCTCCGGATCACAGCTGGATCCCTGTTGCCCTAAAGGAGCAGGCAGAGGAACGTCCAAGCCTGCTTGGTCCATGGCAGCAGGGGGAGCTCTTGAGCTGCAGGACTCATCTCCACCCTGAGCCACAGGGACCAGCAGCAGCTGCTGCTCGTCATCAGCAGCTCTGACAGGGGCTTCAGTTATCACACTGCTTTTTGGCAAGAAGCCTCATTGATCGTCTCTGTTCTTCTCTCTTCTCCACACATCTAGTTCATGGACTTGGAGACTGTGCTGCTTCCTCAGCTGCTTCTTCTGATAGATCAGCTGTTGGTGGGTTTTGGCCTGGTGGGTACTAAAGCTGCCCTTCAACGGGGATTGCTGCAGGGATTTCCTGAGTTTCAGATTCCAAATCTGAGTTCTGACTCTGGCCCATGACAATGACCCAGCACTTTGCTATTTATTTATTTTCTGTCTTGCCCTTATCCTGAATGGTACACAAGGCATCTTCATATTCATATTAAAGAAGGTGAGGAACAGTATGGAACCCTCTGCCATGTGACAGCTTAGTATCTATAGGAATTAACAGGAAACTTCCAGTGTCACTCTCTGGAACTGGTCATTTAAATTAGAGTGGAACTACCATAACAATAACAACTCTTTTTGGTGAGTACTTTTGTGCACAAGGACTTGATTATTTGCATAGAAAAAGGGAGAGGAAGATCACATGAGAGAAGAAACACACACAGAGTTTTGTTCCCAATTAAAAAACTGATGTATAATTATTTCAAATGAGTGAATTAGATTAAACATTAAATATAGTTGCCCTGCATAGTACAACAGAAATGGACAATTATTTATAAGGTATATATCATAAGAAGGTTGAAATTTGCATCTTACAGGCTCCTTGTTTATACAGCTGTGAGCAAGAAGCAGATGTGCAGAGGAAAGCCAATTTCCTCTGAGGAGGAGAAAATATAACATAGTAAACCTTGCTCTGCTCTTTATGACAGATTTTCTGGGGGAAAGCAGGGAAAGGAATCTTTAAAGATGTAGGCCACAGATCTTCAAGGCACTAAAAGTCATTATCTTCTAGTAGGACCAAATGTGCTGTAGAAGATTCCTAGTTGTTCCTCATTCCAAAGAAATGTTCCTTATTCCCAGGACACGATATCGCTACAGAATATAATGAATGCCCCTTATTTCAAAACTCCTCCAGTTTCATGGCAGCTTATTAAAATTTTGTTACTCTTGGGTGGAATTCAGTCTGTCTCCTTTATAAGAAATGCGCTTAGCAGTCTAACCCTTAAAATGAGTTTTAGTGACACACATTCCCTGGACTACTTGAACCCAGCTGTGCAACATTCCTCTACTTTCAGTCTGCTGAAGAAAATTGATAATTTTCTTTATGGAAAGGAATCCCAAAACATTTGATATTCCAGTTTTGAATATGTAAAAAGACATTCACCTGAATGTACCACCATAAAACAACTCAGAACTGGTCTGTCTCAAAACCAGTGAATTCAGCTGGTGAACATAAACATTCTTTTCCAACATTTTGAGCTAGCACAAAAACTCTTAGTTTTATCAAGTATGAATGCTTATCATTGGCTACTTTGAACTGTGACATCTCCAGATAAATACCCTTATATCCCTTACCTTTTCCAGTGTTTCTAGCCTAACCCACACTCTGCAATTGCAAGCTGAATGTTCTTATCTGGAGAAGGTTGAATTTGATAGAATTAGCAAACTTTGCATGGTTATACCCACTAATTGCTAGTTTGCATATTATTCTGTAGAAATTTAGACCCCAGAGATATTTATGATTACTTATTTTTTGTTGGCTTTTTTCCTCTCCTCATCTTCTTCATACATGTTCTCTATCCTGCAACAGTTTTCTCTCTCTTTTCCATTATACCATATGCTTGATTATGAACAAGTAATTTTTAAAGGAAAGTTACTTTCATGTGTTTTACAAAGAAGAATTAAGCCTGCTTCTTTGTTTCTTAAACCCTCCATGGGCAAGTGTGGGACTGGGTGCTGTTCAGCTTTTGCCTTGGCAATTTGATTACTGTCCTGGAGAGTCGTCACTATCTCTTGTGTATATTAACAGAACCAAGGCCATGTTAAATGCAGGGTATCTAATTAACTTGCCCTTATTCATGTAGCTTATTTGGTGCAATTACAAGTCTATAAATCAAGGGTCCTTTCTGCACCTTATCTATTTCCAGAGTCATCTCAGAATCGTCTCACCAGTGGCTTTGCTGGGATGAGAACACAGACATGAGCACTCTCCTCTGCACTGGCTGTCTCTCTCCTGAAGGAAGTGCGATGGACATGCCTCTTCCTTCCGCAGTGCAGCTAGGCATTTTCCAGGCTGCACTGGAGCAGGAAGTATCTCCATCGTGTTTCTGGGGCTTCTGTAGGCCAAGTAAGTGCTGGATGGTCATGCAATTGTGGGTCATTTATGGGGAAACCTGTCAATGTTTTCATCTGTGATTGTACCACCTGGCAACAGGAGAAGTGTGGGACTGCAACAATGTCATGCAGAAGCATCGTTGCAGTCCCGCTCCTCTCCTGTCCTCATGCCAGGATGGGAGGCTCCTGCAGAAAGGGCCAAGGACCTCAAATGGAACACTCAGTCAAAGCAAAATAAAATGTGTACATTGTGTATATATGATTTCAATATACACTGCTGTATGGGTATTTCTGCTTAAGAAGCAAGATATAAAATATTTCATTTTCAGCATTTGACCAGAATTTTCCACATTTGGCCAGAATTCCTTCGAGGAAAAAAGATAAACAGATGTTGACTGTGAATAATGTGGTTAGCAGAGGCAAAGCAGACAATCACCATTGAAAGAAGACCCATGTTCATTCATTTTATTATGGTATAACCACCCTGCAAAGCTTGTAGAAGTTACTTTTTTGGACTACTGGTCCCTGAATCTCCTCTCTAGCATGGCCATTGGCTATGTTGGCTGGTAGTTAAGTATAAAGAAGTAATGCTTACAAATTCTGCTGCCCTGCTTCCATTTTGTAATTGTGCAATTCAGCCACAGCTGCTGCTTCTGGTGTAAGCCTGCTTTGAACTTCTGTTCTATTGCTCAGACCTAGCTCTCACCAACATGCAGTGAGTACTCCCATAATTTCAGTGTGTAAGATTCTGAAAGACAGAATGTTTCCCTAATAAATCAAACTGAAATTTTAGAGTGCACTCTTCAATTTCTCAAATCTTTTGATGCTGCAGCATATAAATTAAATGTCAGATTTCATCTTAACTCTTCTGGGTTGAGATGAATTGAATGCATTTAGTAACTAACACATCAACTTTCCATTCTCAAGTTAGCCACAAACTTTCATTGGCCAATAGCAGTGCTAAAAGGTTGACCTATATTTGCCAAATGAGACTGGCATTCCTACTTTTTCTCACTTGCTGTATTTTAATTAAAGCTATAAGGTCAAGTCAACAAGATTGAAACTGGTGCATATTTCTTGCACTCAACCATCTTAGCCTTTCTTGGCCATTTCTCCCCTTTTCTGAACTATGCATGTCAATATATGGACATATTCAGTAAAGTGCCCTTGGGAAATAAAACAACATGCGAAACTCATTTTTTATTTTCCAGTAAACTTCACAGCGCTCTCTCTGATTCCATCCTTTCAATAGATACCTAGTTTATCTTATGTGTGAGGAATGACCTTCTAACCTATGTGTGACAGTTGTTTGGCTTTTATTAAGTGCCTTGTTCACTAGTAGCATTGGGGCATTACTCATAAATATGTGTGCTACTTCAGTGAAGCCATGGAGAATTACTTTTATATTGTTAGTGCAATTTGTTCCTTTTGCTGCATGTCATTTAAATATAACTTATGCCAGCTTGAGACCTTGCTGGTTTAATTTTCAAATAGGCTGTGAAAGAAAGTGTGGTTCCCCCACTTCCTTTAGATGGGTATTCTTTGGGATCTACAATTCTTGCTTTGAAAATACAACTGTATTATATGGTTTTTTTTAAATCACTCATATAGAACCTGGCAAATTTGAATAAATAATTGATATCTATCTGTCATTTGGGATAAAGAACAATACTGGTTTGCAGTGCAATAGTGTGGATCTCTGTCCAGAAGTAAGCCTGTTACCAGGCATAAGATTCTGGGGTGAAATTTCAGACTTAGGTGAATGGACATCTGTACCCATTGAGGGATATGAGACTTTTGCTTATGAAGCAGTAATATATGCTTATAAAATCAAAGATACTGAGTTTCCAATTAAAGTGCATTAAGTATACTGAAACAGATCATTAAAGGCTAAAGGAGTGTTCAAAACACAGCTTGCTCTAGGGGCCTGGCTAACCAATATATCCAAAGGGACCAAGAAGGGAAAAGTGAGTGTGCATGTGTGTATTTTATGATAGACAAGGAAAATGCTAGACTTGGAGAGGGGGCAGATGGTTGGTTATTTGCCACAGAACTGAGGTTAAGAGGGCCCTTCTGTATTATACAATTATAGCACTATGATTCCACTTTAACAAACATGCAACATCCTATGGAATCCTGGGGCTTGTTATCTGGTGTAGCACTGGAGCTCTTTGGCTGAGAATTCTAAATGCCCCTCCCTAAACTGCCAGCACCTCTCTAAACTGCAAACCCCAGGATTCCATAGGATGTTGAAAGTGAAATGATAGTGCTATAACAGTCTAGTGCGGAAATGGCCTGTGTGTCCCAAGGCTGCTTTGAAGAAGGGAGTGAAGTTATGGAGTAATAATGAAACATATCAAAAACAAAAAGAGGGAAGGGGGACGGGGAGATGGAGAGACCAGAAGGAAGCTAGCTACATTCAACAATTATTATTGCAAAATAATACAGCAGATAATATAGTGAATAGGACCCCCGTATTAATGAAAGGTGAAGAGATAAGGCCAATGCTGTAAACAAAAAGCCAGTTTTATGTAGATTAAGTTTTCAGCTAATTTATATTTCATGCTCTTTAATAAGTGACACCCAATGTAAATTATTCACTTCCCCCCTCACTGTACCTTATCAGTGTCTGCAAATAACAAACCATTCTGTTCTGCATGCAAGTTGCATCTTTTCATAAAAATTTCAGCGGCCTATGACTTACTAAATAAAGCTGTCACTCAAACCTTATTTCTTCTCTGAGCGCAAGGTATCAGAATGGACACTGAATTAAAGGCGCATATTGTCTTCATTTGATGAGGCCTCTGCAAGATCTTTGTTCTGTCACCTTTAATGGACTCTGTTTGAAGGACTTGCCATCTGATTTCTTATCAGATGCACAAGGAGTTGAATATTACAAAAAGCTGTTACTGGCCGCATCTAATTCCTGGCTTTGAAATCTTTTGCAGGTGTGAGATGAAGTGTGCCTGTGTTTGGAGTAAATGGAGATTTCTACGTTTACTTTTTCCTGTGGAGGAACATGAATATAAAGTTTATTTTTTTAAAAAAATGGAGTCAGCATACACACAGTTTTAGCACTGAGGTTCAAAACAGTAAGTTGTAGATAAAAATATGGTAAGTTGAGATCACAATACAGTATTTTACTCTTAGTGCTATTAGGACACCTTTCTTCCAACAGCCCAAATACTGGAAGCATGAAGTCTGATCAAATCAATGTTTATGGCCACTGAATTTGATGGCATTAAAGCAAGTGGCTGTATTGAACTCTTGAGGCACAGCAAGTGCAATGTACTCTGTCTCTTTAACAAATTTCTATACTGCCCACTGATTCCTTACGTACCTACCAACACCGGGGCACGTGCTGTCAAAATTGCAAACATTATTAATGAGGAAGAACACACAAGTTAGTAGAGACTGCAGCCGTTTGCTTTTGCTTGAACCTACTGGGAAAAGCAAGAGTGTGCCGCTCCTCTCCTCTCTGCCCTGCTGAGTTAATGGCGTTCAAATTCCTTTTGCACTTTGAACTCTGAATCGGAAGTAAACTGAGGACAAAGGGGGAAAGTGTAAGGAGGAGAGAGAAACTGAGACATTTTAAAAGCAGCTGATAAAGGCCCTTTCCGCACGAGGCAAGGGAATCGCTCCGTGCCGTTACCTACCGCTTTTTCTGTAGTCCGAAGCAATGCGGACTGTCCATGCCATTACCTACCACTTCTTCTGCGGTCCGAAGCAATGCGGACTGTCCCTGAAGCCCTTCCTCAGGGCTCCTCCTTGGTCCAGGGCGAATCGGAGCACTGCGAGGTCTGTAGATCCACACTGCTCCAGCTTCCAAAATGGTGGCTTCCGGCTTCCAAAATGGTGGCTTCTGGCTTCCAAAATGGCAGCTTCCGGTTGGTTGTGGGTCCCGACGAACCACTGAAGCTCACCATGCCTAAAGCCCGCCCTCTGCAGATCGCAGGCTCGCATTGGCGAATCTGCACAAGGGAGCAGGAATGCAATGGCGTGTTCCAGGAAAATAAAGACCTGTTTTTTGCGGTCTTTAGAAAACACGCTGGAGGACCACTTGGGATCGTTTTGAAGCGGACTGAGGTGAGGATCTCCGGTAAGTAGTCCACTCCTAGTCCGCTCCAAGGTGTAGACGACCTCCGTGAGAGGACGCACTGCCCCGTTCAAATTGCTTGGTGCGGAAAGGGCCATAGTGGGACAATCCCTACCAGATTGGGACAGTTGGAGAGTATGTCCTTAGCCTTTGAAGAACTGTAATGAGAGACAGAAACAGCCAACAGGTAGAGGGAGAAGTACAAGGCAAAATGGAGGTTTGGGCCTCAGGCTCCAAGGGGTCATTTTTAAGGTGAAAAACTGAGGAATCTAATTTACGAAAAGGCTTAAATGTCTGCTAAGTTTCTTTTCCAGACCTTTTACTATGTTGCTATTGCATATTTTGGGGAGGGGCTTTTTTATAAAAGTACACACACAAACACATCAGTAACATAACATTATGAACAAAAAGATAAATGCTGCCTTACTGAATGCTTTTATTTAATATCGATTTTCTTTATGGTAATCATAGCTGGAGCTTATAGGTATAACTGCATTTTACAATGTGGGCAACTTGTAAGATACAAAAATATTTGATGACACAAAGCTTATCACTGGATAATGCACACAAGGGGCTTTGTTAGCCACCCAGAGTTTTGCCTCAAGCTGTGTAACTTCTTCAAAGATATTAATTTCATATGTTAATGTCTGTATAATCAAAGGGTCTTATTTACAGACTGGGACTCACTTAATTTGCACACTATGCTTACCAGCAAAATTTTTATGTGTCAGGCATTAAATATACAACTTTGCTTCTTTATCATAAAAGCTTTTTATTTTATATGACGGTCAGCCAGTTTACTATGGGAATATGAATACACTAATAATAAAATCATAATAGCTAATGTTGAAAAACATTTCAGAAGGAAAGAGAGGCTAGAATTCTGTTGCTGTATGCATGCAGGCATAATATACATTGATAGGTCTCTTTTGAAACGGTGAATTCTCTTTCAGAATAATGATCTTAAACCAACAATGAAGCTCAGATCCCATATTATATGCACAAAAAAGCGTTCTCCAAAACATCTGAGGTTTTCTTTCTTGTTTTTGTGCTGAAAACACTATTATGCACAAGAAAATATAAAATATGTTTCTGAAAACTGGTGCGTGTGTATGAGAGAGAAATGTGTTTTATCCCACGAAATAATGTTTTTGTGAATAAAAGGTTTTTTTTTTTACAGAAGTAATTTGAGACATGTAAATTCTAGGCACAAACTGGGAAAAACTTACATATCCATGATATTCTTTCCAGCTGGGTTTCTAGAGTGCTGGAAACCCATTTTTCTGTCAGGAAATGAACAATAGGAAACAGTCATCCCATTCCTATGCTCTGTCCAGTTAGGGATACCAAATAAAGCAAAATGACTGCACATTACATAAGAAATGTCCATCTGTTGTAATCATGATCACATCATGTCTTCTGTGTTTCTGAGCTGACTTTCAAGCAGTCTACTTTCAGTATGTTTGCAACAATAAATTCCTGATATTGCAATGGCTGCTGTCATTGCAAGAGGTACCTGAATTTTGGGGTTCTCATAAAGTTTAAAATTTTGTGGAAATCTGGAGATCTTTTAATAGACCCTCCTTGCACTTGAGATGGGCTTTATGTGTGTGTGTGTGTGTGTGTGTGTGTCCGTCCCCAGCCAGTCTGGAGCTGGTAACTGACTGTCCTCCGTTACTGTTTTGAAAACCTAGCAAACTTACCAAGCTCTGATTAATCCAGTGTAGAAAGGCTGAAGGAATGGGTTGTGTTTAACCTGGAAAAGAGAAGATTGAAGGACTGATATGCACAATGGGACAACGATCAGAATGCTGCTGGTTCAGCTGGTAGAGCTACATTATAAGGGATGTAGGTTGTAAGAGGGTAGGTTTCCATAAATTTCTCTTAACAATAAGAGCAGGAGGACAATGCAACCAAACCAGTGAGTGTGCTATCATTTGTTTGAGATCTTTAATCAAAGACTTGATGGCTCTCTGTTGCTCTGGTTCTCAATCTCATGTGTCAAACAGAGAGTAGGACTAAATAACTAACAGAGACCTCTTCACCTCTATGATTCTTCAGTGCAGTCCTCTACTCCCCACAACATATAACCATGGATTTTCATGACTCAGTTGATATCAACTATAGTTAAGACTGGGGATGTGTACTTGTGACCTAGGATTTGTTGTTGTTGTTGTTGTTGTTGTGTGCCTTCAAGTCATTTCTAACGTATGGTCACCCTAAGGTAAACCTATCATGGGGTTTTCAGGGTCTGGGAGTATGTGACATGCCCAAAGTAACTCTATGGGTTTCCATGGCTGAATGGGAAATAGAACCCTGGTTTCCAAGGATGTAGTCTGATGCTTAGACCACTCCATCACGTTGGCTATCCATCTTGAAATCCAGATTTGAAATATTTGGTTATAGTTGAAGTAACACTGGTTATAGATATAAACGTCAAATTCTAGAGGAAGACTTGTGAATCTGAGAGGGAGAGAAAGAGATTAGTCTGTAGATCAGAGCTTTCCAAACTTCTCATGTTGGTGACACACTTTTTCGACATGCATCACTTCACAACACAGTAATTCAGTTTTACTAGCAAACCTTTATAAGAGATACGGATATATACATAAACTGTAATTATGAATTACAAGTAATGAGATTCTTAATTAGAAACTTATCCATTTTAGGGGTAATTTAACTGACATTTAAGTAACTAAACTTGAAAATAACAGCACTTCACTCCCACAGTGATAAAGTGAGAGAACAATCCCATGTGGCACATACATACAGATAGGCGGCTTTTCATCTAGTGACTGCGCCTTTTTACATTCGCGTCCACTGTTTCAACTTGATTGTGCATGTGCTATAGCAATCCAAAAGTGTATCTAGGGTGGGGTGGGCCTGCTGCCACCCTTGCCAGGGTCTTTCTCGACCCAGAGCTGTGGTGGCGACACATCTACACACTGCAGCCAACACACTAATGTGTTGTGACACACAGTTTGGAAAGCTCTGCTGTAGATACTGAACCATTCAAGTCATCCTGAATATTGTACAAGGAAGTATACAAACCCAGAGTGCAAATGAAGATACAGTAGATAAATATTTAGCTGTGTCAACAGCTGAAATAGAAACCCTGCAAAAAAATATTTAGATTTTAGTTTTATGAAATCATACATTCAGCCTCAAAATATACAAATGGTAGCTTTGTAAGAAATACAACTTTGCCCTCTCATTATAACTAAAGAGTTTCTGGGGGCAGAAAATAAAGCCATGAAGTTGTTTTATTTTTCAAAAAAGAAAAATTAAAACGGAAAAAGTCTTTCCTCAGGCCATTATAATGAAGAAAGTGTTCCAAATGTGAACTAATGAAGTACAAAGTAATGAATATTTAATTTGTATAATTTACTGAAGTGTGGTACAGAATCAGAGCGACATTCTTCACAAACATGATGTTCATTAAGTTCTTCATGTAGCTTGCCTGCAATTATTACCCTTTTTGGGGAATTTGGTAGTTAAAAAAAAAAAGGCAAAACAAGGGAGATAAATGTACTTGAAAAGTACAGGTTAAGGAAGAAACAGACTACCTGTTTTTACTCATAATATAAAAGAGATAAGCAGCCCAAAGAGCAAAGAAGAAAAATAGAAAAGCTAATAGAGGCTTAGCTTAGCAGGCTTTTTGCCCATCAGTGAAAACATTATTAAATTAGCTTTGCTGATGGAAGGAATCACACAAACCAGAACAGTGTGATGGCTTGGTGTGAGACTGTAGCAGTATTGATGGTGGGGAGATAAGTGCTACCAAAACTGTGCAGAATAAACACATCAGACAGAGGTGATCATATTTTTCCAGCTATTGATGTGATGTGAATTTTAATATGAGCATGGAGGAAAAATGAGCATCTAAACAGCACAAGACGCCCCTGAACAAACGGGCCTGTTCTCATAGGCTGCAGAAGGAATGGTAAATATCAAGCATAATTCTTTTCTTCTTCTTCTTCTTCTTTTTTTTTTTATTGAAAAGAATGGTGTTCTATCATGCAAGAAATGCTGAGCTTACCAAGTGTGGATCTCAGCATAATGTTATATATTGGCTTGAAAACAGCTTCATGTTTTAAACATAAAGCGGGCAAAGGAGAACACTGCCAAAATCCAACCATTCATACATCACGCACATTTGTCTCACATGAAATAGCAGACTAGTGGTGCAAAGTGGTTAGATTGTTTGAAAATACATGAAAATGGTCAAAAATATGTTTCTTGAGTGTCAGGAAATCTTGATGAATCTTTGCAGTTCAAGACTTTAATTCTGTACAAAATTTTCACCTTTTTTTCATTTTCTGCAGTTGAAACAACATTCACTGTGCAGATAGCAACATGTTCTGCAGAGAAATATTTTCCTCATGGAAAAAAGCTGTTTCATGTGCAGAAAATGCTCCTGTCTGTGGAAACTCTCTCTATCCGCATGTGAATTTGGCACATATTAAGCCCTGAACTACAGCATTTTCTGCACAGTAAACACATTTATTCTGTATAAAATTTGTACTTGGTTTTCTGCACAGTAGAAGCAAAAAAAAAAAAATGCATATAATATATCAATAACCGCAAAAAGTCTTCAAAAGTGTACAGTTTTCTAATACTTTTTCAAAGTGGGAAGAACTTTTGATAAAGTTGCTCAGTCCTTCCTTTGAGGACAAAATTAGCAAAGAATTATATCCTCATGTGATAAGTAGTCACATTTGCTTACTAGTGTGAAGATTCTTGGGTAAACCTCAAGTCCCTCACATTCTCTCAATGTGAAGGTTGAAATGAGAAGCAGTGACGATCCATGTCTCTCTTAAGTCCTCAAAGGGAAGTTAGGTTTTAAATAAAACAAATGGAACAGAAAAATAAAAAATGGTTAGGGGCTTTCCGTCCATGCTGCCCCATATTTGGCTCAGTCATCCCCAATGAGACCAACATTTGATAGTGTTGGGTTATGTTTTTAGCAAAAGATTCTGCTGAGAACCTGCGCTCAGTATACTTGAAGGAATCTAATTAGGGGGAAACCAGTTGACCAGAACCAGCCTTGTTTTTCAACTTGCTTAGGCTTGTTATCTTTGGATTTCCCTTTCCAAATGCATATATTTGAACCCTTTTTACCATATCCATATCTCACTGCCTAACTTGTAAGACATGATTAATATGCAGAGGTAGATGAGTCATTCTAGCTTAGGATATTATCATTCAAAAGATGATACCAAAGAATCTCTCAACAACATATACAAAAAGGAGTGCAAATATAAAGGACTTAAGACAGAAATCCAAGTTGGTGTTGGTATGTGTGTTTTACCATTGCAGCTGAAAATGAGCCATAATATTGAATAGAAGATGGAACTCTGACACTAGGAGGCCTCAATTACCATAAGAACTACTGGTGGTTAAGGCAAGCACCATAATCTAATAAGGTATTAAGAAGAACATGATTCTGACAAATTATATATTCTAGGGGTGTAAATTGACATCGTGCTGTGTGCTCTGTTTTGTCTCTTGCATTCCTGAATGAAAGGGTAAAATTGCCCTTGCTGTGGGTCACGCACATCAATTTGAATTCTTTTTCTCAGTGTCGTAAGAAAGTGAAAATGCTCCAACAGGACCATTTTTGGATAGCTGATAAGCACAATCCAAAGGGACCCCCCTTGCCTGCCTGCTGCAACTCCTGCCCATTTGCAGATGAAACAAGTAAATAGCTGTACATCATCCAAGATCATCATCCTTGGCAGCTTTGGGTATCAACATATGAAAAGCCTGGCAGGGTTCTGAACCAAATGCCCCTCCATTTAGCAACCTGCTTGATGAAAGCAGGGAGAGGGAAGTTGCCTTTGAAGTGGGATAGGAGACCATGGGTTCTTCAGTGCAATATCCTGTTTGTTCAGGATTTTTTCCCCCCAGTTACAGGGTATAAAACAAAAGGCCTGGGAAACCACTGGCAAAACAGATTAGCTTTTCAACACCTAGTGCCCTTCAAGTGTGTTAGACTAAAAGGGGACCTGTGTCTAAATGGAGTTGTTGGCTAACATACCTGGGGGGCATTGAGGGAAAACTGGCACAGATTGTCTCAAACACCAAAACAAATTCTAAGCCTAATTACTGCAAACTTATTTCAGAGTAAGCTAAAGTAAACCACTCACATGGGACTGAATTGTACCCAATGAGAGCTGAGTACTTTAATCAGTTGGATTTTCCTGTATTTTCTCACTGTACAATGGGTCTGGTTGTTCTGGTGGTGGTGGTTGTGGTGTGTGCCTTCAAGTTGTTTCCAACATATAGTGCCCTTAAGGCAAATCTAACATGGAGTTTTTCTGGCAAGATTTGTTTGGGCTGGGGGTTGCCATTGCCTTCCTCTGAGGCTGAGGAAATAGGATTTCCCAAGATTTCCATGGATGAGTGAGGATTTGAACCCTGATCTCCTGAAGTCCTAATTGAACACTCAAACCACTACATCATACTGGTGAGTTTGCTTTAGTTGGGACTAAGTTCATGGGCAGGATTCCAGCCATGCAGCTGCAAATTCTTACATGATGTGTTACTGTGTGTCAATGTCCTTAATGGATCACTTTATTCATTGAATTTGCAGGAACAGCCACTTTGCATTTCCTACTGTACAACAAGAAAATAAGCAAACACACTGTGTGTGTGTGTATATACTATGCACGTGTAGAATGGTATCTCAGCCCTTGTTTCCTATCAGCTACATGCCTCGCGCAGTGCTGTTCCTCTTCTGATGTTCCTTCCTTCTACCTGATATATCTATTATTCTTTGTATAACCTTTGCATGCTGCTATTCTAGAAATATAATCTGGAAGCATCAGTTGCCATTTCCTGAGGTCAGGTTTGCTATCCTTTGCTAAGGATATTGTATTTTATGTCTTGCTCTTCCAAAACAAACAACACAAACTAACTAACTAACTAACTTTGGTTTTCTTACTAGAATAGCACCTGAACACCTCTGACATTTAAAAAATGTTTTTTAAATGTCTGAATACAAACATCCTATACTGCTATTCCTACTCCTACTCCTACTCCAATGGACCAGTTTAAAAAAATAGGCTTAGAAGTGCTGCTACATTCCTTCTTTTTTCCTTTCATGCTCCCTTCTTTCTCTTTATGCTGCAAGAGATTAACGCCTACTTCTTTGAACACTATTGACATTTTAGTTACATGTCACTTTTTAACTTTTGAATCATGGGGAAGGTACCATCCAGACATGCAATAGCCAATATATCAGTCTTTTGTTTTTACTTTCCATTTCTTTTCCAGCTTCTTGCCTTGCGTCTCTCCTTCTGTTCCTTCACATATGGCCGCCCTATAGGCATTTCTTAATTCTTCTTATGGGCTTTGGTCCAAGCCTTATCCCCATTGGTTAAGCATGATCAGTTGCTGTAGTTAATGATACATGTAAATTATCGTTACCAGCTTTCAGAATTGATGGTTGAATGAGAACAACAGGGCTCAGCGGTACTGAACCATTTGAAATTCTCCAAAGCATTACCATTGCATCCATTTTTAAAAAATTTGGTAATATATGATGCAATAAGGGAAACCAGAGCCTGTATAAAAACTGAATTTTTGTGTACAACTTCAGTGGATCACAACACAAAGGAAAGTATAGGTCCAAGGGTCAGTTATTGTGACTGCTTCTATGCTTTCCTTTCTCTGAATAGACTGAGAATTGACTACTGCGGTGTCCCTTTTATCATTCCTGAGGTTGATATGAGCAGAAAAAGATGAACATTCAGGAGAAATCATTCTTAATTTGATCTGTGTGGTCCATGACACAAACACAAAATCAGCATGAAGTTAACACTAGCCACGCAATATATGTGCAAATCTGCCAATGATCTCAGTGGAAGGTAACCCTAGAGAAAATGAGATTTCTTTTTCAAAGAAGGATTTCTTTACAGCTTCCATTTATCCACTGTTATTTTCCATTAGAGCCATTGTAGTAGTGGTAATAGGGTGTTTGTTTTCAGATATTTAAAAAGCATGTTTTTAAAATTCAGAGGTGCCAGTTGTCACTCCAGTAACAAAACCAAAGTGCACTTTTGTGTGTGTGTGTGTGTGTGTGGTAGGAGAGAACAAGATATAAAATACAATATTCTGGACAAAGGATAACAAACATGAATTCAGGGAATGGCAACTGATGCTTTCAGATCATATTTCTAGAATAGCAGTATAAGAAGGTTATATAGAGAAAGAGCACTGGGCTTGGGCAGTAGCTGACTAGCTAAGAAAAGCTATGCTTACACCAATTCTGATACAGTTTACTGATGATATTCATATAAAAACCAAGTACAATACGTAGATCTGCATTTTTTTTAAAAAAAATCCAAATATCTTGAGGTTAATTTGGTTTACTGTATTGCACTTTGAAATACCCAATGAACCTGGCTGAACTGTAGCGCAGATGAGGGCTGATGTTATAGTCATAGAGAAGTATGTTCTCTCAAGGGAATGATAGTATGAAATTGCATGTTTTCAGTAAGAAGGCAGATAAACTGTTATTACGACTACTTGCAACAGAAGTGATACCACAAGAATTGACAACAGCAACAGGAACAAAGTGACTGGCCACTAGAATTTTCAGCACAATTAGCCAAGTTCTCTGCAGCCCACTCCCTCTTTTGAGTCTGCTATGCCGCAGTGTTGCTCATACATAGCTGAAAATTACCCATTACACTGGTAAGTTATTAACCTTGATGCAAGTTAATTCTTTCAGCCGTGTTGTTCAAAAATTCTGTATTTTCAATACCCAGTTGAAGGGCTTAGTGGGGCATCTATTTTGAGTAAAACTGCCACCCATGCAGAATTTCCCAAGAGTAATTTCCATAGGAATAACAAAATGTTTTTAACCTTTCTATCAATATTAGGCATTTCTTCAGCTTATTCTTATCATTTGTATCCATATTCCTTCTTCCTAGGATAATTTTTTTTCTCCAGTCTAGCCTTTTCATTTGTAATGGCATTATCATTCCTTTTGCACCTCCCCTGCTGTTGCATATCAACACTGAAGGTTTTTTTTTAAGGTACAGTCAAATTAATTCATTTAAAAATATGAAAATGTCTACTTATTCAGCAAATAGGGCTAAAGATGTAAATTATGAAATGATAAAGTATAAGCCTGGAACAGCTTTAGGACCCAATTGTCTATGGAGGCAAGTGCTGCAGACAAATTGCCATGCAGGAATGTGAAACCATAAAAGGTACTTATTGGCATATTTGTCATATAACATCAAACAGGGTGAGATTCTAGCTGGTTGGTGTTTTCTGGAGCTCTCTGATCATTTCAGACTTTCTCAAAACAATGCGTTAAAATAATAATAATAGTAATAGTAATAGTAATAATAATAATAATAATAATAATAGTGGGACCTATATACTTCGCAGACATTTCATGTGATCTTTTATGTCCCTTATGACTTTGGGAAAGTTGTACTCTCTCAGCCTCGGAGGAAGGCAAAGGCAAACTTCCTCTGAACAAATTTTGCCAAGAAAATCCTGTGATAGGTTCACCTTAGGGTTGCCATAAGTTGGACATGACTTGAAGGCACACAACAACAAACTTACATATAAATATGTTTTAGACACATAACTCACCCACAATTTTTTTCCACATATGCATCATTCTCTATGTTAATCATTTGCCCACACATCATTAACATTTCACTGGTGCTTTGATAGTGTCTCCACTTCCCTTTCTTTCTTTTTTTTAATAATTTGATTACGTAAAATGACATAGGTACACAGGAATACAATAAAAAATTAAGACAAACGATTTAAAATAGTAGTTTACATCCATAATTCAAGTATAATGCCTACCATTATCTATTAAGGATCTCATCGTGCGTCTGAAAATTCTACAGAGAGTTTGGGATAACCTTGTAAATCATCTATTGCATTCATATATTCATTGAATGGAAGCCATGTTTCATCAAAAGTTTCATTCCTTTTTATTCCCCTATATGCTAGCGTACTGTCTGAGAGTTTCTCTAAACGCTACAAATCCCATATTCTTCCCCACCAAGCTTCCACTCCCTTTTCTGATAAACTTATTCCCAATAACAGAATACATTCAGAGCAATACCAAGTCTGTCTTCACATTCTCACACAGCTTCTGTATTCATATGATACAAGCAAACATGGCTACAAAAACTTTCAAGAAGACAATTGAAAGTATGAGTTTGCTATCTGGAGGCCCCTGATGGGTCTACATGACAAAAATAAGGGTCTCTCATGTTGCTGTTGTTGTTAATGGTGGTCAAGTCAACCTTGACCTGTTGTGACCCTATGAATGAAAGATCTACAGGATATCCTAATCTTAATCGCCCTGTTCAGGTCTTGCAGATTCAAGGATGTGTCTTCCTTGATTGAATCTATTTTTCTTTAATGCAGTCTTCCCTCTTTTCCTATTGCCTTCTACCTTCCCAAGCATGGTTGCCTTTTCTAGTGTATATTGTCTTCTCATGATATGGCCAAGGTACAACTGCCTTAGTTTAGTCAGCTTGGGTTCTAGAGAAAGTTCAAGGAGTTGCTCTGGGGCCCATTTATTTGTCTTTTTAGCAGTCCAGAGTATCCATAGAACTGTTCATAAAACTTCTCCATGTTCTAAATCTTCCAAGCAAAACAGATGGGAATAAACTTCAAAATAGGAGAACTCCCTGTCCAGAAAGATGCTTTTTTTCTTCTGTGAAAGGATGCAGTGATGGAGCCAGATGGTTACATGGCTAACCCTCAATCTGTTCTCATCCTGCCATCACCACTGAATAATAGTGGGGATGGGTGCCGAGCTAGAAAATAGGAAGGTGGCTCAAGGAAGGAATCAAGTGCTGACCTCCTTTATCTGCCATGACTAAAAAGGTACATACATGAGCGTCCTTTGAGTTATGGTTATGCAAAACGTTAACAAGATGTAGGCTCATGTTTATTCTTTCTCCTTTTTTTATAGTATTATTATCAGCTCTACTTTTGTTGATGTTGTTGTTACAGATCATTTAAATCTTTTTAAAGAAATCAAACTGTGGTTGCCACCTGTTAATCTGGACACCTCTGCTTCAGCCAAAATGAAATGAAAAAGAGAGACCAAGGTGACTTAAAAATTAAAAGCAAACAGGGACTGAGTAGTGAGTGCAGCATGATGGGCAAAGGCAAATATGTGGCCACTTACAGATGAACTTTAAACCCATGAAATCACCTAGAAAGAAGAAAGAGATTGGAAGGATACTAATCCGTCCCACTCCCAGTGAAAGAAGCTTGGCGATGGAGCCGCTTTTGTTGGCCTCTCACGAAGGAGACCATGCAATTACTGTGTGACCTGGGGTCACACAGTGGCCTTTTGAGGCTGCGCTGCCCTTTCCCCAGCTTCTTGTCCTTATCTGTGGTGGAGAGGGGGGCTCTTAAGGCTTTGGTGAGTACCTGTGGCATACTTTCGTGCAAGATAAGCCTCTGGAGCCCTCTCTTCTTGCTGCTAGATATGGGGGGAGGATGATGATAGATTTATCCTTGGGGCAGGCCCACAGTTGGCCCTCACTTCAGGGATCATGAGACAAGGGAGACTCAGCATGGGGCTTGTCCTCCAGAAAATGGTTGGCCAAAGGCGGAACCCAGCCTTATGGGTTTGCTTCCGGACCCGATATCTTGCCCAAGGGAAACTTGGGGAGAGGCCGGGCGGTGACCCCTTGACTTAGCAACTCCCATTGTGTTGACTCCCCTTTTCTCTCATTAACTATTCCAAAGCCCAAGTTCAAGTCCAAGTTCATGTTAAATAGGTACATACTAATAAATTGCCCTAGATTAACCCAAATGGTGTGTGTCGTCTCTTTATTCTGTGAATTGGGCAGCAAAAGAGAATCATAGAATAGGTTTGTAGGATTTTTCAGACAGAAGGGACCACAAAGGCAATCTAGCCTAACCTCTTACCATGCAGGAATACACAATGACTCCCAAGAGATACCCATCCAACTTGTGTTTAAAGAAGGAAAGTCTATTCTCCAAGGCAGCTTATTCCACTGCTGAACAGTTCTTACTGTCAGGAGGATGTGTAGATTTGATTGTTAGTGTAATTTCACATATCTGGAATTCAAACTAAAATGAAATAAAGGATCCATCTCACCCAAAGTATACTAAAAATGGAAACAAGTATCTGCTCTTCCTGTATTGATACTTCTGTTTTGCTATTAATTTCTAGGTTAGTTTTGCAAATAGATGTCAGAATATGGAGGTAATGGCAACACATTTGTTCCAGTAGATTTATTTGTCTTGCCTCTAAAGGATGTGTTACGGTATCAGATGTGCATTTCAGTTGCTTGATTTCATTGGGAGGTGACCATCAGCACAGATCACCCATTTCTCATCTGTACAATAATAATACAGGGACCAGGTAAATGTTTAGTGGTGGAGCAAATGCCTTGTATGCTGGCATCTCCAGTTAGAGATGGAAGTCTGAAATCTTGGAAGTTGCTGCCAGTTTATGTAGACAATATTGTGGCAGACAGACCAATGGCTTGGCTCCATAAATAGATATGTTCCTTTTTATTTTTTGTAAACATCATCTGGTCCCAAAAATACATAACTTACATTATGACATTTTTGACTCAGAAAATGCACCTAGCTTCTCTCACCATTTTTCCTTTTTTTCATTAATTTTTGATGCAAACAAGCTAATCTACAACCAAAGTAATATGTATTCAAAAATAAAAAAACAGAAGAAAAAGAGAGATAAAAAAGAAGGAAAAGGGGGGGGGATATATAGCTAACACCCAGTAGGGCTCTGGACCCCAATCGTGACTGTAATGAAAAGAAAAGTAATATCTATATCTATATCTATATCTATATCTATCTATCTATCTATCTATCTATCTATCTATCTAATTCCACCATTATAAATAATTCTACTAAAATGACTAATAACCATAACCAGAGACTATGTCATTATTAGATCTCTTATTGCTCAAAAAAATCCATAAATGGTTTCCAATCTTTCAAACAATCTGCAGTTGGCTTATCCTTTAAAATCCATGTTAGTTTGGCCATTTGGGTAACTCAGTAACCTTAGCAATCCATTCTTCCATAGTTGGTACTTCAGTCCATTTCCAAGTTCAAGCAAACAATATTCTTGCTGTTGTTTTCATATGTCAAAGAAGTAATCTATATTTATTTTCCAGTTTTTTATCCATAATGCCCCCTCCCCAATTCTGGTAGTATTGCAAAAACTCTGTCACCATTTCTTTCTACTACTGTTTTTATGGCTTTGCTGTTCATTTTCCATTTTACAATTTATCATTTTAATTTACCTTTCTTAAAAATTTCAAGATAGTTGATTATATAATCTGCACTTGTTGATCTCTATTAGCACATTCACTTGATTATTTCCACTATACAACTGTATGATGTGGTCAACAAACTATAGATACATGGATTAATCCTCAACCATGTCTAAGGAGAATCTGGAAATAAAATTGTTGCAACAAGAAGATTTTGGAACATGGGCAAGTATTTTAGAATCATAGAATCACAGAAATGTAGAGTTGGAAGAGACCACACGGGCCATCCAGTCCAACCCCTTGCCATGCAGGAACACCCTCAAAGCACTCCCGACAGATGGCCATCTGCTTAAAAACCTCCGAAGAAGGAGACTCCACCACACTCCGAGGCAGCATATTCCACTGCCGGACAGCCCTGACCGTCAGGAAGTTCTTCCTGAGGTTCAGGTGGAATCTCCTTTCCTGCAGCTTGAATCCATTGCTCCTTGTTCTGGTCTCTGGAGCAGCAGAAAACAAGCCCTCTCCTTCCTCTATATGGCATCCCTTCAAATATTTAAACATGGCTATCATGTCCCCTCTTAACCTTCTCTTTTGAAGACTAAACATACCCAGCTCTCTAAGTCTATCCTCACAGGGCATGGCTTCCAGGCCCCTCACCATTTTGGTCGCCCTCCTCTGGACCTGCTCCAGCTTGACCATGTCCTTCTTGAATTGGGGTGCCCAGAACTGGACACAGTATTCAAGATGAGGTCTAACCAAAGCAGAGTAGAGTGATACCAGTACCTCCCTCGATCTAGACACTATACTCCTATTGATGCAGCCGAGAATTGCATTGGCTTTCTTGGCTGCTGTATCACACTGCTGACTCATGTTCAGCTTGTGGTCTATTAAGACTCCTAGATCCCTTTCACACGTACTGCCATCCAGCCACGTGTCCCCCATCCTATATTTCTGTATTCCATTTTTTCTACCTAAGTGGAGGACCTTACACTTCTCTCTGTTGAATTTCATTTTGTTAGCTTTGGCCCAGCTCTCCAATCTATCCAGGTCATTTTGAATTTTGATCCTGTCCTCTGGCGTATTAGCAACCCCTCCCAATTTGGTGTCATCTGCAAATTTGATGAGCATGCCCTCTATTCCTTCATCCAAGTTGCTGATGAAGATATTGAACAGCACTGGGCCCCTGTGGCACCCCGCTAGTCACTTCTCTTCAGGATGAAAAGCAGCCACTCGTGATCGCCCTTTGGGTTCGGTCGGTCAACCAATTACAAATCCAACTAACAGTAGCCCTGTCCAGCCCGCATTTTACTAGCTTCTTTGCAAGAATGTCATATGGAACTTTGTCAAAGGCCTTACTGAAATCAAGAAATGCTACATCCACAGCATTCCCTTCATCTATCAAGCTAGTAACTCTATCATAAAAAAAGATTAGTCTGGCATGATTTATTTTTGAGAAGCTTTATCCACATCCCAATTTCACAATAACTCATGGCTTATCATGACTGGAATGAGCTCAACCTAGCCCATTTCCACAACACACTGTGATAGTGCTATTATTTCACTTCCAACATCCTCTGGAATCCTGGGGTTTGCAGTTTAGGGAAGGAAATTTAGAATTCTTAGCCACAGAGCTCTTTGGCCTCAGTAGACTACAAGCCTGAAAATTCCACAGGACATTGAAAGTGGAAAATAGCACCATAACAGTATAGTGTGGAAATGGCCCTGGTCTCCCCCTCTCCTCCTCCTTCACAAACTCTCCTTTCTGAAATGACATAAGAATGAGGATGGCTTGAGAAGTTTTTGCTTTTGACTATAGACAGCTATTCAAGTCATCCAGACCTGATAGTCTTTATTTTAACTATGATTGGTGGGAAGCAAGCCACCAGCAAACCATAGTTTATTAAGCTGTTTTTCCCCCAACAAACTATAGTTAGGATTAATGATCATTTAGGCTTTGGATGTAATGCTCAGGAATGGAAAGAACATCCAAAAATAGTCACAAAATACTAAAAGAGCATGTTTTTCAAGTGTTAAGAAACCCTGACAAGAAGAATCCTGGATTGATGGGAATTTTCACAGCTTAGGACTTACTCTTCACAAAATTCACATGCAGTTCTTTTGCATAGAAAACATTTTCTCTGCGAGAAAATCAGCTTCTGTTCAGGAACTAATAGCTATGCATAGAAATATTATCTGTGCAGAAAATATTCTTAACTGCATAGAAAATGCTGGCTTTTTGCACAAAATAAAGAATGAATTTTGTGCAAAATCATGTCCAAATTGTAAAGGCTTCAAAAACTGTGAAGTTTTTAAAGGTATTGTCACAGCAGCAAGAAAATTGTTAAAATGACCTGTGGATTTCTTCAAGAAGAAACTTAGTGAAGAATTGCATCCCTAGTAATGCTAAATTGTAATTAACTGAAATTAGAAGCAAAAGATTCCAATTTCCTCCTCACAGCTGTACCAGAGAATGATATGGAACAATGAGTGCATGAGCCAGAAGCTATACTTCGAAAAGCAGTTTTAATAAGACATGTTGGCAGAGACCCTACACTGTGCTGAGAATGACTGCACAGTTCGACCTGGCCTACCACTGTTTAAGTGGGCATGCCTGTTTAAAAAGACAGGTGCACACTCCTTAGCTATTTACTGGCCCAGGGTACAGGGTTATCGAGCAGCAACTGGCTGTGCTTCTGCAGCTGTAGCAAACAGCATTTCTTGTGTCTATAGTGAGTATGCTGGAGTTTGGGAGAGAAATAGTAGCTTGCTTTCTCTTAGCTATAGTTCATTGCTGTCAGGGCATCATCTACACTCCCCAGGCCACTAAATGACCATCTGACCACCCAGCTACTAAATGACCAAGGAGAGCATGCTTATCCTTCGCATCAGGGTCATGAAGCAGGGGAGAGGCGTTCTGCAAGGAAGTAGTGGGTGTCTGCTTGAACACTAGTGAAACCCTAGGTTATGCATATGTCACTAGCAGGGTTCCAGAAATTGTGTGTTGCTGAACCCAATCCAAAATGGCAATAATTTCTTTTTTTTTTAATTTTTTTTTATTATTATAAAAAAAACTTTATTTTCTTAAAATAACAACTACAACACAAAACCTTATACTAATACAAAAATTAAATACAAAAATTAAATAAAAAAAAGACAAAATGTAACGTACAAACACTTAACAAAAATCATCATGACTTATACAAAGACAAAACTCTCTCTTTCACATCCTAATACATACAATGCTTTCCCTTGCTCTTTCTTTATTGTTATTCCAACATACTTTAGACTTCGGCCTTAGAGATTGATTTATTTTATAGTTACCATTCTTGGTCTTACCAATTCTTCTGTATCTCTTCATCCTAATTCTTTTCAAAATTCTATCTTAACCATGTCATTGTCATACCATGAATTCCTAAAGTATTGTAATGTTTTTTCCCATTGTTTTATATATTTCTCTTTACTTTCCCCACTCAAGATACATGTTAGTTTATCCATGTGGATTACATCAAATAATTTCATTTCCCATTCTTCTATTGAAGGCATTCTATTTCCTTTCCATCTATACGCTAGAACCATTCTTGCCGCAGCTGTCATATAAAATAGTTGTCTACCCACTTTTTTTTCTAGATCTTTTTCCAACATTGATAACAAATATACTTTCGGGGTCATACTGAATCTTATATCTAATATCTTTTCAATTCGATTATGAACCTTTTTCCAAAACCCCTTCACTATTTTGCATGTCCACCACAAATGATAAAAAGAGCCTATCTCTTCCCCACATTTCCAACACTTGTTAGAATATCCGTTTGTCATCTTCGCCAATTTTTGGGGAGTAAAATACCACCGAAAATACATTTTGTAAAGATTTTCTCTGATATCCTGGCATGCTGTAAACTTTATAGTTTTTAACCAAAATTTTTCCCATTGTTCCATCGAGATAGAATGGGAGAAATTCTGGGCCCATTTTAGCATTGGTATTTTTACAGTTTCATCCTCTGTATGCCATTTTAATAAAATCTTATAGATAGAGGAGATAACTTTAGGTTTATCCGAACATAATATCATATTCAATTCCTCTTCTTTCTTTTGATAATCATTAAACTTAATATCATTCTTTAATTTTTCTCTTATCTGCCTAAATAAGAGCCAATGACATTTTATCCCCTTTTCCTCCATTTCTGCTTGTGTTTTGATTTCAATTTGTTCTCGTTGTATTTCCACCATATTCTCATATCTAATCCATTTATCAAACAAAATGTTTTCCTTTTTATAAAAAGCCTCATGCGGGGATACCCATTTCGGGGTTTTAATACAAGCTCTTTTACTGTATTTTCTCCATATTTTCATTAAGGCTGATCTTAAATAGTGTCGATTAAAATCTCTATTATTTTTCCCTTTATTAAACCATAAATAGTAATGCCAACCTGATCCTAATCCATCCCCTTCTATATTCAATAATTTCGTATTATCTAATTTAATCCATTCCTGAATCCAATTCAATCCAGAAGCATGATAATATAAAATTAAATTTGGTACAGTTAGACCACCTCTTTCTTTGGCATCCTCCAACAATTTCATTTTAACCCTCGGTTTTTTACCCCCCCATATAAATTTAACTATCTCTTTTTGCCAAACCTTAATTACCTTCTCGTTTTGAATAATGGGGATAGTCTGAAATAAATATAACATCTTTGGGAGTACAGCCATTTTAACTGTTGCAATCCTACCCAACCAGGATAGATTTAAATTATTCCAATTTTTTAAATCTTTTGAGATAGATTTCCATATGTACAAATAATTATTTTTAAATAGTTCAGAAGTCTTATTTGTAAGTGTAATCCCAAGATATTTGACCTTTGAAACCAACATAAAACCTGTGGTTTGAGCTACTATATTTCTTTCAGATTCTGTCATATTTTTCGTCAAAATCATGGTTTTGTCTTTATTGATTTTCAGACCCGAATTTTTGCCAAAATTATTAAGAATACTTTTCAAAACATTTATATCTCCCTCTGGGTACTCTAATGTGATCGCTAAATCGTCTGCGAATGCTCTTATCTTATATTCTTTATCTCGTACCTTAATTCCTTTAATTCTCTCATGACTTTTTATCTTTCTTATCAAAACTTCAATGACTAATAGAAATAGTAATGGAGACAATGGGCAGCCTTGACGTGTTCCTCTTTGAATATTAAATTTTCCAGCTTTTTGACCATTGATAATCACTTGTGCATATTGCATTGAGTAAATAGATTTTATCCAGTTTATAAAATTTAGTCCCAAACTCATCTTTTGACACAGCTTAATTAGAAATCCCCAATTCACCGTATCAAAAGCTTTTTCAATATCTAGAAATAAGGCTATCAATTTTTTCTGGTGATGGTTTTCACATAATTCTAGTATATTAATTATATTACGCATATTATCTTTTATTTGTCTACCAGGGAGAAATCCCGCTTGGTCCTCTGAAATTATTTCCCTTAATACATCTTTTAATCTATTTGCTAGTATGGCTGTAAATAATTTATAGTCAGAATTCAATAGTGAAATTGGACGATAATTTTTAATGTCCAGCGGGTCTTTCCCTTCTTTATGTAACAAGGTTATGTCAGCCTCTCTCCATGTATCGGGGATCTTTCCTTTCAATGCTTCATTCATAATTGTTTGAAGAATAGGAGCTAGTTCATTTTGGAAAGTTTTATAGAATAGACTTGTAAATCCATCTGGACCTGGTGCCTTCCCTTTTTTTGCTTTTTGAATTGCTTCTATTACTTCTGTTAATGAAATTGGTTTATTTAATTTGTCCCGCTGTTCCTCTGTTAATCTTATTAGATCTTGTTTCGCTAAATATGCTTCTATCGTCTCCTCTTGAAGTTCTTGACCTTTATATAACATTCTATAGAAATTTGTCACTATTTTCTTTATTTGTTGGGAATCTGTATATATTGTCTCCCCGCTTTTGAGTTTGTTAATCAGTGTCTTTTCCTTCTTATTTTTTAATCTAAGTGATAACCATTTTCCTGATTTATTTGCCCATTCAAAGTAGTACTGCCTAGTGTAAATCATTTTCTCATTAATTTCCATTTCTATTTGTGTCTCTATTTGCTTCCGTAATACTTTAATTTCTCTCTGCATTCTCCTGTTATCAGGATCATTGCTAAGGCTTTCTTCTTTCTTTTTAAGATCGTCATTCAGCTTTTGAAAATTCTCTCTTTTCTTCTTATTTATTATCGCATTATATTGTATAATATACCCCCTAATCACCACTTTGGCCGCATCCCATACCGTCATTAAATTTACTCCTTTATTGAGATTCTCATCAAAGTAAATTTTAATCTGATTCTTAATTTTCTGTACAAATTCTTCTTCTAACAATAGTTTCTCTTTTAATTTCCAATGGAATAATTCCTCCGATCTATGTCCTAATGACAATAAGATTGGATTATGATCTGAGAAATTTCGGGGTAGTGTCTCTTGTTTAATAATCATATGGGCTAAGGAATTTGATACCAAAAACATGTCAATTCTTGATAATGAAGCATGGGGTTCCGAATAAAATGTAAAATCTTTAATCGCCCCATATTTGTATCTCCATGTATCAATTAAATCTAAATTGACCATCATATTCTCAAATGATCCAGGAAGTTTCCCTTGTTTTTCTTTTATTTTCTTCTTTGATTTCCTATCCAATTTTGGATTGATTACCCCATTCCAATCACCTAGAAATATAAAATAATTGTAATCCAAGTCTATAATTTTCCTATTCAGTTCTTTATAGAAATTTTCTTGTTTCCTATGCGGGCCATATATTCCAATTATTAAAATTCTTTGGTTTTGCCAATTAATTTCAACCGCCACATAACGCCCAGCTTCATCTTTTAGTATTTCTTTAGAATAGAGTTTTGAACTTACATATAACACTACCCCTCTTTTTTTTGTACTCGATGTAGACACATATTCACTTCCCAACTTCTTATTACGAATCAGATGAGTTTTCTCAGATTGTATGCGAATTTCTTGAAGACAAATTATATCTAATTTTTTCCTTTCAATAAAATGAAAAATTTTCCTTCTTTTCTGGGGGGTTGCAATGCCTTTTATGTTCCAAGAGAGAATTTTCAAATTCATGCTTTGCATATTTATAATTCAATTGCTCTTAATTATTCTCTTCCACTGACTCCACACTCTCCTCTCCTTCTGACTCGTTCCCTATAGCTTCCTCTTCTTCCGCCCCTTTTCGCTCTTGGATATCTTCCTTTTTGTTTTCTGATTGAAGCTCTCCTCTTTCTTCCTCATGTTGTGATTTCTGTCTCCATTGTTCTTTACCATACCTCTTCATGAATATTTTGGCTTCCTGTACCGTTTCAATCTTGAATTGCTTCCCCCGATACCTAAAATTGAGGCCTTCTAATTTCCCCCACCGGTATGTTATGTTTTGGTGTTTCAAAAAAATTGTAAGAAATCTGTACTCGTTTCTTTTTCTGAGAATTCGTGGCGGTATGTCTTTATAAATCGATACTCTAGCTTTATCAATTATCAAATCTGTCTCCAAACTTTTCTGAATTATTTCTTCTCTCGTTTTTTTCCGCAATAGTTGTACCATCACGTCCCGTGGGAGTTTTCTCTCTTTTGCTAGCTTGGACTCTATCCTATATATCTTATCAATCTCCCATTCCATCTTTTCCACCGAGATGTTCAGATATTCTGCTATTGGAGGAATCAGCCTCTCATACAGGTTTTCATCTCTCCGCTCTATCAATCCTCTTATTTTTATAAAATTTTCTCTTGCTTTCAACTCCATCAACGCTTTTTCATCTAACACTCGCTCTTGTTGTCTTCCCAAATTCTCCATTGTTTCTTCTGCTTCCTTTGTTTTCAGTTCCAAAAGTTCAACCCTATTTTGTGTAGACTTTAAGTCTTCTTGTAGACCTCCTAACGCCATCTTTATTCCTTTCAATTCATTTTTGAAGTCTTGTTTTATCTCACTTCTCAAATCTTTCATTTCTTGCCTTATATCTAATTTGATATTTCTTATCTCTTCCAATAGTGTCATTTGGTATTGCTCTGCTTTACTCTGTTCAGGCTTCAGTACTGGTTCCAGTGATAATTTCCGTTGTCCTATAGAAGTTGTCATCTTGGGTACCTTGGATGTCTTCCTAGTATTCATTAAGCTTTCCCACGTCGGTAAAGCTGTTATTGGTAATTTGATGGGGTTCAGCAATTCTTTAATCATAAATTATTAATTACACGCTACCTTAAAGAGGTCAGCTATTTTTACTTCAAACTCTTAACTCACTCAAAATATATTATATACCCCTTTTTATCAATAATCTTATCTATTTTTATAATTACTTATCAGTTTCTCCAATTACTATGATATCCAAATGCAAGTATTATCAATTTAACCAAGATATGGCCTCTCCTAGAAGCTTGAAATAGACGAAAATATCAATTTATATTTCAGTAATAACTTAAGTAATTCCAATTAAGTCCTTATATCCGTGTTAAATCAAGTATTAATTCATCCAAATTACTTTATCTTTTCAAGTAATATCTTTCAAGCAATAAATTCTTATCAATACTAAAAACTCAAATAAACAATCTATACCATCAAGTATTAAATATCAAATCATCAAAATCAAATTAAATAGCAGTTCATCAAACCTCTTATACAAACATCAGTTCATCAAATCACTTAAACAATCTGAATCTATCAAGTCATTAGAGTGAGATATAAACCTTATTAGCAATAATCTGAATTTATTCTACATATAAACTATTGTATCTTACAATATTAATCAATGTTAAATCTTAGTTATTGCACTGTTTGCTTTGCTGTAGTCTTAACTCGATATTAATGTCGATCTTCACTTCTCTCTCTCCTTGCCAGTTTCTTCCCCGTCTCTCTCTCTTGTGCTGTACTGTACTGTCTTTCCTTTCGCGTCTTCCAACCTCGGTTTTCAGTCCACCTCTATTTTCACATTCAGCGCTTTCCTTTTCCTTCTTTCTCTCCTTATTTTTGCCTTCTATCAGTCCTAAATAGATGAATCCCCTTAATTTTAAAGTTCAAATTTGTAATCCACTGGCTACAGTTTACTCAGAGTCTCGTTTCCCCTGCCGCCATTAAAGTCTCTATATCCCGTCCTTGCTTCTTAAGCACCCGCCGTCTTAGTCTCTCTCCAAATACTATTCTGATTACGGAGGTTCAGATCTTCCAAATGCCGGTTTAATCACTGGGAAGCTGAGATTCAATATGAAAAACTTAACTTTTAAGTCTTGATTTTTGGTGGGGTATTTTAAAAGTCCAAGATTTTACTTGCTAGCTGACTCTCTATTAGTAGCTCCCCGCGCACATGGCTCCCTGAGCACATGTTCTCTCCGTCAGCGTTTATGAAATCCAACCCACCTATCGATATCCCAACAGTTTAGCTGCTATTAGAGTACTCCTCCGAATTCCTTACCCATGAAAACCTTTGACGGTTTTAAATCTCTCTCAGGGTGAAATTGAAAGACCTTAAGGTTCTCTCCTCTGCCGAGTCTTAAAACAGCTTGCAGGCGTCGCTTGTGTGCCCAAGCGCTGGCAGATGGCCGTGGCTGCTCTGATCTTCTCCGTCCCGTCCGCTACCCTCCTGCACGATCGCGCTGGATGGAAGCTAGGAGACGCGTCCCGATCTCCGGAGCCCCTTTTCGATCTCTCTATTCCAAGAGAGATCTTTTGGCTGGCTTGTTAGAATCGCCAGCTGTCTTCTGCCATCTGCCAAAGGATCCCCTTGCACGGAGCTTTACGAGGAGCCTTCTCACGACGCCATAACCAAACCGGAAGTTCCCAAAATGGCAATAATTTCAATCAATGCCCAGTCACATGCCAAAAGACACTTATTTGTTTTTCTCATTCAGATGCTCTCCTGTTCCAAACAGACCTATTCCCAAAACACAAGTCAGTGTAGATGGGTTCAGGTGACTTGCTGTCTTACTTGCAGTTCTATAAATCCAAAATGAAAATTCATGTCAGTAACAGACTAGCACAGTTCAAAGAGAAAATGTCTTTCAGAGGTCCTACAAATTTGTCCACTGCTTCCAGACCCATGGAGGGTTATTTTAATGGTCTTGAAGGAAGGGTGGTGGTAGTTTATGTCCCAATGCCAGGAAGCAAGAAAACAGCCAAAGCTTAGGTCCCTCCAGACCTATTACCTGGAAGGCAACTTCTGCAAACAGAGTTTACAGTGCTGTGCTGATGCCAAGCAAGGCCTCAGGAGGACATGCTTGACTCCAGACTGAATGAAGCAATGGGGAATGAATGAAGCCTGGGGAAAATAGAAGAGATCTTTGCTGCTTCCAGTATTCTCCTTCTCCCTCTGCTCTCAATCGGTTGGCTTTCAGCTGGTGTGCTGAGGCATTCTCCCAGCAGGCCAATTAGACCATTGGGGCAGAGGCATGTCCTGAGCCAATCTGTAGAACTTCTGGCTTCCTTTCCAATCAAATAGGATCAGGGAATTCTAACATACTCCTAGAGGCCATCCGAATGTCTGGGCTTGTAAAATATGTACCCTATTCACTGTTTAAAGGGAAAGGATGCTGTGGGGATGCCAGACTGTGACATGGACTATTTCAGAGCAGATTTTGATTGATTTCAGGTTACTGCGCATGAAGCACTTCTAGAGGTACCCTGACGAATTGTAAAACTGGAAGTGACAACAATCATTTGCCTGAACTTGACAACATTTGCTCAGCTCAACTTTTATATAGACATACAAAGAACTGTTCAAATCTGAATCAAGCTAATAAATTAAGACTACAAATAAATGAAGCATAATGAATCTGTTCATGTAGAATACAGAGGATAATTTCCTTTGGAAGAAACTGTCCATGTGAAACACACAACACTAGTACCAGTCACCAGTGTTTTCTTTTCACTCCGCGGTCTATCAGTGTAGCTATGATATGTCCAAAACATTCTGCAACATGAGTATTCTGCAACTTATTGGTCCCAAGGTCATTGCTATGAAGGTTCCACTCAAAACAAGTTGTAGCTATGTGGACACACAATGAGGACCTTGCCCACCCAATAAGAATCCCCTCCCATTAAATTTGCCTTCAGTCCCTCAGATTTCTATGATTGCAGTAACTCAAAACCTCAGTTGAACTTCAGTTAACCGAAGAAATACATTTTAGACATCCAAAGAAGAGGGATGGGCAAAGTTACCAAGGAAATGTGAGCACAGCAAATATAGGTGTCTAAGTGTGAATCATTTTCTGTGTCTCATTCTCTGCAATGCTAGTTATTGTTTGTTGCTGTGTGCTTTCAAGTCACTTCCAACATATGGTGACCCTAAGGTGAACTTATAATGGGGTTTTCTTGGCAAGATTCATTCAGAGGGGTTTGTCATTCCCTTCCTCTGAGGCTTGAGGTATGTGACTTCCCAAGGTCACCCAGTGGGTTTCCATGGCCAAGCGGTGATTCAAACCCTGGTCTTCAGCATTGTTCAATGTTCAAACCAATATACCACACTGGATCTTATTTAAATTTGGGGTCTGAGAGAAAATTTCATTGGGAGAAGAATTCTGATTTGAAGGAGAGTCCCCTCATTTTGTCTCCCACCGTAAGCTACATCTCTAACTCAACATATACATAAATAATATTATAGATGGTAGCCTTGGAAAGAACAGGTGACTGGGCTTGTTGTGGGCTATTCATAATGTTGATGGGCTATTCATAATGTTGACTAAATAAAAGGAAGCACTAACTAGTCATTGTAGTAAGCAGATGAGGAATGCTGTAACAGCAGAATGCTGTAACACACCCAATCACACTAGTGATTGGATTGTGGGGTGGCAATGTAGCATCATATAGATGTTGTAGACTATAAAATATGCTGACTGGAGGATTTGGGGAGCTAGTGTTTTAAAAAGTCATTTTTTCCAAGCTCTGCTGCAGACAGAGACGTTCCCTGCTCCAAATTTAGGCTCCATTCTGGAATTCCAGAATTTCTGAAGGGACATTCTAAGATCAAAATCATCTTTTCTGTTGGCAGAGTATAAAGCTCTATGAGCACAGTTACATTTGGGTGTGTGTGTGGTGTGTGTGTCCAGTGATGATGTATTTATGCTGGGAAATGATAGTGGTGACAACCAGCCAGGCAATGGCATTATAAAGTTCTCCCAGGACCTCACAGCCTATCAGAAACTATTTGGTTCAGGGGGCTAAATTATACCTGCCATCACTGAAGTGCCATTTTGTAGCTGGGGAAAAGCACTGAAGGAGCAAGAACTGGATGTGCCAGTAAGGATCTATGTTTGCAAAGCATCTGATAATGCAAGTGTAAAGTCATTAAGAGTATTCTGGTCATAGTGTGTTCAGTGCCTAAAATCCTCCATTAGACCTTGCCACTCAACATAGAAAGGGTAGAGGTGAAGTGGTCAGGTAAAGGGATTCTGGAAACAGCTGATTACCCTTCCACACTTTTTGTCTGCACATATTCTTTGAATGCCTACAAGGGACGTATAAAATATCCTACAATAGTCTGGTCAAACCAGAAAATAAGTGACTTATTTCACTGGTTACACTTGGTCCCAGCTTGTAGGTCCTTCCGATGTTAACCTAAGTTGTTTGCCTGTAGTCCAGTGATGAAGGGCAAGAAATGGACCCAATACAAAATAACTTCCTTTTCTTCCACTTTCATTCTTTGGAACTAGAGGATTTTGCAGCCTTTAGGAGTAGATTTTGAGGTGCCAGGGGGCTGTATTGTGAAATTGAGATCATCCCCCACTGCATTCTATTGTTCTTTCTGCAGAAGTTTGCTGTGGGTCCATTCCCAATAGTAATAAACTTCAGTCTAGAATTGGTCATGGTTGGAGGGGTTGAGCCAGAGAAAATGAGCTGGTGAGATCAAAATGACAATAAAATAAAATAATTCTGAGCCTTAAAATACAATAATTCTGGGCCTTAAATCCTTCTCTGCCTTTTCTATTTACAAAATCTTTCATTTGTTTTCTACTTTATAGCAAAAAAGAAAAAGAAAAAAGAAAAGGCATTTTAGAACATAAGCTAGGTACCTGAAGCTCATATTTTAAATAATGATTAAAAGCTTCCATAACTGGAAAAAAAAAACCCCGTACTTGAGTTTTTAATGAACCACATGCTAAACATCAAGACTCTTCAGAACAAAGTGGGAATAAAAAACAAGGCTGGAGAGAATGGTGAGTATAACCAAACCAAATGACAGATCACATTCCCACTGAATCAAACAATATGCAAATTGAAGTATTCAAGAAGGATAACAGGGAAGTCTGATCAAAGCTAAACACTCTTGATATCAGTGGCACCTCTGGCATTATACAAGTGCATTAATAGAATGTAATTGCAATAAAAGAAACTTAAGAAAGTCAAATAATATTACACTGAATCTATAACAAATTGTATATTGTATTCCTGTCGCAATCAAAACTCCAAGACCATGAAACTTGACATGACACTAAAGATACTAGGGATGTGCTTGTAAGGCTAATTTGATTTTTAAAATACAATAATTAGTTTTAATTAAATGCAGTGTGTCCGCCTGATGAAATCTGCAGTACTGCCATTATTCAGTAGATGACAGACTTCTCTAACTAGTGCATAGCTTTGCCTACAATAGAGTTTGAAGCTGTGATGGAGGACGTGAAATAGTCTGAGGGACAAAGTTATAGGGCTGCCAGTCCTGGTCTCATTCTAAATATTGTTTTGTTATAGCAGAACACAGTTGGCTGGAGTCATGGATGCAGAAGCTGTGGTCAAGGAAAATCAGTTCCCATGGTCAGGAAAACTCAAGTCAAGAATGTTGAAAGAAAAAAGGGTGAAGAGCATTTGTTGAGATGTGTCCAAGATCAAGAACTGGGTAATACGTTGAAAGACCTGCCATTTTCAGCAGCAAAAATAATTGTAAACAGTCCAGGGGTTATAAATAGCCATCAAAAAAAGACACATGCTGGGACTAGTGTCATTTTCAATGCTGGTCAGAGCAAGTGCAAGACTGATGTCTTCTAGCCACAACCAGCTTCCCAGCTGTTCTTCAGGCATTCTTAGATGAACTCTTCCCAAGCTGACCTTGTAGACCTGAATTGTAGCCTCATGCTGTATCTGAGAGAGAGAGTTTGGGCTAGCTGCTTTTGCTATGCTTCTCTCAGGGACTGGACTGCTGTTGTTCATCTTGTTTTGTTCCTAAGCTGTTTTATTCAACAGAAGAGGAACTATCTAACTGGGTGGCTGCTGTGTTTACTTTCCTCCATGCTGGTAAAGTAAGTTTGTTCCTCATTTGATGAAGTATCTCAAGTGAGGTAGCTCTCTCTCTCTCTCTCTCTCTCTGTCTCTCTGTGTGTGTGTTCGGTGGATAGCATTCCCCTTGATGTCAGGCCATTGTCCTCATGGGCATGTAGTTGATAGGTCTATCATTTGAGGTTTCTATTAATACACTATAGCTGTTGGTGTGCACAGAGGTCCCAACAACTATGGTTTCATATGTGGGCCTAATGTATCCAACTTTGACAGCTCTGTAACTTCAGTTGAAGGCTTCAATACATTAAACTAAGGATTATTACATTCTGTAAGAAACCAAGTCCTATTACTGGTAGGACTGCTCAACCACTTCAGACAAATCATGAAATCTGAAATGAACTGCTTTCCAGCAGTCCTTATTATTGCCCAGGTTTTTCTGCCATAGTTCCAGCTTGAGTTCATTACTGTCAGGGATGGAGGAAACAGCATGCACAAACAGACATGACAAATATACTTTGTATCCTTTAACTATAACAGACAATGGAAGAGGAAAAGGAGTTGATGTGTTGTTGGACTGTGAGGAACTTGACTAGAAAACAGTAAGAGAACATACTTAGTACAGGATAGAAGTAATGGTATGTGTATCTATAACAGCTGAATGAGATGGTTCTGAAGCAAAAGACAGACTTTTGATATTGTAGTGATAACTTGAATTGAGCTCTTGGCGGTGCATAAATGAAATGTGCTGGTGAGAATCTTACTAACGTATGGAGCACCAGTAACTAACAGAAGGTGTTTACAGTAAATCAGTTAACAGTGAATTAGAAACTGACATCTTTGCTTAAAACCACCATGAGAGTGAGAAATGGATGCAATTTGGCACCTGACCTACCTCTCCTTAGAAAATGTAATGGCAAAGGCATTAGAGTCAGCAGAGGCTCGAGTTAATAGAAGTCAGTAGTTTATGATATAAGGCATGTAAATGTTCTAAGATGAATGATCGAGTAGAGTCTAAAACTGTAAGAGCATTGCAATCAAGTACAAAATTCCAATTTAAATTTAGAGCCAGCATGTATATATGTGTGTGTGTTATAAACACTATCCAGATTCCACCTTTAGATGGGAAATAACACTTCAGTAGTTGGCAGACTGGAAAATACCACATTATTTTTGAACTTTGGATTTTACATGGCTATTGGCAAGTCATACTTGTGGGATTATAATGCATATGGTTACATTACCTGGTGGTAAAAAAACAATGGTATTTTAGGAGGAGAAGAAGGAGAAATAGAAAAATAAGAACAATCCTAACCTGGTTCTAATTACTGCTCAAAAACTGCCTGAATAAAATGATTGGTAGACCGTAGCTACAGAAGAAACATAGATTTTTTTTTCTTCCTGGAAATGAAATCCATCAGTTTAGGAAATGGAACAAATCAGAAAATGTGCTTCCTATCTAGCATACTTCCAACAAACTGGCTGCTTTCTCTAAAATATTATAAATTCAGTCTGTGATGCTGCTTTTGTATCACAACTGGGCAGAACTTGGAAGGTTACTGCTTAAAAGTGATTCATTCCTTTTGTAGGCTTTTATAAGCAACTCACTGCAGCTTCACAATGCTTATAAAGTAAATCATTGTGTTATTTTCCCCTCCCTTTTTTAAAAAAAGACATAAGCAATGGTATGAAACATGAAAAACTTCTAACTGCCTCTAAAATTGCCTAGAAGTTCTCTTTAAAAGTAACTTCCCCAGTAATAGGGAAAGAGAAGATATTTAAGGAATGGGAAAAGGCCCTACAAAAATTTATTTGGCAAGGGAAAAAACCAAGAATTAATATTTAAAGATACAAAAGAGAGAGGAGGACTTCTTACCATCATTAAAAATCTATTACCACACATGTTGTTTAGATTGGATCAAAGATTGGATTCAATTAGAAAACACAACCACTAAAGACTTAGAAGAAATAAACAATAGATTTGGATGGCATGGATATCTATGTTATGATAGATCTACAGTAAATAAAGAGTTTCAAAACTATTGCATTCGAGAGACACTGTTGAAGGTTTGGTCCCAAATAAAGCAAAAATTTTATACAAAACTACCAGTATGGACCTCACCACAAGAAGCTTATAAAATCGCCCCAACAAAACAAGGAAATTTACTAACATATCAAGAGTTATTGAAACGGGAGGGCGACAAACCAAGAATGTGTACAGAAGAAGAATTAAAGGCTGAAGAGCATGAACTAAATTGGTTTCCATAGAGACAACTCAGAGAAAGATTTAGAATGGACCAAAAACTATACGGATTTGAGAGAAAAGAGAATGAATTAGATGTACTGATGAAAGATAACCAAAAGAAAAGAATTTCCAAATTTTATAAATTATTGTTGAAAAGAGAAATGGAATCAGAAGTAGTCAAAGATACAATGGTTAGATGGGCACAGAACCTGGGGCATTCAACTGAATTAGAAACCTGGGAAAGAGTGTGGAAAATAGATATAAAATTTACATCAAACTTAAATTTAAGAGAAAACTTTTATAAAATGTTTTACAGATGGTACATGACCCCAGAAAGATTGCAAAAAATAACGAAAAATTGGAATTCAAATTGTTGGAAGTGTGATGAAAAGACAGAGTCTTTTTTCCATATGTGGTGGACATGTAAGATAGCAAAAAATTTTTGGAAGGGGGTACATGACGAAATCCAAAGAATTTGTAAGCTAAATTTTGAAATAAAAGTAACTTCCCTTTAAAACCAACTAAAATGTTAACATTTCCCCAATCAAAAGATGTAACTTTTAAAATGGTGTAACTTGTTACAGGCAGTTAGTTTATCTGTAACTCATTACTGCCAAGCTCTCTTATTTGGTGAGGTTTTCCTCTACCCAAAGCTCTGTCTTTACACGCACATACATATAATAGAAAAAACTCAATACAAACAAAAAGGAAAACCAAAGAGAGGGAGAAAGAAATAACAGAGAACAGAAAAAAGAAAAAAAAATATATTGATTTTCAACTTTTGTCACAATGATTAAACATTTTACTATATAAGTACTGTGTAGTTATATGTATGTAGCTATGTAACTGCTCTGACTATATACTGTTTGTGCATTTCTTCAACTTAACCAACCTATTAATTATCAGAACTTACAGGAAGCATATTGTTTGCACTTTTCTGACAAAAGACAGTAAAAGATTATCAGTATCTCAAAAATGACACCAATGAATTGTCTTTAATCAGTGTTGATACTATCGTCCATTTCAGCTCAGTCAGTCAGTTTCAGCAGCCAGTCTTTGTTCATTGGAAATACAGTGTTTTCCCATTTCTGTTACATGTAAATCTTGCTGCCACGGCCATAAATCATAGTAATCTTTCATATTCTCCATTTCATCATCCACCAGGTTCAATAAAAACAATTCAGGTTTCAATTGAATATTAACCTTCAAAATCTTCAGAATCAGACTATGCATTTATTTCCTAAATTCTTCAGCTTTCTCAAAAGTCCACCAAATATGATAAAATGTTCCTACTTGTTGCTCATATTTCCTACACACATCAGAAGCCCTCTCTATGCAATCTGGCAATTTTTTTCTGGAGTCAGATACTGATGATACATTATTTTATTAAAAAAAAAATCCTTAATAACAAAGTAAATTTCACTCCCTTTAGCATTTTCCCCATTGTTCTATCTCTATATGATATCCCAAGTTCTGAGCCCATTTTATAATATTTAACTTGTTCCTCTTCCAACTCAATTTTAAACAAAAGTTTATACATCTTACCAATCAGATGTTCATCATCTGTACATAGCAGCACCTCAAATTCTGATTTTTCTTAAAAAAACCATACATTTTCTTATCTGTTTTAAATCTTTCAAATATTTGTCTATAAGATAATTTATAGCTCCATCTTGACTAACCAATAGAAGGTTTCAGTATTAGCAACAAAGTTGGTAGTAATTTCCTTTTTGGTGTCAGGAGCAGGTCCTGTGACCCCCACTTGTAATGGTAATCTTCATTCCAGAGCACTGGCCTGAAATCCTTCCTTTTGCACTACTAGTTCCACTGCCTGTAGACATCTCCATTTCCTTGTCTCTTTCAACTGCTTTGCTCAGACCTCATCTGGAATACTGTGTCCAGTGCTGGGGCACCTCATTTCAAGAAGGATATTGACAAGCAGGAACTTGTCCAGAGGAGGGCAACCAAAATGGGGAAGGGTCTGGAAGCACTGGCTTATGAGGAGCAGCTTAAGAAGCTGGGTATGTTTAGTCTGCAGAAGAGAAGTTTAAGAGGGGACATGATAGTTGTGTTTAAATATTTGAAAGGATGTCATTATCAATGAGGGAAGAGGCTTGTTTTCCACTGCTCCAGAGACTAGGACAAGGAGCAATGGATTCAAACTACAGGAAAAGAGATTCCACCTGAACCTCAGGAAGAAAATCCTGATGGTCAGAGCTGTCTGGCAGTGGAACATGCTGCCTGGGAGTGTGGTGGAGTCTCCTTCTTTGGAGGTTTTTAAACAGAGGCTGGATGGCCATCTGTTGGGAATGCTTTGATGTGTGTTCCTGCATGGCAGAGGATTGAACTGGATGACCCCTATGGTCTCTTCCAGCTCTATGATTCTGTGATTCTGTCAGAATGTTTTCCCCATATGGTGATGGCATATTCTGGAAGCAAATTGGTACTTCATATTCCTCACTTCTGTCCTGTGTCTCAGAGTCAGTCTTACCCATCTAGCCATCCTCCTATTCTGTGCCATACCCTTGTATTTTGCCCATCGATAGTCTCAATAAGGTTTACTAGACACAATGGATGGCAGCCTGTAAAATATATGTGGGATAGAGGTGATCTTTAAAGGGATTCTGAATGATATTGTGCATTTAAATATTAAGTAAGCTATTTTGGGGAGCATACTTCTTCCTTCCTTTTGCTAGTCTAAGTTTCGTGAACTGCAGGTGTATGATTTAAGAAATACTAGGAGACCATATTGCTCTTGACAGTGAAAGGACTTGTGTTACTGAGAGGTTTAGGGTTGTTTTTTAACTTAGAAAAAAGAAGATAGAACCAAAAAAAAAAAAAAAAAAAAAGCCAGAATAAACTGAAAGCAATGTGAAATGCTGCAAGCACTGGCTTCCAGCTGAGACAGATTAGTAAATCTTCTTCTGACATACCTGGAAATGATTCTAAATTAATTTAAGCCTGGGACACAGCTGTGGCAGTGCTCAAGCTATATACCAGATGGGGCTTTGCTAAATGTTTTGTATCTCACCACTAGTTGGCAGGCATACTTACATCTCTGAGGTCACTGTGCCCAAATCACTAATTTTTGAGAAGTTCTGGAACAGTCAGAGGACATTAAAGGAGCTTTAATATGATCAGTCCAAAATGTTTTGCTTGCCAAAGTCTAAAATGATGGCCTTAGTCTTTAAGTAATAGCTGCTAAGTCTGCAATGGAAAAATTACATATTGTGGTTTGGAAATGTCCTGCTTTTTAGCTGGCTGTACAGATTTTATGCGGGAGCTGTTACAGTATTGCCACTAAAGCTAGTTAACAAAATATATCAGACAGTGTATACAGACAAACATTTTACCTGCATTGCATCTCATAAATGTACTATTACTTGTTACCAGTTGGTCAGACAATAGAGTTGTCAATAGAGAAAACTAACTTCTGCTAGGACAAGAACAATACAAGTGGGACATTGATTTACCAGTCTATATTTTTGCTGTTGCTATGTGCCTTAAAGTCAACTCTGACTTATGGTAAATCTGTAATAAGGTTTTCTTGGCAGGAGTTATTCAGAAAAGGTTTGCCCAATGTCACCCACTGGTTTCTATGGGTAGTGGAATTTGAAACTTGGTCTCTCAGGGCCTTTCCACACTATCCTGTTATAGCGCTATCATTCCACTTTCAACATCCTATGGGGCTTGCAGTTTAGGGAGGGGCATTTAGAATTCTCAGCCAAACTACAAACACTAGAATTCCATAGGATACTGAAAGTGGAATAACAGCACTATAACGTTGTAGTATGGAAAGGCCCCCAGAGTCCTAGTCTAAAACTCAAACTGATAATCCTGCTGATTATGGTAAACTATATCATCACAGACAGGCAATAAAAGACAGCCTAATTCTCAGCTATTCCTGAGAGAAATTAAGTGTCTGCTATTAGAACTTTTAAAAGATGGTATTAAAATACATTTACTTCCTTGCAATGTTTATAGAGCCCCCAATCACAAAGGATCTCAGGGTACTTTGCACTCAAAATTTCAAACCACGCAATTTCCTCAAGGCACAAACATGAAAACCAAAATGAAAGAAAAACCAGTAACAGCATAAAATCAAAGAAAAATCAAGAAGACCAAATAACACTATGAAGGCAGCAAAACAACAACAACAACAAAAAACAAAACAAACACTCAGAAGTATTGTAAGACTCAGAAGCTTGAGGGAGAAAAGACTGTCTTCAGCTGCTGCTGAAAAAACCACTATGCAGAGACCTGGTAAGCCATGTTGGGGTGGAATTTTGGAAGATTACCTTTGAACTGTAACTCCCTCTTTCATGGATTGCAGTAGATCTCTAGGAAATCAAAACTATGAAAATCTACTTATTTTTGATATATCTCTATCTCTATCCATATTCTGTCCTCAACAAGGCCCTAGATAAGGCCATTTATTAGTGCTTGGGAAAGGTACTCTTGAGACTACAGTTTCCCAAGGCAGTACGCTTGGGGATCCTGAGAATTGTAGTCTCCAAAGTAACTTTTCCAAGCTGTATCCCCACATACACAATCTAATGTTGCAGAAGTATTTTCCTTTGTACCATAACCAATGGGAAGGGAAAAAAACCCAAGCAGCAGACCTACCAGGAGGAGGAGGAGAGGAAGAAGACAAAAGAGGGAGAGAGGGAGGGACAAATGAGCAGAGAGGCATCCAATTCCTGTCTTGGCTGGCAGAAATTTGGAAAAGTTGGTTCATTGACCATGACACTCTGTCCCTGCTTCACTCAGTACTGATTTGTTAGGCTGGAATCTTTTGGTGACTTACACCAGCAGAAGTCTCAGTTCCGTTGGAATAACTCCTTTTTCGACCAAGGTGTAGCAACAGCAGGGAGATGGTATGAAACCCATTTCTATAGGAAGGGGAAAAAAATAGAAAGTAGAGTTCTGCTACTTTCTAAGCAACTTGGAAGCCTGCAGGGTAGTGGCTGTCACTGCTGTTCCCCTTGTCATGGCAGTGCTCATGATCCCATTTCCTTTTGCTGTGTGCCAGCTCCACCACTGCCTCCTCTTTTCTTTCTTTGGCATCATCATGTCAGCTTTTAGGATCTTGACCTTAATTTGCAATCCTATACCTAGCCTCAAGTGATTTACATCAAAGTACACTGTACAAAACTGTGTGTATGAGTCACTGAATACTCACGCCATTTCTGCACTAGATTTTTATAGTGCTATTATTCCACTTTCAACATCCTATGGAATCCTGGGGTTTGCAGTTTAGGGAGAGGCCACAAAGGCCTCAGTCCAAGACTCTGTTATTGAAGTTTGTTTTTATTAAAAAAAAAAAGTCTTGTATAAAAATAATTGGAAATAGTAATTTCTTAAACTAGATACAGCACAACTGGATCATTGCATTATTTGCAAGAGAAAGAAAAAGATTTTAAAGTCAAATAGTTAATACAATCCCGAATGAAACACATTTTGCTGAAAACAGTCTAATGAATGACTGGAACCCTCTATAAGGGAAATTAGCAGCTGTAACTGATAACTGAATGAGATTTATAAGCTAGGAGAAAACCATCAGGAGGGAGAAAAGATAAATAATCCTCAGGTGGAACCATTAAATAAAGATCAATTGTGACAATTGCAGAACAGCTTTCGAAAGCACTGGGACTGTAATGCCTTTCTCCATATTAATTAAAGATAGTCAACAATTACAGTGTTCAATTGTTTGAAAAGATTCTTTATGCTTTTGTTCTTGCAAATATTGTAGCTCTGATTCATATAACATTGGGGATTTCTTTCTTTCTTTTAAACGTCCATTACAAATAGAACTTTTTCTATTCTTTTCTCTGGAGACCTGTTATGAGAATTTTCAGCAACCTCTCCTGTTTTAGTGAGATATCGGTACACTTTGGTCTCTTAGGCTCAGAAAGTAGTGTTTATTAGTGTGTGTGTGACATGTGAAGATTTTTAGTAATAAAGAAGCATGAGAAAGCTCCCCTTTGTTTTTCTTTTCTGTCATCACTAATTCCATGCCTTATTGTTTCTGATATTCCTTCTTTGGTGGCAGTTTCATCTTTTGATATAAATGAAAAATGTTTTCTGAATTCCATGTTTTTTTTCCCCCTGTGGAAGGTCGAATTGCAGCAAGAACCCAGAGTCCTGGAATCAGGATGTGGAAACTGATGGGGTCAAAATATGTCCCCTTCCAATAAGACTGTGTTAAGGCAATTCGTACTACACATTTTGCACATATATCTTGAACTCCAATAAACGGTCTGGATTGAATGTACAGCTATTAAAGTCGTACTGAATTCTCTAAAGTCATACTGAATTGCCTGTCCTTCAAAATATATTTAAAAGGCACCAGAACTCAGACAATGCCTTCACATGCCAAGTGTAAACAACACTCAACCTGAGGTAATTACGTGCAAGAAAAATATGGGGAGAAGGTATGGGAACTATTCTTTGTATATTTGTTGTTGTTATGTGCCTTCCAGTCATTTCCAACTTCTGGCAACCCTAAGGTGAACCTATCAGAGGGTTTTCTGGGGCTGAGTGTGTTATGCACCCAAGAACATCTGGTGGGTTTCCATGGCCAAGTGGGGAAATTGAACTCTGGTCACCAGGTCCAGTGCTCAAACCACTACCCCGCACTGGCTCTCCTTGGTATATTGTTTCTATTACTGTTACGACATGCGTTTCTTCCAAGGAGCTCACAGTGGGGTATGTGTTTATCCTTTTTCTATCCTCAGAAGTAAGTCAAGTTGACAAATTGTATCTCCTCTCCTCTCTTTACTCCCCAATTATTATATTTCTGTATTCACAATGTGAGATAGAATTTCATATTGTTTAGGACATGCTCCTTCCTTCTGCAGCATAGCTGGCCTCTTCCAGTGCTGTACTGAGGAACGAAGTGCATTAACAGGGCGTCTGCCCTTCCCGCACGGCCCAAACTGACGCAATCATTGTGCAACAGGGGCTTATTACCAGATTTTTTCTGGTAATAGTATAACACACTATCACGGTGGCTGGCTTTGTGATAGGAGTGGGAGCATGACAACGTTGTGTGATATTACATGTTAGGGACCAGCTTCAATGTGTTCCCATGCTGCAATGGGGCCATAGTGGGGAAATGTCCTCTGTAAGTTGTAGAAAAGGAATATGATGTGGTTCAATCCTGACTCACAATGTATCATACCCTGCTGTGTCATGCTGTGTTGTGGATGCTGGGACAACAGTCAAGGGGATAAAAGATAGATAAAAGACCTTTAAGTGCTTTCCAACCGATGGTGCCTCTAAGGCGAACCTATCATGAGGTTTTCTTGGCAAGACTTGTTCAGAGAGGGGTTGCCTTTTCTTGCCTTTGAAACTAAGTGATTGTGACTTTCCCAAGGTCACCCATTGGTTTTTCCATGGCCAAGCAAGGATTCAGTGCCTGTTCTTCAAAATCGTAATCCAGCTCTCAAACCACATACTGATTCTCAGATAAAAGAAGGCTATAGTTTATACCTCAGGCCAATAGCTTGTAACATTCAGAGAGGTTTTTTTTGGTAACTTCCTTGATTATACATTATAAAAATACAATAAAAAATATATGAAGTAAAGAAAGAAAAAAGAGAAAGAACAAAGAAAAAGAGAGAACAGAAAAAAAGTTGGCTTCCAAGATTTTATTTGCAGTTACATAAACAAGTATGTTATTCATACCTCATTCACTAATGTTTAGATCACTTTCCTTCCCATAATCAAACCATATTAATCATCAAAACCCTAAATGAATTATTAGAGAAGCACTGTAACTTTTTTTTAGATCAACACAGTATTAAATACTATTGAATAAGCTGGAAGTATCTTTTATCTTTTTCTTTTGATTTTTCCCCCTCCTTTGTTCTCTTTGTGTCTTATCTTTTCTTCTTTGTCTTTCTTTGTTTCTTTTTATTGTTAGTGATGTACTTTATATATTTGAAAAATTTAATAAAATCTTGAAAAAAATCTTTATAAATGACTTGGATGGTCAAATAGAGGACAAGCTTAAAAAATTTGCAGTTAACACCAAATTACTAGGGTTAGCTAATACCCCAGAGGACAGAATTAGAATTCAAAATGACCTCGATAGACTGGAAAGCTGGGCTAAAACTATAAAATAAATTTCAATGGAAAGAAATTTAAGGCACTACACTTGGACAGAAAACATGAAATGCATAGAGATGAGCTTGGCCACAGTACATGTGAAAGGGATCCAAGAGTCTTAGAAGACTACAAGTTGAACATGAGTCAACAATGTGATGCAGCAGTTAAAAAAGCCAATGCAGTCCTAGGCTGCATTAATAGGAGTACAGTATCAAGGGAAGTAATAGTAGCACTCTGTTCTGATCTGGTCAGATCTCACTCAGTATTGTGTCCAGTTCTGGGCATCACAATTCAAGAAGGATATTGACAGGCTGGAATGTGTCCAGAGGCAGGTAGCCAAAATGGTAAAAAGGCCTGGAAACCATGCCCTGTGAGGACAGCCTTAGGGAGCTGGGTATATTTAGCCTGGAAAAGAGAGGTGACATGATAGCCTTCTTTAAATAGTTGAAGGGATGTCATTCAGAAGATGGTGCAAGCTTTTTTTATTGCTGCTCCAGAGATTAAGACATGGATTCAAATTTCAAGAAAAGAGATTCTACCTAAACATTAGGAACATTTCCTGATAGTAAGAGCTATTTAGCAGTCAAATATGCTGACTCTGTTCTTTGGAGGTATTTAAACAGAAGCTGGATGGTCCTATGGTGGGAGTGCTTTGATTCTGTATTTCTGCATGGCAGAGGTGGGAATGGATGAACCTTGTGGTGTCTTACAACTCTATGATACTGTGATTCCATAAATGTTACATATATGTTTCACATTTAATATTACAGCATTTGTGGTTGATGGCTGTCCTTAAAACATACATACCAATGCAGATATCACTCAAGGCTTACCCAAAACAGGGAAAAAAGTCCCTGGAAATATAGAAATTTTCCAGTTCTTTTGGTTTTAATTTTATCTACATATCCTTAGGTTTGTACCCAACACTTTCTTCAAATATCCCAGGTTTCCCTCCTTTTCCACTTTTCTGTTCTTCCTCTTCCCCCTGCTCATGCTCAGTTGTTACATTTAGACTCACGCAACATTTCAGAAAATGATTTTCAGCTATTTCCACAGAGTTTTCTTTATTATTATTTAGAAGTTATAGTCAAAGTGCTCAAGCGCTTTAGCAATATTATACACTCATTACACATTAAGATCATTTTGTTTTAGTGCTGACATGCCTCTTTCGTTCACTTGATCTCTGCTGAATCTGTGTCCTTGAAAGAACAGTTGTGTTATACTGGTAGCAGCTTAGCTAGTTTTGGAATAATATAAGCAGACTGTCAAATGGAATTATATTTCATTTTGGAAAACACTAGGTTAAGTTAAACTGATCTGAGAAATAGGAATGAAAAGTCCTTGATAATGCTGAGAGTTCCTTGGAAATACTTTTGAGTGAAGAAAACATAATGTGGAGCTCCAAAATAAAACTGGTTTGTGCAAGAACAAAACCTGGGACTTTCTGGAATTGTTTTCTTGTTTGAAGGGGCTCTCACTTGAAGGGGTTTTCACAAAGCTGTCCAAGGGCATATGGGTGTTTATACTAGTATTAAATCTGGGGTACATCCTCAGAGGAACAGAGGCCCTTTCCACACGGGGCAATTGAAACGGTGCAGAGCGACCTCCGACGGAGGTCTTCTGCACCGTAGAGTGGACTGGGGCGGACTACTTTTTGTAGTTCCGCACCTCAGTCCGCTCCGAAGCGACTGGAACTGGTCGCGCAGCGTGCTTTTTAAAAACCTCTTTTTAGAGGTTTTTAAAAAGCACGGAGCGTGTGACTCCATGTCACTCTGTCGCTGCGCTCCGGTGCAGATTTGCAGGCGCGCACTAGTGCGTGCCTGCAGATCTGCTGGGGGCGGGCTTTAGGCTGGCGAGCTTCTCCGGTTGGTGGAGAGCCTCCACCAACCGGAAGCCGCCATTTTGGACGCCGGAGCAGTGCGGAGCAACGAGCTCGCACTGCTCCTTGTCCCGACGGACTCGCCCAGATGCTGAAGAAGTCCGGTGAGCAGCGTTTTTGCGCGCCCTCCCTCCCTCTGGAAAGGGCCAGAGATAAGACCTGACATAAATGGCATTAGGAAACAATATGGATGCAAGTAGTCTTGGGCTCTGGAATGGGCACCCAAATACCAGAATTTAGTACACACACCTGTTTGTTTTTCCTTCTTACTCATTTTTAAGTACTGTAAATCTACACTGTCTTTGAAACTTCTATAACAAGATCTCATAGACTCAAACAGAAATAGGAGTTTCCCTATTTTTTTCCAAGTTATTTATAATTAGCTCAATGTGTTGACAAGAGTCAGGAATTAATTCTTAGAAGACTGTAAATGTGGGTTTAATTAGCACAGTTGTGAGGAAAAATAGCAAGATTGTGAATTTAGTTTCAATTATTATTTCTAAATCAGAGTAATCAGAAGAGTGATTTAGTATTTTAAGTAATTTTTTAAAATTACTAAATCAATTTAAATTTTTAAAAATTGTTAAATAATAAAATTTTGTTTTTTTTAATGATCCAAGATCTACAGAGTTTGTTCCAGCTCGTGCATCCTCCCAGCTTTTACTGCCGTTCAGCCACAGAAGTGGCCTTCTGGTTTTGGGAAAACATGGGCCAAATTCCTATTGTGAGTCCCAACCAGAACAGAGTCATTGAATTAACTGGATTTACTGTGTTTTGATTCACCACTCAACAGTGATTCATTGTGTTTACTCTAACTAGAATTAACAAACAGTATTCTAACCCTAATTTTCTGTTGAAACAAGATGCATGGGGGTTGAATGTCCTGTTTTAAAGAGGATTCAAGCTTCCAGGACCAGATTCTCCTTGGTGAGAGTAGTGTTACTGGATACTCTTTAAGGATCACGTGGCCATGAAATGGGCATGAAATGGATAGAGGTCATGGACTGCCCAATCATCCTTTAGAAGCTAGACGGTGGCACATTTCTTTAACTAGTCTACAAGGACTGAAGTTCAATCTTTTTTTAAAAAAATAAGTGAGATAAATCTCTTACAAGTTCAAATATCTTTCATAAAGCATTTGATGTTTCATATGAAGTCTGGTTTCACACGATTGCTACCATATTGTACAAAAAAAAAAATATAATTTGTATGCTTATTTTTATCCCCAAATGATTTCTTCTGCCTTTCAGCATCTCACAAGAATGATATATTTACCATGTTTAGCAGATGTTAAAATGTTTGTTATGGTCTGATGCAGATTAGCAGGCTTCATTTTACTATCATGTTCCTTTTCCTCTTTCAAGTAGAACATTTTTTATTTTCTATTACAAGGAAAAGTCAAGCATATCAGGAACACATTCCCCACATCATGCATACATTTCCATATGGACTTAGAAATGAATTTTAATGTATAGGTTATTTCTATTTTGTGTCCCATTAAAGAGTATGGAAACAATGATCATAGCATTGTCTGGATTAATTTTTACTGAATTATGTATATACTGTCATGAATACTAATTTATTTTTGTTTTTGCATTGTTATAATCCTCCCCAATTCTGATCACTAAATATTTCATGCATTTTAAACAACTTTCATAATTTTTTTTTTAAAAAGAGCTCTTCTACCAAATCAAGTGCCTTGAGTTTCTGCCCTGATGATAGTGGGAAACAAAGAGAGGTATAACACACTGAAAGTGCTTCCAGACAAGGCTTTTATCAAACAGTTTTCTTCCCTCATTCACAGAATCTTACTAGAGGAAGAGCAGAACCTTGCCATTCTTTTCACAGCCTTGTTTTCTTTTACCACAAACCATCTCTTAAGAAAATAAGGACCTATGGAAAAGCCACATGGCTTTGACTTGTAGCACTTTCTGTAGCCATTTCTGCCCTACACTGTTATAGTGCTATTATTACACTTTCAACCTCCTGTGGAATCCTGGGATCTGTAGTTTATTGAGGCCAAAGAGTTCTCTGGCTGAGAATTCTAAATGCCTCCCTAAACTGCAAGCCCCAGGATTCCACGGGATGTTGAAAGTAGAATAATAGCACTCTAAAAGTGTAGAGCGGAAATGGCCTGTCTAAAAGTGCCCTTAGCTATCCAATATTGGTTACTATTTTAAAGGGGAAAGCTGTTATGTTTAGACACATTCTCTATTGATCTTTCTGAATGAGTAGCAGAGGAGTTGTGGTCTGGTGTTGGAGCAGGACTTTGGAAGACCAGGGTGCAAATTCATATTCAGCCATGGAAATCTACTGAGTGACCTTAGGAAAGAGTCTCTCTCTGCTTAAGAGGAAGAATAAATCCTTGAAATAAATCTTGCCAAAAAGTCCTATGGTAGGGTCTCTATGTCAACTTGAAGACACATAACAACAACAGTACAATAAAGTTTCTGACTGTGTTCAGACTGCTACGCTTCATTTAGGCATCCCTGAAGTATGTTGTTTAAATTATTGATTATGCTAGCCCTGCCCATTCCATCAGTGCTTTGCTCATGTGACCATGACATATTTGAAGAGTGGTGTCCTTTCTATCTATTTTCATATGGGGAAGAAGGCAGGGAAGTTTGTGTGCTTGTGCTTGTGCTCATGGATGGCTCCAAGAGTAGAAAATGCTTTCCTCTTTGGAGTTGCCGCTTTCACATTTCTCTCACTGAATGTTTAACACATTTCACAAATGACTGAATAGAGCCCTAGAGAACATATACTGGGAAGAATAATTTCCTGTAACAAACCATCAAGACTATAAGGAGCTGTTGTCAGATACTCTCAGATCAGCTCCATTGTGAATGCCCACATGAGCACTTTGGTTCAAAAATTTTATACCTTCACCCCAAAATGTCCATTGACAAGTTTTGCAAGTTAGGACAGAATGCACCTGTGGTTCCTGCTGGTATCCATGTTTGTAATGGAGAAAGGAGTCCCCAAGCCTCTATAGATTTACCTTAGAATCTCTGTCCAGTCTGAAAAAGTGGCGTGACCATCCTCTAATGAGGAAGGGGAAGAGGTAAAACTAAATAACAGGCTTCACGTGGGGGTACCTGGGGGGGTGTCAGTCCTGCCTTGGAACCAGAACCTTGTCCATTCCATGCTGACCTTGACGAGAGGGAAGTTGGAGGCTGAGCCATTTCATCCTTTCAAATGTGACAGACTAAAAGGCCAACAACAAAAGCAAGGACTAGGATGTGGCCTGGCTTAAAAGGAAAATGCCAGGATAATGTGATGTTACTACAAATTATCGTATCTAAGGCTGAGTCTGTGCTGCAGAACAACAGCTCTACTACTTCCGGCACTTCAATGGTTTCTAGTTTCCTGAATCTTGGCTTGCTTTTTAAACTCTTGTCTTTGGTTACCCTCTGACTGGCTTTTGATCCTGATTGGGTTCCGTTTTAGACCACAGTCTACTTTGATCATTCATCTGCTCTATCAGAACCACTGGACTGGGTTGGTTCATCGTCTTTTTCCTCTTATCTCAGAGGATTTTCTCCTGGGTACTGGCAACTCAGAAACAGGATGATACAGATATCCACTAGTGCCCTTGAGAGTGAGTGGGAAAAACAAATGTTAGCATAAGCTTTCATGGATTCTGTCCATGGAATTCTAAGACCTTATTGTTTCATGGATTATGTTCATTGGACTATGTCCATTGTTTTCTAGACTTATGACTTCACAAAAGCTTATGCTAGAAATTTCTTCTTCCCAGTTAAACTCAAATGCACTACTAGATTCTTTTATATCTTTTGTGCTAAAAGAAAATCATATAGCTATCTCTCTGAATACCATTCAGACTAAGTCAAGTTTAAAGAAAAGCCTAAGGAGAGAGAGCAGAATCTGGACCTTTCTCATCAGCAGTTAACATCTGGGCAACAGACTGGGAAGGTAGACAAGTCATATATAACTTGTAGACTTGTAGACAAGTGTTCTTCACTAAGGTGAGTTGAAATGTGTTTCTATTTAAATTATAGCAATGCCTTCTAAATTGTTACCTGTGCATCAAATTAACACAGGCATGTTGTGTTGGGGAATTGAGAGATTTTTGGTAATGAGACTCTCAATCAGCAGAGTATTTTAGTAATTGTACAAAAATGGAAGTTGAACAGATTACCAGTCCCACTTCTATCACTCCACCCCAAACACACTTAACCTAGCTCAAAATAAACACAAAAAACAATTTGGTTAAAAATATAAAAGAATTTACTCACAAAATCTTGTGCATAGTCTACACAGGTTCAATTCTTGAAGAAGGTAGGAAGAAAATTAAGCACTCACATGCTTGCTGAAAATAATCCCTGTTAGGAGATCTCAGGGCATGCTTTCAGGACAAAAGGCGAAGACAAAAGGAAGGGGTAAATGGCAGGAGAATCTTTTTAAGACCAAAGAATGTGTAGGTGCTGGAGGAAGAGGTGTTGACCAAAAAAACCCAGGAAGTTTTCTCTAGGCTGTCTCTCTATACCTACAATAAACATGCAAACAAACTAGCCAGTTAATTAGGCATGCAAAGGTTGCCACTCCCAACATGTTGTTGGCAAACATTTATCTTTTTTGTCCTCTTTGTTAATAATGTTTTTTTTCTTCAGTAAAATGGAAGTGGTCATTGTAAGATACCTAAGTAGCTGTAGTTAGACCAAATGGTATCCCAGGCAAGGAAATGCCCTTATTCATCTTGTACTTTATTTTTTTAATATTCTGTTGGTCATTAATTTCATAATTTGGATGCATGGTTTGGCATATGTGTCCTAAACTTGCTGGAAGATGATACCTTTGAAATGCTAGGATCTGATCCCAATAATTCATGACAAGTAGGTCTGAAGCACAAAGCCCTCCCTGCTGCTGCACTCACTGCCCCATGCAATCATTTGGGTCATTTACCTTTCAGTTCAGTCCCGGGTGCATGTCTGATCTTGTGCTATTCAGGGCCAGTCCAAAGTCAATGATAGCTGCAGTTTCTATATGATAAAGTGTTAGGATTGCTTCAGCTGAATTCTATGTGCTGATTTGTGATGTGACATCCTGCATTGAACACAGAGGTGAACTGGATGTTTGTTTGAATATTAATTGGACATATTCAGCATTAAAATTTGAAGTCTGCATTGTTCCAAGGTCTGTTTCACAAATTATGTAGTAGCAAGTCCACATATTCTCCTGAGCATGGACAAGACTCACCTACCAATTCTACCACAGTAACAGGTGTTCAAATGTGTGAACAAGTGCTTTTTGAATTCATGCTGAAGTTTTAGACATACACCTAAAATGTAACATGTGAAGTGGATCTAAATCCTAATAGGTTTTAAGTCTAAGGTAATTTTTTTAGTAGAAAGAGGGGAGTAATCCATGTTACAAATTGAGTTATAGATGTGCAAGTATTTTAGGTAGAGCCCTGGAGGCCTAATGTATTTCATCATAATGGTGCATTTTCATGAGATTAGTTAAGATGGGCTGTACTTCCATCATGTCCTCCTTATTTTCTGAAGGTAGAAAATTTTGTATATCATAAAGTGGACATAAAAATATGCTTTTGGCTCAATTTTGAATTACTCAGGATTGCCCTTAGAGCATAATAATTTTATAAAATTACAGTGAAAGTAGTCTACTGGTTTCAAGTAATTTTGATGCAAAAATATGAATGGCATCAGTACATTTTGGACTAATCCTCCGGTATACACACACTCACATATATATGTGAGTTATGGATGAAGAAATGTATGCATAACATATGAAAGAGTTTTAAAAATAATTTTCAAGTCTAATGACCTAAAGTAGGGCACTAATGATGAGCTTGAAATTAGCAAAACCCATGTAGCTGAGATGTTCTGTATGAAAATTGCTTAATAATATTCTGCAATCAGGTTTGTTTGCATGGATCCCTGTGGCTGATGGATTTTCAAGTATTCTTTGAGTTTATATTTCTTCTTTTTTTTTCACAGCTTGTGCCACATAAAAAATGTTGTTTTAACCCTAGGTAAAATTTGACTACCTTCTGATTTGATTAACTGTGCTCAGCACTAACTGGAGGAAAGTCAGTACTTGGAACAGTAATGGAAACTCTGAGGATATCATGAGATTATTGAAATTTGTCTTGTTGGGTTAAAAAAATGCATTCCCATACTGAAGGCAAGCATTTAATGCTATAATCATAGGTTGACTGAATGCTGTGGAACTTGTTCAATTGTTTTCATAACTGTTCAATGCTTTATTGTACCCTGCCTTGTGATCTCTAGCTATAGGACACGGCAGAAATAGTTTGCTAAATAAAAATAAACAGTACAGCTTAACTACTATGTAAAGATACATAGAATAGCAGTGCAAATCATCCAGCCAAGATCAATTTTTGATCAAAATCTTCTTGCTAATTTATAATAATGAAAACAGGGCTTATTAAGTATTTGTTTATGTTGCACAAGAAGATACCCAGTACTTCATTGTCCAACAGAAAAAAATACTTATCTGGTGTAAGTAATTTGGTTCAGAGGGCACTGACTAGCTGCTCTTAAATAACCTGGGGGAGAGCATTGTACAAGGAGGTATGCAGTAGCTCCTTGTGCAATGCTTTTTTTTCAATTGTGCCAAACAGTGCCCTCTCACTCAAATGGCCACATGTGGCTGTGCCTCGAAGCTGTTCAGCTGCCATTGTATAGCCTTTGCTCTCCCACACCACAGTGTAGGTTTATTGATAGAGTTTTATGCTCTGTGAGCATCCAGGGGTCTCAGCTACTATTGGAGCTCATATGATTCTGTAGAATTGAGCCAGGACAGTTAAGTTGATACGAAACCGATATATCTGAGTAATACAAACACACCCTGAGCCAAACTGGACAGCTTCAATTGCTTCCTAAGGTAAAGTAGGCTTTCCTTTGAGTGATCAGACCAAAAGCCTTAGTTAGCTTCAGTAACCCAGGACAAAAAAGCATGTCTTTTGGGGTTTCATTTCTGTGAAAATGGCTAAAGTGAGAAAACCAGCTATGAACCAATATCTCTCACTTTGCTTTTTATGAAAGTTACTCAATGTGATCTGTGATCTCTGTACAATACAACTATTTCAATGCTTTCAAAAAGGTTGCAAAAAAGGAAGCTTTTTAAAACTGAACTTGGGGTACAGTCCTGAAAAAAGGACCACTAAAATGTGCACTGGAACTGTGTTAAGTGCTAGAGTCTTATTTCATATCTATCCTAACATGGTCTTTCAGAGAAAGAGGAATGAGGAAAGAAGTGTTGTACATGTGTGTTTCTGTTCAGCAATTAGGGCAAAATAGGTGAAACTTGTTTCTGTATTACAAGGTGCTACAGACTGTTTTTAACTATGAGAAATCTTGTACTTTTTTTTTTTTTGCATTTTGATATCAGATTTTTGATCAGTTCAAAATATAGACTTGATAACTTTTTCTGTTTCTGCTTTCAAAATCCTCTTCCTTTCATGACTGATTTGAACCTCAAAGTTTTCTCTGTATTTCAAGAATAAAACATTCTTCTTGGAAGCTTGGAAGCTTGGCAGGGTTCAAACTGAAGCTTCTTCAACTGGAATCCAGTGTGGAGCTTATCACCTGATGGAGCTTACTTACACTTTGAGCTGCATCTCTCTAGTACTTCACACCAGTTCAATTACAGTCCACAGCATGGAAACGGTGTGAATTCTTGTGCTAAATTTAATCAAGTGCTCCTCCAAGGTGGAAAAGAACATATCTTTGGAATTAATGGAAAGAGACAAATGGAATCTGTACCTGAGTTCTTGGTTCTGTCCATTTCTAGACAGAGGATGTCCCAGAGCAAAGACCTTCAGAAGCAACTGAAGCCTGAAGCCTGGTAATGTAAAACCTTAAAACCACAAGGTATGAAATCTATGAAAAATGGTGCACATCATCTAGACTGTAGAATCAACAAGAATCTAATAAAGTTAATCAGATCATCCCCATTCAAGTGCACATCAATTTGAATTGTTTCTCCATTATGAAGTGCTTGTCTGTAAATTATTGCAGAGAAAGCCATTTTCAAATTAATGTTTGAGCCATTAGAAAATACAAAGGGCATTTTCATTAATTAGAGACAGCGTTCTCTCCTCTCTTTTCATCATTACCTTTGCTACCCAGAATCAGTTTAGTGCTCAGATTTATTGACACATATGATTCAGTGGCACTATTTGTTTAGAGTTCATCCTATACCTGGTGGAATAAACTCATTAAGTGTAAATGAATAGTTATGTAGTCATCATCTGAAATGAGTCAGTGCAGTCCTCTGAAGTCATTATAAAGCACCCGAACACAGCTGGAATGAAAGTCCCCATGAAGGTTACAGCTAGACTCTCCAAAATTTATCTCCATTATTCCACAGAATGGAATCTTAAGGTCCTGGTTAGGGAGAGTAGGATACCCATTCTATTAGGAGTAGGTGTCCTTCCATACTGTTGAAAAAAGAATCAAACTTCCCAATAGCAAGTAGTGGCTTCCCAAACTTCCCACCCACCCCAAAAGGTAACACTTGTAGCATCAGTGTCATAAGCATAGACCATTTTGTTTAGCCCGGAAATGACAGTCCTTAATCCAGTAATATGAAGTACACATATTGTCTCAGTTTCTAGATCTGTGAAAGGCAACCTGATGCCCATCGGATGTTTTGGACTGCAACTTTAGCAGACACTTTTAGGAACTCTTTAAAGACCCACCTCTTATCATAAGCCCTTTCTAATTGATCATGCTGCCCAGTTTAAGAATTGTGTTTTGAGCTTCCTGGTGGTAAATATTTTAATGGATAATTATTTAATACTTTGTATTTTAATATTTGTTTGGTTCTTTTTTGTCACCATTGGTATTTGTTCAGGTATGAGGAGTGCTGTGTGTGTGCGCGCATGCGCGCACACATGTGTGTACATACATTGGCTAAAATAAGTAAGGAAACTCACATAAGACTCAGCCAGGAGCCAGCATGATGTAGTGGTTTGAGGGTTGAACTGCAGCTTTGGAGAACAGGGTTTGAATCCCTGCTCAGACATGAAAACCCTCTGGGTGACCTTGGGCAAGTCACATTCTCTCCACCTCAGAGGAAGGCAAAGGCAAATTCCATCTGAACGAATCTTGCAAAAAAAATCAAACCCTCTGATAGATTCACCTTAAGGTCACCATAAGTCAGAAATGACTTGAAGGCACACCACAACAACAAATCTCAGCCAGTGTGAATTGGTAACACAAAAAATATGAAGGACACCAGGCTACCTATTCATTTTCCACACTGAGATACCCAAACAAAGGACCTGCATGTGTGTACCGTCATGATTTGGATCCATGTCCTGATGAGGTAGAAAGAAGCTTAATAACTCTACACTGATTTTCTTTACTTAGGACCATATACCACAATCTTCTGGTTTGCTTTACTATAAGAGAAATGGGCCATTTTTTGAAGAAAGTTTCTGTACATGGAGCCCCTGAAGGACTGGGGGTTGGGACCTTCCTTATAACAAAGTGTTTTCTGACAAGATGCCTGCATCAAGTATTCAACTTAGATACACTTTGTCAGGGATTCCTGACATTCCTGACAGGGATTCCCAGTATCCAGGGGAAAACAACTACAGGTGCGCTGTGGATGCTGTGCACTCTGGGTCTGGGCCCATAACCACTGTTGGGGGATGATAGGAGTTTCAGCCCCACAGAAATGCAGTGGAAAAGCCAGAAGTCAGCGAGCCAACAGCAGCAGCCTGGTTCCCCAGTAAGGATACTCACACACAGAGGAGTTTCTTCCAAACAGGAGGCACTTTATCTTGTAGCAACGTTCCCTTATATACACAACATGGAACAGACGGACAAAGGCTTGTGCCAGACACCGGTTTGGTCAACAGACAGATACATACTGGGGATTGCTTTCTTATATACATATTTACAACCAATCAGGTAGAAGTTTGCACACCTCCCTCTACCATCTGCACACGACCCCAGTGTCTTATGCAACCTTGCAATCACCCACAGCTGGGGCATGATGCAACATCTTTGCAGTGGACTGATCATTTTCCCAGGGATCCCTGCCTGGAATCCCTGGAAGGACTGTATGATGGAGGATGCCCAAGCCCCAGCAGGACTGTGGGGAGAAGCAATAGTGATAGCAAATTACCACATAAACAGGATGTGGAGCTCAAGTGTGAAGCAAACTCCATATTACCTAATGTATGGTAGAGCGCCAAACCTGAAGCATCTACTTGTTTGGGGTCAGTTTGCTAGTGTGTATATTCCCCCAAGTTTCAGAAAGTCTGGAGAGGAGAAATCTAGACGGTTACGCTTTGTGGGATATGAAGGTAACAAATATAGATTTCTACACCATGCTGGCAAAATAGTGTATTCCAGGAGTGCAAACTTTGAAATCCATTCAGGATGGGATAGACTGCACTGTAACCAAGAGGTTTTGATTCCCCTGGATAAAAGTGTGAAAAGTGTGAAAAGACTGCACTGTAATCAAGAGGTTTTGATTCCCCTGGGTAAAAGTGTGAAAAGTGTTCCCGACATTCCTGAAAATGGAGGGGCAGTAATGTCCGATGAGGAAAAGGACAGTGTCCCGGATACACTTGAAAGCTCTGAAGATGGAGGGGTGGTGATGGCTGAGGATGAAGAAGAAAGTACTGAGGAAAGTACTGAGGAGGAGAAGCCAGAGGTCTCACTCAACATCACACCAAAGAGTTCAACACCGCCACCTAGTGCTGAACCTGCGTTTAGGGTCAAGCAAGGGCCTCGCACTGAGGCCAGCACCAGTTCCAGAAGTGTTTCCAGTAAAAGTGGGACAGGAAGTACCCAACTTGCTGGGTCAGGGAATAGAGTTATGCTTATCCCTAAAAGGTCAGGAGGAGGGTATTTTGTTGTCCTGTGTGACTGAAGCAGAAAACTTACAGTGTAGGACTACACTGGGGTATAGTATCAAAATGTGAGGCAAATGGTCCAAGATGGGATTTTGTGCTTGCAGTATTGTCCGTCCGTGGATCTGCTCACAAAGACATTTCCAGTAGTAGGCCATGAGAAGTTGGCAAGTGAACTGGGCCTTGCCACCAAGGTGTAAGGTGGAAGATGAGTTGTACCCTTGAATGTATGTACTGTATGCATTATGGAATATATATTGCATGGCATGTATGGATAGTGAAAATGTCCTACACAGTGGCCTGACCATTTTGGAGGGGATTGTCAGGGATTCCAGGCAGGGAACCCTGGGAAAATGATCAGCCCACTGCAAAGATGTTGCATCATGCCCCAGCTGTGGGTGATTGCAAGGTTGCATAAGAAACTGGGGTCGTGTGCAGATGGTAGAGGGAGGTGTGCAAACCTCTACCTGACTGGTTGTAAATATGTATATAAGAAAGCAATCCCCAGTATGTATCTGTCTGTTGACCAAACCGGTGTCTGTCGCAAGCCTTTGTCCGTCTGTTCCATGTTGTGTATATAAGGGAACGTTGCTACAAGATAAAGTGCCTCCTGTTTGGAAGAAACTCCTCTGTGTGTGAGTATCCTTACTGGGGAACCAGGCTGCTGCTGTTGGCTCGCTGACTTCTGGCTTTTCCGCTGTATTTCTGTGGGGCTGAAACTCCTATCATCCCCCAACACTCTGAACCAAGGGATGGTTCAGTCAAGGAATAGTTCATCCAGCCAGCCTGTGGAAGAGAAAACATTTGACTGACAACCACAGTCACTTGTTGGATTGGTGGCAAGGGCAGATCTCCATGTTTCTGGATCAGGGCTATTATTTTCATAAGTGTAACATATGTGTTGTCTGTTCTGGTTGTGGGAAATGCATGATTTCTGATTTTATGGTAAAATCATAAGCAACTGAAGGTTGACAGATGAATGACACCATATTCTATAATCATATTTCATAATTCTATATTATAACCCTACGCCAAAAAATAAAAAAAATCTTACATTTGTTGGGTGTATTTTTTAAAATCTCCAGTATCATATGTAAGTATTACTACTGAAGCAAGCCTTAGAACAGATGATACCAAAAGGACCCTGACACTAATAGAATTAACAGATTTTTATCAGTGTTCTCATAACGTGTTTTAAGTAATTCATTTTTCCACAGAATGATCACTGACAATTATAAGCAGTGAAGCTTTGGATCAGGTCATAGAAACTGCCACCATCTGTTGTTGTGGAAACCAATCTCATCATCATTACTCTCTTGCTAATGACACACAGTATTTTACTAGTCATAGATGGGTTGAAAATGCTGCTGCTGAATGCTAGGTTGGAGAATGGAAAAACAAGTGCCATTCAGGATGGCTCTGGATGAAAATGTCAACCTGGCCTATATTGCAGAGACCTGGCTGGATTAGGCTGGGGGAGAGGTTAACCTCTTTCAGCTCTGCCCACCAGGTTTTTCTGTACAGCAGCAAGCAAGATCTGGTGCAGGGTGAGGAGGGGTAGAGTTGTGGTGGTCTATCATGATTCTGTCTCCCTGACCAGGTACCCTATCTCACAGTCTGCAAGTTTTGATTGTGTACATCTAAAGATGGGTAGCTGGGACAGAATAGGGATTATATGTTAGTGTACTTTCCATTCCACTGCTCAACAGTCTCCCTTCTTAAGCTAGCTGGGGTGGTGTTAGAGTCTCCATTGCTACTAGTGCAGGCAGATTTCAATATGCTGAGACTGCCCTGTTGGGAGTGGCTCAGGACTTCATTACCTCCATGCCAACCATAAGCCTGTCCTAAGTAGTATGTTGCCCTACTCATGCTGCTGGGCATGCTCTAGATCTTGTTTTTTTGTTGGATGGGGTGATGGTGATCTTGGTGTGGAGGAACTCTCTGTAGTTCTGTTGTCATGAACAGAGCATTACCTGGTCAGGTTTAGATTCACTGGAACTTGGAACCTCTGCGGGCGTGGGGAACTGATTAGAATAGTCTGCCTCAGGAAGTTGGTGGATCTGGATAGATTCCTGATATACTGTTGAAGCTCTGGCTTACCTCTGGACTGGGGAAACGGCCAGAGTAGTGGATAGAATTGCTCCTGCGTGTCTCCTCTTACAGAGTGGAGCCAAACCAGCCCCCTGGTTTTCCAGAGTTGGTGGCGATAAAGTGAGTGAGATGGACACTAGAGTGATGTTGGTGGAGGACTCAGGGTGAGTCTGACCACACAGGCTAGAGCCTATTTGAAGACCAACAGTCATTCTTCCACATTCACTAGAGTTAGGGGCAGAAGACCCTGGAAAGTGGAAAAACCATGAATAACTCTAGGCCCTTCCAAACCACATTTAACACACACACAAAAGTATGATCACCATATGCAACCCACTGTGGATTCCTTTAAGGCCTGAGGATTCCTTCACAAGGAAGAAGTGGCTGGCTGGTGTGGCTTACTGCCACCCCCACTGCTGCCCACACCATTTTAATTACAAGCCTCACTCGCAGTTTCTCAGTGTCAAGAGACTTGCAGTCTCTATTAAAAATGGCATAAGGAGGCAGCAAAAGGGACAGCAAATAATCCGTGAATAATGAAATCCACAAAAGTGAAACCTGCAAATGTGGAGGGCTGACTGCATTACATGGCAAAGATTTTGTTTGTTTGTTTGTTTACTGCCACCATTGCATATGCAAGAAGTCATCCAGCAGAACTGTTTTATGTGGTCAGTGTCATGCCCTGCCTTGTAGACCCTGACAGTGAGGGGGAGAGTTCTGAGTCAGAGGCACTCCAGAGGAAGACAGCACAGTACCAAATCACTGGCATAGCCTAGGATATATGCTCATTGATTCTCTCTCTGCCTGGTGTAAAGACATGGGCCTGCCTTCCCTGTGATAAACCCCAGACTTACAAGGACTGCATCAATTTTCTCATTCTCAGCCCTATTAGCTTGTTTCAGTCTGAAATACCTACCTCTTCTAGATCTGTGAGCCCCGGTGGCTGCATAACGAATAACCTCTTCTATCTCACTATACAGGAAGACAGTTTGATAGCAAAATGCCTAATTTGCACTTTCCTGTTGGTTGCTGCACTCAGCATTGCCAAGAGAGTGGTACACTTTACAACTGGGGCAAAAGTTTCATTGTCACCCTTCCCAAATTTCTGGGAGTTACTCTTAGCCATCACTCTGACTTTTATAGCATTGTCTCTTGATACCTGCACTGTGCTTCATTTTAAAAGTCCCTTTGTACACAATTGGCTCGTGATTAGGGGGCAGCTTGGTTAAAGTCCAGATCTTGTTCTTGTGCAAAGAGTTCATTTTTTCATGTCCTGTTCTTATCCACTTGTCTGATTTGATCTTAGGTAGCTGTACACTTTCCTACCTGGTTCCTGCCTCCTGGAAACACTGTGCTTTGGCTGCAAAATAATAGTCACCATACCTAACTGATGGCACCTCTTTTGTGGTCCCCTCAGATGTCCTAGGCTCCTGATGCTCTCTCATTTCTGGTTTGTCACTATTGGTCTCAGCTGCAATGGTCATCCCTTCTTCCTCTTTAGATACTATATATTCCTCTTGTCTAATCTCAAGTATACTCAGGTTCACATCCACTAGTTCCAGTATTCCTTGTTCTGCACACTGAAGCTGACAAGAATGCTGCAGTCTTGCGGAATGAGAATTGTATTGCCTTTGCTGTATGGGCTATATCCCACAAATATGCCCTCTATGGTCCTGTTCCCAAGCTTAGTTCTTTTCTCTTCTGGGATATGAGCATAGGCCTTACACCCAAACATCCCAATGTGGCTTATTCTTGGCTTTGCCCCATTATATCATTCAAAAGGGGTTTCGTCAGTGGCCCTGCTTGGTAGTCTTTTTGTATGTAGGATGCTGTGGATACCTCTTCTCTCCAAAATGTAAATGGTAGGTTTGTATTTGATAACATGCTCCGAAAGAGATTGGTTCCATGTCTCATCCACTCCATTTTGTGCTGGAGCATAACTGACAATCCTTTGGTGCATTATGCATTCTGTTTTCAAATATGCCTCCATGTCTTTTGCCACATGTACTGCTCCATTATCATTTTGGATGGTACCCAATGTTCTATGGAACTTGTTGCAAACAAACTCCTTCAGCTTATTCAGTATTTGGTTCTTGCTCTTGATGACATGCACTCTGGTGAATCCAGAATAGTCATCTATAAAGGTAAGAAAGTACTTGCCCCCACCTAGGATTATGGCATCCATTGGTCCACAGCAGTCAGAATGTATTAGTTCCAGTGGTTTTTGGCTCTGTCGCACTCTTCTTAGGTAGCAGTGCTCATGTATATTTTACCTTGAGGCAACAGATGCTGTTCATTTTTGATTTGCATACTGGAATCTGTAAATCTGCAGTTAATTCTTTATTCACCAGCTCCCTCATTGCATCTGTGCTACTGTGTCCCATACACTTGTGCCACAGATGGATACACTTATCATGGAATATATGATCAGCAATCTTAAATTCTTCCCTGTTGCCAACAACTTCATACTAATCATTCTTCATTACAGCTTTCCCCCATATGTCTCCATCTTTAGGAATTTCATGTTCATCTTCTTTAAAGAGCAGGACAAGTACATCTCCTGTCAACCTTCCCAGTGGAAAAAAGTTCCCATCTAGTTTTGGCACAAACAAGACATTTGTTAAATTTACCTTTCCACCTTGTGGTGGTGCTAGGCAGCTGGGGAGGACATTCCCTTTTCCTGCTGATTTTGCCCTTTCTCTTGGCAATTCAGATCCTCAAAGGACTCCTTCTGGCTTCTTACAAAGTGTGTGGTCCCTGAATCAAGAACTCAGGTTGAATTGTCTCTATAATTTTTGCATATTACTATATGTGCAAAGCTATATGTGCATATTGCTGTTGTGACTTAAAGTCTCTCCTAATTTGTTTTTTCATTGCTCTTGTGGTCATTTACAGGACCTCTTGTAGTGTATGCTTGCCCCACATTTGCAACACTCCTCAACTTTTACTTTCAAGACTTGTTGTCCTTCCCTCTCAGTCTTTTTCTCTGGCTTCGCCCTTGTTTTACATACAACTTCTACAGTGGTTCCTCTCCTCTGGTTCCATTCACTAAGCAGACAGGCTGTTAGGTAGACCTGTTTTAATTCTGATTCTGTGTGTGGTTCTAAAGCTGTTATGAGGAACTCATAAGATTGATCTAAACTACAGAAGATTATGGCTGCATCTTCTTCCAAAGTCTCTGAACCAACTGCTCGTAGTTCTTCCACTACTTGCAACACTGCATTTATGTGCTCTGGAAGGCTTGCCCCCTTTTCAAGCCTCATTTTAAACAATTTACATTTTAAGAACAACTCGGTATGGATATTAGTACCTTGGTATAATCTCAGCAGGGCTTCCCACATTCCTTTTTCAGTTTTCTCATTCCTTATGTGAAGCAGCTGGTCATCTCAAACTGAAAGTGCAATTGTTGCCCTTGTTTTTCTGTCTTTCCCCCCCTCAGTTCTGGAGGTTTTCTGGTGAACACTCTGGCCCTTTTCGCATGGCATTTGCCATGCAAAAGGTCCCCTCGAGTGTTTTACGAATGTGAGAAGCGGTCCACACGACACACTCACAATCGCGCAACACTCCAGGGGCTGGCAGGCGCCAACCGCGCACTTTCTCATTTTCAGCTGTGAGCTGAAAATGGTGCGCGATTGTGCATTACTCCAGGGCCTCGCGCATACTTGCCGTGCGTGCAGAGCTCCAAAGCTACGGCGCTCGCGCTTCCTGCCCCTGCACAGCCTGGGAAACTCCCGGGCTGCACTGCAGAAGGAAGAGGCGGCGCTCTTGCACAAGCAGGTGGCAGCTGCAGAGCTGAAGGAACCGGGACATGAGAGCCTCTCACTAGAGGCTGCTCACGTGATCCCCGCACTCCAGCTCCGCAAAAAGGTGCATTGCTGAAAGGGCCTCTGATTCCAAGGCATCCCACAAATCCTTGTCTACTAGCATCATTTCCATTTTAAACATTCTTTACTCATAAGTGTTAGCGCCCATGTTCTCCACAGCCATATGAATACTCATCTCAGTCATCTCTCACGCTTTGTTTCCTCAGTCCATTTCACATACTCACAAGCTTTTGGATGATTCCTTTATAGGCCCTTTTCCTTCTTTCATGTCAACTGTATGAGTTTGCTGAGGCCTGTAACCTGTTATGAAATTGACTCCCTGTGTGCAGTTTAATCAACACTAAGTCTTGAAAGTACTGGGAAACTCTAATGATTTTGTCAGCCTTCAAGTAGTTTCTGACTTATGGAATCCCTATCGTGAAGTTTTCTTGGGCTGAAAGTGTGTGATACATCCAAGGTCACCCAGTGAGTTTCCACGGCCGAGCAGGGAACCAACCCTGGTCTCCATAGTAATAGTCCAACTCTCAAACCACTACACCATGCTGGCTCTCACTGATAAACTTCATTAGGGATAAAAGAAAGTCTACAATATGGAGCAGAGAAAGTATACTCACAGGAAATTCCCAAGAAACCCCTACCTATATTAACAAGAACCAATTCACCTGTTTGATTCAGATTTCAGAGACTTACTGCTTGGGTCTTCCAATAACTACAAAAAAATATACTTACACACACACACACACACCAACCCACCAACTTTCTCCCTTTCTCTCTGTAGAAGTCTATCATGTGCCTTTCAGCTTCAGGCTAAGTGAAATAATGTATTTCCAGGTAGAGCAAACAGGCAAAGAAGAGAGGAATGACAAGCCTAAAATCATTTGGTAGTCTTAACGAGAGTAGTAACTATTGAATTGGAAGATTTACAAAAATTCTCTTACCATGCATCAACTGATGGTTGACAATTGATTAAGGGAATCTGTACTATTTGGGGCTAGCGGTTGGAGCTAAGCCACAGAGGCATTTGGACAAGTTAAAGCCAGATAGATGCTGGCCCAGACAAGATTCTATTTATGTCTAAAAAGTAATGTGGTAGATCCATGCACACTTAGTTGAACTTACAGCCCATTGAAATCAATGGAGCAATTTAGTCGTGACTTAAGTATCATACATTTCAGTGGGATCTAAGTTCATCTAGCTTTTATCTAAATCCATCCCTTCAACTGATAGAAATGAGTCCTTCTGATAAAATAATGAAATAAAAAAAAACTTTCTTTCTTTAAATGTCATATATGAGCATCATCAAGCTAGAACACTTGAATACACCTAGCTTGGAAGAAAGGAAGGGTGTAAATCCTATAAATAACTCCAATAAATAATAAATGTCAACAGGTTATAAAATTATTCAGCCTCCATGAATAGTTAAGCATGTTCACCTTGTTCACTTTGTTCCAGTTCCACCTTTTTTTTTTTTGGTAGAATCAGCAGATCCTTGCTAAATGTAGAACTGTAGGCAGTTAAAGTGCAATCATACTGCTATAATTGTGTAGCATGAAAAGGCCCTATTGTAATCATACCTGTTTTAAGTTCTTCTGTGAAACTGGCTGGATCTTTTTAATCAGAAGTGGAACCACGATGTTTGGTTCAAGATCACAGAAGTAATGTTGCACATGTGAACATGTATTTCAGGGTCCATTTGTTTGCACGTTCCATTGTGAAAAGTTGCCAGTCAACACAAAGGTTGTATAACACAACAAATGTGTAACTCTGCATGTGGAGATTTATGCGGTGCAACCCCAATGTAGGATCTCAATCACAATGGTAGCCATGTTTCCAAAAGGACTTGCTATGATATGGTAATGCAACAAAACAGCCTATAGTTGGACAGTAAAACATTGCCAACTGCATGAGGAGGGCAGCAACCCTTGCTGCTTCTCAACTGCTCCATACATTGAGTACAATGCCGCATGCCCCAATGACTGGAGACCTAGGGTCTGTTTCCAGAATTACAGAACATAGCGGTCCTGCCCCTGCCCATATCAAGTTTCACTTCTGAACTTCCACCTTTGGAAATCTACCACAGTGTATATTGTGATCTCAAGTGGCCATACCTAGGCCAAAAAGGCCTTATGCAAAGCTATATCATTTTATGCAGCCTTTTCTGTAAACACACAATGATTTTTCTCCCCAAAATATATATCTAGCAGTGCCCTTTTAGGACCATAGAAAACACAATAATTAATAGTCTGGCTGAGTATCTATGGAAGCTGACATTGTGAGCAACGCAAATATGGTCTAATGCCAGCTTTTGCATTTATTTGCAAATGTGTACAGATATGCTTCATGCAAATTAATCCCCCATTGCATTATAGGGAAGGAATTATGTTATGTGGTCAAAAGGGTGGGGTAGAGGTAATCTGATTTAAGCACAGCATGTAAAAATTAATTGAAAGTCAGAACTCCATAGTGTTTATTATAAAGTAATTTCACACCAGCTCAGGATTAACATAGTAACAGGTGACAATAGGTGATTACTATGTTAATTGAAAGACAGCATGCTTTAGTCAAATAAAATGGGAGGGGGAAATATTAAAAGTTTGCTATTTTATCTGCAGATTCAGTAGCTGTTCTGTAAAACTCATGCTTCTTTTTCTTCTTGTTGAAAAGAACAGTTTGGATTTCAGTGATAACTCAGTATTCTCCAGAGGCATGTATGTACACAACATGGCTTGTATGCAACTTGCCTACTAATTTCCTGTTCAAGGGATTCTTACTTTTAATATATATATACACACTTTGAATCCTGCAAGAAAAGGAAGGTCAGAGAGGTATTATATAATTCTAATCATAATTTTGAAGTATATAATCTCTCTCATGCTTTAGTTTGGTATTTAGTTGGTTGATCATACAGCTTCCAGGATTCCCCCTCCACAAGCAAGAATTCTGGCCATGCTAGCAGGGGGGATTCTGGGAGCTGTAGTCCAAAAAGTAACATTTCCAGACTCTGGACCATGTACAGAGGAAAGTCCTTTATTTGAAGACATCTTCAATTTGAAGGACAGTTTGGCTCGAGACCCTTTAAATGCAAAGAATTGTAAGAAGTAAGGTCATTCTTTCTGTTTTGCATTCACCTTATGGCTAGAAGTAAGTAAGCTAGATTAAATGCTCTTTATCCTATCTCCCAAAGTACATTAGAAGGAATAATCCCCTCATTTCACCTTGATCTAAGAGCAAACCCTTTAGTTAAGCTTTCTGTCTTCATTTCCAAACCATGTGTATGTGTTTGAATGACAAGCTGAGAGCGATTATGGCTGGTTGTTGTTATATACCTTCAGGTAATTTCTGATATATGGAGACCCTAAGATGAACCTACCACAGAGCTTTCTGGGGCTGAGAGTGTGTGACATGCCCAAAGTCACCCACTGGGTTACCATGACCAAGTGAGAAATCAAACTCTGGTGTCCAGGGTTGTAGTCCAAGGCTCAGACCACTACACCATGCTGACTGGTACTTAATGCATAATGCTTAATGACATCACCAGAGGCGATCCCATGGTCTCACGTTTTGACACGGAAACCTCAGGGCAACCCTATTATTATTAGGCTACGTTGGCAATGTTGCAGAAATGGGTCTTTCAGTCCAAGGGCTGAAGTTCGTTCCAAAGAGCAGCATTCTATTAGTGGATGGGGCCAAGGTGGAACCAAAAATACTGGTATGTTTTATCTTAAACTCTAGGGTTGCCAGATTGAGAACTAGAGGGTTCTTCTACCATTAATGATTGCGTAGAAGAGGGATTTTCAGCGGGTGTTGGTTGCCACGCAGCCAAGTAGCAAAAACACCAACTGTTGTAACTCGTTTTTATACACAAACGTTAAACATAATAGATTTCCAATCTGGCAATGCTAGCTCCTAGGTAGATATTTCAGCCTTTTAGCATGTCTGCGGAGGTGGGGAAACAATTTAAAAAGCTAGATGATTTTCAAGCAATGGTACCATGGAGAAAAGGGAATTAAAACCTTGGGAGCATCTGAGGACTGAATTGAGACTCTTGGCGGGGGGGGGGAGGCAGGTTAGGCCGTAAGGCTCAACTTTCTGTGCAATGGTGTTTACAAAAATGGAGCTCTTAATCTTATTGTTGTTTTAGAGGATACCGAAGTGTTAAATAGTTGAGGCACATCTATCTTCGCTTTAGGATTAATGTCTTAGCGCTGGTATTTAGCAAAAAGGGAAACCTAATTTTGCTTTAATTTTTAATGTAGAGAAGTGAGATTATGGATTGGAAGACCTGGAAAAGCAGCAGTTGAAAATAACATATCACTTTGACACCATACTGACAGTAAAGCTAAAACACCCTTCCATGTCAGTGGCAGTTTTGTTACGTTGACTTCATGGCTATGGGGAATATGCCATCATATGCTGTTGTTTCTACTTTGAAAGATGACAGGCAAATGTGTTCTGAGAGCTCCCAGTGATAACAAACCACAGATTCAAGCATGCCAATCTCATCTGTATGTTTGATGCCACAGAGTGAAAAAGAATGTGACCAAGGAGAGTACAAAGTGGAAATCTTCTTGCCCAGGTAGATTGTAAACGTGCTTAGAGGCTAGAAATGTCCAAAATCCAAAATCCTCCTGCCAGTAAGACTATAACTTTGGGGAATTGTATTCTAAAAATAATTTTTCCATACTTTGCAATATTTCACAAATGAAATGTGGGACAGGTGTGGCCAAGCAACATCAGAGTGTGATCTAGAGGGCAATGTTATTATTAGGGAAGAACAGACAAGCTGGAAGAAGCTGCAGCAGTTTGCTTCGGGCTGAGCCTACTGGGATGGGAAAATTCTGCCCACTCTTTTCCTCTCCCCTTATTGACCGAAACTGAATGCAAGCTACTTTTGCACTTTTAACGCAGCAGAAATTGAAGCAGGCTGAGGACAAAGAAGGAAAGTGGAAGGAAGAGACTGAATCTAGGACATTTTAAAAGCCACTGGAAAACTGGGCTAAGAGAAATAATAATCAGAACTGTCCCTGGCAAATCAGGACAGTGGGAGGGTATCCTTTTCCAAACTTTAAATGTGCTACCTGCCTGTTTACCTCTGGCTGGTCCTGAGGCATTCATGGGAGAAAAGAATGTTTCCTTCCACCAAAGTCAGGGACCCGATTCAGCATTTTCACCCACAGACATTCTACCCTCTTGAATTGCTTTATACCATCTTTCTGGAGCTAAGGCACATAGGGGAAGGCTGCCTAGTTATGTTTTTGTGAGTTTTGTGATCATTGTGAAAAGCTATCTTTGCAGTCCAACCACCCACAGAGGCATATCTGGTAGGGATGCCAGAGAAGGTTTTCATGGTGGATGCTCCCAGGCTGTGGAACTCCCTGCTGGTGGAAGCCAGGTTGCAATCCTTTTTGGTGACTTTCTTTTGGCAGGCAAGAGACCTTTAAATTCAGAGAAGTCTGGGGCTTCTAGGTCAGTTTACAGTGGAAAAAACACGGTCGCTTCTTTTTAATGCTATATTTCAGTTGTCTTGCTTCTTTTTGTATTTATTTATTTAATTTATATCCTACCTTGCTCCCTACCTGGATAGCCTACAATATGAGTTAAAGCAAAATACAATTAAACAATTAAAACAATGGATAATATAAATATTGAAAACAATAAACGGTCATATCGGAACACTAATTTAAAACAATTACAGTGATAAAAATACAATACAAAGCAATTAAGAGACCTTCTGCGTCGGTCAGATAAAAGTGAAAGGCTAGAGTAAACAAAAAGGTCTTTGTCTGCTAGCAGAAAGAGAGCAGAGAGGGGGCTAACCTAGCCTCCCATGGCAAGGAATTCCAAACTCTGGCTGCCCCCACCCTCTCCCCGAATACCTCCAATATTTCACAGATGAAAACTGGGACAGTCATGGTTAGGAGAGGCTGCAGTGGTTTGCTTTTGCCTGAGTAGCGTGGGAATGGTGAGAGTCTCTCTGCTCTTCTCTATTCCCACTGCTGAGTTAACTGAGTGCAAGTTACTTTTGCACACTGAACTTAGTTTTCAGCAACTGAGGCTGAGGGCAAATGAGGAAAATAGGAGGAAGAGAGAGAACCTGGGATGTTTGAAAAGTCACTGAAAAAAATAGGATGGCAGGGAATTCATAGAGACTGTCCCTGCCAAATTAAGACTCTTGGAGGGCATGCTCCCATGTCCTCAACAGACATGGGACCAAGAGAAAAAAAAATATTGATATTAGTGACCAGGAATCTTATTTGTTGCCAGAAAGACAAAACACAAATTAAATAAACAAGTGATATTTGTTTTCCTATTCATATTTACATTTGCAAAATGAGGGGAACTATTACATCAGGTTTTTTTTTTTAAGCCAGCAGCATATTTCACTAGTTTTCACCACTGATAAAATGTAAAAGCAGAATGAGCACATGTATGTGAACTCCTGGTAAGGCATAAATAAAAATGGCCTCTGCTAATGGCCCGTTATAATTTAAACAAAGTGTGCACGCTAAAAACAATACAATGCAACTACAACCTAATGAAACAGGCTGCCTTGCTGAAGGAAATGGAATTTGAGGCACAGCTGGAAACTGAAAATGAGAAACTATGATGTTATTTGTGGAAAGAAACAAAAAGGGGGGGATATCCTGCAGCCTGATGGATAATTTGATGGGGAGTATGACCTTTTGACTCACCCTTCCTCTGAAAATCTTGCAACTCAGATAGACTTATTTGAAATAATCTGTGGAAATATGTTAATTCCATCACTGCATTGCCACAAACGGGGATCATGAGCATGCTGCTCTCTTCACTGAGACCAGAGTACTTTCACACATATGTAAGTATTCTACAATCCTGAGCACTGAACCCCAAGCTGAACTCAGTTTGACTTAATTCTGAACAAACATGCCTGGGACAGCACAGCAAGAGCACTCGCCCATCTAATCAGGGTTAGCTGTAAAAGAAATGAAGAGGCAAGAGGAGAAAACAAAGATAGGATTCTGTAGATGCCTTTGTCATTATCTACAGCAGGCATGGACCACATGCTTCCCTTTCTGCTTATTTTGTGGACACCAAGCCTTCCCTCAGGGTCCCTGATTTCCATAACCAAAACTGCCACTGCAATCTTCGCCCTCCCCCCCCCCCGCTTCCCTTTCACCTTCATGCAAAGCTCACACGGCTTGCATGTGCTAATGGTTCTCCTGAAAGCCTCTCAGAAGTGCTATTAGCCTTGTAAACAAAGTCACTCCACCATCTCCACTTGCTTCTGATCAAAATAGCAATTCCAGGAGTGCTATTAGCCTTGGAAATGAGGCCTGCCCCCATTTTGAAGTAAAAAAAGGGCAAGAAAGAAAAGATTTGGCTGACATTGCCACAGCTATTTCAGCAGCAGTGTATGTTTGGGTGGGTGGGGTTAGCGGGGCCCTTGGTATTTTACTCCAAAGTTCCTAGCCCCGATTTACAGAAAAAGTATGGAGTAATGTAGGAAACAGGAAATTTTTTCCAAATATTCCACTAACACTGAACAGTGCTGTGAGATATTAAAATAGTGTCTAGGATCCCTTTATTAGCAATATAGACAACACATAGACATCATCTTGGATGAAACTGTTCATTTACAAGCAGCAGAGAAGAGCAAAATTACCAGATCTCTGTTTTGTATTCCATGCTGCATATGGATGGTTTCTTATATGGAGTAGACCATTAAGGGGAGTAGTTTACATCAGCCTCCATGTTGCTATTTTCTTATGTGCATCAGTCCAAACATGGTGAAATGAAGAGACAGTGAATATGAAATTATTCCCATATAGCAGATGAAGGAAGGGCTGATGACATTCAGAAAGGACTTCACAAACTATGTTGGACTTTGCAAACTACATCAAATGCAATGAATGTCAGAGTACCAGGGGATGAATTCAAGTGAGATCAAATTATGTGGAGAACTTGCAGCATCTTTTTTTAGCAAGTTCATAATATTTACTCTGTTAGATGATAGTGGTATTGATTTCATTGAATTCACAAAGAAGTCATGACATTAGAAAAATGGGAGAATGTAAATACAGTGAAGCTGATCCTTGGCTTCCCAAAGCTCTTTGAGGTGGCACAAAGGACAAGTTTTTAGTCAGTCAAGCAAACAGAGAACATTCTACCTAGTTGCATTGTGTTGTTCCAATATGAGACTATGTTCTGCAATACTAGATCTATATAAATACAAATTATGTTTATGTCTATTTATTACTGCATCATGTGAAAATGGCAAATTTTCATTAAATTTGGAGGGAGTCCTTGACATAGTCTGATATAACCTATTTGGCATGTAAAAATTCACTTGGGGGAAGGACCTGTAGTGGCATTCTATTTTTTTTTCATACAAAATTGTGTGTTTGGGAGAAGCCCAGAAAACATATTCTGAAATATGGCCCAAATCTTATTGGTAGTCTTAACTAAAGCAGATTGATTGAACCAAGGGGTCTGGTATAACTGTTGATTCAGATTTGAACGTTTGGTTCAAGGGTTTTACTTTGAGATTACCAAAATTATTCGGACTTATAATTTCATGACTTGATGACATGCTGGGGAAAAAAAATCTATCCAGTTGAAAATTAGTTAAAAATTAATAGCACTCATTACTATCTTACAAGACACATGTATTAGATCAATGACATGTGGATTTCCTGTTCTGTGGCCTTAGTCATCCAATATATCCTTTGATGTTGACATCAGGCAATGAACATGCATTTGTGAATGAAAGTTTATGATTTCAATATGTTCTTAGGATAAATCACAAAGGAGTAAGCATATTTCCTGTGCTTTCCAATGGCCTGACAGAATGAAAGCAGAGCAGAAGCATCTTCAAGATAGGAAGAGTTTGGTATGCAAGGGAATTTCACATCTAGGATGTGGTGCTTGAGGTTCACAAAGGTTATCAGTCAGGCATTTATTAGAGCTGTTTTCCTTACTTTTTTTTTTCCTGTCTGGCACTGGGAAGATGGGAGTGCTATCAGTGTGACATTTCTGTCAGAACTGGTATTTGAACCACTGGACGAGTCTGACAAATGCCATTGCTGTCATCTACTACTCAGTTTTAATTATATCTGACTGACGCTTTCAATGGTAGCAAGCAGAAAACTTAATTAGCTGCTGTAAAGACTGATATACTGAGCTGGAGGACTTCAAGCTGCTTTGGAGAATTTACCTGGAGGATCGCTGTTTTTAACCATCTGATCAGACGTGTAAGAGGAATTAATTGTCCTACACATGGAGTAGTCCCTCCCTCCCTCTCTCTCTCTCTCTCTCTCTCTCTCTCTCTCTCTATCTCAAAGCATTTTAATGGGAATATGTGTCAATAAGAAGCACAGATTCTTTACTATGGTGTGTCAGAGCAGCTGTGAACCTGAGTGTTAAGATACCTCTGCTCATAAGAAACTGCTGCGCTAGCATGTTACTTAGGTCCAAAACTAATGTTAAGGGTGTGAAGGAAAAATATTGTACACTCAAGGGAACATCCAGAAAGTGAACATCTGCTACCTGGAAGAAAATATGCACATCTTTGGCAGCAAATCTGCAAGCTGTACACTATTCAAAAAGCTGGAAAAGCAGGTATCGTCTCATCCCACAATGTTCCATTGGATAAGCAGCTTAAAAGTAGTCCCATTAAAAATTTATTCCAGCTCTCAGTGTTTGCTGTCAAGGTGTTAATATGATTATAGGTCTACATTACAGTCTGTGGGTGGGAGAATAACAAACATTAGCAAGGAGAAGATGATATGTATTTCTGTGGGGCTGGGTCAGCGAGTGAAGAAATGTTCACCCCTTTTGTGACAAGTAGTTGCAACAGGACTTCCCCTGCCAGGACCTTATTTTCTGCTCAGTATAACAAACATTGCGATACAACGAGACCAGCATTTGTTGTGAGAGTCAAACAGCACACACGCTTGTGCAATGCATTCTAAGTGCCTGGCCTGGGCAGTCCCTGTAAGGACCTTGCTGACACAGTGGCGCCTTGAGAGGAAGCAAGGGAGTGAGGTGGCTAGCCTAGGCTGGGAACAATATGCACTGCCATCATGGGGGTGCCACTTCAGGAACCTGACAATAGCTCAGGAGCAAGTGGTCAAGGGGTGTGTGTGTGAGAGAGAGAGAGAGGGAGAGAGAGAGAGACCCTGCCCTGCAGCATTTGGCACCTGAGGCCTGAGGCATCTGCTCTCTGGCCAGTTATCTGTCTATCTGTCTGTCTGTCTGTCTGTCTTTGTCTGTGGGAAACAGTTTGGTGATATAGGGCTCCATCTTCAGTCTGAGGTGCTGTACACAGATTTATTTTGTTTTTGTCCATGCTTTTCACTGAAAAAAAATGGACTCAAGCAGCTAAAAATATCACTAGAAACAATGTTGTTGCTTTAAAAAAACACTCGCAACTATTAAAATTATCCAAATGATAATTGTCAAAGTTTTAAAGGCCAAATAGACAAGGGCCCTTTCCACATGGCGAAAACGCCCAAAAACGGAGCTTATCGGCAGCCGGGTAAGTCCGTCGCTACGCGGAGCAGTGCGAGCTTGCTGCTCCGCAGTCCTCCGGCGTCTCAAATGGCGGCTTCCGGTTGGTGGAGGCTCTCCACCAACCGGAGAAGCTCACCAGTTGGAAGCCCCCCCCCCGGCAGATCTGCAGGCATGCATTTGCATGCGCCTGCAAATCCGCTTCGGAGCCGGGCGACGGAGCAGCGCGGGGCTGCGCGCTCCATGCTTTTTAAAAACCTCGAAAAAGAGGTTTTAAAAAAACACGCAGCGCGGCTAGTTCCGGCTGCTCCTGAGTGGATTATGGTGTGGAACTACAAAAAGTAGTCCACGTCAGTCCACTCTACGCTCTGCACCATTTCAGAAGCCCGGTATGGAAATGGCCAAGATGCATTTTTGGTTCTTTCCTAGTAGCAAAGAGAATAGGAACGGAAACTCTGAGGGGAGGGCATTCCAAAATCTGGGAGTATCGTAACCAGCCCTGGTTTCAGTAGCTGCAGCTATAGCTGCAGTGATCTGTTTTGTTTTGTAGTATTTTGTACTCCTGTTTTAGTGTTTGTGTGTGTATATTTTTTATTGCATGAACAGCAATTCTACTGCTCTAGTACAAACAGCAGAGAAATGTCCAAAGACATCACATCGCTTTTTAAAGACACATTCACAAATACTTTTACAATCATCCATCTTGGAGATGACAATATACTCTCTTTTCTATTCTTGTAGAATTGAGAGGACTTCGTAAATAAAATATGGCAATCATTTACACATCTGAACTATAGGTGGGAAGACATAGTCAAGAGAATAGCCTTTGACTGATGCCTCTGTCAGTGTGTTGATGGGCCATGTAATCTTGTCCTCTGGCTGAAATGTGTAGTGGTGCTTCAGGTGGAAGATCCCAATCATAGGGAATGTTTTTGTGCTAGCAATGAAAGGCCTTCAGCAGCACGCTCTGAGTCAGTGAGGAAATGTGATGAATGACTGGGATGACCAATATAGCAGTAGTGCTATAACCAGGAGAATAGGGAAACTGGTGTCTTTTTAGCCCTCTCTTTAGCCAAGCACACATTGCTACTAGTGACACGTTACTACTGACTATACCCATTAGAAAAACAGGAAGTTGTCATATTGAATCAGATCTACCAAGCTCAAGTCTACCTAGAATAGTACTGTCTGAATCATTCTTCTCCAAGCCAGTAATCTTGAAATGTCCAGGCAGGTCTCAGAACTCCTGATTAATGTCCATGCTGGATGGGGCTGGTGAATGTCAAAGCGACAGACATCTGAAGGATACCATGTTGAAAAAGGTTGGTCTACACTGACTGGTGGTAGCCTTAAGGATTCTAGGCAGGGGATTTACTCACTTATACCTGGAGAGCTGGGAGTTAAATCTAGGACTTTTTGCATGTGTGCCGGTCTTTCTTGAAGCTGAGACATACAGTCCTTGTGGTTACTTTTACCCACCTTACATTTATTCTTAGCACTGCATGCTAAAGGGCTGCTTACATATTACAGATTATCTGGGTCAACATAGGAGTCACACATCCACCTAGAGAGAATTTTTTTAAAAAGCCACTACATTAAAAATGTAGCTTTTCAGTTGGGTCTGTCTGTAATGTAGATGAATTCCAAGGAACATAAATATGACACTGCTTTAACAGGTTAGATCCTTCTAGGCAAAATATGTTTTTCTAAATGAATACTAGGGAAACTGGCCATGGGATTATCAGGCACATTGGTTGCTTTTCCTTATCCTAACATTCCCTTGGTTTTGCTTCTGAAAAGCCTCATTACTGTTTTGGATCTAAATCATTGTAAATTGTACACTGGAACACGAAACACATTCAGCTTCCACTTATTTTACCCTGGGGCTGAATAGCTGAGGCTGACTGAGTTGCTTGTTATGGTTTTCTGCCTATATATACCTCCAGTTCAACACACATATTCAACAGCTCCTGAGAAACAGGAATTGTAAAGCATTGGCTTAATGGACATTCTTTCCTTAGAGCATTTGATAACTGAACCAATGCTAAAGGTATTAAACATTCTCCTGTCCCACTTTGTGAAATGTGCTGTCTTTTCATTTTTGGAGGAGAAAAATTCAGTGCTGAATGCTTGGCATTTTAGAAATTATTATCCCTGGTGCCAGAAAAGTGACTGGAGAAAGTTGAATGGATCTAGACTTATTGATCCATAGTGTTGAGGCCAATGGCACTTGTTAATCAAGATTTCAGTGGCTCTGGCTTTTAATTAATTTCACCTCTTGAAATCTTATTAGATAAGTAACTCTTTTTTTTTTAACATAATTTCCTGTGCTCAATTTTAGGGAAAATTCTGGTCAACATATGCTTATCTATTTGCTGTTTATCAGCACGAAACAGCGTAAAATAAGTGCCTTTGTCTTATCACTGAGGAAAATAGTGTGGTATTAGAAGTCACACTTAAAATTAAATTGTGCAACATGCCATGAACCAAGTAAATATAAAGCATTTAAAATAAAATGATACAGATGACAGAGAAGTATAAAAAAATAGTTACTAGCATGAATAATTCACTAACTATTGCATGGTATAAGTCACCAGCTAATGTGCATCGCCTGCCATTTAATAGTGGATATATCTGAAGAAATATGGAAATTGGAATACTTTAATAACTTTCTATATGAAAGATGATGAGACTGCCTAAATGATTAAAAGGGAGATATGTTATAATGAACTAAAGCCACTCGAGTGTAAGGTAATTTTAATTCAAACCTCCATCTGCTTATGTATAATTAAGACTCATTTAACAAGTTAATGCCTAACAGAGAGAACTGATAAGTTTGGTATTAAAGAGCTTAAGAGAAGTAAATTAAACTGTCGAGTTGAAGGAGCTCTCATTTTAATTTCCTACACCTGAGCCTCAACACAGTCTTCTAGAGGGCATTTCTTTACTCTAGCCAAGCAACCACATGGCAAACCTGAGGAGAGTCGAAGTGAACTCACCCAACTCTTCTCTTTGAATTCTTGATCCCACATCTTGTCAGCAGACTGACTGCAATGATATCTACATGAATATTTATTTAGATCAAACGACTCACCATACAGAATCTATATCATGTTAAGAAGATACTTTGCATGCAATCGAAATATTTATGCTTTGCAGATATTGCCAGTGGGGTTGAACAGACTATGAAAACATCAGGCACATCTTTGAAGTGCAAAAAGAAGGGGAAAAAAGCAGGTTTTGAACTCTGTTAAATTCCATGTGATATACCCATTCCATAGCTGTTGATCTGATTCCTTCTATATGCATCTTCTCAAACAACAGTCAAAACAAGGGGATAGGTCTAGTTAGGCCCACTGCAATAAATAGGGCTTAGGACAGTTTAAATATCACTGAATTTGGATCTAACTCAGTGGTTCTAACTTGCTAATCATTATCCCAAAACTTTAACTCACCTTATTTGTTTAGATTATCCTCTCTTTTTTGATATACTTCTGAAAAGAGACCCAGGTGAGCATTTCTTGGATCTATCTCACTTCTCTATTTTTTTTTCTGTACCCATAATATTGTCTGTGGAGTCAGGCTTTTACTTGTCCTGTATATAAGGACTTAACATGTAAAATATTTGTAGAACAGATATGAATTCTTTGCCCTCAATTTTCACTGCCTGGTGAATTAAGACAAACAATCCAGGATTAAGACAAGCAATTCCCTTAATCTGACATGTGAAAGGCAGCACAATATATGCACTGAAATGTTACCCAGCTAAATAATTTTTGTAGATTTTTAGATTTTGGCTCCCCCTAAAACAAAAAAAGCCTGCTGAAGATAAATACTGTTAAAACTGATACAAAAATCATGGGAAGCTGGTGTTCTGAAGAGAACAGCACAAGAATGTGGCTGTTGTGCAGTGGGAACTCTTTGGCCCTGAATGCATAGTGCGATTCACACACACACACACACACACACACACACATCCCTAGCAGAAATCTGGCCACTGACTGTCATCAGCTCCAGTCAGTATAGCTGATGGTGGGGATTACTGGGAACTAGAGCCTAAAAACAACTGGAGTTGTTGTGAACCCTGATGTAGACGGTGGCTCGCTGGGCCAGATAGGATGCTTCCAGGGCTTACAGATGTATGGATAATTATAGGCCCTTTCCGCAACAGGCAGTTAGAACAGGGCAGTGCGTTCTCGCACGGAGGTCGTCTGCACCTTGGAGTGGACTAGGAGCGGACTACTTACTGGAGATCCGCACCTCAGTCTGCTCCAAGATGACCCCAAGTGGTCTTCCAGCGTATTTTTGAAAGACTGGAAAAAACAGGTCTTTATTTTCCTGGAACATGCCATTGCGTTCCTGCTCCCTTATGTAGAATTGCAGGCTTGCACCAATGGGAGCCTGCCATCTGCGGAGGGCGGGCTTTAGGCGTGGTGAGCTTCAGCGGTTGGTCAGGACCCACGACCAACTGGAAGCCGCCATTTCGGAAGCCAGAAGCTGCCATTTTGGAAGCCAGAGCAGTGCGGATCTACAGACCTCGCACTGCTCCGATTCGCCCTGGACCAAGGAGGAGTCCTGCAGAAGGGCTTCAGGGATAGTCCGCGTTGCTTCAGACCCCAGAAGAAGCGGTAACGGCATGGAGCAATTCCCTCGCCTTGTGCGGAAAGGGCCATAGTCACATTGCTTTTACCATATTTAGAAACAATACTGGGAGAGGAATACCATAGACCTTTTTGCATGCAGTTTCTTTTGCGAGAGGGCCCCTTGAGCATCGCCTAAATGGGAGCGGCGGTCCGTACGACGCACTCCCATTTACGCGATGCTCACGAGCCTAACGTGAACCGCGCACGCATTTTTTTATTTTCGGCTTCAAGCTGAAAATGCTGCGCGGTCGCACAAGGCTCCCGGGGCCCGCGTGCACTTACCTGCCCTGCGGTACGTCATCCCAGGTGTGCCAGTCGCGCTTCCTCCCCCAGTGCAGCCTACAGCTCCCAGGCTGCACAGCGAAAGGAAGGGGCGGGGCGCTCGCGCGACAGTCACGTGACCAGGAAGCCAGCTGCGGGACAAAGGAGCAGCGAAGAGAGCACCTCGCGCAAGAGCCTGCTTTCGCGAACGGCACCCCCCACCTCCGCGATAAGGTAATGTGCGGAAAGGGTCTATGACTCAGTATCATGACATAGGAAGACAATCCCATGGCCTAAGCCTGCAGCGTATAATGATTAATCAAGTCCTGTCCATAGGGAGGTTAGTAAAAGCAGACACATGCTCTCTGCAATTTGTTGTCTGGTAAGAAGTTTTTTTTTTTTTTGGTCTCTCGATTGACAGGGCCTTAAAAAAACAAAAACAGCTCTTGATAATAAAAGTTTAATATAGCCTGAAATGAGAAATAGCAACCTGTTTTCCGCTAACTACATGAAAGAGATTTTAATACAGTCAATTAGCAGGCTCTTGTTTTCATCTAACAGATATTAATGAACCTGGTTCCCAACATGCTGAGCTTAAAGCCTTCTGGTATCTACAGCCAAAAAAACTATTGCTACTTTTTTTTTGAAATAATTCTACCTGTATTTATTTCTTACATTATATTTCATCGTTCTAATTAAATTTTAGTGCTCAAGATAGTTAACCAATGTTTTGTTTAAGAAATTACACAGTGACACCATTAAAATAATTTCAATAGTTTAGAAACAGTTTAACAGTTGAAAAGATGCATTTTGACATCCTTCTTTAAAACACCTTATATCGGGAGTGCTTAATAAACTACAAAAAGGTAGATGAATGGACAGAAAACAAAAACTCAGATAAAATATAAAGAGTGAGAACTCTATGAAAAATCTCACTCCAGCCACAGTATGAAAAGTACCCTTTGGCTATAAGAGGTAATTGTGTCTTCTGGAAGCATGTTTTAAAAGCCAAATCCCAACACTCCAGTTCTTCCTAGTTCATGATGCAGGAGGCTCCTCTATACCTTAAAGCTACATGGGAGAGGCTAAGGCTGAAAATCTAAACTTAATTGGAATGAAAGCCTATTTCAATAGGTCTTCAGCATACACAAATGCAGGCATCTTTGTAAATTAGTTTTTAGTCATACATTTATCACAGGGCTGAGAAACACAGAATTCTCCAAATGTTGATTGGAATTCCCATCAGCCTTTGCTGGCACAGCTAGTGGTGAGGGATGGCAGAAGCTGCAGTTCAACAACATTTGGAAGAACACCGGTTCCTATCCGTATTTTTTTTTTTACAAATGCAACATTGCCATTTAAAATGCTGCCTTCACCTGTTGAACATGCCTTACTCATGCAGGTACTAAGGCATAGTAGCCTCTTTCATAGCAAAGTTGGCAACCACAGTATTGAAACTTCACTGAGCTGAAAGACAGTTAGACTTTACAGTACTTCTAATACTACAGAAATTTCTCAGTATTCCATTTGGATATATTTAGCATGATCTCCTTCTTATACAGTTAAAAAAAATCCACAATAACAACTCCTGCAAATCTTCCAGCTTTACTCATTCTTATAAATAAGGGCCAATATGCTATATCACATATGTAGATAAGAATACATGGCTACATTTTGTCTCTTGACCTGACTCCCTAAACCTATCCTAACAGCCAGCAACTAACCCAAGCAACAGAGGTCTGTTCTGCTGGTGATTGGGGCAGATGAAGAGTTGCCACAGGGATCCTGCTTCTGATTGTCACACTGCATATTGTCAGCTGGAAGGGGCTGGAGACATCATACTGCTGTATCCTAAATATCAGCAGAACCGGGGGTCTTTTGTGATTGTTGCAGTAGTGGATATCCATTTATGGAACAATGACAAAGCTTTTCTCCTCCACACAAGTGATATTTCACTTTCCAAAATTATGAGAACACAACTTTGAACTCTCCTGATGACAGAAGAACCTGCTAAAATAATAGAAAGAATCTGAACAAAATACAGGACAAAGAAGACCACCAAAAAGTGTCTATATTAATATAGCTGATTTCAAATGTTCACTATGAAACATGACCTTACTTTTTATGTGTAGGTTAAAATGATAGCTGTGCTGGATCAGACTCTAATCCAGCTTTTGGTTTCCTCTGGGAAGCAGTGTCACAATCAATAGTGTCTCAATCATGACTAAATAGCATGCATGAACATGGAACCATTATAGATACGTATTCACAACTGCCATTTAGTTATAATTGTGACACTATTACCACAATTGTAACTCCTCCCCAACCTACTTTACCAGATATGAGCTGCATGGGGAGAAGGAGGTCCATTCTGCCAGTGACTGGAGCATGAGTGGGGTTTGCAGAAGGGAGAGTCAGGACAGGAAAGGTTATTTACCTAAGTAAACTTAACTAAGGCCATTTCTGCCCTACACTGTTATAGTGCTATTCTTCCACTTTCAACATCTTGTGGAATTCTGGGGTTTGTAGTTTTTTGAGGCTAAAGAGCTCTCTGGCTGAGAATTCTAAATACCCTGCCCAAACTGCAAATCCCAGGACTCCATAGGATGCTGAAGGGGAAGAATAGCACTATAACAATCTAGTGTGGAAACAGTCTTAGTAACTGATGTAGAATACTTGTGAGGGTGTTCATAAGTTTGTTGTTTTATTTTGTGAACAGCCAATTTTTAAATACAAATTGGTCTACAAAATAAATGAGAAGTAAATAATGCTCTTTGTCTTGAGGCTCCAGAGCTGAGCACTTATCTATGAGTAAGCTTGGTTGAACACATCTAGACCTGCTATCCAGTAAGCTTGCAAAAATTAAATTTATTACTAGGTAAACATGTCATGTCAGACATTAATCCTAGGAGGTTAATGGAACTAATACCCAGGTATTCATGTGATGCAGGGGTGCAGAGCCTGGGTGCTGACAGATGTTGCACTGGATTCCCATCTGTCTTAAGGAGCTCATAGCCAAAGAAGTTGCCATTGATGTGGATTGGGCAAGGGTTCCTCTCTCTTTAGACAAACTTTTCCTCTCTCTTTAGAAAAACTTTTCACCTCCACTTCAGATGAAATTTTCCTTCAGCCTCCAAATTTCTAGCGCTGAATAGAACTTAATTTCTAGCATTAACTTAAAACGTCAGTTGAATGTTTAGTAATACAGTTTAGGCATCCAAAGAAAAGGGGCAAGCTAAGCTACCAAGAGCAAGCAAACACAGCAAATATAAGAGTACTAAGTATAAATGATTTCCAGTGTCTCCCTCTCTGCAGTGTTCGTAATTCGGGGACAGAAAAAAAATTCCATGGGAGTACAGAACTCTTATTTGGAAGAACAATATCTTTATTTTGCACCCACCCCCCAGCTACGCCCCTGAGTTCCAAACACTCACTTCCTCCATTGCAAATCTCCACATTCTGTAGGTGTAGTGGTAGAAAAATAATGGTACAGATACATATAGTGATGTCATTGACACTAGGGTAATTACAAGGAGGGTGAAGAGGGTAGCAGCCAATGGAAGAAATTTGTGGAAACAGGTGCTGAACCAGATTGACTACTTAAATCAGGTAGTCAGGTTATAAGGCTCCCAGTTTCACCTAAAGATAACCAGAGTGAAGAATCCCTATCAAGACCTCAGAGTAATGCCTATTAGTTTACTAGGACGCAACCTGACAGTAGAATTAGGTTTACTTCCCCAGCAATTCTCATAACAGTAACAGGAATACAAAATTAATTTGATCTAATATCCCTTAAAGAAAAGAATAGGTATATATATGTCATTCTACCTCTTGTTTCACAAGCAAGCTAACTACCTATTTATTTCCTCAATATTACCCAAACCTTGTTGTTGTATATATGCCCAGCTACTACAGTCATCGAAAGGAATAATAAAAAAGGTTTAAGTTCTATAGTGCAAACAAGTTTATGTTAAAAGTGTTTATAAGCGTGAGGATCATTGATAGCAGTTCTACAAACTCCAACTCAGCACCCAAGCTCTCAACAATGTGGTGGTGAAAAAGTACGGTAATATTAGGAACACCTTCATACACTTACTGTGTGTGAACACACACACACTTATTGTGGGGGTCACTGACAATAGGCTAATTATAAGGACAGTGGATACTAGAACGGCAGCTACTGGAAGAAGTTGTTGAAACAGATGCTAGGCACACCATCCTACCTGCCACATACATATAAGGTCCTCCATGACATCATGGTGTCATTAGCAGTAGGATAATTGCAGATTGTGACACTGTGGTAGTAGTCCTGGGATAATGATAATAACCCATCACAGACCCACTGAACTCTGTGGCACATGCTTTAAAGCAGATATGCATAGGAATGGGCTGTAACAATGTAATCCTATGCATATTTTGTCAGACATAAGTCTCACTGAATTCAATGAAGCTTACTCTCAGGTAAGTGTACAACCTAAGACTGCAAGGCTAAGTAATATTGTAGCCTATATCTTACCAACGGCTTAAGAGAGGAGCAGAAAACTGAGCAATGCACACACTACAACATCAGTGCATATTATCTTTGCGTGGCTTCTCATAAAGACACATTTTATTTGCATAGTTTTCATTTAGAAATGCATAGATGTAGATGACTTGACTTAACCTCTCAAAAGGACAAAGCTGGCTCAGAATTTTTTTAAAAATGCTGGCTCAGTGTGTTCTGTTCTTCATTTCTTGATCTTGATCATAAACATCAGTAATTCTCTAAGAGAAGAGCAGAATTGACATGTCTTATGCTGTTTGTTTCAAGGGAATTTTCCCCCGAGCAACTGGTGTCAATTTTTAATGCTGAACATAGCACTTTTAGCATGAAAACCTAGTAAAAGAGAAAGAGACATGACACATTTCATGTTGCCATTGATCTTATAGAGAAAAATAAAAGTGTTTTCTGCAACTGAAAACCAATTTTCTTCTAGAAAGGGATAAAAAGAAGAAAAATGTTATTAAGCTGGAAAGCATATCATGCTATTTTCCAAAACATTTCTCAATTACATATTGATGACTGTGTGTTATTCACTAACATTAGAAAATGAAGTTTTGACTGGTGTGATAAGTTTGCTGCAAGTTATTCCTTCATTTTCTTATTATTTTTTCTCTCATTGCTGGCACAAGCTGAAAATTACATCTGCCAATCGTGACAGCAAAACTACATTATTTCTTAGAGCATAATTATGCAGCTGGCCCCATTTTTCTTCATTACTAAAGATTTCCGGTCCTTGAAAACTACATGGGACCTCTCACCAATCAAAACAACAGTCACAGATTTGCACACTGAATCTCAAGCAATCTAATGTTGTGTGTTTTCAATCAACAACTGATCACATTTACATGTTATGTATTTAGCAGCACATTCTTCTTAGACACATATGAGGTAAATATAACTGGTGCCTGACATCACATGAATAAATCTAGCAGAGGATTTAAACAATGTCTGCATGAAATTAACATTTTTGGAAAAAAATGCTGGTTAAAGATTTGGTGACCTCGGGGCCAGCATCTGACAGGGCAAGTGTGGGAATTATTCAGCCCTAAATGCACACACAAACACATACATACACATACCACAGTCTAAGTACTGAGTGAATCCCATCTCTTTTGCTTTAAAATGATATATGTTAATCACAGTAGGATTATGGGATTCTACTGAAAGCATAGAAAAGGGAACATATGAAAATTCACGACTTTTCATTTATTTGACATTTTAGTGTAGCTCTCAAATACCATGTCTCCAAGAGATACTGAAATTAAAATCAAAGCAGCCCTTGATTTTTTTCCTTAAAGATAAGAAATAATTTATTTCTCTTTCATCTTCACAATTATCACATATTACCTAGCTACACAACGAATGCCATTACATATCACGGGAGAATTCCTCACCAACACTTTACTTGGACAAAGACAATCTCAATTTAAAAAAAGAGATGTACTGTACAATATGCTGTTGGACAAAATGTCATTCAGAAGCTTGATGAGGAGATGTGGCTTGTGATGTATGAGCAGATGGAACATACAACATTACAAAATTTAAGCTGCCAATAAGCAAGGATAAGGTATAAAGCATTTTGTTTTGGCATTGTAGTATTAGTATAGTTTTAAAAAAGGAAACTAGAGAAAAAGACCCAGTTATTAAGTTTCAGTACATAAAATTCAGTATGAAAGTAATTGGTTACTCCCTTTTTTAAAGTTTTGATCCTTTTTAATAGAAATGAATATTATGAATATATTGCAGAGTAAAGAAAAATTGCAAAATTACCAGTTAAAGAAAATACTATTGTATGAAAAGCAAATGTAAAATTACCAAGTAATTTCCTTACAAAAAAGGTCAAACTATAAACAGTCACAAAATATATTAAAAAATGCCACTTTGAACGAGGCAATCGTACACTACCGATACTGGTAGTAGACTTTTTCAGAATAGCCGTATTCATACAGTAGTAACTGATAAAAAAGCATTGTGCACTCTTGTGTCATCTGGGGACTTAGCACCATGTGTCATAAGTTCCTGGATAGTCATCCAGTTGTCCAAGATCTTCTTGTTCCTCTTTTTCATCATCTTTTTGTGACTGAGTTCAATGATGTTAATTTCCTTTTTGCCCTCACTGCTGCTTTGTGGGCTCTCCTTAAGACAATCTAACCTGCTACGCATCATGAATTCCCGGCGCCTTCTCTGCTCCTTGGCTCGCACCAGGTGCTGCTTCCGCTCCTCTTTGCTCCAGTAACGACCCATCTTCATTTCACTCATTGTATCATCATCCGTTGTCATCCCGCTGCGCTCCTCTTTAATCTTTAAGGCACGTTCCTTCAGGATTCTGTCTCTTACTGGTCTTTTTGTGATATACCTCGTCCCATCACTCCTTATTTTAACTTTCCACTCCATCTTGGGCTCTGTACACTTCTGTGAATCTTTGCACATGTTCACCAGGCTGAGCTGACTCTGGGCATACTCCACTGCAGATTTTTGTTGTATCAGCTGCATATAGCTTTGATAATGCTTAGCATGTGCAGGTATATTTCCATACCTGTACGATGAACTATGATAGGGGGACAGATAAGGAATATGCTCAGGGCTTTGTTTGTCCTGTTCAGTTGATTTACTACTTTCTGAAACAGTTTCCTTTTCTTCCACAGAACTGTTTTGTTCAGTAGCTTTGGTTTTGCTTGGAGCTGTCCCCTTGCTACTCTGCCTTGAAGACAGCTGATTAGCCACAATGGTGCTCCTGAGGTTTTTCCTGTTGGTGATGCTAATCATGCGCTGGAGAGAGCTGTCGGGAGATCGCTCTACATTCAGTGGAGTGCTTCTGCAGCTCTCTGCTGTATTGTAAGCACTGGAACTGTCTTTGTCTGATTTCTCTGGGTGCTCTATTATGTCATCCAGTTTCCCCCCTTGAATGTCTATCGTTGTGCTATAATTTGTGAATGTACCACCATGTACTGCCCAAATGTCTCCATATTGGTCTTTTACTTTTTGGAGCCGGTGAGCCTGCATAATGTTCTGACATTCAAGCTCAATATTCCTCAGTTCCTCATTGAGCAGCTGAAGTTCATGCTCAACACCATCTTTCTTCCTCCTGTTACATTCAATCGTGCTACTGGAATAATACAAATCATACTCTCCATGATTTCGGATTTTACACTTAAGCTCCAGCAGCTGGCGAAACCTTTCACAGTCCTCTTCCTGGTTATCAACAAAATCAGACTGAATGTATTCCCCAGACACTAAGCTTTTTTTGCTCTGGAGTTCAATGCTTCCCAGAGCATCCTGGCTCTGTCCGACTTCTTGTGGGCTCTGCAGGGTTGCGTTGTTCTGCTCTTCTGGTGGATTCTCTTGCTCTGAGCTCTCATCATTACGCTGGCTCTCGTCTGTGGGACCCACTCCACTGTCTTTCTCATTGTTATTGGATGATGAGGTAGCAGTATCTGTGGTGCCATCTTCCTCTTCATGTTTCTTTGGCTGTAAAACCAAAGGGTTCATAATTAGACTACAGATTATATTTAACTGAGTAGATCTTATTTCTCTTACATTCAAAATGCTGTTGGGACCAATCATATTCCTATGATAACCTGCACAGACCTGTGCTGTGGGAGAAAGAAATTTTAATTTGGACCAGGGCAAGCTAGAATCCAGTTCCAGCTCAATTATGCCATTATTGTGTGTTCTCATTTTGCCACATCCTCGCATCTGCTGTTTGAGCAAGTTGTTTACTTTACATCTGTAAGTACCTTCACTTAGTATTTATTTAATTAATTGTAGTAGTAGGGGGCATCCTTGCTCCTTTTTAAAACAGGGAAAATAAAAAGGAGCTCCTTTAGCATAGATGGTTATCTTGTTTTTAGTACAAACTGATGTAAAGTGGGCCAATACATGTGGGTTGATAAGCTGTGCTGAATTAGACAAAAATCCACATTTAAACTGGCTTCATGCCTGCCCATCTCACTGACAGGAAAACAGTATTGACAGACATCTGCACTCGAATGTACATTTGGAGGCACATTCATGCTCTGTGTTCTGCTCCTCACTCCCCCTGGTACCTTGTACAGGAGTTTTGTTGTGGCTGAATCAAACATAAAGCAGGTTTGAGATAATTGTTTTACTAATGAAACTGTAACATCCATAAGAGAAATGGAGCATGGTGTGTTACCACTATGGTATTCCTCTCTCTGAATTTCAAATTGTGCAATGAATGTCATTCCCAGCAAACTGTAATGGCAATGGCGATATGATTTGAGCCTTGGGGGATTTTGCAGCAGATATCTGTGCTCACACTGGCACTGTACCAGTAGGAACTGGCAGAGGGATTAGAAAACACATCTGATCCAAACGGTAGCTATAATTGCAGCTCTCAGTTGGCAGTAATTTTGTATAGATAACTTGGGTGTCATAGGCTAGAGGCCCAACAGGGTGGCTTGCCTACCAAATTTGTAGAAGACATATTTGTCAGTGCTGCTTGCCAGTCTAGACAATGTGCTGCACGCACACATTCTTTTTTTCTCTCTCTCTCATCTCCTGCCTTCCTCATGGTTTTGTAGAAAATTGCTCATAGAGGTTCTCTTTTTGCAAAGGGCATATGTGTGTCATATATGTGGGGCATATGTGTTTCACCATATGTTTCCTGTCGAAAAGATCAAGTTAAACTTTAATCTCCAGGACAGCTGAAACAAAATGGCCTGCCTGCTTTGGGCATTATGTCAAGCACTTCTGTGGATGGCTCTTAACTCACACTCCATTAATTGAACCTACTTATCGCACCTCTAATGCAAACAGCATTAGTTTTTCAGAAGAGTGAAGAGGGCCTTTTCCCCCCTTCTTTCTCCCATTGCACAAATTAATTGGCAGAGCTGGGCATTTTGTCCTATTTCCTTTACACATCCAAAGTGCACATGGTGTATTTACAATAAATCTAAGTGCACAGAGCACCAGGCAAATGCAGTTTCTCCTGTAAAGAGGTATAATTACACAATTAAGCATAATGGCTAGTAATAATAAAATGGGATGGGGGGGGATGCAGTGCACCAATAACAGGGGAAAACATTTTGTGAGGCTACTCTATCAGTAATTGCTATTTTCCTTTCTACTTAAAGTCTAGATTTGAGAGAAACAATGATGGACAGTGAGTGGGTGGGTGAGTGGAACTAATGGCATGAATACAAAGCCTCATTATTATCTTCAAGACTACAAGACCAGTAGCTACTCTTTTATGCACTGTTGTTAGAAAAAATTGATGCCAATGGGTTACAACAGTTAGAATAAATGAAATTAAAATCAGCTGGAGTGTAAACTAAATTAAACACGAAACCAAAAAGTTAGCAAAAATGTCTACTTGACCACTTCTATGCCAGTGCACAGAGCCAGCAATGCTTTAGCATTTCTGGTGGCTTCAGAGCTAGATAGGTAGCTATGATTTGTCAATATCTTCTAGTACTGTTCAGCAGTTGTTCTGATGTACTTGGGCCTCTACTATGAACATTTCCACATGACACTCTTATAGTGCGATGATTCCACTTTCAACCTCCTATGGAATCCTGGGGTTTGCAGTTCTGGGAGGGGCCGGCTGGCCCCTCCCGAAACTGCAAACCCCAGGATTCCATAGGAGGTTGAAAGTGGAATCATCGCGTTATAAGAGTGTCGTGCGGAAATGACCTATGTTGCATTTTGAGCAAGCGTTTTATTTCTAAAGTTTCTGGGTTTTGAAACTGTGAAGCAGAAAACCTGAAACTTTTTTTTTAAAGGGATGGCCTCTGTCCTAGGAATGCTCCAGAAGTAGGAGACATAAATTCTTCATGTGCTCGATGAAACTTTCTTTTTATTGTCATGTGCCTTCAAGGAGTTACTGATGTTTGGCGACCCTAAAGTGACTCTGTTGTGGCATTTTCTTGGCAAGATTTGTTCAGATTTGTTTGCCTTTCTCTGAGACTGAGAGAGTGTGACTTGCCCAAGGTCACCCAATGGTTTTCCATGGCTGCGTGGGGATCTGAAGCCTGTTCTCCAATGCTCAAGCCACTATACCAAACTGGTTCTCCAACTCTTTTTATGCATTACTTTTTAAGTTCCAGGACTTTGCCTTTGGCATTAAACAGCCTTGTGCAACCCCTGATTCAAATTAAGCAATGATTGTCACATATCACGTGTAGGATCTCTCTCTACACACCTTGATTCAAACCTGCTGTTAATATATTCAGAATTGTATAGTCACATCTTAATGGAAGAATCATGAATTCCACCATAGGAGTTCTAACACAAGTGCATAAATCAACCAGCTATAGCTTGATACTTTAGTATATCAGTAACCTGATATATCAGAGGCTGATGATTTGTTCAGTACTAGTCTTTCTTTTGGATTAAAGTACATATGTTTCACATTAGACTGAACAACAGTCCATGTACCCAGTGCAGAGACAATCACTAGAAGTCACACAGACATATACAGTGGCCCTCTGTATCCATGAGTTTTGCACTCACAGATTTAACCAACTATAGCTCAAAAATATTTTTTTAAAAAGTCCAAACAGCAAGCCGTGATTCTGCTATGCAACAAACACTACACTTATGTGTAGGCATACCCTACTGTAGCTTCCCACTGTTTCACAGATCACCGGTTCTCTCCAGCACTTGTTTGAGTTGTTCACCATTTTTTATAAGGGACACCATTTTACTATGCCATTGTATATACTGTGGCTTGAGCAGTCATAGATTTTGGTATCCGTGGGGGGTGTTGGAACCAAACCCCAGTGGATACCGAGGGCTCACAGTATAGCACAATTTCCCCCTGACTTATTACTCCAATACTTGGAATAAACTATAGTCTTGAAAAGAATCTCCTTTTCATGCTGTGCAAACAAGTTTTCTGAATTTTCCCACAGACACAGACTACATGGCTACCAAGTCAAAGTGACTCTTTCAACAAGGCATTGGCTATTATTAATACTGCAACATAATACTGATATCAAGGGCTGCACTAAAGATGCATGATGAGAGGAATTCCAAAGTAATGCTCTGGCCCTTTAACTTACCTGCAATAAACTTAATTAGCCTGCATTTGGGTGACTGTGACACAGTAACATTGCACAGTACAAACCACTTGTGACAATGTTTCCACTTGTTTCTACTCTCAGTTCAAACTGAACAAATTTCATGGCAAATATATCAAATTAATTGTTAATTATGAGCACAAATTACAACATTTCATGCCACTAATTAACCCATATTATGAATGTTAAGGGAGTATGCAGAATTGTAGCTCATGGTAATGGTTCATACCGTATGTTTGCCACCAGTGTAGTACAATCTGGATAGGGAAAAGGAGTTGCCTTGTTGGAGCACAAAGCACAAGTTACTTATTCCTAGTGCTTCTAGAGGGACAGCTCCTAGCATGTGCAATCAAAAGGCACTGTGCATCTATTCTGTCTTCCCTTCTTAATGGATTTTTTGCAGTAAGAAAAAAGATGGAAGAAGCTGTGTTAACATGTGAGGGATTATAATTTGGAAGACTGTACCACTTGCAAAATTCCTTGTGTGAGACAGAGCAGCTGCACTATAAAAGCCTCATCTAGAAGTACCTTTAGGTCTACAATTGCATAAAATCTTTTGTAATGAGTAAAAGCCCAGTTGTTGTTGTTTTTTGAACTCTGCACTTTGTGCTAGTAACTCTTGCAGCAATCTGTCTGTCTGTCTGTCTGTCTGTCTATCTATCTATCTATCTATCTATCTTCTATCTATCATCTCTGTCTGTCTGTCTGTCTGTCAGTCAAAGTACTTATATTCAGTTTCTCAAAGGGGCTTTCAAAATATTCCCACAAAATATTATTCAAGTCATAAATAGTCAGGAATAGAAATATGTCCGTATGGTGCATCAATGATTGACCTTGGCCCTTCACTCTTACCTGTCAGGAAGCAGTGTTCATTTAGGACCTCCAGGCAAGGGAGCCTGAAACTGAAACTCACTCAACTCATAGTGGAGAGAAATCTTTCCCTGTGGCATTTTGATGAGCACTAGCTCTCATACAGGTCCAGTGAGGGAAGGAAGTAGGCCTGAATGGCTAAAATATATTCAGTTTATGATGTGGAATGATATTCTTGCCACAGGTACACGTCTATACAAGTGTGGAAAGCAGATTTGCTTTTGAGTTACTGTATGTTCAGGGAATAATCAAGGAAGATGTGTTCTTAAGGGCTAAATAAGGGCACAAACACTGAATAAAAGATTTTTTTATATAATATGGCATTCTTCAGAAGGGACAGGAATTGGAAATCAAATTAATATAGTGGGAAGATAAAATAATAGGAATGCAGAAATGCTTGCAAACTCTGACCTTCTTCTTGTCACATTTCATTGTTAAATTCACAATATTCTCCTCTCATTTGTTACCAGTTGTGACATCTTAGTGGAAATGCTCTGGTGAAGACTAGGAATTTAATTTCTAAATTTATAATGTGATTCTCTGTTTATGGAAAAACATGTACCCAATTACATCTCAAGTTCTACATTTTATGTCAACCCTACCTGCTCCACTTCATTGCCTGTGTACTGCTGTGCTTCATTATGCTGTTCTTCCAACATTTCCAAGTTTAACTCCTCTAAGAATTCATTCCTTTCATCATCCAGCCATCCTTCTTCCAGCTGTAAAGAATACATTAGTACATTACTTTAGGTTGGTGGGGAATGTATGCTGAAATAAGGTAAACCCAAATGGCAATGCCTGACTAGTTCTTTTTATAATAATGACTCTCTTTGGAATATTGCGGTCTTGGAGTTTGCCTCTAAAAAGGAGGTGGGGGAGGAGAGATCATTAAAAAAATTGGACTCTTAGGCCTTTTATCCCTTTCTGAAACAGTATCACTGACTTTCTCTCATAATGAGGGGAACTGCATGCACAGAACATTATTTCCTTTCAAAAATGTATGCAAGAAATACTGCATAATAGTGAAGCTGTCATGTTCTTTACTTCTAAGAGCAGCAGCTTGAAAAGAAGCCAGAGATGCTAATATATGGCCATGAGACAATTGGCTTCTTTCTCTCTAACAGCCTCCAACCTAGTTTGTGCCTCAGTGCCTGAACCTCAACAGCATCCTCATCCTGTATTTCAATCACATTTATCTTATTGATTTCTCAGGTAAACTTCCAGTTACAACAGCTACAACAACAACAACAAAAGAATAATTGATTGACAAGGTGCCTTAAAGGTAAGTTTTGTCTTTCAGCTGTTCCCTGGGAGATTTTTTTCTAAAGTAAATCAGATACTACTTTAAAATTTGGGCAATGTAACCCAGAATACTTTTAGTCATATAAATTGTATGTGTCTGTGAATAAATTCTTCTCTATAGCAAGCTGAGTAAAACAAATATTCAGTAATAGTTAGGCATTGTGCAGTGGGAAACAGGAGTACCAGTGTCAACATTTTGCATATCAGTAGCATGAAAGAATAGAGTTACGTGCAAATATCATGGAGAAAAATAATGAGCTGAGACATTTTAGTATAACTATGACCACATGTACCCATCAACTCTGCCACTGTCCTATGACATTGCTGCTTCCCAATACTACTTAAATACAGACAAATTATTTCTAAAAAGTCAGTTTCATCTTGCCATGGCAATGCGTGCAAATATAGTTTGGCCTAAACTTAAGTTTCCACCCAGTAACATTTCTTATCTGCTTGGAAGTTATCAATCCAGTCTAGTTGACTTGCATGTCAGAAGCACTGAGGAAACAGAAGCTCCCAGTGCTCCTGGAGAGTGGCTTACAATGTGCCAGATTCTTTTCCTCCAAAAGAACACCAAGCAAATGGATGGACAAAAGAGTCTTTGGAGACTGAAGGGTTGACAAGACATTCAGAAGCAAGCATTGGATAAAGGGCATAACAAGATCCAATGCAACTACTTTCTATGTATTGTAGAAAATAGTTTTAAAAACCCAATTCCAAGTTTCCCTGACCCCTAATGTAAAACATATAATGACATCTGCATATATTAACTATTGCAATACAGAAAGATAAATAACTCTTTCTTGGCTACCCTACTATGAGGTTCACCTAAAATTTAATTTGTTATGCCATTGGACTCAGCAGTAGTCACTGAAGACTGATTGATACGATCCCTGAAACAGGCATAGAAACCATGTTGCCATTCAGAAGTTGTTGGACTACAATTCCTGGTATTCCTCACCACTGGCTGTGCTAGCTAGGGCTGCTGGAAGTTGCAGTCCAATACCATCTGGAGGGACATATGATTCTCTCCTTAGCTCTAGAAGTTTGAAGTTCAGGGAACCACACCAGCAATGAAGAATGGAATGACCAAATCTGAAATGCAATGCCTATTGGATTATTCCAGTTTGCTGATAATTACTTTCTATTTGTCTGGATGTAGCAAAAAACAGTAACTTAATATATAGTTCAGCAACTGCTTTCATTCACCAAATTCTTGATGTGCAATTTTTCTTCTGCTTTTTACTGAAAAGGCACCCAAAGCATGCGGGAATCTGGATTATATATTTCTCTTTCACTTTTTATAATTTCCTTAGTTACAAAATCAAAATAAGATGGTTTTCTATCAGACTATAATCACTGTATGCCCAATAGCTTGAAAGAACATTAGGAAAAATATATCTCCACCTTGCACACTCACACATATTTGGGACGTAAAGCAGGAAAAAGGAAAGGCTAACTCCTGTTGCTAGTCCCAACTAGGGTAGACCAAGCATATCCATAGGAATTTGATAAGTCCACCCATATGTAAGCTCCATTGATTCAATTAGTCTATTCTAGTTGCAGGTAAGTAGAAAGTTGCAAGTAGAAAGAAACATGCAGTGGTGATATATTTAAGAACACATACACACAAACACACACAATTTTTGTGGTGTGAAGTTAGAGTACATCTGTCAGCCTTCTATCCTTCCGTAGGTCGGTAAAATGAGTACCCAGCTTGTTGGAGGCAATTAGCTAAACACATTGTAAACCAATTAGGAAGTGCTTTGCACTGATAAGTGGTATACAAATGTAAATGCTATTCCAATTGCTATTAGACTTCATATAAGGCACACACTTATCCTTTTATTTTATGGTTTATATATACTTTTCCAGAGAAAAATGCACAAGCTAGGGTTGTACAAGAATTCCAAAAAGTTAAGTATGCATATAAATGAATTTTCAGATAACTCTTGCTGTGGATCATTGACATACATTTATCACCAAAATGGTGAGAGGCCTGGAAGCCATGCCCTATGAGGATAGACTTAGAGAGCTGGGTATGTTTAGTCTGCAGAAGAGAAGGTTAAGAGGGGACATGATAGCCGTGTTTAAATATTTGAAGGGATGCCATGTAGAGGAAGGAGAGGGCTTGTTTTCTATTGCTCCAGAGACCAGGACAAGGAGCAATGGATTCAAGCTGCAGGAAAGGAGATTCCACCTGAACCTCAGGAAGAACTTCCTGATGGTCAGGGCTTTCCGGCAGTGGAATATGCTGCCTCGGAGTGTGGTGGAGTTTCCTTCTTTGGAGGTTTTTAAGCAGAGGCTAGATGGCCATCTGTCGGGAGTGCTTTGAGGGTGTTCCTGAATGGCAGGGGGTTGGACTGGATGGCCTGTGTGGTCTCTTCCAACTCTACATTTCTATGATTCTATGATTCTATGATCACCATCTGCTAATATGCTTCTTCATTATAGTTTATTTATGAGTTGTTTTAAGTCCACTTTTGTGATACTTGAAAATAAGCACTGTTCCTTCAAGTGAACTAGGAGGACAAACTTGAGTGGCAGAGCAGCCATGGAACAAAATCCTCCAATTTTTGTTTAATGTTCTGTCAAATGTCCACAAGTGACATCCTTTGCAAGGCCCCCTCAGAGGTGGTGTATATATCGCTCTCCTTTCCTCTTTAATTCTCATGTTAGCTATATAAGATAGGGTTAGGCTGAAAGTATCATTACACCATAGTCACCCAATAGCATCTTGGAGACAAAAGTAATTTTGAACCTTGGTGCTTCCTAGTCTTAGTCTAATTATTACAGTTCCACATTTTTGGTACTGCTGGACTGAGACCTGCAGCACAGTAATTCTTCAAATAATAATAATTCTATTTCCACTTGCAGGTGTGCAGAACTAATATTAATGACTGAGACCCTGCACTGAGAGACATATCTATAAAGATGTAGCTAGTTCTCCTGATGCTGTCCCCCCAAGTCTATCTTTGAAGCCATGCAGTACCCCTCAACAAATGAATTTCTGAGGCTCTAGGGTGTCGGACCATGAGCAATGACATATCCAGCCCTCTTCCAGCTACCTATTGCATCATGCCCCACTACCAGAACAAGATGTGCCATTGCCCACTATTCTGTTAATAGAATCAAAGAATCATAAAATTAGAAGGGGCCCTAATCTAGGTAGAGCATCCACAGCAGGTAGCTGGCTGGCTCTTCTCCAGAACTTTGGAGATTCCTCTGCTGGGGAGCACACCATGGCTTCAAAGATAGGCCTTTTAGGGCACTTTTAGTTATTGCAATGCTGCAATGACCATAGAAGTGAATTCATATAATTACAATGTCATTTGTATAACATGGTATCGTAATTACTGAAGAGGATGCCAGCTGCTATTTGGATCAACCCTAACTCTGATGCCTGGGCAGACTCTTCTAGTACTAATCAGCATGTGGTTTGGAGCAAAAAGGATATCATTACAGTTTTTATTAAGATTCTGAATGCCCATGAACACTACGAGCTGGATCCAGACTAAGCCAACCATACTGCGATTTCACAGAAAAAGAAAAGGACATATTATCCATGACTAATTTTACTCCAATTAATTTCAGTGGGATTAAAGCACATCTGATCTTCTGCCTGGATGTGCCATTACTTTGATAATTTCTGGACTTAGCAAGGAAACTATACCATGTCCAGATATGTATTACAAATTACAACCAAATTTTTTCTCCCACCACCTTTCGACTACTTGTTCAGACAAGAGAAGAAAGAACAGATTAATGGTAAACCCCAGGTACTAATTGTTGGTTGTACAAAGAATCCAGGAAGTCAGATATAAAATTCCCTTAGAGCCTATAAGCAGAATGTTTCAGCAAGCCTTTTACAGCTTGGGAAAGTTATCTAAGCCTACAAGAGCCACATCCAAGCAATATAAACCAAAGGTGAATTGCTTTCTTCTGCCTTACTATACAGCTTCTTTTATCAGGGCCATTTCGAATGTGCAAGACTATAAAGGAAATATATGCTTCAAAGTGTGATCCTGTATAACAACTATAGTCAAGGAAGGATTTCAGGTGACAGTGAATTACATTTGCTCAATGTAATTTATAGAGATTGTGCAGTTACCAGCTCTGAAAAATATCAGATCAATAACCTAAGAGACATATGGCAATATAACCAACTTTGCCTGAACCAATGACAGATGGATACAACAATGTCAACCAAATGTCCTTTTTGCTTTGTAGTGGGATATAAAGGGAATAGAAAAGGAAACACGCAAAGTTTTATTATTTATTTATTTATTTATTGCTACATTTTTTTAATAATAGTGTGTCTGTCTGCCAAGAAAAAAAAAGAAGTATCTTCAGATTGATAATATTTGTTTAACAAATAAAGGGACAGATATTTTTGCTATACACCTTGTATGTTTCACACTAAATGTGTGACTAGGATACTGTGAATCCATATATAAGACTTTGTTTGCTATGTGAGATAGAAATGTTCTTTTACCTGTAAATATTACTGAAATGCTATACTTGGAAGCCACAATCCCCAAATAGTCCAGGTCTAGAATTTAAGATCTTAAATCAATGTGATCTTATCTCAATGATGAAACTGCAGATAAAGAAATCAACAAATATATCTGTGCAACTTCTGTAAGTTATTATTAGTACTATATGATCAGCTACATACTTATAGTCCTATAATGTTTTAAAGGCTCAGTCAGCTAATGCAATGGTAAACAAAATCCCATTTGCTTTGTTTACATCTAGAACAACAAAGGGATACAAGCTATCTGTTCTCATTTTCTCCATGTTGACGTGAACCTCTGCACTGTTGTTTTTTCAGCTGGTCATTATCTATGCATGACAGTGAATGTATGTTCCCTGCAAACCACCCTCTATCTCAAAGCATCTTCCCCCGCTAACCTGTATTTCTGGTCTTGCTACCAACAATACAATTTTCTTGCATTCATCGCTGGAGAGCAATGCCACTGCCTCCTCCCGGTTCTGGACATCTTGGCCATTTATCTAGAAAACAAATGAAAGTGGCACATTAGTTTTCATTTCCACAATGCGAGACACAATATAGAGCAAATATCAGCTCATTTGTGGTAAATGTATGGACAATGAAGCTCGCACAATGGGCTCATCTTCAGCCCCCTCAGTGGTAAGTGCCTTCACTCAATTATGCGCTTACTGTAAGAGCCATATCGATCGTTGAAGGATGGCGGACATCAGAGGAAGCAGTTATGTTCATAAATGTCCAACCTGCGCCCTGGCAACATACATCTAGCAACACAATTAACCAGCCCTTGACAGGTGACGTTCATCTTTCTCCGTTCAGAGTAATGGAAGTGTCACTCTGAGATAATAGTGCTGGTGGAAGCAAGACTGGTAATACTACAGCTGAAATCAGTCATACTGGAAGCTTAGCGAGAGCCAATTAGAGGTCTATAGTATTATCTCTCACCAGGCAATACTCACAGGCAACTGCTGATTGTTGCTTCATTTAATCATTTGATATTTGTGTGTGTGTGTGCACATGTACACACACATACACACCACACATGGTTGCCGAAACCCAGAAAGTCTGGAATTACTGGGGACAAATGCCAGTGAATTCAGTGGTACTTCTGACTAGACAGACAGAATGGTGCTACAAATGCATGTCACTGAAGTTAAAAAGAACAAGTATTATTAAAAAAAAAAAAAAAAGCAAAAACGATGCTCCATGACAACATCTGAGTGCAGCTGAAACAACGCACTAGCAACTGCATTTTTTCCAGGACTGTATAGTTGTGTCAAGGAAAGGTGGAAGAAGAAAAAAAAGCTTTTGGCACAGAGCAAACTCAATGGGTCTCCTTTGGCTGGCTGGAATCTTGGCTAGTCTCAGCAAAAGTAGGCCCACTGAATCTATTTTTCCACTTTCCACATCCTGTGGAATTCTGGGGTTTATAGTTTACTGAGGCCAAAGAGCTCTCTGGCTAGAAATTCTAAATGTTCCTCCCTAAACTGCAAATCCCAGGATTCCATAGGATGCTGAAAGTGGAATAATTGCACTATAATGTGTAGTGCAGAAAGGCCCTAAGAACAGGATTCAGACCTATTCTGTGCCTGCTCTGACCACTGTAGCTATGGTGGCATTGCACACTACCATGATTCTGGTCTTAGTGCTAACTATAACCAGAATCTTCTTGGTGAATTACAAGGGCATAAGACCAATGTATTACATCACAACTCACTTTTTTGTGGTTTACCAACCACAAAATGACAAACTTCCCACAAATACTCCTTTTAAGCAATGCAGCCAGAACAATATGGCTATTTCCATGCTGCTGGAGAACAGGGAGATCAGCGCTGACACATCTAGCTATTTTTCCGTGGAAAATGGTTCCCACTGCAAGAACATCATCTGCAGGAGCTTCCTCAGGTCCCTGCAGATGCCTGTTGAAGTGAATCCAACTATAGTAAAACATCTGAGCTGATTCCCCATCCCCCCCCATTTCCAACAATACAGAAACGGTGCCACTTGAAAGGTGGGTTTTGGGTGGGGGAGAGACATAAGAGACACAGCTATGGATATGTTGCTACAAACTGTGTATGTGATGCAGGATTTTCACTCTATGTCTTAATGAACAAAGAAAAATAATACAGGAGATAATGAACATCATACAGAATTGCTGCCAATGCTGAAAGACATATCATTATTCTTTGACATGTAATAGCAACGAAAGATTGTAATAACTCTACTATGCTTCAGAGCCAAATTTCCCATATCCCATCTTGTCCATCCATCTTCTTTTCTCCAGATTTACAATCACAATCAGAAACACAAAAAGGAAAAGAAAGACATGGATGCAACTTAAAAGAGAGCTGAATATTAAACCAATTCATGTTGGTTTGAATTATAATAACAAACATGCAATGATGGACCAGATGACTTGTTGCAGCCAAAATATTTTAGGCAACTTCTCTCAAATCTCAAATCACCATGAGTGTGAAGCACAGGTGAAGTTACTAGCTATGTTTGTACTGCAGTTTAGCAAAATCTGACGTAACCTCCTCAGGCTCACATGGTCCTCTTCTCCCCTCTTTTTTTCGGGTACAGTTATGAAACAGAATTTAGAACTTTGACACCGATAGAGAAATTCATATAGAATGTATGTTGGAACAATGTATAACAATAACGGGGGTATCTGCAGTCTTAAAATTGGTACTGATAAATGATAAATTGATAATTTGGTATTGAAAAATGAAACAACTACACATTTCACCAAAGTGAATTGCTGCATAGTAAATATCAGTGGTAGCTTATATGAAAAAGATATGAATAAATTTTATGTGTGAGTGAAGGACATGGAAAGAAATTTTGCATCCTGAAAATATAGCTTCACTTGAAACAGAGAACCCTAGTAGCAGAAATTCCTGTATAATGAAATTATCAGCTACCATTCCTCTGAGTTATCTCATCCACAAAAGTGTATATTGAGTCAGCACACTGTCCAGTATAAATGGTACCTCTCATCCTACATAACTTGTTCTGTATTCAGTTTAATGATAAGACGGCTCAACTCATATATCATTCTGTCATATGGGTAAAACTATTAGTCCAAAATCTGAAATTTTTCTGTCCCCCCCCCCCCCCATTTCTGGGCAGACAAGTTAAAACAGGGATGATGTTGCCATCAAAGCAAACTGAGAAATATATTCATATTTTATCTAATTTGTAGTACATCTAGTAATTTATTTAAAGATACCTCATAAAAAGAGCCTAATCGCATTTCAGTGCTCAAGACTGTCTATATTCCATTATCTTGGACAAGCACATACAAACAACCAGAACTTTGTGTAAGTTTCCAAATTCCAAATCTGAAGAATCTGAGTCTTACTTTAAAGAAAGTCTTAAGTTTATAGCCCCTATAATTCTAAAATGGCATATTGTGTGTACATATTAGAGAGCAGTATGGTATAGTGGTTTGAGCACTAGACTACAATTTTGGAGACCAGGGTTCTAATCCCTGCCCTGCAACAGAAACCCAGTGGGTAACCTTGGACAAGTCACACTCTTTTACCCTCAGAGGAAAGCAAAAGTAAACACTCTGAACAACTTTTGCCAAGAAAACCCCCTGATAGGTTCACCTTAGGGTCTGAATTGACCTGAAGGAACATAACAGCATGGGAATATTTGTGAAATTTCAAGCTGGAACATGATTTAAAGAGTTGTCAGCTTGATTTTGGCCACCCTCAAAATGAGATAACTTTATAGAGCCCTGAGATCCCTCCCAGAACTAGAGAGAATACTTACTTTGCCCACTTGCTTGACTCTTACAGCCTTTCTGCACTATACTGTTATAGTGCTATCATTCCACTTTCAACATCCTGTGGAATTCTGGGGTTTGTAGTTTACTGAGGTCAAAGAGCTCTCTGGCTGGGAATTTTAAATGCCCTCCTTAACTGCAAACCCCAGGATTCCATAGGACATTGAAAGTGGAATAATAGCACCATAACAGTATAGTGCAGAAAGGCCCTTAGACTTCCCTACTATGCTCAAGCTCATTTCCTGCCTTCTGTTTCCTAGAAACAAGAGTGTCACAAGGAGAAGCAAAAGTATAACAGTTTTTCTTCCTGCTCAGTCTTCTTTCTCCTTTGTCATTTACAGTAACAGGAAGTAGCATATATGGGGCACAGATCATTCAAGAGCTTATAGGTCCAAAATGCACATGGTTAGCCAGGATCACTTCTGAAGAAACACTTATTACTAGTGCTATCCAGTGATTATGGGGCTTTCCACCATATACTGTTATAGTGGTATTATTCCACTTTCAACATCCTGTGGAATTCTGGGATTTGTAGTTTACTGAGGACCAAGAACTCTCTGGCTGAGAATTCTAAACGCCCCTCCCTAAACTACAAACCCCAGGATTCCATAGGATATTGAAAGCGCTATAATAGCACTATAACAGTGTACACAAAGGCCCTATTTTCCTCTATATGACAAACAGAAACAAAACAATTTTTTTACCATATAAACAAATATATGCTAATAAGCTTAACCAGAATAATTTATTGAGGCTGGCACTAAGTTTCAGTTACCTTGTTATTATCATTTTAAGAATCTGTGTAATATCAGACATATACTGTTTTTGATATTTATAAAAGCTGGTTTATTTTATAAGCCTTTTATGGGTCCATCATTTTTAAATCCCTGCCTAAAATTCATATCATTCTACTATCCAAAGTAAGGTGCTGTGATATATTTTTCACCCCATGATTTGTTCATATTCTCTACCATACCAAAATACCATTTTGTAATATAAGCCTTGATACCAAACTATAAGTTATTATATTTCTTCAAAGCAAGGGCCATTTGAGCCAAGCAGCTTGTAGATCCTATTGTGTTCTACAGATTTGTTTGATTCTCTGAGTTGATAGCAGAGTAAGAAATAAAGCTCTGTTTTTTTCAGCAAAGATGTTTCCTGAGGAAATGAAAGGACTGGTGGGACGGAATCAGATTGATCTTGTAGCATTCAGAAGGCTCTGAGGGAAGTAGAATTAATGTCTGGGAGTTACAGAGTTGTTTGTACAGGACCAACTTGCTGTTATCAGCAAGTACCACTGTATAGATACATGGGAAATGTAGAAACTGCATAAAAAAGAATAAGTGTAAGTGTATGTATGCATGTAGTGGGGGAATGAAATGCTTACCTGGACCTGCATGGCAAATGACACTGCTGGGGAAGGTAACTATTTGATGGTCGCTATGAGAGAGACCAGTGCGATTGGTGCTTGGTGCCAGATCACAGCACGTGACAAGAATGGGGCAACAGGCTCTTTAAGCCTGATTGCTTCTTCATGTGCCCACTTTGATCTTCACAGCAATACCCACCCTCCTGCCCTCAGTGCGAGTTTAGTCTGGTTGCTTTGGGGCCGGATATGCATTTTTTCCACTTTTTTTCCTCTGTTTATCCCATACTGTATCTGTCGGACTTGGACAGTTGACTTAGGGTGGTGTCATGAAACAGACTTTCTTCTGGCAGGTAGTGGGTGGGGGGAGAATATAAGACTTTATTTATCACCTTTTGGGCCCCTTTTCGTGTAAGGATAGGGTTCTGGAGCCCCCTTTTAGAGTTCTGCAGCCCAGTGGGTGGGGAAGGAGGCTCCCCTTGAAGTTAACCTGGGATTTGGGCTCTCACTTATAGGTTTCTGCAACTTGAGTAGGAGTTCTCTGGGTTATCTTCCAATTATGCCTAGCTGGGAGCAATTCACGTATTTGTATTGCCCTCAGGCTGAGGTGTTTCGCCCAAAGAAAGGCTGATGAGGTAGTCACAGGGTGATACCTGGTCTCAGCTGGACCCACATCAGGTTGCTCCCACCTCTTGCTCTATTTCCAAGCCAATACAACATAAATAGGTTAGGTCAAATAAAGTGGCCCTTATTTAACTCAATGTTATGTGTCTGGTCTCATTATTTCCTGGCTGATCATCAGCGTATCTTTCTATGATGTAGTGATGAAGGCCAAGAACTCAAATTGATAATCACTAGGCAGAGATGTCAGATTTCAGATTTTGGACAACAGAAATTTCCATGAACAAGAATGACAGGCTAACCTTCTCCATCTTTCCATTTTCCCATGTTCTCACGCTCTCATGTACTATTTAAGAAATGTGATGTTGTGCACATTTTTGTCAGTTTGAAGCAGATCTTGAAAACGTGGCAATCTATGACAGTTTTAAGTTTTTATTGTGAGTACTGCAGATCTATCATTATTTCCCTGGGGCTCAGAAGGAAGCATCACTGCAAATAGGCTAGCAAAACTGAGTTTTGGAATAGCCACACTGAGGTTGAATCTTGAGCTCCTTGATTAAAAAAGGAATCCAAATATATACAGATCCTGCACTTTTCCACTTTGAAAGCTAAATTACCAGCACTCTTCACAAAAAAATTACTAGGAATAAACCTTGAGTGCATAACCAGGTGTAGGGTTATAGTCCAGAGAAAATTGCGTAGTGTGGCATGGGGTATTCACGTTAACAACACCTCTTCTTGTGTGTGATACAAAGCAGTAATGCTCAGCCAGACTCTCTAGTGCAATATCATAGTTTTTTTGTACTGTAATATACTAAACGTGGACATGGAAGCACCTCAAAAACATGTGCATGGAAGCACACTCGTAATTATCATTGTTGCCACATCATTTGTATTGCACAACTCATAGAGAGAATGTCCAGTATTTAGAATTCTAATTAACCAGTTGTCTTTGAAGAAGTTCTGGCCATATGAGCTTCCACTGCTTTCTTCCTCTTCTGTAGCATTCCTCCTCTTTTGTCTCCCTTGTTGGCCATTTGCCAGGTCTACTCTGCTAGCACAGCCCCATCCTAATGCTGTGGCTTCCTCTTCTGCTCCTGGCTCAGTTCATGCGCAGCCGTTTCTGTCCTGCTGCTCTCACTACCTGGAGATGGGAACCACAGCTGAGCTTCCTAGTTCCATGTACAGGGATGGCTATAAAAATAATTATACTACAAACATAATAACTTTGCATCACCATTGCATGAAGAACCACAGTGAGAAAGGAGGCGTATAATGACGTACTTGTAAAATCCGATCTCCTTCGCGGATCCGACCATCTCGGGCAGCAATACTGTTTGGATCAACCTACATGGGAGAAAACATGCAAAAATGTCAATGAATGTGTTTAAATTTAGATTCACTGATTTTTGTGCAAAACTCATAGTCTAATTTTTATACTAAAAAAGTTCCATAGTACACAAATTATTTCTTGTTAAATCAGGTGAATATCTTTCAATAAATTTATTGGAGGCACCCATGAAGATTAGGGCATATAATTTTTCAAAGCAGTACTATCCTCGTCAGCTGAACATTTTTCAAACGGTATCTTGTGGAAGAGTAAAAATTACCAGATTTATGGACAGTGGCGACTGATGGCTATCATGTCACTGGAGTGGCAAATTCATTCCAGGTCTTACTTTAAACTTTAAAGGGCCAGTCTAAGGGTGCCGAGGCTATTTTGGGGATAAGGTTAAGCACTCTGTACTGACAGCACTTTAAAAGTTCAGACTAAAAACCAAAGAGGTTTCACCACTCCACTGGCAAAGAAGTCACCAGACACCTCTGTTTATGGATCTGGCAGGGGAAGAGAAATCCACCCATCAGCTCCCCAGACCACTAATGAGGAGGACATCATATAGATCAACAACATGAATGACTCATTTCCACTGGAGTTTTCACACAGGCAAGAAATAGAGGTGAGTTTTGAGCAGCCCCTTATTTTCCACTGCTTTGTCAAATGAGAAAGGCACTTCCTGCTTTCTTAAACCTGCAGAAGATGCTATATGACTCAAGGAAGTAAAGAAGACTTAAGGCAAGCAGAAATAATGACTGGTGATTAAGCCAAGGCAAAAATCTGTGGAACACTGGATATAAAAATAATATGGACTGGAGCTTTAATCATGAAGAAGATTTATATGTGTGTGTTTAAATAGTTTTTTTCCTATAAAGATCTACTTATAAAACAATTATTTTACTTATGAAGGTATATACTTGCGTCTAAAATACTAAATAAAATGAAAATTTAAAGGGGAAAAGGAATGCTAAATTATAAATAGATGTAATAGACATAATGTTAGTTTAAATTGGTTAACTATTACTTTATCCTAAACATATTGTTAAAGGTTTACCAGAATCACAAAAGCTGTTCCTTGAGTAATGACTGACTATTATTATTCTGTAACTGGGCAATACTATCTGTCACCTTTTTCTAGATGTTTATCTTCAACCATTCATTTTATCTTGTCATGCCAAGAGCTATTTTTCAGTACAGCAGTTGGTGCACAAGTTTTGTCTTGTGTAGATATTAAATATAATTTTCATTTTGTGTGATGTTGAAGGGAAAATTATTCTGAAGTGTTTAAACTGGGTATAAAAGAGAACAATTACACCCACTTAAATTAAAGGAGAGGCTGAAAGATTCAAACCAGAGCTCAAAATGAAATACTGAAAAGGGGTCACTTTTTAAAAATGAAGACACAGACAACACCAGATGATCCCCTGTTTAATTCGAATATTCTAATAAAAGAACAATGTTGAGCCAGCATTGTATAGTGGTCAGAGCAATGCACTATGATGCTAGAGACCAGGGTTCAAATCTCTGCTAACTGTGGAAACCACGGGGTGAACTTGAGCAAGTCATGCTCCCTCAGCCTCAGAGGGAGGAAAAGGCAAACCCTGTCTGAATTGATCTTGCCAACAAAAACCCATGATAGATTTGTCTTAGGGTCACCATCAGTTGGAAACATCTTGAAGGCACCTAATAACACTTACAGGTTTGACTGTCACTTAATTGACTTAGCTGCTGATGTGTGATGAAATGTTTGCAGAAATTTGAGATTACCAGAAGGTTTTAAGACTTGGAATGCCCAGACTTGGAAGTAACACACTAAAAGTAACTTTTTTTTTTGTAACAAGGTGAAACCATTTTGTAAAAAGCAACTTTTTGGGGAGCATAACAAGTAAGGTTTTTGATTATTAAAAAAAGGGTTTACTCTGTGAGGTTCGGGGAGGGGTTGACCATGTTAATAAGACAATACATTATACTAATAATAAGAAACAAGTTACTCCTAAAAGTTAATTTCTGAAGAGTAATGTGTTGCTTTTTAAAGTAATGATTATAAGCTGTCAGGGACAGGCAGTTCGTTACTCTGGGAAAATGTGCAGCAGTGAGGGGAGCAAGAAAAGTTGCTAACTGTTGCTTTGTTGCTTTTTATTTATACCTCGCTCTTCCTCTTGAATCTTAGTCAGCCTACCCATGTGGTCTTGAGTGGCAGAGATTATATGGATTCATTTCAAACTCATTTCCAACCAGCTTTTGGGTACAGAAATTACCTTAGTCACAAGGGTGAGTTTTCCCTTACAAGGAATGAATGGCAGGGAGTGAAACTCTGTTAGTTCATTCACATTCACTCATACTCAATCATGCTGGTGATTTTAATAAGGATTGTTAGAAGGAGGTTAAAACCTCTCCTATCCCTGCCACTCCACACTGATCCTGTATATTTCAGGGACATAAATGATTATTACCGTATATCCTCTTGGCCTAGGATGAAAATTTTCACTTATTTTATTCCCACTTGAAAGAATGAATAATTTCAGCAATTTTTACCAAGCTCCACAAGCAAAAAATGGTTCTGAATAGTTATGGATTGCTATTCATGCAATCATGGAAATTAGTTGGGGAAAAATCCTTTGTGAAAACTGCACATGGCTTTCCTGTCCATAATGCATATTTTCACATAGAAAATTGTGTACTTTGTGAAAAACATACTGATTCTTATGCAAAAGTATTGGATTTTTTTCACAGGAAATATGCACAGGAAAACTAGACACGGTTTTCTCTGCAAGAATCTTTATTTCTACACAATTTGCATTCAAGTTCTCTATTTTTCATAGACATATGGGTTCTTGTAAAGAAAATCGCATTTACTTTTCCTGCATGTGTTTTCTGTATAAAAACCATATTTTGCAGCTGTTCTCTTTTTTCCTCGGTGGTAGTGTCTTAAGTTTGGAGGCAATTCTTTCCTTCGAAGTTGCAAATATTAAATAATGTTTTTCACATCCCTATCCTGGCCTCATGCACTTAGCCCTCTATCTTCTTTGCTTTAGGTAGGATGTAGAATAGCATTGAAAACAGAAAATGGCTGAAGAGAACATGGACTGAAGAGAACATGGATATGAAGGTTAAAGACAAGAGGAAAGGTTAAAGAGGGAGGCATCTCCAAGGAGCAGGTCATCAAAGATGGTCAGTAGAGTAATAGGGACACTAATCACTCACCCGAGCAGAAAAGGGGGGTTAAGCTAAAAAAAAAGACTATAGACTCCTTTTCTCACTCTTGAGAATTATCAACTGGACAGATGGTTTCATGAGTGACAGCTTAACAGCTATTAACTTTGGAATACCCCTAATTACTAAACAAACTAAGTGATGACAATATTCATAGATATTCTTATCTTCAGTGAAAAAAAGAGATTAAGGACCTCATTGATTGAAAAAAGAGGTCATGAAACAGTCACAGAACTTTTTCCTTAATCTCTGTATAAGAGTGAAACCATAGTGCACCTTGGGGTGACTTTTTTTTTTTTGGAAGTTTTGCAAAGTTCTTTCTGAATGCAAAACAGTTTGGTTCAGCACAAAAATGTATATTTGTGCAAAAATGTTACACTTTGTGCAAAATCAGTTTTTCAGGTTTGAAACACCCACATTTGTAAATAGATTTGAAATATGAAAAATTGTTTGAGGGTTTGGGTGGAAACTCCCAAACAAATGTATGACCTTACCAGCGGGGAGAAAAATTTTGGAATTTTTTCATTATCACGGGTGCAAACAAAACAGGTGAACATTTACATTCTTAGACAGGAATTACATTTTCTTCATCCTTTTCACATCCTTTTGAGAATTAATAGCAATTTTAAGTAATATTCAGACTTTTTATACACTCTTCCTAATAGTAATGTTGCATCTGAAGAATGTACATTGATATATATGCAATAATAGTTACATAGCTCAGGTAATAAAATTTAGCCAGACTGCTAATTGAAAAGGACCAACACTGGCAGATAGTTGGGCTACCTAGTATTTGTTTCTCCTCCTCTTCCAGTACCACAACACATACAACTTTACCTCACTGATATAGATTCCTGTGTCTTCCTCATCATCAGTACGGTAACAAACTGTCAATCCCAGCTTTTCCTGACTGCTAACACGACAAAGCTCAACTTCCTGGAAAAAAAAATGAAGTACAGTAAGATGCCTATTTTGAGAATAAAATATGCTACAAACACTAATTACACATTTGTATACAACCCACCACAAAGAATTTTAGAATCAGGCCTCTTCTGTTATTTACTTCAAGGTCAGATGCTTTCTGGTGATAGCAACAATTGTTATTCAATATTGCTGCACTTCCAATTTTCTTAGCAAAAGCCCTCTTTTTTTTTTTTTTAAATAGACCCAAATACTCCAAAGTTGGAAGCCATTAAGCAAAATTTGTCATGTATTCAGTGGTGCCAAAAACAAGAATGGAAGACTGGCAATATATTATAGAGTCATTTTACTTCTATCAAGCCAACTATTGATTTATAGGACAGGGGAAAGACAGAGTACTCATCAATCAATCAATCTCACACAAGTGCCAGTCTTCCATCAGCCACTGAAACCATAAACCAAAATCAGAGTTACCCGTCAAATCACATAAAGAACATAGTACATTGTTAGGTGCAGTATAAATAATAAGCAATAATTAGAAAACATAATTCATTTCATAGGCTAGTTTTTTGTCTTAACTTTTGTCTTTCAAAGTTTCAAGATCTTAAATGATCCCTTTTGTCAAGGTATGGTGCAAACACAAAGACCTTACAAAGATAACATTGGCTATTGTGTAACATACGCATGAAGTGAGACAACAACCTGCACACTCTAATTATATATAACAAAATCTGAGGCCTGGATGCACCAGCACGTCAAAAATTCCTAGGGCAGGAAGTTCGACCAGAAGCAAGTTCATCCAGAGTCAAGAACCACTCATCCAAAGATTGGGCACTGAACTGGGCCTGTTGTGGGTTCATAATCATCATATCACAGGGGATAGTGGACACAAACACTATCTGAACCCCTCAGAAGAGGTTGCAATAATTAATAAATAACACATTTCTGTCTTCCTCTTACCACAGTTCCCTTTGGAGGCCAAGCTGAAGACATAGGCTATTAGGAGTGAACCCCAGCCATCACCTTTGCTGACATAACTGTCATTTTTATCTTTAGCCATTTCCGCACTAGATGCCATTAGCGCAATCTACTGTTGCAGTTGCGGCATTCTTCTTATTCCCAGCCCCACTCCTACGTGCACATTGGTGCCTGGGGCACGTGTTCTGCTTTCCCCACCCCAGATACGCCTCTGGCTGATGCTTAGGGATTATGGGAGTTGCATTCTTAGACTTCTGTGCTGCCCTAAGGATGGGGAATGCTGAAGCACAACTTACTTTTCAAATGTTAGATATGCATGGTATAGGGGGGAATGAAGAAGGTAAAACTGTAATCTACAGGAAATGTGAGATATACTTTTCTTGAGGAAAGAAAATTGCAGTTTTGCCACTCTGATAGAAAGAATCTACAGCAAACAAACAGTGCCTTAACTAAAAAAAACACTTGGTAAGCCCCTAGTTTTAAGGGTTGGCAGAGATTTGAGTCTGTACTGCCCAAAGTCAGTCTGCCACCTGATCCCTTGTACCACACATAACGTTGGTTCCCCCTTTTCTATGAGTAAGTTCAACTGTAGGATTTTATTTATTTCTACACGTAGTACAATGAATATAGGATTCTCAGTATTTTGCCACAAAAATGACCTTTTGGAACAATTAATTAAATGACAACGACTCATACTGTGAAGGATGGGAAACTAGGTAAAGGTCATCTTTTCCTTTTGAGCTGGGAAAGCACGTTCAGCAAGAGAGGTTATTTTCAAAGGATAGGAGAAGAGGTTAAATTGCTCATCCTCCAGGGTTACAGAATAGTGGTTTCAGGACTATAACCTTCCATTACCAGGTTAAAAGTCGTTATTCCCTTCAGCAACTAGGTTAATACTGCAATTTCTTCAGGTGACAGAAGTGTAGGTTGTAAATGTCATCTATTGTGTTAAAACTTTCCTTCACTTACTTCTTAAAAGAAAAAGACCCCATTGAAATAGTTTGGGATGTTGTAAGAGTTTGCTATACAGAGCCACCAGAGTAGTATGTAATTATATTGTATATATGCATATATGCCTCCATGTAGTGATTTTCATTCAGCAAATAATTGGTTTTTGCTGTGAAATTATGTTTGTTTTGTAAGGATAATGCATCAAAGCTTGCATACATTAAAGAAATTCCCCTTTCATGCCTATCTGTCACAGGGAGAGACATTTTTCAGTCCTAGTGAAGGAGGAAAAATGGCAATCATCATGGAATTAGTATGAGAAAATGCTCCCACAAGGAACTGTGCAAGCTATATCCCTATTTGGAGTCTAGGCATCTGCCAAAATCTTTATTATCTTAAGTATCCCTTGAAGACTTCACTTGGGAACAAGATTCTGCATTAATTCAACCACCTTCTTTGTTCTGCAATTCAAGAGTTTAAGAATGAAAATAAACAGGGGAATTATTAATGTGCCTTGATCTATACTCTTCTTTCTTGGAATAAGTAAGTAATAAATAAGTATCAAGCAATGCCTATTAGTGTACTGGAAGAATGTTATCCCCAAGCCAATTATGAACTTTGTTTGGGTACCTATGAAGTGGACTAGAACATCTACATTATTTAGTACTTTACCCTTATCGTATGAAATCAAAGGTAAATCTTCAGAGCTCATTTTGTGGGAAATATTTTTATGACCCTCTTTCTCAAAACCGTTCACTAGCTACTGCATAAAGATCACAGAATTATTCAAGTTGTAGTATATTTCACAGTGCTCTGAGAATTACTCCCCCTGCTGAAAAAACAAACAAACAAACTGGCCAAGTTAGTAGCTGAAGAATATCAGCAAAATGGCAAAATGGCAGTTACATACTGGTTAATAAAAGTTTTATAATAGGTAGCCAATGCTTAATAAACAAATCAAGTACAAAAGTCCCACTTCCCATCCACTTGAAATCTTGCTTGCTTCCTCCTGCCAGCATCTGAGATCACTCCGCATTTTATACTTTTCAGAGCCTATTTTCTCAGTTACAAACACAAGTGTTTGTTTTAGAAAAGAAAAGAAAGTTTGCCTTGTCAAAAGCTGAAGTCTTCATTTAGTACAATTTTTGTTTTCTTCTTCTCACTTCTGTGGATCAAGGACTATACACGTTGTCTTAAGTCAAGGTATGATGCTGCCCCGAAGAACTATATTTAGATATGGAAAATGGCCAAATCCTTTCTCTTCTCATCAGCATTTGGAATATACCTGCCTTTAATCTCTGGATACAAAATGTGCTAAATCAAACTCTACTGTATTTGCAATAAAACTAAAATATTTATTTCAGTCAATTAGCAGATACAGGATGTCTCTTGTTTCATAAATGTTATTCTCTACAACAGATGGAAGGCCCACTCTTGTCAATGCCATAATATATAATACATGGAGCCTGAGACTGCAAGACGCCCAAGTTGGTATTGTCACAACAAACAAACCTATCCTGTTAGAACCAGTGTCTCTTCAAAAGCATTAATGCTTAAAAAAAAAACCCAGAAAGGAAAAGCTCATTTCCTTTATGTATTAATGGCTAGGAAACATAAAACAGAGTTACTGAAGATGATTGGTGAAACTTTGAAAAGAAATTCTTTCCATAACCTTCAAATGAACTAGTTTTCTTGTACAAGTAAATCACCATGGCAGGACCATTTAAGAATGTACAAATGGTTTTCCACCAGAAATATAAGGATCAATACTTAATACACACAATAGGCTAGTTGTCTAATTGGAATATTCATGGCATAGAAAATAAGTCATACCACTTCATATGTTCTTGTTGTTGTTGCTGCTGCTGCTGCTCCTGCTGTTGCATGGCTTTAAGTTATTTCTGTCATAGGTTTTCCTGGGGCTGAGAGTATGTGTGCACTCAAGATCACCCAGTCGCTTTCCATGGCCAAGCAGGGAACTGAACCCTGGTTTCCAGGGATGTAGTCCAAACCACTACATTACATTGGATCTGCTTCATATATTATTAAGTGTCAAACTATCTGTTATGTTGATTGCATGGTGCGCAGCTCCCTATTTTATTTTTCTTTATATTCAGCTAAGTGTGGGAGGCTCTAGCAGAGACTAGGCTCACTAGTCCCGTAGGGATGGGGAATTTTAATCCTTTCCCTCATTAGCCACAACCTTCTTGAAACTGTCCCAAGCACCACCGTCAAAGAAAGAAAGGGAAAGAAAGATTCCATGTGTCCTGAATTCCCCTCTTCCGTTTCTTTGACTGCTTTGGATGGGGAAGGGACTAAAGAGGGAAGGTTTAACCTCCTCTTCCTGTACTGTGGCCCCATTTCTAGAGCAAGGGCCACACAGTTGCATTAGAGCAGAGGAAGAGCATAGCTGACAAGCTGCGTGTGGCACCTGGAGCACATGAAATTGGCCATTCCTCCCCACAATTGCCCACTCTGCTCTGGAATAAAAAGGAAGAAAGGGAACTGCATGCTATGTAGTTATTGTAACACTTTGCAAATATACTTTCAGAATCAGAGATTATGAATTTAGTACAATATATGCATGAAGATTTTTTAGCACACAATTGCCAAGAAAGACAACCACGTCTTTCCTTAATCATGGAATATGTTTACATTTGATGCTCAACCATGGAATAAAGAGACACAAAGTTGGGCTAACTAAGGGCCACTTTATTTTGACCTTTAATATTTAAATTGCATTAACCTGAAAGATATAAGAGGCGGGGAGCAACATCATAAGGGTCCAGTTGATGCCAGGGTCACAACGTGACAACCTGCTCAGCCTACCCATGGGCGATAACACCTCAGCCCCAGGATCAATCCAAATTGCTTTGGTTGCTCCCCAGTCCAGCATCTTGGAAGGTAACCCGGGACTCCCACCCAAGCTGCACAGCTCTAAAAGTGAGAGCCTTATTCCCAGGGTTAACCTCAAGGGTAGCCTCCTTCACAGAACCCCCTGGGACGCAGGGCCCTAAAGAGGTGGTTCCAGAGTTCTACCCTACACCAAATGGGTGCCAATCAGTGATCAGCGATGTCTTATTATCCCCCATTATCTGCCACAGAAAAGGGCAAGACTCCACTTAGTCCCTTTCCCTCCACCAGGCCAGAGAACATGGCCCTCATCGCCCTCTCAATTCTTCCAATGATCAAACAGGTGCACTCCATCTGCTTGGTAATGGTCTGACTACCCAAATAGGTTGCCAAGATGAGGAATAAAGTGGCCCTATTCACCATTCTTCTGGTGTGGTCAATACATTTGGGGTCTTTGCCACCCTGAATCCAGGTAAGTATTCTGCATTTCTAACATGTTCAAGTTGATTTTGTGAACACTGACCCCTGCTCTCTTCTTAACCTCTATCCTCTTCTTGTGCTTAACCTCTATCCCTTCAATGTTTTGATTATAAGAAGTGATGGCTATTTTAGGATTTTATCAGCATTTTGCCTTGTTACTCCTCAAACTTTTCTGTCTCAGAGAACTTGCCATTTATTCTGCCAAAATGTCTATAGAGACTTGGCAAAGCTCAAGATTTTTTTTAATCCTACTGAAATGCTTCACTTGTGAAAACAACTTAATGAAATTGTCGTCCTTTTCCTCTCTAATGCTCCCAGTGTGTTATGTTATGCAGATTTTACTGAGACAACCCCATCTACAATGTATTTGTGGTTATTTCAGTGGAAATAGAAAAGTTATGGAGCAAGACAGCTGAGATGTAAACAAGCTGGAACTGCTGGCAGCTGTGCAGTTAACAACATAAAATTGCATTTCCTGCTGTCTTTCCACTTATCAATTTTGACAGAAGACCATTCTGGCTTCTTATATGCAGTACTGAAAAGAAAAATCACATTGGTTGCCAGTTTTATCAGAACTAAACTAGCTGTTGTGTCACATGATACCCCCAAAGTGTCAGATTCTAACACGAATTTCTGAAACGTTTTTCTTATTTTCACTCTGATCATCTGCATGCAGATCACAAATGACTCAAACTGATACATTAAAAGAAAAAAAAGAAGAAGAGGCATGAAACTAAACCCACTGTTGTAGCAGTGCCATTAGTTCCCATACTGGTTTATTTATTTTAAGGATACTTCATACTGCTTAGATTCAAAAATTTCAAAATGTACACCAATAAAATAAAATACAGGTGTATCTCATTTAATAAAGTGGCTATGTTCCTGGGTGTGTTCCTAGGCATGTCTTTAAAGAAAATTTGGTACCAGAGGCAGAAATAACATTGAAAAAACACATTTTCTCTGTGTCTGATCTTGTTATTCCATGGTTGGGCAGTAGGAAGAGTAGCTGGTAAGGCAGGCTTATCTGCTTTCCCATTTTCTCTCTATTTAACTACTAATGCATGCTCAGTAAGGGCTTCAGGAGGCAACAGCTGTTTATCTTGCCTATTGTATGCAAACACACAAAGCTATAGTAAGATTGGCTAGAATAGATTCCATTCTTTCCTAGCTTAAATTTTATTGCATTATTTTAGACATACTACTGCAACCCAGCACCAAAAGTCCGCGTCTTTCTTCATCGTGCCAATACGGTTAAAAAACCCAAAAACCACACCTTCTAGCTAGACAAAGAACAAGGAAGAAAAGGGAGTTGGGTGGTCCTAAAAAACTTTGTAAAAAACTTTGTCAGATATTTTAACTGAGGTATGCCTGTATATACAAATATATAATACATATATTAGCATACACTCTTTGTGTGGTCTGTGAAATGGATGTTAGGTTGGATTAAACAGAAAAGACTTGCACAAATAAGCAAACATAGTTGAATTTCTACAGGGACAGAATTCCACATAGCTGGGACATCACACTAAATGCTTTGCTCTGAACAATTGAATAATGGATTTTGGGAGCATGAGGCACTACAAGGAGGGCCTATCTAGACAATCTCAAGGACTGAATGGATTTATAAATGAGAAGGTGGTCTCTCATACCTCAATATCTCAAGCTGCCTAGGGCTTTATAAACTGACCATAACATTTTAAATCCAGCTTGATACCAAAATTGGCAACCAACACCTTTTTTCAGCAGAGGTGTCATTTGCTGTTGATAGTTGCCCCACTCAGAAGCTTGGCTGCAACACGTGGCAATAGTGGCAATAGTATACCAAGTTATCAATGCCTGGACCCAAATTACCATAATCCAAGAAGAGCCTCAACTGGCATTTTACTTTCTATAAATGCTGGATTGAGGTGAGTTTGGAAAAGTGTTTGGCAAGTGATGTCCAGAAAATTGGATTGACTTTAATATTTTATTATTCATTTATTAAAAGTACTTTCTAGGGATGGGCCAACCGAATCTGTGAATCCTTGAATCCTTGACAAGGATTCGAGATTTGCAGATCCGAATCCGGCTGCCAAAATAGGCAAGTGGAATCTTTTGAATCCACTGCCTATTAGGCCTCACACCTTTCCCCACCCACCGTCTGCATGATCGTGCCGGGGTGGGCTGCGAGAAAGGCGTGGAGCACAGGATCCCACTGCTCGCATCTTTCCCCACCTGCCCTTGGAACGATCGTGCCAGGGTGGGCTGTCAGAAAAGTATGGAGCACGGGATCCCACCCCTCAAGTGTTTCCCCACCTGACGTGGGCACAGGTGATTTGCCAGCGGGCCAGCATAAAGCCTCACATGTGCTGGAGGCTGCCATTTTCCCCTCCTGTTCCCTGTGTCCCTAGTGTTGCCTCTCCCTGCCACTACAAGGTAATTTTGGGATAGAGGTTGGGAGGTCAGGGAGAGAAGAGGAAAACTGAGTTTGTGTGGGGGTCTAGGCTTGTGCGAATGTCCCAGGGGGTTCCAAAGACTGCAAAAAGGGGTTCAGGGGTTGCATACAAGCCATGCCAGCCATACTTTCCCCTTCCCAGCTTTCTTTGGTCAATATCACTGGGACTAAGGTTGTCATGATGCCACCTCCTCTCTTAGTTTCTGTGTCTTGAATACATGAATACTTCAGTTAACCGGTTTTGAAGCTCCCTTTTACAAAGTCTTTCTATGCTTCTCAACCCCTTTTCCTCTTTTTCCTCTGTCTAGCTGCAAGTTTATAAGCAGCATTGCCATTGGAAAGGTTGTAAAGGAGAGCTGGAGAAACACAGAGTTTTGGTCTTGTGTTGCAGCAGCATGTCTGTGGTACACAATGCCAAAAAACTTGAGCTGGGAAAGAATGGGATTCTACTCTAGCTTATTCTATAGGAGGAGTGTGTGTTGCCTACAACAGACAAGGTGAACAGTAGCTTCCTCCAGAATCCTTTATTGAGCATGCATGATACTTAATCTCTATTATTTTGATCTGAGACTGGAGGGTAGGGATTGGGAATTATTGAGACAGGTCTAGAGATTTGACTTGAATCTCCCTTGCAGGACTTGAGGGTAGAGAATTAACTGGACTAGAGGCTTGCTTGCTTGTTTGTTTCTGTGTGTGTGTGTGTGTGTGTGTGCGCGCGCATGTGTGTTTAAGTGCCTTCTATGTTGCAGGACTTGAGACTTGACTTGAGACTGCAGGGTGCAGCATTGAGACTGGACTAGAGGCTGTTTGTTTGTTTTAAGTGCCTTCCTTGTTGCAGGACTTGAGACTTGATTGGAAGGTACAGTCTTCTTGAGATTTTAAGGACAGCTGAAAGATTCCTTTGCATAGCTCCCATGCAAAGCTCTTTCATACACCATTCTGGGATTTGTAGTTTTACAAGGTGTCACAGCCTTCTTTACCAAAGTGTGCTGGTGTATCATCAAACTACAAATGGCAGGATGCCATAAGGAGCCCTGAAAAAAAAATCCAGCTTTGACTTGGATTATCTCTGTACTGTAGTATGTGGTTCTGTTTACACAGGCAGGAAAATGTGGGATTAATCCACATTTTCCTGCTTGCATAGAAAGAGCCTTTGTGTCATTTCAAATCTGAGGAGATCCAGAGGCAAAACTGTGACAATTGTCCTGGCCAGATTTCTTCATAGGGAGGTTTACCTTTGCCTAGGCTTTTGCTAAGGCTGAGAGAGTGTGTCCTGCCCAAAATTATCCTTCTTTCCCTTGCTTTTTAAACCTTTTTTTTAAAAAAAAATGATTTGAAAGATTCGAGATTTGTGGATTCCCAGAACCTTCCAGGGATTCGGATCTGGATTCAGATTCGAAAAATTCTGGATTTGTCTCATCCCTAATCAAAACATATGTTGTCTTGGACTGACACATCATAACTTGATCTATTTTTTGTAATTATTTATTTTACTATTTACTTATTTATTAATTTATTTTAACATGGGATAAAACAGCTTACAATAATTAAACAAAATCTTTATAAAAGTCAAAAAGCAATTAAGCAAACAATTTTGTTTAACAAGTGGAAACTTTAAAACACTTTAAAGACATTTAAAACAAAGTTAAAAAATAAAAAGGCACAGTACATCATTTTTAAAATACTCTTCTGTCACAAAATTTAAGGCTCAATAAAAAGATATTTGCATGCCAGCAAAAAGACAACAGAGAGGGAGCCGACCAGATCTTCTGCAGAACCGAAATCTACAAGCTTGAAGTAGCCACTGAGAGTTCTTTTCCTGTGTCCCTACCAAATGTATCATATGGCTTCTCAGCTCTTGGGTCAATTGTTTGGACTATAACTCCCAGAATCTTCCAGCCAATGTGCCCCAATGGGAATTTGAGAATTGTATTGTAAAAAAGTAACAAACTCTGAACCGTCATCATGGCCCTGTAAGTCAGACTGTTAGTCCCATGTTTTGAAAACAGAGAAGAAGCCCAGACAGTGACTTCATTCAAAGTCATCTAATTGCATTCATAGCAAACATGACTAGCAAAGGAGAGCCTTTCATTCTCTAAGCCACCACACCACATGATTTCTGTTGTCTTCCAAGCCTTGCTTCTTTCAAGCTTCATCCAAATGTTATAGTTCACTTAAAAATGCAGTTTTTGTTAAAGAGATGCCCTTTTATAGATGATGGTGATCTTTAGTTATACACAAAGTTTATTTGGTTCTTGCATCTTCATTTCGGTAAACTAAGTATCAGCAGGCCATAATTAGCTTTCACTACTTATTTCCTATATGAAAAATTGAAGTCATAATTTATATAGTACTGTACTATATATAGTACATGTTGCTAAGCAAGTGTTACTGTTCTTTCTTTGGCTTTTCAAAAAAGGGAAGAAAGTTATTTGCACATCATAATTTAAGCACCTAGCTGCCCAATCAAAATGCAGAAGATTCGGCAGATGTGGTAGCATATGTTCTGATCAACACTTCTCTATCCATGATGAATATACAATGGTGGTTTAAAAATGGCTACAATTGCTGCAGCTCCACACATCTGAACATTTTTCATGCTACAACTCTGTAAAAACTGCTTCAGCATGTTAATTAAAGTCAAGTTGCAGAGCAGAACGTTTGCATGCTAGACAGCTGTTGGAAATCTGCTTTATTTGCCTGAATTGCAGTTGAGGGCACTTGTGTATGCCAAATGCTGAGGAAGTGCCAGACTAATGATCATTTCACTCTTTACGGCTCCCTCATAGAGGTCACTGAAAAATGTTTCTCTGTGGCGAGAGTTTGCATGGCACAGCATCATATCAGAGCACTTGTGGCGCTAGCTCAGGGCCAGCTGCTGTCTTTATGTGACAACTATATAGCCTATATAGTTTTTAAAATATTTTTTTTTAAAATAAGCATGCCTAGATAGGATTTGGGAGTACTGAAACAAAAGTATCAAAGTTCCAGGACAGGCATTTAAACCGGTGCTGGTAAAGTAAGACTCAGACCTCAGTTTATTCCTTTACATCCAGAGTACACTTCCCACATACGGTACAGTTACTATTGGACTCTATCTTTACTGCATTTATATGCCACAAAATTGCTTTTTGAGTTGATTCAACAAGGTATTTGCAATCCATAAAGATGGACTAAACACATGGCTGAACTAATGAGACACATGTCCTTAAAAAATTATTTGGCTAAGTTGTGTTACAGCGAATGCATGGTGATATAAAGCATTAGTACCCACAAAAACCTACAAAAGTGAATGATTTTAATGAGTTCTAGCACACAAAAGAAGATAATATTTCAGGTACCTTCCCGATGAAAAATAGGTCAAGGGTAGCACAGCACTGTTTCCCAACAAGCTGCTGCAAAATTAAGCTCACTTTTCTTCATTTTCTTGGGAAAAAATTATATATGGCAAAACTGATGCAGAAGTTTTACTGATCTTTCAAAAAAGAGAGAAAAAAGAGGCGTAGCCTTGAACTTATTACATGAAACCATGGTATGGGGAGTATTACCAGCTTGGTATATTCCCTACTCTGCTGTTAACATCAACAGCATGAATAGAAATAACAATAATAGATTTATCCTCATCAGTTTTCTATCCTTTTTGCCACCACCCTGGTGATATTCTTGATTTGTGGGACACAATTCAAGCCCACAAATTGGCATATTCATTAACAGTGACAGCTACCAATGATGACAATCCCATCTGCTTTGAATGCCAGGCTTTTCTCTCGTAAATGATGAGCACTTCTAAATAGATGCAACGGTTAAGAACAAACAGGTATGACATCAATTGACTTGACATCTTGATTCACCTGACTGAATCTACTTATGTCCAGATTAAGCTTAAAAGAAAGGGAGAGGAAGAGAGACAGTATGTGTATATGACTTGGTAGCTAACATAACTGAAAATATCAAATTGACTGTTAAGTTTCCATCTCTGTTATCAACTTTTAAGTTAACAGAAATAATAAACAATCAACAACATCAGCAATGCAAAAGGGCATTGCAAAATGGCAGTGCTCTCACTTAGGCCATTTCTGCCCTACGCTGTTATAGTGCTATTATTCCACTTTCAACATCCTATGGAATCCTGAGCTTTCCAGTTCAGGGAAGGGCATTTAGAATTCTCAGCCAGAGAGCTTTCTGGTTTCAGTAAACTACAAGGCCCAGAATTCCACAAGATGTTGAAAGTGGAATAATAGCACTATAACAGTGTAGGGCAGAAATGCCCTTAATATTTTAAAATAAAATGAAGACTGGAAAGATTATTATGGTGCAATACTAATAATGGCCAACAGAGATATTTCTAGGTTTATAGACTTGATCATGGGAGCTGTCACCCTGAGGCTAAAGGACCTCAGCACTTGTGTGCTGTCTTCCATTGTGAGTAACAGCCAGAATATTGGTGCAGTGACACCACTGCCATTTTTATGCTGTCATTCCTTCTCTGCTCCAGTGGGAGCATCTCTTTTTTCCATTACAAAACTAGTACAGTAACTAGAAAACCCTATCCCAGACTTTTCTCTCCCAGACATTCCCTTCACTTCTCATACTGACCTTTTTGTCCTCTATACTAGTTTTCTTTCTCTTCAAGTGTTCCAATGTTGCAATGGAAAATTATAACTCTGTTCATGACTTTCACTGTTCTAGGCTATAACAAATATATCTTTTATTAGGACTGTGGTTAAAGAGTACAATATTTCTCCAAGGCCTTTATTTTAAATTATTTCTGGTAGCTGTTAGATTTGGAATCTTACTTTTACTTGCTCAGGGCTCTTTCAAGGAGCTTCAGGCAAAGGAAAAAAACTCCATTTGATTCATAATACTTTTTAGGAAGGAAATGACCTCAGCTAGACATAAAAAAAAATACTGCAGTTCTAATGGCTACAAGTTTTTACTGTTACACACTTTGCAGCCAAAGACAGCACTTCTACATTTGCACATACAGTAAAGAGTATAATGCTTACTAACTCTTAGCTACAAATTCTGAAATATAAGTAGGGGTGGATTTAGTTAGCAGACATAGGAAAGTGTTTGGCCAAGATGCAAATAGACAGAAAGTACAGGCAAACTGAACGTATCAAGACACTTGAAGCAAATCCTCGTTTAAATTTAGGGTCTTTAGTGGTGTAAATGGATGATTGTGGATTTGGGAAGTTAATTTGCATGTGTATGATCACAAAAGACAGTGGTGTAGTTAGCATGGTTTCTCCTGAAGAATAAAAGAAACACAGATCTCTGCCTTAACAGCTACAAGTCAACTCTCTGATCTTATTATGAAAAATTTGTGAACGTTTTGTGAACATATTCTACATTCACAAAATGTTCGAAATAAGAGCAGAGAGTTTACTTGTACCTGGTACGGCAGAGATCTTTGATTCATAGATTTTTCAGGTTTGACACCTCGTAACTGTCAGGCTATGGTCAACTGTACCATAGACAGTTTTTACTGGTATAAAGGTTAGAGTTAGTAATCATTCTAGCCTGTCTATATAGTGCAGAAGTGAACAAAGGAAATCAAAGCGGGATTTGTTGTTTGATAAAGCGGTAGAGCTCTCTTGCTGAGTATTCTAAAAATACCTCCCTAAACTGCAAATCCCAGGATTCCATAAGATGCAGCCATGGTTGTTAAAGTGGAATAGTAGAGCTAAAATTGCATAGTGTGAAAGGGCCTCAGGTGTGACCTATCCTTTATTCTAATGACTATGAGAACAATGTAAGAAGGCTGATAGCGGAAAAGCTTATCCCAGCTGTTTCTAGCCTTGAACTGGCAAGCTAAAGTGAAACTTTCTAACAGAGTCTATCAAATGAACCCTTTCTTATATCACCTGGCTGCTGTTAATATTTCACCATGATGCTAACAAGGTTTCTAAAATCCATCTAACTAGTTGCAGAGGCTTTGTTCACTATATCACTCAACTACCTTTAAGAGAGATTATGGCCATTTCCACACGGGCTTAAAGAAACGGTGCAGAGCATCCTCCAGGGAGGACGTCTGCACCTGGGAGCGGACTGGGTTGGATCTACTTAGTGTAGTTCCGCACCTCAGCCTGCTCTGGAACGTACCGAAGTGGTCATCCAGCGTGCTTTTGAAAGACCGCTTGAAACAGGTCTTTCAAAAGCATGGAGTCCACCACTCCGTGCCCGCGCTTCGGTGCAGATTTGCAGGCTTGCACCAGTACGAGCCTGCGATCTGCCAGGGGTGGTCTTTAGGCTGGCGAGCTTCAGCAGTTGGTGGAGAGCCTCGACCAACTGGAAGCCGCCATTTTTGTCCCCGGAGCAGTGCGGAGCGGCGGCCATGCACAGCTCTGGACCAGCCTGGACCTAAGCGTGGAGCCAAGAAGTCCGGTAAGTACCGGCATGGGGCAATTCCCTTGCCCTACGCGGAAATGGCCTATGACTCAAAAGAAGTTGGGGTCAAAATATCAGTGAGGGGAGAATTTATTCCTTTACTAATCAACTATGAAGAATTGTTGCAATGTCATAAATTTTTTCGCTAAATAATTTCATAACATAATATTAGAAAAGTATGAAATATGACTTTACAAGTAAAAACTATAAGATAGAACTTATGTTCCCATTTTAGATGCAAAAAGAACCTACATCAGAACTTAATGGTTATTTCTTTCTGAGGTATTGGAAGAATTAGGTTTGGAAATCAGTGCTTAAGTCTCTATAGCATTATTCTGTGGCTGAAGTGCTAATTAATAATGAATCATCAAATAACTTCTTGTCAGCACTCATATTAAAACTTAAAACCCAAGTTACTGAAAACTTCTGGATCTGGCTATTGTAGATGATGTTTTAATTAACTGTATTCAATACATATTTAGATTAGACTTATATCCAGATGATATGGCATTATTTCAACATAGCTAGAAAAATATATGTGGAGTTAGAGTTTGGATAAGTTGCAGGTTTAAAATTTATATAAAAATAACACAATTAGTTGGTATGTTTAAAGCACACAGTCAGTGAATTAGAATACCAATCCAAATCAGCGTAGCAGTTACACATTTTCTGATCAGAAACAAAGAAGAGCTATATAAAAGTATTTATGCAAACACAGCTAAAAAGATGAAGCAGGTTGAACAGTGAGAATGCTGAGAGATATAAACTATGCGAGCTTGCCCAGAAGTATGCACCATTGAACACAGTGGGCTTACATATGAGTAAACATGCGTATGACTGCCATGCCAACAGATTTTATTTTTTTTCCTTTCAAATGCCTGCACTAAGAATAGAAGATAATATTAAGCTGTGGCCATTGTATGTTGTGTATTTTACATCAATAAGGAGCAAAAAAACAAGAGCAAAAGAAAAAAAAGTTTTTTTTAAAGAAGCTGAATTTTAAATATTGAAATTCATGTTATCGCACTTGTTCCTTGCAATGAAATATATATATAATATTAGGGTGTGTGTGTGTGTGTGTGTGTATGCGTGAAATAAATTCAAAGCTACATTTACAAGTATTTCTATGGGATGAGCAGTAATGAGATCTGACATATCATGATATAGGTCAGGATTATAAAATAATTTGATAAATAAATAACATAATGAGATGAAAATACTTAACATAACACTTCATTATTTACTAGCGTATTTACCAAGTGTTGCCTGGGCTTTTTATTTTCCTCTTAAGAACTCACCAAACTGTCTTTTCCATTTCCTGTAACTTTGCTTCATATTTCCCAATGCAATCTGTATTCAGAGTTATTTACATACACAGTTTGGGTTCGTGAAGGAGTACACTGTCCTCCTGCTTGCTGCTAGGCCTCATCTCCGTAGCAACTGGCCTATTTCTATACCTGTGAATTTTCCCCATATTCCCCAATCCAATCTTTATTCAGAGTTGTTCAGAGGCTGGGTTCTTGAGGGAATACACTGTCCTCTTCCTTGCTGCTGGGCTTCATCTCCATAGCAACTGGCCTATTCCAGTACCTATAACTTATCTCCATATCCCCAACCCAACCTGTATTCATAGTTGTTAACATACAGAGGCTGGGTTCCTGTGGGAATACACTGTCTTCCTCCTTACTGCTAGGCATCATCTCCATAGCAACTGGTCTATTCCAGTACTTGCAACTTTCCCCCATAGTCCCCAATCCAATCTGTGTTGTCTGGTAACACTGATGTACTGGATTTTTTTTTTTTTTTTGGCTTTCTGTTGAATTTGTGCAATGCCTTTACATTGTTCTAGAAGCATTTTTTGTTTTGCATTTCAACTTTAAGTTTCCTCACATATGGAACCCATACAATCTACTGTGTGAGTTGACAAGACTTTGTAACTATGGCCATTTCTGCACTACACTGGAGTTTGTAGTTTACTGAGACCTCTCTGGCTGAGAATTCTTAAATGCTCTCCCTTAAACTACAAATCCCAGGATTGCATAGCATGTAGAAAGTGGAATAATAGCACTATGACAGTGTAGTGTGACAATGACATTGTGCATGTCACTTTTATTTTTCTCACATACGCCTCCCAAATGTTTTCTGGCATCCTTATTGATGGCAGGACTCATCTTCATAGCAACCGGCCTGAGGCCCAAGAGCTCTTGGCTGAGAATTCTAAACTGTCAACTCCAAGATTCCATAGAATCTTCACAGCCAGCCAATCATGTGAGGTCCTCTGGCCTCACTCGGCCAATCGTATGAGGTCTTTGTCTGCCTGACATAGACAAACAGACAAACTGACAAACAGACAAGCTTTGACTTTTATATAGTAAATAACCAGATTATAATATGAGGTAAATAAAAAAAGAATTCAGCTTCTAAAAGTTCCTGTTGCACGTGTTTTATATATATACTGGAAACATTAAGATATTCACAAATATGCCCATTTATTTCGAGAGTCACATGCTTGGTTAATCATCTTCTAAGGTATGGAGATTTTCCATTGTAGGAGTATCATAGGAAAATGAGAGAAAGTGGATAGTTTTTAAGAAACAGCATGCTTTTTAATATCAATATCTCATAAGGTAGGATATATCTCCTGCAAAAACATTACAAAACATTAAATGTTACTTTGAGGAAGAACAGGTAAGGAATCACATATTAAATTGAGGGCAAGACTTAAGAGAACAAATACTTTTTGGTGTCTGGTAGACAAGGCATAATTTTTCATTATACACCTGTGAATGCAGAAAATGCTTCAAAGTAATGACCAGATGGTACATGACATCTGAAAAACTCACATGTTAAATGGAAATTTTAATAACAAGCTAGAAATGATGTTCAAATATTGGTCATTCTTTTCTTACGTGGTGGTTGGGCGCTATAAAAAAACTACTGGAGGAGCATAAAATTTTTACTGATTTCTGCTGTAATAGAGGTTTTTGACACCTTGAAGATCTGCAATAGGAAGGGAAGCTGAATAAAGTACCAGTTCAGCTGGTATTGGATTCCAAAGTACACAACTCGATCTTGTCCAAATTTTATTACAATTTCCCACTAACCAATGTTTGTGGAGCAGGAAGGAAGGAAAGAAAAAAAAAACTAAGTTATTTAATTTCAAATAAATGTATCTTGAAAATGTGCTGTCTTACACCAAAAACAGTGTATTTGTTCTAATTCTGAACAGATTTATTATGTTTTAATTTCCTTCTTTCACACTAACATAGCAGCAAATTTTGTCATGGAATTTGTCTGGAGTTTAGTTCACTTGGTAGGAAGGAGTATATTGATCCAGCCAAGTACGCCACTAGGTTGTGGCCTATCATCACTATTTTGTGATTATTCAGTTGATGATGTCTTTGTTATTACTCTTAGGACTCATTTTTGCTGTATTTCTTTATTTTTAAAAATAAAATTTGAATTCATGGGAAAAATAAGAGAAGGAAATACTTGCCCACTCATAAAGTAGAATTGTTCAGACTTGCATCCGTTTACTTGTAAAACTGCAATAATTTACATAAGGAGCTATGGTACAAATGCAGTGCCACTGAAATTCACAATGTTTCATCCTAAACTGAAGTACTATCTACCACTCAGTACTGGAAGCAGGTGAACAACAGGTAACACTGCATACAGCAGACATTGTCAAGAGGCAGTTCCTACTGTGGATATTGGTGTTCTGACCTTTCAAATAGATGATTTGTATGGCAAGGATATCACAAACATTATTGGTTACCCTGAAATATGACGTAAGATTTATGTTTGACAACTTTATGGGGACAAGTTCAGAGACAAACTTGTTAAAGATAGAAGGCTATCTGGTAGCCAATATTCAAGAGCAGGTTATGTTGAGGTGAAGATATCAAACTAGAGCCAGGAACCAAATAGCCATCAACTTGTCTACTATATAAAAGTTTGTCTGTTTGTCTGTGTCAGGCAGGTGAAGACCTCATATAATTGGCTATGTGAGGCGAGAGGACCTCATGGGATTGGCTGGCTGTGAAGATTCTATGGAATCCTGGGGTTGGCAGTTTAGGGAGGGGCCTTTACAATTCTCAGCTGAGAGCTCAGGCTGGTTGCTACCAGCAAGGAGGAGGGCAGTGTATTCCCACAGAAAACCAAACTCTGTATGTTAATAACTATGAATACAGATTGGATTGGGGAATATGGGGAAAAGTTACAGTTACTGGACAAGGCATTTTGGGGAATTAGTGACAGAGGATCTCAAATCTGTGTATTTCAATCGCATCTAATTCCTAAGGTAAGGTAAGGCAATTCCTAAGGTATTTCTAACAAGTATTACCTACGAGAAAATAAAATCCTGGGCAATACCGAGTAAATACACTAGTTATATTATAAATCACTAGATTCGTCTACCAATATTCCCCAGTTCACTAGAATCTGGAATTAACACTAAAGTTATAAATATGCTCTAGCAAATTGGGTCATTAGCACTTGTTGGAATTTATAAGAATAGATGCCACTCCATCTTTTACATTCTAGAATACAGGAAGGCATGCTGCCTCAGGAGATCTTCTTTCCCAAATTTAGCTGAAGAAGAAAAAGGTGAGTCGAGTGGAATGTAATGGGGGACAGGGGTGGGATGGTGAAGCAATTTGTTTGCTTAGCAGGAAACCAAGGTCCTCAGGCAACAAGGACGCATTCAGATACCAGGCTTTGCATGGCAGGCTCTGCCCCCTTCCTTATATGGAAGAAAATTGGAATCTTTCTGGGGATGGGGTTGCATTGTGATTTTCTCCAGTAACATCTTGATTATATTCTGGACTGTATATTACTGATGATAGTGATGATGATGACGACTACTACTACTATTATTATTATTGGGACTGAACAGCAATAAATCTATTTGTTTTCTTGCCCACACAGTACTATGCACTTAGATAATTGAGAGGTTTCCTCAAACTCATCCTCCATTTTATTCTCACTTGGCTTCTCCCTCTCTCTCTGGCCATCCTTCCCATTCTGCTTTTCACCTCCTTTCACCTCTTTCTTCTAATTTTTACTCTCCTCCCATTATACAGTTAATGGGTACAAAGAAGAATGAGCATGTTGGATCATTGAAACTGAAGGTGCCAGAGATTGAATGTATGATCCTTGGCTTCTGCATGGAACTCCTGTGCTCTCCCAATGATCTCTGAAGATGACACTTCTTGATTGCAAGTGGAGAGGCAGAAAGGATGCCGTGATTCAGTTGTGCAAAAGATTATGCAGCATTTCCTCAGAAATTCTCAAAAGCTGCAGATTAAGAATTCATCACTCGTGATTCACTGACTCATCTTTATAGGTATTCAGTTATTGTTGTTCTCATGGTGGATCAGTGCCCTCTTACTGAAATAAATTTTTTTTATTAACCTTTAACACAGAAGGCATTTGAAGACTGGAAACAAAAGAGAGAGGCAGATGAACTGAACTGAAGAGGTTATAAGATGATATCCCATGCTTTGGGAAAAGCCCTTTCCAACCTGAGAGTTTCCAGTACTGGGCTCCTACAATTCCCAGGCAACAATACTACAACAGGCTTTGTAATCATGTAAAAGGAAAGCTAATGGCGCAGTTGTTTGAGTGCCAAGCTAGGACTCTGAGAGACTAGGGCCCTTTCTTCAGGACAATGCTCTCACGCATCATCCCACTGCAATCCTGACAGCTCCTGTACTGGGATGGAAGCATGTCCCCAGCACTCTCCTCTGCACCTGATTGGCTGCCTGCACAAGGGACACACCCCTTCCTTCCACAATGCAGGCAGCCTTCTTCCCATGCTGCAGTGGGGAAGGAAGCACGTGATTGTGCTTCCAGCCCTTTTGCAGGGCTGGCTGTGACAGAATGCTTGTGTGTTTGGGGTTTATTGACGGAGTTCTTCCATTAATGATATACCTTGTGATCATGCTGGCTGGTGATGTGAGAAAGGTAGGACTACAACAACACCATGCAGAAGTGTCATTGAGGCCCTGCTCGTTTTGCGTCCCCATGCCAGGAGGATGCCATCCTGTGGAAAGGGCCTAGGTTTGAGTCCCCATTTGGCCATGAAAATGCACTGGGTGAACTTGGGCCAGTCATACTCTTTCAACCTTAGAGGAGGACAATGGCAAACCATCTTTGAATAAATGTTGCCTAGAAAACTCCATGAAAGATTTATTTTAGGGTAGCCATAAGTCAGAAAGAACTTGAAGGGAAACAACAGCAGCTCATGTGAGCAAGAACTCTAGGAAGGAGGAAAGCAATTTTTTTTTTTTGTCTTTAGACAAAAAGAGACCTTTTAAACAAAATAATAAAGAACAGGGTTCCCAAAGGTCAACAGTGACAGTCTTTACGCCATACTTTGTAAATCTCATAGCCTGGCCCAACACTATTGTTTAATTGATGATTCAATTAAAGATAACAAATTAAATGTATGAATTTATTGTTTCTGGAAGCAAACTAGCATTCTAATTTCTAACATTTGACAGTATCAAATTAATTTTCAAACTAAATGTGCTCAGTTTTGTAAATAGGCTCTATTCAGGATGCCCAAAATGAGGATGAGGGTCAGGGAACTTTGTAGCCATTTGTGCTGGAAGCTCATAACACAAGGGCCCCTTTCCTCATCTCCTCTGTGTAGCACTGGCCCCTGCCATCACAGATATTGACTTCAAGAGCCTGTATATCCACGGGTCTTCATAGTAGGCAGCAAATATGTTGGATTCCTGCCATTCTCAATAGTCCTATTATGGGCTTTGCAGTCCATGTGGGCAAAAATTCTAGGTGAAAGAAGGCAACTTTGAAATGACAAAAAAGAGAGCCCTGGAAAGAACCAGTAACAAAATGTACTCCCCAAGGTCAATGGTGACCATTACACTGTCCCTCTCTATAAATTCCACTGTCTGGCCCAATATTAATATTTTAATCAATGACTTAATTAACAGTAATCCAACTACTCTGAACTATTTCAATTACTACTATTAATGGTAGTGAATTAATTTCCAAACTACAAACACTTAAAACTATCAGATTAATTTTCAAACCTAATATTCCAGGCTCTGGGTCAAAGAGATGAGGATTAACTCACTGAATGAAATTCTACATAGCAGCAGGAAAGCTCAGGGGCAACGGTGGTAACAGTGGAATCTATTGCTTTCTCAGCTTTTTATTTAAAACCTACATAATGAATCCAGTTCACATTTTACGTAGTCTACTGTCTTTAAAGAAATAAAAAAGCGACACTTTAGCACTTCTGGAATAGTTCAAATAAATTACTAACCCTTGAGGTACCTACTCAAAGGCAAACTTCACCAAGTCCAATAGAACACCTAAATTTCTACTGGATTGCAGCCTTAACGTGCAAGGTACCTGCTGGATGGGTTGAATGACAGTTCCTATCATACCTTGAAGATGTGGCTATTGGGCATGCTGGTTGGTTTGACAGGCACTGTAGTACAACATATCTGGAGGGTGCCAAGTTGGGGAAAGTACAGAAACTTTTTAGTTTTTTAGACATGCATGGAGCATAATCAGGCTTACAAGACTGAAAGTAATACTTGAAAAAAGTCAGTTAGAGGCAATCACAGCACTGAAGGAAGTTGTTACAGGCTATCAGTTTAGTAAGCCCTTCCATATACAAAAGTCCCTAAATATGTCTCTGCAAGATAGACAAATCTGTCTTGGCCTGGTGGGCAAATCAGCCATGTGTTAAAATGACTCTAAATATGCATTCACAAGATAGACAGATCTGTTACAGTCTATTGGACCCATCATAAGCTTTTGTGAAAGGCTCTAAATAGGTTGCATTGAACATAATCTATAGACCACCAACAAAAAATGACGGGAGCAATGCTTTGAATTATCTGGAAATGCCTAATTTTGCAGTTAATATCAATGTCATGAATATCTTGTTGAAGTGGGATAATGTGCCTGTTTCATTAGTGTCACTGTCATGAATACCTTGTTAGAATGGGATGATTTGCTTTTTCTATGAGTTACATTTGCAGTGAGATCTCAGTTGTTTTGGGAGACTTTCTACAACAGTATCCTGCTCTTACCCCATTCCACATTGACTTTCATGAGGTCAAATTTTAGATCAAGGAATGAAACCTGAGACCACCATAAACAGCGCTGGCCCAAGCCATTTTGCTGGCTGAGGTTAACATAAAAATGACCCTGTGCCTCTCACTCCACAGTTTGGCAGCTGAATTTTATTTTCATTTACTGCTGAGGGCAGCAGGCAAGCTTAGAGTCTGTGGAATAAGCCACCATGCTAGTGTCCCTCCCTACTTTCTGGCATCAAATATTTGATGCAGCCCCTTTACTCTGACTAATGTTAGGATAAGCATCCTTATAGTAATTATTTCTTTTTCCCCAAAGTTTATACATGCTTTCCGGAGTCAGAGGTTGAAAGTTAAAGAGGAAGGATTATAATGATAACCTCAGGCCATCTATAACTGCTGTGGGTCCCAGCGTACCAATCTATCACTGCTCGGTTATGGATAGTTTCATTATGTTATTACATTCATTCTTCTTAAAAGCAACCTTTGAAGAACTGTTCGGAATATCTATTTCCAACAGGTCACAATCCTGCTAATTTCTCTGTACCCCAATTCTCTGACATTTTGCATTGCTAAGCCACGACCACTGGGAAGCATGGATGGCAGTCAGGAGGATGCAAAAAAGTTCTCTCAGGCAGCACTCCATTATGCCACAACAATTCTACTTCTATAGTTGTTGTGGGTTTTCCAGGCTTTGAGGCAGTGTTCTATTAGTTTTTTCTCCTGATGTTTTGCCTGCATCTGTGGCTGGCATTTTCAGAGGATCTGGTGGCATGGAAGTGAGACAGAGTATATATACTTGTGTAGTCCCCAGGTGAGAGGAAGCAATTTGCATATGTTAAGTTGGCCTGTGCAATGGCCTGTTGTTAAATGGGATATCTCTCAGGGTCGTGTTGTTAGTCAGGGGATATGCATAACAGTGCATTAAGTACATTAGCCATCTATTGTATTGTTTCTTGTAGAGGGACCTCCAGAGTCTGGGTGGTGTTCATTGGCATATTTTTGAGTCTTGATTTTAGTGTTCTTCAGTACTGGTAGCCAAATTTTGTTTACTTTCCAAGTTTCTTCTTTCCTGTTGAAATTGTCCATGTGTTTATGGGTTTCAATGGCCTCTCTGTGTAATCTGACATAGTAGTTGTCAGAATGGTCCAGAATTTCTGTGCTTTCAAAAAGCATTCTGTGTCGAGGTTGGTTGATAACATCTTCTGCTACTGCTGATTTTTCTGGCTGGATCAGTCTGCAGTGTCTTTCATGTTCTTTAATTAGTGTTTGGATGTTGCATTTTGTAGTCCCTATGTAGACCTGTCCACAACTGCAAGGTATGTGATAAACTCCAGCAGAAGTTAGAGGATCCTTCTTGTCCTTTGCTGAACATAGCATTTGTTGAATCTTCTTGGTCGGTCTGTAGATTGTTTGGAAGTCATGTTTCTTCATCAATTTCCCCATGCAGTCAGTGACCCCTTTGATGTATAGTAAAAACACATTCCCATTAGTTGGCTGCTTATCTTCACTTCTGTGTTTTTTTCTGGGTCTTGAGGCTCTTCTGATGTCTGAACTGGAGCAACCATTGGCCTGTAGAGCCCAACTTAGATGATTCAGTTCATCTTTCAGGAGGTGGGGTTCACAGATTCTTTTTGCATGGTCTACCAGAGTTTTTATTGTGCTCCTTTATGTCCTGGATGATGGAGTTTTTGTGTAGATATCTGTCAGTGTGTGTAAGTTTTCTGTAAACTGTGTGGCCTAACCGTTGGTTAGGTTTGCGGATGACCAGGACATCCAGAAATGGTAGTCTTCCTTCATTTTCTTTTTCCATGGTAAATTGGAAATTTGGGTAAATGCTGTTCAGATGGTCAAGAAATATGGTCAGTTCTTCTTCTCCATGGCTCCAAATGGTGAAAGTGTCATCCACATAACGGAACCATATGGTGGGCTTTTTTGTGCGGTTTCCAAGGCTTGCTTTTCAAAGTGTTCCATGTAAAAATTTGCTATCATGGGTCTGAGCGGGTAACACCATCTCTCTGATGTTATAAACCAACCTGGACACAGAAAGCACAGAAATTCTGGACTGTTCTGACAACTACTATGTCAGACTACACAGAGATGCCATTGTCCATAAACACATGGACAATTTCAACAGGAAAGAAGAAACTCGGAAAGTAAACAAAATTTGGCTACCAGTACTGATGAACATTAAAATCAAGACTCAAAAATATGCCAATGAACATATTTTAGAGTCCAGACTCTGGACTCTACAAGAAACAATACAATAGATGGCTAATGTACTTAACGCACTGTTATGCATATACCCTGACTAACAACACAACCCTGGGGGATATCCCATTTAACAATAGGCCATCATACAGGCCAACTTAACATATGCAAATTGCTTCCTCCCACCTGGGGACTACACATGTCTCACTCCCATGCCACCAGATCTTCTGAAGATGCCAGCCACAGATGCAGGCGAAACATCAGGAGAAAATACTAATAGAACACCACATCAAAGCCTGGAAAACCCACAACAACTGATGGATTCCAGCTGTGAAAGCCTTCGACTTTACAATTCTACTTCTTCTTATATTTCTACCCTCCATACAAATGTGAATTTCATTCAGTGTTACTATGGTACCAACAGATCTTCAAGCAGTGATATTTACATGTTTTAAGCTTAGGCACATGCAAACCAGTGCCTGTAGATGTTTTAGACTACAACTCCCAAATGTCAGTCGATGCCCAACATCATGCCCCCTTGTCAGGGTCAGAGACCCGGGCGGCCAGACAGCCTGGAGAAGGGAGTGGGAGAGCTAGCAGAGTCCTGCCAGGAGGAGTCAAGGAAGCACTTACTCAAGGGAAATCCATTTACCTAAACCACAGCGATAAGCAAAAGCCGTAGTCAGAGTTCCAAAAGCCAGGGGTCTGGAGCCAAGAGATCAATCCAAGGTATCAGGAGCCAGGTGTTGGAAGCAAGGAACAGGCAAAGAGAGAGCTTGTAGAAAGTTTGCCACAAGCAAAGGGAAGCTTCCAGGCAGCAGTTATATAGTCCCAGGCACAGGTGTGTGCGGTCACCGCTGCTTAAACTTAGCCAAGGAAGCCTCCCTCTGCACAGCCCTCTTGAGTCTCCGCCTTGATTGGGAGCTTATTGAACCAGGCTCCAGAGCCTCTTCAGAATCGGATTCCTGTTGCTCTAAAGGAGCAGGCAGAGGGACATCCGCACCTGCTTGGTCCATGGCAGCAGGGGGAGCTCTTGAGCTGCAGGACTCATCTCCAGTCAGAGCCACAGGGACCAACAGCTGCTGCTCGTCATCTCCACCCTGAGCAACAGGGACCAACAGCTGCTGCTCATCAGCAGCAGCTCTGACAGGGGCTTCTGTTATCACACCCCTGATCATTGATCACAGGAGCTTAACTGTAGCTTGAGGATGTGGATAGAATTCCTGGAAAGGTAAAAGCTGACGGGAGATTGATTTACAGAACCAGCACAAAATCCTCTCTGGAGCCGCTGCTCTCTGAACAAAAAGTGTCCCAGAGACAAGCATAACATAGCAGAGTTTCCAAACAGCAAAAAGCGTGTCAGCAGAGTACAACTACAGCATCAGCTCTGACCCTTCTACCCACTGGTTAGTAAACTCACGGACACAGAGTTTGTCATCCAAAATACCTGGAAGCTTTAATCTTCAAAGTTGCAGTATATACATCTGTACACAGGATACACAGATCCACAGGCAGAGATTCAGGAGCAGAGTGACAGGATGCAGAGATTCAGAGAAAGAGAGAGTAAGCATTCCATCTCCACTTTTATACGCACCTGCTTCCATGTCATCACTCAGGGCCTTTGGCTGATGCAACCCCTTGTCATGATTTCACTATCATGACTCAGCCCTTTACTCCATGTCCTCTAGGGAATGAGTCATACTTTGCCCAGTCATTCCCCAGGTGTCCCATGACATGCTTATCAAATGTATTTTCAACTGGGGCAAATGTCACCGCATTTTTAATCCACAAAAGCCACCACATGTGTGTTAGACCCTTGCTGTTTCATGGTTTAATTTAAAAAAAAAAGCCAAACAGGGACTAAAACAAAGCAGAGATCCATCATATCTGTAGGATGTAGTTATATATTCTTGAAAAAGTCATCCCTGGATACTAATCTGTTGGACAACTACTGGTCAGTTTCCAGCAAGAACTATAGTGTGTGGTGACCTACCAAGTCCAGTGGTTTCTGGATTAGTTGGATTATCTAGATACATTTCAATCTGGTTTCAAGCCTGTCAGAGACAGATTTAGTTCCCCTGCACAACTACACAGGGAACTGGACAGGAAGAATGTGACCATGTAGTTATGGACCTTTCAGGGGCTTTCAGAAGCATCAACAATGGCAACCTTTTGAGCTATCTTGCTGGGATGGGATTTGACTCCATTCCTTCCTGGTAAACCCCTTGGCTGTTGGACTATAGTTCCTGAGAGCTTAGTTCTGCCTGCCCCCCCCATGTTACATAACATATAAATGACACAGTTGGGAGAGGCTGTCTGGAGTTCTGGGGAAACTGCCATTAGTATGCTGATGACACCCAATTCTATTTTTCCTTTCCACCTCATTCCAAGGAAGTTGTTTCAGATCTAAGCTGGTGCTTGTCATCAGTAATGGACTGGATGAGGGTGACCAAACTGAAGCTTAATCTAAACAAGACAGAGATGTGTTTGTTGAAACCCAACCAGGAAATAGGGACTCAGCCTTTGCTTGATGAGATTACAGTCCCCTTGATGATGCAAGTTCACAGCTTTAATGTACTCCTGGATTCAACCCTAAGCCTGGAATCTAGGAATGCATTTGCACAGTTAAGGCTTGTGCACCAGCTATACCACTTCCTTTAAATCTCTGATCTAGCTCCAGTGATATATGTCTCAGTTACATGCTGTTTGGATTACTGTAAAACATCCCGTGTGAGACTATCCTTGAAGAGCATTTGCAGACTTCAGCTGGTTCAAAAACTTTCAGCAAGGGCTGGTTATAAATAGCATACAGTTCCTTTGTTCCAACAGCTCCACTGGCTATCAATCTTTTTCAGAATGCTGGTTATGACCTATAAAACTCTACATGGCTCAGGTCCAAGTTATATGAAGGGCTAAATTATTCCATATAGCCTACCCATGTCAAGACCTTTAGAGGGGACTGATTTCTCCTTACCACCCTCACGGATATATACAGATACAGTGGTAACACTGGAAGTAAGCTTACGTGGTGGCTGAAACTCTTCTGTGACAGCCTAGACAGGTCCCCTCCTTCATATCATTCCAAAGGTGACAAAAACTTTTTTTTTGTTTCAATAGCCCTTTGAGAACTAACTGATGATGGAGAAAAGGTTTGAATAAGAAGCTGCATTGTCTCTGTTTGTTGTGGCTGCTCATTTTATTGGGTATGTTCCTTAAATTGTTTTAAATTCTATTTATAGTTTAATAAAATTTAAAGATTTTTATATCTGAATGATGTGGAATTTTATCTGTATTTGTGTTAACTTTGTAAGAACCTTTGTGTCCCAGGGTTGTGCTCTGGGTCCCAAAGGCACAGTTTTCATCATCATCATCATCATCATCATCATCAATAGAAGCAATAGCAGCAGCAGCAACAAATATCTATGCAGTATGTCTATTTCCAATGTGTAAAATGTGTTTGCTGAAAATGTCTCTCTTCCCCCTTCTTCCTCCTCCTTCTCCTCTTTTTTTCCCTTTTGCCCTTCCTATCTTGATTTGCCAAATGAAAGAGACTATTCCTTTCTATGAAAGAACTCTTTTTTCCTCCTGTAAACCAGACAGCGCCTTTCCTATTTAAATTTAATGTGAGACATGCTTCATTTTTAGTCTCTCACTGCATTTGCCTTGGGCTACTGAATCACAGCTGACAGCAAATTAATGACTACGATAGAGTGATTAGTCAAGATTACAGGTTCCTGAAAACCTACCTGATCATTTACCATTCTCACAATACTTAGCCTGGCCATTATTATGGATTAATAATAGTTATAAAGAGGCCACAATTCCATTGTACTAATCTCTCTCTCTGTTTATACAGTCTGATTGGTCTGACTGCATTTTTAATGTATCATTGATATTCTGATTAAATGGGGGGGAAATAACAACTTGTTCATTTTTTTTCTTTAGAATTTGGGCTTTTAAGAGCATTAGTCTAAACATTTTGGTCACACAAGTGATTTTACATACATATGTTCTCACACAGCCATTTACTTAGTAAACAGCTAACATAATATTAACCAAGAATTTAGCAGCTTTTTCTCAGTTCTTGCAAGGCCAGGTTGGGGAAAATCAATTTCTTTGCAATCTTCTTCCAAACACAAGAAATAAAATTTCATGCTGGATAAGCTTTGGTAAGCCGATGTTTATCCCTTTTCTTTTGTCTTATGCGAAGAACTGAAGGCTTGCCTAGTCTTCTCTGAAGAACCATATGTGATAACAGGGCATTTAAAGAGACCCATTTCCTATCTATCAAAGCCTTAGCCAGTATGCTTGGTTTACAAATATCAAGAAAGGTTACATATTTTGAAGGGAGACCAAATATCAGAAAGATAAATTGTATTTTCCCCTAATCCCAAGTGCCACTGAATGAAAGCTGTTTAACAAAAAAAAATCCTGTTTGTACTTTAAATCCATACAAAGCATGACCATATTCTATTCAAAAAACAGCACACTTGCTCTTTTGGCACTGTGCTAAAAGAAAGATTTTTTTAAAAGCTAATGACTGTCAGATACAGATGATCTTTCAATTCTCAAACGAAAATCTAACAAAGGGGAAACATTTGTAAAAGTGTGCTATTATTTGAAGAAATGATACATTACAGTTTTTCAATAGTTCCTAGAGACACTTTCAACAGATATAATAAACACACAAAAGACAGATACTCATGGTGCTGCATACAATTTGTTCTCATTGTACTATACTGTATTCAGAAAATATAAAAGAATGAGACAAAGAAACTTGCATTTTCAAGTTTGGTCCCTGATCTGGAAGGAATTAAATCTATTTGTACCAGATCAAGCTACAAACTAAAGATAAAACAGCAAAATATTTCTGCTCCTCACACTTTTGAAAATGAGCCATAAAACCTCTGTAAACTTACACCAATTTATCTAAGAGTAACACACACTAAACATAATGACGATGTATAGGATTGCACTCTTAAAAGTTTGCACAGTTTGGCCAGTCAATTAAACTAGGACAACTGTCTTGTGATCTTATGATTTCGTTCTCTCTCTCGCATACACACACACACCACGATGCTTCCTTTCTTCCTACCAGTGAAGTTTGATAAACTGCACAGTTGTTGGTTTCATTAAGCATTGCTATTTTTTCTCTCTTTTGTTTCTTCATTGCATTTTTTCAAAAGCATCTGAAAACAGGTGAGCAAATATTACAAAAATGTTTCAGGGTTGTGGTGGGGCAAACTGTCTTACCTCATATTCAAAGTCCTCTGTTCTATCTGCATCACCAGGCAGACTGGAAAGATACTCATTACCTTCATAAAATTCATGCTCAACTGGGTGAAGGGAGTGGCAGCTGTGTAGAGTTAAATAAAACAAGAAGCACATGTTAGGCACATGCTACTATATATTCAAAACCTGTGCAGTAATGTTTTCATTTATGGATTGCTGCTTAAAACACACTGAAGGAAACCTCTTTAAGTACTCTGGCAGTTAGAAGAACTCAGAATAGGTTGGACAAAAATATGAGATGCAGCTTTAACACTCCTGCAAAATATAAAGAAGGCCAGCTGGTTTTCATATATGTGGTACAAATGAATTTGAAATAGTTTTGTTGCCTGCTATTGACACCCACAAAACTGGGAATTCAAGAAAATACATCTGGCTTGAGATTGTACTGTTGCCTGGAACACAAAGGCCATTTCTGCACTACATTGTTATAGTGCTATTATTTCACTTTCAACATCCTATAGAATCCTGGGGTTTGCAGTTTAGGGAGGGGTTGTATTATTCTCAGCCAGAGAGCTTTTTGGTCTCAGTAAACTACAAACCCTAGAATTCCACAGGATGTTGAAAGTGAAATAATATAACAGTGCAAGGCAGAAATAGCCGAAAAGACAAAGAACTGGAATACAAACACCAGCAGTAACATATCCAGTAAGATATCTGATATCTGTATAAACATGTTGTTTTACCCAAGAGAGGAACAGAGTTTGGAAATGTTACTTTTTCAATGGCAACTTGCAAAATCACAGTTACCTTGGGCAGTGGCCATGCTGGTTGCAGATTCTGGGAGTCTCTTTAAGACTTAGATTTGCTAAGTTCACAAGAAGAGCTGTGCTGGATTCATCTAGTCAAAGGTTCATCTAGTCATGTTTCTCATGGTGGCTAATCAAATGCCTCAGTGCTGTAGGAATATTTGGTATTGGCAGAGTACAGCAGGCCTAATGCAATATGAGTGTATGGTAAAAGCAGAAGTAATTACTCAAGATGCTCTTCTAAAATAAAATAAAAACATATATTTATTATCCCAGGGAATCTACCTTGGGATTAAAAAAGAAGATAGACAAAAGAAGTTGACCTATAATTAGTTCTTTTGTGTGGGGTAAGATGGCAGTCATTACTAGGGTTGGCACCCCATGACTGCTTCCTTCCCAGGGAAAGGGAGCAAAGAAAGCTAACCATTAGGGGGAATGACCTCAACAGGTGAGGCAGAAGCACACAGACAAAAGAAAGATAAGGCTGTGGATGGGGAAGAACTGCAGGCATTATTGTCAGGTTGTGATGCTTCCCTGTCCTAGTACTGTATGGGAACAGGTAGAAGGGAGCCTGGTTTCATATATATTCATATGTTACATATTGCATATTGCGCTGAAAGCTATGCTTTCTGTCAAGCATAAGAATCAAGTATATGAGTCTATCTGCAAATTACCTGTATGTACTGAATTGCAATAATGTCACCAGACAAGTGGGAGGTGCTGGAGGGCAAAAGTGGGAAAAGAAGTGTAAAGTGTCTTATGAAAACCAAGTGTTGTTGACATAATGGAGAAAGACTAAGAGAGTGAGTCAACAACTGCTCAGTAAGTTAATTCTTGTGCATGAATGCAAGAAAAGCACCAGCCTAGGAAATACAGGGTAACACTGTGCTAACCAGTGAAAGCTTAGCATGTGTGAATTTGTAATGGATTGCTTATAAGAAAATGTAAGGTTGCTGTACAATGCAGTTCTGCCAACCAGTGGTGTACCGAGGCTCAACAGCACCTAGGGCAAGCACTGAAGTTGCACACATAGGTGCTGCTGCCACCACCACCACACCGGGCCAGGAAGGACCCTGGTGGGGGTGGGGCGAGCAGCAGTGGGCGGGATGGGGTGAGCGGCAGTGGGTTGGGGTGGGGTGAGCAGTGGTGGGAGGGGGCAGGGGGCCAGGCAGGGGGAATCCTCTTTTTTGCACCCTGCTGGCATTGGTACTCAGGGTATGTGCCCCAGTTGCCCCACCCTGGATATGCCTCTGCTGGCAACTTCTGTGGAAATGTGCAGTTGTTACCCATAATTATCCTTTGAATAAACTACCATTAACCTTCAGAATGTGTTCTTTGGAGCAAGAGGTTATCCTGTACATGACAATTATCTAGGTCCATATTGTCCTTTCTCCCACTGAAAACATTATACTAGCATTGAACTGTCTTTGCCTCCAACAAGTACATGAACACAAGAATATCCTTCATTTTCCAGAAACTATCCATTGTTATCATCCCAGGCAACTCTGTTCAATATTATACTGATTCTTATAGAAGCCAATCCACCTCCAGCAATTTGTCTGATCCACATTTAAAGACATTTAAGGAATGACAAAATTTCAGAGCACAATTTTCATAGGTTAGGGCTGTAACTTTCCCTATGAATCTCCTAACTTTCTCAATATCAGCAAGTTTTCTTCTGTATTTTAATACTTTTTAATACTTCCTTTTTTATAATACCGTAAAATGGTAAATGATCATTTCTTGCCCAGTTTGCTAGTTCTGTAGCAGAATTATCATACCTGTCAGAAAGCAAGAAGGGACAGATGTCTGGTACCGGAGGTGTGGTTGGCCTTAGCTTGGCCAGTGCCATAATGTGCTCAAACGTAATATCCGTCTGTGTGCTAGCATCTATGAGCCGAACATCTTGTGTGCTCCCATGTGTTTTACTAAGAGGTGCTCGTCGTAGAACCTGAACTACTATGGGCTCTTTTGCATTACGAAATGCTTCCACTGCCTCTTCATGAGTGGCTTTGGAGAGATCTTTCCCATTGACCTAAGGAGAAAAAAGTTACCTGGGTTAGTGTTAAAAGAACACACAGGACGCAGAATATATTATGATTATTACAATAAAATTTATCAGGTTAATTTACACAATACTTCTATGTCACTAAAGCAAGAATAAATGGAAAGGTTTAATAAAATCAAAACAGAACACTGCAATGACAATGCCAGAATATATGGTATGACTCTCAAAAGAGTATCCTGCTAGAATTAGAAAGAAAAGGGAAAAAAAATAGTAAAAGTGCACATTTGTCATAGCATTGAGAAAAGAAACTAAAGGAAATATATTCTAAATGGAGTGGTTATGAACTGGTACTAAAGATTTGCAGACACAAAATGATAACAAATTTAAATATTTAGACATCTAAAAATTAAAATGTACAATGACCTGTTAAATGAATAATGCAATATGGTAGATTATATCAACATCAAATTTCTTTTTAAATAGTAAAACCCAATCTCAAAGAAAAGAAAAGAAAAGAAAAGAAAAACAATATCTTGATCTACAGTTTTTCAGCAGCAGAGCACAGAGACAAAAAGTTGAAAATGCTGGTGGAAATGTTTTTCCTAATCTTTTTTTCCTGTTGCCAAAACTAGTTTTACATCTGATGCAGGACAGTAAAAAGCTTTTATGCTTTTGTAGGCTTGCATAATGTATGGCCTATGAACAACTCAATAATTATAACTTGAACGGAAGTACTAAAATGACATCTTAAGGCCAGTCCTATTCTGACCTTTGAAAAGTTATCGTTTTGGACTAATTGTCCAGTGAGTAGTCATTTTGGCTACTTTTCTGTTTTTAAAGAGAGAATTATACTTGGTAGCTGAACAATAAACTGAAAGTGATGAGGCAGTCACATTCAAAATACAAGATCAAGAACAGGCACTTGGAGGCTATAGTTATTTCAATACTCTTCAGACCCAATTTCCAACAAATGAGCTGCAATTAATTTGGCATACTTCAAAAGCCTTGCATTTCAGAAGGCAATCACTTTTTCTTGAATCTCTGCAGTATCCAAAGCCTTATATGTCTCATATGGTCTTGTTTCTTTTCCTTGAAGAACTAAATAAATCCCTGGCTGTGTCTGTCCATCCTCCTCCTTCCCCTCCTCTCTTCTTTCTCAGCCACTTCATGTTGAGCTATTGGATCTGAGCTGCACTTTCATCTTACTTTATGGTGAATGCAGCTATTTTGAACACTTGGCATCTGGCCACACATTAACATTATAATAAGTTATATTATAGTTTTGAATAGATTAATTTTCTTATTTGGGTTATTTTATCTCTCTGAATTTGAACCTTTATTTGGGGTTAGGCAGCGGACTGCAGTAAGAGATTGATGATGAAAGACATGTCCATTTGGGAGTGTCCTCATTGCCATCCAGCATGGGGCCCTCCTTTTGAACATGTCCTTATGGCATTGACAGGCAGGTCACAACAAGATCTAGTGAATCCTGCTGCCAGGCATGACCTTTGTTATGTGTACCTAACTAGGGAATTTGGCTGCAAAAGGACACAATAGTCCATTGCCTTAGACCTTTGAAATGAGGTGTTTTACCCTCAAATTGACTGTAAGGGGATGACATCTGTGACTGCGCTGTTTGATCTTAGACCACCCAACTATTTTTGGCATTGCATACTGGTTTAATTTAAATAAAGTTATGCTGATGTTTAAATCTATGTTTTTGTCCTGTCTTCATTCCATCCACAAGAAGACGCCACCATATGAAAGGCCCTGTTTCCAGATGCCTAACTGCATGTAATTTCTCAAGGCAGTCGCACCTGTCTTTACAATATCACTATTCCAGTCATAAAAAATAACTTCATCATACATAAAATTGGTTCGCTGACAGAGTGTTCAGTTCACAATTAAACTTGAGAAAGCATTCTTTAAAATATTTTTTTCAATATTCTTTGCATGTCAAAATGAAAAGAAAAACCTACGATATTTAGAATGCTTCCATCCTTATGTGATTTCCTTGCATGAGGCAAATCTTTTAGGGCATGAGCAGTGGTGGAGCTTGGAGTGGGGGGGGGAGGGGCTATGGCATGAGGGGTATGGCTACTGTGTGCAGGGACATGGCCAGGGCATATGGGTGCATGGCAATGGGCCTGGACGCTCCAAAAACATTGCTGCCCAGGGCAAATCCCCCCGCCCCCGTCCCTAGGCGACTGGGCATGAGCATTCTCCTCTTAACTGGCATTTACAGGCCATGAATACAGTTAGTTATTCTGACCCATTTTAAAAATTGTGCCCATATCTATATTGCACAAAGGTTAATTGTTTACTTCTTCAGCCTAAAGTATGAGTATCTATTCTAAAAAGTAAGAAATACAGATATCAAAGCTGCATAATTTTATAATGTTACTATCATTGATAGAGTCTCATGACAAATATTTCATTGGTTCCAAAACAAATAGTAATAGCTGTTGGTAAGAAATCTCACCTCAATGTGCTAAATGTGTACAATCCCAGCTATTGCTTTGGTTCAGGATGCATGACTTGATGCATGACCACACTCTAACAGGTTTGTGGGCATGCCCTTGATGTCACTGAGCCCAGAAAATTAAAAGAAGAAGGCAGTTCAGCAATCCAAATCTGTTCCCACCCCTGCCTTAAGAATTACCCTTGTGGAATGTCCACAGTCAAAAAGGTATTTACTGTAGGCTAACATATGGATTGTGTATGTATTACAGTTAAAATAATAATCTTGGTTGATATCCTGTTCAGTACTTACAATGTTATAAGTCATAATTCTGATACTGTAAATATAGCAATTCACAGTTACAGTCATGACACCATTGTAACAACCACAAATGCCCTCCAACACCCACCGTAAAAGCCAGGGAGCTGAACCAAGTGGAGGAGTTCTAAGGAGCTAGAGAACAGCGTACTGAACAATGATGCATCCTGCCCTTTCCTGCCAGCAGCATGTGCTACAAAAAGCCATTGCAACAGGACACTGAATGGATCTAGCCACTGCTCTTCTCACAATACCTCACTGGCGGGAGATGACTTCATGCATCATTTGTCAGTGCTGTCTGCTCCAGTGCCCTGGAACTCCTTCAGCAGGTGAGGCTGCCTGGCATCTAAGGTAGGGTTTTTTGGGGGGTCAAAATGGGAGATGTACCTATGATAGATAGAGCTATGTCATTGTAGCTACTTCTGACAATGCAATATTTCATCCCCTGTTTATAAAATATTGCTTTCACATTTTTTTCAACAGAATTCATTAGAAAGATCAAAGCACCTGATGCTAATTCTGCAAGCCAGTGCCTACGTGGATGTCCGACATATATCAGCTTGAGTTCCATGAGCAAAAAGTGGGATATAAATGTAATTGGCTTCTGCTGTTAGTCTCTTTGAACGCACAAAAGAGGTTGGAAAACATTTGTTGGAGCAGATGGGCTAATTAATCCATAAGCAACTTGTGAATGTTAAGTAAAGAACTATTTCTTCACATAGAAACCATATCATTGACTTGTTTAATAATGCTTCTGTTTAATGAACACTCTTCACCTTTTGGATAAACTGTGAAATCTGGGCCACATGTCAAAAAGTTCCCTAGAGTGGCTGGTGGCTTCTAGTTGGAAGGAAGCCATCCTTCTTTGATTATCTCTCTAAACTGAGCCACATGTGTACATTTATCAATATCAGAAAACAAGAGAACTTTTTTTTTTGTCTTTGATGCACACACATACACATGCTAGCTCAAACATCTGACTGAGGCTGGCAGACTGCCATTTTCCAAAGGCAGTCATTGACTACACCACATTTTTGGCAGTCACACATGCAAATTTGTGAAATGAAGCACAGGCAAAGAAGAGGGGGTTATAGACAGATTATATAAACAATGGTAAATAAAATGGCTATCAAATGCTATCCCAGTAGTTGGAGGTAGAATGTCAGACCCGGAATAACCTTCTCAGATTCCTCCCTCCCTCCCTCCCTCCCTTCTCTTTCTTTTCTTCTCTTCTTTTCCTTTACTTGACTTTGTCCTTCTGCTAATAATGGCTTTAGTTTTTGCTAGAAAAGGAAATTATTTTCCTTCTTTAAAAGGACACTTCCCATTTATTTTCATTATTTTATTACAAGCATTTGTACACTATTCTATGCATGCAACCCCCTCATCATTTTAAAAATAATTCATAAAAAGAATAAATGTGTAACAATAGTAGTATAAGGAAGAAAAAGAGAGAGGGAAAGGGAGGAGAGGGAGAGAGCAAGCTTCAGGATCAGGAAGACTAAACAACATCACTGAAAGAGTTAAAAAATTTAAAAGCCTATGACAAGAAGACCACACAGTGAGAATCAGAAGAACCTCAATCCACAACCTGAGCACTGCAATAGAATATCTCTCTTCTGTGTTAACTAGCAGCCTAAGATATCTGAGAAATTAGGTGATGGTATTGTGATTTAGGAAAGAAACATGCAAGGCTCACCTAAAGACAAAAACAAAGACAAAAGACAAAAACAAAACAACAAACAACAACAACAACAAAAAGACAAAAACAAATTAATGCAGTAGAAGATATTCCTCTGACATGCAGCACACATTCCAATATGGGATTTCAGCCACTCCTAGCTAGGGAGATTATCATCTGAAACTTAGAATAAAACTAGTACTACCAAGCTTTCCAGATGGGCAATTCCTAGCATTATTAATCAAGAGGCTCTGTGCTGCAATTTATTCCATCTTTTCTTCCTTAACAGATTTTCTTATGGAAAGGGGAAGAAAAGGCAATATAGGAAGGCTATAGGTGGAGACAGTGTCACCTGGACATCCACATGCATGAAAAAATCTCTAAATGAAAAAAAAAGTGATTGCACTGTAATAGCTTTGCTTGGAAATATCTACTTTCTATAGTTTAATCAAAATGTTAAGCAGAACATAATGACTACCTGACCAAGGGTAGTCACCAATACTATCAGTGTCGACAAGAACAAGAATATGAACAAATGCCACAATATTTATTAATAACTACTTTGTTACATTAAAAAAAGGCTCTTATGATTAAAAACATTCTTACAAATTCTGGATGAAATCCAGGACATCTCTGACCCTGAGTTCCCTCATGTAGTGTGCTTGACTATAATCAAACTAACTCTCATTATTAATAATGTTATTCCCCAAAAGGGGATTAGGAAAAAATCAGGACAGCTAATTGTCACTGATGGTTGAAAAAGGTGGAAAGGTCATGGAGACTGATAAAGTCATGTCCAGCAGTATACGGCAATACTGTATATTACAGAGAACTGCAGAGAATGGTGCCGTCTCTACCAAACTGAGAAAGCGAATTCCCCAGTTCTGTGAATGATCCTAGTTTTGTACCTTTTCGCAAGGTTTCCTTATATAAAGTTCCTAATTCTCTAGCTCTTCTTCTAAGACGTGTTGTTGAAAATGTTGTTGCTGTTGTTGTTGTGTGCCTTCAAGTCATTTCTGACTTATGTTGACCCCAAGGTGAATCTATCATGGAGTTGTTTAGGGCTGAGAGTATGTGATGTGCCCAAGGTGGATTTCCATGAGTGAGCAGGAAATCAAACCCTGCTCTCCAGGGTCATAGTCTAGTGCTCAGACCACTCTGCCACACTGGCTCTGTTGTATACTGCCTCTTTAAGAGGCAAACCTGGAACTAGCAAATCATGCTTGATGCCATTTTTGTTTAATTTCGGGGGCAGAAGCTAGCAGGTGTGTATCATTTCCTCAGAGTCCAGGACAAACCTGGATATAAATATGGCTGGTATTGATGTTAAATGTTAGAAATTAGAAGCGTACAGTCCTCCTGCCCAAATTCATGGGTTTGACCTTTGCAAATTTGATTATTCACGAGACATGCATGTACCTCTGCCCCATTCTCCTTCTCTCATTGTCTTGCCTTTTGCCCAGGTGTGCATGCCTTCCTTCTCCACATCCAGGCAAAAGGCAAGGGAATGGGAGGGGCAACACAGCATGCAGAGGACGAAGGTGCCTTCTGCCTGGGGGTGGAGAAGGAAGGCACAGAGGGGAAATGGGAGGGGGATTGTGGGGGAGTTATTCATTGTTTTTTCCAATTTCATGAGAGTTCTGTGCCCCAAACCCTCACAAAAATAGAGGAGCCATTGTAATTTGTTGCCATTAGCATTATAACCAAAATTGTTTAATTGGTTGAATTAGCAATAATTAATTAGATGCTTGAAATGTTTGTTTTCAGAACAGGCCCTGGGATTTACAGAGAATGGCATGGGAGCTGTCATCATCAACTCCTAGGGCACATTTTGAAACTGAAGTCTTCGAGTGTTCTTTTTGTCCTTTTAAAACTGCCTTTCCCAAACCTGGATTTTTTTCCCCAAACTGGATTACACTGCCTGGGGATGGGGGGAATTTTACACATTGGAAACATTAAAATTTCAAAAATCTATCCTAAAGTCTAGGATTACAATTTACCACCCACTCAATTACATTTTATCACTTATCCACATCTTTATTTTCCTCTTTTCACCCTCCAGCAACAGGCACTGTTCATTTACCCTTCAAAAACCTTGGTGGTTAAAGGTTAGTAAATTAAATATGTTAAATATTAGTGTTAAATATTAGTAAGGAATTACGTGTTTCTTTCAGACATAATTTAAAGGACCATATGCCTAAACAAAATCCACTATTCTCTGTGCCCATCTTACTTTAATACATGTTTAAGTCTTCTAATCTTATATAACCAGATTATGATATAAAGTGATGATTCTACTCACCTATTTTATTGTCTTTCTCTGTTTCACATGACATATATGAAATGCTTGCAGCAAAGATTTAAAAAGGAATTCAAACAGTCCAGGGACTGGTGCAGTCATGACAGATAGTCCTAAACTTCTACTCTGGCAGCCCCGTGTTGCTGCTTCTCTGTGGCAAAGCCCTAAAACCTCCTGGCACTTACTTCTTCTCACCAGAGAAAAATGTAATCTTTTACTCACTTACCTGAGAGTAAACTTCACTGACTGCAATGGCATTTTATGAATAAACATGGGAAGTCATGGATTTAGCCAGCTGAATATTTGGGATCCAAAATAACAGTTCCAAACTTGTCAAACCTCTTTAAGCATGTGATATCTGAACCAAGGAGCACTGGTAGCTATTGACTCATGTCAGTGGCGTAATTAATCCATTCCACTTTTGAATAGGGTTTAGCACAATGGAAAGTGTCTTTAAAAACATGGATTAAAAGCTGAAGTGCATTCACAATCCACTGACATGGGATCTTGCAGCTGCCACTGGGAAGGAATTAATGAAAACACAATGAGATAGGAACAAACAGAAGGAAGATGCTGAGGAGAGAGCAGCTTTCACTTTACTTATTCAAGTGTCTAGCACTATGTGAGCAAAACATTCACTTAAAAGAATGCAAAGAGATTCTTGCAACTCATCCAAAGTAATAACATACAGGAGCAGAAATAAAATCAATAAACATGACAGGAGCGTTGAAAGGCCAACACACATACCCTCTCTACCCACAAAGTCTCCAATAACCTCCATGCAAAACAATAGGTAAGGCAGAAACAGGGCAGACCTAAAGGGCCTGACATTCTGACAGGGCCATGGATGTATAAAGATTTCCTGTTGATTAAACAAATCACCCCTAAACATTCTATCCCAGGCAAGCCCCCACTATTTTTTTGCTTCTAAAACCACAATGCAGCAAGGAGACTGGAACACGTCAACCAGCATAAAGCCATGTGATGCATTTCCTCTACTCTTGACCCTTCTTCTCCTGGAGCCTTCCCGTCTTGCTGAATCTCGCAGAGAGAGTGCTACATGACCCCTTAACAAATTCTAACAGCCCATAATACTTAATTTGCTAGTGTAGTTTAGTGCAAATCAGGAAATCTATGGCATTCAGTCACTTTGGAGATCTATGAATTAAAAAGTGATTGAATTAATTAATGATTTCCCCCAATCTCTTCCATTAGTTGAGGACATCTGTGTGTAATTATATTGCCCATATAGAAAGAAACAACAACAACACATCCACTATTCATTGAAGGTGGTTGTATCTGATTATATAGCAGAACCATCATGCTGTCACCAAACAAAATGAGAAAATGGAATACCTGCAGAATCTGCATATATCACATCCAGATAATAATCCAAATTCTAGGCTTTCCCAGATGGTGGTTTAATGAGCCTGGAGTGTATTTAATATGCAAATTGCCTGTTATATTGACCAACTGATTTTTAATTATTGTAATTCTGCCTTATGGTGATATGGATTCAGCTAGCAGTAATACACATAAAATATATGAAGTTATTATTTAGCATAATTAGAATTCCTCAGTTAATTATTATGAAGCTAAAAAAGCTTTATTTTGCTTGGCAATTCACTTGCCCGCATACTGTAGAACTGTTGGAAAATCTGTGACATCTAGCAATATTTTTACAGATGAAAAAAATGAGCAAATTTGAATGACTGTTCCCTTGTAAACTTTCTATTCGTTTCTGTTCTATACTCAGCGCAACATTTTAAGATATGCCACAGAGTTCTTAATGCAGAACTACACTGTTGACTGCTCTTAAAGCTATGTTAGATCTAATTAAACATTTTTCAATGACACTACAATAAATGACTCAGTTCATTGCTTTCCTGTTATTTATAGGCCCCAACACTACATTAGAAACATCTCTGCAAACGAAGAAAAGGAAAATCCCACAAGCCATAGAACAACAACTAGCACTGCCATATGAATGGGCCACTTATCACTGCCATAACAATTCATTCTCTACCAATGCTTCAAATTTGAGGTCTTCCCTGAACCGAGCAGTTTTAAAAAGATAGATGGTTGCCTTCTGGCTAATTGTGGGAGTTCTTTCATTACTATAAAAAGTCTTTTTATATCTCGAGTGACTTTATAAGCAGTGAATAATGAGACTTAAAGTCTTTCAAAAAAAGAGTCCACCGATCAAATGCTAGGGTAACTTATGGCAGTGGTGACCTTTTTACTTGCTGAGTTACTTCAAACTGCTGCTGTTGGCACATTATTAAAATGATCAATTTATGAAGTAAAGTTAAGGTACGAGGAAGCTGGGGTTTTCTTCTCTGTCTTTTGCTTTATTTCTTTAGAGATATATATATTTCAAATAATAGAAAATTAAAAAGAAATCTATGTAGCCATAGCCACAGTCCACTTGATTGCTGAAATGAAATGACCTAGAAAAGAGGCAGAGATTGCCAAGAGCCAGGCAAAACCACTTGGCACCAAGATGAGGTTACCCGCCAGCTTTGGCACTCTGATTTTAAGAGGCAATGCTTTACTGGTCATGGGCATATTCACACTCAGTGATGCTTTGCTGTGTTCAGCAAGCCTCCTGGAGCAAAGGCTACATCTGCCAGTGCTGTCGCTGTTCCCCCTGGCCATGTCAGAATCAGGAAAGTGCCAACAAAATGAATTCCCACACATAAACCAGCCTGAAAATGTCTAAAAGGATATCTAAGGCAACTCCATTATAAGCTACTAGTGAAGACCCCGGGCAGTAAGCCAGAAAATCCCTATCTGAAATTTCAGTACAGGCAAAAGTTCAATGAGTGGCTTTCATCTTCAGAGGGCTCACCTATTTTGGCTGCAAAAACCAAGAAAGATCTCTGTAGTATCTCAAGGATAACAAATTTATTTTGCCATAAATGTTCATTGATGAGCTAATTTCACTCCCTTATTTGTAACATGGGTACAAAAGTACCTACCAAATTTACACAGCTCTCTTAAGCAAAGCTGATACTCAGTTGTTTACTTGCCAGGTGAATGTATATTATAAATCTAAGTTTTATTCTGCTAATACATTTTGATAATTGATCTCTTAAGTCCAATTTAAATATAATATTGTTGTGAGAAGAAATATCAGTTGACCCTTATAGCTAGCCTACATCAACCCATAAACATCATAATCACCATCACCACCACCCACCTAGCTGTTCAGTTATAACCCACCTTTCCCCCAAACAAGGGCTCCAGATGGCTTAGAAAAAATTAAAACAAATGCAGATAAACACACTTGGAAAGACAAGTAAAATATACAAATGCAACTACACCACCAAAGAATTAAGAACAAACCCACAAAAGACAAGAGATTTAAACGCTGCTAAAACCAGTTTCTTAAAATCATGTCAGAATAGCAGTGTTCAGTTGTTGACAGAAGAACAGCCAGGAGGCAGCCATCCCAACCTCCTTAGGCAAGAAGTTCCAAAGCCTGGAAGCAGCTAGAGAGAAGGGCTTCCCTCTATTCCCACCACATGTGCCTTTAAAGGGCCTTTCCTGAAGATCTTAGAGCCCAGGCAAACTCATATAGGAAGCCATGGCCCTTTAGATAGCCTAGAATCAGAGGGTTTTATAGATCATATTCAGCACTTTGAATCGTGCCTGGAAACAGAATGCCATCCAGTGGAGCTGTTTCAAACAAGGAGGCTGTATGTTCCTTGTAAGCATAACACTATCAAAAGCTGCCAAAAGTGGGCACAACAGAAAATGTGTCTCAATTTATCATGAAGTAATGACACAACTATTTTTATAATGTTTCAAACTCAAACTCTATTCATATTATCAATATCACCAGAGCATTCTATAAGCTGAACTGATCTTTTGAACTGACAATGAATATTCCAAGAAAAAAATGTGGATGTAGGGAGAGCTATCAGATAGAGTTGCCTTTCCCTTTTGAGATTTTTCTCAAAAATTGCCATTTCAGGCACTATAAGAAGACAGACAGTCCTTCAGCAAGAATGAGATCAGTGCTTTTTTGTTCTCATTTTCAGTAGTTTTTGTTCAAATGTATTTTATGTCAAAAGCAATGTTATACAAAAATTATTTTTGAGCAACTCATATTTTCACAAATAGGATAAAAATGTGAAAGGTTGTTGAACAACCTGCCAACTCTCTCATAATCTCAGCCCACTGGGGAGTGGAGTACATATGAGAACAAAATAAACAAAGGTTTACACCCCTTTCAGTACTAGCTAGATTTCTAAAGTACTCAAACATTGACAGTCAACACACTGCTAAGCACCACGGCTAGTAGCCAAAGCTTTATTATGGATCAGCTTCGTTAATCTCCTTCTGATATTTATTCAGATAAGCATTCTCTAATAATCTTCATTCTTTCCATGCAGAGAGAAATTCAGACTGGACCTGCGTGGCACAAGGTGTTGAGGAAGAGGGAGTGTCTTTGCTGGGCTCCAATGGAGAAAGGCCAGGTGTTTTTATGTCAGGTGCAATTGTGCCGGGATGATGAGCATAGGGGGTGTGAAGCCAGAGGATACTTGACATCTTCTCACCCCCTTCACATCCTCTTTTGGTGGCTAAACCTGACCCACACTCCCACCTCCAGTACAATGTGAGCCTTTGAAGCCAGGTAGGATTACTACTACTACTATTATTATTGTTTTGCCTACCTCACACCATAGCTATGCGGTTTTGACAATTGGCTAAGGGTGGCATCCTTAAATCATTTGGCAAGTAATGAGGAAGAAAAGTAGCAGTTAGGGTGAATACCTTGGCACCCTTTTAGTGAACAGGAGGGCCCTGGAACTGTCTCTTGAGATGCTGGGACTTGGGGGTGGGATGGGGAAGGAGATTTTTTCGGGCTGGCCTGGGGCCTTTGCCCTCACTTTAAATCCTGAGAGTTGGGGTGGGGTTCCTCAGGTCTGCCTTCCAACAAATGGCCAGACAGCGAACAGTCCAGCTACTGATTTGTCCTTCAGCAAATGGAAAGGTGCAGCTAGAGCATTCCGATGTTTGTGTGTTGATTCAACAAACTCCCCCAAAGGAGTGAATAACGTTTGTGTTGGCATAGAATTTATTTTAAGTTCCTCAGTGTTGTGTTGCTCAACATCTTCTTGAGCCCAGTCATTTTAAACCCAAGTTGACAAAATGTACGCTGAAATATTTTGTTGATTAGTCTGCTCTTATGCTATTTGGAACCCTTTGCCTATGGTAAGTATTAACTATTCACAAATAGTAATACCTTTACCATGTCTGTACTAGGCTATGGCTGTATAATTCTTCTGTCCCCAATGCAAGTTGAGGCTACTATGTGAAACAGACTGATTCCTAGCATGAAAATTGCCAGACACTGGCAGAAAATAGAGAGCAAGGCCTTGGAGTTGGAGAACAGGCATAAGTAATCTCTAAGGTGCTGCAAGAAAATGAACTCTGTTTTGAAGCATGGGAAAGTTTTACATGGAATTAGGCTCTTATTTGCAGCTTGGAATGGCAGCAAATGGAACTGAGCTCTGCTTTGCATCCCAAAGTAGTGTTCTTGCAACCCAGAAATCTGTGGCATGAAACTAAAGTTCAGTCAGGGTATGTATGTTTCCACCAATCATTTCCAGAAGTGAAATATATCTCCCTGAGCATGCTACTATACAGTGTACAATCCTGCTATAATTTGGAATTCTTGACACATAGAAATGCAGTTGAAAAACAGAGACCATAAAAAGAGAATTGTGCAAGTTTGAAATGGCACTACAAAATCTAAGCAAATATTCCACACCTGAGGAGAAGCAGAAGTCTATAAATCACTCTCGACAATCAATTCTGCTATTTGATTTTGCCCTGACACTTGTTGGGCTTAGTCACTGACATGGAACTGCTGTAAAAAGGCCAGGCCACCAGGGAAATCTCGCAACCTCAACATGTGAAAGTGAACAAGATGACCTCCTGGCTTCATTCTTCTTAGTACTATTTTTCATCCTTAGCATATTAATATGTTGTCTTCTCTGCAGGTTCTCTTTCCTTCTCTGTGTCTCCCGCAAAACTTAAATAAAAAAGTGTGATGGAAAACCATGGTTAGGAATCTAGTTCATGTCTCTCTTTTACCATGATTAAGATATGAAATCACTCTAAATGTGATCATTGTTTTTCTCAAAAATTTTAGTCAACTTTACTAGTCATATTAGGAAGCAAGAAGTAACTTAAGACATCAGATCTCCAAAAATCCTTGTTTTTGTATCTGATAAATGTCAGGATGCAATGAGATTATTTGGTCTTTAGATGCAGGTAACCTTGACGGAAGGTGACATTATATTTTTATTTTACGATAAAACCTATTACACAAGCATCAAACCAAAACATGAAAGACTGATGAATGTGCCCTGCAGGGACAGCGCAACTTCATGATCAGTCCTATTACTTAGGATGAGCTAAATGGCACAGCTAGGAATTTAATGTCATTTTTGTTTGGCTTACTAAATAAATTAAGCCTGTTAGTTCTCAGTAAAGATACTTCCTCCCAGGTCTTCTCAGCCATCAGGTCTTTTTGCCTATTGGAATTACAGATCTATCATGGAAGAAAAATGCTTCCAGAAAATAGCAACATGGTAAGTTTTTGGTTAGCAGCAGCTTCTTGAATCATCTTCCCCACACCTTCCACAGAGCTGCTAGGCAAATTGAACCACTGAGAGATGTAGTACTCATGAACTCTTAAGACAGAGATGGAGCACTATGCCTCTCCAGATGGACTACAGCCCTCTTCTGGTTGGAGTCCAACAACACCTGGATGTCCACCGGTGTCTACATTGTCCCAAGACATGGCTAATATCTAAATTCTCAAGCCTGGTCGTTCCACAGACACATTTGACAGACATATTTGACAGATGGGCACAACCCTAGTATTCAACATGTTAAATAAATAACACTGGGCAAGAGGAAAGCCTGTGAGATTGCAGCCAGAGCAGTATAGATAAGCTAACTAAAAATCCCACAAACAGTGAATAGGAAGGATATTGGTATGTGAAAAGGATGAGGATGTGCCCCAGTAAGATTAGAAGGCAAGTATTAGAATGGAGTAAGTAAGTAGGAAAAAGAGGAGAGGAAAGAAATGATAGAGGAGAGAAGAAAATGTATTTTCTTTTTTTCACTAACACTTCTATTCTCTTGCATGCTCTTTTACCATATTTGGCTGATAAAGAAGTCTGTGTGCTTTGAAAGCCAGAACAATGATTTTTGACTGGCCCCAATTTGGACTTTGGTATTTGTCTTATGTTCGATATGGCAACCCCTACATTCTTCTCTATCTTTATACCTTCTCTCACCAGACAAATTACCTTCCTATATTCTCATCCGAATAGGGTTGTTCAGAGTAGAAGGAGATTTTCTTCTCATGGTTTTGAGGTCACAGCTTGGTACTGGTTAACTGTCAAAGTCCCAGCTGTGGTCTGCAAACCAGGTAGAAGTGGGAGGGGGCGTCCAAAAGCCCCAGAACAGAGGGAAGCAGGCGCAAACTGATATGGAGATGGTGGGAAGAAGAAACTCAGAGAGAGAGATTTGACAGATGGGCACAACCCTAGTATTCAACATGTTAAATAAATAAATAAAAAAGTAAATGTTTGTAATTGCTATCTCTGTTTTGAACTAGAATACTGTGGGCATTTCTGCACTACACTGTTATAGTGATATTATTACACTTTCAACATCCTGTGGAATTCTGGGGTTTGTAGTTTACTGAGGCCAAAGAGCTCTCTGGCTGAGAATTCTAAATGCCTCTCTCTAAACTGCAAACCCCAGGATTCCACAGGATGTTGAAAGTGGAGTAATAGCACTATACCAGTGTAGTGCAGAAATGGCCTATGTTGCATAGACATTGATCACAGTAATTAGGGTCATATTCAGTCACAAGGTTCACAGAGTGACTTTGACCCAGTCAGCATCTGTTAGTATAACATAGATCAAATAATGTGTACTGAAGATGAAACGATGGAAGGGATCATAATTCAATGGTACGGCAAATGTTTTGTTTGCAGAAGGTCCCAGATTCATCTCCCAGCATCTCCAGTTAAATAGTCACAGGTCACAAGGAGAGAGAGGCTTGAGCATTCACAGTGCCAGTTATATTATCAGAAAATATCTAGCTAGGTAGATCAGATCTGTGGCCTGCCTCTGTATAAACCATCTTTATTCACCCATAGTACAGAACACACGAAGTATGCTTTTTGCTGCTATAGTAAGAATTAAGAGCTTAGTCAGGTAGAGAGTGAACTAATAACAATCTCTCTCTCTTTTTTCTCTCTAGATCAAACCACACATAACGCAAATACATTAACCAGCAGGGGTTCCTGGTTCATTACAATAGTCTGTAACTTCCCGCTGGTTAATGTATTGTAGTGCATGCGTTTGAAGTGAAATTGAGGTGTTAGTCCTTTAAGTGCCTAGAAAAAGTAGGAAGAACTACAAGAATATGAATATTTACTTCTAAAGACTCCCCTGGATCCATCCCTATGAGAAATGTATCCAGTCTCTTTTTTGGTACAGAAATGAATTGCCTTAACATCAAACACATAGTTAATTGTCTCTGGTGCAGATAGCTTTAAAAATGTGGAACCCCGCTGGGTGACCCTGGGCACTTCACACACTCTCAGCCTCCCAAAAAACCCCAATAGGTTCACTTTAGGGTCATCATAAGTCAGAACTGACTTGAAGGCACACAACAATAACAACAACTTGTGTTTTGAGAGCCAGCATGGTATAGTGGTTTGAGTGTTGGACTATAACCCAGGTTTGATTTTCTGCTTAGCCACAGAAAACCACTGGATGACCGTGGACACATCACACATTCTCAGCCCCAGAAAACCCCATGATGTGTTCACCTTACAGTCACCATATGTTGGAAATGACTCGAAAGCACACAATAATAAACAGCATTGTATGTTTACATAGTTTACTACACAGAAATCCAAAACAATTCTCAGAAAGGCTGCATGCTTCAAAAATGACAATAATTTTCATTACTTCTTGCCTTTTAAAGATGATCACACATTTTACAAACTTGCTTGGGACTCAGTGTGATTTTGAGGCTTCAGCTCCAAAATATAGTTGGTGCCCCAAAATAGGGGGTACCAAAGGGAGATTAAGGGATTTCAGCAACCAGTTTACTCCTGGATTTTCCCAACCCTCCTTCCCCAGGAGACTATCAGTAAAAGCTGCATTCATTTCCCAGCAGGGCTTAAGGTGGTGAAGCAGTCTGCACCTCAGCATCACAAAAGAGCACAGGAAAGTAAGGCAGGTATTGGGGGAATGAATCATATACACTTGCTATTGCTTACAAGACAGGCTTTCCCTTCTTGAGAAGCCTCTCATTTACTAGGCAGATAGACACCCAGTCAGCTGAAAGCAGTGTATTTTTCCCTAGAAGTATGGGTGAGGGAAGAGAAAGTCTATCTAGTTCACATCTCTGAAAAATGTGAGATTGCTCCAGAGGTACAAAGGACTACTACTTCTGGATGGATATCTCATTTCCAGATCCAATGGGGGTGCTGAAGAAGAAGGAGGAGGAGGGGGGAAGAAGAAAAAAGAGAAGGAGGAAAAGCAGCAGCAGCAGTGCAATTATCTCATTGATATCTTTGCTTTCTGAACTTATGTGTTTTGGTGGAGTGTATGGGCTCAAAAAGTTGGCTATTCCCCACCAACAATGTCAGGCTATTCCATGAAACTCAAAGATGGTCAAAATATACTGAAGTATGAAAACTGAATCCAGTGCATACCCTAATAAATAATTCTAAATTTTGTTCATAAGATAAGCCATTCAGTGGTGGTAGGTAGGTCTGAGAAAGAATGTACATGTAGCCTGAAATAGTCATTACTAAGTATGTATCGTACACACTTGTGGAAGATGTGTGCAATAGTCCTACTCCTTTCATTCCTGGTGGTTACCCCTCCCACACATGGAGAACAGATCTGATGTTAGAGCCTACCCATGGCAGTTCTCCACATGAGGCAGGACCTTAATCTTCCAGTGTTCTGACTCACATGTAGAGCGTTCACAGATTGTTGAGGCTCTCCACTTTAAACTTACTACCTTTCCAACATGGGAGAAGGATGTCTGTGATAATGGAAGGTGATGGGACACTCACATCCTTACATGTTTAGTGTGAATACTTAGGAATGACTGATTAGGGCTGTGTTGAATGTGTGTTATAGAATAGGGATACTCTACCCAACTCTTACAAATTGGTACACCTAACTAGGTCCAAAGTGACTCCTTTCAACTGAAATTGCATTGGAGATTGGTCCAAAAAGAAAAAAAAAAACACAGTCTAACAGTAAGAATTTCACCTTGCTTTTTTTTTTTTTTTTTTTTTGCAACACAGCTTTACCGTAGTTTTTAAAAATATAGATGCAGGGTTACTTGCAATAATTTTCATTTTTGTTTTTATTTTTGCTTTAGGACTCTCAATGAAGATATACGACTGAATTCTTCCCACACAAAATATTTTAGATAGTACTTAGGCTGGGTTTTTATTTTCAAATAAAAAAATAAATGTACACATGCACATAAATAAATAAATGCACAAACATTAGTCAAAGTATTTTCTGGGGAAATCATCACTATTTGCACTAGAATGAAAAACAACACTACAGGCAATTTACTATCACAGTGTTGTTGCTTCAGTAATAGTGTTTAGGGCATAATCATAAATCTGTACCAATTCCTGACTTGCTCTGCATCAAGGTTATAAACTGGCAAGAATGTTTGGAAGATACAGAAGTACAGCAAAGGAGATAACAAACAATGGGATCTCATTATATAAACAGAATGATAAGCAGAGGCTGGGGACCCAAGGACTTGGGAAATATGCACCTCACAAGTTAGCCACTGATCTCTCAGAAAGTTGCCACAGCTCATGCTTCAGAAAGACTAGATGATTAGTCTAGAAGATGAGGAAGAAGCAGAACAATTTCTACTTGCTTCCACTGAAGTACTAACGAAATACAACATGATTACAAGGATGAAAGAACACAATAAAAAAGGACAAAACCAAGAAAAACAGGAAAAGGATGCAAATACTCAGCAAATACAGCTGACAACGTTAATGCAAGACCAATACGTAGGAGTTTTAGTATGCAGGCCTGTAGCTTCTTTCAGAGGATTGATCAGAGAAATCATGTGAAGAGACTACAAGAAGAAGAGTTACAGACTGAGCCTCCCTTATCTGGAAATCTGAAATACAAATACCTCCAAAGCCCAAAATTTCTCCTTCCCAGTCACTCACTTCCATTTTTGAGGTGGCAGCTGCGGGGCTCTTCCTTGTTTATCTCTCAGATCCTCAATCTCTCTCTTTTTGCCACCTACTTTGGTCTTCAAGGCAGTAGCTGTGTTGCTTCTGCTCTTCATGTCTCAGATCTGAGCAGCACCACAGCCATAGCCTTGAAGCGGAAGCGGGTGGCAGATTTCCCACTTTGACTACACTCTGATACAGCCTGGCCACACACGCCGCAGTTTTCATCTATGAAATGCTAGAGGACACAGTATGTGGGATATATATTTATATTATACATGATAAATGTAAAATTAAATTTAAATGACTAAATTTGAACAATCTGGGAGAGTGAAGAATAAGGTAATCACCTGGTGGCTGGGCAAACATGCAGTGAATAGAATCCTTTGCTATCACAATTTGGTGCCTGGCATAAATGCTGTATTCTGTTAGGCACAAATAGCTGCTCTGGAAAAAGGAGATTTGTAACCTTCTGTGTCCATGCCAAAGAAGCATACTACTTCACATTCCAACGTAATAATGGTTTACTATATCTGGGGCCATTAGGCTGTAAAAGCTCTGAAGCACAGGTGTACACTTCAGTTAAAAGCTAATACTGCATGTGTGCATGTGTCGATCCAGTCTAAAACTGATGGATGCTAGGCATGGGAATAAGTTTGCTATTAATTTAAAGTGGTCCTCTGGATTTGAGAAAAAAAACCTCAAGATTTTAAAAGAGATTTTATAGGTCAGGGTGAGTAAAGCACAGCTGTCAAGATATTGTGAGACTGCAATCTTCAGCATGCCTCACTGTTGGCGATGTTGGATAGTGTAGATGAGAGCTGTAGTCCAACATCTGCAGAGCCACATTTTTCCAGTCCTGCTATAAGTCAAAAAATAGGGGGAAAAGGCATACTATATGCCTTGCAAAAATAATATAAAATGTGAATCATAAATGGAAAAGAAATAGTCCAATCCACATGGCAAATAATGTGAAAATTTGATTTCAATTTCAAGTACAATTGCTTATTAACTAGGAAATAAAGAGACCTGACAACTGAACTGGGTACTAATGGGCCACTTTTATTAACTATTTAACTACTGAACCTTAAGCACTGATATCTGAAGGGGAGAAGAAGTCGTAAGTGGGTTCCAACTGAGGCAAGGGGTCCTACCTGACCTCCTCCACAGCCAGTATAAAGGTCACCCTTTGTGAACTTCAGGAGTTGGTTGGCCCCCTTAATTTCATTTGTTGGGAGGTGGCACTGGGTACAGCCCTTTTGCATCAGCTATGTGATGCAATGTGAGATCTGCATCAGCCAAATCACAGGCTTATGATTTTGATGGAGATGAAGGAAGACTGGGAAGTGTGGAAAGAGTTTTTAGAACATGCAGTTATGTTTTAAGTGATAAGTAGGTTAATGATGCAATTCCCGAAGAATTCTTTTCCTTGGGCTGGGTCCCTTGTGCTCTTGTGTCCAGCATTCTGATTCCTAATGCTGGCTCCTTTTGGCTTGCTTTGAGGGCAGCTATGAAAAGAATGAAGTCCACTGTAAATAGAGCATTCATGCTTAAATTTGCAGGGAACATGGGAACAATGCCCCTAGGAGCTAAACTCCCAACACAAGAGGCATTGCTGTGTCATCTGTCCAGACTTTGCTCCTGGCAGCTGAAGGCCGATTCACAATGTGGCCACTATGTGATCTTTCTCCCCAGATGGGCCTGGCCAGGATCATGATCTGCATTCACATTTGAGCTTGCAGCTGGTTCAATCCCAAGGCGGTATTAATTGCAGCTTGTATGTGGAAAGATTTATCGTACATGGAAGTAATGTGAAAATTTGGTTTCAGTCCCAAATGCAATTGGTAAAAGCACGTGCATATGATCTATTTCCCCACAAGATAGTCCCCCAACATAATTTGATAACAGTGGCATAGGGACAGGGGGGTGGGGGGGGGCGAGGGGGCGTTCTGGGTGGCATTTTTTAGGGGCACTACCACTCCTTTCTTGCCTCCCTGCACACTGTAACCCCTCCCCCGCACACTGTCGCCCTGCCCATGTGTGCCATAGCCCCACCACTGCAACATAGCCCCACCCATGCATGCTGTGGCTCTGCCCCCTCCACACCCACCCCCTACCCCGCTCGTGCCAAGCTATGCCACTGGTTGGAAAGACTATGATCAAATCATGTACGTAACATTGTCACTATAAACAGCATATCATCTAATGCCTAGTACGCTGATTTCAAATAACACCTTTCATATTTACTAAATGTCAGCAGTATTCTGACTTCAAACACTTTGACTAAAATAGGTCTGAATTCTATGGACTGATAAGTAACAAAAATAAGATGATTGCTTTTGCTAGCTATTAGACCCATCCAGAAAGGAAAGTTATGGAAAGTGATAGATGGTAAAAGGTGTTTATTCTTGTTTCTTCTCTCCAAATTATCTATCCTAAAGCTTCCCTTCACACTGATTTTGTTATAGGGATATGTATTTAATGGATAGTTAGGTTCTGATTGAACACTTCTTTAATGACATGTATTATGTTTGTGTGTGTGTTTTACTACTGATAGCATAATATAGATGGTTGTTCCCTGGTGTCTTGTATCTTCACAGAAGTCAGCTCGGAAACTGTCTTAATTATGATAAAGTAATATTTATATGCTATTAACCTGTAGAGTGGATTGTTGGCCTTGGGTATTTTGTGGAAAAATAACATTTAAAACAGATGATATATTTCATTTTAAAAAGCTTTGTTGTGCATTCACAATTGTTGCTTTTGCCAGCATACTATATTAGATTTCTGAGTACTCAGACTTTCTGAACCAGCTCTGCGGACATTGCTGGCACTAACTGTTCACTCTAAGCTATAATAGAAGGGGATGTCAATTATCTGTGAATTTAAAGGATTTATACAGAAGGCAGTAATAAATCTGCAAATGAAAATGGCCCATAGACATGTAGAGCATTTATCCATACTTAACTAAACTACAATGAATACGGTTCTTGTATTAAACATGCCCTACTTGTACTTCTTCATGACACTGAGAGAAAGTTTGGTCAAAGACATCACAGGGCTAAGAAACCAAAACTTAAGTAACATTCCAATTTGCTACTGATCACCTTATTCTATTAGTGTGGCACCGTCAGCCCTTAAGCTTGTGTCACAGTTCATCATCCAGTGCTGGATACTATAATGAATAACTTTATAGCCAAGTGTGTCACAATCATGCAGTTACTTCTAAGCAGGTCTTGCCTTCAGTGTCAATGCTAGCTGACTGTTTAAAATCTATGCAAAATTATTTAACACCTGCAAATGAATGACCAATGTTCATCTCTTATTTTCTACTAGGAGAGAAAACTCTTCCATTTTTAGTGTTAGACTAAGTACTATGCTAAATGCATGAATACTAGGGATTAAATGATTTGTCAGTTTCCTTTACCTCCACATTAGAAAATTTTAAATCTCAATGTATTTCATCCTAAATATGAAGATATCTGCAAATTTTGATAGACAGTTATCAAAAATAAACTGAATTAAATTCTCACCCATCTGCCATTGAAAATGGATACATGTTTTAGTTCTTCCATCTAGTTCCATAACATATATTCTAGCAGAACTTATCTATGTCCTTAGGCCACAATATTTCATATTTCCCTACACAGAACTACACTTGTGAAGCTTAAAGAGATAGATATGTGACTGCAATTTTCAACAGCAGCCATATGTTTAACATCTAAATCCTATTCTCATAATATCTAATATCTTTATCAAACAAATGAATTTAGTTAAGATCATGAAGATCCCTGGGCAGAAGATTATAGGTACACCTTCTGTAGCCCTCAGCGACTCTAGCTATGGTCCATTTTTTTCCGCTGACTAGCTGATCAGCCATCAGGTAATAGCAGTGCCAAAAGAGTAACCTTGAATCTTTAACAGTATTATGGGGAATGAGAGGAGCTTAAAATCTCTCTTATCCCAGCAACCTGATCCAGAATATGTGCGTGTGCAGAAAACAAAAAAAGAAAACAAAAACAAAAACAGAAAAAACCTTTGCTAGGGTATGAATTCCATTTTTATTTTTCATATGGAGGATCTGGAACTCATGTAAAATGATTAAGATTTCTCATCTATGCTTGTTATACCTTCAACTCAATTCTGACTTCAAGTCAACTTCCATCATAGGGTTTTCTTGGCAAGATTTCTTTAGAGTAGGTTTGCTATCCCCTTCCTCTAAGACTGAGAAAGCGACTTGCCCAAGGTCACCCAGTAGATTTTGGTAGTTGACTGGGGATTCAGACCTTTGCCTCCCATAAACCTAGTCCAATTCCCAAAACTCTAAACCACATTGGCTGTCTCTCATCTATACATAGGGAGAGTGGATAGAACTCAACAGATTTAGTTTGCTTCCCAAAGATCCTAGATGTTGTATAAGCCCAATTGCACAAACACATACACACCCTATGTAATAGAAGAAGCCCAAGAACATTTTCATTTTTGCCAGTTTCCTTTGTTGTGCGCAGGCTGTATGCTGAAAGAAAGTTTCTCCCCCAAACTCCTTTTCTTCCATGGCAGCTGCTTTAAGAACGGAAGACCTTGCCCTACAGGAGAATTATCCCAGCCCCATCGTTGATAAATTGACATTATACCACAGTGTGACTCAGGGACTTGATTTCATTGAGATTTGTTCCTTGAAAGCCCTTTCATACAGTATTAGTCCATTATAAGAATAATTGAAAGTTACGTTTCTGATTTATGTATTTCTAAAACTAATCAAACAAAAAGAATAGCTAGCAATATTCATAGTTTTTGTCTAACTTTCTGACATAGTATACCAAACAATCACATCCAAAGAATGATAACAGGGTGGTTATTTCCAACATGTGAAGTTGACATTTCCACAGTGAAGGAGAGTGACCTGTAAATAATCCAGGAGTATTATGACTACCATTTCTTAGGATCATTTTGTGTTTGATGCTTTTCTAGAAGGAGATGGATGCCTTGCTTTTTGTCCTAGGTATTGCCAGCAAAACTAATTCATACACAACATTGCTTCTTGTATATGGAATACTTATTTGTCTCTGTTTAGGAAAAAAAATTAAGGAGGAAGCAAAGTAGCACAGGAAGATGCCTTATACTAGGGATGGGCCAACCAAATCCTCAAATCCTCGAATCCTCGGCATGGATTTGAGATTCAGGAATCCAAATCCCTGTGCCAAAATAGCCAAACCGAATCTTTCAAATCCGCCACCCAAACAGTTTGTTGGAGAGTGGGACGCCTGAAAAACTGGGAGACAGGGAAACCTGAAAACCTGGGAGACCAGAAGCCTGAAAACTGGGGAGACCAGGATGCCTGAAAACTTGGGAGACTAGACACACGGGGAGATGGCAAGTAGGTGAATTTTTCCCTTGGAGTAATAATGGCCTTTGCTAACAATTTCACAAATTACATCTAGAGTAGTATTCTAAGATATTTAAATTGAACATTTCATATTTAAGTTCAGCACTTGACTGGAAGCTACAGGCTTGAGATTTCAAGGACAGCTGAAACATTTCTTTGCATAGCTCACTTGCAAAGCTCTTACAGACACAATTCTGGGGTTTCTGTGACAAGGTGTCACAGCCTTCTCTGCCAAAGTGTGCTGGTACATCTGCATCAAATCATCAAACCCCAGGATGCCAGAAGGAGTTATGCAAAGAAAAGCCAGTTTTGACTTGGATTATCTCTGTCCTGTAGTGGTCCTGTTTACAAAGGCAGGAAAATGTGGGATTAATCCATATTTTCCTGCCTGTGTACAAAGGGCCTTCATGACATTTTCAGTCTGGGGAGATCCTGAGGCAAAACTATGACCAATGTCCTGGCCAGATTTCTTCAGAGGAATGTTTGCCTTTGCCTAGGCTTTTGCTAAGGCTAAAAGAGAATGTCTTGCCCAAGATTATCCTTCTTTCCCTTGCTTTTCAAACCCTTTTTAAAAAAAGGGTTTGAAGGATTTGAGATTTGTGAGATTCGTGGATTCCCAGAACCTTCCAGGCATTAGGATCTGGATTTGGATTCAGGAAATTCTGGATTCGTCCCATCCCTACCTTATATTGAAACAGACTGATAGTCCATCTAGCCCTGTAATGCCAGCTTTGGTAGCATCTCAACTGGGTTTCAGGCAGAATGCTTAGCCTCTAAAAGCAGATGAGACCAAATGTATCTAGGGTGGTACAAGGACTCAGGGCCTATAATTTCAGAAGAACCACTTTGGACTGGATGGATAAAAACCTGCCTCCCATTCATGGAATGGCTCCTTCTCTTTATGGAAATCTTCCATCTCAATGGAACATTACTCAGTGGAAGAGTAAGTGAGGAGAGCTTTATCAGTGACTCTCTCTCTCTGTAATATCCGCTTGGGGCAGGGGGCAGCTGGGAGGCCCTCCCAAACAGTGAAAAATGTGGCTCTGGAGGCTGAAAGGCGAGAGAGTGATTGATGAAAACTGCCAATTTCTCCTTTCCTTTCCCCTAGGTAGAAATGTTGTAATAGTTCCATAATGCTATTACCACCATTATTGTTTTTCAAAAATCACTTATAAATTCCCATAATCTATTTGTATTAGAATACCTATATTTTATTCCTGAAACTGTTGATTGATGAAGCTGTAAAGTCATTCTATCCAATCCCACTGCCAAAAATGTGGATTCTGAATATTCCATATTTCCAATACACCTTTGGTTAATAAAGACTGCTTCCTACATGACTTTGCAACATAAAAGTACACTCCTTGGAATCATACTGATGCTGTAAACTGCAGGAGTATATGAAAAAGAAATATAAACATGCATTTCAAAGAGAAGTAGATGCATGATTATCAGAATTCAGGATGTATGATCTCAAGACAATTGCCTTGCTTGAGAAACATCTCTGAAAAATACACCCTAGATGTTAAAATTGCATTATTATTTTCACTAAGAGAGTTAGGCTGCAATCCTATATCCATTACTCTACCAATAAGTAGCATTAAACTCAAATGGACTTCTGAATAGGCATGTCTAAGTTTATTCTAAACTGTCATACATCTCTTTCTGCCAGAAGATGGGAAAAGCTTAGAATGAGGAAAACTAAAACCAAGCAATGTGGCAACCAAGCAATAAAGCAATGGTAGCTGTCTCTCCTAAGAGTACACCCATGTCTTTGTACAGGTAAGTAGGTGCGCTTTAAAAACAAACAAACTATGAATTATAGAAGCTATGCACATTTGTGTGTGAAATCAGTAGCACTTGCATTTTCTTCAGTGAAAGAACTGTTCATAATAGAATCAACTATCGTTTAGACTTCTCTTTGACTTTTTTTTTTAAAAAAAACAACTTAAAATTCTTGGTAGAGGAGTTTTAAATCCAAAGCCATATTATAAAAACATATGTACATAACAGAAAAGCAAACACACATTGAGAACAGAAATGGTATTCTCAGTTAATGCTGGCAGTTTATTCTCAGTTCATCCAGGTGTTCAAAATACCCTCAGGGTCTCATATACATATTAAAACTATGGCAAGCATTGCTGTATGGGGTACTTTTAACAACAGAATATCAGCTTCAACAATGAACTTGCTAGCTGTTGCCAAATTTTCTCACAATTAAATAGAAGCACTGCAGTGTCTGGTCACCAGTTGGCACACACAGTTGGCACCACAGATGGGCTTGGCTCTCAGATGCAGCTTCTGGAGAAAATAAAATCCGCAAAGAAGAATTCCCAGATGATAAAAGCTTAGCGCAGCTCCTACTGGCTTAGCTGGAAGGATGCTTCCTTTCTGGCATGGGCTGGAAAGCTGCCATCTGGAGAACACCTGAGTCCCCATTCTGAAGCATATCTTCGGTAATATGAGTAATGCAGAGTGGAGTCCAGCAGTCTGGCTGGAGATTCTGTTGTCTTAACATATTGGTTGTGTCACAGACATTGCAATTTCAGTTGGCGTTCTCCACCTGTCTGGCCTTATTTATGCACACAGGTGCTATAGTTCAGATGTAATAAAATTTATTTGTAGTGCTACAGGAAGACAGTGAAGTTTTGACTGTAGATATGGAATTCCATGTACCTTCCTTTGAAAATCTTAAGAGTAGGGGATATGGCCAAATCTATGAAATCGCACAACTCTACACGTAACTAAGATAGCAGTATTTGCAAGTTGTGGCATCTATGTTTTTCAAAGACACTGGTGTTACCCAGATACGCACTTGCTGTCTTTAATTCCAGTATTTTTTCTTTTTTTTGAATATTTAGAAGCAGTTATCTCTTTCATGCTTGGCTGAGGAAAATTTTAAAAAAATTAAAAGGCAAAGAGGGAAAGCAGGAATACTAATGGAAAGAATGTGGGGGAAATAAAATCTCAAAAGAGCACACAAATTACAGTTTATCTGGCCCAATATGTTTTGAAGTACACTTCTTCAGTAATACTTCAAATGTATCACTGTTCTTTAGTGTATTGTATAAGTGAATAAATTTACTGAGCCTGAAATAATTTTCATTCTCACTGTACAAATAAAACAAAAAAGAATGGATAAAAACTAAAATGATGCCTCTATCCTCCAGATCTTAAAACTATGGTATCTTACCTGCTGTGCTTTATACCTTATTGGATCCATAATGAATCATGACAACTGATAAAGTCACGATATTAGCTTTGAAGAGAGAAGCAAATGTGTAAATTCCTTTCCCTCATTTTTTGCAATATATAAGTCCAATTGTACTAACTATGGCCCTTTCCACATGTGGGGGGGGGGGGACGGGCGAAAATGCCCAAAAACGGAGCTTACCGGCAGCCGGGTAAGTCTGTTGCGATGCAGAGCAGCGCCAGCTCGCTGCTCCGCCGTCCTCCGGCGTCCCAAATGGCGGCTTCCGGTTGGTGGAGGCTCTCCACCAACCGGAGAAGCTCACCAGCTGGAAGCCCGCCCTCGGTAGATCTGCAGGCACGCATTTGTGCGCGCCTGCAAATCTGCGTCGGAGCCGGATGACGGAGCTGTTCAGGGCTGCGCGCTCCGTGCTTCTTAAAAACTTTGAAAAAGAGGTTTTTAAAAAACACGCAGCACGGCTAGTTCCGGCCGCTCCTGAGTGGATTCTGGTGTGGAACTACAAAAAGTAGTCCACGCCAGTCCACTCTAGAAGACCTCCGTCAGAGGTCACTCTGCACCATTACAGAAGCCCGGTGTGGAAATGGCCATAGTGAAGAATAGCTTAGCTCCTTATGTAGCATAATTGTTTCAAGTTACTTTCATGGTTAACAGTTTGTACATAATTCACCATTTTTTGTACCACAGGCCAGTGGCTTGTAGTATTAGGACTTCTTAAAAAAAAGACCAAAAAGTATTTATTTTGATACTTTTGGATAATAACAAAGCAAAGAGTTGCTTTAAAATGTGGCTACAGTAGCAAGTAATTATTTTGAGAAGTCTTGCAACGATAATTGCATCTTGTTATCAAAAAGTAGCATGTGCATGCCTTATTAACAAAGTAATGAGGTCCAGCCTGAGTCATTTTACCACCTGAATTGGGGCAGCACTTGCTCCTCTTCATCACCAAGTCAAAGTACACAACATTAAAAGCCTGTTAAGTTATTATTATAATATATTAAAGCAGACAATTGTAGCAGTGCCTTTCAATTCCTGGCAATGAAAATACAACAGGTCAGTAAATTGTTGTTCTTGTGTGCCTTCAAGCCATTTCTGAATTATGGTGACTTTAAGGTGACCCTTTCATGGCTTTGTCTTGGAACAATTTGTTCAGAGGGGGTTTGCCTTGGCCTTCCTGCAAGGCTGAGATAGTAGTAAGAGAAGGGAATGGAAACATCCTCCTGTATCCTTATCACCATCAATTGGTGTAGCTGCTGCCTGGTAATGTAGGTTTAATGGAGTAGGAGGACAGTGTTGGACCAGGAGATCATTCCTAGTTATGTATATGCAACTAATTAGGCAATGTAGGATATGAGCTTTTAGACTTTTGGAGTTTTCTTTAAATTTTTGCTTCATTCGTTCCTGTTTATTCTCTTCTTTGTTGCTTACTTTACTTTTACTGCTTATTTTATTGCTGTGTTTCTCTTCTGCGAAAAATGTCAGTAAATAGTGTCTGGCTGCTCTCTGATGATATCCCAAATCTGCTGCCATGGATGGCTCCCTCACTCCAGTAACAGCAGGATCAGTTCTTAAGGTAATAGAAACAAGGACATGTGAGGAAAAGGAGTGTGGAGTAAACAATTCTGCTAAAGCAATAAGAGTGTTCAAGGGCAAATTCAGTTATACTTATTCATCAGTGAAGAGGAAGGTCACTTCTATTGTCCTCCCTTCCAAAACAAAGCACAGTTGTTACTAACACAACCTACTGAAGATGTATATATGACAATGAGATAAGCAACCATTTTGTAAATATCCCATCAGGTTTTTTTTTTTTTTTTTTGGTATTCAAATGAAAAATGTTACAATGCATTAACATCTCTAGCATTTTATACTGCTGTGACAACAGGAAATTACATTTCCTGTTTTCATTTTGGTGAATTCATTGATTCTTCTTACAGAGATAGCAGAACGATAACAGCATATGAGAAGTAAAAGAAAAAAAAAAGTCAACCTTGTGGATCTCAAATTCTGAAGAATGTCCACCAGAAAACTGTTAGAATTCACAAAACTAGGATTAACTACAAATGGTGACCAAACAAATACAAATACAAATAGTGACCAGTAAAATCCTTTTTGTTGTGGTATCTCAAAATGACAACTGACTTAGCTTCTGGCCTTTAGAAATGTTAAAACGACATGCTAAGGACAGATGAAATAAAAATATAAGTACTACTATACTAAGGCCATCCAGAATTACATTTATCCTGCTTGGTTTCACTGGTGGAACTGAAGGAGGAAACTTCAGAACTGCTTCAGTACTTACATTAAACAAAATTCTTCATAATTCTGCTGGAAAGAATTTATAAAATGATTCATTATTTGCTGTAGAGAAGAACTGAGAGCACGCTTCTGGAAGGAGTCACCATTCTATAGATCCATAACCTAAATCAAATTGTTAGTCCCAGCTAGAGTAGACCTATTGAATCAATGGATGACTTACAATGGATGACTTGCATTCCTAATAATTAAATGTGTCTAGCACATTAGACAAGGCCTATTCATACCCTCCAACATTTCACAAATCAAAACTGAGATATATAAGACCAAGCAGCATCAAAGTGTAGTCAAGACAGAAAAAGTTATTAATGAAGAAGAACAGACAAGCTTGGAGAGACTTGCAAGAGTTTGCTTTTGCCTGTACCTACTGAGAAGGGCAATATTCCACACCTCCTTTGAACCAATTGGGTACAAACAACATTTGCACTTTAAATTCTGCAGCAATTAAAGTAAGCCAGAAAGGGGAAAATTAGGAGAAGAGAGAAACTGGGACATTTTAAAAGCAGCTGAAAACATGGAACAGAGGATTAACTAGGACCGTCTCCGCCAATTCAGCACAGTAGGAGTAGATGCTATTTTAATAGGCCTCAGGCATTTTATAAACTACACTAAGACCTCATCCAAGTCTTCAGATCAGTAACAACATTTTTTTGCTCGTGTTTTCTTTTTGATGAAGTAGAATCTAGTCCACAGAGGCTTATGTTATAATGTTTGTCTTGAACGTGGCACAGGACTTTTCTGTTTCAAGGTTGAAATTGTTAGCTGTAAAAGGATATAGACAAAATGGACAGTGTTTCCCATCTTTGTCCCTGATCTACTCTGCAGGGCTGTTAAGAGATTCAGTGCCTTGGACAGTTTAATTCACAGAGGGTATTGCCTGCTTACATGTCTAAGCTAAAGAAACTCCTTGTCTTTTTGTATTTGCTTAACTAAAGTCCTCCATTTTGAATTCTATCAACTTTAAAGTTGGTTCTGGTTGTTAATCCCTTGCCCTACTTAAAATTATGCTGACATTACTTGGCAAATGCCTAGGTTCTCAGCCTGGGTTCCCAATGTTCATTTAACAATATTTCTTACACCTCACTGTTGAGCAAAGGCACATGTGATACAGGGGTCATTGTTCATTGTTAACCAGAACTTAATGTATCATCAACCATGTATCAGAATTCTAGTCCTGGGAAAGCAAATATTCTTAATATTCATGTAAATGCGCTGTATGCTTTAAGAGATCATTGTTCCCCAACTTATGAAAAGCTCTCTTCAATAAAGTGTCTTTATTTTCCCTGTTCTTGTAAGATGTCATTTTGGCTGAATTCTTGCTGGTGGGGGGGGGGGGTCCTTTGGCCAAAGTTGGGAACCTTTGCAGGCTGGCTCAATTTCATCCAAAATCATGTGGACTACTCGGGGTGGTTCACGTGGACCTAATGTTTTGGGTTTGTCCCCACGTTTCTTTTTTTAATTTTAATTTTTTATTCAAGGGTGACAGTTTACTGTGAGTTCAAGTCCCACCACAGTCACCAGGATGACCATTTACTGTGGTTCAACTCCTACTTGCATTGCTGGAAATCCTAACAATTTTTTGAGTGTGGGAAGATGTGCTATTTCAGTAGGCGTAAGGCATTTTATAAACTAAGGCATTTTATACACCAAGACCTCATCCAAGTCTTCAGTTCAGTAACAACATTTTTCGCTGTTGTTTTCTTTTTGATGAAGTAGAGTGTAGTCCACAGAGATTTATGCTAGAATGTTTGTCCTGAAGATGGCACAAGACTCTTCTGTTTCAACCATTTCTTATGGTTGAAATCAACTATTTTTGATTTTAATATCCTTGTGCCCATGGAGCTGCCTCAGTTTTCTAACATTGCTTCACTTCTTCTGTTCAAGAATGTATTTCCCCATACAGTCCTCCCTCCACATTCACAAGTTTGACTTTCGCAAATTTGATTATCCATGAGGTACATGCTTGCCTTCCCCCCTCCACTCTTCCTCCTCCCATTCCCTTGCATTCCTCACCCCAGGTTTGTGAGGCTTATGTTTAAAATGGACGTTTTTCCCTTTTGGGTGAGCAAAGCCCTTCCCACTGCTAGAGGTGTGTCCTCTCTGCCATGTTGCTGCACTTTCTGCTATGCAATGGCTGCTATTGGTAAAGGGCTCTCTTTGCTCTTGCCCCTCCTTTCTCAAGATGGCTACCGGAAGTAGTAGAATCCCTAGAACTCTGCTTTTCTCTGTTTGAGGGGAGAGTACTGGTAAGCCTTTTGGTTTGTCTTTTTCCTTCCCCCTAGGGACACTGGGGCCAAAGGCAAAGGAATGGGAAGAGCGAAGTTCTGGAGGTGAAGGGCAGTGGGATCACGAGGGGGGGGGATTATCTGCAGTTCTTAAACTTTTGCAAGAGTTCTTCATCCTGAACCCTCGCAAATGTGGATGCATCACTGTACTTCATGACAAATTTCATTACTCCTCCAAAATCTATTTCAACTTTGAAATATTTCTTGATAAAACAAGCAAACTTAAGTGTCCACCAAAGCAATTCTAGGAAACCAAATCAAAATGCAAGCCAACCTCCTGGCAATAATCTGGTCATTTATTTACTTATTTATTTATTTTACAGTTATCCATTTGGAATTAATATAACTTCTTGATGGTGCTGTTTTTGCAGTGTTTTGCAGGTATGCTTTTTGTATCTCTTCTTCATCAAAACAATTAACATCTTAGGCCTTTAGAGATTATTTTCAACACATAAAACAATCATGGTACTATATCTGAGTAAAAAACTTCCCACTACCTACACAAATTGTCTTCTATTCAGATGATTTTTATGAATATTTAATCGCTAAAGATTAATTCAGTGGCATACGGAAGGCAGCAAAACAGTGAAGAGCTAACTTCAGTTTAAGCGCACATACAGCTAACTTGTGATTTTGTAAGAGCAATTTTAATTAAAACTACTGGAAAAATCACCCAGCTGAAAATATTAGGAGCTTTGGGATGGGCTTAGTATGGCTAATTAATTGTATATTTAATCAAAGAAGCCTTTGGCTGTAATTAATAATCTATTTTCCTCTGGTAATAAATATAGTAGTTCTGAGAAACAGAATATGTAATGTGTAGAATGCCAGATGCACAGATATTGGTTTTTAAAAGGATTACCCAACCTCAAGTTTTGGAATCAAGATTGTTTCACTGTTAAATAATTAACATTCTTTTGAGAAATTGGTTTTAAACATCCTGTTGGAAGAGTAGCTTATGAAACAGATTCTCTTCAATCCTTAGACTGTTATCAGGAGACATTGCCAGGGAAGCAACAAGCTGTTCATCTGTGGACTATCCTTAAGGAGAACCTAGGAAGTTAATAGTCTTATTATTTTGTTTCAAAGAAGCAGGATGAAATAGCTACTGCTTCTATTTAGGTAAAAGGCTTAATTTATGCCAACAAATTAAAAGTACTGAAATAATGATTGTAGATTCTTTTAAAAAAACCCACTTCCACTTAAAAGAAGAATTAAGAATCTTGCTAATTAACTTACAGAGCAATTCTGTTCACACCTATTCAGGAGCGAGGTCCATTGAGTTCCTAGGCAAGCATATCAGATTTCAAGTATAAGCTTCAAAATGCATGGAAATTGCTTAACTTGCATGCCATGTAAGTAGTACAAATGTTGGCTTATACAGTTGGCCACATCACTTTAACTAAACAATGGTGTAAACTACACTTTGGCCTCATTTAGATGTAACACTGAACAACAATGTATTTAGTAATACAAGAATTTTATTTAGTATTTACATAGGTAATTAATACATGAGTTGCATGAGAGGTAGCAAGCTGATACACTCTCCCCATTCTCTGGTGCCAACATGAAGAAGTTACCAGAAGCCATTCCTTCCATTTTAGTTTAACCACAATTGCCCATGTTATCCAAACTAGAAATTTTAATCCACTTTTGTCCCCTTGCATTACGAGAAAACATTTTCTAATGATATCAATAGCAGTTCTCACATTTGTTCCAATGATTTTTGTCCTAAGTGCGTACATTGTGGAAATTGCCCCAAGCTATGAAATCTGGTGTTTTGTGGCAGGGCCTTTTCAAAAGTTAGTATAATCAGATTGGTTATGTCCTTCTGACAGGCAGATAATCCCGTGCTTTTTGTGTGTTTCTCTTGTATCACAAAAGGAAAAGACGCCAGATTTTTCAGAGATTGTGTGCAAGTTGCAGAAATTTTAAAAGGAGGTGATCCCTGTCTTATTCTCATACTGGAGGAAGAAAATCTCATGGAATAGTGATTTTTTTTTTTTAAAGGCTTCTGTCTTGAGAATAAGTGATCTGGTAAGAATTCTTCACCTTGCTAACCCAAACAAACTGTGGCTAACCTTAATTACAGGAAGTGAAAACAATCTAACATTGAATTATTTCATGAAAGAAGTTCTCCCTTTCAACTAACAGTTAAGAGCAACAACCATTTATGGTTGAAATAAGATGTGAGAAATTAGCCAGAAATCTTATGATAATCAAGTGTTTGTTACAGAAATAGTTTAGTAAAATAAATACTTGTGGTGAATCTAAAATGGAAATGTGAATTTTTGAATTCGCTTAATGGCTGTGCTAGAGAAGGAGTTCAGGAATGGGAGAAAGAAAAAAAATGGAAAAGAGGATAAGAATTAAGATGAATAAGAAAAATGATTTTGAGCACTCCAACTTCACAAAAATGCATTCATGCAAATGAAATACAATTTTTAGGTATGCTATATAATGATTGCGAACAAAGGTCTCGTGTCACCCAGACAAAAGTTTGATGTTAGCATTACTTAGCTATTTTCATCCTTCCTCCCTACTGAAATATGACATGTGAAATTTATTCTCCATGCAAAGTTCATACTAAATAACAGGAATGGGGAAAAGTGCTCAAAAATATTTGAGAAATGGTTGAAAAGCTTTTTTTTTTCAGTCTAGAGAAACTCTGATCAGAAGACTCCTGATCTGATGAGAATCTTCACAGTTTAGGGCTAATTTTGCACAAAATTTGTATGTGGCTGTTTTGCACAGAAAAACAGCATTTTCTGTACAGGAAACAGCATGGTTAGTACTTAGTTGGGAGTCTGCCAATGAATACCAGGTGTGCTAGGCTATATTCCAGAGGAAGGAATTGACCAAAACTCCTCTGAGTATTCCTTGCCTAAGAAAACCCTATGAAATTCATGGGGTCACTATAAGTTGACAGGCAACTTGAAGGCATACATACTCACACACAGTTTAAATACTGTGAAATCTGGATGTAACTCAATAATGCCTCATTTCATACATAGATTGTGTCCACAGACCAGTGCTCCTGATTCATTATGCTTTGGGGATATGATTAACCTTATTCTGATTTTAGTTTATCTTTGTTTTTATTTTCTAGTTCAGCTATTCTGCTCCATATAACAAACAAGAAAGGTGTCATGGTCTTCAGTGGCTGAGTTTCCCAACTCATGAGCAGAGATAAGCCCAGGAGCTGTCTTGCCTTTGCTTTTTCTTCCTACAATTGTTTTTTCTTCCTATTTCCTTCTTTATATGACCCATCCATCCTGACTATGAAGCAGAACTCATAACCTAATTCACAGTGAAAAAGTTAGTTTTGGACTACAATGCTCAGAATTTCTTCAGTCAGTATCCGGAAACTCTGTAGCCCATAAAAAAGGAACTTCCCCAGGCTTGGCTAACTTCACATATGTAGCAGTACCATAGAAGCCAGTATGCAAAAGTTGGTTGGTTATGTCTTCTGCACATTCCTGACACAATTAAAAGTAGAAACTTACTTGCTATTCATCACTGAATGACAACATGATGATGACTACTAATTTCCTGCAAACTATTTTTAAATGCAAATTAATATCTATGCCATTATAGATATACTGAAAACTCCTGGCATTAAACACTTGAGAATTCTTGTTATCACAGCAGCACAGTATTTCATACAGTATAAAAAGGGCTGGGGTAGCTCCTGTCGTAGAGCAGCAAATGCAAGGGTCCAATGGCATAGAAAGTATCATCTCTTTCTGATATGAAAATAGTTCCCTGAAGTAGTAGTGAGTGACAAGGCAGCATTATCACCTTTATCACCTCAAAACACTTGCAAGAATTTCCTGATGGCAGGAAGGTGCTGAACTGCACTTTGTTTGACATTTTAAAACAGATGTTGGTTCAACACTGCCAGAGATACTTTAGTTGAGGGATGGGCAAATTTGGGTCACATTAGCCCCCAGGAGAACCTGGAGGGCTGCACCCACATGCATACACCACCAAAAATTTACAAAGATTGTCCTCAAAAGGGTGAGTGAGTTATTTTTATTTTATTTTATTTTGACCATGTTTTTTAGGTTTCTCTTGACCATTTTAAGTCCAGAAGAGGCTTTTTATAATTTTTTTTAATAACTGAAGTGACTGATTATCACTTCTGGTTTACATCTGATATTGTAAAAAAAAAAAAAAAATCCTCCCCTGGGGCTGAAATGACCTGGGATAGGGAATGTGGTGAAAATGACCCCCAAACTCCCTCGAGAGCCTCAACACAGGAGAATTTAGGGTAATAATCCATGATTTGTGTCTTTGCTGGAATCCAATGGAGCACTGTGGATGAGCCCCAAGAAATTATTTTATAGCCCTTTAAATTCAACCATGATGTTTGCAGGTAAGAGGCAGATACTGCTTTACTTCCCATCTCCTCCCCCGCCCCCCCACCACACACATATGCATTTCATTTCTTGAATGCCTGAAGCAGGTGTATGTTACTAAAACAAAGCTACAAGCATAAAATTGCTGAATTAATAGCTTTTCACAAAAAATGGTGCACATGTGTAAAAGCATAGGGACATAATGACAATACCAATATAGCACCAGCAGTACTCTATAAGAGACAAGTCCATTCTGATAAATTGCTTGTCAGTCACAATCATTCTGTAACAAATTACCATGATATATCTAGCATGTAATATTGGACTGACAACAGTTGCTTCTCAAAGACTTTTAAGAAGGCACATTTCAATGCAGAAGTTATTGAGATAACCTCTCATAGGGTCCAGATTTTATCTGTATCTCTATATTTCTTCCACATCCTTAATGATGTCAATAACCCGTACTGCACCTTACTTTATAACCATTCCCTACATTAGGTTTTTTATCCTCATAAACGTATTTTGAAACACATAACATGTCAAACAGTGTTATTTATGAATGACAAAAGCTACTTGTAATTGTAAAACAGGAGCTGAATCCATGTATAACAAAGTAATCCTAACATTATGCTGTTCCTTTAATGTTAATGTTTTGTTATTCCTATTTAATTTACTCCGAAGGATTCTTGTTGTAAAAAAAATATCTATTAGAACAACTGAAAGCAGGATTCTTGCTTTTGGAAATATGAGAAGAAAATGTCACCAAGGTTCTGCCCTAGCCAGGTTTTATTTCATACACATCCTAGAGTAACATTTAAAAAGAAGAACTAATAAACACTGAGAATCAGAAGAACAAACAAAACCACTTATTCCATCTGAAAGTGTGTATACATCACTTTCTAAGATATGTCATTTTAAAAGTATGTGGTAACCTTGCAAGGCAAGTAGCTCTACCAAAAAAAAAAACACCCTTCCCCTCCCCCCCCCCACACCATGGGAAATGAAAGGGAAAACTTCAAATACAGAATAATCATTTCTGTTCTTGAGAGCTGAACAAAGATTGTGACTTCTCTGAAAACTGTAGTAACAGACCACTGTTTTTCTATAGCAGCCTTAGATGTACTTACCAGGAAAGGAACAAAGAAATCAGAAGAATTTTGAAACTCCCAATTTTAGGATCAATTCTATTCACAGATAGACCAGATACAAAGAAGAGACATATGCCAGTTGTGTTCAAAGTATTTCAGAGATGGAAGAATTTTTACAAATCTCTCATATGTCACGTAGTCTTTTAGATGAGGTACAAAGGATTAACTTTTATGCTGTTATATTTGCACAACTATTTTGTAGAAAATAATAACAATTATGCTACAAGGAAATATAGATGATAGTATAACAACCTCACATTTCCAGAATAGCTCTTTCTCTCAGCCATCTGTTTAAAGTCATTGAAAGGGGGGGGGGGAGGGAAGCGGAGAAAAAGATCAATAGCACATGGCCATAACATCAAGGCGACAAGAGAGAGATAAGAAGAATGTATGACCAAGTGCAAGTGTATGCACATCATGCAGCTTTTAAATTAAACCACAATGAACTCTTTATTTTTGATTAGTTGCTTTGAGGGGATACATCAGAAACAAAGACTTATGCTTTAATAAGAAACTCATCCAATCTCCCTCCTTTTGTTAGATAAAAAGAACCAGCAGTTAGCAATATTATAATTTACAAATTCTCACTGTGCTGGCCTTTGACAAGTATCATTAATAGTCATTATGTGCCCTAGTTTCAGAAGTCAGATATACCCAAATTAGATCTTGGAAGTTTGAGGCTAAGCAATGTAATGGAGTCATTCTAATACTCTTTCTCTTTTGCCTACGTTGTCCAACAATTCCGTTTTGTTTTTGTACCTAAGTTCTCCAGAAGGAAAACATGTCTGGCTGCTGCAGCCTTCTGCTGCTTGTGTGCTTTCTAAGGATTTGTGATATTTCGAGTATTAGATCTTCTGGAGTCACCTGGCATGGCAGGCAATTCAAAGACATCTTATTTCCTTCCTCAGAGGCATGGATAACACATTAGACAGTCCTGTGCCTCTCTGTCTCTTTTCTTCCTGTCTCTTGAACTGTTTTGTTGTTCTCCGGAAACAACAAAAGATAAACAATAAATCAATGTGGGAAGCTCCACAGCTAACACTTATTTTAACAGATGCTTTGATTTTTCCAAAGGAAAAAAAAAAAAGACACCATAGCTTAAAATATATGGGGATGGATCCAGACTGAGCATCCTGAGGATGTTACTGACTTTGCCTAGTTCCCTACTCCTCTATTTGAATCAGAGGGGGAAAAAAATCCAGAAAAGGCTTCCCCAAACTGGAAGGCTCAGTATATTTTGGAGTATAGTTGTCATTATCCTGGACAATACCACCTGGGAATGATGGAAATTGTAGTTCAAAATACCTGGAGGAGACCAGTGTGGAAGAGGCTGCTCTAGCTGATCTCATCCTTCTCTAAAATAATCCTTGTATTACCCTGCCCTAACCAGTTGAAAGTAAAAACTTTGGCAATAACACTGAGATATCAGTATTTGGTTTCGTAGCCCATTTGGGAAAATGAGAAGACAGTTGATTAGCAGTCCAAAGGCCAAAAGCCAGAGTAGCAATCAGAAGAACCACAACCAATAGGGGTATGTGCAGAAGAGTAGTCTGGATTGAGGAACAAGGCTGAGTTTCTGTTTGATTATCCACTTCTTGAGAGACATCCAATGTTGTTTCCAGTAGCCATAAACCATTTGCTGCCTGCCTCATCTAAGGATGCTGACTGTTCATGCAAACAGCTAGGGCCACACCAACAGAGCTGCAGGTATGTCGAGCCTCTCCTCAAACTTTCCAGTCCTGCTAATATCTCTGAGGGACACCCAACCTTGGTTGACTGAGCATGTCCAGATATCAGTTCTCTGGAGACTATACAAACTCCTAACAAGTATTCCTAACATTCTCTTACCACCAAATTAATTTTTGCTTTTCTTAAAAAAGAAATGAAGAAAAAAAATAGCAGGAATATACAGGTTGTTGTGGGTTTTCCGGGGTTTGAGGCGGTGTTCTATTAGTATTTTCTCCAGACTTTTCGACTGCATCTGTGTCAATTATGAAAAGCTGGTGGCCACGTTTGTCCTCCGGGAGACCTTGGAGAGCTACATTCCAATGCACCCCAACATCACCATAGATTTTTAAGAAGTCCTCAAATCCCTCCAATGGCCTCTAGGAGATGCATGTGCTGTATTGGCAGCCTACCTAGGCCTTTTTTCGCATGGCGAAAGGGCCTCTGGAGTGTCACACGACTGCGAGGAGCGGTCCACACGATGCACTTGCAATCATGTGACACTCCAGGGGCTGGCAGGTGCCGATCGCACACCATTTCATTTTCGGCTTTGAGCCAAAAATGGTGTGTGATCGTGCATCACTCCGGGGCCCCACACGCACTTGCTGTACATGCGGAGCTCCGGAGCCGCAGTGCTCGCGCTTCCTACCCCAGCACAGCCTGGGAAAATCCCAGGCTGCACTGCAGAAGGAAGAGGAGGGGTTCTTGCGCTACCTGCTCGTGAGCAGGCAGCAGCTGCAGAGCTGAAGCAATGGGGATACAACAGCCTCTCACAAGAGGCTGCTTGCACAATCCCCACACCCCAGCTCCACAAAAAGGTGAGTTGCGGAAAGGGCCCAAGACTCCACAGCTGTGTAATCAGCAGTGACTAGCAAACAGCATTTGTTAAAGCAATCCAGAGCTACCAAGTCTGAATTTACCAAGAGTCCAGGGAGAGGGTGTCCATAAGCAGAATCTATAGTATAGTCCAAGGTCCGAAGAACATGAGCAGAGAAGGCAGGAGCCAGCAAGGCTGACACAACCAACATAATCAGTAGATTCCAGCAGCTTTCTGCTGTCCTGACCTCTGATTATATAGCCTCAGTCTCCTGGCCAGCTGTGACCTAATTAACAAGCTCTTCCTTTTCCACCTGCACTGGCTGCCAAAATTATTGTCCCTCTCATGTCTCTAGGCTGTGGCTGTTGGGAAGAGTCCTATCTGGGTCCTGGGGTGGGACATGACACCGTGGGAGCATTTTGCAATGTTTTTAGGCCCTGCTGGGCCATTTTAGGCCCTGGAGAGGCTTTGAAAGACTTCCGGTTTACTTCTAGAAAAGAACCTCTCCTGAGCCTAAAATGGCCAAAGGTGAAAATATAGCAAAAATGCCCCCAAGCCCCCTAAAGGGCACTTTGGAGCAGTTATTTGACCCCAGCAAGCCCTGGCAGCCACAAAAATTGCCCTGGGGTCCTCTTGCAGCCCATGGGCCACACTTTGCTCATCCTTGGTTTAAAGGCTCCTATTATAAGCAGGAATAATCAGGCAGAATACAATGGATTGCTTCTTATTCTCAATAGCCCAGGATTATCTGTAGTTCTTTGGTTTACTGGGATGTCCAAGCACAGCCAAGGAAGGATGCTGAGCAACTACTGTCAACAGCATTTGGTGAATTTGGCAAATATTATGGGTTGGGGAAATAAGTATCATAATGCAGATTTTGCAATTTATTTACAAAAAATCAAAATTCTTTGTTTGCAAGAAACACGGGTCCCGAAAACTAATTTACCATCTCTTCACAGATTTCAATCATTTTCTGTTCCAGATGTCAAAATACATACTAGAGACTACAGTAGTTATCTCAGTTGATTTGCAAGTCAATATTCAACCACTGGCTAGTTCTTTTCCACAGTGTATACAGGCCCTTCTCATTAAGATCATGATTCTGGTTCTCTTATTTGTATAAAGGTCTATATTCCACCTAGCTTATGAAATATGTAGATTGCAATAGCATTTGTAATGGTTTATCTGAAACCTTTGCCCTCCTGGACTGTCAATATCTCTCTGCAAGTCTTCTGCTGTGCAGAGAATACTGTCTCTCTCCCACCATAACTCAGTTTAAAGCCCTGCTGGTTAGGTTCATGAGACTCCAAGCAAAAATGTTCCTGCCAACTGTAGTGAGTTGCAGCCCATCACTTGCCAGAGGTCCATCTTCATGGTCCAACAAGCCAAACTGTTCCTAGCAGCACCATCGGCACAGCCAGTTGTCAACCAATATTTTCTCTCCCTTCCTGGGCCATATCCTTCAACCGGGAGAAGAGATGAAATGATGATCTGTGCATGAAGGTCCTTCAGCTTCCCACCCAGAGTCTTATAATCCCTTATAATCTCTTGAATGCTGTGCCTTGCAGTGTCATTGGTTCCCACATGGACCAAAAGGAAGGAGTAACAGTGGTAGACTTGACTAGTTTTGGTTACATGGATCATGGAACTTTGTCCCAGGAAGACAACACATCTCATGAGTCATCCTGTCAGGCCCCCAAACCACTGCTTCTGTTCCCCCTCAGCTGGGAGTCCCCTACCACTACACACCTCCTTTTGTCATGTGCTAGCCAAGGTTTACAGCTGTCTAATTATAGCCTGTTTTCAGTAGCCAACAAGCAAAGTTCATCTTAGCTTGCTAGTAAATTACTGGTCTTCATTTTGCAGTCTGAGTTCACAGTAAATCCAAAGAAACAGTCCGGTGGCAAAATCCATACACAAGGTGAAGGTCAAGGGTTCTAAGAGTACGAGCAAGAAATCCAAATGTAAGCTGGGACGCTTTCATCGATAGGAATGGTTGGCTGTGACAGCTTCCCCCCATTCTGGTCTCTCTTTACATAGGCTCAGGGTCTTCCACAGCTGTTGCACTGAGTCTTTATTATATAAATGCTCCAAGACTCCTGGGCTCTCCCTTTTCAGCCTACATTGGCTGCTGTTAAGTATTGTCCCTCTCATGTCTCTGTGTTGTGGCTGTTGGGAAAGGTCCTATCTGGGTCCTGGGTCGTTTTGGGATTGGCAGGGAGCAATCCTTATGCTGGGTCTTCCAAGGTCCCCTGAACATTCTCTGAGGACTGGCACTGTTGCTCTTGCTCCTGTCCCTTAACCTCACTGATAAGGCAGTGAGCTTCAAACAGATTCTGTAGCTCCAAACTAACAGAAAGATCCCTGGTCATCCTACTCCTGTGTGTCACACTCCTCAGAACATCTACCTCCTGCATTTGGAAACTGACCTCCTTCTCAGAGACATACCTGTGTCTTCCTCCTCCAGTACAGTCTGCTTTGTCCAAGAAAACCTTAAGCTCTCTAATATACTGAAGAGTGGATAGATGGGCCTCAAGTTGATGGACCTTTTCCTTCAACAGGGCAACCAATTTACACTTGCTACAGGTATAGCTACCCACATTATTCAGCAAGAACACAAACATACCACAGCTGTTGCAGGTAACTACAGCAGCTCTCTTAACATCCTTATTAAGTAGTCGTAAGTAGGCACTGAAATAGAACTCTGGGCCTCCCCAGCAAAATGCCCCCGTGAAATGCTTGTTGGCCTTGCTGCCTGTTAGCTGAGCTCCTGTCTGTTGAGCTCTAGGAATTGGGGCTGCAGTTATATAGTGAGCTCCCAACCATGTATCTGACTCACTTCTTCTGGGCAAGAGAACAATAGAACCCTAATGAGCAAACAAGCAAGCATGCCTTAGGTCATACAAACAATCAGCCTTAACACAACAGGCACATTCTAACCAAAACACAACAGAACAATAGACCCTTAACAAGCATAGAAGCAAGAAAGCTCTTCCAAGCTCACAGGAACACACAAACAAGCAGTCTTGACCCAACAAATTCTCTGGCGCTGAGGAGGTTTACACCACAGACACAAACTCAACTTGTGCTGTTTCTTCCACCAAGCCTATACAAAATGCCTGTTGGCCTTGCCTGTTTCCTAGTTTATGTTATAGAAGCTGCTAGAGTGGTTGCTTTGAGATCTGTTTGAGCAATCCTTAGATTTTACAACACTACAGAATCAGATCTGGTTGCTCCACTCCTGAAAATATTACCTGGTTGTCCCAGTCCTGAAAAATATTTCAGAGCAAAATCATTACCCACATTTTTATGGTGCTGCTGTCTGGGGATGGTATGACTCTCAGATGTCTAAACTGGAGGCCCTTCAGAATACATGTCTCAAGAAACTGTTAATACCTGGTACTACTATGGCTCTGGTTTGAACAGAGGTCAGTTTTCCTTCCATTAGATCTCACACTTTTTTAACTGCTGGAGAATTTTAAAATATTCCTTAGTCAGGGCTTTTTTTTCCCTCCAAGTCATATTTAGAACAGTTATCCAACTACAAAGTTTGGACTTCAAGATATCCACAAGTTGTTTCAGTCATATCCTACTCTGCTTGACAGTTTTTTGATCTTGAATTCAAAAGGGCAGCTTTGTGAATAATTTTGGCTACAGTGCTCAATTGGTTGAACAGGCTATTAATAACTCTAATTTCTTAACATGGTATAGACTCTACAAATTTAACCATCTACAGGCTATTTATTTGGCAAAGCTTATATTTCCAAAACTTAGGGAAGCTTTTAGAGCCCTTTGCTTATAAATCAATCCTACATCTATGTCAGTGGCAGATATTCTGATACCTCTTTGGCCCTCTGTCTGTGTATTTGTGGGGCCCAAGAAACAAAGGATTTCTTTCATCATTTGTTCTTTTGTTTATTATACTCTGAACCAAGAACCAAATTTTTGGGATCTTTTCTGTCCTACCTACAGTCTAAAACTGTTCCAGAAAAGCCTTTCTATCTTCTGTCTGATACTGACTCCCTAATAATTGTTGGCTGCTAAGCATGTGTTTTCTCTTTCAGACAACCTACTGTCAAAAACAAACAAGGGAACAAAATAGCACTGCATCAGCTGTGGTGACATTTGAATATATTCAAGAACAACAGTCATAGCAGAGTGGTAACTAAGAACTAGACCAGGATTGATCTTCAAGTTTAGATTGCACCCTCATCATGTCAACCCCTGTGTCACATTAGCTGTGACAGAGGACTTGTTTAACAGGCTATGGCCCAAGAAAACCCTGAGGCATGGTGAGGAACACTCTCTGATCTCTGCACTAGGCCCCATTTATAAAGTAATCCTTGGAAGAAATATATTGGGATGCACTGAAATTTGGGAGAATAAACAGAAATTTCTCTCCATTTTCCTCCCCTACCCCCTCCTCTTCCATATCCCACCTTTTCTCCCCAAAATGGCCTACAAATTAAACAATTACAATATAGCTAAAACATACAAAAGGTTAACATTAGGACCAAGTTGCCAGCTAGCAACTAAATAATAGGACTTTCTGTGTGCCCCATTAGTTTGAACAATAGTGCATTTTGTTAAGACCTCTTTCAATGGTTTGCCCAGCCTTAGAATGTCTTTCTCCCAGATAATTTTGCCCTGCCTCCTCCTTAGTGGTTTTCCATTGGGTTATTAAAAAGTATTTTTTATTTACTTAATATATTGATGTTTATATAAAAACTTATTTCCTACTCTTCTACTATTTACATACCACTGATTGCAAATTATAGCAGTGTCTATGGGAAGCCATTAAAAATGCTGTCTCTCTTATCTCCCCAATTGTGTCTGCACTATAGTTGGGACACAGAAAGGGGGCTCTCTGTCAGATCTTAGAGGTCTGATAGATTGACAGTCGTTAAGATCTTTTGGACCTCAGCCATTTAGAGCTTTAAAGATCATCACCAACACTTTGAATTATATCTTGAAACAACCTGGCAATCAACACAATCCTTGTATGAGAGGTATATGTGTCCCACTAAGTGAGTATTCACTAGCCTTGGAACAACTGCAGCTTGCTAGTGCCATGCAGAATGCACTGTAGTAATTCAATCTGGAAGCAAGTAAGATGTTTTCATTACATCCATATTTGATATTATCAGGAACAGACACCACTGATGTACCAGTATAAGCTGCACAAAGGCACAGCTAGCTACAACCACTACTAAAAGCATCTAGATGCAAAGTTGAATCACAGGCACCTGTAGATTATGGACCTGATTCTTCAAGGACTATGTCATCTGAAACAGACTGAATTCCTACTCGCAGATCAGTCTGCCTCATTACCAGGAGCACCTCTGTCTTGTCTCATTTAACTTTCAATTTATAAGCTCTCATCCAGCCTATTACTGTCTCTAGACACTAATTCAGAACATCAACAGTTTTCCTGGTAATAAATGAAAAGATGAAATAGAGCTGGTCTCATCTGCATTTTACTGAGAACACATTTCAAATTCTCAGCTAACCTCTCCTAGCACTTTCATGTAGATTTTAAATAACATGGGGAACAAAAATTGTCCCCAAGTAATATCATGCAACGTAGCCAGGAGGATGAACAACCACACCCCAAGACCACAATATGAAACTTAGCCTCAAGGCTTGGCACTTCCCAAGGCTAAGCCCATGAGATGACTCAGAAAGATATCATAGTGGACAGTACAAAATGCTACTGACAGGTATGGTAAAACTGACAGAGAGGTACTTACTCTGTATAGTTGCTCGTGTAGATCATCTACCAGAATAAAGCTAAAGCTATCTCAGAACTGAAACCAGGTTGAAATGAGTCTAGATAGCCCATTTTGTCAAAGAACCTTTGAAGCTGAGATACTACCACACACTCAAGCCCCCTGTCAGAGAATGGCAAGTTGCAGCCTTGTCATATATTATACATTTTGAGATACAGAGACAGCTTCTTTAGTAAGCTTTAATGACAAGCATTTTGTGAGTTGATATCACAGCTTCCAAAGATACATTTACCACTCTCTATACCTATTTGTCAACTACTGCAATGATTGCCTTAGTCAACCAAGAATGACCCAGATATTTGCATATGGTTGATCTTATGCTATTAAGTAACTTGCCATATCAACAAACCATATGTAAACTTAAACATATCCATTATATTAGGATAAATAAGTATCAAAGGTACAGTATTAGAATTAGGAATGAGAAGACTAATTGAAAATATTTGAAACATGTTTCTTGAATTGAAAAACCCTGGCCCTTTCCCCAGGATGGCAACATCTCAGCAAGAGGAATGAAACTGTGATGACGCTTCCACAGCATGTTGTCACGGTCCTTCCCTTCTCACATCCCCAGCTGGCATGATTGTGGGGTATATCACTGACAGAAAAACTCCATCAATGATCCCCAATCATGTGACTCTTCTGTCAGTGCCGGCCATGCAGAAGGGATGGAAGCACAATCACATGCTTCCTTCCCCACTGCAGCATAGGAAGAAGGCCGGCTGCAGTACGGAAGGAAGGGGCGTGTCCCTCACACTCTTCTGCAGGCAGCCGGTTGGGTGCAGAAGAGAGCAGTGGGGGCACACTCCCATCCTGGCTGAGGTGCAGCTGGTATTGTGATGGGATGAAACGCAAGAGCATCATCCTGTGAAAAGGGCCCGTGAAAGGAATAACCCTGGACTGAAGAGAATCTTCACAGTTCAGGATAGATTCTACATAAAATTTAAACGGAGCTGTTTCATGCAGAAAAGTGCATCTTTCCCCTTACAGGAAACAGAAAAAATTCCTGAGAAGAAAGGGCAATCTACTGCATAAAAATACTGCTTGTAAATTTTACACAGAACAAGTCTGGAACTGCAAACTCTTCAAAAACTTCCCAGTTCTCAAAGTCTACAATTTTTGAAGATTGACCAATTTTTGAAGACTTTCTCACAGTAAGAAGAAAATTGCTAAAATTAGTTTGTGAAGAAAATTAGTGAAAAATTACATCCCTAATTAGGTTCCCCTTTTATTCCACTCATTCCAAAGTTGGAATGAATGCAAATGAGTTAGCTTGTGACATTGCTTGAAAAAATGTCGTACTTGGCAGTGACAATATTCTCCTAACTTTTGTCAGTCCTTTATGTAATCAGCTTTTAAAAAATCGGTACAGCTCCATTGGACAACTCTGCATGGGTATAACGGTGATGAAACAATATAGTTTCTTTCCTGCCATCACAGCACAGACTTTAATATGAACTCTGAATATATTAACCTATCTCTGATTGGATTCATCTCTTACCACAACTGCAATCATTGCTTCTGCTGCTTCAAGATCCTGAACTCCGTGGAAAATTGGCACGCCTATTTTCATCACCGGAAAAAGGAAACTCAGACAAGTTGTGTCAACAAATGGACATTTTCCTGTTGAAGAGACTGACTTGGCCTTCAACAGAATCATTTCTACCTACATTTTTAGGGCTTTACTTGTCAGATAAACTGGAACTTAGGGAGAGCAATACCTGTCAATCTCCCCTTCTTCTGTAATAGCCAGTTTGCCTGCCTCCAGCATTCCACCTGTCATGAAAACTTGTTTTTCATGAGTTCATCGGAGCATCTACAGATGTTCAAACAAACTCAGTTTCTCCCAGCATCATTATTTCTAATGGCTTTTTAGCTTTTGCAGTCTATAGCTTCTCTTATCTGCATGCATGGGTATGCAAGAAGACCAAGCCCAAGGTCATTCCAGTTTTTCCTTATGAAAACTATTTGGTCATTAGAGGAGCTGTGAGGAGAATCACTTATAACTCTGCTAAATGGTTCAAAGCCTTTGGCCTCTGGATTGGCTACCTGACCCAACATGTCCGCTGGGGTAGAAGGGATAAAATACTCCCCTCCTCCAGTTCCTTGGCCTTTGCTTCACTTTTGCTAATATATTTATATATATCTACATTCATACTCTATGAGTGTGTGTGGTACTGCACTGGTCTTGGTATACAGTGTTGCATTCTGTACTTAGTTCTCTTCCTAGTGTCTGAAAATCTTGCCTATAGTGTCAGCATATATAGGCAAGTAATTTCTTTGCTATGTTTGGCTGTTGTAAGGTATTCCTCAAAGAAGATTCTTATTGGCAAATAGTTTTTCTTCCCCTGCTCCACTTTGTAAAATAAAACCATCTCTTTACTTTGCTGTCAGAGGCATTAAATCCATTAAATCCAATCCTGGCCATTTGATGACATGCTACTGTTTCTGATTTGATATCTATAGCTCTAGACCAGTAGTTGCAAGCTGGCCTTTGGTACTTAAGACTTTTCACATGTCCAGTGAAGTCTGGAGTGGTGGTAATCCCTCTGTGTGTGTGTGTGTGTGTGTGTGTGTGTGTGTATTGGCTCTCAGGGCAGAAGATTTAGGTTGCTGCACAGCATCTAAGAAATCTGGCACCAGTCTGGATTTGCACTTTTATGAAACCTCCTTCTGCTCTTATAATAACTGCACTGTATTCCAAATTTTAATCTTCGAGTCCATGAGTGGTTACATTCTACTGAATTGTTCTTAAAATGGAGATCACTCTCTATCTAAATTTCATGTAAGGCTTTTAAAAAAAAAGTCCAATAGTTCACAAAAAAAAAAAAAAACTGCTCAAGGTTAATATCATCACAATTTTTAAAAAATCAAAATATTTCAAAGGGCCAGTTAGAAGACATGTATTTTCATGCCCTTTCTAAAAGCAGTGAGAGAGGAAACTGTTAAGAATTCATTTCAATAAACGCAAACAATATGGCAGGCAGATCTCTTCCACCTGCCCATCAGTTGGGCCTCCACTGGTATTCACAAAATGACTTTGTCTGAGAATCCCAGCCCCTACATAGGTTCATAGGAAAACTAGCAATCTCTGAGATAACGATTCCCCAAATATTTAGGACTTTAAAGGTTAAAGCCATAACTTTAAATGGGGTCCAGAAAGTATTTGTTCTTCTTTGTTTTGTACTTCATGATCACTTTATAATGATCCTAACTTGTTTTTATTATTTGCCTGGATATCTACTGAGAAAAGATGGTATATCTTAAACATTCCCCCTCCACATACGCGTGCGCGCGCGCACACACACACACACACACACTTGTAAAAGACCCATAAGTTTCCATCTGGTGTTTGCTTCCTGTCTTGAGCATGGCACTCAGCATTATCAACTGGACACTATCTAGTTCCACAGTTTGGAAAGTCAGGCACTGCTGGTCTGCTGAGCAAAGGAAATGAGCCAGAATCACAGTTGGCTCTTGCACTGGGAGGTGCCCAGAATAAACAGGTTGGACTTCAGCCACACACGCACATCCTTTCCAACTGCAGCAGCCAACAAGCTGGGCAAAAAGCTTGTACTTGGTAGAACTGGGCAAAATGTGTGGCTCTGTTCCAATCTTCTTGTTGGTCACCATCTGTGATTCCACCCCCCCGCCCCGGAATTATACATCATGATAGTTGTTATTTTTTTCCCGAGCCAAAAGGGAGACCATGGCTATACACTAGTATTCCTTAACAGAGACACTACCATCCAACCAGCATACTTTCCCTGATATCTATAATGATCAGACTAAGCAGGCTAGTCCAGACTATTCACTCCAAGTTTCAGCCTGGTTGATTTTTCTCTTAAGAGCATTCAACATAATGTTCCACTGCACTTGCCATCATAGCTCAGGCAACACAAGAACTTGGGCTAGATGCTGTAAATACAACTTATAATATATTTTGGTTTACTTTTCCCCTGTTTAATATTGAGGGCCGGAGAATGTGGTGCCAATAGCAGCTATGTGACTTGGCTGGGATCATGTGGGAATGTTTATATAAACTGGCACCTCCAGAAACATGAGAGACCAATGGCAGATATGAAGCTAAATGTAGAGTCACTATTTCAGACTTCCAGCATCTCCGTGTGGTAGTAACTGGGCAGTGGAAGCTGGTGTCTCCCATCATACTGGAGGTTTGAATTTATTTTGGATTTTAGCCTGAAGCTCAATGGAACTATCCAAGGTCCTGAATTCTATCCCCAAAATTGGTTTAGTATCTTAGATAGCACTTTTAAAGCTCAAATTAAAACCCAGAACAGATTTACTGCCACACCAATATGGGAGCTACCAGCAGCCACTACAAACAAGTCACAAAACTGGACCCGTGTACTTTGAAAGGCTATTGGACACAGCCATGAGCTATGTGAACTGGCAATGAACATACAACTAGCTGGGGATTTTAAAAGCCTATGTTGAAGCTCATTTTGGATTTCTCATTTCACACTTTAACAGCTTAAAACGGAGGTCCAAATTTTCTTCATTATTGGAGGGAAACCCAGAATTGTTCACAATTTGAATGCAAGCACATTCTATATGTGAGTCCAGAGTGTACATAGCAGCTGTATATTGAGTTTGTAGCTCAAGTATTGACTTAACAATGTAAAAGCAATTTACAGAATTCCCAAATGCAAACGATTATTGGCCAATCACAACTTGTTGCAGACTAGGCCCCCTCTTCTATTATTAAAACAAGGTGAAGTTGTTACTCTTGTTGTTTATGCTGATACATTTGATTGGTGCATTAATTGTGGCAATTGAAATAGGTACATCCAGTCCCTCACCCTCTCTTTACTTTCAGGATGTTTCTGCCCTCTCTTTTTTCCATTCTTCCTCCTGATTCCTCTTTTTAATGTTTTCACTTAAACAACAAAACAAAACAAAAAACTCTCTTTAGAGCTTTACTAATGAAGCATCCAGCTCCTATGCACATAAAGATCACTCTCTCTTCCCCTCATCCCCACAAGTTTATTTCATCTTAGGTTGAAGCTGCAAGACTGAAAAGAAAAATAAAGCAGAACATGTTGGAAACTTTCTTAGCTTTTTCTTAGGCACACTAGTGTGTGCATGTAGGTTAGCTTTTCCAAGCACAGAAGTCTACTGCTTATGAGCTAAGACTATAGCTTTTACTTTAAAAAACTCTCCGAAATTAAAATACAAAACTGTTAAACTGTTATGGTGCTATACCTTGGAGGAAGAATACACCCCCCCCCCACAACACAGTCTTCCATTCCTTGTGTGACCTGAGGCACTGGAGTAGGCAGTCTAGGGAGGAAGTGCAAAGGCGGACACATTCCAAGAAGACAGACACAATAATAACACCATCATGGTTTACCAATGTTGCACTGTAATTCTACAGATTTTTTTTCTAAAAAAAGGTAAGGAAGCTCTGGGGGAAGAAAGGACATCATGCAAGGATTGCAGCATAATGGGAAACACATGGGGAGGGCTGTGAGGGAGTCAGGCACACCCACATTTAATATCAGAACTCAGATCACAAGGAAGCCCCCACCAACAACCCAAAATTTGACGCTTTTCTATTAAAGCTTTTTTTTTAAAAGGAGAAAATTTGGATGGGAAAGTAATAATGAACATCATAAGAAGCAACATTAAAATATGCAATATAAATAAGTACAAATTAATAGTCTGGATTAGTCCATGCCAAGGATGAACATTTAGATAACATAATATAGGAGTAAACAGAACCAAAGTAATTGCTCATTTCTTTTTACTTCAAACCACAAAGACAGTAAGAGTTTTTTCCTACATGTCTGTTTAAGGGTGAACTCATTAAAATTAGTCACTTTATAGCACCAATTAGATATAATTTTCAGTTTGCAAACACCAGATTTGTCTAAAATCTACAGGGTTCACAGTTTTTAAGTTTCTGCAGAAACATGATGCTGGTTGCTTAGAAACTATCTGCCTTAGGTGTTTGCACATTATTTATTTATTTTCAAGAACATTTCACAGAGACTGTGTTCCTCACAGTAATTTAAATTTAATTATCAAGCACACTTCCAAAATTCAAGAAAAAACCCTGAAAATAATACATATGTTTTATTTTGTTTTATTTTTTTAAATGTCCTGGCACCTCATATCCTACACCTAAGAAACTAGAAATCTAGACTTGCCAAGAAGGGTGTTTTTATTCAGTTAATCTAAATCGACTTCACCTCTGTTGCAGTAAGTCTTACCCTAATTTCCCAGAGCAATACAAATTCAAGGTCAATCTTCTTGGGAAATTGTTTAGGAGGCTTCCCACATTTTAGTACGATGAACCCTACAATCAAGTTTTTAGAGGGTAACTACTTCATACAACTCTGGTTAGCTTTACACGTAAATGTAAAACATGTAAAATATGACGTCTTGCAGCCTTGGGATATCCCTGAGCAATACTAGACCTTCACTGTGCACATTTATGATCTCTAGCAGGAAACAAGCTTTAAACAAGACATGTAGGAAAAACAAAATGTTTTCTGTTATTCTATTTGAATAATATAAGTTTTCTGGTATACTGAGAGATGAATAACCATATCAATACTTGCTTCATCAGACCCATCAGTCAAAAGAAACCAAGTGCTAGTATATCATGAAAGTCTCTGTAGTGTATCTGATGCATTGAAGGGTCAGCAAAAACCCACCTGTATCTGAAACTTTTAGACATACACAGATAGGCTTGGGCATATCAGAGGTCTTTCAGCATTCCTGGACAGAATCATGTTTAAGTTGCAATGTACATAAAATTATCCAGAGGGTTAATGGATCAGAATTTTTGACCACTCTGGAAAATACTACAGAATGAAATTTGAGTGAAAACATTGAGGATAAAGAAGAGACAGGAGTTGCTCAGTCTGCATAAGTAACTTGTGAAATTTAGTCCTAATATGCTGATGCCTTGAAAGAGAAATCAAATTCAAGAAACACTGATCTATCAATAGCTAATAGTAATGACAGTAAACAGTCTCCCATTTCAGAGACATTATACATTCTGAATACAAATTTCTGGGGAGAAGGCTGCTGCTTTAACAGCCTGCTGGTGGGTTTACTAGCTTTGCTGGCCTCTTTGCTAGCCACTGATGCTGCCAACAGGATGGTAGTCACTCCCATGATTTGATTCAGAAGGGCTCCTATGTTCTGCAGAGTCCACATACTTTAAGCTGCAATCAAGACATCTACAGTCACACACATAAAGTGCCAGGCATCTTATACACCAGTAGAAAGTTCAGAAATTGAGGAAATAATAAGAAACATTTTTCATTGCTGCAGCATAAAAGTGCTCAGGAAGATATGAAATTGAATCTAGCACTCTGTATCTGTAATATATTTGTCAAAGGGCAGATATGATTGTGGCAATCCTTACAAAATAAGGTTTCTTCAGATAGTGCTGCTTTTGCTGTATACAGTTGGCCCTCCACATTTGCTAGGGTTAGGGGTGTAGGACCCCCACAAAAGTGGAAAAATAACAAGTATCAAAATATGTGTGTGCATCTGTGGGAAAGGAGCCAAGGCACTGTAGGGAGACCAGGCACCTAAGGTCCAAATCAGGTCAGGGAAAGGAGAGGGAAGGGGGTTAGGTTGGCATAGTGGGCCTATACTTCCCCTCTCTCACCCATCTCCTTCCCACCTCCTGGGCTGCAAGCTGTCCTTAGCAGGCCAGGCAGCATCTTTTGGAGAAAGGCAACCAAGGTGGGTTTTTAAAAGGCTGCACAGCCTGATCAGACCCACTGAGAAGGAAGGTTTCTCTAGAAAAGAAGTGTCTGAGATGGGGACGCAGGGGTGGAAGAAACTTGCAAATAATCAAATCCATGAAAGTCAAATCCATAAATATAGAGGGCCGACTGTACTTTACATAGGAAGTGCTTCACAAATGATCCAACTTTGACTTCACAATTCCTATAAAGTTAAATTAAATGTCATCTTGCTACTGTTGCTTGGAACAATTCCACTTGTGTTGGATGAGAATGCAAAGAATGGCCTTGAAGGGACTCTTGACTTTTCTCTACATTAGCTGGTTAAATCCTTGCCAAGAAAATAGCTCCTTGTTTTAGGAAGATTGTTAATGCTTATCACCACTAATGCTGAAGGGGATATAGATAAAGATCAAAATAATGATTTACTGGTCAATCCTTTTTTTTCAGCATGGTGATCAAGTGGGTAGTTACTTATCCATTCATAGATGAGACTGATGATTTTCTGGATTTTTCAAATTGTACTTGAGGTCATGGTGAGAGACCACACTGGTAGCTCTGATGGATTACTTGACATCCTGAAACTGACACAGGGAATACGGCACTTCTGATACTGACTGGAAGCCAATTTTTCATTATGTATTGACAGGGCAAGATAAAAAAAATGGCATTATAATAAGCATAAAATCTGACTTTCTGCCATATGATACCCCAAGTGGCTTGCAATGCAGCATAAAATACCAGAGTGTAATAAATATGACTCCATTAAAACAACCAACCATCTGACACAAAATCCAGTAATATGAAATACGACACCATTTTCTGAAAGAATTTCTGGTTTACATATACACATAGATGGGTTTTCTCATTCGTGGATCTGCTTTCAGTCTAAAAATTGTTGATCTTTTCTGATTTCACCAGTATATACTGCAAATGCTAACCTAAGTCCAATTGCTAGTCCCAGACAGAAGAGATCAACTGAATAAAATGCTGATTGGTAAGCCAGTACTTATGAAAATGCCATTGCTTCAATGGGTCCATTGTAGTTGGAACTAGCAATAGGATTTAAGCCATTAGTCACTAATTATCATTTATTAGAAGTGGAAATGGAAAGCTGTAATACAGAGACACTGAGTTCGATTCTATACAACTTGTATCCTTATGTCAACTGAAATGCAAGCATTTCCTTACTTTCAATGAGATTTTATGAGTTCAGATCAATGCATTAGATTCAAGCTTAAGTTGTCCAAGAGACAGAAAGCAGTATATCAGCTTACCATGACTGATATTGATATTGAACTGCATATCAAGTTACATTATGTATTTGACATATTGTGTCAACATCCTGTTTCCACAACTTCATGTCAATATGAAATTATAGTTCTTGCCCTGTGTCTGATTGACTGATGTTAAGGTAGCCTGTGTTGCACAAAAGCGACAAAATAGAATTCTTCCAGGTTTATTCATATAGCGGTATAAATCACAAAAACACCCAACTCTTTCAAAACTATTGCTATATAGTTTCCAGCTTTGGAATTCTGATTCTTGAATTTCAGTATTTGCTGCCAACCAGTATTTGTTGGCCCACCTACAGGCAAACTTTTCATGTGAACATTTTTATTTGGGAAGCAAAGCAGAACACTCATACATACCTGTGCACACATACAAAGCACTATTTGTTATACCTAACTGAACCAGTATGGAATTATTGACTCTTTGGCCATTTCCACACTAGCCTGTTATAGTGCTATTATTCCACTTTCAACATCCTGTGGAATTCTGGGGTTTGCAGTTTAGGAGGGGCCTTTGAGGCCTTCGAGGCCCTCCCTAAACTGCAAACCCCAGGATTCATATGATGTTGAAAGTGGAATAATAGCACTATAACAGGCTAGTGTGGAAATGGCCTTTGTTACATACAGATGCTGGGAGCACAAAGAACATTCTTAAGTAATTCCTACTCAGACCAAATAAGTTTACAGTGCCCATAAGCAGGGGTGGGAATACATGGCCCTCCACATGTTGCTGAACTACAACTCAATCAGCCCTAGCCATTAGGAATGATGTGGCTGCAGTTCTGCAATAGGTGGTGGGCCACATATCCCCCATCACTGCAATGCAGGCTGATAAAAGTCCATCTGTATGGTAATTTTGTGGGATATATATGAGGTTCAATGTGTTAAAAAGTTCCCCATGCTCTATTCTTCTGTTTGTTTTCTCATAGTGTCATACCCAATCATGGGAAAGTTTATTTTTCTATGGATCTCTTTCAGTCCTAATGAATTCAGACCCTGGGATCAAGAACCACATTAGAAGGTCATGGCTGAAATCTAACTGATTCATTCAAGGTGAGATAGTTTGGGAATAAAAATAGATACATATAGCCAAAGAAAAAACTGATTCGTAAGAAACTTACCATAGCACCAGAAGAGTAAATCAAACAAAAATTTCTTACCTGAAATATATAACAGAAAATGTTTTTTAAAATTTTCACGTACTTGTCTTTTGCTGATTATTTGAAAAAATCAGTTAACTTTGAAAGTTCATTGCACTAATGCACCACTGAAAAAAGCCTATTATTTTGATTGTACAACTGTAATTTTGTTGTTGTTGTTGTTGCAAAGCCTTTATACATTGTTGGTGGTGTGTGCCTTCAAGTCATTTCTGACTTATGGTGACGGCAAGGCAAATTTATCATGGAATTTTCTGAGGTTAAGAGTATGTGACACATTCAAGGTCACCCAGTGAGATGGCCAAACAGGGAATCAAACCCTGATCTCCAGGGTTGTATTCCAACGCTCAAAGCATTTCATCACATCGACTCTCCTTTATACATTAACCACTACTGAAAATAAAAATGTCATTAAAATGGTGATTTCTTGTGTCATTCTGTGTTACTAGTGCCTAAACCATGAATAAAGTGAACAAATTTGTTATCTGCAGAAGCTGTTGACATGGTCACTTTCTAATTTCTTTTCATTCATTCTTTTTTTCAGAGACATGTGCCAAAATTTCTTGTAGAGAATTTCACCTCCAATCTTGCTGAAGACCTGTCCACTAATAAGCATAATGAAACATGCTTTATGTGAAAGCCTGTTCATTTATTTTCATTCCTGTGAGTGCCTTCAGAGACCAGTGTTGCAATCACAGCTACTTACTATTTAATTCCCAGCCAAATTTATGGCCAAATTGAAAAATGGATGCAGATTGCCTGATGCAGGATGCTTTTGTCTGAAGTGTCCTCGTGGAATCATTATACATGCATTAATCTTTAATCTTCAATTAAACAATCAGTTCCGTGTAAAAGATAACAGAAAATTGATCTACGAATGTGGACTAGACAATATATTTTAATGTGTGTGTAGGGTGGCAAAAAGCTGGTGGAAGCTGGGATGAAGAAATTGATAATTAGAGCAGAATTCATCATTAGGCTTAGGGTCAAGAAAAGGTTATGCAGGGAACCAAATCTTTATGAGCGACATTTTCAGGTTTATCTCTTTTCTCCCATGGTTGGGGTGCACGTGATAGCGAAGGAAGGGGGGAAGAGCAGAGAACACAATGGATCAAGGCAAGTTTTATCTGAGAAATCTGGCTTGGCAGAAAATGCAATCTGTTTTGAATCTGATTTTTTCCAATTAAGCACCCAGCTTCCAGCATCAGCAGATGCTTAATTGGTGGTTGAGGCTGCCAAGCAGACACCAGCACTACAATCATTAACAGGTAGTTTGAAGCCATTAAGGTGCTCACACTTGTCAATTTCTTTCTGATCCACCATCACGGCAAACCACCTTCCTCTGGAAGCCAGCCTACATTGCAAAGCTGCATACAGCTGAAGGTTCTGCCTCAGTTCCAAGACTTCCAAATTTTTAAATTAGGACCTAAGCTTCCAGGTGTAGTGGGCACATAAACAGGCCTTCTTCCCTGATCTAAGTGTTATATCAGCATAGTTCCAAATGGCAACATTGATAGGAAATGAGAAGGGTCTCTGCCAGTGAGATCAGAGAAAAATTATACAATTAAATCTTGATGATAAAGAAGCTACAAACATCTGTTGCTCACTCAAATCTTCATACAGCTCCAACATGGGGATCATGTCACAGAGTTATCATAAATACAACATAGTATTACTAACATGAAAAGGAGAGGAGTCTTATCAGTGTATGTACTGGATAGAATCGTTCATTTTACATATGTATCAAACAGACCTGATAACTCAGCTGCTATAGCAGGAAGGAATTTGATGTGTCAAAATAAAAACTGGCAATTGGTGTATGACTTCCTTTGGAAGCAGTTTCTAATGGAACAGGATATTTGAACACTAAATAGTTTGGCTAAATTAGCAGAATCTTACTCACACATTTCTTTTGTGTGTCAATGATAGCATGAATTAGTAGAGTCAAAACCTAGATGCAAACCAGTCAGAAAGGCTTATCTTAGTAGGCAGCTTTTTAACTCTAACATTACTAGGGATGAATAGGGATCTAGGATTGTTGTAGATAATATTTTTACTTTAATAACATGCTCTGGCTATGCAATCAGCTGTGGCATACAAGCATCCTCCACATCTGCAACATAGCTGTAGAACACCATGATCCTTGCTATGTTCTGACAAGAATGAGAGAAGAACATAAGACCATTTCCACACAAGACTGTTGTAGCACTATGATTCCACTTTCAACATCCTATGGAATCCCGGGGTTTGCAGTTTTGGGAGGGGCTGGCAGGCCCCTCCTGAAACTGCAAACCCCAGGATTCCATAGGATATTGAAAGTGGAATCACAGCGCTATAACAGTCTCGTGTGGAAATGGCCATAGTCTGCTATTATTCTGTCCTACTAAGGATATCCTGATAATCACAGCAAAAAAAACACAGCAAAAAAATTTGCCATCTAGAAGCAATAGAAGCTAGACGTAATGAAGGTTACTAATCATCACAATATATACCAACCATATCTCAAGCTTGCATATGTATTGTCTGAATGTATATGCCAACTATTTAACAATGCTTTAGCTTACCCTTTCAATTTTTTTTCCTAAACAATCCTGATATTTTTGACTGACTATGCTTCTGAGGCTTCTGTTTCTTTTTTTTCAGTCTGAGGCTTCTGTTTCTTTGAATTCTCTTTTTTCTTTTGTTTTTTTCTTACTTCCTAGTCTTGCTATTTGAAAAAAAAAGTTGCTAAAATAAGAATACGAAAGCTGGAAACAATGTGGAACAGATGGACATAGCAGTACAGACACTGTGCTTTAATATCTTTTTTCATAATAATCTGAAAATTGTTATTCGTTTTTGAAAGCATTTGCTGGATGCAGCACTCTGACATCAAGGTATAAACTATATACTTAGTTTTCCTATAGCTATTCACTATTCTGTCATTTAATACTGCAAAGAATCCACTGCCAGACAAATTACTGCCTACAAAATCAGCAACCTAGATAAGCATGCACTAATTAAGGACATGGAAGTAAAAGTCACATATTGATTACAATCACTGAAGCTCTGGAAACAGATTTAAATATATATTGTTGGCCATGTAGCACAATACTTTCTTTACATCTTAGATTATGGAATAGAAACAGATTTTTTGTGTGCCCTCTACTTTAAAAAGGTGATATAAATTAGGATATAGATACAGAATGGAAAATATCCAACAATAAGGGCAGTGAAGAAGATAAAGGGTCTGGAAACCAAGCCCTGTGAGAATGATTGAGGAAACTGGGTATGTTTTATCTGGACAAACGAAGACTGAGAAATAATATGGTAGCCATCTTAAAATATCTGTTATTGAGGGGGTGGAGTTGTTGGACGAGAGTCCAAAAGACGTATGGGTCAAGGCTTGTGACTTTTCAAACTTGGATATTTAGTTATAAAGATCCAAGGACACGAATCTTTAGTTATAAACTAAAGATATATCTAGTTATAAACTTTAGATATAGCTTTAGTTATAAAGATCCAAGGCACTATGTAATGTAGTACAAATTTGGTTACGTCCAGATCTTTTATCTTTATATCTAAGATATCATCTTAGTATTAGAGAGAATCAGGAAATCTAAAAATTACTATAACTCTGGAGATATTAGGCATGGGCTTTGCTACGTTAATTATTAGGTCTTTCTGGTATGATGTGGGTTTTGTCAGATGGCAAAGTTAAAGATAACTTGTTAATAAGATTCTCAGTAAGGTGATTTTTCTCAAATATAAGAAACAACATGAATAAGGGAACACCAGTATGAACTATCGGCAAGCGATGATACTATTAACTTTTATTGAGATTTTTGTTCATATTATTGTAAGGGAAAAAATGACTATGGATAGTGGATTCGATCTAACAATGTTTAATGAGAGTTGTACTTAGAATTAGGAAAAGATTTGAGGATTTAAGGGAAAAAAATCTTTTCTGTCTTCTATGTTTACTCAGATATGAAAAATCAAAGTGTACAAGGATCTATAAGAATGTGGTAATACTGAGAAAGGCAGTTATGCCCTATACACTAAATTTAAGATTTTGAATTAGATCTGTAATTTTGTATTTCTTTTGTAGATGGTGTAGTTCATAATATAATTAACCTGATTAGCAATGAACCTATATTGCTTTTACATTATTGACTCTTTAGTCTAAACTTTTAACATTAAACATTAATAACTAACAATATATAATACTTTTAAAAGTGTTACTATTATTTTACTAAAAGCTGTATGCTCCAGGGGTGGGAACCTCCTTTTTATTTTGTGTTAGATAGTATTGTTTTGTTTAATGGTTTAGTTTAGTTATTGTCTTTTTTATTGTTCCATTTTGTGTATGCATAATTTGGACTTTTTTTTCTTTTTGGACTTGTTATTTTGTAGAGATGTATTTTAGGTTTTATGTTGTTTTATTCTAATAAAAATTATTAAGCCAAAAAAAAAAAAAAAACCTGAAGCACCGTCACATGGCAGATGTCAGTGTGTTTTTTTCTCTTCCAGAGCGTAGGACAAAAACTGATGGATTCAAACTATAAGAAAGGGAATTCCAATTAAATATTGATTGCTTTTTATTGCTATTTTATTGCTTATTCCGTATTGTTTCAATACTGTTTCAATTTGAACTGAACACTGAAAATTAAACATTAGGATGAACTTCCCAATGGTAGGAACTATTTAACAGTGGAATAATGGAATATACTACCTTCCCTTACTATAAATTTGTTTAGAGGCTGGATGACCATATGGCAGGGATGTTTCCACTGTGGCAGAGAAAGGAACTAAGTGACCCTCAGGCATCTCTTTCAGCTCTACAGTTCTCTGATTCCTGATCAAGATCAAAACTTCCATTATACAAACTCTATAACCAGCTGCAACAGAGAGATTCCTCCTCCAAATATAGAGGAGTTAGACTAATGTGCCACAATATTCCTTAAATATTTTCTACAATATTCCTCAAGAATGTTCATTCATCCTCCAGTACTAATCTCTTTAGAGAGAGAATTCTTTGATTGAAGGGCAAATAGACAATCAATGACATTGACATAAGACTGTAATAACTCAACACATTTTGCCAGCATGTCTATCTAACCCGGCAGCAGCATTTTGGACCAACTGACATTTCCAAACAGTGTCAAAGGAAAGCCCTATCCATGGGATCCTCATTCATGGATTCAACCAATTACAGCTCAAAAAATATTCCCAAAAAAACAAAAAAACAAAAACAAAAACAAAAAGCAGACCTTGATTTTACCATGCGCCGAGCACTATGCTTACGTCTAGGCATACCCTGTTGTAGCATCTCACCATTTCACAGTTCCTCAGACTGTTTCTGGCACTTCTGTTCACGATTTTTTATAAGAGGCACTATTGTATTACAATGGGACTTCAGTATCCACAGTTTCTGTTATCTACACGGGATCCTAGAGCCAAACCCCAGTGAATACTGTAGTCCACTATAGTGTAGCCTAGACCATGATTTGATTATTACTTACTTTCTTAAAGGTTTTAATAGCTCTATAGGCTTATAGTTATAAACCCTGACCTTCTCCAGACCTTTAGCTGTTCATAATCTGGATCAATTCTGGCTCTGTGAAGATTTCAGCTTTTCCAGCCCTGCATACACACTCCATTTTCCCCATCATCCTCCAGTGATCATGTTTCCTTCTTCACAGAGAGAAAGAGAGAGAAGAAAAGGGGAGAATGAATAAATGAGCTAGGTGATACTGAATTTGCTCCCTTTTTATTCTCTTTTCTTTCCCTGCAGCTACTGCTTCCATACCACTATGTTCTTCACTCATGCACACTTTTTTTGTGACCTATAGAATCCACCATATGTGGATAAGTACCCTAATTTAGTATTGTTTCACCCTTCCATGGTAAACAAGAAAATGAAAAACAAAACTCTCTTTGGGCCTTTTCGCACCATACTTTTCGCACCATAGTGCTATTATTCCACTTTCAACATCCTTTGGAATTCTGGAGTTTGTAGTTTAGTGAGGCCAAAGAGCTCTCTGGCTGAGAATTCTAATGACCCTGCCCTAAACTGCAAACCCCAGGATTCCATAGGATGTTGAAGGTGGAATAACAGCACTATAACAGTGTGCCTTTATGCACTCAAAATTGAAAACTTCAAAAATCATTATATCATTGTGAGGACTATTAAAAATGCAGCGCTGAATGAAATGTTTGCATCTTTTTTTAAAAAATGAGGCTATTCTTCTGTGTTTATGTGTGTTCTTTCGGCTACACAAAGGAAAAGGTCCTAATTCCATACAGTAACGTTTTGCACAAAATGTAGAATACATAACAGAAAAAAGAAGTCACCTATCTCAATCTCACACGATTGGTGAGATCTCTCACGGGGTTAGAAAATCCGCAACAGGCTCATCTCAAGAAGTCAAAACCTTACACAGCAGTTTAAGCAGTAACAATACTTTAGAAAATTGTTTCTATTTCTAATTTAAATTTCAGTCAGCATTTCTACTGACTGAAAATATTTTGTTAAAGTAAAGTATGTTTTACATGTTGAACCTATAAAGTTAGACATAAGAACTATTGCATCTGCAAAGTATTGTCCACTGGAATGATCAGGAGTCTTCTATGCTCTGGCTCACATGGAGAAAATGCTGACCATTCAATAGCTTGCTATGAAGAATTTGCACAACACTTTGCAGAAAAAATCTTTATAAACTCTGCTGACTAGAATGCTCTAGCTGATACAGAAGTAGCCAATGTAACTCTGGATTCTGCTTTTCTGTGATATTGGATACATTTCAATTTGTGCAACCTGAGGATGTGGACAGGTTCCTTGAAGATTTGAGAGCTACCACAAAAATAGTAGACCCACATAGATGGCCTACGTGGGTAAGTGGAGCAGTGGTTGCTTCACTGTGCAAAGGCAGGTTTCCAAGATTGTTTATGTTATGGCCCCATGCACCCCTAGGTTTGATATGGTTTAACTGGAGAAATATTATTTAATTGGCAACTACATTGATTGGCATTGGTATAGAATGGAACATCAGGTGACTGGAAGGTCAAGCAAGACAAAGGAAAATTACTGACTGAACATGCATGATTGCAGGGCAGTTTAGCCAATGCCCCCTCTTGGCATAGCCGAAGTCATTGTCAGGCAGATTACAAGCAACTCCAGAGGTAATAGGCTTAAGCTGAACATCTCTGGGCATGAAATGGTCAAGGGAAGTTCCCACCAAAACAATGATTGCTTCAACTCTGCTCCCTCACACCTGGACATTTCCCTGCATTCCTCAAACCTCTCCACAATACAGAGCTATTACAACAGCCATTACCTCTTTGTCACCTAAACACTAAGACCATTAACTCTGTCTGGACCCCACTAAACATATTGCAACTCCCATTGTCCACTCGGTCAGGAGAGTCATTCATACCCATACCCTTAGGTTAGATTTTGTGTATAAGAACTCTCTGATTTGAGCTGTTCAGTGCAGTAGTTTTCTTGCTGGTTGCCACACTGTCACTCTGATTCTTGAATGACTACTACGCTTAGGTGCCCATCTAAGCCACATTGCTGCTTTTTTCACTGCTCTCCAGATTTGTAATTACCAACCATTCCCTGAAAACTTCTCTATCCAAAACTTTCCTCCCTTTATCCTTCGGTTAACTCTTGTGTGAGCGTGTGAGTGTTTGGATATTTTGTGTGCATGCGTGAATCTCTCAATAAAACATATATTTAGTTTACATTTTGGAACCTGTGGTTGGTTCTTTCCTGCAAGATCCTGTAAACATCGATGGAGTGTTCTTGTTAGATTAGCTCCCCTCTCAGAGGCCTCCTATGTTGAGCTAATTAATTCCCCATTGTCATGTGGAGATACTGGCATCATGGGTGGATCCTTGAGTCACCCACATTTTGAGGTAACATCTAAAAGAAAGTGTGGTTATCACTGTAAAAAAATCTTCCCTGGACCAACCATACTGAAAAATTAGTAGCCAGCATCCAATATCTTTTTCTAGGGCAAGATACTGGTACATGTAGTGCCCTCTCAGTTCCAGGGGGTTCCTGAATGAGATGGATTATCTTACTCTATTTCAATCTGACTTCATGCTTGGTTATCAGATTCCCCCTTCCGTGCTTCATTCGGCTGCCTGAGTCAATGGTTGCTCCTCCTGATGGATCTCCTTTCCAGCCTGTCATAGCTAGGGCAAAGCACTCTCTCCTTTAACCTTTGAAGCAATGCTTATCCTTTGATAGTCCAAGTTTCAAAGATATGGCTGAAACCATTTATCTTCAGTTTTCTTCTGCTGGTCAGAGAGATTATTTCACTCCTTCCAGTTGGTATTTCTTTCTTTCTGACATTTCATGTCAGAAATCAAATGTGTTCCCATCATATGGTTATCATATCTCTCAACAAAATTCAGATATGACTTATCAAAAGTTAAGGTGCAAGTAAAATAGACCACCAAATAAACTTCAAGCATGATTCTGTGTTGCAAACACCAGGTGATTTACACAGCTATTAAAATGCACAATTGAATAAATAAGGACAGCACATACTGTAGTTATCATAATATGGAAAAATAATCCAGTTGTTTCTTTAAAACTCCCATTTGTATAATTCTGGGGTATATAACTATCATTATACCAAAGCAGTTATGTTAAACTGATGATGTCATTTCAAAATAGAAAAATGATGGAATTTGAATTTGAGGCTACTAGCTTAAAGCCATAGTTTACTTCAGAAAATCAAGCTGTTCTTGTTACAAGAGTGATACATGTTTAGTCATGACACTCAATACTAATTTAAGTTATTTAAATCTGCTTTAGGCAAAGCAATTAACACTTTAAAGTGAAGCTGCCTGAATGCCTCAGTACTCCAATGAAAAGAAAGATAAAACCTTGACAAGGCCAGAGAATTTGTAATGAGTAAATCTTATCACAAAGTTCGCACATGATAGAATTGTTTCTAGCAGACCTTGTGGCTTCCAATTTATAAAGAAAAATTAGTCTTTCAGGTCTTCAGAAAAACAAGTGATCAATAAGACACTGACTTTTTAAAGGATCTTAGAAAAAGAACAAGATTGCTGCATGAAGAAGCTACTGTTTGTTAGCAGAAACTCTGGATAATACATACATTGTATGCTATATCAGAATATGAATGGATTCTAATGGAGTTAAAACCAATTACTACAAAACTACTTTTAAAAAGTAGTTAGTTACAGTTCTAAGGTCCCACAAATAGTTATCACTAGCATTATAATGTTAAAAGTAAGATTATTTTCACATTTCTCAGTCAGAAGTAACTACAATTCATATTTTAGACATTACCAAAATCTGCATGGTACCAGCTACTCATCTTTTACAAAAGGTATAGTTTAGTAGCCCAAGACAATATTCAAAATAAATATACATTCAGCATAGAATTAAATATACACAATTAATAAGTACATGGCATAACAGTATGTCCCAAATCACTTTTGGATTTTTTTTCTATCCTTCATACTATACTCAAAAATAAGTCATTGCACAGAAAAAGACATTAATCAACTGCAGCAAAAACAGTCTTATAGCACTTAAAAGCTAAGGTGTTTATTATGGCATAAGGTTTTGCACACATAGATTCAAGTTTTTTCCCCCCCAACTATGCCCCCGCCCCCGGAACTTTTTATTGTATGTGGTCAATATGTGAAAAGGCCAAAAAAAACAAAAACAAAAAATGAAACAAAAACAAAGCCTGGAAGCAAATACATGTTATGGCACATAATATTTTGAGAGTTGATGTTTTAATTAAAACCTAACTGTATCTGTTGGAACTAGAAGAAAATTGACTGGAGAAGAAATATGGAAAGATATTAAGATACATGGTCACAGCAGCAAGACTATTATATGCACAGAAATGGAAGAATACAGAAATTCCAGTGAAAGAAGACTGGTTGATAACATTGCTGGACTTAGCCGAAATGGACAAATTAATTATATTGTTAAGAGAAAAATTGGTGACTTTCACCAAGGACTGGAAAACATTAGCAAGCTTTCTGCAAGAAAAAAAAAATTATTTTAACATTGCAGTTGGATTTGATAATTAGTCTTTTTGGAAAAAGTAGCAGTGGAAGCATTAGAATGATTTTTATGGTTATGAAGAAGTTATAACTTTATAGAATCAACAATAATCTAGGTTAGGGAAACAGGAAACTACCCTTGTTATCTTAGTGTTTATGTTAGTTTTTCGCCTTAGTGTTAAAGTTTAGGGTTAGTTTTTAGCTTTAGTTTTTAGCTTTTAGTATTTAGTAGTTACAATATGTTTATATTCCATTTTATTTCTTTTTTCTGTGTGTGTAGTTCAATGGTTTCTTTGTTTTGTTCTGCGTGTATGCATTGTATACTCTTAATAAAGTATATGTATTTAAAAAGGGGAAAGAAAATGACTATGTGAACATAATCACATTGTCCAAAATTAACTTGCACTGTTTTTTCTTGGCCATATACAGCAGAACAAATATTGATGCAATACCTTTGACTGCTGGTGTAATACATATCCTTAAGCACTTTGTCTCCTTTAAAATCTGAATTCTAGAGTCAAATGTAAGTCACTGTGATTGCTGCTTCACATCCATAAATCACAGTCCTATCCCTAAGCCTATCAACGAGAGTGAAGCTGCTGGTCAAGTCACTACTTGTGTTAGTTATGCTTCCATATGAATCTCTAAAGTCTGGGTGGTATTTCAGCAAGAGCATGAGTGAGAAAAGTTTTCCAATCAAACTAAACAGATTAAAAGAACCAACTTCCATTTATCATACACTACTGAAAGATAAAAACTGTCTGCAATTTCTAACCCTATGCTCCTAGAAAAAGAGGGCTATAACCTATTTTCCTTTTCATTGTCAGGGCTATACTAAACTCTTAAGGGAAATTCAGACACAAAAACTGAGCGAGAGTATAACCCATCAATTCAGCCATGAATAGAACTTCACATACCTACTTAGTGCAATATGCCAATACACCTGAGAGCTGCACTAGAAACCCAACCCAGTTCTTACATATAGCACGTTTGGATCCAAAGAACAGCAAGTGATATTCTATAGATATATTAGTTAAACTGTTGCACCTTGAAATGCCTTGAACATTCTCTCTTAGTATGTGAAATAATGTGGAACGCTATTGCATGGACAAGAAACTGGCTGAAATCAATTCTCTTTCCCTTCTTTTGGAGAGCAACTGTTTTCCACTTACATACAATACCATCTGGATTCCACACTAAAGACTGCATTTCCTAAAGATCCACTCCTGCAAAGGAATGGAGGAGAGGAACCTTTGGATGTAGGTAGTATGATGTCACTTCTTTTGAAGGTTGTAAACTTCAACAAAACTTCAACAAGCTTATTAATGAAATCAATTGTGTTTTTGATCTTATCTTAGTAGGATCTCATTTCACTAATTATTATTGATACATTCCAAAGACAGAAGTCTTTAAATCAATAGCTTTTCACAACTCGGTATGTACAGTTCCACAATTCAAATGCACAATACTAATGAGAAAAGGAAACATTGCCACTGGTTGCATTCCTGTGGTCTTTGGGACAGCATAATGGGGCCAGGGGGTAGGCTGGATCTTCTCCTTTGAAAGAAGAGACACTTCTCCATTCTTAGAGGAGGAACTCTGGCCATCAGTTTATTCTAAGCTTTTTCCATAATACACAAGAAACCAGAGGACTGGTACCAGGGAGATGCTTTACTCTGATACATCCAGGACCACACACTACTTTGCTTGGCTGTGCATGATATGTTTATCATAACCCTAAGCCCACCCACCCCAAACATGGAGGAAATGGGTCTTTTCTGTCTGTAGTGCATATAGGGAGTTTATTGCATCATTTTAGTCAATACCATGTATTCAGTGTTGAATCTGATAGTTACCCCTATATGGCAATAGCCAGAAAAGCCTGCATTTATTCCTCTTTCAGAGTATAAGGCTGCAGTATGGCTATCTTATGCATGGCTATGCAAAATAATATGCAATAGTACATCAAAGGGAAAAACGTACCATCCAATTAGTACCCAGTTCTTGCACAAAATCCCCTGTCCTGTGAGTTCTTCCTATTTTTTTTTCAAATTGCAAAAAAACCAGGAGAGAAAAGAAATTGTGAAAGTGGAAAGGAAAAACAGAATGAATCAAGAAATTAAGAGACCGACAGGAAACACGGTAGGACAGAAAAATACGAAGAGAAAGAAAGAAAAAAAAATCTCTTTCATTAAGACGGTCAAACACAGAGACTCCCCATATAAGACAGAAGTTGAGATCCTACTCTCCAAATTATAAATTTTGAATGGCATTCTAGGAGTAGTAAGAGACTGCCTCAGCAAGACTCACTAATACATTTGCACTGCTTCTGAAACAGAAGTGTGATCCAAACCCATCCAAAACACAGGATTTTCCAGGTGTCGGTGAAGCCTGCCGCTGTGGTACAAAAGGACTGCTGGATGCAGCTGAAAATGCCTGTAGCAACACAGCTGGATCCAAAACAGCCAGGCATATCTTCATGTATGTGCCATCCTTGGTCACAGATGCAGCACCAGGTTGTTCATCCTGATAATATACTACTAATACAGGCTTCCCCTGTCTATCAGATGGGTTAGGGACTGGAGCACTGTCAGAAAGTGAAAATGGTTGAAAAGCAGAACCCATCTACTGTACGGAACATGAAGGAATTACAGAGGCTCAACTGGGACCAATCATGTGTGTGCGCTGCTTGTAAGGTCTCTCCCCTGGCTTGGCACCATTTCCCCCCAAAAAACTGATTGAAGCCTGCTGTTTCAATGCTTGCAATACAGGCAAGTTCCATTAATTCAACCAGGGGATCGACTCTTTCTGTAGGCAAGGACTGATGAAAGAGCAGACATTGAATTAATGGAACTTGTCCTTCATTTGGAATAATTGAAAGAGTGACTCATCAGATAACAGAGCTCTAAAAGGCAGGGAGTTCCTGTACAAGATTATGAAGACTGAAAGGTCTTTTTCTATTTCTTCCTTTTTTTCTCATCTCTTTGCAAAGGGAAACTTGTTCTTGATTAAAGACCATATTGCCAAGTGCAAAACAACAATAACAACAAACCACACTTTTCTCATACTGCACACTTTGCGCAATAAAAAAATAAAACATGCCACATGATGAAAGCTACACATTAGAATACTTCTAACTGCTCACTGACCATGAACCAGAGGTGGAAACTTCTGCCCTCCCGCTTGTCTCTCTGATGTTAGAAGAAACAAAAAGGGAACCAATAGACAGTTATGTCATATAGAACACACACTGCTAGAATCTTAGTTAGACCACTAAGGCCATGCACACAACTAAAGTACTCCTCCAAGATACCTATGCGAGCCCTGTTTAAAGAACTCCAGAGAAGGATACTTGAAGACACACAACAACAAGATTTATGTTCACCCTAGATATTCACCCTAGGCATATTTTTTGCCTATTTGTCAAGTATGCTCCTCTTTCAAGTGTTTTTTTTTTAAACAAGAGCTCAAGACATCTAGAATGAATCAAAGCTAGCAGGTCCATAGTTGAGAAAAGATGAAGAAGGCTGCACAACTGCTACTGTGCTCAGATTGTGCAGGGCAAATCAAGTCAAGATAGCAGTTTTCTTTCACCTCTGTGCAGCATTCAGGTAGACCAGGAGCAGAGGGTGTTCGTCAGCAAAAATACAAATGACATAATATATAATGTGGTATCTTAAGGAGACCAGCTTCTTTATATGAATACATGGGAGCTTTTTCTATACAAACAAATAATGGTAATTACTACTTAGCTCACAATAGTTAGGATTAAACAATCTTGTCATTCCGTTTGAGTAAGAGTTTGGTATAACTTAGAAAGCTCTATACTTGTGCATTAACTTATTTAGTTTGATAAAAAGAGGGATTATATTTCTACAAATTCACTTGGAGCTGTAATACATGCATGATAGTCTACAAGGTTAGCTAACATGGTACTAAGCTTGCATGGCTTTAATAGAGGACTTGTCAAACTTGCAATCTGCAAAGGTTATGGCTACCAATGCCTCCTACTCATGATGGCTGTTCATTACCATATTATCTTCATGAAGACTATATATTACCTATTTGTGGTGGCTGGCATTCCATATTGCTGCTATGAATTCATAACCAAGAGATGGAGATACTTAACTTCTCTATATTCAGTAACATTTTTTAAATGTTCCTCCCAACCTGCCTTAAGAGGCAGCAGATACATTGAGCAAAAAAAGCCTGTTCAGCTGGTGATCAGGGCATCAGGAGGATGGCATTTCCAGCTCCCTTCTACCAGAAGTCAGGATAAAACAATCTGAGGCAGGACCCAATCACAATTCGCTGTAGCAGCCTGGCTCATTGGCAGAATGGGATTGGAAATATGATCCTCCTTGAGCTCCAACCACCAGGCAGCTGCTAGCTGTTAAGGTGGGTTTGATGGGCTGGGTCAGGAGACGTTAGGTAGTTGTGCATTCACAACTAAGCAGGCAATGCAGGATATTGGTGGATGTATGTTGTGTTAGGTATGTATCCATGTGTAATGTTGGTAGTTGTCATCAAGTCAGATTCAAGTTATTGCAATTCTATGAAGCAGAGACCTACAACGCACCCTGTCATTAACAGATCTGCTAGAGTGCCGTGAACTCAGGGCTGTGGGTTTCCTGACTGAATCTATCCACCTGTAACACGGTCTTTCTCTTTTCCCACTTGCTTCCACTTTACCAAGCATTATCATCTCTCCTAATGAATGACATCATCTTATGAAATAGCCAAAGTAAGATAGTTCAGTTTGTTCATTTTTGCTTCTGTACGTATGTATTGGGGTAGATAGTACTGGGGTATCCAGATGTTGATTGACTGGAGTTTCCAGCATTCCTCACCATTGTTTGTGTTGGATAGGGCAGTGGAACCTGCCGTCCAACATCTGAAGGGCTTCATGATCCTTACCCAAGTATGTGATTGTGTGTATACATGTGCATACAAGCACAAATGTTTGCTTGGAATACCAGCTGCGAGTGAACAAAGTCAGGAGGACACTACTGTGCCCATGTCCTCCTGCAGATTTTGTAGCATCATCCAGGCTAGTCACTGGAGGAACTGAATGCTGGATTAGACGTGCCTATGGTATGATCTAACATGTTTCTTTTTATGTTCTTAATGTGCCTGGATGTAAGACATGCACATCAGAAGAGAAGCTCAGAATACAATTTGTAAGATAGTAGCAACTTCCCTGGGTGTCACTAGTTCTTTTAATATGTGGTTAAAAATAACTTAGCCAATTTTCATTATTTTTGTGCCTTTATAAATTGTCTATTTTATTGTCTACTTAAGAGAACAACAAAGTCCTACAGGTAAAAAACTAATACCTTGAGAAAGAAATGGCTGTAGTTGTAAGAACTAGCTTCCTGTAGCAGTGCTTTGCTAGCTTTCCTGGGGCTGCTTATTTGTTGAAAAACCCTTGCCTACCTGCTAAAAGTAGGGCAAAGGGGGGAAAATGAAAGACTTGTAAATGAAATACAATTGCTCCTTACTTTTTTGTCCCTTTCACTTTCAGAATAACAGACTGTGAATTCACACATCTATCATATGCACAGAGAATCAAAATTCAGTTTTCTGTGTGGCTGTTTGCATTGTGAAAATAAACGATATAGATGATGGTTCTGATGGTAGTTCACAACTTTGTTGAAGTGGCAGTTCACAGATATCTGTGGGTCAGGAGTTTTTATATCCCTGGTGTGTAGTAGATTGAAAACTGAGGTATACCCCAGCTGTGTAATCTCTCTGTGACATTAAAAGTGGTGGAATTGTATTCACGGTATAACCTTTCACAGGTTAGTGTGGTACAAATGCAGCACAGTATCAAACTCACTTGCAGATAAGCACTGCAATAGAACTCAAAAGGATAAAAATGCTAATTGTCTCATGATTTAAAAATGAGCATCCAAGAGTAGTGTATACTGCGATAGCTGTCCCCTTGTGTTTCTTGGCTAGAAAACAGTCTCCGATTTTCTTAGAACTATTTTTTGCCCATATATGCATGAAGGGCACTGCACAGATACAAACAAATTAAAAACAGTACATTTTATTCATGGTAGTCAGCTTTGTTGTGGATTTCAGTTATTTTATTTTCCAAAATGAAGAACACTGGTTCATAAAATTAGTGATATTTCACTTAGGAAAAAAACAGACAGCAAGGTTATTTCTCATGTGTATGTTTTTTTTAAATCACTGGATATGTTAGAAATGTCAAAATAAATAAAATCCTGGATAGTTTTCTATTATTGTTAGATGTTATTGAAATTGTATTTCTAATACTTGTAGTTAATATGACATTCTGCAATTGGGAGCAAAGCTATTTTGCACTGCAATGCAAATGAATGCATTCATCATAAAAGCTTTGTTGGTTGTTCTTTGTGTTCCTTATCATTCCTTTCCAAAACCCCACTGCTTCTGCAGCAAGCACAGAGGTGTGTCAACAGCAGTCTCAGTCACTGTAAAAGGCATCCTTATCAGAAAGAGCAGGGTGCAGTGGGAATGACCTGCCAAGTCACTGAATCTGTTCTCGTCTTCCTAACCCCTTTGTGCAAAGCATGGTTCTTTGTCCTCTGCCTTTTGACACAGTACAGGTTGCAAAGATGCTCTCATATATCTAGAAGTACACTTCAACATATGGAAGATTCTGAGAAGTTTGTAACTGTTATTTATATGTCTTTCTATAACACAGGGAGAGGAAGACAGAGATCACTATGACTCAACTTTTAAAAGACCAGAATTTAAAAGATATAATACATACCACAAGAATTACGATCTGACTGAAAATATGCTAAGGATTTTTGGCTGGAGCCATGATGTGATTGACAAGCAGAGAAACATATTCTGTCATACAGACTATGATCCTGTGAGTGCAGAGCCAGCAGGAGCATATCCAAACTACAACAATATGTTGATACTGCTGTTTTATTCAATATACCATTACCGTGAGACCAAATTTGTAGTTTGCTTGGTAAGATACTCAGAACTGATTCTCCAACAGAGAATTCTAAATACTTCAATAAAACACAGTCCCAGGATTCTGTGGTATGGATGCATAGCAGTTAAAGTGGTTTCAAACTGTTATACTTATGAGATATAGATACAAGCCAAGGTGGGTGTGAGTCCCACATGTATTTGTTGTTATAACTACAGCAAGAGGTGTACTATGCAAGTGGCCTGTACTATCTTCAGTGGTTCTTAGAAAAGCAAGAGAGCTGCATCCATGCAGCACTGATGGGAAATAAGCTGTTATGGGATGTGTGGAAGTACATCTCTTGTCTTTGGATTGCCTAGTTCTGATATTTGGGATGGCACTGGATAGTGGCAAAGAGGTGTGTGCCAACTACTCTACACACAGCTCTCTACTGGCTTATGATTATGGCTTATGATCTAATCTTCCACAGATTTCTGAAGTTCAGTATATCATCTCGTACCTTGGTATTCTCAGTGGGGCTGAATCCATCTAACATTTTTCCTCTGTCATTTTCACTAACTACAAAGAGGCTTTTTTTCCCAAGAGAAAAAGGTAACATATATACAACAGGTATGGAAATTACACTAAACAAAGATAGATAAGCAGGAAATCTAAATAATTATCAATTCTATCTACTACAACATGAATTTTATGTTTCTTTTAAAATGTAACAGAAATTATATTTAATTGTAGCCAAAAGACTTTCACCGTGTGATACAAGCAGATGCATGGGACAGTTTAATTAACAATTCAGGCACATTAGTGTGAGATTCTCAAATTCTGTTTCAAGCAGTTCAACAACTCTACCACTTTTAAACTTTATTTGACCTCAAGTAGCTTAGGGGGAAAAAGATGACAGTGAGATATGGTAAAAGGTTTACAAAGTTATGTGGAGACAACGAAAGGATTTTCCTCATCCTTTCATGATGTTACAATAGTGATTCATCAAATGAATCCAGAGTTCAATAGACACAGAAACAAAAATCATAATTAACTTATAGAACACATTGCCATGAAATGGGATGATGACCTCTGGCTTAGAGTTCTCAGAAAACAGAATCCGTAAATTCATGGAAGATAACCATTGACAGCTCTGCACTTACATAAAGGAACATCTTCCTGACAACAGACACTAGGGATAAATAACCAGGGAGGACTGTGCTGTACATGGCCTGCATGTAAGCTTTCTAATGGCAAATAGCTGATAACTCCTGGAAATGGATACTGGAATATATGATTCCAGTATCCTTGATCTCGTAGGATTTTTCATATGTCTGTGTAGTAGAAGCCTTATTAGAGTTCTTGAGACACACTGTTTATATTAAAAGGCAAGCGTACACACTATAGAACATAAGATGTTTTAACCTCCTGACAAAAAAAGCTACCTTTGATGTAATCAGACCATTGGTCTATCTTATCCTCTGTGTAGACTGGGAATGGGGAAAACACACCCTTCTGGGTTGCTGGACTGTCATTCTTCTTTCATCTCACTATTGGTTGTACTGGAAGCATTGATGGGACCTGAAGTCTAGCAACATATAGAGGTCCGCACATTCATCACTACTGGTATACATTCTGCACTGATAGGCAGTAACTCTGCAAGGTTTCAGACAAGAGCTTTTCCCTGTCCTAAGTGGATGTGCCAGGTATTGAACCCAGAATCTTTGACATGTAATCTGCCACTGAGATTGACCCTCCCTCATTGACAGAATTTCTGAAAGGAGAATGTGTGTTAGCATCTACGTTAATCAAATTGGTGACCTGATATTGTTGATCAGTAGAAAAACCTTGTCCTCTTTCATAAAATGGAGAAGAATAAGAGTTACAGTTGGCCAACAGTTTCTTTACACTGAAGATTATATTTTACTGGAGAATGATCAGACAGAAATCTAGATTGATAATCCACATTTCCAATGAAAATGTAATATTTTACCAGGCTGACTAAATTTCCCAGACACAACATAAAAGCATAGCATAATGACATACAGTTCCATTAGAAGATATACTGAGTGTATAATTAACACTGTTAATACTTAGCTGAGCATTTCAAAAGAAGAAAAATTTATTCAAGTGCAACACAAACTATTCACCAAACTGTCAAAATCATATAAATGAAAATGTCAGAATGGAAGCATTTACTAGTCATACCATGTTTATGATCCTCTGACAGAAGACGTATAAATAGGAAAAATTTAGCACTCACTCACTTGGGGCTAATGAAGCAGAACTAAGATTATACTTACACCATCACTCAAATGCGAGTCACTTGCAGCTTCTCAGTTTCATATGGAGCTGCCATGTTCACGTCACATACCTTGGAACAATGGGCATTTTTCTTCCCCCTTAGTTCTGTTTAACCAGCAAACTGTAATTGGTCTAGAAGTTCATTTTTCTCAAGCTAATGTTAATTTAATCTGCATTATTTCCAGATTTTTCAACATAGTTGCAGATTTTTAATATCTCTCATCATCAGCCCACTTCACATGACAACTCCCTTACACACATACACACACATACTCAGTCAAGGGGCAATGGGTCCACAGGGCCAAGATCTTATGGCTTCCCTTGAGCACATGTACAACATACATGAATTAGATATAGGCACTGGAAGTGGCGAAGGCCACATATGTAGATTCTCCAGGAGATGAAATTCAAGCTCCCAAGCAGGATTATGTGTATAGTAGACACCGAATATATTAATGTCAGGAGAAGTACCAGGAGAAGCCATTTGACTGTGGGGACAGGCCTACCAGCAAAATGCTGCTGTGTTCAGACTAGAGATAGGCATGATGAGAAGGTCATTTTCCAAACAATTTTTTGGACTTAATGGCAGGTGGCAGGAGAATATAATTAGATAGAAAAATGTAGGTCCTGAAAGACTTCTGAAGGCAACATTCTTCATTTTTGCCATTAAAAGATGCCAGAGATTGGAGGGAATCAGAGGATTCCACAATTCTACTCTTCCTGGGTCACACAGTCCTCACCCCTGTAATTCTAGTATATAGATTAGTTATAAGACTATTTCAAAACACTGTTGATTTCTAACTCTATACGTCAGATGATAAAATCCATCATGTATTTTTTCAATGATTTTAGGATTCCTTAAATCTTACATTCTACTAAATTATGTAAAGATATAAAACATCTTAACTAGGAAAGAAGTGATCAGTGATGTTTGCCATTATGCTGCAAGTCTCACATTATGTCTTTGAAAAGTCTTTGAATATTCAAATAGTGTGAGTTCTTCAGTCTAGGAAGTATATACGCTTCAGTTTTTTGAAATTCCAAAAAATATTGTGCAATTTTTTAAAAAGTACACAAAACACTAGGATGCATGCTCACAACAGGTGTTTTGGAAGTGGCGATACAGGATTAGAAGAGAAAGAGACTGAGTTGTGCAAAACAAGTATTAAAATGTCCAAGTTTATCCCATCAAAGTCTATTTCCTAGCATTAATGGCATAAAGAGCATTTCTTTAAAAAAAAAAAAATAAGAACAAATTGTCTGGACACCATATTGCAATTTTACAATAGCAAGATATGTGAAACAAAGCTCATTTCTGAAAACAGCCAATGAGTTCTTCCACCAAAACTTTGATTTTCTACAAGTTGTATCCATTCTAGTTTTTTTTTTTTAGCAACATCAATGACAGAGCCATAAATCAAAGCACAAAAAGCAAAAGGCTTATGGAGATTAAGCTTTTTGAGAGGAGCTTGCACAAATTCCTCATTTGTATTGCTGTATTTTTTACTTTTATAACTGTGATGAATTCATAGATTTAAGTATAAGTTTAATATACTGATTCTGTTAAAACAAATTAATTTGTGCTCCATCTGGTATTAGTTTTAGTGGTTATATTGCTGCTTTACTTTAATGACAGGATTTTTGTTGGAATAGGACAGATCCTGGCTTTATGCCATTGGCCATTTTGAGTTATGATTCCATTATGTTTACTTCAGCCAAACTATTTTGATGTGTGTCTTCAAGTCATTTCCAATTTATAGTAGGGATGGGATGAATCCAGAATTTTCCAAATCCGAATCTGGATCTGAATCCCTGGAAGGTTCTGGGAATCCACGAATCTCATGGATCTCGAATCTTTCAAATCTTTCTTTAAAAAAGGGTTTAAAAGGCAAGGGAAAGAAGGATAATCTTGGACAAGACACACTCTCTCAGCCTCAGCAAAAGCCTAGGCAAAGGCAAACCTCCCTCTGAAGAAATCTGGCCAGGACAATTGTCACAGTTTTGCCTCAGTATCTCCCCAGATGACATGAAGGCCCTTTCTACACAGGCAGGAAAATGTGGATTAATCCTACATTTTCCTGCCTGTGTAAACAGGGCCACATACTACAGTACAGAGATAATCCAGGTCAAAACTGGTTTTTCTTTGCATAGCTCCTTGTGGCACCCTGGGGTTTGTAGTTTAATGATGCACCAGCACACTTTGGCAGAGAAGGCTGTGACACCTTGTAAAACTACAAACCCCAGAATTGTGTTTCAAAAAGCTTTTCAAGGGAGCTATGCAAAGGAATCTTTCAGCTGTCCTTGAAATCTCAAGCCTATATCTTCCAGTCAAGTGCTGAACTTAAATATTAAATCTCCATTTAGATATCTTAGAATACAACCACTGATATAATTTCTGAAATTGTTAGCAAAGGTCATTATTACTCCAAGGGAAAAACTCACCTACTTGCCGTCTCCCAGGTTTTCAGGAGTCCCGCTCTCAAAAAAACTATTTGGTTGGTGGATTTGAAAGATTCGGTTTGCCTATTTTGGCACAGGGATTCCTATTTGCAAATCTCAAATCCTTGCCCAGGATTCAAGGATTCAAGGATTTGGTTGGCCCATCCCTAATTTATAGAAATCCTAATATGAAGCCATCATGGAATTTTCTTGGCAAGATTTATTCAGAAGAGGTTTGCCATTGCCTTCTTCTGAGGCTGAGAGAGTATGTGACTTGCTCAAGGTTACACAGTGGGTTTCCATTGCTGAGTGGGCATTCACTCTTGTTCTCCCAGAATCTCAGCCCAACACTCAGACCACTATACCATACTGGCTTCCTGCCAAACTCTTTCTGATTGCTTTATTGCAGCCTTGTTCTGTTTGTATGATTGTTTTGGTTCCATTTGGCTATGAAAACTGTAACAACTTGGAAAATCACTTGGACACTGAACCTAGGCTACTAGCACTTACCTGAATGCCTGAGGCAGAAGGGGCCATCATCAGGGTGAGAAGTGCCAGGGCTCATTATGAGCCAGCTAAGGGTCACAATATCCACCTCTCTTCCAGCCATATCAACACTATGGCTATTCTGTAGCCCCACCAAGCTTGGAGATGTTGCTTTTAAATATTAGGTCAATCATTAAAAAATCAAGAGCTACTTATAATTTGATCCAAAAAGATAATGCAGACCTGGAATGTGTAACAGAAATTTAACTGGATGAAGTATTGTGGGGGGTGAGGAGGGAGATATGAACTTCTCTACCAGCTTTCTAGTTAGCGCTTCTTCTGGAACTGCAGGTTTGGACTCTAGTGACATCCAAAAGTCAACAGATAGCGAGACGGCATTCCAGAGATTTCCAGAAGCAGGCAAAATCTTGGAAGGAACTTCAAATTCTAATGGTTGAATACTTTACAGGTTTGTGTTCAAAGAGAGCACATGATCAAGTTCTTAACTATGGCTATAACATATTTTAACTCACAGGCCATGCAGAGCCAACTTCAGATCATAGCTAGTCTTTACAGTGTATCTACACAACAGTTTCAGCAGTTTAACACTACTTTAGCTATCATAGTTCCATCCTATGGAGTCCTGGGAGTTGGTAAGCCACTAAAATTCTCTGCTAGAAAGCTCTGTTTTAGGGGACTGGCAAATCCTAGTGGAGAATTCAACAAACTACTAATTCTGGGATTCTGTAAGATGGAGCCATGACAGTTAAAGTGATATCAAATGGTGACATTGTAGTGTAAATACACATAGGCACGCACTGAATGTTGTAAATAATAACCCAAATAGTTTTGTAGACTGTGGCTGGCATTCAGAGAGGACTAAAGAATATGGGTCCCCTTCAGGACCCTGCATACACAAAAACTGCCTGATTCTCTTTCCACTAGTTGTCCCTGGAACAATTTGTCAGCTGTGATGAAAGCTGTGATCAGAACCTCTGGTGTCAATAGGAGCGAACAAAATAGCAATCTTTTGCTTCTGGTTTCAACTGACTTTATTTTGTTGTTATGCCTAAATACATAGGGAAATAAGCCAAGGTCATAAACTGTGTGGCTGTATATGCAAAATAGATCCAGTGGTGTCAGGAGCTAAAAGATGCTCACATATCTGCAATAAACCTTGTTCTATAACTGAACCTCTGATCAAACTCACATCTCCTCTGAAATATACTGCAGATATAATTAGCAACAACCAGGTTTCTAAATGACTGTTTCTCCCATCAGCTAACATTCCTGCTTGTAGAGAAGTCATGTACCATTTCTATATGTTGTGTAGTCCCACATCTCCTATTTTGAACTGAGGAGTGTTAGGAGTGTTATAAAATTTAAAGTGATGTATTCTACGTAGGGGCAGTTTTAGCACTACTTATTACCGTAAGTTGGAAACAACAACAGCAACATTACGAAACTATAACAAACCAAACTCGCAATGATGTCCTCCTTTTAATTCTTTATAAACATATAACTAAGCCATATATCATTATAAGTGTCTAGGATATAACTTAATTTATACCTTATGCTCCACTCAAACTTCAAGGATTTCCACAGTGGCACATCTTATTTATTTCATTTGACTTGATTCACTATGAAGAAGAAATAATCTAAATATAGTTAATGGATCTCAGTAAATCATGATGTAATTTATTAGAATTCTGTAATGAGGTATCCATCTGGTCTGCCAGCAAGCCATCATAATAATAATAACATTTCCTTAATACTATGCAAAATCAACCTCCATTTGGAAATGCTTTTGAGTCTGGTCTATAATAAAGAAGGTTGTTGTTGTGGAATACCTTGAAATCATTTCTGACTTATGATGACACTAAGGTGAACCTATCATTGGGTTTTCTAGGCTAGATTTGTTCTGAGAGGGGTTGACTGTGGCTTCCTCTGAAGCCGAGAATGTGTGACTTGCTCAAGGTCATGCAGTTGCTTTCCATGGTTGAACAGAGATCTGAATCTTGGTCTCCAGAGCAATAGTCCAATGCTCAAATGACTGCACTACACTCAAGCTATTCAGACTAATTTCACAAGTAGGTACAAAGGCTAAAATGATTTTGGAACACAGACACACTTCAGCTCAACCTCTGTATATGGAGCAAAGGAGAACTTATATCACAAGATTCTTCTCCGAAGGCAGCAGGCACAGAACAATTATGGTGCAGTATTTAGATTCAAGTCCTCACTCAGCTATGAAATTCCCATGAAACAGCAATGAAAGTTTTTTGGCCTGACTTACCACACAGTGGTGGGGGACCAACTGTATTGCAGGCTCCAACTTTAATATCAACAGCTTTTATTTGGGCTTGTTAATGTTAGAAAGGCTCCTTCTTTTATCATGAGTACGGCCCTTTTCCTCCATAAAGCATTAGAGGTAATCACTCATTAACTTTGATATGTCCATCCTCTTTTCTCTGCTACTCTGAGTTTTTTCTGTGCTTAGCTTGGAGCTCTCCCTACTCCAGTCCCATGATGTCCAAGAGTGACAATAACTTACCAATTCCAAGCACACCACTCCAGCAGATTGAACCAGCAGGCCAGAGACAGGGGAGGAAAATGTTCCTCTCAACAGGACTGGTCAGAATGGATAAAATTTGGCATGCTTTTGGACTGGATTTAAGTCCAAGATTAAACTCTAGGTTTTAGCTATCAATGGAGTCCCTTAGGCTTGATTTAGGGTTCTGGTACACCCTGTGCAGGTTCATTTCTCCTGAAACCTTCCACTTGTAGCTTAGGTGTACTGAGTCAAGTTTCAGCAGAGACCAAGAGTAGATTTGCACAGTTAAGACTAGTGCTTTTCTTAGGCCCTTTTTGTACCTTACCTGGTGCTGCTGGCATCATGCGGGGATCACGCAAAAAACCTCGTCAGGAGGCACTTGCGTCCCCTCCACCTCCCCTCCACACCAGCACCATGCTGGCCTAAAGGAAGCGTGAGTGCTCCACCTCTTCCTTCTGCAGCACAGCTGGGTACTTTCCCAGGTTGTGCTGTGGGAGGAAGCGTGATTGCTGTGCGTCTGGAGCCTCCGCATGCAAGGTAAGTGCATGTGGGGCACAGGAGGGATGCACAATCGCGTATCATTTTTGGCAATGAGCCAAAAATGATATATTGTGTGATTGCCACCTAATGGCCTCAGGAGCGTCACGTGATTACAAGGATGTCATGTGGAACAGTCCTCACAATCCTGAGAGCATTTCGCAAAAGTACTGGCGTGTGAAAAGGGTCTTAGTCTCATCTCCACCACAGGCCTATCTGGTGAGGGCCAGAGAGCCTTCTTTTGGCTGCTGTCAGGTTGTGGAATTCCCTTCCATAGGAAGCTAGTTTGGCATCCTCTCTTTTCTTGGCAGGCTAAGAACTTTTTACACAGGCATTTAATCATTAATTGATTGGAGGGAACATTTTTATGATGGAGTTTCTGTATTTTTATCATTATTCCTATATTTTAAAATGATTTTATACTTTTTAAAAATTTTGACATTTTAAAATAGCAGCTTGTTTAACTGTGTTTTAACTTTTTTATCATCAGGTTTTTAGGTTTATCATGTTTTAGCCTTATTATAAACCATCTTCCATCCCAAGTCAGCAGAAAGGTGGGGAAATAAATATATAAATACTATAAAGCGAAACATGCCTTCTCCAGTTTTTCCATCTACCATCACCAGGATTGAGGTATTGTCCTGTGATGGCTTCAAGTGTCCTCTGACATCTAATGGTCACAACAAAGAGGCAGAACTACTCAATTCCTATTTTGCTTTAGTCTTCTTCCAAAAAGAGAAGTGTTAAATGCTTCCATGCAGCAGTAGAGACCTTGGCAATGTATCTGGACTGCAAATCAAGACTGGAATCAGGAATCACCTAGCTAATCTAAATGAGTTCAAATCTGCAGGGTCAGATGAAAATACTGAAGGAACTTGCTCATGTACTCTCTGAACACTTGCCATCATTTTTGAGAAATCTTGGAGAACAGGTGAGCTCCCAAAGGACTGGAAAAGGACAAACATTGACAAACTGGAGTGAGTTCAGAGAAGGGCAGCAAGGTTGATAAGAGATACAGAGAACCAAATGTGACGAGGGGTTGAAGGAGCTGGGCATGATCAGCTTGGTGAATAGAAGACTGAGGGGTGACATGACTGTACTCTTTAAATACCTCAAGGAATGTCACAGAGAGGAGGAGACAGGTTGGGTCTCTGCCACCTCAGAAGGTAGGGCCAGACTTACACTTTGAAGTTACAGGACAGCAGATTTCGATTAACATTAGAAGGAAATCCTTGACAGTAGGAGCTGTTCAGGAATGGAACGAGTTGTCTAGAAAAGTGGTGGGATCTCCTTCTCTGGGCACATTAAAAAAAAAAAAAGTCTCAACAGCTACCTGCTGGGGTCCCTTCCAACTCCATGATTCTATGATTTTATAATGACAATGTTATTGAACAATATCTATTCCTAAAATAGATTTTTTTTAACTTTCTCACAGCCTGAACACTGGATTCTCATATTCTTTGGGCTCATTCAGACACCATTGAAGTTCAACAGTATCACATTCTGCGAATGAATTTTGGTAGCTCCTAATAATTTCATTCCATGTGAAGACAAGCTTTATGTTCTTACATTCTTCTTCCACCCATGGGAAATAAACAGGATGAACTTGAATTCATAGCACAGCAAAGTAAATATGATATGATAGGCATCACTGAAACCTGGTGGGATGAGTCTCATGATTTGAATGTAGCAATATAGGAGTATGACTTTTTCAGAGAAACAGACCAAACAGGAAAGGAGGAGGAGTCATGGCATATGTCAGGGACATTGACACCTGTGAAGAGATCCATCACTTAAATTCTGGAAACCAGGTTGAGAGCACCTAAGTAAAAATTAAGGGAGAGAGAAACAACGATTTCATCATGGGGGTCTACTATAGACGCTCAAGCCGGACTGAGGACTTGAATGATGCCTTCCTGGAACAGATGACCAAATATCCAGAAAGGAGATATATAGTAGTAATGGGAGATTTCAACTATCCTGATATTTGTTTGAAGCAGAACTCTACCAAGAGTATCAGGTCAAACAAATTTGTCACTTTCCTTGCAGACAATTTCATAGTCCAGAAGGTGGAAGAGAAAACAAAGAAGAAGTTATTTTAGATCTGATCTTAACCAACTATGATGATCTGGTTAATGGGGTGGAGTTGGAAAGTTCCTTAGGTGGAAGTGACCATGTTCTCCTGGCATTTATTATACAATGGAAAGGGGAAGCCAAGCATAGTCAGACACGCTCCAGACTTTAAAAAAGCTGATTTCAGTAAACTTAGGGAACTACTGGGAGTGACTCCATGGTCAGGAATGCTAAAAGAGAAGGGAGTTCATGATGGATGGGAGATTCTTAAAAGTGAGATATTGAAGGCACAATTTCAAACAATTCCAATGAGGAAGAAAAATGGGAGGTGTCTAAAGAATCTGGGATGGATGTCAATGATTTAAAAGGGACATGTACAAGCAACAGAAAAAAGGGGAAGTCACCAAAGAGAAATTCAAGCAATTAGCCAGCAAGTGTAGAGAGAAAGACAGAAAAGCTAAAGTGGAGAACAAGCGCACGCTTGCTAGAGCATTTGAAAATGATAAGAAGGGCTTCTTGGTTATGTCTGTAGCAAAAGGAAGAAAAAGGAAATGGTAAGGTCTCTGTGTGGAGAGGATGGTTAAATGCTAATGGGGAGAGAGCAAAGGAAGAACCACTGAAAACCTCATTTGCCTCAGTCTTCTACCAAAAGGAAAACAACGCTCTACCTGGAGAACATAGTGCAGACAATGTAGTAGGGGAAATGCAGCAAAGTATAGGTAAGGAGGCAGTACAGGAATACCTGATTATTCTAAACGAATTCAAGCCTCCAGGGCCAGAACTATATCCAAGGGTATTAAAATTGCTGGCAGAAATAATCTCAGAACCACTGGCAATAATCTTTTGAGAATTCTTGGAGAATGGAAGAAATCCCAGCAGACTGGAAGAGGTTAAATATTGTCCTCATTTTCAAAAGGAAAAAAATAAATAAAAAAGGACCCAAACAACTACTGTCCAGTCAGCCTGATATCAATACCTGGAAAAATTATAGAGCAGATCATTAAACAGTCTGTAAGCACTTAGAAAGGAATGGTGTGATCACTAAAAGTTAACATGGCTTTCTTAAAAACAAGTCACACCAATGGAATATGCTGGCTTGAAGTGTGGTGGAGTCTCCTTCTTTGAAGGTTTTTAAATAGAGGCTGGATGGCTATCTGTTGGGAATGCTATGATGGTGTATTCCTGTGGAAGAAAAACCACGCCAGAGCTATCATTGCAGCTGCAGCCACTGCAGATATCTAGCATTTACCAGGTGAACAAGTCGGGATTCCTTAACAGCTACAAATAAAATTCCGTATCTTCAAATCCAGAAAATAAATTCAGGGGTAGCCATGTTGGCCATGCAGCAAAATACAACAAAATCCAAAATCCACAAAAGAGCAATACTTTTATCAGCCAACCAAAATGCACAAAATATATTATGCAAGCTTTCAAAGCCCCACTGGCTTCTTCATCAGGCAAAGGATGTTTATAATCATAAAGGAGAAGAAACATGATGATTGTAGAGTCACAGACCTACATTTTATATCTGATGTTGTTTCTGCTGTAGCTCAATTATTCTGAAACCCAGTGCAGTCAAAGGCCACTTTTCTTCCCGACTATGTGGGACAAATTTATGAAGGTTATAGTAGTCTGACCTAAATCTGACTTTTTGTACCCTGCATTTCTGATTATGCATTGTTTAACATACATATGCCAGGGGCCACAGTCTTCTTCTTAATCAGAAGTTCATATATTTACTGAAATATCTTTATTGAAGAATAGGGTTAGGCACACTTTAGAGCTGACACAGTCCACACGATTTTGTCATATATACCCAAATACTACAAGAAAACTAAAACTGACAGATTTGTGATAACTGACAAAGACACTTTAACACCTTGTTACTGTGTCATACGAAAATGCTGATGTTGAAGTATATAGGTATATATACCACCAAGAAAACAGACGTAGAGTCAAGCCTATTTTTAATTATGATAAATCATTATGGTTGATTATTGATTTAAACAAATACTAGGAACTGCTCATCCTACTATATATTTCACTAGAAAGCTTGATTTGCACCTTTAAAAGGTAGGATCAATTGAAGGGAACATTTTTCTTCTCTTTGTTCTTTCCCATCAATTTTAATGGGTACAGAACATCAGTCACATCTAATATAATGAGACAAGAAGATGGATGAGCACACTTGAAGCTACTTGTCACTGGACAGAAAACATCCTGAAGAAGTGACTCTAGTAGCACATGGCTCACAATGCAGCCTGGACAATAGGTGGAACCACACTGCATGATTTTGTATTCACATGGAAGAAAATCCATTTTCTGCCACTATTCATCATGTTCCTACATTTTAGATCTTCACAAGTATTAGTCTGCTAAACATGATCAAGAAACAATTTTTCATCCAAGAAATGACTAAAACCCAGAAGAAGGGGTCAGGTGGAGACAGATGTTGAATAGGTAATAAAATGAAAATAGATATTTTTACAAAGTTATTCAGAATATGAAATATACATTAGTTATGAAAAAGAATAATCAAAATAATTGGTATATGAGATTTTTCTATCAAAGAAAAAGTCAAAAAATCTTCCTAGTATTTTTAAGTAGTTTATGAGAAAAGTTACAAGGCAGCTTGCAAAACGGGGAAATAATAGACAATATAAACAAAATATCAAGTAGCCAACCAAAAAATTATCATTAAGAAACAGGAGTATCCTTTTATTAAAACCATGAGAGGGTCAGGATTAGACAAACGATAAAAAGGTCAGGATGCAACTCTATGCACGCTTGCCAGCAAACCCCTGTTCAATTCACTGGGATTAACATTGGAATAATCATATTTAGGATTGCAATCTTACTCATGCAACCTTCAGGCTGTTCCACGAGGTTACAGATTATGGTAGCCATGTTGAAGAATAACACATATGAAAAATGCAAGTACATTCATATAATGCAATTGTGGTTCACTTACAACATAAGCTTATAAAGAGAAGTTAGCTCTATCATACTACTACTGTAATTCTAACAATTACTTGAACTTCGACATTATTACCATTATTTCACTGACTGTGCCAGTGCATGCCAATATTTCATACTTATCAGAAAATTATACAATGTAGGATTGGATCAATCTGCAGGCAAGTCTGCTTTTAAAAATGCTACTCTCTTGTAGGCAACATAAATCTATGCAAAGACGATATAACAAAAGTCTAAAACTGTAGTGCACAAAATGAGAATACCAAGAGGAGTGGGCAGAGAGGACTGAGACTTTTATACAGGCATGACAAAAAGGGAAGATAGTTCTGCTGATAGTGCAAGGAAGCCACGACAAAACTAGAAGAAATTCCTTCCTGAGAATTATCAGATTAACTGATTTGAAGAAATATCTCTCCAGCCTTGAACGGGCAACTCAATTCATTAGCATCCATTGTTATACTGTTATATAAACTTGTCCCCATCCATATGCTAAGACCATGGGGGAGATGACTGTGGAATACTACATGTGATATATTATTTGGCCCAGTAATCTTTTCTTTTGTTATCATTTTTCTATTTTGTTAATGTTCTAAAACTTAAATGTACAACTTTTTAAAAAAGATACTGAAATGAAATATGCATAGTAATGTACAAAGTCATATCTATTCATTCCTCCCTTTAATCAATGAACTGCGAGGAAAACCTCAATCTGCATAAACATTTTTAGCTGACTTCTTAGCTCCTTCTTCTGAGTGATGGCCATCCACCTGGTGACATCTGACAGGACTGTTCTCTATTTCACAGGATATTCTGTGATGTACCCAGCAAGCTGCTTGTTTAGAGATATGTGTGTGCGTGTGTATGTGTGCGAGAGAGAGAGTGAGAGAGCGAGAGAGAGAGAGAGAGAGAGAGAGTGAGAGAGAGAGTTTGATATCTTTTCAGAATTCTCCCTTCTTTATTTCAGCCTCCCAGCTGACATTCTACCATAAGCACCTATCAATTCTTCCTGTATCTCGCTTTATGGATGTCAGCATCTCTTCATAGTGGTCTTTCCTTTGATACAAACAAACAAACAAACTTCCTGAATCCTCTCTCATCTCTCATTATCCCACTACCATAGGGCATGAAAGTGTCAACCTTTGTATTGCTGGTATTGCTCCCACAAGAGGTCCTTGGGGAGCCTGCTTCTTTACACGGCCTCTACCCCATTGGCACCAAAATGCCCCTGGTAAGCTTGGAAGGGAATTTAACCATGTTTTAAGGTGTTTTAGGACAGGTCCTTTTTTCAACATACATGTTTTTTTCCAGTATGTGGAATACTTGACAAGTTCATATTACTTATTAATGCCATATAAAAATTCATTGCCAGCCAATCATGAAAACAAGATGTATCATGAGAATGTTCCCCATTCTTTCAGTCTTCTTGCAATACTTCTGGCCATTGGCTGGAAGGAGTAGTTATATCTGTTTGTTTACTACCAACTCATCTCATAAATTCCAGCAATTCTTGATAAAATTTTTGTAGTCCCAAAGGAAACAGTAGAATCTTCAGGAGTAGAACATCTTTGTAACAGATCCTCAAAGTATCTAATGACTTCTGGGGTTTTTTTCCCCAACTAATATGAAGCTTCAGTTTATCTGCTCTTATCAATATAGTGACTCCTCCTTTATCTCAACATCCACATGCACAAATGTGAGGTTACATAAAGTGTTGTGACCTATTATAATCAATGGGCACAGTGGGTGTGCACCCGCACTGCCACGGGCACACATCTCATCACATCCATTTACTACAATTGGACGCAACACTTCACATTTTTTGTTTTACATGGGGGTTCCTGGAAAAGAGCCCTCTCATATACAGAGGGCACACAGTATAGAGGTCATGCATTTCTGAATAATGCATGCTAGATAACCTTGGTTTGATCCATTACGGCATGATCTAAATCTGGATGTATGAGATCAATTTGGACTACCGTGTGTGTGTGTGTGTGTGTAGGCCAGTGGGAATGGTTTGCCTTGACTGCAGAGAATAAGGGGTGCACTGCCCCAAGGGTAAGCAGGAGAGAGGCAGAAGTAAGGTTTGGCTGTTGATGTGGGCACAAGTATCACCTGTTCCCCACAGAGCTCTTCTCCACAACAGCAGTTCCACTTACAGCAATTGTAGCACTAGCAACAAACTGATGAGAGGAAGGAGGCATGTGAATCTCCAAGCAGCAGTGACAGTGCCTGGCTCTTGTCACACTTGAGACCTGCTGTACTCCTTCCTTGCCAGTGCCCAACTGCCACCCATTCCAACAGCTCAAAAAGGGCCAGGTTCCTTCCTGTGGTGACAACTTTACTGGCACCAGGTGAGAGAACGGTGGGGAAGCCAGCATCCCTCATCCATCTTCTGTGTGACTAGCTGGCCAGCTACTCTCTTAAATGAACCAAAGGCTCCTTGTAGCTGCCCTGCCTGCTTGCCTGCCTGCCTGCCAAGATTGTCCCTGTTAATCAGCAGCTGCTGTGGCTAACCTCAGTCCTGCAGCTCTCACTCCAGCCATCAGCCAGATAATTACTGAAAGCTACACTCATTTATTAATGCTGGGGTTATATAACTTGGAGTAGGAAGCATGTAGTCTTCCAGGTGTGGTTGAACTGCAACTCCCAGCAACCCATAACACATGCTTCATAATTATTTTGTATTATTCATGATAATTACTGAAACTAATTTTGTCATTGGGGTGTATGTGTCAAACATATTAGGTGTGCAACTTCTTCAGAAACGTCCTACCCTGAACCAGATCACAGAACTATCTCCTTCTTTCTCTGCTTGTGCAAAAAAAAAACTTGTTCCCTCTTCCTGCCTCACCAGGATTAGGCTTGCACTGATTGCTCACCATGGAATCCAGTTTGAAGCTTCCATATAAATGCACAAGAGGATGTGGGGTACAGAAAGTTGTAAGATTGCTACTCACTGAGTAATGAGGAAAAAAATCCTAGTTGCTGGGGTGGAGGGAGTTGATGGTGGGAGTGGTGGAAAATATACATATACATATGTATATACATAAACATATGTGTGTGTATAGGAAAATATGTGGGGGGGGAAAGAAAACAAGATGCAACAAAGGTATTTGTAGTGAAAAAAGCAGGTCAACTGCAGTGATTCCACAAAAGCATAACTCACTTTAAATCTAGACTTTGAAGGCTCAGAGAGACGAATGATCCAATGTTGGGTTTTTTACCGGGTTTTTTTTATTCCACCTATGAATATTTAAGAAAAAATACCCAAGGAAGAAAGCCAAAGCCTTTCCTACCTCTACGCAGTGACCCCAGTTAGGAGAGGGGCCACAAGGCTTGATCTGCAGTAAAACAAACAAACAAACAAAGACTTAGCTGCACTTAGCTACTTATTTAATGTAGCTCATCTATCTATCTGTCTAATTTGTATGCTGCCCAGAATAAGGCCCAAGGTGGCTTCCAGGGACAGTCAATTAAGAAAGGTTCACAATAAAATTTAAAAACAATTAAAATCACTACATAAACAGCATAAAATCATTTTAAAAACACAAAAATTTAAAAACATAAATAAAACATCTCAATAAGAAGCTCTCCCGCTTACCCACTAAAAGCCTGCTTAGACAAAAGTGTCCTTGCCTGCTGGCAAAAGGAAAGCAGGGGCAGCCAAGTCTCCCATGGAAGAGAATCCCAGAGGGTGGGAGCAGACACTGAGAGGACTCTTTCTTGTCCTCACCAGTGAGCCTGGGACAGTAGCGGGACCAAAAGAAAGCCCTCCCCTGCAGATCTTAAAGCTTGGGCAGGTTTGTATGGGAGATACAGACTTTTGGATAGTCTGGATGTAAGCTCTAATGGGCTTTATAGGTCATGACCAGCACTTTGAATTGTGCAAAGAAACTAACCTGTAGCCAGTGAAGCTGTTTTAACAAAGGAGTTAACATGCTCCCTATAATTGGCCCCAGTCAGCATTCTGGCTGCAACATTTTGAACCCGCTGAAGTTTCTCAACAGTTTCCAAAGGCAATCTTGTGTAGAGTGCATTACAGTAGTCCAACTGAGATATAATCAAGGCATGTGTCATGTAGCCAGAGCAGATGTCTCAAAGAACAGGCACAGCTGGTGTATAAATTTTATCTGTGCAAGTGCACTCCTGCCCCTGTTGATACCTGGGCATCCAGACTCAGAGAGGAGTCCAGGAGAAAACCCAAGCTGTGAGCCTAGGTTTCAGGGGTGGGGTGCAACCTTATGCAGCACAGGGAGTCTCTATTCCCTGATCTGTCTTGTGACTGCCCAGGAGCATCTCTATTTTGTCTACATTAAGCTTCAATTTGTTTGCCCTCATCCAGTCACCACAGACACTGGTTCAGTACTGAGGCAGTTTGCTTGGATGCAGATGGAAAGGAGAGGTAGAGTTGGGTGTCATCACCATATTGGTGACACCAAATGCCAAGACTCTGGATCACCTCTCTAAGCTGTTTCATGTAGATATTAAAAAGCATGGGGGACAAAACATAACCCTGAGAGACCCCACAGGCAAATCGTCCGAGCATTGAACAGCAATCCCCCAGCACCACCTTCTGAGTACACCCCTTAAGAAAGGACAGAACCACTGTATAACAGTGCCCCCAGGTGCCATCTCAGAGAGTTGGCTTGGAAGAATACTATGGTCAATGGTATCAAAAGCTAACAAAAAGTCCAGCAAAAAGTACAAGGACACCCCTCCACTGTCCAGTTCCTGCCATAGGTCACCCACCAAGGTGACCAAAGCTGTTTCCATCCCATAAACAGGCTAGAAGCCTGTTTATATTTTAGCCTCAAAGCTACCTGCATGTTCCTAACTATTTTTAGATCCTGTGACCAAAACTTCAGTAGTCCACTACCTCAGTAAAGTTTAAGTCAGTTGTATTATGCTTCTGTAATGATGCACAACGACAACAGCACGGTAGGGGGGAGTAATCATTTGACATTGTTCAGGTCCCACAGAAGCCCTGGTCCCTCGTGGAATTTAGATAATCCAAAGCAACTGCAGATGTCAGGTCTGGCTGTGGTGAAACATCTTGATTACAGCCTGTCTGGATTACTGTTAACACACTATACATACTCTTCAAAAACTTCAATACATCCAAAATGTTGTGGCCAAGTTGCTGATCACAGCTGGTTATACAAACATATTACTTCCATGGTGAAACAGCTTCACTGGTTGCTGGTATGTTTCTAAACAGAATTCAAAGTACTAGTTATGACTATTAAAGCACTGCACAGCTTGTGTGCAGATTCTCTGAAAGACCATATCTCTTTTTACTAGCTCGCCCAAGTTTTAAGATCTTTGAGGAAGGACTTCCTTTCAGTCCCACCACCATCACAAGGACATGTGATCAGAACACAGAAGGGAGCCTTCTCAGTGGCAGCTCCTAGGAATTCCCTTCCATGGGTGGTTTGGTTGCCTCACCCCTCCCTGCAAAGGCAAAGACCTTTTCATTTAGGCAGTTTCTTAAATTATGTGGCAGAAGAGTGTTTTCAGTGGGGAGTGATGTGCTTGTATGTATTCAGTTACATTTGAAACATGCTTTAGATTGTTTTAATCACTGCTTTTTAATATAATTGTTTGTTTTTAACTTTTGTATAATAGGATTTCAACTGGACTTTATTTTAAATCACCCTGGGTCCTGTGCCAGGATAAAGATAGAATATTAATTAATTAATTAAACTACACGTCTGCAGCTGCAGGCTGTAGAACAGGTCACCACAAACGTAATTGCAGCTACTGACATCACTTACTAAAGCAGAGGTAGCAGTAAGGCCCTCCTTAAAGAAGTTTTAATGTGAGAATAAGACCAGACTGTCTGCGAGGTATCTTACCCAGAAACTCACCCAAGCAAGCAAATGCATATAAAACATAACAACCAAGAACATGCAGTCTTTTAATAATGAATAGGAGGCGGAAAAAAAATCCTTTCACCTGTTAAACTGATGCAACATAAATGATTCCCTTTCTCACCAGCATTTAAAAAAAAACTTGGATACCTCTTAATTTGCTGTCTTAGCACTTTTAATTCCTTTAAACCAACTTCTCTGAAACATCTCTAATTGTCTTCCTTAATTGACAGGTTCCACCTGTCCTTCAGCTCTGAACCCTCCCACTATTCCATCTCTCTCTCCTGCTATTGTGTATTCTTCTTTTACACAGAGTTAGAGGAGAGGCACGCCAACACCATGAATGCTGTCTGTGCCTGCTCATGAAAAAAGAAGGGTTTCAGACTTATGCCAGCTGGGGTTGATACACTGGAACAACTCATCAACAGCAAAGATGATGGCTGAAAAAGCCAACAGTAATAGGACTCCTCCAAGTCACGTTCATGGTAAGGCACTAAGGAATTAGAAGATCGGAGACCTGGCTACAGCCAGGCAGTGTCAAATAGGTCCTAACAAAAGAGTTGTTATACTTGCAGTGGTTCAGCTTCAGTTAAAGAGTTACACACCATTGAGTTAGGAACAGCATCCTTGCTCCCAGTCTTTCATCTGAGTTTCCCTTAAAATAATAATAATAAAAAAAGGACCTTGGCATCCAACTAAGAAATGTGTGGATCTTTTGTCACATGATGGGCACTAAAAATAAGAGGGTGCTTTGGGCATTGCTTACCTTACTTTTTGAGTCACCTTAGTTATTCATACTGTTACTACAGCACAGATGGTGACCTTGAACCATAGATGAACATTCATATGCAAAACTGAATTAACTATCCAATGAAAGAGGTAAGAGTTAAGAGTAGTCTGCATCTATCAGTATAGATAGGTGGCATCTGCATCTGGATACACATTCATCAGTTTGAAATGTCTTTCAATGGGATACACATCTTGGTGTGTACTATAATATGTAATACCATTGACATTCTGCCCCAGATAGACATGTATAGTTGTGTCAGATTAGATCTAGATTGAAAATCTTACACACAGCTTTGGCAGACAATGAAACTACGAGTACAGTGCGACTATTTTCAGGTTCCCCAAACAAAAGAGAAACATTTCTTCTTCAGTCCAATTCTGAACAAGAACAATAGAAGACTTTCATTTGCCTTCTGGGATACCATCAAAGTATCCAACTTTGATTGACTATGTGACACCGTGATCTCATTATGTTTACCACATAATCCCTGCAGGGTTGGAAGTGTGCTGCATATTAGAAAGAAACTCTGAAACAGAAACATAAGGGGGTTATGAAAAGATGGAAATACACCCACATAAACTGCCATTACCAGCAGCACCAGCAGCATTACAATAGTAGTAAGACAGGAAGAATTCTTAAGTGAGATTTTTGTATACATCACAAGTCACTTTTCCATCAAAACTGAACCTCATGAGAACTTCTCCAGATGCTATCTGTTGCAACCTTATTTCACACTCTTTCACCCTAGGTTTGAGAGAAATCAACTGCTATTGCCATTTTACCTGCAGAAAAATAAAGAGGGATTGAGCTCTGCTAAATCTATGGCAGAATTTGGACTTGAGTCCAAGTCTTCCGGGTCCAAGTACAAGCCTGCATCCATCAGAAGAATAAGTTTTAAATATAAAATAAAATATAGCTAATACACCATGAGACGTCATCTGCAATTTCACTGTGAAGCTAAGCGATCAAAGGGGAGACTTCCAAGAACTTGTAAACATTCTACAGATGTCATTATTTTCCACAGCAGCAACAGTATCATTGACTCCCATAAGGAAACTGTGACATCAAACAACAACAAAACAACACACCCTGTAACAGATTTCTCATATGTATAAATCTTTGTTTTCCAACATGTCACACAGGCAGGCTAATGATATGAAAGAGAAAGAAGACAACAGACTTGTTCTCTTGACAGTTACTTGCATTGCCCAGCTTAAATTGATATCTTACTATCAATCTCTTTTTTGTTTTAGTATTTCAAACTAGGAAATTCCTTTGTAACATCAAAGGAAAGACTAAAATATGGTCACACTGACATGTGATCACAACGATGCATAAATGCTGGAGTAAAAACCAAAACTAACTCAAAGATCCGTCCAGTACCAAACACAATACAACATATTACTGCTCTATTTAAATGCCTTTATCAGTGACATTTTCCCACAATCCAGAAAAATGGAAAAGCTGGTGGTATGACTGCACATTGCTCTCCTGGAAAACTCACTCAAATTTCTCCATGGATTATATCTTATCAGGTAAATACCAGGGTTAAAGTGAAAGTGGTAATTCATTTCCCCCCTCTGTCATTTCTTTATCATGAAAGCTGCAACACTGACAGAGAAGGAAACAAACAAGTAACAGGATGAATAACTCTGGAATCCCACAACAAAAGACAGTCACTTTTGCATGCTTAAAAGCTTTAGTATTTGTCACTTCAATGTCACTTCAAGCACATTTCATAAAATGCACTTAATATATTCCCTAGCTCCAATGTAGTTAGATATTCCTTATGAAATTCACAGAGAGGTTTGATCAGTTTTCTTATAATATAGCCTGGCTTCTTTGATCTGCAGCACTATAATCTACTGAGCTATTTACATTTTGTATTTTTAGGTCTCTGGCTATTCAGAGTCTGAAGGGATCGGGGTAATGGGAGAGAAGTGCTACTTTTCTATTCTCTGCATTGCAATTGTCAGGAAAAATATAATGAAGGAATCACTTCTAAAGTAAAGGAAGGTGTTCCACCTAGAGTCCATTTTCTGGAGCTAAAAACCAACCGACAGGTTAGCTGCCTTGGATGTTATTTCTAAGACTTTGTGGGGGTTCCACTCCTCTTTTTTTTTCTTTGCTTCTTGTATTGTCTCCAACCATAATTGACAATGTTAATCTTCTTTTCCCCTCCATGGTGATAAAAAAGAGTCATTTTTATATTTAATTAATGCAGAGGATCGTTTTGGAAACTGGCTAATGAGGCTCTGATCACATTACCATGAAAATGTGCATTAACACTGCAACTGAGGAGGATGTTTCATGTGTAGAGAATCCACTTTGTAATTAGTCCACTGTGAAATGAATCACGTCAGGAAGAATTTGTACATGGGGAGAAGGGGATAGAAACACCAGGCAATGGGCACTTAGCTACTGCTGTGCCAACAGACCACCAACATTCTGAACTGTTTTGTCCTCAGCCCTTAGCCCGTCATCAACAGTGCAGTCAAAAACTGGAAGTGTTCAGCCTCTGTCAACAGTGACATGCCAGAGTGGGGACAAATTACAAAGAGGAAGAGAACAGATGCTGAAAGGCAGTAAACTTTCATCTGCCAGATTTCCACAGCAAGAGCCAAATCCAAACAAAATCCATTCAAATCAAATATGGATGCAACAGCACTTGTGCTAAATTACAGACTATCATACTAAGCACATTTTGTCCCCTCCTTTCCCACTTCTCATTAAGATTACACAGCAAGCTCATGTTAGTGGGTCACAAAAACATTCTTGCTGCTGGGACACACACTTCAGTAAGTACATGATAAATTAAGCTCTTCACCTGATGGTGAAAAGAAACATGATGAAGGATAGAGTAATACCTGATAAAAGCATAATCCACTGAAAATATATAAATTAACTCTTATCCCAAATGGGGAAAGGGAGAGAGTTCATATCATTGAACTGTAACAGTCATTTCTAATTTAAAAAGAGGCAGCACCATCACCTTTTTAGCTCACGCTAAGCCATAAAACTTGGTTCAGTAACTTGAAAATACCTGTGACTAAAGACCTGTTAAATCCTAACAGCTGCAAAAGCATCATCAGTGTTAACTGAAAGACGATTCACTTACCAGTGCTAAGGACTTTCTATATATGTTACAGATCTGGTTCAATGACAATGCAGATCTCTGACTGAAAATCTGGCAAACACACAGAATTTTTAAAAAGAAACCTAGCAAAAATAAATTACAGCAAGCGTAGCATACAACCTCAAGATTAACAATAATTCCAAAGCATGCAGACATACGCATGCATACACACACAGACACAAACATTCCAGATGTCCCTCTTTTTCAGCAAGTGCTTCTCCAACCATGAAATTCCTTTTTCACAGAGCTGCTGGCAACCTCTTCTGCACTCACCTGAGAAACTTCATAAAGCAGTTTGTAGTGTTCCTCCCTCTTCTGAAAACTGCACAGATTGCAACCCATTCTAGTAAGAAATAATGGAAGAGCAATGCTTCTAATTTCCCAAGAACTGAGAGGCAAATGCACTGACAGGGAAGCACCCTCCAGACTTGAGTACTGTTTTTCATCAGTCACTCCAGTGCAGGAACACAGACACGCCACTGTTAGCTGGAAGCACAAGCCAGGGTAGTGTGTGTAAGCAGCATGCTCTTCTTCTTCTTCTTCCCTAAGTATCCTACTCTCACGTATGCACACAGACATACACAGAGTTTCATCTCAGTTCGCAGCAACACTCCTCCTGTCTCTGCATCAGTGCACATGACTACACAGATTCCAACTCATGAATATTAATAAGAGGCTCATTGATTATTTATGACAGAACGTGTTAGCAAGGAGGGGTGTCATAGCTGCTGTTGATAACAGATGAATATTCACTAATTAAGAAGCAAACATAGTGTGGTTAAACAAAATACACGTGTCACTAACACCTTTGTTTATTAAAGATGCAGCACTCAGGGAATATCTTCAAGAAAAAAAAAAGAAATATTGTCCTTTAACTTCAGGAACAAATGAACAATTCTCGGGCTGAAATTTTTGGGAAACCAGCTTAGGTCAGAGATGCCTCTATCTCTGCGATTAACTCTGGCATTTGTTTTCAAATCAGTTAATGGGTGTAGGGGGTTGTTTAATTTAATGAAAAAATATCTCAACAGTTGAAGTAAGCCAGAGAGAAAAATAAAACAAGTCCAGATGGTTATACTACATTCTTCATTCGCTAGTGCTAACAAATTCGGTTAAATACTAAAATTGGAAGGAAACCTATTCTAACATTATGACAGAGGTGTATATTATTGTTGTTGCCACTGTTGTTTACTACTCTTATTTGAATGCATTTCTTAGTGGAATATGTCAGTTCTTGTGTATAAGTTTTAAATTTATGTTGCACTTATAATGAACAGCATATACAGTACATGCACCAGTTAAAAGTACTGCATCACATATATACAAATCCTATATACTTTTATTTTTATTTATATTTATTTTATTTGGGCTGTATTTATTTTATTTGGGCATGCCTGAACTTTCCCCAGAAGTCAAAATGACCAAACTGCGGCTATCGTACCTTGGAGGTATCATGAGATGACATAACACATTAGAAACATTGGTAATGCTTGGTAAAGGAGGAGGCAGTAGGAAAAGACGAAGAAGAAGAAGACTACATTATAGGAGGACAGACTTAATCAAGCAAGCTGCATCCCTAAGTTTTTAGCACTCAAGCAGGACTGCTGATAATAGAGTGTGCTGAATGTCTGTCACTCCTAGTATAACCACAAATTAAAGCCAATGTGATGTAAATAACAGCAAATATTTCTACCCTGATTATTTTTTCTTACAATGGGCTGCATCTGGTTGATGGCTACAAAAAAATCCAACATACATCCTAAACAAAAATAAGAATAATTCATACTATTAAAATCATGAAGCAAAAAAACACATGATCTAAACAACACCCCAGATAGCCAACAAACAAATAATAGCTCTGTCAGCAAGAAGATTAAAGGCTTAGTGCAAGAGGAAAGTTTTCAGACATGTCAAAGATAATCTGAGCTCTAGTGGCAAAGAAGTGCCACACAAAGGGGACACATGCAGAAAATGCCATTCTGTCCACAGGCACCAATCAATTTGACACCAATGAAGACACAATTTCTTCAGTGCAGGAGCAGAGGAACACCTAGACCCCATCTGCTGTTACTTTGCTTACACAGAAAGTGTAAAGACATGTTCCTGTCTGTGTAAAGGTTCTCAGTGTGAGCAACAATTCTGGAAGTCAGTGTCATGCGTAGAGGAAATGCATGAACAGGAACATCTCTTCTTCAGACATACCACTTTCCACAAGAAATGAGGAGCTGGGGCTGGGCACTCCTCTGTTCCTGTGTTAAAGAGAGCATAGCGAGAAACACCTGAGCAGAGCTGGTCTTGGCACACATTAAAAGAGTTGTATCTGATGGTCAGATTCACATGGAGCTACTCTATATACTGTTTAGGGTTGCACTCTGCTCACTCCTGCATTACATGATTCTTAACACTTGCCCACAAAAATGAGGTAACTACATATATGAAAAAGTATCTCATATCTGGATTACTTTTTTGGATAGATCCGGGTAAGCAAAGTCGAGCCCCAAGGCTGCAGATGCAGCCTTCCTAGCTCTTTTTGTAGCCTTACTCTTACCATACCCCTAAGTCATTTTAGGGGCCAGAAAAAGCAATAACTGACTTTCCTGGAAGCATATGGAGAGGCAACTCACCTTTTAAATAATTGTACCCCCCCCCCCCGACACACACATTAAATATACACATTTTTCTAAACTAGAAACTTACTTTCAGCCACTTATAGTTTGAGGAGTGGTGGCATTTTTTGGAGCCAACAGAAGGGACTATGGGAAGGAAATTGGCCTTTTGACCTACTGCATCTGCCCAACCCTGGGATATAGACTTGAATGATTACTGGAGATCAAGAAGAGCATCCCCAGTTCCAGGAAAACAATCTCCTGCAATTTATATTGTGCTTGAAGGGCATGTGCGTTGTTACAAAGGCACTGGTACTACCACTTGTAGCCTGATTACAGGTACCTTCTCGTCCTCAGTTAAGGCCATTATAGTATGGTTAGTAATCCATGCACATGTAATATACCATTGCATGTGTGGATTTTAGAATGGCACCTTTCAGTTGCCATATTGGCAAGGTAAATATCACGTGGGATGGAGCAGGAGGCTGAAACACAAGTGCCATGGAAATCATTGGCAATCTCTTATCCACAAGCTTTTTCAAATGGGGTATTAGAAAAACTCTCCGACAATATACAGGAGCATGACTTGGAACAGGAGTGCAACTTTAGACTGAATATGAATGCCAGTAATTAAAGGGGGGTTTTTAGTTTTAAGATATTAAAAAGCTTCTGTTAAATATTAAAAAGCTTCTGTTACAGCTTGCCACAAAGCCTAATTTTGCCATTTGTCAATTAGATTTTAATGGTTCCACAGTTCTCACTATGTTCATTAAAGCAAGAATAGATTCAAAATTATACTTAGATCCCAAAAAAGCAATGCAAATTCCTCACATTAAAATACATATAGTAAAATCCACTCAGTATATCATGAGTTCTATGGTACACAATTGTTCAAAATACAAACTATGTCTATATATGTATTGCAAAACCCATGGTCTTTTCCAGGACTTCTTTTGTTTCCAACAAATGTTTTCTGGTACACTCACTAATTAAATATAGTTGGCTCTTGCTCTGACCCATTTTAAACTTAATGGGATGGCAGGTGGAATCATGCACGAAAAATAATTACTTTATAGCCAATGAAATCAGTCAAGTTAATCTTGACATTGGCTTGTAATATGTTACATTGATAAAGCACTGCTGTTTTTTGCTTTCGAAAAGTACTTTATAAATTTTTTTTTTAAAAAAATCGATACCAGGAAATGATCCTAATGAGTACTAATTGTTAACAAATTGGTTTTGCATCCAGAAGCACCTCAAACATCACCAACACAGCATGGCAAGTAGATCCACAATCATCCACTACTTATCATTCCTTCCCCTTGGGATATAATAATCCGATTTTCTGTGCCTTGATTTTAACCTAACAGGCTGGATGAAAGCCAACTATAGTAACCTACATAGAAGCAACATCTCTTTGATAATACTCCAGTGCACTGTAGAGACAGACAGACATACGTACGTACACACACACACACACACACACACACACACACACATATAGTCTTGTTATGGCAGATATGACCAACCTTCGAGTCTGTATAAATGCAGAAAGAATTTGGTGTAGAATTTCTCTTAGTTCACTGAAAATGCAGAAGCACATTTTTCAAAAAGTACATATATCTTTTTCTTGCAACCATGTCACAGTCCCATTTTCACCTGATGGCAATAAGCTGGCAATCATAGAAGGAATATGAAAGTATGGCTGCCCTTAGCATTGATATAAAAGCAAAAACCAGAGGAGGAACAGAAGGGAAGATGACAAGAATGGTATTGGAAGACTTCCAGAGACTCTAAGGAGAGGAAGAGGGCATAACTGTGCTATGATTCAGTAGAAAGAAAGAACTGAAGCAGCCAATAAAGACGGAGTGGAAGGAGAAAGTGACTTTCTACTTAATTTCTAGTTATATCATAAATTTCCAGTTATGTCAATAGTGAGATTAAAAAAAACGAGGGGATGTGAAAAAAGGGGGGAGGTTACACAAGAAGTATCTATCTCCTTGAGTGGATGAATCAGATATTAAGACTTTTCACACTTTTTCTAATGACAGATTGACCTTCCCTATCCTAAAAAAATTCAGAATACTCAAGCAGGTGGCACATTTATTGGATCAATTCCAAAGTTTAAAATAGATTATGCAAGCTTTCAAAGCTTCACCGGTGTTTTCATCAGGCAAAGATGTTAAAATCATACAAGACAAAAAGGTGATGATATTAGAGTCACTGGTCTACATTCTAAGATGTTATTCTGTTGTCAGTTAAGATGCTATTGAAGGATTTCAATGCAAGCAGAGGCACTCCCCTTCTTGTCCATGTGAGGACTAGAGATAAAGAGTGATTAAAAAAAGTAATAAAATTTCAACTACATTAGCAACAAAGAGTAATTTCCCTTGAGACCCAGTTGTTCCTGTCCTATATGGAGCTAACTGCTCCTTTCTTAGGTAAAGGACATCAAATTTCTCAAGGAGTCTTTGCACTATAACACCTGGAAAAACTTTTAGGTGCTGTTTAGGTAACACCTGCCAATTGCAGTTAAATGAAATGCTATAATCTATAAAGCACAGATTCACTTTCTTCTGAAAATCTTTGGTGCGTTTGCAGTACCATCCCAACTGACTCTTTCTTTTATGAACCCTGTTTGGACAACTGCTAATTCTTGCAGTATTTCTGTTTTATTCTCTAACTCAGTTTGAAAAGTAGGGAGGAAGAACTAGAAAAGGAGTAAAGAAAATAAGATAGCTGGCAGCAGATAGGGGGAAAAAAGATAAACTTTGGAGTGATAGGGTTGGACCTGCAAAGGTCAAAGGATCACACTACAGTTTTTAAGAGAAGATAGTAAGAGAGCAGAATTGTGAGTTAAGGTGCACATATTCTAACGTTATGGTACCAGTTAGAAACTGGATTTTTCTCTGAAGATATATATTTGATAGTCACTTAAAATTGAAATTTGTGTGTTTTGCATGCAAGAATATTTTAATGTTGGAATGGAAGCGCTGTCCTTGTTTGTGTATCTGTCCCTGGCATTAGCCATAGACATGATACACGCTGCAGATATGACCAAAACAAAAACAAAAAAAACAGGGAAAACATGTTGTAAGGTATGTGAGGCTCATTAGACACTGTTTTGCTTTCATGTGTTCTCAAAGCTAGTAACCCATCTGCCTGAGAATGTAAACACTGGGGCATAGCATAATTGGATTAAAGATTACATAGAAAATACTGCATTTTAACAAGTCCTTTCCTTTCACACATAAAAGATGTTAAAACACAATCAAGGATTTTTTATTCAATATGCAATTCAAAGAGCTATGAATTATTCAACAAGCTTCTTGACTGAGCAATTTCTTTTCGACGTCACCTCTAATGTGATGTCACCTCAAAGGTCCATTAAAGCGTAGAGGCAGACTAAAAACTAGTTAAAGAAAGCACTAAAACTCCTTGAAGGATAAAATTTAATTGTTTTCTTTAAAAAAAAAATGAAGAGAGTGATTTTAACCAATATAGAACTTTAGTTCTTATTATCTAAGCAACAATGGCATATTTTGCCATTTTTGCAATCTAAATTGCAAAGGAGCTTGTTTTACCTCATGATATTTATTTGAATTTATTGGTTTATATAAAGCATTTGCAGCCATTTTTTTTCAGCCAAAAAGACTCCCAACAGTAAAGAAAGAAAGAAAGAAAGAAAGAAAGAAAGAAAGAAAGAAAGAAAGAAAAGAAAAGAAAAGAAAAGAAAAGAAGAGGGAGAGAGAGATTTAACTTCTATGGACAGGCCACCCTTAGAGATTTGTAGTTCAGTCCTGCTAAGGTTTGCTTGGAAGTCTCTATTACTCTCTGGAATTAACTTCCACATAACTGCGTTGTATAAACAGCTTTAATATAGAGATGTGTAGTATCCATGCTCTTTGGGGCCTTTCAACACTACACTGTTACAGTGCTATTATTCCACCTTCCACATCCTATGGAATCCTGGAGTATGCAGTTTAGGGATGGGCATTTAGAATTCTCAGCCAGAGAGTTCTTTGGCCTCAGTAAACTATAAACCCCAGAATTCCACAGGATGTTGAAAGTGGAAAAATAGCACTATAACAGTGTAGTGCGGAAAGGCCCTTGATGTTGTTTAAAATCTATCTTTTATATTACAATTCTTTTTTTTTTTCATATATGTCATGGCAAGTATCTTTTAATAACATCACTACTCCTATAAACATTTTAATTGACAGCGCAGAAACACTGACTGTTCTCTTTTGAAGTAGCATATTCTATAATTATGCAATTAACCATATTTATATTCATACAAAATCAGGCTGCAATCCAGCATAAATTAACTTTAGTAGGGCCAAACAATTCAATAGAAGTATGGGTTTCCAGAGACAATGCAAAACATCATTTGGCTAACAGTTTTATGTGCAACTATAGTTTCAGATGGAAAAGATGGAGGAGGAAGTTGTCTGGCTGACACTTTTCTATGAACCGCACATCTCTCAAAACTATATGCAGACTGGATCATATTTGAATTTGCAAATCCATACTTTTCAGGATTTTACAACTTTGTGAATATCAAATGCATATATTCAGAAGTGTGTGAAAAAATACATATACTAGTAAGTAGTAACTAGTAAGAAGTAATGTGAGGAACACATCTATATTGTTAACTGAGATATACCTGAAGCCCCACTTCTGTTTCCTTCTACTGCTAAGTGAAGAATTTTCTATTAGTTCAGGGAAGTGACCAAATAATTCAGACAGGCTTCCATTAATTGACAAACTGACACAGATAAAGAGTTTAAATGGGTGAGTTGGACTTTTTTTTTATATTTTAGCTATTACTACTACTACTACTACTACTACTACTATTAAGTTTAAAACTGGTTAAATTTTATTTGTATTTCAATAGAATGACCAGCTTAATTGGTATTTAATATATGTAATTTATTATATTTTATTGGTGATTGCTTTTAATTACATTGGAAGCTATATTGTTTTCTAGTAATGTGAAAAACTTCTGCTATAAATCAAATAAACAAATAGAGCAGCAACCAATGAAATTTAGCCCAAATCAAATGGTTATTCGAGAAATGAGTGCAAATCATTAGTGTTTATCTGAGGAGGTGGGAACCTGTCACCTTTGGCCTTAATCTGGCCTACCAAGTATCAGAATCTGACCCCATAGAGGCACGCTTCCCCAAAGCATAACCCCACGGCAAAGGAAGAAAAATCTGTGCCATGTCTGACAACAGTCACCACTGTCTCCTTTCAGCTGGCACTTGCAGAACCTGTCCAATATAAAACTCAGACAGGTTCTGCAAAAACCTGCCAACAGAAGATTATTTACCTTCTCTTTTATCACATAGGAAGAGAGGAGTAATCTTGCTCCCTCTCTATTCTCTCAGTTTTCCTAGGACTACTTTTCAGATGGTTCTCTCAGGAAAGCCCTAGAAGAACTAGCTGAGAATATTCTAGTTTGCTACCCTGTCTTCCTATATCTGTGAGCAGATGGTAGAAGGAGCAAAATGAAAACTCTCTGAGGATACTGAGGGGATCTCTCAGAGCTGGTTCTGGTTAGGACTGTTCAGTCTTCCACACCTACACCCTCTATGGAAAGGTTTAAATCTGGCTTCCAGTAGAAGCATCAGGTAGAAAAACTCTATCAAGCACTATGACCTGCAGCCTTATTATATTAGGTAGGGGGATGTCTGAAGTACAGCCATTCCTTTGATGTCATCTGGCATGAGAATGGCTTGGGGGTATCCAACCTCCTAACTTTTCCATTTCCCTATCCCTGATTTAGATTAAAGTGTAGCATTATACATTCAGATAGAATGGGAATTATGACCTCAATTAACAATACACAGACACACAAGTATCCAATAAATATGGAAAGTACAGAGTTTTAGAAAACTCTTTTTCTGCACTTTTCTGCACTTTTAGAAAACTCTTTTTCTGCCATTTCTGCACTACACTGTTATAGTGCTATTATTCCTCTTTCAACCTCCTATGGAATCCTGGGGTTTGCAGTTTAGGGAAGGGCACTGAGAATTCTCAGCCAGAGAGCTCTTTGGCCTCAGTAAACTACAAACCCCAGAATTCCACAGGATGTTGAAAGTGGAATAATAGCACTATAACAATGTAGTGTGGAAATGGCCTAAGATTATACAGCTCTGTTTGGAGAGCCTTGTTAGATACGTGCCCCAGACATAATGCTTAAACAAGGAAAATTTAAAAGATGACTTTTTTTTTCACTTGAAAAGCACCACTGTGGATGAACACAAGTCTAAACTCTGAATCCTTGAGAAACAAAACCACTGTTATCTGAATTCAAGCCACTAAAGAGAACTGTTGTGTTGAAACAAATTCCACAATCTAAATTATAATGCACAATCTTCACTTTGTAAGTCATTTTTGGTGGCTTCTAAGGTTGTTAGTGAGATGTTTAGAAAACTATCTGTTTTAAAATTCCCACTCTCAAATAGAGAACCTTAAGGTAACTTGTTGGTTTTACTTGTTTAGAGATTTATTAAGGAAACAGTATTGTTTCATTTAAATAAATCCTTGTAAGTTTGGAATATCAAAACATTTTAATCATGTTTTTGATTAACTCACGTATAGTTTTTATACACTGAAATGGTACATTTCTCTGTTCATGGACTTCTTTTATATAGTGGATCCTTCAGCTATGTGAGCCCACAATAAAATATTTCAGCCAGGAAGCAGGTTTACCAACTCAGTTGTTGTTGCTGCTGCTGCTGTCATCATCATCATCATCATTTAAAACCTCACTTTTTCCCAGGCTGGGACTCAAAGCGGCTTACAACTAAAAAAAAATAGTTAAAATCAATAGAATACAAAAGTTAAAATGTAACTAAACATTGTAAGAACAAGTCATGGGCCCTTTCCGCACCTTACCTTTTTGCGGAGGTGGGGGGCGGCGCTCGTGCAAGAAGCCTTCGGAGGAAGGCTTTCGCGTCCCTGCTGCTTGGGCTCCGCAGCAGCTTCCTGGTCGCACGAGCGCCCTGCCCACGCCCCACCTCTTCCTTCCGCAGTGCAGCCTGGGAGCTGACCGGTGCGCAAGCGCGCACCATTTTTGGCTAAAATAAAATAAAAAGGTGCGTATGCGCTGCGCTCTTGAGCGTCACGTAAATGGGAGTGCGTCATGCAGGCCACTCCTCCCATTTACGTGATGCTCAAGGGGCCCTTTCGCTTAAGAAATGCCGTGCAAAAAGGGCCTCAGTAAAACCTAGTCTTACTGAAAAACTGTCAAAATATGAGCAAGTTTAACCACATGCTGGGTTAGCCTCTATGGGGACCTCTTATCCTATCATATAATTGAGCCTATCCTAGTAGCTTTTTTTCCTCTTCCAGTGATTTCTGGAATTGGGGTTAGCTTCTTCCTGACATACATTCTAACTAGAGGTAAAACAGTAGCCGTGGGCAGCTAGCAATCACTAATCAGAAACATCTTGAACTTGGTTCTACAGGCATTTCAGTGACTTAAATATATTGCTTATGTACTGTCCAAGCTTGGTCTAGGCTGGCAGTAACTTAAGTGGTCAGTTTACTTAAGCAAGGAAACAGCTTTGCAAATGAGAAGCAATAATGGTCCCAACAATGTCCATAAAACAAACACAAGTCAAGGCAGAAACACAGGCAAGGGCAGTGAACAGAAGCATGCATGGGAGAAATGGTCAGTTGATTGCTGACAAAGGCTAGAGAGGAAAGGCTCAGTTCTTATAGGCTCCAGGGTCAGCGCAGCTGGTACCTGATTAATTGATGCTTGGCATAAATTCGTTGGAAGTGACGCAGGAGACCCCTTTGGTATCTACTCTGGGCAAAGGTAGGTATGGACAGATCATTCTCTGTGTTCAAATGAGCAGGGCTCCCTGCTGGGGCTGACACTTCTGTCCCTGGGTCGGGTGATGATACTGTCTGCTCTGCAGATTCTGCTGCAGCAGTCTCTGTGTCTGGGCTCAGAGCAGGTTCTGCTGCCTCAGACTCTGAGTCTGAGTCTAGGTCCTGGAAGCCCATGACATATACATCCTACTCTTTCCTTCAAGCTTTGGACAATGAATAATTTAATAATCAAACTATACAATGTAGAAATGTAAATCTCAATTCGAATGTTGAAATACATATGATTCAGAAACAATGTAAACTTTGAGCAGTAAAAAAGCAAATGCTTCTCTCTTTGTAGAGTTTGACTTTGATAAAGATTTTTTTTTCAAACAGGATTCCACAACATTCTTAGGCCCTTTCGCACACCAGTCCTGTTATGAAATGGTCTTGGGAGCACTGCAGGATTGCGAGGACTGTTTCACATGATGTCCTCGCAACTGCACGACGCCCCAAGGCCACGCATTATATCATTTTTGGCTTGTTGCCGAAAATGATGCACAATCGTGCGTCGCTCCTGGGCCCCACCCTCATTTACCTTGTGTGCGGACCCTCCAGACACACGGCCATTGCGCTTCCTCCCCCTGAGAGCCCTCATGCTTCCTTCCTGCCAGCACGGAGCTGGTGCGGAGGGGAAGCAGAGGGGACATGAGTGCCTCCTGGATGAGGCTTTTCACGCGATCCCCGCGTGATGCCAGCGGCACCAGGTAAGGTGAGAAAAGAACCATAGTTTCAAAGTGTGATAGGAGGGTGCCATTTGTTCTATTTATGGCCATTTTCTGTTATAGCTAACCTACAGGTGATAATCTGAGGGGTTGGCCAGGAGGCGTGGAACTAAAAATAGCCAAGATTAAAGAGTAACTCAATACTAAAGAACAAACCTGGAAGCAAGCCAAGTAAGTAAGCCAAGCACATAACTGATGAATTGTCAAAGTTAAAGGAACATGCCAGGGCTACAGAATGCATTGTTTGATTATGGCTTACTTGGAACATGAAGTTCTTTCATACTTCTTCCTATCCAACACTGTCCAATGGATAGACTGAAGGCCTGAATGTCTGAAAGTACTTCACTGTCACTTGTGGTTCACTGACTTACCACGCAGAACAGCCACTCAAGTGTTCCATAGCTCCTGATCATTTTGAAATGTGGAAATGACCCTGAGAGCTCTTCCGGCATTGTTTGATTTGTACTGCAGTTTATACCAGCATTCTTGAAATAATAAAACAGACCTTAGATTTGTGTGTGCAAGTGTGTGTGTGTGTGTGTGTGTGTGTTAATAACATGATAGAGATTTACATCTTAGAAGAAAAGAAACAGAACTGGATCCACGACGAATTGATTCCGATAATAACGTGTAACATTTTTTATGGCACATAGAAGCTGTAATGGATTTGATGCTCAACCATGGAACAAAGAGATCAGATACAAGGTTGGGTTAACTAAGGGCCACTTTATTTTGACCTGTATTATTTAAATTGCATTAACCTGAAAGATACAAGAGAGGGGGAGCAACATGATACAGGATCAGCTGATGCCAGGGTCACAATGTGACAACCTGCTCAGCCTACCCCTGGGTCATAACACCTCAGCCCCAGGGGCAATCCAAATTGCTTTGGTGGCTTCCCAGTCCAGCATCTTGGAAGGTAACCCAGGGACTCCCACCCAAGCTGCATGGCTCTAAAAGTAAGAGTCTTATTCCCAGGTTAACCTCAAGGGCAGCCTTTCACTGAACCCCCTGGGACGCAGGGCCCTAAAGAGGTGGTTCCAGGGCCCTACCCTACACCAAATGGGTGCCGATAGGTGGTCACCAACATTTTATTATCCCCCATTATCTGCCAAAGGACAACCTATTTAACAACACCACCCAGAGCCAATTTTCACAATTCCATCAAATACAGTATGGGACAGGCAAACAAAAACAAAAACAAAAAAACCTGAGAAAATGGCTAAAAATTCCTGTCTGGCCCCGAAGCAACCAGATTAACTCACATTGCATTAAGGGTGGGAGGGTGGGTCATTGTCGAGCACCGAATGGCAAGTATAGGGGGTGAACTGCTTCATTGTCTCCTTTGGCCCTATCACATGTCTTGATTTGGTGCTTAGCACCAATCAAAAGTAACACTCTGGTCTCACTCCATGGAGACCATCAAAAGCTTACCTTCCTCTGCAGTGACGTTTGTCATGCGAGTCCAGGTAAGTATTCCCTCGCATTAAAGTTCCAAACTGTCGCTGCAACTAGGGAAGTGATGAAAGGTAAGTTGCTTGCCAAAATATAGAAAAATGGACACCACCACCAACTCTTTGAAAGGGTTCAATAGACACCAATATTTCAACACTGTCTAGATCACCAGTTAGAGGAAAACAAAAACATTCTGTTCTTTCACACCTGGTTATGAGTTTTTGTCACATTAAAACTAATCTGACATGGTATATAGGGCTGCAAGACAAAATTCAGTTTTCCGCTAATAACGGAATAGGATGACGGATGCATGAAGAGCACCATGCAATACTGCAAGAGGGAACTGTACAAACAATTTTGAGCATCTGACAGCTGGCTAGTTTGATTTAAAATTGCAATTTGAACAGAAATCAACTATTATTTCTTGATGGTCATTAAAAAGGAATTATGAGTGCCATTCATTTTGCTGTTGTCAACAAAGCATTCTGCAATGATCGAATGCTAATCCCTCTTCTTCTACAAAATCCTTGCAGCAGTAAAGGTTTACTTCAGGCACTACGTGGTTTTTCAAAAGCTTCACTGCTGCCAATGCACCTGCTTTCCAGAAGATCATTAGGTATAAATCCCAATGTACTCCAATCAACCTTGCTTTAGTTACCCTACCGTCTGTTCTAGAAAAAAAATAATGTTATTAGATCCCTTCCCCCCCTCCTCTCAAGATTGGCTGGTGTTTGGTTACTGTGCCAGCTGGATAAGAGGTGCTTAGGTCTGTACTGCACTGACCCATCTTATTGTCTGGGCACAGCCCAAGTCCCAACATGCCCACACTATAGCTGCAACTAAAGACTGCACCAGCTGTTTAACTATTGTACAGGTACTTAAAAGGATTACAGTATTCTAAACCTCAAGCTTGGCAGGAGATACTTCATCATCAAAGAAGAGCCGGCTCTTTTCACCAAGGAGCAGCAGACTAGGATTTGGCTTGCCATTTCAAGACACTGAAGTTGGCACAAGAGAACTGAGGATGTTGGAAAGTTATATGAGAAATGCCTGTTGAACCTCATAGATTGCAACTGGTGAAATCAATCAAGATGCACTGTTCACAAAAAAATTCTGGGGAGTGGGAAGAGATACCCCTGATTATAATAGCCAACATTTTTTCCCTCAGAAACAGACATTGGTCTCTTAATCTGAGATCTGTTCTGTCTCAGTATTAAAACAAAAACAAAAAACAGCTGGTTCGGACAGGGATTTGTCACAGGTCAGTGTCTCAAAGGAAGCTTGTCTGTACTTGCATTCAGATAGTAATACTTGGATCCATATCTACACTGAATCTTGACTACTTGATGAACAATATGAATTTTTCTCTTCAACAATTCTTCCGCTATTCTCAAGGTTACTGCTGATATAGTCATAGTCCTTCTGTTTGCTGTCTCTTCACTATACAGTGAAATTAGATCCTTTCATACAGTGTAGTAGTTAGAAGCAAAATATAGTCACAAGGCAATATAGCAATAAAATTCAAGTCACTGAAGATCTGGGATGGTAAGTGGACTTAGTAATATTCTGCATCAATTATTTTTTGATATTGTATATTTTCAAATTTGTCAGTGTAACTGAACATCATGTAAAGACGTCTGAAGGAAGATTTGTTGTTTCATTCCCACTGAATGTAGAAGAAACCCAATAACACATAATACATAAAGGAGGCATTTCAAAACACTGGATTTTGATTAATAACAACAAAGTAGAACCAGTACTCTAACAATTTTTGTAGTATGTCAATCATTTCAAATGCAGATTATCTCACAACAATGAGGCCATCTCTCTGAAGTTTTTGACTGCCAAGTTCAAGAAATACTTCTGTAAAAACTCTTCTCTGTAAAAACATTTATTCCCCAATGTGTCTCTGTTATCAGTATCGTTCATAAATAAATGTAAGGAGGAAGCCAGGAAAAAAGAAAATTCCCTCAGAGAAGCCACTTTGAAATTCCTGTTGACTGTTCTTACTGAATTACACTGGGAAAAACATGCAAATAAACAGACAGATGACACACTCATGTGTCATTGCACAACATTGGTGTTGGTTTATTAAATCATAATGTGCACAGGCAGGATGAGGATATATATTACTCATCAGTTCACATTTTACTCTTCCCTTTATGGATGCAGGCTGAACAGACAAGAGACAAAACTTAAGCATAGTTACCCATCATGTCTGACCCTAGGACGATGACCCTTTCCACACAATGCACTCAACCTGCCATGGGGATGGGAGAAGGACAGGGCTGAGACGGCGCTTATGCATGATATTGTCCCATTTCCAATGTTCTCCGGTCCCCAAGTGGTGCAATTGTACCACAAATCATTGGCAGGTTTTCCCTTTCAATGATTGGTGATTGCACTGCCCTCCTGCCGTGCACCTGCACTTACTTTCCTTGCAGAGGCTCTGGAAGCACAATGGCAGCGCTTGGCATAGCCTGGGACTGGCTGTGCTGCGGCAAGATGAGGTGTGGCCATCATGCTTCCTGGTTTCCGGAGGCAGCTGGTGCAGAGGGGAATCCTCCATTGCGCTCCCCTCTCAGGGAAACCACTGCCACCACTGTCACCGCATGCTGCTGGAACAAAGGTAAGCTGCAGAAAGGGCCTATGGTTACTCACGTCCAGACAAGCAAAAACGTAGCTTTTGCCTTTACTTTGCTGCCAAATTTTGGTGGAATGGCACCTCGCTGGTACAGCTACAAATTCACTGGTGATATAAAAAACAGGTGGAAAAGGTAAGTTATCCCCCTCCCTGGTTTACAAATTTGTGCAACGGAAGAACTAATAGGCTACATAGAACATATCTATTGCTTGTCCACATTATAGTTTTAATTCTGCATTAAGCAGGGTTTCTCAATTACCATGATATGCAAACACAGCCATGGATATAGATAGATATTCTTTTTTTGTTGCCTTCATGGGATAATACCAGTTCAAAATGTTCAAGCTTGATATGGTAGACAGCATGAAGAAACTATACTGTTTCAATATCCGCATGGATATTTCTTCTTCTCACATGGAAAACTTACCAAGCTATGTGCAAAGCTAATTAATTCCCAAACTCTCCCTTTAGAAATATATTTATAAGTGACTCTTACTTGAAAACCATAGGTATGACGATCATGCCAAGTAAACCAGGTAAATGGAAAGTGTGGCTTGTAGACTGAACATGGCTCTGAAATCCTTTACTGCAGCCTTTGGTGTACTGGTGATACCTTCAGAAGCTCTCACCCCCGTGTATAACTTTGTGGATGCTGTTTTCTGACCCTCCAAAAAAAGAAAAGGGCCAAAACTACCACAACATGTAGCTTTACTCCCTTATCCTCCCTGATGCACCCAACCCTAAGAAATGGATGAAGAACAGTCAACAACTAAACACATTACTTCCAGTTTCAGACCAGCAGCACAGTATATGCACAGTCCATGTGTGGACTGTCCAGTGTGGAGGCAGGGCATTGACAAATAGTCCCCAACCTGGTGCCTTTTCCCACACTTAATGTGAATTGACACATATGAATTATACCTCTGCAATATATTCTTGGAAATCTTTTGCTTCCATGCAGTGTTACATTTGTTAAATGGTGCTGTGGGTAATTGAGGCTTCAGAATCTTATATATATATCTCAGTACATCTGTACACAAATATCTAGCTGTTATAATACTGTTCTAAGCAATAAGTGAATGTTTACCATTCTGAGATATTTAGCCACTGAAGGAAAACAGCCAGTTTTAGGCACTAGCAGCATCTTCAGTAAAATCATTTTTGTAATTCTAGTGGAACACAGACATGTACCTTCATTGACATGAGAAAGAGAATGTTCAGAGTTCCCTTAAGGAGACAAAGGTGTTTGTGTTGGGACAAATCAATTTGTTAGTGAAACAAAAGAATGTGGAATAAGAATTCAAAGTTGCATATGCCACAGGGCAGATCTGAATAAAAAAGAACTACTGCACTACTTTGCAATAATAACTTGATTCTCTGTTTCGTATTATACTACAAAACTTCCTCTTTCACAAAAAAGGTGTTATCAGAGTTCTCCTTTTGTATATAAAGATGAAAAAGAAAGGTTGTAAAATTCAAATACAGCAGACTCTCCACCCTCCCCTTTTTCCCAGAAACCTTTCTATACATGTCAACGAAGTAGGCTGATTAGTTTCATTTCTATTCAGCATTTTTAAAAAGACCTCAGGTTATATATATCACGATGATTCAATGATAACAAAATCCTTACTATAAATCCTGCCATGTGGGATAAATTTACCAAGATCTTGATCGTAAAACAAATGATCAGACAGTCAAACAGCATATACTTTACATGATGAACTAACTCTCACACAATGAACTGCTACACTAACTGGATGCTAAGACTCCAATGACAAAGAATGCCTTTCCCACTTTCTGTACTCAATAAGAATGTTCTGAAAATAAAGGAGCCTCTAGAAAGAAATAACAACAAACAAACAAACAAACAACAACCACCTTATAGGTGAGAAATGACTTCATATGAAGTCATAGTTCTTCCAGTACACAGACATAGCTTCTGGAATAGTCTCAACTACTGGGTAAAGGAACCCATTTATACTGGTGCTAAAATAGGCAACGCATTCTACTTTCTCTCACTTCCATATATGGAAATATATATGGAAATATATGGACACTTCCATATATTTCTTCTATCCTTTAGCCTTTACTATAGCTGTGAAGCTATCACAAACCCTGAAAAAAATGGGAGACTCAGATCCCCAAAGACAGACTAATAAATGCAGGGGTCATGGATTTATTCTCCATTTCGCCCCCGATTTCACATCTCTATCCTGCCTCTAAATATGGATCATCCATATGATCCATAGTTGTTCATTTCTAAAGCTATTCTTCATTTCATGTAATAGTAAATGTTCTATATTCCAAATGGACAAATTAATGAAGAAAACAAATAAAGATGGAATTTCTGTGCAACAATGATTAATTTCACTTTATTTCTCTTTCATGATAAGGAGGAACTATAACCTTCCAATATCCCGAAAAGCACAACTATCTTGGTATTTAGTTACAATGCACATATCTGATTAACTGATTGAAAGCCAGATGATTAATCAACTAAAACATCTTTAGTCGGTTGATAGCTCTAGTTAATAGAGGAATAAGAAATGGAGCAGATGGAATGGGAGAAGGGGAATGAAATGGGTCTAATGAGGCATGAAGTAAAGGAGGTGGGAATGAGTAAGAATAAAGGAGGATGACATGTTGGGGAAAAGGGAGAAAAGAAGGAATGTAGATGAGAACAAACACTACCCTTCAGATAATAGGGGTACAGGGGAAGCACAAAAAGGGGAGGGTGAGAGAAGAGTAAATGAGGAGACAAAGCATGGAAAGGCTAGTGGTAATAATACATGGGGAAACAATATAAAGCATCTAATCTATATCAAGAGAGGCAATATAATAAAAATTACACTAGACCTATGACCCAACAAGCAGAACAGACACGTAGCCAGAGTGGCTAGCTATATGCTTTTTCCGCCCCAAATTTTGAAGTCCCAAGAAAGCATTAAAACAGCAAGTTTACCAAGCCCCAATGGCATGACATACATAGCTAGCAGACTGCTATGTCTTAGCGGTAACATGTTGTGCAGGCCTGGCACACCTGGAGAGAAAGAACAAGCACAAAAACACAAGGATGATGGCAGGTTTCTAGCTAGTACTTCCTAACTGACACCAGAAAGGGCATTTGGTCATCCAATGTTCTCAGCACTTAATCTTTGCAGAATACTCATGGGTTTAAATTCAAGCCTGAAACAGCTGTGTGTCTACTGTACCGCAGAGCACAAAATAAGCCAGAATAACTCTGTCACAGGTTTAATTGATTTTTTTGTCTTTCATGCCACTTCAGAAGTCATCCTGATCAATGCTATTTCACACTCTCCCATCCAAGTTTTACTGCTTCAGGCTCTGACTAAAAATAGATTCATGAGACAAACACCAAGGGAGGCAATAATATATCTTCTGCAGAACACTGGGACTGTCATGTTACAACTTTCCTCTTCACTCTTCAGTAGCATTGAGCAAAGAAGAGAAGGGGGAAGCAGGATTCATCGTACTGAAACAAGCACTGGTGGTAGAAACTGATGTTGTGTATTTATCCATTCACATTAAGTATGGAAGAGGCAGTCACTGTGCGTGCTCCCTGTAGTGCTTTTGCAAATTTGTTTCCCTTCCATCCTCCAGCAGGTGACAGACAGTAGCAGTTACTGACAAATGCTGGGGGGAAAGCACAAGACCTAAACAATAAATAATAAATGTCTCTGCATTTTGCAGTATTTATATACCTCCCTGCACACCTGGACGAAAGTAAATACCAGAATCCCCAAAACACAAGAGGAAAAGGATTTTAATATACAGCAAAAAAAAAAAAAAAATACTGAAATTGACCCACAGCTCATTTCTTATGGTAATCAGAAATGCAGCTAATATTAAAATTTAGTGAAGCCTGTTACAGCAACGTTTCTTCACAACCGTTTCTATTTGTTCAAAAAAGTGAAGAAGCTTGTGTTCTGTTGTAAGTTTTGATATGCATGATATTTGGCAGCAACCATGTGCGTATTAATTTATTTCTTACTTACAAATTATTTTTATCCCAGTTTACAATCGTAAAACTATCAAAGTGGCTTAAGCACGCAAACAACACAAGACATAAATTTTAAAAAGCAATATTAGTAGTTGAGTTTGAATATGAAATTCCAATACACAACTGATTTTTTTTTAAAAAAGACCATTATTAAAAGTCCCGAACATGTAAAAAAGGTCATATTACAAATACATCAGGGTTGGCAGTGGTCTAACATTTCTAGGGAGAGCATTTAGTAACTGAGGACCACACCAGAAAAGATCCTTTCCTGCCAGGTATTACCCATATCACTTCAACAGTGCAGGGTGTAATGTAGGGAATACTTACCCGGATGCGCATGATAAATGTCACTGCAGGGGATGGTAAGCTTTTGATGGTCTCCATGGAGTGAGACCAGAGTGCTTTGTTTGATTGGTCTAAGCATCAAATCAAGACACATGATGGCAGCAAAAGAGACAGTGAAGCAGTTCACCCGCTATATGTGTCATTGACTACCTACTGGCACCCCTTTGGTGTAGAGTAGGGCTCTGGAACCACCTCTTTAGGGCCCTATGTCCCAGGGGGTCAGTGAAGGAGGCTTCCCTTGAGGTTAACCTGGGAATAAGGCTCTCACTTTTAAGGCCCTGAGGCTTAGATTGGAGTCCCTGGGTTACCTTCCAAGATGCTGGACTGGGGAGACCCCAAAGCAATTTAGATTGCCCCTGGGGCTGAGGTGTTATCACCCATGAGTATGCTCTGCAGGTTATCAAGCTGTGACCCTGGCATCAGCTGGGCCCGTATCATGTTGCCTCCCCCCACCTCCTTTGTATCTTTCAGACTAGCGCAATTTAAATAAAACAGGTCAAAATAAAGTGGCCCTTAGTTAACCCAACTTTATGTCTTTATTTCATGGTTGAGCACTAAAAGCACAGAGGAAAATTGTTAAACAGGTCCCAATGGGAAATAAATGTCCTGTGTGTAGGTGACACCCTAAGTCATTCAGAACATTGAGAAACAGGAACAAATTGTGCTCAAAACAAAATCTGAATTGTTTCAGATTGGTCTCATTTAGTAACCTCAGCACCAGCAATTAAATTTTATAAAAAATGTTACAATAGCCCAATTGGCATGCTACCAGAATGAGAATACCATGTATGTATGTGAAATGTATTATGCAGAATCAGTCCCTTCTTCTTCATCAGCAGAGCTATTTCATAAATGCAACAGAAGAATTTGTTTTGACAGTTCTGTACATATATATTGCCTTCTCTGATACAGTTGTTGCTGTGGCTGCTATTGTTCTTGTTGTTGTTTTCAGTGTGAATTGTTTGCTTTTTTCGATATTTTGGATCACATCTGCATGCAAGATGACAAAGAAATATAAGAAAGCAAATGCAAGAAAAATGACAAAGAAAAACAATAAAAACAGGAAGCACTAATAAAAGTACTGGAATGTTATTAACCCATAAAAATTCCATGGAACATTTTTTTGTCTTCATCAGACATCAGGAGGATAGTAGAAAGAGAGTTAACATAATTGCTCTGATGGGAAAGTTCAAATACTTGGTGATGCTACACAAAATATACTAACTCAGGTACTCACTAACTTTAGGAATAGGACCCAACTATTTTTTTTACATGCAGGGTATATAATGGAAGCTCAGGTGCAAACTCAAAATTTCAGGTAGGTGCAAATAAGAAAAGGTTTTCTAACTATAACCCTTGCCCCAAGCTGTTCAGAGGTTTGTTCATAGGTATGAACCAATGCCTTAAACTGAACTCTGAAACAAAGTAGAAGTCAGAGCGGCTTTTCAAGAGTTACTGTTACATGGCCTGTAAAACACATCACAGAATTATTGACTTTGAAGAGCTCCCAAGGGTGACCTAATTGCTGCCATGTAAGGATACAAGCCAAGTTGTTCCTGAGAGATGGTCATCCAACTTTATCCAACATCCAACACTCCAAAGACTACAAGGCAGTCCATTCCACTGTCTAAGAGCATGTATCATCAAGAAGCTCTTTATAATATTTAGGTAGTATCTCTTTCATTCCTTTATTACATTTAGGTAGTATCTCTTCTTCCTTTCTTCTTATAGTTTGAATCCCTTGTTTCATGTCCTAGAATTTAGATCAGAAGAAAGCAAGCTTGGGCCACCTTCTACGTGACATCTCTGCAAATATTTAAAGACGGCTGTTATGTAAACACTTTGTGTTCTCCTCTCTAGACCATACCCAGCTTCAACCTGTTCTTCATGGTCTTCGTTTCCAGAACTTTTATCACCTTGGTGCCCTTCTCTGGACACATTCTAGCTTGGCAGTATCCTTTTTGAACTGTGGTACCCAGAAATGACCAAAGTAGAAAAGAATGTAACTATTATGTTACTGCCCTGGCTAGCCCGAGCTTGGGGGATATAAAAAGATATCTCTTGATATCAATAATTCGGCTTCACATACCCATTCTCCTCCATGTACTTGTGTGGCCCCCAGACAAGCACGCATACCGGCTCGGCTGATAATCGCCATAATATTCCAAAACAATACAGGCAGGCCAGAAATAGCCGACTAGCAGCTTTAGGAGACCTCAAAGGCAAGTACCTTCATTAGGTATGCATGCAACTTTCAAAAGATCCTCTGCCCTGCGCTGGCAGCTTGACGATCGAACGATACAACGCTCAAGTACTCCGCGTTTGCATACTGGCTATCCTATTGATAATTCGGCTATAATTCAATCATTCAAATTCTGACCTTTCGGAGGCTTTGTCTCCAGCCCCAAATCTATTGTTTTCCCCAAGTCCGACCTAGCCTGCGGTCACAATTCTCCTTATAAAAACCCCTGACTTTGAGCGCTTCTTTGGATCACTCTTGGCTTCCATCCTGCCTTGCTGTCGCTTTGTCCAGCAAGCCTTCCCCTCAGCTCCACATGCTGAGATCCACGCTCCCCAGCTTCTCCGCTTCTAACCGGGCTTCAGGACAGGTGGAGTATCACCCAAACCAACAACTCCTCTAAAAATCCCTCTATCCCACTCCAACCTTTATTTCTATAGTTTCTCTGTATGTTTGTGTCGCATACACTGTTTGATTGTGTTTTCAATAAAACGTCATTTATTGTTTAAACTTCTGTGTGCTCCTTGACTTGGCCTGACCCCGTAGACATAGGGTTCAAGATCTCGCTACGTTACCCTGCCTCTCGCAGTGCTAACGTGTGCTCTTTGACTAATTTCCCAAACCTGTATAATTTTGAGAGCAATTTGGTGTCCCTCCCGGGACCTCCAGAAAACAGGGTAAAAATTACTTTCCTTGATCTGGACACTACGCACTATACAAACTGGTCACACCACATTTTGCAATACCTGTTGTTTCAAGACATCTTCCCAAGAGTAGTTCCATATAGATTACATTACATTAATCTAAACAAGAGGCAATTTAAAATACTGTGGTCAGATCCAATTTCCCAGAAAGAGAAGCAATGAGTATACCAGCCAAAGCTGAACAAAAGCATCCTTGGCTATTGCTGCCACTTGACCAGGAGTTCAGAGGGAACCCATACTGAACAGATTTTACTACCAGTCCTAAATCAGCCTATCTACCAACTAAGAGGAGCCCTATCTGCTTAAGACTGAACTTCAGTTTGTCCATATCTGAAGAGGCAAGACAGAGCTAGAAACAGTTTTAACAAAGTAAATTTCAGAAACTTCCATATTATAGCATTTAATCAGAATGTAAGAGTCATGTGATGTGTTCAGTTTGATTGGGTGATTTAATAAAGAGTGAAGCATTCATAAAGAAGATGTTCAACTGCAGTTTATTTGGGGGTGGTGGATGGCCTTCTGTACCATACATAAAAAAGTGGTGTTTATCTAAAAACTGTTAGATAGAAAAATAAATACGGTGTCATTGTTATACTAAATAAAACTGATAAGGAACAAGGGGAAAGTGAAAAAAGGTGATGACAGCCCATCATATAAGGAAAGGTTGAAGGATTTGGGCATAATTAGCTTGGAGGAAAAACGATTATGAAGCAATTTTATAGCCACCTTCAAATATCTGAAGGACCGTCAAATATATAATGGAGCAATGTTGTATTGTTGTTATGGTTGTTGTTGTTGACTCAGAGGAAAGGACCCTAATCAATGAGTACAAATTATAAGAAAGGATGAACTTCTTGATGGTAGTTGGTCTTTGACAGTGGAACTGACTGCTTGGGAAGGTGGTTGGCTCCTCTGTCAGAATTTTCTAAGCAGAGCTTTGGATGACTACTGTTAGGGAGGTTGTAGTAGCAGGTATACTACTTCTACAGGAAGAGGAAGCCAGACTTAAAAAACAGCATTTAAATGTTACTTGATATATGCTGTTAGCCTCAAGTAGGGGCTACATTCCACTCCTCCCTGTGCCATGCTAAATTTTGGGCCTCACAACTGCTTTTTCATAAAGAAAAATGATATGGGAATATTAAACACAGTGTTCCACAATCATGTCTATTTTGATCCTGCATTGCTTGCAAAATTTAATTCCACTAATGAAACATGGTCTTATCTATGTACATAAGATTTAAGTGCCATTTTCAACTCAACTTCTGATTTATTTTCATTTTTTTTCCTGTAAAACAGAAAGGAAGTTGATGGCTAGGCTTTCTCATCCCACAATAAATACTATGTAATCAAGTTTTACAGCCCTTATCATCGGCATGCCCTACCTGAGAGGTTCCAAAGAAGTGAACAGCAAGGGACAACATATGTAATCGCTGCAATATCAAATTTAGTGTTATAAAACTCATTAAACTGATAGTATTTGTGATTGTATTGCTTTATTGTTATCTTACTGCATTTTTATGAGATGATAATGATGATGTGGTGGTAATGATAATGATAGTTAACAGAACTATAAAATCCTTCAAGAAATCTATTTTATCATGCATTTAGCAAACAAACAAATAAATAAATAAATAGTGCCCTCTCAGTCATTTATCACAAAATAAATGAGTCCTAATAACAAGAAAGCCAGCATATTGTACTGGTTTGAGAGCTGGACTGGGACTCTGGAGACTAGAGTTCAAATCCCCGCACAGCCATGGAAACCTACTGTTGACCTTGGGCAACTCATATTCTCTCTACCTCAGAGGAAGACAAAGAAAAAGTCCCTCTGAACAAATATTACCAAGAAAGCCTCATGAGAGGTTTGCTGTATGGTTGTCATAAGCTGGGATCTACTTGAAGGCACACAAGAGCAGCAAAGTAATAAGAAGGAAGGTATTCCTTTAAACTGTACTGAGAAATAACACTGCTGGTATGATCCTAGTAGAGGACTTCTGTGAACTATTTTTCTCTCTCTCTCAAATCTATAGAAATATTTTGCTGCTTTCCTGTAACTTCTGACACTGAACTGTTCCAAGACTGCTCTGGCTTTCCTTCTTCTTTCTTTCCCTCAACATAATCCCTCAACAGTTGCTTCATAAAGTTCCTAATGGAAAGACAGTTCTTCTGGTCTGCACCAAGCCCTAAAGCAGCAAAGCCAAATAAAACAACTATTAAATGAAGCCAACAAATCAATCTGTTTCTACAACAAAATCTATGCTTTCTCATAGTAATAAAGAGAAGAATTTAGAAGAATTTCAGACCTGCCTGCGCACTGTATCCAGTATCATAGGAGGTAACAGTTTACCATGTAATCCAGTGTTTGCCTGTTTCAGAAAAGGAAATAAAAGAACTTGACCTTAAAGCACAGGTCAAGAGTGGCCGATTAACTATTAGGGCTGCTTCTGTTATTTGCCTGATTTTAACATTACAAACTATCTTTTAACTAGCCTTTATATTCAAGGAAACAGTTCCATTTCATGAATATTGACTGAGTCACAAAATAGCTGATCTAACTCAGATTTAAAACTTTAGGAAGGAACTGGATTATTTCCAATTTTTTTTTCATATGAAACCGGGAACTGTGTATCCTCTGAGTACTCTTCTGAAAACAATCATGCTACCTCTGCATTTCAGAGTACTTTAATAATGAAAACAAAGCTAGGATTCTAACACAACCCCAGCATATTTCAAATGTATCATTACAGCGATAACAGTTAGCTTATCTTTATGAAAAGTGTATTCCACAGTCTATCTTAACTGATTCCGATTTTGGCTTACAATGATTTTTCTTTCTTAAACTACTACAAATATTACTAGCTCATGGCTCCTCTAAGCTTCTAAGGATTGCCAAGACAATTACAGAATTATATTAGCTTGTAGTCTTAGCCAAGAGTACTGTCGTGAAAAAAAAGGTATGAATAAAGTCCTGACTTCTATAAAATAAGTGTTTGTGAAGTCACTGGGTGCATGTTTTAGGAATTTTAATTACAGTTCTGATTGCTTTATATTCAAAACACAACAGTCAGGTAATACAGCCTTTACGATGATAAGCAGTTTAATTAGCAAGGTAAGATAAGACAAAAAAATGCCTTTTAAAGTTATTAAATTTGTTCATGCTGGTCATGTGATAACTTTAGCACATAGTTTCCCCTGGTGGTCTAAAAATGTGAAATGCTAATTCTTGCGCAACCTTTGTTTCCATACAATGTAGCAACTGCTTTTTATGCCAATGGGTTTGCTCCCTGTTGTGTGTGTCAACACCATGCTTATAATTAGATTGCAAATCTCAACCTGCCTTTAATCTTTTTGCCAGTCCAAACAAATAAGTTCTGCCTCACACTCCTTCCCTGGCATAAGCAGTGCAAGACAAGACACAAATGTTGCATGCTGCCAATTGTGTGCTTACCCCTTTCAAACAAACTGTCTCAGAGGATAGCCATTGATTTCCTCGTTATTATGAACATGAAATTATTGAATGACAGATGATAGAGTGTTAGGTCCTACAAGTATATTCCCAAATGAGTTATCTAGCCAACGTTGTCATGGCAACTGTGCTGTTTGACAGAGCTTATATGACAAAGAACTCTCTTCTCAGAACTGCTACAAAACAACACAGCGCTTTGTAGATTGTACCCCAATCTACAAATGGGAGAGCAGGGGCACCTCTCTGGCCAGTTTTCAACAGCAACAAAAAAGGAAACATTTTAATATGTTGCCTCCAAAGCAGTGGCAAGTGAATTGGTTATCACAGGTCAGTAAGCTTTCTGGCAAAGGGCTAGGCTAAAAGTAGACAACTGAACCATTAACCAGGCTTGTTAATTCCCAATAGTTAAATTAACAGATCACACAGTACTAAATCTACAGGGAGTACATGTCTTGCAATGTAATACGTAGCTGATGGGAGAATAAGCAGGCAACGCTTACACATCATCTGTCACTTGCACCACGATATGTTAGTTAATTTCCTTCCAATATTACCTATATGCTTCAGGGAGAATACAATGCCTCCTTCAAACTATACTATGCTTTGGCCTTTAAAAAACTGCATCTATGCATGCATTTTATTACTAGTTTAAAATTCCATGTTTATTGTTTCTATACAACAAAAATTAAAATTTATGCACATGCTCTATGATAAAAAGTCCAGAAATATGGCAAAAGAATGAACTGTTTTTCCACAAAAACATGATTTTTTAAAAAAGCATCCTGAAAGATAACTCAGTTTCCTAAACAAAGAGAGGAATGTTAATTTTATTTCTGAGGCTACAGAACATTCCAAGTATCTGACTAGTAGTAAATATATTTAGTGCATTACTTATATATTTCATTCTGCACTCCCCTTGCCTTTCCTCTCCTCTCCTGTGTCTTTCCTTTACCCATTATAAAAAGGAGGAAGGAAGGGGCATAAAAAAAAGGAAATTGTAGTAGAACCTTTAAGACTAGGGCCATTTCCACACTAGCCTGTTGTGGCGCTGTTATTACTCCCTAAACTGCAAACCTCAGGATTCCATAAGACGTTGAAAGTGGAATAACAGTGCTATAACAGGCTAGTGCCGAAATGGCCTAACTGGTTTTTACTTTTGCATGAAGTTTTGTGGATATAAACCCACTTCTTTGAATGCAGTACAGAGTGACAATAAATGTTCAGGTATAAAGCATATTTACACAGTTGTGGAAGTGGGACAGAATGTAATAGGATCCAGAAGGATGCAGACCATTACTCTCACCTTAAATTTTCAGAGGGCTGTGAAATGATCACAGCAACACTGAGACTCCTAGAGGATGCTGGCAAATCTCAGTGGTGATGTCATCGTTTCATATCTGACCACAGGCATATAATCAGACAATTCTCCAAGCCTGCCTGCATACCACAAAGCACAGTAAGGCTCTGTGGGGTGGCTTCGGGGCTTTCCAGTAAGTTGCTTTGGGCACTGTGGACAGATGAAAGGAATAACAACCCCTGAAGCACCCAAAAAGGGCTATCCTCACATATGAGAGACACTTGTCTGTATCTCCCTAACAGAATTCCAGCCATTATCTACCTAGCAAGCAGAAAACATTTGACATCTTTATTTCTCAGATGCAAGAATAAAGTAAGTGAGAATTTACAGCCCTGTTTTCAGCTGAAGAGACCAAAAATGTTTCCCTGCCTTCAAACAGCTTAGAAGTCTCACAGCGTTTGCTACTGATGGCAGCTAATTGTTCCCCATGTCAACCGTATATGAATCCAATCTGTGTTCTAGTCCAGATTTCACAGGAGATATCTAAGGTGCTCAGCCTATTATGTGGACTAGGTTTACTACCTTGAATACCTCCTTTAAAGCGTAGACTAAAATTCAGAGTGGATTTGCCACCTCACTGACATGAAATCAACCAGTTGCCATTGTTTGCTTCTTAAAGTTGCTTGCCACTTAGATCCTTAAAGGAGTGGCCATGTTCCAAAAAGTGATCAGTCGAAGGCACCTGATCTTCTGTTTCTAATACTGCTAAGATGTTCCTCTATAGATATTTTTAAGACTTTAAATGTTTTTCCTACATATAGTTTGTTGCAGGGACAGCTGATGGCATAAATCACATATGAAGTGCTACAAGCTGAAAATTGTTTCACCATGTATAGTTTTTCACTCACTCATTCATTTTTGGTTTGGTTTGTTTTCCTTTTTTTGGTTTTCTAAGTAAATTTTATTAAATTTTACGTACATACAATAATAAAAAGAAAAAATTAGAAAAGTGTCTGAAAAAGAACACACCAAGAACAAGGAACTAAACAATAAAACTTCTACAAACTAATCTATCTATCTATCTATCTATCTATCTATCTATCTATCTATCTATCTATCTATCTATGATTTCTGACTATCTCTTCTACAGTTATATGTGTATCTCCTACATTCAAAGTTCTCTCTCAGTGACCTATATTTTACATTATATTTATCAACTCATACTAATTTTCAAAACCAATAATCATCAAGTCATCTTCATTTTTTTCAAAAGATCCAGCAAGGATCTCCAATCTTTCCAAATGCTGCTAATGACTTTTCTCTAATCAAAGTAGAAAATGTATACATTTCTGATAAGTCACTCAGTTTTAATAACCATTCTTCCTTTGTAGGTAACATCTTTGTAGATAACATCTCTGAACATATAATAATCTTGCTACTGTAATCATATATTGATATGTTATCCCATAACTCCTTTCTAATGGTTCATGGGGTTAGAGATCTACTGGCAAGAAAAACAATTTAGATCTTAACCGTATTTCAGATTTTAAATTTCTCTGCATCAAAATATGTATTAGCACCAAGTACTTTTTAAACTTCTCATGTGTCTATCACATATGGTAAAATGTCCCTTCTTGCTGCTCACATTCCAACATACATCTGAAACACGTCTATATAATCTAGACAGATTCGCAGGGGTCATATACCAGTGGTACATCATTTTGTAAAAGTTCTCTTTAAGATCCTAACATCAAGTACATTTCAACCCTCTCAACCGCATCTTTTCCTTTTGTTCTATTTGCATATTGTGTCCACAATTCTCAACCCATTTTATCATACAGTCTTTCACCTGTTCATCTTACATATCAAATTTCAACAACATGTTATACATTTTGGTAATCACACGTGCATCATTTGCACATAGTTACAATTCAAACTCTGATTTGTTTCAAAACCATAATTCTTTTTAGCTTAAACCTATCAAATAATTGTAAGTAAGAAAACCACTGGAAACTATATCTCTCTGTCAGTAACTGTTCATTTGTTTTAATTAAATATTCTCCTTGGTAATTTCCCAGCAAATCCTGATATCTTAACCATTTCTCTTTGCCTTCTATTTCCCTTCCCTTCTTGTGCTGAGACCCACAGAGGCATTTTCTGACAACCTGGGTTTGTATCTAGTCCAGATTGTCAAGATGGCACATCTGATATAGTGAGTATTAAAATCTGCATTAACTTTTACCTTATTGTACTGAACCTAGCTATGCCATCTAAACCTCAGCTCATGTCTTTCTAGCTCCAAGAATCTTATTTCTCAACAATATCCATTCTTTCAACTATACCAAACAGCAAGCAGCAAAATATGTTTTCAAGTTTGGTAATCCCAAACCTCTTTGTGACGTTGCATCTTGCAATACTTTAAATTTCACTGTCAGTTTTTTCCCTCGCCAAACAAACTTAGGGTTGATTGTATTTTGTTATTTTGTCAGGCTCCTCAGTTTTTAATTGTTAGGTTTTGAGGCCTATGATCAGAGGTCTATCAACCACTTGGCCATGTACTCAATTTGAGACGCACCAGGCCTTTTGTTTGTGTGGGGTCTGCTTCATCTGTTTGCCATGTGGTCCATTAGAGATCTACTGGGCCTAGTGGTACCTTTCAGGCCTGCTTGGTTTGTGTGGCTGCTTAAGGGCCTATAGGGCCAAGTTGTAGTTGGGGCCTGCTCTGCCTGCTTTGGTCACATTGGGATTAGAGGTCTATTGGCATATATGGCCTGGTGGTTGGATGGCGGTCTGGTGGTTGGATAGAGGCAAGGAACTTGATAGCCTCTTCCTAAAGATGCCAGATCCAGTTTGGTTAGATATTCTAGTTCCATGATGCATGTCTATTAGGAAGTTTCAGATGTTTGATATAATATATGGGATGTTTGTTAAGTCCAGCTTTAGTATTCTTTTGCAGATTTTTCTGCATCACTCCCTTTTTGGTTATGGTAATTCAAAATAAGTTAAGCATCTAGAACCCACAGTTAGATGGTAGACTGACAGGGAGGTTAATGAGGGAAGAGATTATCACTCACTGGCCTAGAAGTAGATTTGCTGAAAGGTGACATTAAGTTGGCTTTTTGCTTCTCCAAGTTCACACCAAACATTTTGAACAACTGGGCTTCTCATCAGACTGTGGCTTCTACAAGTATCAGGCACCCCTAGGGGTTGTTTGGCCTCTTGTTTGGTTTTTGGAAGGCTCAATGCACCTTATCTGTCTAGGTATACAAACTGATATCATTTAACAATATAGCCATCTCACAAATGGCAAGTTGTAGGTACTAAGGAAAGTCACTCTACAAGAGCTGCAGGAGCTAGTGCCACACAGCACCTAGAATCCAACAGAGAAACAGGAACAAAGTTAGTTGAGCAAACCAGCCACAAAATTTAAGAGGACACATGTACATCTTTGCAGTGGAAGACTTCCAGTGCTGATGTACGGGATGTCTTGTTGGCTAAAGCCCATCATAGAAGCAGTAGAGGCAGTCCCAATCCTAAATGAATAGGTGCCAAACTTACCCTGTGGATGCCCAAGCCCTGCAAAGCCTTTGAACTAACTGTCCAAAACTGAAACCTGGTAAAAGCCAAAAAGTCAATGTGACAAAACAAAACAACAATCCCAGTCTAGCCCCCATGAGCTGCACATAATGTACAAATGGGCATAAAGCTGAATCAGAGCACAATCTCAACTGCACCTTTTTTTTTATCAGTTTTGAATGACTAAAACTTAAGTAGAAAGTCCAGAGTGCTCCTCAACACAGAAGAAGTAAGAAACCACTCCACTGGAGGCCACTTCTCCCAAGCAGTAACATCACACAACTACACTTGAGTCCCGAAAGGTCAACTCTAGCTTGATGTGCCAACCAGTTTACCATACTATAGCCACAGATCAGGACTCATTTTCTAGCCAAATAGCACCTGCGAACTAACCAAAAAGACAAAAAACCACAAGGTTAGAATGTCATAAAGCATTCTAAAACTAAGAGGATGCACATACATCTTTGGAGCAGATGACTTTAAATGTCCAATTTTCAGAACCTAAGCCCATTGCAAAAGCTGTACAGTCAGCACCAATCCAGAAAGAATGGGTGCCAAAGTGAACCCCTTGCTGGCTGAAGCTGTGCAAGACCAATGAGATGACAGTTCAAAACTGGTACCTGCTAAGGAGTAAGAAGTCAGCAGGGCAAAAAAGGAACCCAGATCTAACCTCTGAGAGCAATCTGTCCTCTTTCACTGGCCCACCCTTCTGCAGACTTGTACACCCTGGGATTACAGGTAGTATCCTCATACCACTTGTACTTTAGCAGCAAAAGCTGATGCTGACAGCCTAGTCCTGATGGACTGTGGAGCCAGACCCCTGCCCCTCAAAGAAACACAATACTACAAAATGTGGTCAGTGCAAATAGGCCACAACTTCTGCAGCCTGTTAGACAACCTAAATAACTCAAACTCCCTCCTGACCTTCAGAGAGACTAATAGCTTGGACAACTTCACCCTCCAAGGCTCCATAGGTCTGTGGGCATCACGGCAGGACCGGAGTCAGCATCTGGAGCAAGCTGTCTGAGGCACTTCAGCTGTTGGTGGGAAAGATTCATGCCAGCAACATCCCGCCTGGCCTCACTCTATCAAGCAGCCACAGTTCTGCTGAAAACTGCTTTAGTACTGACTGGACAGTAGTTGAAGGTGTTGTTTTGCCATGTTGACTTTTCACTCCATACCAGGTATCAGTTTGGGGCATGGGATATGGTCTCCCAACTAATTTTGTTCTTGTTTCTATGTTTCTCATCCCATTTTAGGTGTGCTGTGGCAAGACGCTGGGTCCTGATATGCAGCTGCAGCATGGCATTCTTGGTGGCACATCAGGCCTGAAATTGGACAGAGAGCAACCCAAGAATTTGGATTGCCCTCAGGGCTGAGGCGTGACACCCAAGAGAAAATTAAAGATATTGTCAAGGGGTTGACATCTGGCCTTGCTTGGAACCACATCAGGTTGAACCCCCTCTTGCTCTGTTTCCAGGCCAATGCATCTTAAATAGATTAGGTCAATTAAAGTGGTCCTTATTTAACCCATTTTTCTGTGTCTGGTCTCATTATTTCAAGGTTGATCAGCAGTGCAAAGATCCCTGTACACACCATTTTTTTTATTCACTCATTTTTTTCCTCCGTAACAAAACTATTCCATTATGTTAAGAGCTTCTACATTCACTCAGTCTCCAAAATGCTGGGAAATGGCAACTCTTAAGTGCCAAATATTTAACAGAGACATTATTGAGACAGTAAGACTGAGATGAAGTCTCATATCCTATGGTTAGTTGCAGCATCACTGCTTCACCTGGAAGCTGGCTGTGATTGATTCTAGTTGGGTACTTCATGTGTCTGTTTTCAATGAACATGCAAATATGGGATTAGGTCCATCAGTCTGCCATTGATCTGCCACCATATCCAAGATATTCATGAATCTGGAACTAATAACAGCCTAGAACACCACACAAAATTCATATTGTTTAAGTAACCTGTTTTTACAAGACTGTTGATCCACAGCTGTCATTTTAGAGTTTGGCTGAACATAGAAAGCCGTTAACAAAACACAATGGACTGAAAAGTGTTGTTGCTACTGTTGGTTGTCATTATGAACTAAATTTTTTTTTTTGCTATAATCAGACACAGTTGCTCATTTGGAAAAATAAGGAAACTGCATGTAGCAAGATATCCTGTGGTCTCAGAACAGTGCTTCATCAAGGATAAAACTTTACTGGGGATTAAAGCAATGCAATCCTAAACATGTTTACCCAGTAATAAATCCCACCAACTTCAGTGAGATTTATTCTCCAGTAAGAGTGTTCAGGATGTGTATCCTTAGTGATTAATATATTGATTAAAGCTCACAGAACTAGTTCTAAGTCAATATTTGGTCCTGGCAAATTCTTACAGCAAATGGAAACTGGTCAGACTGATAGCTCAGGGGAACAGAGTAAGGTAAGACTATAATGAAATAATGAGTAACGGGTTTGTAGATGTTTTCAGCTATGCAACATTTAACCTATGCAATACTTATAATAACTTTTAGAGTGTGTGTTGGGGGGAGAATCCCCATAAAACAACATCTGCTTTAGCAGCACTTTTATGGTGCATTACCAATTAGGAGCAGCTTTCAATATCTGCTTGTGTAAGTTGTTTTGTAAGATACAATAAACAAGGCACAGAGAGCATACTGAGAATCCTGGTTTACACAATGCTATTAACCTCCATCATTGCATTTTCTCCCTTGCTTCTCTTCCTCTTAACCACAAACAGAGCTGTAAATGTTTTAGGACTGTATGATAGTCCCAGAGAAAAACAGAGAGCATATGTAGTATATTTTCACATGAAGAAATATATAAAAACTTAATTTCTAAAGAGTACCTTCAGTCCAAAGTGTACCCTTGACACTTACTCAGCTGTAGTGCTTATCATTTAACAAAGATTACTCATCCACAGACAGTACTAAGGAACCACTACATGTCTATTACTCAACAATTTCATATATAACCCAATTACATTTTTTTTAGTATCATTCCCTGATTACCCACTAATGTTTTGCTGATATAAGCCCATCCAAAGACATTTCAGGGACTGGGAACAAAGATAATATCCATTATAACCTAATGCACAGCTCCTGTCCTATTGAAGTTAAATATACAAGAGGGACTGGAAAGATGCTGCAGAACAGCAGATTCAGGAGCTATAAGAAACAAAAGACAGTTTTTGTGCACAGCTGGTCTGCTTTTGTAAAGGGAAGGTTGTATTTGTATGTTCACATGGATTTTGATATATCCTTGGAGAGAAAAACAATACTTCTAACAAGTGGAATGATTTGGAATCTTTTCTACCAACAAGTTGAATAGGCTACATTAAAAACTGATGTGCATCCTCCAGCCATCCAGTATCTATCTATCTATCTATCTATCTATCTATCTATCTATCTATCTGTCTGTCTTTCTGTCTGCCTCCCTCTGTTGTTGTTGTTGTTGTTTGCTTTCAACTAATTTGTGACTTATTCTGACCATAAAGCAAAATTATCATAGGGTTTTCAGGGGCTGAGAGTTTGTGACACATACAAGGTCACCTGTGGGTTTCCATGGCCAAGTAGGGAATCATTGAACCCTGATCTCCAGGGTCATAGTCTAACCCTCAAACTACTATACCACACTGGGTCTCTAAGAATTCTGTCCCCTCAATGACATTTTTCTTCAGTCCTCAAATTTCAGGTATTGCAGAGAGAGAGAGACAGACATGGAAAATCACTATTCTAAACTCTTCTAGTTGCCGTTCACATTCCCTTACTTTGTACATTCTCTTTGGATTGTTGTTGTTGTTGTTATTGTTGTTGTTGTTGTGTGTCTTCAAGTTGTTTACAATTTATGGCAACCCTAAGACAAAACTATCACAGGGTTTTCTGGGGCTGAGAGTGTGTGGCATGCATGCCCAAGGTCACCCAGTGGGTTTCCACAGCCAAGTTGGGAATCAAAATCTGCTCACAGTCCTATCTGCTCAAACATCTATCTCTATCCCCACCCAAAAAACGAAAAAATGGACGAGATTTGTTAGACCATTGGTAAGATGAACGGGTCCTATTTCCCCCTTTAGGAAAATACTTGTATTCCTGTTAATAGTTGTATAAAAAAATCTTCATATCACACTTCCAGTGACAATATCTACATTAGTTAATAATAGGATATGATGTGGCATATCAAATTTTAAATGGATGGATTTTTTAAAAAACAACAATAACAACAATATATACTCTAAACAACTTCTTAAAGGCAACATTTTTCATAGAGCATTGTAATGTTGCCTGACAAACACAAATCCATTCTTCTGCATCCTTCCAAGGTCCTACTACAGATTGCACAGAGTTTGGAAAATTGACTTCTCTGAACTATAGCTCTCAAATCTTGGTCTTTTAGTTTAAAAAAGCTAGTGTTTCCAGTCTCTGGGTATAATACTATGGTCTGCTTCTTATGCATCAAGACGCATCAAGAACCATCACTTAGTTCTCTAAAGATGAACTGCCAGGACGCCCAAACTTTTCACCTTCTGTTTGGTATTACAAGGGGGAAAAAAAGCCAGAAGCATCCATTTTTGGTTTTAAAGTAACTAGTCTTAGTTTTAGATTATTAATTGCATTAGTCCTCAGACCACCACAGATTAAAATCAGTTTATAGGATTTACATAAAAATACTGAACTGTTAGAATTAAAAAAAAGAAAGGAGGGAGGGCGTATTTTACATATAATATTACTAGTAGGAGAATAATTTAAAACATATAATATTACTAAGGAAGGGGGAAATCATTTTTAAGATGTACATCTTAAAGTATGGTATCCATATATTTTGTCTTGCATCTGCAGCTTTTACTGCAAAGATAGTGACATGCTGGCTGGCAAAACCCCTAGTTTCATCTTTGCATACCAGGTCTTCATTTTCTTTAGGAAGAGATCTAAATAGCATTTGCTGGTGCCAGCATATAACTGTAATAAGTCCTCCAGAACTGGCTTCCCACAGAATATAGTCTTTCTTGGACAGGAATACTATGAAGTCTGTCAAATTGCATTGTGGAGTCTATTTGTTCAAAGCACATGCATGTGAAAGCCTTTTGATATTCCACTGTCATGGGCAACAGAAGATATCCTTCACACCGGTGCTGTCGTTTGGTGCCTGCCAGCCCCCCTGATGCCCTAAGGATGAGGGCAGCTGTGTCAGACTGAGCATCAACACCTATAATTCTTTGTTTGAAATTGTTTCTTGCCACATTTCCTCAGGGGCTTAAAGATTCCCCAGTAAATTTAGCCAGTGATTGTTTTCATATCCATCTCTGGTCTGATAAGTACATTGAGGTGGATTTTATCCTCTCTACTCTCATACACAGGGAACGGTTTGAACGCTTTCAGGTTGCAAGATACGTGTACTCTATATTTCTGTGCCATAAGTTATCATCAGAATAATTTTTCCTTTGGAAATATTTAAAACTAGTGCTATTTACCTGGCATTCTCATAGGTAATACTTGTTAGAAAGATTTGAGATCCTGTGTCTCTAATTTCCCAAATTGTCTTGTCTAGTATCTATAAAAGTTCCCCAATCCAATCTGTATTCACAGTTATTAACATACATAGGTTGGGTTTCTGAGGGAATACACTGCCCTACTCCTTGCTACTAGGGCTCGTCTCCATAGCAACCAGCCAGGCCCAAGAGCGCTCTGGCTGAGAATTCTAAAGGCCCCTCCCTAAACTGCAAACCCCAGGATTCCATAGCATTTCTCCGGCAGCCAACATTATGAGGTATTTGCCAATTATATGAGGTCATATGACCTCATATGAGGCCAATCATATGAGATCATATGAGGTTCACCTGACACAGACAAACATATAAACTTTGACTTTTATATATTAGATTTGACATATTGACACTAGGTTTCTGAAAATCTGCAGTTTGCTTAAGAATTGTATGTAGGACATTGATTAAAGCAGAAAAAATATACCTACTTAGCAATAGGATTTGACTGATTCTAGCAATATAGAATTGATTAACCAGTTTCAGATTTTTTTCCTCCTTTTGCCCAAAACTACAGCCTGGATTTGATATTGTCAATAACCAAACTATTTGCTGCAATTAGAAGCTGAACCATCTTAAAAGTCTTCTCAAACCGACCTGTAATGACAAAAGCAAGATTATATCACCCACACAGAAGAGAATGTTTACTGCTCAGTTGAAGATTTTGGAAATGGAAGAATTCTGACTGTGCAGCAACACAGCAGTATTATTAATATGGGGATTTAAAAGGAGCGAGATTAAAATACAGCTTTGCCATACACATTTGCATGCTGGAATCACATGTGAAAAGGCAAGATCTGAGCAAATTCAAACCTTCAAAAATTTCTGAATAACAAGCTTTTATTTAAGAACAAAAGTCATGGATCAATATTGAGGTTTAAGAATTTAACTCACAGATTATCTGTATTTATACAGTGAAAGTAGCACCTAGATTGATAAAAGCAGCTGACCACTTTTTCCTGAATATTTAGTTATTGCTCTTGTTGTGTGCCTTCAAGTCATTTCTCACTTAAAATGACCCTAAGGTGAACCTATCACATGGTTTTGTTGTCAAGATTTGTTCATAGGAGGTTTGCCATTGCTTACCACTGAGGTTGGCTGTGATTTGCCCAAGGTCATCCAGTGGGTTTCCACCACCAAGTAGTAATTTGAACCCTCAACAATACACCATCCTGGCTCTGACCACTTACTTCTCAGATGATATAAGATAAAGGAGTTGTCCCAGTAGATCTTTCTTTCCTAAAACTAGCTCTCTGGTTTTGGAAGAAAGTATTTTGCATATATTTTGGTTGGAATATCAACCTAATGATATGTATTTCCTGGGACCTTGACATATTAGGACTATTACACTAAGATTCCAGGCCTTGGGGAACACCCCATGTCCTTTCTGTGTGTGAACTGACTTGCTAATACTAGGACACAGTGATCTAAGTTGTTCTTAAATAATTCACATGACAAAAATCCCTTGTTAGGTGGACTTATAATTGGTTGACTGACTGAAGCCAGAGGGTGTTCACCAATGGCTACTTTTCATCCTGGAGAGGACTAGCGGGGTGCCACAGGGTTCTGTCCTGGGCCCAGTGCTATTCTACATCGTCATCAATGACTTGGATGAAGAATAGAAGGCATGTTAATCAAATTTGCAAATGACACCAAATTGGGAGGAACCCCAATACACCAGAGGACAGGATCAAAATTCAAAATGACCTTAACAGATTGGAGAGCTGGGCCAAAGCTAACAAAATGAGTTCCAACAGAGAGAAATACAAGGTCGTACACTTAGGCAGAAAAAATGGAATGCACAAATATAAGATGAGGGACATGTGGCTGGATAACAGTACATGCGAAAGGGATCTAGGAGTCTAGGTGGACCACAAGCTGAACATGAATCAGCAGTGTGATGCAGCAGCCAATAAAGCCAATGCAATTCTTCGTTGCATCAATAGGAGTATGGTGTCTAGATCAAGGGAGGTAATAGTACCACTCTATTCTGCTTTCGTTCGACCTCATCTGGAATACTGTGTCCAGTTTTGGGCACCTCATTTCTAGAAAGATACTGACAAGCTGGCATGTGTCCAGAGCAAGGTGCCCAAAATGGTGAAGGGTCTGGAAGCCATGTCCTATGAGGAATGGCTTAGGGAACTGGGGATATTTAGTCTGCAGAAGAGAAGGGTTAAGAGGGTCATGATAGCCATGTTTAGATATTTGAAGAGACGTCACGTTGAGGAGGGAGTGGGCTTGTTTTCCCCTGCTCCAGAGACTAGGACAAGAAGCAACAGATTCAAACATCAGGAAAAGAGATTCCAACTAAACCTCAGGAAGAACTTCCTAATGATCAGAGCTATTCAGGCGTGGAATATGCAGCCTCAGAGTGTGGTGAAGTCTCCTTCATTGGAGGTTTTTAAGCAAAGGCTGGATGGCCATCTGTTGGGAGTACTTTGATATGGGTTCCTGCATGGCAGGGGGTTGGACTGGATGGCCCCTGTGGTCTCTTCCAACTCTATGATTCTATGTAGCAAGGATTTTATTTCTCCAATAGATGTGTGTATGAGCATATGTCTGTATGTGTCTTTAAGTTGCCTGTTGCTTTGTGATGACATCATGAATTTCATAGGATTTTCTTAGGCAAGGTATGCTCAGAGGTGGTTTACCATTGACTTCCTCTGAAATATAGCCTATAGCATCTGCTATTATGGAACATAAAGGAACAATTGTTTTGGGGCAATTGTCTGTTTAGATGTCTGTTGCTAAAATCTGCCCACAGGCTGTTCTTTTCTGCTTCTTCATCTTTGAATAAATCTGAATAAAGGTTTTCCCATATTGAGGATAGCACAGGCATATCAACTGAGCATTTAGCCTCCTTAAGTCTTCTGGAAACTAGATGCGAAAAGTAGACTATGTTTGTTCTTGCGGCTGCCAATTCAAGCTGGGCTCAGTGTATTGCCAGAAACTCATTTCATTGTGATTTATTGTTTATAGTCTCTCCTGAATGCCAACACCATATTCTAAGCTACAAAGTCATGTGTGGCTTGTACTTATTTGTCATAGTACTGTTCTCTAGGTTCTGCATTCTTTACCAAACCATGAGAACATCACAGCCTTTGTTTCCTTTGCACTTGTTGTTAAAAGTGTTTCAGATTTCCACATACAGCATGGTACACATATGGTGCTGCTAGAGTTCACAGTCAGAAGACGAGTTCTGGTGCTTTAAGTGTGATCAAGTCTACTTTTTTCCCCCTGTGTTCATATCTTTTCCTGCTGAAGGTACAGATTCTGTGGTAACCATCAGAGTGAATAAATTGTCAGAGTTAAATCAGATTCAACTGCAAGCTTTACTGTCACAGCCTGATGGTCACTAGGTGTAGCAATTATATTAAAGATTTTTTTCTTCTTCTAGAGATACTGATATGGTCAAGAACACTCACTAAGCTGAAAAGTAAAAGGATATTCAGTACTGAGGTCATTGCTCCCTTAATACACAGTCAGACCATAAACATTACTCTAAATTAATAAGGATCTGTGTTGTTTCTCTTCTAGCCTTCCAACAGTTTAGATCTATGGGGTTGTATTCCAAAATCCCACAATTCTTATCAACTGTTGATAATAATCGTCCTATCCAACCATTAAAATCACCCATTAGTATAAACAAAGCATGTTACTATACAGTTCCTACAAAGCTTGCTCTAAGTGCAGCCATGTATCATGTGAATAGCTGATTGGGAGGGGCTGCTAATATACCAGAGGATAGGATCAAAATTCAAAGTGCCCTTGACAGATTAGATTGCTGGGCCAAAGCTAACAAAATGAGTTCCAACAGAGAGAAATGCAAGGTCCTACACTTAGGCAGAAAAAATGGAATGCACAAATATAGGATGGGGGGACATGTGGCTGGATAACAATACGTGTGAAAGGGATCTAGGAGTCTTGGTGGACCACAAGCTGAACATGAGTCAGCAGTGTGATGCGGTAGCCAAGAAAGCCAATGTGATTCTGGGTTGCATCAATAGGAGTATGGTGTCTACACCAAGGGAGGTAATGGTACCATTTTATTCTGCTTTGGTTAGACCTCATGTGGAGTACTGTGTCCAGTTTTGGGCACCTCATTTCTAGAAGGATATTGACAAGCTGGAGCATGTCCAGAGGGCAGCAATCAAAACAATGAAGGGTCTGGAGGCCACGCCCTATGAGGAACGGCTTAGGGAGCTGGGTATGTTTAGTCTGCAGAAGAGAAGGTTAAGATAGCCATGTTTAAATATTTGAAGGGATATCATGTCGAGGAGGGAGCAGGCTTGATTTCTGCTGCTCCAGAGACTAGGACAAGGAGCAATGGATTCAAGCTTTGGGGAAAGAGATTGCACTTAAACTTCAGGAAGAATTTCCTGATGGTCAGAGTTGTGGAATATGCTGCCTCGGAGAGTGGAATATGCTGCCTTGGAGTGTGGTGGAGTCTCCTTCCTTGGAGGTTTTTAAGCAAAGGCTGGATAGCCATCTGTTGGGAGTGCTTTGATATGGGTTCCTGCATGACGGGGTTGGACTGGTGGACCCTGTGGTCTCTTCCAACTCTGTGATTCTATGATTCTATGAATAGTATTGTAAAGCTACTTGAAGAATATTGTGACAATACTCGGGGAGCTGTTATTCCCTGTTATTTGAAAACTTGGAGAACTCTGATTATTTGAAAATACAACCAGTTCAAACATAGCAGGATCCAGTTCCAAATTATGATTTTGGTTTATGTCCAATCCCATCTTAAAGTAACCAGAGATCGCAATTCTAAATGTAAGAGAAAACTCTAGTTAGTGCCAGTACATAGAAAGCAGAAGCTCATGAACTCTTCTTTGGGTACTTGCCTTCCACACTGGAACTCAGTTTTCCCACAATTCAGAAGTGCTTGTTAAAATAAATCACTTTATCTTAACAAGCAAGCCTTTCTGGACTGTATTTTTACCAAGTTCTTGCTTACTTTACTGCACATCCACACAATGTGCAGTTTTGTTTGAGACCTAAACCAAATCTGTGTGACTACAGTTAGTTCATCTCCTCACAACTCAGCAAGAAAGCCATCATACTTATACAGCTGATGTCCATTAGAGTTTATATGCTGAATTGATATTGTTGATGTTGATAAATTGATACTGATATATTGCTTAGGCTTGCTAATTTGACTTGATGCTTGTACTTACATATTTGTTTAATGTGTGTACAAAATGAAATGTCTCAGGTCAACTCATATAAAACAAACAACCTCAGTTTTACTTCCAGTGCCCATGCTGAAAGCATGGGAGTAACAAACGCTTGCAAACAGCTTTGGACAGGTTTGTAAAAGAGAGAGAAAATATACAGCATTATGGGGAACAAGAATATTTACTTTTGATTTACCTGAAAATAGTATAGAGGAATCTATGAATTTTGAAACTGTTTAAACAAATAAACAAACAAACTTGGCACCTCTTAAAGCCTGTTAACAATTGACTGGCTGGTTTTGTTTATCCTTGAACAGATTCCTATTGAATCTAGAAATGACTTCATCCAGTGAATAGGATTGTATCAAGGGGCATGCATTCAATATCCTGTTATCTCTATACATCCAAACTACCATCGTGAAGCTATATGCCTTCAACTGAAACTGTATAGTCTGTGTATATAGATCCAGCTACTCATGCAATCATTTCTACGGAGCTTTCAACAAACACCCTGGGCTCGCTCGCTCGTTCGCTCGCTCTTTCTTTCTTTCTTTCTTTCTTTCTTTCTTTCTTTCTTTCTTTCTTTCTTTTTTAAATTCTATAATCAATGGACCAAGCCTAGCAAAGAATTAGGGTTGCTTTTTCAGATTTTCCACTACAATTCTTCTTTCTTCAGTCTTGCTTTAAAAAATTACTTCATTCTGATAGCAATTAAGTTGGGCACTACCTCCTCTCCCTCCCTCCCAGCAAGACTTGTCAATCCTATTAGACCGAAGTCTAATTAAGGGTGGGAAAGTGCTCGTTTTATCTGCCAAATGAAAATAATTTAGTGCAACTTAACGAGAACAGGCACAGAACTGGTTAGTCATTTTGATTCCACCTTGTTACAATAGCAGAAATTACTTACAAAAAGATACAATAGTATGAGCAGTATTTTTCACACATTTCATAAACAAAGACAGCTTCTTCTTGTAACAAATGTACACATAAATATATATTAAGACGACAAGAGTATATGATTGAGGAAAAAAATAGTCAGCATCAATAGCCTTGAACCTGTAATTTTCATTAAGAAAACGTTCATTTTGTCATATAAAGTTTGCACTCTATTGTTAAATGTGAAATAAATATGTATATTTTCATTTGCCCACTATCTCTTTCCACTAAATTTTCCTATCATTTTTCTTTTTTTATAGAAGACAGTTGCCCTTGTGTGAGTTCAGTTTCCCATGGCACCCCTTTGTCTCCCCTTGCATTGCCCTAATAACTATCACAAATGGGGGAGAGAGAGAGAAGAAATCGGTAAAAATAAGGCATCCACCAGAAGGGTGCTTATTGCTGTCTCACCATACTCATGGAAGTGATATCTGTCCCCTCTCCATTTCTAGTGGACCCTCCGCACCTGCAGGGGTTCTGTTCCAAGACCTCCCTCAAATGGCAAAAGACTCAAATGCTTACGTTCCATATGATTAAATGGCGGTGACACTTCAGCACATCCACATTCACATTCCTGCCATTTTAGGCATAGGAGGTCATGCTCCATGATCACTGGAATTCACACATCTGGAAGTTGCACATATGGAGGGTCCACTGTAGTTTCAAGGTTGGTATAGAATACATTTTCCACCACAATCTAAGGAATTCTCAGCATGTTTTGAAACCTTTGACCACTTCACATTTTTGCTGGGGCAGTGTGACCCATATATGTTGATGAAAAGTTCTCTCTCCTTTCCAACTGCCATTGACTTGGCCTTGAGGGGAGAAAAGAAGAGGCAAGCATGGCTCCATCATGCCTAGGCAGAAGCAGATGAAAGGCCCTCCCTCTATCCCAACTGCCACTGCTGTGGCCTCAAAGGGTGAGAAGAAGAGGCAGTATCTGCTGGACTTAATCTCTCCACATGCTGCGTCCTCTTTAATTAGATTAATTAGACTGTAAGCCCAAGGGCAGGGAACTATTTTATCGATCTTTTTCTTGTAAAGCATGAGATGATGATGATGATGATGATGATGATGATGATGATGGTGATGATAAACCCACAAATGCATCAACACCAAAATATTTTATTATACTGACACTCTGGTGTCTTCAGTTATCAGTTCATGTCAACATAATGAGCCAAAGGAAGACTAGCTAGAACCAAACTAAAAGCTAGCAATCACTAAGGCTAAAACTTAAGGCCTTTCCGCATTACACAGTTACAGTGTTATTATTCCACTTTCAACATCCTGTGGAATTCTGAGGATTGTCGTTTACTGAGACCAAAGAGCTCTCTAGCTAAATTGCAAATCCTAGGATTCCATAGGATACTGAAAGTGGAATAATAGCACTATTAACAGTGTAGTGCGGAAAGGTCCTCAGTCACCAAAAGAATGTTAGTAAGTGCATTTCAGTTGTAACACGGCATAGAAATGCTGTTCATAATAATATCTCCAGTTCTGCCTTGCTCTGGCTTCTAAGCTTTTAACAGTAATTTGATCTTCATAAACGAGAAAAAGTGATAATTATCTAAAATGATAATGATGATGATGATGTTCACCTGCTAACTTACTAGATCAGGCTGCCTTTAAAAGCATAACAGCTCAAATCATGTTTGTGGGCTTGTTTTCCTGGACTGTTTTTGGTGAATGTTATACACACACATACACACATATATCATGTGATCTGTATGGTCATATAACTATGTATTACCAGACTTCACTAACCTGGTACCCTTCAGGTGTTTTGAACAGCAATCCCCATCCCTGACCACTGGGAATGTACTCCAAAACATTTGGAAACCAAGGCCACATTCAGGTCTAGTCTTCTTCGTACCATTTCTTTCCAGGCCCCCTATTAATCACTTCCCTATCTCCCTGCTTCCATTTCATTGCTTCTTCAGTGAGGGGAACAAGTTAGCCATCAAGGGATAGGTGGTATATAGGAAAGTAACAGTTGTTGTTGTTACTATTATTATCTTTATTTTTACCTCGCTTTTCTCCTTGGGAGGACTCAAAGAGGCTTACAAAACTTAAAAGAGAACATAGTTAAAACAATAGTATATAAAAGTTAAAACACACATTAAAACAACAATAGTGATTAAAACAATATTAAAATACATATTAAAAACAACATACAAATGACAATTAAAATAACCAGCATTGTTCTTTATACTAACTACATATTAAATGCCTACCAAAATAGGAACGTCTTTAGTTGTCTCTGGAAGGTAGGCAGCGAGGGTGCCAGTCTAACCTCTTTGGGAAGGGAGTTCCAGAGCCTGGGAGCAGCCACAGAGAAGGCCCTCTCCCGTGTTCCCACCAAATGCATCTGTGATGGTGGTGGGACAGAGGCCATTTCTGCACTAGACTGTTATAGTGCTATCATTCCACTTTCAACATCCTATGAAATCCAGGAGTTTGCAGTTTAAGGAAGGGCCTCAAAGGTCCCTCTCTAAACTGCAAACCCCAGGATTCCATAGGATGTTGAAAGTGGAATGATAGCACTATAACAGTCTAGTGCGGAAATGGCCAGACAGAAGGGCCTCTCCAGCAGATCTCAATGCCCGGGCTTGTTCACAGGGGAGGATACAGTCCTTCAAATAACCTGGACTTGAGCCATGTAGGGCTTTAAAGGTAATCACCGGCAGTTTGAATTGTGCCTGGAAACAGACCGGCAGCCAGTGGAGCTGTTGCAGCAGCGGTGTTGTGTGATCCCTGTAACCAGCTCCAGTTAACAACCTGGCTACAGCTCTTTGGACCAGGTGAAGTTTCTGAGCACTCCTCAAAGGCAGCCCCACACAGAGTGTGTTACAATAATCCAACCGGGAAGTAACCAAAGTATGTGTTACCATGGCCAGGTCTGACGTCTCAAGGAACGTGCACAGCTGGTGCACATGCCTTAATTGTGCAAATGCACTCCTGGCTACTGCTGAGACCTGGGCTTCCAGATTCAGAGTTGAAACCAGGAGCATTCCCAAGCTGCGAACCTGTGTCTTCAGAGCGAGTGTAACCCCATCTAACACAGGCTGAATCCCTATTCCCTGATCTGCCTTTCTACTGACCAGGAGCACCTCTGTCTTGTCTGGATAAAATTTCAATTTGTTTGCCCTCATCCAGTCAGTTACTGATGTCAGGCACTGGTTTAGGACTGAAACAGCTTCCTTGGCCTGCTGTGAGAAGGAGTAATAAAGTTGGGTGTCATCTGCATACTGATGACACCGAACTTCAAAACTCCAGACAACCTCTCCCAGAAGTTTCATGTAGATGTTAAACAGCATGGGGGACAAAACTGAACCCTGAAGCCAAAGGGCAGGGGGTCGCACAGGAGTCCCCCAGCACCACCTTCTGGGTTCAGCCCTCCAGGAAGGAATAGAGTCACTGTAAAACAGTGCCCCCAAGTCCCATCCCTGCAAGGCGACCCAGAAGAATACCATGGTCAATGGTATCAAAAGTCACTGAGAGGTCCAGTAGAACCAACAGGGACACACTCCGCCTGTCTGGCTCCCATTGTAGGTATGATAACGGAAGCCCCTGTCAGAGCTGGTGATGACGAGCAGCAGTTGTTGGTCCCTGTTGCTCAGGGTGGAGATGACGAGCAGCAGCTGCTGGTCCCTGTGGCTCTGGCTGGAGAGGAGTCCTGCAGCTCAAGAGCTGCCCCTGCTGCCATGGACCAAGCAGGCTTGGACGTTCCTCTACCTGCTCCTTTAGGGCAATAGGGATCCGATTCTGAAGATGGTTTGGAGCCTGTGCCAATCAGCCCACAAACAAGGCGGAGACTCAAGAGAGCTGAGCAAAGGGAGGCTTCCTAGATTAAGTTCAAGAAGCAGTCACTAGCCACACCTGTGTCTTGGGCTAAAAAACTGCCTGCCTGGAAGCTTCCTTTTGCTTGTAGCAAACTTCTTTCAAGCCCTCCTCTTGCCTGTTCCTTGCTCCCAGCACCTGGTTCCTGCTACCTTGAATTGATATCTGGACTCTTAACCCTTGGCTTTTGGAACTCTGACTATGGTTTTCGCTTGACGCTCTGGTAAATGAACTCCCTTGTGTAAAGTGCTTGCTTGTCTCCTCCCGGCTGGGCTTTGCTGGCTCTCACACTCCCTCCTCTGGGCTGGCTCACTGCCCAGGTCTCTGACCTTGACAGTTGGTCATCCACCAAGGCGACCAAAGCCATCTTGGTCCCATTGCCAGGCCTGAAACCATATTAAAATGGATCTAGACAATCCATTTCATTCAAAAACCCCTGGAGCTGAGAAGCCACCACACACTCCAGAACCCTGCCCAGAAATGGAATATTAGAGTCTGGCCAGTAATCATCCAAAATAGTGGGATTGAGAAGTGGCTTTTTTAGTAGTGGTTTTATAACAATCTCCTTGAGACAAGCTGGAATTTTATCTGGTCTCAAGGAGGCATTAACCACACCATCCACCCACTTGGCCAGTCCCCTTCTAGCTTTTTTAATTTTAGAATTAAATTAGAATTAATTTAGAATTAACTAGAATTCTAGTTTTAGAATGATTGAAAATACAACAGACTTTAACTGTAGTTGGTGGGTTCTCCCTAGGAAAAGAATTAGAAGAATTCCATTATTTCAGATACCAGAACACACATCTGTGCCCTAAAACTATACAGAGAGACTTCATAGATCTTTAATTCTTAATAGTTTCCCTAAAGCATTTTGCAACTGAATTGCCCATAATAAGATTTGAAGCAGACACTTCTCCAGGGCCTTCTCATCTTCTTCACTTGTTTGTTTTGACCTTGACATTTATTCAATTAGAACTGATTTGCCAGTCATGCACAACCTGTTCTAAAGCCATTCTCTCTGCAATGGCAAATGGGCCCCATTCAGTTAGTAATGATTTCTTTTTAAACACCAATAGCAACACACGCACACACACACACACACACACAGAGAGAGAGAGAGAGAGAGAGAGAGAGAGAGAGAGAGAGAGAGATTGAGGAATTTCAAGTTGCAAGGGAATTACTTGAGGAAACTTTCTGTTACAGCATGCAATAAATAGCAAACAATGCAGATCCATAAGAGGTCTGTTGTCAAATAGCAAGCCAAACGTGGGCCTCTTAGATTATTAATTCCATTGCTTGCTCAGTGGAAAACCACCCTCAAGTTTGCTCAAGCAGGATTCATGGCCAGGTCAGCATGTCAGTTCCTATACAGCTTAGAGGAGAGCACAGAATCAGTATCACAAGTCTGTCACACTTCGAGCTGTGGGAGAGAAGGACTTGTTAAGATTGTCAAGTACCATTCACAAATTTATGCCTGTGAAGTCTCTGCTTCTGGAAGGGAACCAAATAACTCATACTTTTTGAAAATTGCTTATGACAGCTTTTCAGTCTGCTTCAGGCTGGCTCTCAATAGTGATTTGTATTTTCATATACTCCTCATACATTAAGAAATTTACACCTGTCAGGCCCTGACAGAGTATCTCCATCCCTAACCTTTTCAAGGAAGTAGAGTGGGAGAGAAATGTTCGCTTGCAGACATTATCCAAATAAGTTTCTATCAGAAGTACCAGTGACATAACAGGTGGAAGAATAAGAAATATGGAGCAAGCCTGTTCAGAATTTTAATGAGACAGTGAGATCTGTACTATTATAAAGAGGACAGAAATTACTACGCCGATCCCTGACACTTCAAATTGAATGTCACACCCATAGGCTAATAATAATGGAAAGGCATGAATACTTTACTACGAAACTTGTATTCTTTTTTCTGCCTAAAAATTAAGCTAAAGTTCAAAGGAAGAATTCCCCTTAAAAAGAGACACTTTATAAATTAATAGTTACATGGTTGCTATAGTTATGTTTGCTTCCTAATGCATGTTATGATCATAAGCAAGTCAGAAATGAAGAGACAAGATACATACTATTTTATTTAAATAGTCAGAGCTTCTGGAGAGCTTTTAAAATCTGGCATTAATGTCTTCATGAAGGCATTATACCCCCTACAGGACAGTGTCTTTTGATGACAAAGATGAATTCTTTTCAATTGGACATGGGTGAACCTGATATAACCACCTCACTTCCTTCAAAATTAAACCCCTTCTTCTCTTTTTGTTTTCTTTGCCTACATTGGGCACAGAGACACTCAAAATCCAAGTGGTTCAAAGAGATGTAGGTGAATTCAGGAAATGGATTTCTTCCATTGAATACATAACCATTAAGCAGGGTATGTAGACAGTGATGTTCCTGGAATTGAGGAGTCATTACGCATTTGTCCCCATTACCATCACTGTTTCATCTTCTCTAACCCTTCCCCTAATGAAGGTCATTCCCTCCTTGTTCTTTCCTGTCTCAGTGATCTTTCCTCCTGTCTTGATCCCACCTACCAGATACCAACACAGCTAAAAGTATCATCTTTCTTCCTTTAACTTGTAGAATAACTTGGTTGTGCTTAAATATCAGACATTAAGAGGGTGTGCTTACAACTTCATTCCTCACTATATCTGACTCTTCTTTAAACCTAAACTTAAAAAAAAAATTTTTTTTTAAATTGTGGCAATTGCTTTGGGGGCCACTCAAATTTCACAGCCTCAAACCTGTGCCTGTGGCTGATACAGGCTTACTATGTGCTTGTTCTCACACACCTCACTCTCAAAAGGTTGTAGACCAGCATGAGCAAAGATGACAGATGACAGATTTTGCCATAAAATACATAAAATATGAAATACGTAAAACAGAGTGACATAAAAGTTGAGGCTGCAGGAAGTAAGAGACTTCAGGAAATCAAAAGGTGAACTACATTGGGGAAAAAATAGACTAAGTATTTTTGCAAGGTAAAATAGCATAGGAGCTAATTTTTTATAATATAGAAATACCTCATTCACATGGTTATTAAGACTACTTGTAGTATAAACTCATAAAATATATATGTGAAAACCTCATTTTATACCTGTTAAAGTACTAATAGGACTAGCAGTCCACAGAACTCCCTGAAAGTCTGACACAAATTAGCAGTGCCTGGTGGCTTTGGAAATGTTATATAAGTATGACCTGTTTGACCTAATGTCAAATAAACTCAAACAAAAATAAAAAATAAACTCTACATAGAATTAGGACTCTATCACATGCTGAGTTTGTTGCATGATTACACAGGCTTAGTTTCATATTTGATCTCTGCTTATCGCATGACAACATTACTTTCCCATTGTTGGATTTCATTCCCATCATTATTAGGTGTCTCTTTTCATTCATGGACAATTCCTTTTAATGGCTCCAATAATGCTGCATTTCCACTACTGAGTATTGTACAATGGCATCATTCCACTGCAGTTCGGAAACCAGAAGTACAGAAGAGTGAAATCCTGAAATGGTGGCACCAAGTCTCATGCTATGCCAAAATTGAACAGTTTCAGAAATATTTTTTTTAAAAAAATAGCGGTCTAGGCAGCACAGAAATGGGAAGGAAGGCAAGTTCAATGGGGAACTGATTGGGGGAACAGACATGTATCAACAAACTGGCAGCACAGTGTTATTGCAGAGAGGGTGTGATAGTGATTATTTCTATAGGGTTGCCATCAGTCTGAAACAACATGAGGTACAACAACAACATTTTCATTTCCTTAACACAGTTGCTGCAAAACACTAGCTAGTGTGATAAAGCCTTTAGAGACTTGTCATTTCTTTGTTCGTTTGTGGCATTAGCTAGGGCTAACTATGTCATCAGTGGATCTGTGGGAGTACATGTTAGCTATAGGAATTTACTACCCTTAAATTCCACTGAAAAAAGTTTAATAAATATACATAGAAAGTGAAATGTATTCATAGCAGAAGAATTCTTAAAAGGTCAGCTGCTAAGTTTCACTGCTTAGCATATGTGACAATATTAAAAAAATGGAAAGAAGCAGGATTAGAATCACAGGAAACTGAAACTGATGATGATAGCAATTATTGTAATCAACTTTCCTAAGTTGTAAATATATTCCTAAATATAATTGAAATGCCAAAAATATATCTATAATGCAGGGCAAGTTCATTATAAAATGGTATAATATCAAACAAGCAAAACACCGAGATGCAGAAGGGACATGTTGGCTAGATTGGCAGCAAAGGCACTCCTCTCCTCAACATCACCCAATAACCACTAATAATCATTTTATTACAGTAGTAAATTATTTCTTTTCCAAAATGACACCTGAGATTTCCGACAAAGAGAAAGTCAAAAATATCAGAAATCTCTGGCTCTTTAACATTTACCAAGAAAGTTAACTGCTTATTTACTAGTGCATCACACTGTAAGAACTTCACTCAATACAGTCTGTTTTAACCAGTACGGTCTGTTTTAGGACACAGGGCATGATTAGAATAGAGAAACTATTAATAATCTATTAAAAATGTCCTGCACAGTCCTGAAACTAATTATTTCCTTATATTCTGTTAATCTGAAGAATTCAGAATAGTTTATCCATCCTTAACAACCATTTTCATACCACCTGCTGTAAACTATAACAGCCTTGCATACAATCATCTCTATGGTTTTATTTTTAAAAAAAAAACAAGTGTGTCAATGTTGTTTGCTTTTTCCATTTGGAACACACAAATTTGTTAAGACCCATCTTTCAAAAATGAACATATTTGGACAATTGACAAAATATAGTTAATAGCATAAGAATCCAAAATACAAAGACCAAAATAACCATTCATTTTCACATTTCTAACCTGTCTTAACAAATCCATCCACACATGAAAGAACTGTACCTTTGAGTAAGGGAGATACTTATTTAAGAGTCACCTTTGACACCTGATCAGGGGCTAAGAATCCAAATGTTTTTGTTATTCTTTCAAAATAAGATCAAAAGAAAAATTGTTTAAGATGGAAACAAATTTCAATATAAGATCAGCATCATCCTGGAATATTCTTGGTATCTTAATCCCCAAATCCTTAGGGATCTGCTTAGAACATTTTCACAGTTGAAAAATATTCAGAAGCTATCTGAACTGAAAATATCAAAGCAGAAGAAACTGTGAGGTGGCTTATAAAGGGCAGTTTGAGAGACAGACTTTCATCACTAGAACAGACTCCCTTGAACACATTTTCCAAAGTCCAAGCTAGAGGCAACTCTTTCAGTACTGATTGCTCACTTGGAGATAATAACCTTTTCCCTTGGGTTCAAACTATGTGAATGTGGTGCATACAAAACACAAGCACACACTTGAAATATCATCCAAGTGCAATCCTATGCATGTTTACTCAGAATTAACTCCCAGCGTGTTTAACGGTGCTTATCACTCATAAATACCATAGTACCGGAACCATAATGAATCTTGAGAAATGAGAGGTAGCTTCAGGGATGTAACAATGAGCCCCCTTTAATAAGAATTCTGAACCTCCCATGATTTTTTTCTTCAGTTCCCAAATTTCTACCATAACAACTCAATATTTAGAAATACAATTTAGGCATTTATTCCTAGGTAAAGTGAATAAGACTGCAACCATAAGCTACTGTTAGGTCATCTCAGGAACAAAGAAGTTATCCTGGAATATGTCAACAATACCAAAATTAAAGGAATGATTTCTTCAGCATAAGTCACAAATCTTTAGAATCCAGGGTAGCCAGCAGCTAACCTAAAAAAGCAAATTTGCCTATTCAGATTTGTAAGTAATTTTACAGCACTGTTGCTCAGGCAGAATCCTTAATTATCAGTCTCAGAATCTAATAAATAGTTGGCTGACTCTTTTCTTTAAAAAAATGTTATGATTTATCAATTGGAAATACATATTATTCAAATTAACATCCAATTCTGTTATGAAGAAAGATTGCAAGACAATTCATCCACTCAGGATTCACTAACCTACTTTTTATAACAATAGTAATGAATAAAACAGTGAAATTATGAGAGCTGTTTAATCGTTTTAAGACACTAGTTTATTACACACTGCCTCTTGTTGTACATTGCAATGATCTGTCATGCCCAACCCCACCAAATGTAGGCTTCAGCTTAAAAGAAAAAAAAGAAAGAAAGACAAGGATAACAGAATGCATGGTCAACCATTCCTTTTATCAGATTCATTTTCCTTCTGGGGCAATAGTTCTTGTACTGTCCTGACACTAACTCTACCGGGAATAGAAGCAGATCTATGATATGCATCAAGGTAGCTATTTCTCTTTATTTGGAAAAAAGAATGTGAGACCATACAAGCTCCTAAAGTAAAGGCAACCAGACCTTGCCAGAGCACACTGTTTGATTTAGCAGTGGCACTGAAATACTTGGTAGGAAAAGGTCACTCTAGTCCTAAAGGCAGCAGAATCAATCCCATTAACAGAAGCATCATCTGCCACTGCTGGTATCACATTGCCTGCAAGGTAAACTGTCTCCTTCAGAATTCAGCAATTGAACACAGTCCACCTCAAGTTTCTCTACCTCAGAGAACTTTTTGCAAGTAGTATGTTTTTCACAGAACCAAAAATGTCACACGTTTGGGAACTGAGAAGAAGTCACTACTACCGAACTCCAAATAAATATCTGATTTTCTTCACCATCGTGATTTATAGAAGTCAGTGAAACTGAAAGGTACAAGAGGGTTCATTCTAACAGAGTGAAAAGACAACAAATCAGGAAGCTGTATTTGTAAATAAAGGCAAGAGCAATTTGGAGGGAAGTATGTATGTTTAAGGAATACAAGAAACAATAAAGACAAGTCAAGTCATTATTGCCAAGCATGATAGATATTATGGATGTGACTGCATTGAGGTTTAAGTTCATTGAGGTTCAACATAAGTACAATAATAAGGATCTTCAGGATTATTATTTTTAAACTAGAAAGTACATTGCTCATTTAAAATTGGTGTGTTAAATGAACAAAAGTATATTTGCAAATTTTTAATCATAACATAAATAGAAGCATATCAAATCTTACACTATTCTATTCTCCTTAAAATTAGGGGTGTTTCTAGACAAGAATTTTATTGTGCCATCTCATTGTCTCATTTACATTTTTTCCTGAAAATTCCAGCATTGTTGTGATCTGTTTGTAACACTGAGTGGTGTTTACTACTTCTTTTTTTTCTTAGCAAAGAAAATTTGCTGGGAGAAATATGCAATAGCTCCCATAGAGCTTTTATTATTCATTAACTTTAGAAGTCGTACAAAATATAAATGGTAATATCCATAAACAACTAAAAACTACCATGGATAGGAATTCCAGCAGATTGGATCTTTTTGACTGATAGTGTTAGGAGCTGTCTGTTTGGAAGTACTCAAGAGATTGCTCGTAGCCCTCAGAAATCTCACATAAGATGAACGCATCTGACAGAAACAGGACTGGTGTTGGATTAAAGCCACATAAAGCTAAATTAATGAGGACTGTGGGGCAATTGAAGAGGCCAGATGGAAACAGAAAGACACTTCACTTAATTTTCAGATCTTCTAAATGACTTCTGATTTAGCTTCTAGGACTTGATTTAGCCTCTAAATTTCACATTCTTTAAGAATGATGTGGCCATTTAGCAATGCCCAGTATTGCTAAGTAATGGCTGTTTCCCACAGGTAATCATTCACAGATAGTAAACAAAAGGATGTTATTGGGTGCACTTTGAACTCAGTACAGTTACATAAACTGATAAATTCGCAACATACATCCCTAATACTATCCAAAATAATTTCATAATGATTGTACAGAGTGCCTCTTTCTGTCTATGTTTGTTTAAAAAAACCCAATGGAAAGTATGTGCTATATAGTCAACATGTAACAAAGTTAGATACCTACAGTAACAGTGTGTACAAATGCAAAACTAACAAAATTAGCCCAAACAAGTTATAGGGGTGACAGACCCATTGCCTATACCAAAAATGTATAAAACAGGAGACATTTAGGCAAATAAAGTTGGAAGCCCTGGAATTCTTATTTGTATATGATCATGGCAAAATGAGGTGTTTTTTTTTTAAAAAAAATAGTGTGCTGTTATGGCATGCAGTTTGTTTGTTTGTTTGTTTTGGATGCCTACCTGAATGAGAAGTAACTTAACCACTCACTTAACGAGAGCAGTGTTTGTCACTATAGGATCCCAGCCAGCCAAAGCATTCAAAACAAACCCTTACAAAGTTGCCTAGCAATAGTAGGCCCTACTGCACCATCAAGAATAATTTGCTTTTTGTCTTTCAAACAACTGTACTTCTCAACAGCTCCATTTAGATTGTATTAGTCTTGCTGTTTGACTTTCCAGTTGGGTAATTATGAGTACCAAACTCCACCAGGTATAATAGAACCCCAGACTCAATGCTGAGTTTTCAAGCTGAATATACGTCTCACTGGACAGGTTGGTGCTAGGCTATGTGCTCGTTCTCAGTCCTTCCGCAAACTATTATCTTAACAACTTGCCATCTTCTCTGTCTTGCATTATACTACCTCCTTTGGGCTCATCTGAACTTCAGCTGTCATTTTAAGGATTTGCCTGCTGCCTGATTGAAACTTTCTCTGTCTTCTACTATATGACCCTGAAGTACCCAGCCTTACCTGATTTTAGAAGGTAAGCATGGTTAAGTCATGCATGGGCAACCAAAAGGAGATACTAGAGATCTCCAGGTAGAACCAGTTAAGAATCATGCCTGAAACACCCAAAAGCCACTACCAGTCACAGTTAACAAAACTGAACTACATGTACCAATGGTCTGATATAAGGCATCATCTCATGTTCCTGTATTCCACAGAATCTGACAATTTGACCACTTGAGCACAAATGCACAACAGATCTTGTTATAATTGTGTACAGTGCCAAAGCCAAGGAAAGCACATGGACACAGACATAATCCATCCTGATTTTCTCTTTCCAGTACATTATTCACTGATTTAATTTTACATTGTTATTCTCTAGAATACCTGCTACAGGTGTTGCATGTGGTTGAAGACAGCATGTTAAGAAGTAGAATTACTGAAATCAAAAATATAATTTCAGGGACAGGAGAGTACTGAGATTATTGTGGCTGTTATTGTGTGTCTTTGAGTAGCTGATCACTCCAGAGATCCCCAGCCTTGAGTTCACACATAAGTTTAGAATGGGAGAAAGAAAGTTCTCATAGTGGCAAGGAGGTGGTGAGGAGTGCAGAGATAGTGAGAGAAAGAGAATTCAGAGCCAGATAAGCATGACAGTAGCGGTGAGAGGCTGGTTACTAATTTACAGAACAGTCAGAGCCGACAGCTTTTCATCTCCCTTTTCCCCTCATCCCCTGACTCCCTTCACCTCCACAAAGAAACCCAGTACTAGACCAGTGCAGATAAAAAGTGGCAGTGGTGACCATCAAGGAGAGCAGGTCCCTGCCTAGTCCAAAGGCCATACTTACGCAGTCCTAGAGCAATTGGTTCAATGCTCCTAAACTTCACATGAACAACAGAGCTGCCATGGAAGAAAGTTTCTTTTCTTTTCTTTTTTTTTAAATTTAGTTTTCTATAAAATACACTCATATAATTAAAATAAGTGGTGACTTTACATATCATTCCCTCTCAATATTTTCAAATATATATATATACATTTGTACAAATTACCATCTGTTTCTTATGATTTTATATAAGAAATTTCACTGAGTTCACCTTGACTTCCTTTACTGTCTACACAACGTAATTATATTTACGCTACTTCTTCTTAACTTATGTAATTCCCTAATCTTAGTTTATCTTCTCATTTTTTACTGTTTGAATACACATTTCCTTTAATATCTTTAACAAAAATATATATTAACTATACCTAATTTACTAATGTGTAAAGATTATCTATATTTGTCACTGTCAATATATTTCTCTCTATTCCATAATTCATATATGTCCCCTTCTTCCTTTACATACCTTCCATTTCTTCACATCTAAACTCACATTTGAGCACTATTCACACCTTGTTCACTTACATATGTCATTACCAATTGCCATTGTTTCTCCAATAATTCAGTTTTTTTCCCTTTTAAATAATGGGAAAGTATATCGAACTGTTTCATTTCTGCTATTTTTGTCATCCATTGTTCTATGTCAGGAACGAAAGGCATTTTCCAAACTCGAGCAAATGTCATTCTAGCCGAAGTTATTAAATATAGTATTATCCGTTTGTTTTGTTGCCCAAGGTTTTTATCCAACATGTGCATCATATTTAGTAGATATAATTCAGGTAACATAGGAAATGAAACCTTGAATATTTCCTTCAGGATTTCATGTATCTTTATCCAATATTGCTTTGTTTTTGGGCATGTCCACCATATATGATAAAATGTACCTATGTTACCTTTGCATTTCCAACATTTATTATTCCCTGTATGGTGTATTTTATCAATCTTTTCAGGTGTAAGATAACACCTATACATCATCTTAACAAAATTTTCTTTTAAGTCTTGGGAACTAGTGAACTCGTTCAGATTTTTCCATGCTGTTTCCCAATGGTCAATTGGAATTTCATGTTGGAAATTTCGCACCCATTTTATCATTACTTCTTTTACTGTTTCATCTTCTAGTTTCTGAGTTAGAAAATATTTATAAAATTGCGAGATTTTTTGTTTTGTTTTAAGAAATATTATGTTCTCCAACTCATTATATGTTTTTTGAGTGGATATGCCCTCCAACTTTTGGTCCATCATATAACGTTCTTTCAGTTGGAGACATGGGAAGCAACTGAGTTTAAAACCTTGTGAAGCAAGTTCTTCCTGGGTTTGGATCCTTATTCCTTCTTGCTTGTCTTGAATTATTAAATCTTTGTATCTTATCCATTCCTGATTTTGGTCTGACCATTTCCCATATAAAGCTTCTTGAGGAGATAGCCAAAGAGGTATTTTATTGTAAGTAGATTTCTTTACATCCTTCCAAATTTTAATTAATGATATTCTTATATAATGATTCAAAAAGTCTTTATCTATTTTTTCTTTGCCGTACCATAAGTAGGCATGAAAGCCAAATCTCATGTTTGATCCTTCTAGTGTTAAAAGTCTTTTATCTTTGAGGGTAATCCAATCTTGTTTCCAGAACATTGCATTTGCATAATAACTTTAGGTCCAGCAAACCACATCCGCCTCTCTCCTTCTGTTCTGTTAGCAATTTCCACTTGATTCTTGGCTTTTTACCCGATCAAATGAATTTAGGTAATTCTTTTTCCGATTTTTGAATAGGTTTGTCATTTGTAATAATTGGCAAATTTTGGAATAAGAAATTTAATTTGGGTAAAATGTTCATTTATATTGCTGCTATTCGCCACAATAGCGATAAATTTAAATTTGTCCATCTTTTTATTTCTTCCGATATTACTTTCCATATTTTGCTATAATTATAATTTTGCTATAATTATTATCAAATAGGTCTTTGTTACTTTCTGTAAAGTATATTCCCAGGTATTTTATTTTTTTCTCTATCTTAATTCCTGTCATGTTAATAATTTCTTCTTTTTCCATTTGTCTCATGTTCTTTGTCATTACATACGATTTGTTTTTATTTATTTTAAAACCAGCCGCTTCTCCAAATCTTCTTAATTCCTTAATTAACTCTTTAATCCCTGTCATTGGCTCTTCTATGAAAAATACTAAGTCGTCTGCAAATGCTCTGAGTTTGTGTTCTTGGCCTTTGATTTTAATGCCTTTTATTTCGGATTTTGATCGAATACTGTTGTTTAATATTTCCAGTGTGGCTATAAATAGAAGCGGAGAGATCGGGCAACCTTGTCTTGTTCCGTTACAGATCTTTATCTCTTCTGATGACTCACCATTTATTATAAGTTTAGCTCTTTGTTCTTCCTCAAAGAGGAAGAAAGTTTCAAGGAATACAGGAAAAACCTAGAAGGAATGGAACTTTGTAGAGAAGGTAGGAAGGGAGATCAATAATCACAGAGTTGGAGGTAGAAGGATCCACAGTAAAGAGTAAGGAGCACCTAGGAAGCAAAAAGGCAGCACAACACAGAGCCAGCTACTCTGAAACTATTGAAACAAGTACTGGTGAGGGTCAGAGGGGAGCAATGTTGAGCAGGAGCAACCAGTAGGCCGTGGTAGTGCACAAACAATCTGATGGAAGGAGAAAAATGAGAAACATCTGACAAAGCCAATGTGGCTGTACAACAAATTCAAAGAAGAAGTGAAAAGAAAAAGGGGTATGTATATAGAATGGAAAGTAAGACAACTCACCAAGAAAAAGAGTACAGATGTGTAGCACAAGCTTGCAGGAACAGTGGAAGGAAATCTAAAGCTCAGACTGAGGCAAGCAAGGAGCAACACAAAGGAGCTTTTTATGATAATTCAAAGCAAGAAAATGACCAAGGACAAAGTGGGCCTGCTGTTCAATAAGGATGGCAAAATGGTAACAGATCACAATGCATTAATAATAGCATAGTTTCCAAACACGGGAAATAACAGAACCACTACATTTTGTCAGGCATCACCTGGAGTACCGTGTTCATTTCTGGGTGTTTCATTTTAAGAAGTATATAGACAAGTTGGAGTAGGTTCAGAGAAGGGCAATGAGAACAATAAAAGGTATGTAAAAGGTATAGAAAACAATAAAAGATATGGAAAAAGGTATAGAAAACAAAATCTTTGAGGAAAGGTTGAAGGAGCTGGGCATATTCAGTTTGGTGAAGAGAAGGCTGACAAGTGGCATGATTGCACTCTTTAAATACCTTAAGGGCTGTCATAGAGGGAAAGGGACAGAGTTGTTCTCTGCTGCCCTAGATGACAGGACCAGATCTAATGGTATGGAGTTTCAGGAAAGTAGGTTTCAACTGAACATCAGTAGGATCTTCTTGACGGTAAAAACAGTTTGGCAATGGAATGAATTACATACAGAGACGGTGAGTTTTTCTTCTCTGAACATCTTCAAAAAAGAGGCTGGACAGCTAACTGCTGGGAATGCTTTAGCTGGAGATCCTGCACTAAGCAGGGGGTTGGACTCAATGGCCCATTGGGCCCCTTCCATCTCTATGATTCTATGATTCTGTGATTTAATTTTTCCTTCCTATAAGAAAGTACCCATGTCTTTCTGGAATCCACCACAGAATATCCAGTACGGAACAGCAAAGATCAGCTTCCTTTTCAGAAATTTTTAGTTCTATTTTGTGCAGCAACTGTGGTGCTGATGTAGTTTTGTTTTTCTGTGACTTCAAGTAATTTCCAACTTATGGTGACCCTAAGGTGAACTTATGGGGTTTTCTGGGACCAAGAGTGTGTGATGCACCCAAGGCCAACCAGCGGGTTTCCATGGCCAAGTGGATAATTGAACCCTGGTCCCCAGGGTTGTAGTTGAATGCTCAAACCACTACACCACACTGGCTCTCGCTGATGTACTACTGAGACAGAAATTGTAACCTGAAGTTTCAAATCAGCAACAGTTTTGTATTACAAATCAAGAAATTTTGACTTTGAAAATAATTCCTCCTTGTCTGGCTGAATACTGCTGTTGCTCCTGCTGTTGCTGTTTGGATGATATTAAAGTCATTTTTGCAGGGTTTTCTCTGTCGCCACAGCCACTCAACAGGAAGCAGAAAGAATGGCTGTGGCAAGATGAAGGGTTTCAAGTACACAGCTGAAGTATGTTACTTGGTAACATATTTTCAAAGCAGACAATAAGGTGTCTTTTTCTGTAATGCAATAATCCATGAGAGTAGATATATCTTTTCAAGACAACTTTGTCTACAGTCTTTTCACCAACTGGGCCCCATGCTATTTTTCTACTTAGTGCAGAGTTCAAAAGAAAAAAGCATTCAGTGGCAAGCAACTCAGTTTTACCTCAATAAAAGTTCAGAGAAAAGCATTCGTCTGTACAACCCAGCTTCCTTATAGCAGGTTAGAATCCTGTATTTCTATAAAGAGACTTTTTATAATACTAATCATACCTTACATTTACAAAAAGAAGCAAAAGGCTTCTTTCTACTGTTCTCCATATATCTGTCAAACTTATTATTGACTAGTCTCTTTTTCAAAATAGTGGAATAGTAGAATAGTTTTATTGAAAAGAAGCACTGCCACATCTACTACAAAACTCAAAAACATATCATTAACTGAGCACCAATGTACGGCCCACAAACATAAGCATGAAAACAATGGCTTCTATTGCACTGGTGAGGATGATTTCTCTTAATATGTCAACACACGCACACATACAGAGTCTTAGCCCTTAATAGTACTTGCATTGCCCTCATACAGTGCAACCTTCACCTTCTACCACATGGACATAGACTGCTATATGATACTGAGTCTGTTCATCTCATAAAGACACCACAGAATAGCCTACCAAGCACTGGGCTTATCTATACCCAAAATTATCATGCTAGATTATGGCTGCTCAGCACTCATAAAGAAAGAAAATATGAAGTACATTATTCCATGTCTACAAATGAAACAGAACTTATAAACACGCTATGGTCATTCTCAGACATCCCTTTGCACAAGTATGTCTGAAGAAATGTTGGGGGCAGGGGTTGTAGATGTAGGTGTTGTACATATACCAGGCTGATAAATGTACAGTGAACTATTGTTGTCCAAATTGTTTTCGTGGACTGTTTTCATAAAAATCTCTGTTCTGAGTGGCGTCTTAGGCATTTTATGAGTTAGCCTGAAGCAACATTTGCTTAGACTGGGTGTCAGTTCCTTCGGTATCTAACTATGGTGTTTTCTATCCAAATGATTTGAACTAAGTAAGCAGCTGCACAATGTTTTAGAAGCATCTCTAAAGCATTCCATAAGCTTCCAAATTATTTTAACTTTCCATTTTATATCTCATGGGAACAAAATTGCAGGAATTCAGTGCCTTTCGAAGCTATCAGTGTCAGATAGTGTTAGATAGGGCTTCCATCAAAATCAGAAAAGTTGCAAAACAAAAAACAAAACAAAAAACCAAGCAGATTTGGCTAGGATACCCTGTTTGTTAAAGACTCCTTCCAACTGGCCAAGACACTTCATATCACTTCAACCAGCATATCAGCTTTGCAAAATAATGTCAGTTACACCTTCCAGATTTATGATGTGATGTCACAACGAAACTGAAGCAGCAACAGAGGACAACTACTTACTATCATGGCTTGTTTATAAGATTTCAAAAGCAACACTGGAAACAGAGTTGTGAACTAGACGGAGCTTGGCCTGATTCAGCAGGTCAATTCTTACATTTATCAGAGTAGGAAAAAGCAGGTAAAATATATATAATATAGCCCACATGAGAGAAAGACACATGAAACCCTATTAAATTCAGTGTCATACTTTCTTTTCCCCTGCCTTTCATATTTCAAGCTTTATGGTAAGGAATTCAGAAAGCTGCCTTGCACACAGAAAGACCAAGTTCCTTTTCAGTAAAGAGCACTAATATTTGTTTCTCTTTCACCTCTGGCTAAAAAGTCAGAGTCACCTCTATATATTTACACAAACAAATTGACAGCTTTTCCCTTTCTATGTGTGACACACACCACAAGGTGTGACTAGCTCTTGCTAATGCATTTCAACAAATACAACCATTTGCATCTTTTTACTGTAGGAAGATGATTGGAAGTACAGCTCTTTCATCCAATTGTAATTGCAGCTTCTACCTTATCTCTCTGTGCTATTTATGCTCTGTCAAGTCTGGTAATGCTCATTTTATTGCTAAAAATCTTACAAAAAGAAACAGGTTACCAAAAAAGGAAACATTATGGTCTATTTCATTAAACATGGTAAAACTTTAAATCTCACATAAAAATAGGTCATCCAATTACATGGTAAAAGCATCACTTTTTCATTGTCCAGTACACAATATATTTACAGGAAAATTACCAGAAACTCCTCAGCTGTATCAGAACTCAACCTTATATTTAGATGCAGTCATATATTACCACTGATAATGTGATGTCAGTGAATAGATTGGAATTTTTCACTGTCCTTTATCAAGATAAATTGTTCTGTCAATAGCAAATGGCTGCCAAGTATTAACACTCTGCACACTATATGACTTTTCATTCCAACCAAAAATTGTATTTAATGCTTTTGCACAAAATCTATGGCCGTGACTATCCCTATTACCTATTTAACTACCTTTTAAAAGGAGGATTTATTTCTACAAATTAGGACCCGGGTAACACGATGGTAACATGCATCATAAACTTTAAGTCAATACAAAGCAGGACACTGGCAGTCTGAATGGGAAGACACCTTGCTCTCATCAGTTGGCCAGCCAATAATATTATCAAACTATGGTGAAAGCAGCTGCTGAGAACAGAACTTTATGTTGGCCTCCTTCCATCGATACTACCACAATGTCCCACAGTAGCAATTTCCTTATTGGTCTATTACTTTCAATAGATATTCTAGTAATTGGCTATTTCATACTTGTAAGGCTTGAACTGGCAGAGAGCAAAGGCCAGGCAACCAACCTGTCAGGGTCCAGCAACCTGGTCATTCATCAATTATTATCGTCTTTTACAAGAATGAGAGAATCTTCTGAAACCTTGTTGGCTTAGATCAACTTTGATACTAGTGTAATTCAACCAAACAAAATGTACTAACTCCTTATCTGGGGAACAAGGAGGTTGCCAAAGAGTGACTAATATGTTTGTTACCTGGTACATGTTTCGAGTTGGAGAAAGAAGGGACAATGGAAAGAAAGCCTTTTATTCTCAGAGGATAACAGTCACTTCTGGTTATTTGCAGTCACTTGCTATCCTAGACATACCACCCTCATTGTCAAGACCTGCTTGAATCAGATAAGAATAGTTTTCTAGGAAATTGACGCACCAATAGTAATGTAGATAGTATTGCTTAAGGGTGGTATAGCCTATTCTACAGTTCTAAAACATGAACATATTATTGGTAATTTGCAATCTGTATACAATAATTACATAAGGTGAGTAGAGATATTACAGTAACCATTTCCAGCATGAATGCCACACACCCTTAATGCATCTTCAATGTCAACCATTAAACAAGAACTGAACAAGAATTTGAAACCAGTTAATTAAGAAGTAATAATGCTTATAGAAATAATGCTTATTTTAAAAACAATGGATTTTTTTAAAAAAATTTCTGTCTTGGTAATTTTTCACTGTTGTTGGCAATGCAGGCTGATGGGGCAAGCACAGAGACAAATAATGGGGGCAGGGGGGATAGAATCCATGAATATAACGAACCTGACTTATATTGTATCAGGTCAGTGATCCATCAAGATTAGTATTTTGCTTTGACACAAATACCTTTCAAGGTTAAAACTTTTTTTTCCCAACCCTACCTGAAAATGTCACAGATTGAACCTGGGGTACATTGCCTGCTAGGTCTGTTTTCTAGCACTGAGTTACAGCATCTTCCCACTAAGAAAGGGTAAGATACATTCTCCCATCTGCCTGTGACAGGACTCAAACTTATGCACTTGGTATTACCAGCCTGGAACATCACTGTTTCTGCTATCAGTCCAATTGTGCAAAGGTAGACTGAGGTATACTACTATTCCCTTAGGAAATGACCAACATTATGCTGCCTTCACCAGATCACAGTGCAGATCTTTGTGACAAGAGTTTAAAAAGTTGTACTGTAACATCTTGGTTTATACAGAATTACACGCTGTGAACTTTATGCATTTAGCTTTAGTTGTAGTATCTGGCCAACTCATTGTCTGAATGGGCATTTATAGTACTTCAAGAGCATTGGCTATCCTCATTTCAACTTCACCAGCAGCCTGATTTCTTTAAAATTAACCCAGAAATCTCACAGTATTCATTGGGATTAATATGCATGCATGTAGGAACTGAAACCACGGATGTCTATTTATACATGAAATGCATTGCTATTTGGTATGCAGATGCTATTTCACATTACAGTTACCTAAATAAGTTACCATATAATGACCAATAATAATGGCCCTTTCCACACCAGGCAATTAGAACAGGGCAGTGCATCCTCTCACGGAGGTCATCTGCACCTTGGAGCAGACTAGGAGCGGACTACTTACCGGAGATCCGCACCTCAGTCCGCTCCAAAACGACCCCAAGTGGTCCTCCAGCGTGTTTTCTAAAGACCGCCAAAAAAAAGGTCTTTATTTTCCTGCAACGCACCATTGCGTTCCTGCTCTCTTGTGCAGATTCACAGGCTTGCACCAACGCAAGCCTGCGATCTGTGGAGGGTGGGCTTTAGGCGTGGCGAGCTTCAGTGGTTGGTTGGGACCCACGACCAACCGGAAGCCGCCATTTTGGAAGCCGGAGCCACCATTTTGGAAGCTGGAAGCCGCCATTTTGGAAGCCGGAGCAGTGCGGATCTACAGACCTCGCACTGCTCCGATTCGCCCTGGACCAAGGAGGAGACCTGCGGAAGGGCTTCAGGGACAGTTCGCGTTGCTTCGGACCCCAGAAGAAGCGGTAGATAACGGCACCGAGCAATTCCCTCGCCTCGTGCGGAAAGGGCCTATAATAGAGACACTGTGATGTATTTTTTTCAGTACTATGTGGACGCCTGTCTCACAAACAGCTTGCCATGTTAGTTATGTGCAAGCTACTATGTTACTTACCAAACGTATGCACCAACTTCAGTCCTTATTTTAAGTGACAGTAGTACTAGGGCCTAGATTTTTGCATTCTGCATTCATCTTTCCAAAGCCCATTCAATTTGTTGATCAGCTTAGTGACAGGGGCAATGTCATCTACAAATAACTTGGTCACAAATGTACGCTGAATAACAACAGCACAAAATTAAATTTGCCTACAGCCTACATGAATAAAACTGCAGTTCTAAAGAAATACATATATGTACAGAGAGATTTAGAAAGCTGTTAAGGATGTTCAGAAATCAATTGCAAATTTTGAGAGGACAAGATGAGGACTCTTAATAAATTTAGCTCCAAGTAGATCTAAGAGTTGTGCACCCTTACTAGCTGAATAAATGACATGACACCGAAGCATATCTAATTGTAATACATCACAAGATAATCTGTCAGTCCCAAAGTGCTCAAGCTGTGTCACCCTTCTTCATCCATTATTTATACGTATCTTTCATTGCCAATGAAATCCCTGTGAAGTATAGTATAGTTCCTACAGGCTCTGGAGTAGCAACTCTACCAATATATCCCAACATTTTTCAGAGGTGAAAGCCTACACAGTAATTGTTAATCTCACAGAGAACTGATAATGATAGAAACAAATATGTCAGGGTCACAGAATCAGCAATCACTGTGCCTTGGCTCAAAACATTACCTTCTGCTTTTGGCCAGATACAAAAGTACTTCTTCGTAAATTCTGCTGCCTAAGCTTTTCTTAATCACGCAACCATGTCTTCACCTCCTGTACACAAAGCTACCAGGAAAAAATTGCAACTGAATGGCTTTAGGAGCATCTGCTACAATAATAGGAAATCTAACTAATCGACCATTGGACTTTTTTTTAATTCTAAAGTTGCCAAACATGTGTGAAGGGCAAACCACTGGTCATATTTACATACAATCATGATCCAGAAAGTCTCAGTTCATAAACTAATACAGAAAACGTAATCCCTTTTCAAAAAGCTTTAATTGGTCCTCACATGCAACACAATGTGTTATTTTCTTATACGGGAGTGAAAAGAAATCCTAGAACAAAAATCATACTATTCCTTTTTTTAAAAAAACCTAACCCAACTAAAATCACATATTGTCTTTGTGTAGCAACACAAGAGTTCCACCTCATTTGTTCAGAAGGATCTCTCAGATGACTGTATGCAAGAAAAAAAAATGAACATTTTAAAGACATTTTGAGAGTTCAACCAGCATCTCTGCCTTTCTCATAAGGAGACAGTGGCAATGACAATCTGCTTCAGGCATGTACTACTAGAAAATTAAAGATCATATAAATTAGGTGGTCATATTCTTCTCACTTTCCAATTACAACTTTTATTGTCTGTCAATAAAGTTCCAAGTAAAACTTGGTTCTCTAGATGACCAGGTACCATTGGTGCCTGGATTTTATTTATGTTCCATAACTTTGCAGTGTCTAAATTCTGATGCAGCATAAATATTAGCCAAACCCCCTCCAACCTTTGCACAGCATTTGTACCTACAGGGAGAAAAAAGTATCCTGAAAGAGAAAATGTTGACTTTTCACTAGGATGGAACCAGTTTATCAACAATATGGTATACATGCTTGCTTGAAACCCATGTGATACCACATTAAAAACACAGCAAATACACACATTTACATCTATCAGACATTCATATTGAATCACTTCAAATACAATGTTTTTTTAATAGAAGCAGTTTTGATTGTCAACCACTGTCAGTAAGTGATCACAAACTGAATGACATGCATGCATTTATGTCTCTTTCACACTGCACAATTATAGCACTTGGACAGTCCTTGGACAATGCCTACATACTGTTGAATCCTAGAATCTGTAGTTTTGTGAAGCATTTAGAATTCTCCGCCAGGGAACTCTTGCCCCTCTCCAAACTACAGATCTCAGAATTGTGCAGGTGTAGTCATTTTATGTAGCCATAAAATTGTTTGGTGACAACAAAAGTATATGCTGGTTTCTCTAATGAGTCCTGAACTCAGAGGTGCCTTAAGCAAGCTCAAGGCAAGCACTGATCAGTAGTGCTGGGCATCTGCCAAGGCCCTAAATGCATACAATTTTGGAAAATACTGAAGCAATTGGAAGAATACCTGTTCTGTGGGGTGAGATGGGAGAATTTTCGTGAAAAACAGAAATTTGGGGGGTTGAAATATATGCAAAACTTACTTTCATTATCAATTCTCAGTTTATTTTGCTGTTATAGCAAAATAAAATGCTCAATTCACAGATTTCTTACCATGTACTGTTGGCATAAATATGAAATTTTAAAATATAAAAGGCTTACTTTTGCACATGCAAAATTGCAAATATACCAGATATACAACTATACATATAGTGAAAACTGCTTCATCATATAAGAACTAAATATGTTCGCCCTCCCATTAGGAGTGATGATGCAAGACAACAGTAGTGGGGTAAAATTGGCCATAACTTTATTAGTAACAGGAATATGTAGTGCAGTAGCAAATCAGATAGGCAGGTACTTGTATAGGAGAGATCAGTTAAACTCTTTAGCTCTGAACCAAAGGGAATTTCCTTGTGGTCCTTTGACGCTTGATGATGCACTTGGCACTGTCAAGGTGGAGTTCAATCCTAGATCAAGAAACTGCTTCCATTTGTCCCTCCAGTGGATGGCCTGGGGTTGTCAGAAAGGCTCCTCAACTTTCAGTGCATCCAGGACAACATCCTATATACAAATAGCTAAATGAGTGCCCACATCCCTCCAGTTACGACAAAGCAGCAAATAGCACTACAAAACAAATGTTCAGCACTAAGAAGTCTGTACAACATGAAGCAGACAGAAAAACTACTTCCAACAACCACTCAGGGTGTGGTTAAAAAAAAAAAATCCTACTCAGTCCCTGAAGATGAGTAGCCAAAGTCCATGCTGTAGGTTAGGTTAGTGAGGAACAGGTCACTGTCAAAAAAAGCTGAATTGTGGCATTAGGCACGTAAAAAGAGAGTACATGAAAGTGCTAAAAAGGGGAGTCATGTAAGTATAGCAACTAGTTGTCACCCTGCTGTGTTGCCCTCCTGCCAGTCAGTGGGGAGTGAAATAACACCAGCAGTTAATTGGCAGGGGAGTGCAACTATTAGTTTTTTTATGAATTTTGTCATAAAATGAAGTGTACTTTCTAGACAGAAACAAGTCAGTCTCATGAAGTCAAAATATTAAGAGTTAACCTTAAAATATATCTGGATATACAGCTAACCACTGAAAATACTCAACTCTTCAATTATATATAATCATCACAAGCAATAAAAGCCATCCAATATACTTCTTTCACGATGACAGAACTCAACAGGTACAGAAATCATATTTGATGTGTGTGTGCGGTATATGTCTACAGTACGGACAGAAAATATTGTTCTCTAATGCTGTAGATTGTCTTGCATACAAACAGATTGTGTAGTCATCCCAAGTAGCACGGGGTCATTAACCCCCTACGTTTTGGGAAGCCAGGTTCCAGTTGGCTCTCTACAGTGCTGAAAAATAGGTAGCCACTACAGCTGCTGCCTCTGTTGCTCTTGGTACAAAGAACAGATGATTTCCCCAGTCCAGCCACTAGTACAGCTCTGGTACAGCCATATAGAAAACAGCTGAGCTCCTCATCATCCTCACATGCTCTCTCTCTGCATGTGTGGGCTGCTAGAGCTGCTGCCATTTTCCTCTCTTCCTCCTCTAGTTGCCAATACCTGACACATTTCAGGTAGCAGGAGCAAATTAGGAACAGAGCAGCAACAGAACAATCTAGCAGTCTTTGCATGCTGAGGACACAGCAGCCATTTCTCCTACCTCCCACCTCCCACAAGTGGGCAGCTGCAGTGGAGGTATTCAGAAAACTGTCCCCAGTTCCTTCTGCCCTGGCAAAAATGGCTATAAGAACTGCTATAACCACCATTTTCCCTTTCTCCTTCTGACATCAGCACTGGCTGATTCACAAATTTTAACGTTTCCAGTGAAAATACTAAAAAATTTTGAGACTGCAGGAAAAAAAGCCACTGGTGTATTATTTCCTCATTTGGAAGGATTAATACAAGGAATATAAGTAATTACATAGTATAAAGATTTATATGCAGTAATGTAGGAGTAAATTCAGAAGTTTCTTCATGACAGTCACGTCAACCCTGCCTTGCAGTCATAGTCCCTTCTCAAAGTATACAGCTTTCTATGATTATGCAATGAAAATGAGTTTACAGTCTCTTATTTTGTTTGGGTTGATAAATGAATGCTGAATAAAGAACGCAAGATGAGAATATAACTTATGAAAAAAATAATTGCATGCCCCTGTCTCCATTTGCTTCCTCTGTTGCCTCCTCTGAGGTTACAAAACCTTCCAAAACCAGAAGCTACCATTGGGAAAAGCTACAGTGTATCAGACTCATTTGTATCTGGGCCTTTAATCAGTGCCTTAATCCTGCTGACAGCTGTTTAAAAAATTCAAGACTGGAGGCTTCTGCTACGAATACCACAACGGTATTTCTTGGAGTTGCCTCAGTGTCCCCAAACATATTGGATTTCTGTCACAGCAATGCCACAGTAGTTCACAAAAAAGGATAGTTTTTTAGTTACAAAGAAGAAGTCTGGCTGGTCAACCATCCGTTATTGTTACATATTTTATTTAACTTAAACATATCAACTTTTCCTTCTCCTTCCCCCTTTCTCCTAATATCAATATCATCGCCATCCCCACCACTGCCATTACTGCTCCTATTTATTTATCTTATTTAAAACTATTTTTAAAAGGACTGAATGTCCTTACAAGTCAGTATCCCCCACAAGGAGAACAATTTTCAATAGAGCTAATAGCTTTTGTGCAACCAAACCCTCTCTGAGTGGAGCCAGTACAAGGTGATGAGTGATAATTACAGATCAGCTGCCTCATTCCCAGCCCTGCTGGCTCATACCAGCCAGGAGAGAATGTCTGGGGGCAATTTCACCAGAATTTTCAGCTCAGTGGTTCCATGTATTTATGATTTCCCTTCTACTGAACAAAGTGATTTGGTGGAACTGGGCAATTAGCTATGCATACCTGATTGGAGCCATCTGGGGGAACATGGTAACTTTGAAGCTAGTTAGTCTAAAGCTAGCTTAAGCCAACCCACAGAGAGAATACCCTGTTTGTGGGTTTTCTGCTTGCTACTGCCGGTGGGAAAAATATCAGCAGCACCTTTCCACTCACCTGGCTGCAACGGAGCCCACCACAACAAGTGAGACATGAATATACCATCCTAATCCCTGAACTTAGCCATTAACACTAGGGGATTTGGGACAGCACTGCAAAGCCACAGGGAGCTGCTGTTAGGCAAGGAGACATTTATACAACTGTGCCAGCTAACTTCACAAACACAGGTTTGGTTTGGTTTTGAGCAATAAATTAGAGATGGTAGGGATTGTGTTGTGTGTGTTTGAAACAACAGTGCTGCATCTTGTAATTAGGAAAAAAAATGAAACCAAAGAAATTTTATTTTCTTCTTCAAAGATTAAAGCACAACTTAAGTTTAGTTAAGATAATAGTTGAAGAAAATGGGAGGAAGCCCTGCTCCTGACTATATTTCAAGGACTCTCTTGTTTAACTACTTCCAAGAGTGCTTTTTCTGATCATAATAACATTATTTGCCATATGGTTCAGACACTTGGTATACTCTTTCAATGAGAGGATTATGCATGAGATGTAATGCCTACTGTAGCTGCAGCCAAGCACACAGCTGGCTCAGATAATACCAACAAATGGCTTCATCTATCTCAATGTCACGTAAGAGCTGGTGCGATGAGAATCAGCCTGGAGTACAATTAAAATCTACATCCTCTGTGAGAAAGGTGATGGAGGTTCTGACATCAGAGCGGTGCCAGATTCATCCTCTTTCCATTGCAACAGAAGAAACATGTTGCCCCCTTCACCCTGTCACACTAATGATGTGCTCAGCCCATCACTCCACGTGCTCATTAAGGACAGGAAATCAGAAAGATCCTCTTCTAAGAAACTTCACCTTTATCTGGCATTCAGTAACAAGAATAATTTCAAAATTTAACTGTATGCCTTGCTCTTTCTTTCTGATAAGATAATACCATCGAAACCTGCAAGCGGCATACAAATAGATTGGAGTTTATGATCCATATGGCCCCCATGTGTGTGACAGTGTGCAAGAATTTACTCATATTTAGTCACACTAATAAAAATAGGCATGCACATCCATTTGTTCCAGCAAGACAAATTTTATTGCAAGCGTATCCATAATTCACAGCAAACAAGTTCAACACCAATCTCTTCTTTCCAGCCTTCAAGGCAATGAGAGGTGTGTGTAATGATTTTTATTTATTGTCATATTTATTAAATGAAAAACCCACAAATATATTTTATTAGCATTTCCAATGATTCAACATAAATATGAGCTATAATAAAATCTGAAAGCAAGGAAAGAATAATTACAAGTGGTAGATTTAATAGAATACGTTGTACTTTGAAGGCTAAAAATGTTTAAAGGCTGTACTTAAAAACATAAAGAGATTTGTATGTGTTGTCTTCCCCCAGAGGCAGGCTGATGGCTAGTCAGGCTCCAGTTGGATCAGAGCCATGAAAATGAAAAGCAACAGTTCTCAGGAGTGCTGGTCAGTGGCAAGGTCAAAAGTGGCTCTGCCGGCAAGGTAAGCAATCTATAGCAAGTGTAGGAAAAGCTAGAATGGGCAAGAAGAAAGGACATAGGGCAGGCAAGAAAGCAGACAAGTAGCCCACTCTAGCTTGCTGAATGATGTAGAGCAGGAATAGGGATAATGCAGTCCTACATATGTGACAGAACTGTAACTCCTCGCACTCCTCAATATTGCTTATTTTTGCTAGGGCTTCTGTAAGGTGCAGTTCAACCACAACTGGAAGGTTACACTAGGCTCACCTCTGTTGTACAGGCAAGCTACTGACCATGAGATGTTATAGTGTAAGAAAAATATAATTCATTTCCTGAGTCATCTGGCATTCTATTGTGACAGAGTTCGAATGGGAGGACACCAGAAAAAAGGTTTACTTGTGCAGTAGAGACAATGCAGGCAAAGAAGGAAAAAAATCATCTCCTAAAGAAGGGGTGGGCACCTTGTGACTATCCAGATCATGTTTGACTACAACTCCCATCATATCTCTCATTCTGCTATACTGGCTAGGACAGATGGGAATTGCAATCTAATAATATCTGGATGGTTACAAGTTCCTCACCTTGACCACCAAGTGATGTGCAAGTCCTAGTATTTTGATTTTAAAAGAGATATGAAAAAGGAGAGTGTTTATCAGATGAGAATGTATGTCAGAAACTCATAAAATTTAGCAAATATGAAATACAACACGCTATTACCCGAATGCATTTAAAGTGTAGAACATAAAATAAAATAAGAAACAATATTCTGAAGTCTAAATCATACTATGTGGCTTGCGAAATTTATCCTTAGAAACATTCACTTTTCCTCAGATTTCATTTTAGAAACAGCTCCAATGGAAAGCAATTCCACACTTATTCCACAGCCGAGTAATCACTTGCAAACCAACTCTAGCCTTCACTGACAGTCTGCAGTGTTACAGTTACGATACCTTTTAGGCCAGCTACAAATCCAGACAGACAATCAACAGAGACACATGTAGAGGCTAACCAAGAGTGTCAACAGGGACAGATTGATAAATGGCATTTCACAATACACTTCCTGACAAAACAAAACACAAATATATTTGTCTGGAATATAGCAATTTCAACAAAGCAATACATTACCTTTCTGTGGCTCACTCAGAAAAGCATTGTAGGCAATATACCAAAGCCAACAAATACGAACCAGATCACAACTCCAACTACACAGCGTTTCATCTGAACTCCCTTTAACAAGCACTGGCTATATTTAAACTAATAACCATAAAACAGAAAAAGTGGTATGACCTTGACCCGAGACAAGGCTGCATTAAAAAAGAGGGGGGAGGTTCATAAGCACAGATTCTCACTTGTGAGTAATAAAAACACTGATCAAAGCCTTGTTTCTGTTACTTTATAACTTTCAAAGATCAGTTTTGGAATTATAAAACAGAAAAACAGAAGTCCAGCCATTAGATGATTTGTGATCTGAACATATATTGCATGCACAGTTAGAAGACTACATGCAGTAGGCTACACATTTCTGATGGGGGGAAAAAGAATAAATGTTATCTTTTGTGTGGTGGGATATCTATAATAAACTTTATGGAAGTAATAATATTTTAAAGAATCAAAACAGTAATGGAAGTGTCCAAAATGCATGTGTCATGTTCTTTCATTTTCAAAACCACAGTCTGGAAGATTAGGAAAAAAATGTGTGCATGTGACCTCTCTTCTTAGTCTTTCCCCTTCTCTCCTGTGTCAGAGCACTTCATGGTTTTTCAAGCCAGAGTTTACATGAAGTTTCAGCTGCTGAATTATGGTTTTATTTTAAGTATTCTATTAAGGCTGGTAAGTAAGGAGGGGAGAAAGAACATATACATATATGCAGATCTGATTTCCAGTTTTCAAAACCATGGCTTGAATGATAAGAAAATTTGATGCTTAAATGCCTCCAAAATCTAAAACCTTCACCTAAATAAAATTAAAAAGTACCTACAATAAAATATTACATACAACACAGCATACCACGAATTCTGCTGTCTGATACCAGCTGGTATCTTGTTAATGCAGTCACACATAGGCTTCCCTTGCACCTGCATATGTCCTTTTTTGGACACTGCAGAGCTTGGTCTTCCTTTCATCTCTTCACAGCACCCATGGTCCTCTCCCAGAATTCCCAGAATTGTACAGCCTCTGAAGCCCCTGTACATGACCATTCTGTGGGGAGAAGGGAGTGGGCAGGATCAAAGAACATGGCTATGATGCCATAGCCAGGTAGTAAATGATTACAGCAGCAATGAGATCCACCATGGTCCTCCATAGGTCTCACCACTGCTGTAACCATTTTGCATCTGGCTATGGGAATGTTGGCAGCTTCTTCTCTAATACTGCCTGCTCCTCATGACTTAGCGGGGGTGGGGGGCTTCAGAGGCTTTATGTTAAGTCCAGGGGATTGTTACCCTGATTTCTGGGGTCCCTTGGGGGACATCTCAATGTGCTCCACACAATGGGGAATGGAAACTAGCCAGAGCACAAGCTATAGCAATGAGAGAGGCAGGGTAATCTAGCGAGATCTTATCACCCAATTTTTACAGGGTCAGGCCGAGCCAAAAACCAAGCAAAATTGTCTAATAAATTGATTTTATTAAAAATAAAGACTTGCGCATGTTCACACTTACGCACTCACTCACACAAGACCTATTTAGAAATAAAAGAAAGGAAATTGGATAGGGGACTTTCAGAGGGTTACTGGGGAAGCTGGGGAGCTGGGGAATACTGCACCTGGTCCTGAAGTCCGGAGGTCTGAGACAGCAGCGGAGAAAGAGAAGAGACTCAGCCCATGGAGAGCTGAGGGGATAGCTGGATGGAGTGATGGCAAGCCGAGAGCAATCCGGAGCAGTCCGAGGAAACGCTCAAAAACTGGGTCTATTTATGGGGGGAAAGGTACCTGGAGGGCTAATCCTTCCCAGGGAGAACAATAGGTGGAGGAGCTAGAACAAAGCTCCAAACTGTCCATGTCCTTTGCATGATTGGGAGAACAAAGCTCCAATATGTCAAAGTTCCTTGTACGATTAGATTTGCCAGGGTTGTCAAAAGCCACAGCTGTATGCAAATTGTCCTCGCTTGATGGGCTGTTTGTCAGGAGTGCTAATCCCTTCAAGCCGGCTTCTCGGGGCTGAGGACTCTTTGTATATTTTAAGTTTTACCTGGCTGGAAGTCTCCTGGGGCGATGTGACTCAGAGTTTACTGACCTGACTGGGTTTTTCCTGCTTTCGGCCGTTCGACCATGCCTACCTATGTGCTCGTTCGGGGGACCTCTCAAGCATGTGGAGATATAATTTTAATATTAAATTGTAGACCCTGGGATAGGGTTATTGATATATGGTTCATGTAGGTTTACATGGGGAACTACTATACTAAACTGAACCATACAAGATTGCATGTCCTGTGTGCTAACTATTCTTCACTTCAGCTTGTACACATTGAATAAGAAAAATATTTATATTTAAAGATGGACAGCATGGAGAGAATACTTTGCACAAGAGTTTATCTTCCCACTACACCACTTTGGCTGGCATGATACCATGCTGTTTCAGACCTAGTGAATTTAGACAAGCTTCTTGTTCACACATTTGTCTTCTACCATGGCCACAACAACTCAGAAGCTTTCACATCCTTCTAAAACAAAACAAAACAAAACAGCATAGCTTGTTGAGTCATTCAGTCCTGACTAACTCAGGTTAATTTTAACTATTGCCAGTGGAAACAAGATATTTCAACCATAGCTGAGTGTTTGGATGATATAATAAATCTAAAAGGCAAGCAGAAGTTCTCAATCACCTTGTTGTGTCCATGCATGAGGAAAGAGACTGCACAGCTCAAAACCCACTTCAGCCTATTTGCTTAACACTGAATGGTTTAGCATTGTGTTGTGTGTGAACAGCCACACCGTGTACTGACTTAGAGAATATATTCCATAGTTTGGGACTAGTAATAGAGTTTGGGCTCTAGTCACACAATGAGTTCTTCTGTTCATATATCAACATTCATTTTGAAAGGCCTTTCTGAAAGATTGTGGGAAAGAGCATCACAAGATTTAATAGAGGCAATGAACTCAACACCAAATCTTCTCACTGTACAGGAAACATACATTCTCTACCAAACACTGGAGCTTAAACGATTAAAAGTGGTCAGATATTGTTCCTAAACTAGGGTTAAGGGATTATTTGAGTTACTATTCTTTCTCACAAATTTTGTTGTAAAGTTTTAATAGTGGTTATTATTTTATAATTTTTGCTTCTTTACCACAGCTGGATACCACATGGGAGACAGGAAGAACATCTGCAAAGCAAATGTTTTCAGCTAAAAAGGACTTCCTAATTCTATATATGACTTTAAGTGTGATGAAAACATGATATAACATATGGTTGGTAAAGTACATATAACTATGCACTTGTTGACAAAAATATCTGTTTGGTTTAAATTAAAACTGCACATGAAACTATTAAAGATAACAAGGACAAAGTTGTATGGTACTAGAAGAATGCTAAAAATACCTAAATATCTGTATATTGCACATGCAATTATTATTTACGAAGTAAATGTTGTTGTTCATTTTCTATCAAAAGCATTTTGCAATAACTCTGTTGTTAGCATTTGTGAATGGAAGCCCCAACTCTTCCAGACCCAACGATCCATGTGCATACCAGGCTATACACCTCTATTCCACGGTATGGTTTAATTGGAAAAATATGTAATTGGCATGAAATATAAATTATATCCTGCTATGACTGGGAAGATTGCTGGCAAGGAGGAACTGGCTGCAAATGTGCATTGAAGGCAATAGAAAGATAATTTGTCATTAATATGTTGAGTAGCACCAGAAACTGAATGAAGTTCCATGATATATTAGCTCATTCCATGGAATATTCCCTGTTTCCTGTCTCTTTCTTTAATCAAAACTTCCTGCTACTGCTTCTGTTCATCTTGAATAATAGCTGCTACGAACACTAACCATCCCAAGTGGTCGGGAAAAATACACTCGAGTCATGAAATGGTTAAGAAATAATGTCTGTAATGCTCACTAACAAAGAGAATGCTTCTGCATTGCACATCAATACAGCATCAATCATTGGCTTACTGCTTCAGCTAGTCTAATCACAAAATTCTCATGTTAACTCCAAATTCTGTGTAGACAGATGGAAGGATAATCCGCACACATTCTTATATTAATGGAACTCCTACCTCTAAGAACAAGAACAAAACAAAAATTAAAACTTAACCAAATAAGTTTTCATTTAGAGGATCACATACTCATTAATATTAGGGATGCGAGAAGCTCTTAATTCACCGCATTAACCATTTTACCAGCAAACAGTTGGATGATACAGCTAGATAACATGTAAATGATCCAACTGTCTGCAGTGTGCAGATGGGCTTGTTGTTCACAAATATTGATTGCATTGTTAAGACCAGCACCAACTACCCACATAAACCATGAAAGGGTGTTGTTAATTGTAAGCAACCTTGCCTTTTAGATTACACAGTATTAGTTTTTGTCTTATTCTGCATGAAGAACAATTAAGCTTTCTTCCCATTTGTTTTCATTTTATTTTTGTTTATAACATACAATATTTCCTTGTCCCCAACAACTGCCACAAACAATTGGAATCCAGAACACCTGAAAAAGTGTTTTTTAATACTAAAAAAAAAAATTGCAGTAATTTTGTATGCATCAATACAGTGCAAATAAGAACAGAACACATCAGCACAAGGAAATTGCTAGAGGAAATACAGAAAGAGAACAAACCAAACACATTTCAATGAAGTCTTCATCAGTGAAAGAGACTGCAATTTTTTAAAAAATAAAACAAAAATATCATGAAAAAAAGAAGCTGCCTTTTACCATCTATATTAGCATCTATATTATGGCTTTTAGGAAGACCAAATTTCCATTTTATCCATGGTTGTTAAACCATGAGTAGGTAAAGTTTACATCAGAAGTCCCCCTCTGTCTAATAGTCTTCAGAGAAAAACACTCAGCAGAATAACAAATAAACTGCTAGCTAAGCCACTACTGACCGAATTTGATGCTTGTGTACATTTCTTTGTTGTATTCCTTAAGAGAGAAGTTATCATGTTCTGTATATAAGTTCTTTGCAGTGGTTGTATATCAGCTTCAGTTTGGATATAAATGTTTGTTTGGTCTTTGTAGTTCTTCCTGCCCTCACCAAATCATTACTTTTCATATTCTGTACACAGATTCTCTGAGACCAGCCTAACATTCACCGTACTGTGTTTGTCTTCAGGTATCCAAATCTGCACTTACTCCTTTACCAGAACTGTTTGGGATACTCAAACTATTAAAATAACATAAAGCAAGGGTATTTATGTATAACTACTTTGACCTATGTACATAGTTTATGCCTCTTGTGCAAACCCTGCCTCTAAACATCTATTGCAGAATTTCCTGAACAATGCACATATATATCCTACTGAACAATGCACATATATGTGTTACACTGCATATAATTATTATTATTAAAACAGTGGTAAATAATATCTATATAGCTTTACCCAGTACCAAAACAATTTTATAAATTTGCTTACAACTGACAAATAAAATAAAATAAAAATCACACATCCTATCAGTGGTGCAGTTTTGGCTTCCTCTTTGCTACCCCCACTCCCACCCCCACGGAATTAATCCAATCCCAGTTTGGTGAGTTATCTTTGGTGTGCAAGCTAGACACTGTCCATTATACACACACTGTGAGTGACAGCATCAATGGCAGTCTTTGCCAGTCAAAACCTTGATAAAGGCTGGTTTCTGTGAGAAGTTTCAGCTCCAGAGAAATATCCATTGTTACAACCATCAGTTCTGGCAGGGCAACTGATAGCTGAGATAAGAAGCTGATGATGCTAGAGGTTTTTGCATGGAAAAAACACAGCAAACTAATCAGTTCATCTGCATTTAGAGAGAAATCCACTACTTCTTCCTCCTCAATACATATTTATCATTGAAATGTGTTATAACAAGAGAACTGCTGCGTGCAAAGAACTAACAAATATGTTGTTGCCTGCTTTGTGTCTCCACACATTATAAGAAAGGGTTATTTTATAATTATGGCTACTGCAGCCCTATCTGTAGCATTAATTTAGCTCCATCTTCCTTTGAAGAGTTTTGTACAGCTTAAATGGAGCGGTAAATGTACGAACGTCCTAGTAATTTCTCTAAGAAAAATTCTTTGTTAACATAAAATATGTTTTGTTCCCAAATGTGCTTATTCATTAAAAGTCTGCCCTACACCATTGTATGACACAGTCCTGCTGAATGAATTAATTAATTACTTTCATGGTTTTGATAATTTTTTTGATAATTGCTTAAATTCTTTTGGTTGTTGTTATGTGCCATCAAATCAATCAAAGTTTATTTAGAGGAGAATTGTCATTGACTTCCTCTAAGACTGAGAAATTACAACTTCCCCAAAGTCACCCAGTGGTTTTCCATGGCTGAGTAGGGGGTTCAAACCCTGGTCTCCCAGAATCCTAGTCCAATAATCAAACCACTAAACAATATTGCCTCTGCTTAAATCCATGAGGTGCATGATATGGAAACCTGGGCACTTGTGACTCACACTGGACCCCTCTGCCCCACACCTCAGGGAGTGCACCCCATCCCTAATGTTATAGTCGCTGCAACAGCAACAATGTTGTATCTTAACATTTGAAGAAATCATGCAGGGACTGTGTCCCTTGATTTTACCAAAATTATATTCCCAGAAGCCATCAGGACATGTAATTCTCCTCCAAAGCATGATACATTATTCCCTTCCCCAACACACCAGTATCATGTTTCTACACTTCTAAAAAGTGCATCTTCTTCAAAGGGGCAATCAGATATCAAGAAGCCAAGATTCCTTTTAAAATCCTCCTCATGAATTGCTTCTTAGCCTTATCATTAAAAATGATAAGAATTGGCAATTTTGCAGCCAGAGAATTTTGCGGTGGAACCCTAGAAAGATTCACAACATATTGATTCATTATGTGGATTACCAAGAGCCAGTGTGATGTAGCAGTTTGAGCGCTGGTCTACGACCCTGGAGACCAGGAGTCAACCCCCCACTGGTCATGGAAACACTGGGTGACCTTGAGCATCACACATTCTCAGCCCCAGAAAACTCCATCATAGGTTTGCCTTAAGTCACCATAAATTGGAAATGACTTGAAGGCACACAACAACAAACAACATGGGACACACGTTGCCTACCTTTTATACTTTTCTTACAAAAGGAAGACTCATAATCTGTGATTCCCCATCCCCAGTCCACCTGCTGTGAGTATATAGATCGGGATGGCATTGTGTTGACTACCTCCCAATATGTATTATGACATTATAGTACAAATCTATAGTACATAAAATGTTATTCTGAAGCAGGAAAATGCCATGAATGAATCTTCCCTCAAGGGGATGTTTGTGATAACAAGCTTACATGACAAATTGTATATATTAAATGAGTCACATCTTCACATAAGGAAGTACGCAAAAGTGGGTTACATACCTTTTAAAAGCTAGATTTTGTTCATGAGGGGAAAAAAAGATCATATCAGTCAAAACTTAGAGTTGGATCTAGATGCAATTACTGTTAAATAATTACATACTTATTTATGTCAGTTCACACTGGATTCAGTACTTAATAATTTAAGTACATATATCCATACTAAAATAAGTAGAAATTTAACTCCTTGTGCAAAGGTAGCTGGAAACTGCATTTATGTAACCATTTTCAAACTTCACTTTTAATACACATATCACTATTCATCATATGATATCTGTGCATAATCAATACCATCAAAAATAGATGAGAACCAGAGAACCCACCATGCCAAACTCTTACATGGTAAAAAGGCAATAGTATGGAAAAAGCACAATAAAAAGACAGGTAGGGGTATACCTAAGCTGTGTTCTTGACCATTATTTCTTTAATATTTGGTACCACGGGCTGAAATAACATAACGTAAAAAAGAGTAATAGTTTAATCTGTTTCAGCAGATTTTTTTTTGTTCAAAGCTAAAAACATATGAAATGAAACATCACCGTTGTCTTTATTTATATACTACCCTTCTCTGCAGACTAGGACTCAATGTGGCTTATATATTAGAAAGATTAGATTTAGAAACAAACAAAAAGTCACACTAAAACTGAATTAAACTAAGAACCATATTAAAAACATACACTGTAAAAGATTTCTAAAGCAATAAACAATACAATTTAAAACAATAATAAAGCACTTACAGTCTTTTTTGTTTTCTAAAAGCCTATCAGAATTAAAAAAAAAACCCTTTTGGCCTGGTGATGGGAGGACAGCAAGGAGGGGATCATTCTAGCCTCCCTATGGAGGAAGTTAAAAGTGTAGGGGTAGCCACTCAGAAGACCCTCTCTCATGTTGCCACCTACCATACCTGTGAAGGTGATCAGACCAGGAGAAAGACCCCCTCCTGTGGATCTAAAGCTTATATCGGGAGATATGGTCTCCCCAAGGCAGACTTACGTTAGGAGATATGGTCTGTCAGATAGTCTGGATCTAAGCCATATAGGGCCTTACAGGTCATAACCAGCACTTTAAATTGTGTCCAGAAATAAACTGGCAGCCAGTGGAGCTGTTGCAACAGTGGAGTTATATGAGTCCTATAACCAGACCCAGTTAACACTCTACCTGAAGCTCTCCACCAACTGAAGTTTCTGAACACTCTTCAAAGGCAGCCCCACATAGGGAATGTGTCACCATGGCCAGATCAGGCATCTCCAGGAACAAGTGCAGTTGGCACATGAGAATATGCAAAGGCACTCCTGCGCCCAGCAGAAACCTGGGCCTCCAGGTTCAAGGCTGAGTCCAGGAAAACACCCAAACTGAGAACCTGAGTCTTCATGGGGAACATAACTCCATCCAGCACAGGCTGCATCATTGTTCTCTAATCTGCCTTTTGACTGATAAGGACCATCTCTGTCTTATCTGGAGGGAGTTTCAACTTATTTGTCCTCATCCAATCCATTACTACAGTCAGACACTGATTTGGAACATAAACAGCTTTCTTCAAGTTAGTTGAAAGGAGAAACAGAGTTGGGTGTCATCAGCGTACTAGTCACACTGAACCCTAAACTTCCAGACAACCTCTGCTCTGCCCGAAAGGATACTATGTTTGATGGTACTGAAAGTTGCTGAGAGATCCAGAAGAACCAGCAGGGATGCACTACCCGTTTAGTTCCTGGCTAGGTTTTCCACCAAGGTGACCCTGTCTCTGTCACACAACGAGACCTGGAACCAGATTGAAATGGATCAAACAACCAGGGCAGATAAACTTTGCATAAATAAAAACATTTTGATTGATATAGAACTTGAAGTCTTCTTTGAAAATGAATTCAGGGATGGCTTTTTCTTTCAGCAATCTCCACTTTTCTTATGATTTCTATTTTGGTGGCCAAACACCTCTTAACATGCTGGTGTTAGCTGGTAAGGCAGACTTATCTGCTCTCCCCTTTTCTTTCTTTTTTGGCTTTTCATGCCTGATCAGTAAAGGAATCTGGAGCCAGCTGCTGTTTTCCTTGCCTGTTCTAGGTAAGCACGCACAGCTACTGTATAACTGACTACAATGTAACTCTATTCTTTCCAGCTCAAACTTTATTGTACTGTTTACTGTAGACTTTCAGCTGCAACCCACCATCAAAAATATGTGTTTCTACAGCCCTCCTTTACCATCTTCCCAATGCTGATGCTGCTAAAAAAAACCCTTCCAGCTAGAAAGAGAAGAAGGAGGGGCTGGGCAGACATAAAAAGTCTTTGTAAAAAGCATTTTCACTATCAAAGATTGTATTAGCTGAGGTACGCCTATACAGTTTCTTTATCACATGATAATAGCAAGCCCTCATTTCCAGTGCTTCCAGACATACTTTCAAGCAATAAACTAAACTATGAAGATTGTTCATTGTCTGTAACAACAGAGACAGAAAAGTTATATGTATAACTGCATGGAGAAAATTATAATTAAGATTAGACAAAAGAGATCCTGTTCTCAATGCGACTCCTCTTTCTTGCCATTGCTTTCTTTCTGTCTGCTGACTTCCTCTGTGTTAGAGGTAGAGTCCAAGTAATGATAGGAGTTGGTAGAAGACAAAAAGAAACTGCTGCTCTTTCCTCATTCTCTTGTCCCTTCCTCTTAGGCTGCAGAAAAAACTGAGTCCACAGCAAAACAAAGAGTGGGTGGGCAATGATAGAGAGTAAAAGGGAAGACTAATTAAAGGAAACATGACCGACAACTACAATATCTGATAATGGAATTGTGATCAAACATTTCCAAAAAAAGGGATACTAAATTTACCATGTGCTGGCAGCTTGAGAAAATTTCAGATGTGAACATATTGCCCTGTGAAAATACAAGTCCACTGCTTTGTCTCACTGCTTCTTTGAACATAGAGCTTGTATAGATCCATGCTGAACATATTTATGTATAACATGATTTGCACCAGTGCCAGCACTAGTTTAACAGTGAGTTTCTCCTTGATGTGGGTGAAAAGCATCACACAGACATTGGATGCTTAAGGACCTAAATGACTACAGATGAAGTAAAGTATATAAACAGCAATTCTGAGAAAATAAATGTGGCCAAGATTTGATACTTTTTTTAACCTTTCATATCAATCAGATTAGCATACAACCAAAAGCATATGCATACCACAGAAAATCATGGTGTCTGTTTCCTAGATCATGCATGCATTCCTTAGCCCTCTTAACATATTTGAAATATGTTGGGTTTGTTTGCTTGTTGTGTTTGTTTTCTATCTCACCTCTCTCTCAACATGGGTTACAAAAAGGTTAAAGCTTATACAGAGAGAGAGAGAGAAAACCCTAATAATTTTAAAAAGCTAAAATACAGCTAAACAAGCCACCATGTTAAAACTATTAATTTTGAAAGGAATAAAATCATTTAAAACATAGTAAGTACAAAAATACAGTGCTTGCATACACACACACACACAATCATGTGATGGGGAGTAGGAATGAACATGACAGGGCTATGTTCCTCCCATACACATATACACCCACATATTCATCTTTCTGATAATCTATATATTTAAGGGAACTGTGTGGAATGTTTCTATCCATGGGGGCTCTCCCCAGCATTTAGAATCCTAGAATGTTTCTGTGTTCTTTTAAGAAGTCATTCCATGGACTGGTAGTGGGGGACAGGATACGACCACCAGAGCAGAAAGAAATTTGCCATTGTGTGTGTTTGTATAAATCAGAACTACTAGAATTGTAGTCATGTGTTCATAGTGCTGGTCACCCGAACGTATATCCAGATTTATCATACAATTTGAAACACATTGTCAGTAACTAGCATGCAACCATCATGGGGAAACAGAATGATAAAAAAATTAGGTGGCTGTGTGTCAGTGCAACAGATAAATCCCTGCCTGCTATTATTCAGCACCATGGACAGAATCATGAACTGGGCACAAAGATTGTGGTTTGGCGGCAGTTCAGTATTGAAGATCTTCTATTTGTTGCTTCAGCAAAAAAGATGCTGTTTCTACAGACCCAGCTGGGAAGTACATGTGGCCAGAGGTAATTGACTCAGGCTTATGATTAATGATTACAGATTTTGAAACATACAAGGAATTTCATGTTTTGTGAGTATTCAGAAGCAAGTCAGAAATATGTTGGAGGACGTCTCCACAGCTCTGTGCAATAGAAGATGACAGTATTAATGAAGCATGGCACATTGTGTATAATAGTTTTATAGTTAGAACAATAAGGGATTTTAGAGAGATTGGGAGGTCTGTGTAAAAACTTCCCAATAGCAACCCAGAATCCCCTTTCCTATTTAGTATAAGTAACCGTGGTCTGAAAATGTAATATCATGGCATTGAATGGAATCTTACAGGTCACCCAATCCAGCCTCTTGGTCAGAATCAACAATGTAGAATACAACAACTACCACAGATGGCTGCATAGTCTCTGTGCAAACACTTTGAACAAAAGAAAGCCCACCACCTCCCAACATGTGTGTTCTGCTCTTGAATAGCTCTTACACCCTCTCTGGATATTTAGATGAAATCTCTTTTCCTGAAGACTCCATGTTCTACTCCATTTTCAGTGTGAAAGTCCTTCAAATATTCAAGGACCGTTATCCCACCTCTTCTTAATCTTCTGCTTTCAACCATTCTGCACTGGACTCAGCGTCCAGACTCCAACTCATCTGGATACTTCATTTGCTTTAAGAACATTCATAAAATGTGGTGCATAGAACATAACATAACACTCAAGATGTAGCATGACCTGATGAAGTACAGCTACTACTATTCATAATCTGTGTCTGCTAATTTAGTCTAAGATTGTATTATGTTTTTAAGCAGCTGCACCACACTGAAACCTCATTGTTAGCTTGTGAACAACCAAGATGCCATTATCCTTTTCACATATATTGTTGCCAAGACAAGTGTTATATCATACTGAGAGGAAAGACTACATGGAGATATGAGAATCACGCATACATTCATCACCACAGCATCACCAGTTTAGGCCCTTCCTCAATGAAGATGAGGGAATGCAAATCAAGGCTCTTGAAAATTGCACATATTCAAGAAATATTAACACAGGAGAGACAGGAGGAGACTGTGAAATCTCCAATGATTTTGTGGGCACAGAATATTGGGCATTCAATTCAATTAGATGAATGGGAACAGAGCTGGAAAAGGACACAAAAATTTACAATGGCTCAGAATCTCAAAGAGAACTATTTTAAAATGTTTCATAGATGGTACATGACACCAGACAAGTTAAAAAAGATTTACAATACAGGTACGGGAATGTGTTGGAAATGTCAGAAAGAGGTGGGAACAATATTTCATATGTGGTGGTCATGTCCCAAGGCAAAGAAATATTGGAGTGAAATACATGAAAAGATGTGTGAAATATTGAAGGTTCAATTTGTAAAAAAACCTGAATTTTATTTGTTAAACATGACAAATGTTCTTGAGAATACTAACATTAAGAGGCATTGGAGATTAATATTGTACATGATAACAACAACTCGAATTGAATATGCCAAATTGTGGAAGTCTCAGCAAATACCCACAAACGAACAATGGTGGGGGACATTTATTGAGAATAGAAATGCGGATATTGTTTCACAAAGATTAAAGGGGAAATCGGATGATCAGATAAAAGCAGAATGGCAAATTGTAATGGGTAATTGCTGGGAACTGCCAAGTGAAAATGTCTGAATTATGGTTGAAATTAAAGAGGAATAACTGTAACATAACAGGAGTTGACGAGAGAAATGCAAGATCAAACATGTAAGATGAACATGGAATTGTGAGGCATAATTTTTTTATATGTGAGTAGATATCTAGAAAATGAAAACTAGATCAGAGTGGAAGAACAAAAACATTACATGTAAAAGTACAATTTGAGATGATTTTTTTTTTATTTGTGAAACTTAATAAAATTATTTAAAAAAAAGAAAATTGCACATATTCACATACGTGCATACAACAATGTTGATTTCTGTGGATATTTGGTAGGGATATAAACATCTACTTTATTTTCACATAAGAGGGTGAAACATTTCAAAAGTTTTGATAGTCTGAGAAAGTAAAACAATTAGCACAGAGGGAAATGCCAGTCCCCAAAGCTGTCCCCCCTCCCCCAAATCCACAGGCCCCAAAATTATTTTTAAAATGTGTGAATGGTCAGGTTTTTTGCCCCCAAAATATCCCAAACAGCATAAAATCACAATAAAACATAGTGGCTTTATCCTGACAAACCACATGTACCTTAAAATATATGTTAAAAAAAAACCACACAAGAATTTGGCCAAATTCAGTTGAAGACCAAGCTGGAAGTAACTAGAGGACTTCGAATTGCATCAGATGCTTTATTATAGTCCCCTAGAAGAAGCACAAGGATAAAAATGACCCTCACCACTTCCACAGTTGCCCACTTATGCACTAGTACAATCCCTGACTCTGCTAGCACAGTGGTCCAAAAGAGTTCCGGTCTCTACTCCATGACTAATATGATTTCACTGTCACACTCCATCACTAAGATGAGTACCAAGGCTACATATTTAAGCAAATGAACAACTTTGTCAATACAGTTCTAGCTGTAACAGATAACCAACCCACGCACTTCACAATATAAGAAATAAATTGTGAGTCTTTAACAATGCATTTTACAGGCACAAAATGAAAAGACAGTTCACCATATGAAATATCAGGTCCCACACTCACTACTCAAAAAATATTCTGGACAGGATAGATCAAGATCTGTTGTGACAAATGGAAAATTTCTCTTAGTTTGGTTTTGATTGATGTTTCATTCTTATGTGTGTCATGAAATTGAATTCAGATAAAGCCCAAATTGTCTATAGAAGAATAGCTTTAAGGAAAGATCTAAAGGACAGAACTGTTAGCCAGTAATTACAGTGTCCTATACGGTGAATTCTAGCAGTAATTATTCTAACATAATTCTTAACAGAGTCTATTAAAGAAGAGATGCCAAATTAGCACTGTGTTATTTCACAACAGAATAATGACTGCAGATATAATTTACTGTCTTAAACTATGTGGGAGAATTGATTGCTGAAAATAACAGAGGAAGTATAATTAAAAACAGGAAACATCTGTACTGGGCTCAGCAAAACATAAGTTTGATTTCATCATCCAGATATATCCAAATGAATAAAAAAGAAAATATGGTATGCAGCTGAAGAAGCCATCTTGCAGACACTTATAGAATATTTAATTTCACTGATTTTTTGCACCAGGTCTGACTTTTTTACAAAAATAACTATAAGGGTTTTCTTTTCCTTGATTGTATAGCTGATGGTAGCAGCTTGAGAGAGACTGAGCTAGAAAGGAGTATAGTTGAGGTAGCCCTTAAAAGTCCAAATACAGTCATCCCTCCACATTCGCTAGGGCTAGGGGCACAGGACACCCATGAAAGTGAAAAAACCAGAAATGATTCTAAGCCCTCTCAAAGCATATTAGACACACAAAAAAGTATGATCACCATATTCAACCCACCATGGATTCCTTTGAGATATCAGGGTTCCTTCACAAAGCAGAAGTGGCTGGCTGGTGGGGCTTATTGCCACCTCGGTTGCTGCCCTACACCATTTTTTATAAGAACTTACAAGCCTCGTTTGCAGTTTCTCAGTCTCATGAGGCTTGCAGTCCCTATTAAAAATGGCATAGGGAGGCAGCAGAGGTGATAGCAAATAATCTATGAATAACCAAATACACAAACATAAAACCCACAAATGTGGAGGGCCGACTGTACTTAACCGCCCCCCCATTTTAAGATTTAAAAATGCAAATATAAGAACAGCTTTGCTGGGTCAGTTCAGTACCTCACATAGTCAATATGTAGAGCAGTCAATTCTAATGTTTCATGAAACTGCAACTATACAGCATGTTATTAATGCAACACTGATGTAAACTTACAATTTGTCCTCTAGTATCTTTCCAATCTGGGTCTATTTTAGTATGGATATAGAATCATAGAATCATAGAGGAAGAAGAAACCCCAAGGGCCACTGAGTCCAACCCCCTACTATGCAGGAACACCTATCAAAGCATTCCCAGCAGATGGCCATCCAGCCTCTGCTTAAAAACCTCCAAAGAAGGAGACTCCACCACACTCCAAAGCAGCATATTCCACTGCTATACAGCTCTGACTGCCAGGAAGTTCCTCCTGTTCAAGTGGAATCTCCTTTTCTGCAGCTTGAATCCATTGCTCCTTGTCCTAGTCTCTGGAGCAGCAGAAAACAAGCCCGCTCCCTTCTCAACATGACATCTCTTCAAATATTTAAACATGGCTATCATGTCCCCTCTTAACCTTCCCTTCTGCAGAATAAACATCCCCAGCTCCCTAAGCCGTTCTTCATAGGGCATGGCTTCCAGACCCTTCACCATTTTGGTCGCCCTCCTCTGGACACGTTCCAGCTTGTCAATATCCTTCTTGCACTGAGGTGCCCAGAACTGGACACAGTATTCCAAATGAGGCCTAACCAATGCAGAATAGAGTGCTACCATTACCTCCCTCGATCTAGGTACCATACTCCTATTGATGCAAACAAGAGTCCTGTTGGCTTTCTCGGCTGCCTCATCACACTGCTGACTCATGTTCAGCTTGTGATGTACCAAGACTCCTAGATCCTTTTCACATGTACTGCTATCCAGCCACATGTCCCCCATCCTATATTTGTGCATTCCATTTTTTCTGCCTAAGTGTAGGACTTTACAGTGTAGGTGTAAGTGTCGGACTCTCTGTTGAAATTCATTTTGTTAGCTTTGGCCCAGCTCTCCAATCTATTAAGGTCATTTTGAAATTTGATCCTGTCCTCTGGGGATTAGCAGGTCCTATATAGGACCTATCTTTCCATTTTTAATAAGAGAGGTCCTCCAAAGTAAGGTAAAGATTTTGTAAAGTTAACTCAGCCAAATGGTGACCCAAGAATCTCTGCAACAGCAAACTATCTTCGACTGCAATCATTTTGACTGTTATCTGAGAGTAAATCCCAGTGAATTGAATGAGACTTGTTTCTTAGCAGGCAAGGACTGGATTGCATAAAATCCCCCGTCTCATCTGAGTATGTTCTGCAGCAACATATTCAGAGTAACAAACAATTCACGTTTTCAGTTCAAGTTAAAATTTTATCTACCTCTTACGAAAGCAATTTTCCTATAAACATAAGAATGACATTTTAATTAGATTAAACAGGTAGAAAGATTAGACAGAGAAAAAGATACTAGGTAAAAAACTGTCAGTACTAAGTGCTATGAACTGCACCCTTCTTCATGTATCTGCCACCAACCCTGCAAAGCCAGAAAGAAGTAGGGCTCGTCACATCAAAAAAGACATAAGTAAGTCTTTAGCATCCAAGGTACAACCAATTATTTCAATAAGGATGAATGAACTCCAGAAACCTTTTAGCTTGACATAATCCTACCACTGTGGAACAGGACTTCTGCCATGGAACAGGCTTTTTGCATTGTCTTCTATCTCTTAGATGACCCCATGGCAAAGGCCAAAAGTGTCATAACTCACTGTCTACAGGAGTTGAATTGTGAGGAGTTTCTAGCTCCAGAGGACTTCCTCACCCACTCCAAATCTGAGAAGTTGATAGTTGAATCAGCTGATGGTTTTCCTCCTCAGCAGATACTTAGCAGACCCCTCTCCCACCCTCTGAGGTTGAGTGAGGAAAGGAGAAACTTCATACAAACCATCTGTTAAACAGAAAAGTCTGACAGTTAAGCACCTAGCATCCAGAAGTAGCCACCTATAAATCTCCCAGCATTTTTCACAACCATTCAACCTCTGCAACTGGCTATGCTCTTGGCATTCTTGTGTTTTCTGGAATTCATGACCCCCAGATTTTAATAACTTCTTGTCTTATCCTTTTTTGGCTTTGGATATCTGGACTACTACTTTGTGGAATGACATCTGGATTCACTGGGACCTTGCCCCTGCACCTCCCTTCATCTTCTTGGATTCCCTGTATATGGCCTGGGCTGGAATGACTTCCTTGTAACTGCTTCACTTAAATGAATAAGTCTCTTTGAACACTTTGAATGCTATCAGTTCATTGATAATATCCAAATATATTTCTCCATGCCTTTAAAAGCAGTCTGAATGAATTCTACTCTACTCTACTCTACTCTACTCTACTCTGAATGAATTCTTGGGGGAGGTAATGGGCTGGATGAAGAAAAACAAATTGAAATGGAGTCCAGATAAGACAGCGGTATTTATTATTAAAGGTCCTAATCTGGGGTTAGAGGTGTATTAACCAGTTCTGGATGGAGTCATACTCCCAAAAGACTGTGTTTGCAGCTTGGGAGTACTCCTGCATTTGTCCTTCCAAATCTCAGCTCATAGATGCAATAGTCAGGAGTGCTTTTTTCAGCTTTAGCTGATAAACCAACTAGATCCCTTCCTAAAGTTGGAAGACCTACGATAGTAGTGGACATGCTGGTAACCTCAAGGTTAGACTTCTGCAATGCACTGTACATTGGACTATCTTTGTACCAAATCTGCAAACTCCAACTGGTCCAAAATATAAAAGCCAGTTTAGATACAGGTAGATTGAGGAGTAAGCACATCACACTGATATTAAGATCGCTCCACTGGCTGCCAAATAGTTTCTAGAAAAGATTCTAGAAACTCTTTTAACAGGGTTAAATCTGTGCCTACCGGACATCATCAAATTGGATTTCATCCCTGGACTCTGGATATAATATTAGAGTGGTCAGGCATACTTTATAACTCTTTTTCTCTACTATTGAGAGGAAACTCTTTTTCTCTACTGTTGAGAGGAAATGCTTCAGTTAAATGTTCATAGCCAAAATATGGTAAACAAGTATACATATTATAGTGATTTCATCGCCCAGGGTGTCCTGTTAACCCCTTAACCACCTAATATTAAGAATCTGTACAATCCTCAGGCCAAAAATGGGCCTTTCCCAAAGAGCCAAACTCACTAAATAAGGTGTAAAGTCAACCAATTTTTGGTCCATTTATCCATAAGGAATCCCACGTTGGAGAATACTCAAAATTACCTCCTCAGAAAATCCAAATACCTTTAATATTGCTTACATGAATTCAATGCCTACACTGAAATGAAGAAAAATTATTAAATCTTTTTAAATTAATATATTTCTAATTCTAATGGCTTAAACAGTTGTAAGTTTCAGTATCAGAAAATCCAGCTGTTAGTCTCACTTGGAGTATAGCTAATAATCTGGAGTACAGCTAATAAGTGCTAACTTAGCCAACTGCTCTTTGATTTAATGGGTCTGCTTTAGCTGAGATTCACAAATGGATTTAGGCTGTAAACTGGATTCTCATAATGAACTTCATAATTGTTTACATCAGTAAAATTACAAATGTATTGACATATTAAGATTTAATATTTGTTTCTGTATTTCAATGGATGAATCTCTGAACTCTTTGAAATGGCAATGTTTTAGTTCCTGTTTTATTTACTGTATGTTTATCTTGTGCTATTTCTTTGATGTAGTTTTCTAAGTCTTAGTAAATTGCGCATATAAACATTTCTGGATTTCTCATTTCCTTGTAGAAAACTAGTATAGAATTGTAAATAAGAACAAAAGTGCCTTTCTTAGAAACTCTCACTGGTAACCACAGATAATCATCTTTCCAATTCATTTGTCTGCTGTATAACGCAAAATTCCTCTCCTTTAGTTTAAAAGGAGTTCACATAACTGAAATACTGAACTTCAGGCCTTTCTGCACTACACTGTTATAGTGCTATTATTCCACTTTCAACATCCTGTGGAATTCTGGGCCTTGTAGTTTACTGAAACCAAAGAGCTCTCTGGCTGAGAATTCTAAATGCCCCTCCCTAAACTGCAAACCCCAGGATTTCATAAAATGTTGAAAGCACAATAATAGCACTATAACAGTATAGTGCAGAAAAGCCCTTAGTTTGACTTTGCAAGACAATCATTGTGCACACATTCATGAATCAAAGAAGTGTTAAGGAAATGAATAACAGTTTTCTTGGATTTCACTTCACTTGTTTCAATCCAACAACAACAACAACAACAACAACAACAACAATATACTGAAGCTTTTTTTTTTCTCCTAACAGGCTGAAGTTTTTGGGTTTTTTTTTTTAAAGTACTTCCATGGGATGCACCATATTAAGTGGAGTCTCACAATTTCATCCCTTGATATTTTAAACGATGTCAAAATAAATATGGTGATGGCAAAATATAATTGCACAATGACAAATATAGGGTTACCATATGTCCTCCTTTGCCTGGACATTTTTTTCTTTTTCAAAACTAAATTTTCTGACCAGGAGGCTTTTTAAAATGTCTGGGGATTTTTAAAATGTTGAATGCTGCTTCACCTCCTGCCTCCAAATGCTGCCTCCTCATTGCCAGCTCCTTTGAGAGCTTACAAGGAGAAGGAAAAGAGGCTGGTTTGATGGAGTGTTTAGAGAGAAAGAGAGACTAGCTCAGGTGGGAAGAGAAGGGAGACAGGCCCAGATGGGGCAGGTGAGCTAGCTGCGGGAGCCTCCAGCCACATTAGGTGATGGAGCAGGACAGCTTGATGGAGCAGGTGAGACAACTGTCAGAAGAGGCAGGAAAGGGCGAAAGGGAAGGTGCAATTGTTTTATTTAAATGCAATGGAGGTTAGGAATATCAGTAATTATCATACCTAACATTATAGGGGTATTAAATGTAAGTGTCATCAAAACAATCAGTAGCAAATTAGTAAATGTTTCCTCTTTTTGCTTTTCAAAATATGATAACCCTGATAAACAGAACCAGAAAAACAGCCCAGATCAAGGCAAGAGTTGCATTATTCATAGGAATAGCTATCATTGTGACCTGGTTCTCATTTATGAACTATTATCTATACTTTCTTTAAAAAGAAACCATGGAACAACAACAAAAAAATGGAACCTAGTAGCACAAGAATCCACCAGAAGCTTTTCATAGTGACCAAGGAAGTGAAGAGCAGCAGGACTCACTTCACTGGTTCTGCTGAAACATCAGCTCTGTTTGATTTCTCTCATCCTTCAAAAGTCACACAACAGCAGTTATTTCTTCCATATAGCTGAGAAAAGGAGATATAGAACTCATTTCATTAGTGTGGTTGAGAGACCAGGTCTACATAGATACTTGTTTCCTACAACTGTTGCAATTCAGCATAACCATTATAAGTTTTATGCTTTAAGATCTGGTGCCTGAATTTGCTCATTTTACCCATTGCTCCTTCTATTTTTCTGCTCTGTTTATTTTACACTAAAAACCTGTTTTTAATCTGCAGACAATGCTTTGTATGCTTTAGGTGTGTTATATATGAATGTAGTAGAAGTAGTAGTAATGGTTCTCACTAGAAGATAAGATGACAACACTGAGGCTGGCATACTCTGGACACATGACTAGATGATCTGACCCACTGGAAAAGACAGTAAGGCCCTTTCTGCAGCTTACCTCTGTTCCTGCAGCATCCAGTGATGACGGAGGCAGTGGCTCTCCTGGGAGAGGAGCACAATGGAGCGCTGCCCTCTGCACCAGCTGCCTGTGGGAACCAGGAAGTGGATGGCCATGCCTCTTGCTTCCGCAGCGCAGTTGGGTACTATCCCAGGCTGTTCTGGGGCAGGAAGCACAGCCATTACACTTCCAGGACCTCCACAGCAAAGGAAATGGGGGCACATGGCAGGAGGTCAGCACCATTGCCAGTCATTGACTGGGAAAACCTGTCAGTGATTTGCTGTGCAATTGTACCGCCTAGGGACAGGAGAAGGATAGGTCCAGGCCAACATCACGCATAACTGTCATCCTGGCCCCTTTCTTCTTTCAACCCCATGGTGAGCTGGGTGCATTGTGAGGAAAGGGCCTAATTCTCAGTGAAAGGACAGCATGAGGAAAATAAGAAAACTGCATTAAAGACGGATTAATTCAATCGAGGAAGTAACATCCTTGAGTTTGCAAGACCTGAGAAGAGCAGTTGGTAACCAGGGCTCTTTGAGGCTTCTCATCTGGAGGATTGCCACAAGTTGAAATTGATTAGACAGCAAATCACAACAAAGTAGTGGTAGGAGCAGTAATAACCATATTTTATTTAATGGGTATTTTAATTGCAGCACAATCTCTCTGTACAGGACACTGATATGCTTACACAGTTAGCAAACAAATAGCATAGAGAACTAAGGGTTACCCCTGATAAAGAGAAACTAATTCTATTCTGCCAATCTTTTTATGGCACGGAATAATATGACATCATAATGGCTAGATCAGCCATAATAAAAAATGAATTCCCCTGACAGATATTACCCGTAAGTGCAGCCTGTAAATAAATGATTCATGCAAGTTCAATTACAAGGGTATGATGTGTATAAATGTGAAAAAAATGTGATACAGAGACATAGACAAAGTACAGCTAAAGCAGAATTAAAATGCCTTCCAGCAACATTTTGACCACATTTTAACTCCTTTTATAATACATAACATTTTGGCCATGTTAACAATGTGTTAACTAACATTAGCAAATTTTTCTATGCAGATTTGTATATTTGCTTAGCCATATCAAATGACACTTTTTACTATATTATAGCTCTGATTCAGCTAAGAAGAAAATGTTGCACTAAGCTGGCAGTGAAGAAGGAATCAGTCAGTTTTGCTTTTTGAATCATTTTTTAAATTTTTTTAAAATTAAAACTCAAATTCTTGTTTCCTCATTTATGAAGAAATTTGCAAATTTTGAGTTGTTTTAATCTACAATGATTCAAATAAAATTCTTGACTACCCATAAGTACTGAAAAACCTTTTCACTAAAATCAAGATTTCTTGATGAAAGTATTCATTTCATGTAATCCAAGAGTCATGGTGAAACAGAGTGCATCTTGCCTTGGAAACGTGGTTCCCAAATACACACACACACAAATGCACACCTTTTTGAAAAATGGTTAAAATGTGTATAATTGACAAATATGTACAAACACACTTTACGTAAAAGGAAGATCAATATATCTCACCATGCAAGAAAGAAAAAAGAAAAAAACCTACAGTAATGCCTAACTTCAATCCCATTGATTGTGATGTATCTGTTCCAAATATAACACCTCTGATTTCAATCCAGTAATCGTTGTTTGTCAGGCAAAACAAAGTGAAATTATACAAAAGGCCTAGAATGTACAATGTAAAGCAAATGCTCTTCTGGAGCACCAGAGGAGCAAACTTAAAGGCACTACATTGCACAGCTACAGGATATAACTCTCCCACGGCTCCCTCCTATAGAATCCTGTGATGTGCAGCTTGATGAGGTACTCAGAATTCTTTGCTAAAAAGCTGTACTGCTACAGTTCACAGAGTGGACTAGAGGTCTATAGCACAGGGTTCTAAGTACTTCACCAATCTAAAAGACCTGGGATTACATAGGATCGTGACAGTAAGTGGCATTGAAGTGTTACAGTTGTTTAATATGGTATACCATATTGCATATATATTCTGTCAATGAGGCAATTTAATTCAGCACCAGGTAAGGCCTAAAGCAATGATATTCCAAAAACCAGGTCCAGTTTACAATGGCCTCAGGACCTTTTAGCTGAATTCCAGTATACAGAAAGACATAAAAAGATCCACGTTTAGGTGGAGTCTGATTTTCATTTGCTATGGCAATGTACACAAGAAAGCGAAAAACTTTTTTTTCATAATTTCTGATTAACATGTATCCATGTATGAAGCCTAGACACCACTGTCTATGAACTAAGATGATACATTTCAGCCAAAGCTTTTAATTTATAATGATTTGCTCACTAGTAGCAATTTGAACTCTACAACATATGTCCGTATGGGTAATAATCTGAACTCTACACGTAACTCTGCTATGTAACAATTTATCTACCATTGCAGGTAAAGAAAGAACAAACTGTACATTCTACCATTAGTTTGTTTCCTAGTAAACTCTTTAGCAAGCTGCAGATCAGATCAAAGTTATTATACTGGAAAGGTGAAAAACACAAGTCTATAGTACATTTAGAGAAAATAATATTGCAGAATGAAATTATATAAAGAAAAAAAAGAACAAACCCCCTATTTTTGTGCAAATTGTGTTATGCTATAGAAAACAGGATAATACTAATGAAAAGGAAAACAAAGCCAGTTTTCAATTTGGATAAGCTGCTTTTCTAATTGTTAATCAAACCAAGAACACTAACAGCTCGCCCAGGATTTCAACAGTAGGGAAATGGAACCTCCAGCTTATGGGCAAGCCACAGCCCAAATGAGCTCCCCATCCAATGAGGCTACATTCCTTCTGCCCTTATCTTCAGCCACAGATAATTCCATGCTGCAGTGAGGCATTTTAAAAAGCCATTTTGGGCACCAATAGTGATTTTCAAAAAGTCTGTTCATAGTGGCAGAAGGGGCAGTGTGAGAGGGCATCTATGTGCATATCAGCAAAACGTGTATAACAGAAAGAAAGAGAGGGAGGGAGGGAGGGTGTACCATTATCAGCTTTGGAAAAGATTTTGGTAAATTCATGCCAGCGGTTAGGTGGTTCTGCATGATGCTGACATGCATACTCTCTTAATATGCTTCTTTCTGGAACCAGCTTAGCCACTGGGGTCAAACAGAAAAGCTTCACCATCCTTGCTGTAAAGAAACACAAAGGTACCACAGAAAATTCATTGCACCATAGAAATGCCATTATTTAAAAAAAAAACCTACAGTGATCTCTTCTTTTACATTCATAATCAAAAAAGTTAAAGAGAAAAAATGAAAGTTGTTTAGTTGTGAACAGTTTCTAATGCATTTGCATCTCTAGAATAAAGCTGACTAACAAGCAATGGAATGCAGATACAGGTTGAACATCCCTAATCTGGAAATCTGAAATCTCGTTACCTCCAAAACCCAAAAATTTTTGCTGCCAGCTTTTTCAAAGCCAAGAAGAGATATCTTCTTATAACAGTCTAATATGTTTGTTCTTACTTTAAGCATACAAATAAAGAGATACAAAAAGAGATAGGAAGCAAAAATCCTGTCTAATTCACTCCATTTTTCACACCTGCCGGATCACAGGTTGTGTTGGTACAATTCTCAAAGCCCACATGGCACAGGACTACTCAGCCACAAAATCAATCACTGTACTTCAAGTATCAGGTTAGAAAGGATGGAGATCAGTCCAACAGTATGGAGGATTCCAGACTCCTGCAATGATCTGACAATTGCTAAATTTTGGTGGCCATTGCAATTGGTCTCCCCAATCTCCTATCTTGTTGTTCATTGAGACACAATAGGGGAAAACTCTTTGTAAAGTCTCAATAATTTTTGTTCCATTAATTAGGTCTAAAACAGAAGATGTCACTGTTTTCTTCCTCATAAATAAAAAAGGCCTTTGAAAAGTTTATATGATTGAAGGCATTTTTCACTCTACATTTGTTTGATTTTCTCTATTATTTACTTATTTATTGCATGCAATAAGAAGACTCCTGATAAGTCAGATCAATATGTATCTAGTCCACAATCTTGGTTTCCACAGTGGCCAATTAGGAACTTCTGGAAAACCCATAAACAGGACAACAGGAACTGTCCATTCCTGTTGTAGATCCTCCACAAATGACTCTCAGCAAATGCTATTCTTGAATATAAGCATACTGTACCACCTACCCTACTTTTTTCTTCAGTGCTCTAAGTGTATTTTTATGGAGGACTTTGTCTTTCCAAGTTATACAGAATGGCCAGGTGTATTCCACTGATGGACATATTTTCAGCTGTTTCCTTAGTGTTGCTTGCTGTTGCCTCCAAACAATTACAGGATTAGGTAATGAGAAGACATACATAGTACGGAACCTCAGAAGACAATATTAATTAGGAGAATAGATTATTTTAATTTTTTCTTTAGCAGTCAAACAAGCACAATGAGGAATTCATTACCACTTTTTTTTTCTGTTTTAACACTGCATGACTATATGACATTTAGTTACATTCCACCAATATTCACACCCTGTCTGATGGGTAAGTTCTGAAATAAAAGTATCCTACTATCTGGAAGAGTACCTGAATATAGTCACCCATATTGCCTCCTATGTATCAACAAATGCCTATTCAATTTCCACCGGTATACCTTTGGAGATAGTGGTGTAATCTCACCAGTTCCTAGTTCCATTGTTGAGCTTTTCTAACACCTATCTTGTCCTTGACCCCAGGCATTAGGGTATACCCGAACACCAAAAGTATTCCTGCATGCATGCTTTTGCCTCCTCCGAAGTGAATTTGTATCTGCAATTTATTTGTACTTGGAAAAAAACAAAAGTTCACCACTTGTTACCAATCAGTGATAGAATAAGATTTGCCAACCACACTGCACTGAGTGCTTTTAGACAGGCACCCCAAGGCTCTGCTATGCAACAATTAACTACTTGGAATACTCTTAGAAAATGTTTTGATAGAAGTTTAGGGTTGAATATCATGCATGTTTGTATTTTTTGAAATTATATGTTGAGATACCCATTCTTATAAAAGAACAAGGAAATTAACATTTAATAACTCAGATGCCTTTAAAGTTTGAGAATATTGAAGCATTTATCTTAAGATTTCCAGCAGTGTTTGCTAATTTCTTTTTTAAAGAATGTACGTTATATCACGCAATATTAAAGTTATACATACACACATTTATATGTAAGCAGTGAGGCAGCTGAACCTGCTAACAAATACTGTTTCTGTAAAAAAATAATACACAGTCTATTAACTTGAAATCAGAGAAGGAACATATTAAGAATGAAGGAATGTTAGGCCACGACTCATCTGCAAAAATAATCAGAGTCCCAGCTGACAGCCAATTGTGTCACTTCATATTACCTACTTATGTTGTCTTTGAAAGGTCTTCTCCTACATGTTGTTGTTGTTGTTTGCCTTCAAGTCATTTCCAACTTATGTAGACTCTAAGGTGAACCTATCATGGGGTTTTCTAGGGACCGGTGGTATGTAATGCACTCAAGGTTCCCATGGCTGAGTGGCGAATTGAACCCTTTTGCACCTCTGCCTCCAGGGCTGCTCCTCCACCTCCTCCTCTGCTGCTTCTGGCACTGCTTTTTTGCACCACCCCTGGCATTAGTGCCTAGGGCACATGCCCTATTTGCCTCCCCTTAGATACACCTCTGTCTGGATCCCAGATAACTGCTTTTTCAATGGAAATAAGCCTACAAAAATTCATGGATATAGTGTATATTTATAATCTATTGAGCTTACAATCTTTTGAGCTGCAGGTCCTTTCCCTCCTCACTCACTGCTGTTCCTCAAAACACCCCCATTCACACAGCTTCAAAGGCAAAGTTCCAGCCTGGAGGAAATAGACTACTATCTAAATCTCCATATAGGGGTAGGAATATGCATCCATTATCACATCTTTGGCTGTGAGAGAGAGATGCAGGCACCATGCAATGGGTTAAATGTCCAGGCCACAACTTTAATACAAGTACAACTATTAGCAATTCACTACAGTTACATGAGTATATTCTTGCCTGATTATAATTACATACAATAAGGTTGAGGAGAAACAGGGCCCAATGGTTATGCAACTATACAATGTCAAAGTAGGGCATGTCACTGTGTGTGTGTATAGTTAAATTTTAGCAGTCACTGTTATCTCATTCCACTGTGGATCTTACCAGTTCAGCCTGCTGGTGTAGAAGTTACCTGCATTTTATGTGTACTCTGAGGCTCACATAACTTATTTTGCGCCAGGGAGCAGTTGAGATTGAAAGGCCTTTAGATCCAGCAGATCCAGATCCTATCCCTCCTCACTCACTGCCACTCCCCAAAATACCCCTATTTACACAGCCTCAAAGGCAGAATTCCAATCTAGGGGAAATGGACCATTATCTAAATGTCCACCTAAGGAGTAGTAATATGCATTTGACGTCATATCTCTTCCTCTGAGGTCAAAGCATAATTGCCCAACTGTCAGGATCTCTGAGGTGAAATTCTATTGCTTATGCCTGCTGGAATGCATTTCCAGAATCACAAGATTACAGTTTTGGCATGTACATACATAAAATACATAAAATGTAAAGAGCAAACAGAAATTAAGGTATACAGAACCATGAGATGTTGTAATAAAAACTTGTAACAGTTTTTGCATAGCCAATTTAAACTTGTTCCCGCCTACTCTGTTCTACCACCATCTGGACCATATGCAAGCTTGATTAAGTGATATAAATATATGTGCACATATTGTGTAGTTTAAGGCAAGGCAGTTTGAGTAATCCAGCAGTTTCTAAAGGGATAAAAGAAACCAAGCAAAATGTAACAGTTTTGCAACTAGAACTGTGTTCAGTTGCAGGTTGTCATTCAAAATGTTTTCATAGTGCAGCGGTACAGAGCTACGTATTTCCAAAAGACTGACAGGGAGCCATATTGCAAATAGAGATACAAAACATCACAGAAAAGCTACAGTTCCAATTAGGGCAAAATCAGACACTCTAGGCAATAAAACAACAGGAGGCGTCGTAACATCGATACCTGAGAAACACTGCCACTTGTTATCTAACCATATCACTCAGTAAAAACATTACCCAAGAGACTTGGAGCCAGTCTAAACAGTTCAGAAACCACCCAGTGCCGTATGGCATGAGATTCTTTCATACCTCAAGAGTAAAAGTTAGCCAGACCCCCCCTGACAAACTAAAATGATTTATTATCACAAGGCAGAACTAATGCATTCTGCTTTACAACTCTCCTGGTAGTCTAGAGGAGATGCTGCATTTATTACCTACAGTGCATAATGCCCATTGCAGAGTTTTGTATTATTCATAAGGCTGGCTTTTTTGTGCCATCATAATGCTGATAAATTATGAAAAAAATGCATATTTTATTTCAATTTCTAGAATATTTTGATATACATACCAATACATCATGTTGCTGCAGGAGAAATAAGCACCACTGCTGACTGTTCTTGACATACTGACCTCAATAAAAACAAAAGGACTGCTGAGAACATTCTGACTAATTTTTAACATTTTACATAAAATTCCAAATCTTCCTTCTTTAATATTTGGAAGATGACATGTAGGAATGTGAGTGTTCAGGTAAACAGATGAGAAGCAGAACAGTAGAATTCTAAAAATGCCTCATTATGTATACAAGTGGTAGACTAGAAAGTTCTGGCTAGCACATTATAATCAAAATATATGATTTAGGGCATTTCTGAACTAGCCTGTTATAGCGCAATTATTCCACTTTCAACATCCTATGGAATCCTGGGGTTTGTAGTTTACAGAGGGGCCAACCGGCCCCTCCCTAAACAACAAACCCAAGGATTCCACAGGACGTTGAAAGTGGAATAATCACACTATAACAGGTTAGTGTGGAAATGGCCTTAGATTCCCCAGCTCCTGATTCTCAAACTTCCCTTGTACAGCCAAACCAACTGAACTCTTGCCAGGCTGTATAGAACATCTGCCTTCTGCCCCACTGTATCATTGATCACTAACCTAGGTTCTCTAGCTCCTGCTTATTTTTCCTTTAGATCCCCTCCTTTTTAAAAGCAAGTAACTCAAATGCACACACAAATTCTTGTGAACAAAAACCCATTCCAAGCCACAACAATCTTGGTTTCAGATTTGTGTTCAAACTCAGCAGAGCTTTAAGTTCATGGTCAATGGAGCTTCAGATTACTCACTAAAGATCAATCCTGAAAATTTATTCCAAATGTGAGTGCTGGTGTGAGATATGAAATACACAAGGAAAAGCACCTCTGAGCTTGTGCAGAATGCACTGTCTCAACAAGCATGGCTTGTTTCCATCACTGTCTCACACAACACACTGCAGGACTGACCTATCAAAAGCTATTAGCCATGACAGCTCAATGGAATATCCATGCCCATAAACAGCATGCCTCTAATGACTGGAAGACGAAGAAAAACAACTATTATCAGTCACCGTCACCAAGCCCTATTTATGACCATCCCAAAGACATGTGGCTGATCACAGCTGGAGGGAGAATGCAGTGCAAAATGGAACTCAAAGAGAATGTTTATATTCTTAGAACATTAAATGTTATTCAGCATATTTCATTTTATGCCAAGGAGCTCACGAGGACTACTTCATTTCATCCTCATGCTAACGCTTTAAATCTAAGTTGTCTAAGTAATATAATAAATACATTTTTGTTACCTGCCTCTCCTCTAAGGTCGAGGAGGGTGTGAGTGTGATTGACCCAGCTTCAGGGCTAAGAGAAGATTTGGCATCCTCAGTTTGTCTTATATGTTATGATCTGTACAATAATGGCTCTCCACTTCTACTCATGTAAATAAAAAGCAAGTGCCCGTGTATGGAGTAGTAGTTACAATATGCACCTGTGATTTTGTGAGTACAAAAGATTGCCATACAAGACAGTGTGGTAGTGTTTCTCAGCACAGACTTCTACTCTCACTGGCATCCCCTATTCCATCAGGTAATCAAGGTTTTATTTATGTAGTATAGATAAGATTAAAAGCTATTGCTCTACCCAAAAGATTAATACGGCACCATCTAATAGACATTTAATTGGAAGAAAGCCACAGTCAAGGCAAGAGGGACTCATTTACTCCCCAATGAATATGCACAAGATTGTATCTCTTCAGGCTCCTTATATGCAGCCCAATTTGATACATGCTGCACTGAAGTAGGGTTGTAAATCTTCACTTATTTCATTCTTGCATGCAAGAATGAAAAAAATCAGATTTTTTCCCCCTTCCTTATCAGTGGGATTACAAGTATTTGGGGGCATTCGTTCTCTCTTTGAGACTTTTGGGGGAAAATTTGTTTGTCCCAAAACCCATCCACTGCTTTGCACAAATATATTTTTGCACAAAAAATTAACATAGTGTGCAAAATACACTGTTTCGTGCAAACAAAATTCTCTCACACATACACTAAAAACTTCATTGATCTTGTATTTAAAGAGGTGGCTCATGCTAAGACACCTTATTGACCATGTGCCAAGACTAGTGCCTGGAATAATACTTATTAAAAGGAAGTAGTTACCTTGCTCGTTACTATGATGATCCAATCATCACTGACTGTTGCTGTTCCTACAGTTCAGAATGGTAACTTGCAGAGATAATCATTATTTATTTATTTACAATCAAAAGGCATCTCAGGGCCTTTCTGCCCTATACTGTTATAGTTCTATTATTCCACTTTCAACATCCTGTGGAATTCTGGGGTTTGTAGTTTACTGAGGCCAAAGAGCTCTCTGGCTGAGAATTCTAAATGCCCCTCCCTAAACTGCAAACCCCAGGATTCCACAGGATGTTGAAAATGGAATAATAGCACTATACCAGTGTAGTGTAGAAGGGCCCTCAGTTATCTACAACAATGGCCCAGTATAACAAAAACAGGAAAATAAAACAAATAAATAAATAAAATTAATAAAAACACAAAAGGAGGAAAAGTAGCCCATTAGTTGTAAATTTCTATAGTAGCTCCCAAAATGTCCAAATATAAGTCCATTTGTAATTTTGTTTATACATCATTCTTTCAGACAATGCAAGCATTCTTAGATCTTCTATCCACTGAATGGAGAAAAATTATCCTCTCAAAAGGGTGTGAAAAATCCATTTCCCTTGGCCAGTTGTTAACTTTGTTAATTTATAAAAAATGGGCAAGTAACTAAAAAAAAAAAAGTACATTTCTGATTCTGATTTCCAAAACCAAATTTACTTGTGTGATTACTTCCTCCCAAAATCTAGCTACTATGGGACAACTCCAAAACATACGTGTTAAGGAAACATTAGTAGTATTACATCTCTGACAATTTGCTGATTTGGAAAGCCCTTTCTTGAATAGATGTTGTGACAACCAATATATCTGAAATGAGCAATTTCTGCTATAGAAGATGTAGCCAGAGATATAGAGCTGTACTAGTTAAAACCAATGATCATTGATTAGTCAGAATTGGATATTCTAATTCTCTGTTCCATTTTTATTGTAAACCTGGCATGTCATATTTATTCATCGGGTAACAGAAACTTATATCTATAAATTGTTGATTTGGATGCCTGATTGGCCTCAATCTCTAATATTAAGGAAACCTCATATGCACTTAAAGCTGCAGGGCCAAATCTGGATTCTAACAAATACTCCAGATGTAGATAATGCCATTTAGCTGATAAACTGTCCTTGAAAAATTGAAAAAGACAAAAACTCATAATCATCAGCAAGTATCTGATTTAAGGTAGCAATCCCATTATCAGTTTGCACCTTCTATAAAAATGATTCTTTACTGATTTTCAAATCTAGATTCCCCCATACAGACAATCTGGTATGACCTTATGAGTCAAATTGCAATTGATGACACAATATTTGCCACACAGTTCTAACTGCTAAATTATTGCTCCTCCCTCTTTTTTCTTTTTTTTTTTTTAATAAAATGAGAACCAAATATTTTCCATTTGAATAGAGGTGCTGGAAATGGAGACTCCAGTGCTGACCATGGTGGATAACTTACTTTAAGTGGTTATATCCAGAAATTAATACAAGATGTCTAATGGTATGTAAGAAGATCTGGAAAGCCAAACCAAACCTTTGATCAGAATTTGAACCCTTTGCATTGAAATTCTAGGAGAAGATAAGTCACCAAAAGAAATCTCTAAATAATTAGTTTAGTTTTTTTAAAAAAAATGCTTGCATGGTATAAGTAGAGGAATTCCACACATAACATAACAATTCTAGATATAACAGTCATGTAAGTTGTGTTCACCTTACCGCACAGACTCATCTTTAAGCCTGCCCATCTCTTTAAATCTTGTGCAGTATGTTTTATCAGTTTATTTATATTAAAATTAATCATCTGAGAGGTTCCTAGGGATAATTATACCCAAATAAATAACAGAAATTGGGCAATATCAAAACTGCCATGCTTTCAAGATCCTAGACTCCATTTTGTCTCCCACTGACAGTATTTCTGACTTGGACTAGTTAACTGAATACACAGATATTTTATGAAAATTATTAATCAACTGCATCAAGACAAGGAACAGCTACTGGGACTTTGAAGTAAACGACAAATTATCATCTACAAAAAGGGCATTTTTAATTCTAAACTGATATGCATAAATCCATTGATCCTGGAATCTCCTGGATCTAATGGATTTCCAACTGGATGACTTTTTCTAGTCTGTTAGCACCAAGACTGCTCTAATTTTGCAAACATATCTTAGAATTCAGCTCCCTCTCTTCGTCATTAAATAATGTCTGTATTACCCTGATATCTGAACCAATGGTTTTGTCTCCTCCTTTTCTTACATTTGAAATGGGTTACAAGCCACAGATGTCCATGATCTCTTTTAATATTCAGTTTGTGCTTGAAACCTTTAGCATATGCTATCAGACAAAATTCCAGGATCAATGGAGATACTCAATGGAGAAATAAAGAAAGGATATTACAAACCAACATTTCCTTAGCACTGTCTTTCTGCTCAGATGTCTTTTTACAACATCCTTAGCCAAACCAACACACATGTGGGTGGATGTCCAATAACCGGAGTCTCCAGTGCAGTTCATGTTTTCGATGTATCTCCTTTCTTCCCCCTAGTACACTTGTTGCTGGTGATCCTCCTCCAATTCTTTTCTTTGTTAGCTGCACAACATACCACAAAGTGACAGAAGGAGGCATCCACCCATGTGCCTCTTCCTTCTCCCCCATCCTGTTGCTCAGACTGAATCAAAACACACTCAGTGGCAGAAAAGGCAGAAACACTTTTATGTTACACTGACAAGTACTGGATGTTTGCTATTAGAAGATACAATTAAGTAAGCACAAAGTACGGATTCATGATTGGTTCTGCCACTCCCGCTGTAAGTGCAGCAGCACACTGCTCCCTCATGACAAGCAGATCCTTGATTTATTGTGTAGTGTGCAAGACTGCATCCTGACTCACAATTCAGCCCCACTGAGAACAATTGAATGTATTTCTGAATACACATGTATCAAACTGACATAATCCCTCAGCAAACCCATGTGCAAACTTAGATTCCAGAATGCAGGTGGGTTGAATCTATTTCCTCCAACATACAGCCCAGTCAAGACAAGGTCCTTACAGATCAACCAAGTGGTTTCTGAGGCAGTGGATGGGGAAGGGGCAAGTGACAACATCACTCCTCATTCCTAGTAGCTAAAGGAGAGTGCAAAAGTGTAATCTGGAACAAGAGATCATGTCAGCTGGAAAAGATTTTCCTCTCACAACAAATCTCAAGCACTAGAATTGGGATAACTGTAGAAAGAATCACCGCAAGATATCTTGCTTTTTGAGGAGCAGTGGGAAAAGGTAATTCCTGGCCCACCAACTCATGATACATGGTAGCCAAGGTATATTTAGCACTTGAGGCAGAAGTCCACAAGGATGTCTCTTCATCCTTGCCAATATAAAAACACTATATTCAATAATTTGTTGCAATTTGCTGCTTTTATATGGCATCCATAATCCGCTGTCTGAGACAGCTTCTGCCTAATGGGAAGGCCATCTCTGTGTATGGGATATACTTAGAGTAGGTAGTGACTCTTCTTTCTGACCACATTACTGCTTTCCTATAGCTTAAGGTAGGTTGGGCACTGAGGTCACCTAGTACTGGAGGCCAGGAAGGTGTGGTAGCAGTGAAATCAGCAGCAACAGAAAAAACCCATTCTGCAAATGGACAGGAAGAGGGCTGCAGTGGGCTCTTACCTCAATAGGAAGGAACAACTCCAAATGGAGATACAACAAGACAAGAAGGTAACGCAGCCATGCCTCAAACAAGATTGAGATAAAAAAGAGTGGGATGGGAGAGCAGTGTAGAGCTTGCAGTCTTCACTTCTCCTCCACCTTCCTGAACATTCACAGTTTGTACCAGGCTTCACAGGTATATGTGCAAGACTACATAAATACTATGTCTCGGTACTTCAGGGAATCCTCTCTTGTTAAAATTGAGACTGTCAGCAATGAATTGCATTCCCTTTGAGCACAGTGCGTCTAGATTTGATCTCTGAAAGAGAACTACCAAACTGCTCTGATATTCACATTTATATTCTGAATCACAACAGAGTTGCTGTGAAACAGGACCATAAATATGCTGGAACCAAAGCAAGAAAAAAGATTAATTTTTAGTCAAGATTTTATCTCCTCTAGCAAATACCTTGTCAAAGAATCCCTCAGCTCTTTAATATTAGTAGTAGGCATTCTGATTCAAGGAAGCCCATTTAGAATTAATAGAAACTTGTACAGCCCAGGTTTTTTCATAGCAGATGCTGAAAGTAACAGGTTACAAATAGCAAGATTGCCTGTAATATATTCAGGGGAAGGGAGGGCAACACCATTAGCTGCTTTCAAATAATAGCTTGTAAGTTTGTTACATCTTTAGTGCAGTGAGGGATATTTCCCCATTACTTATAAAATGTTGTTTGGATGGTAATTTTGTCTGGTTTTCGGTTTTTCCTATTCTTGTACGTTAAGTGTATTTTTTTTTTAAAAAAAATGAAAATTGTTTTAAAACAACCTGAAAAAAGGTATTTCTCTTTAAATAACAGCAGCAATGGCTACTCCCAAATGAAGAGTTTAAAAAACCACTGAAACAATAATGTTTCAAGATCTGTTCCATATCTAATTCTCCTATATTGAGAAATGTCAATGTCCTCCATTTTACAATTTATAATAAATTCAACAAATTTAAATTGCTCAGTTTTCTACACAATAATGTTAGTGGTGAACTACCTTTATTTCTACTTATCTGACAAAGAATTGAGCCTAGTTACCTGTTCAAGTTCATACAGCGAATCCACAAAAGCGGCAGTATTTTTCTTACAGATCCAATCTGAATTCTATTCACTTACTCTCACTTCTTTTTATGTCACCTGGCTGCCCATCACACTTTTGATTGCAGTGGCCAGTGGCACACAGTGGAATCTCTCAGGAGGTCTTTCCCAAGACCCTCTACAGGTCAGATGAAGAAATTCATGGCCATTTCCACATGCGGTGAAGGAATCGCTTCCTGCCACTACTCACCAGATCTTCTGTGGGTCTGGGCCAGTCCGGGGTGAGGAGGAGCAGTGCATGATCGCAGATCCGCACTGCTCCACCGTCCAAAATGGTGGCTTCCGGTTGGTCATGGGTCTCGACCAACCGCTGAAGCTTGCCAGCCTAAAGCCCGCCCTCCACAGATCGCAGGCTCGCATTGGTGCAAGCCTGCGAATCTGTATCGGACAGCAGGCATGCAATGGCACGCACCGGCATTTTGAAAGACCTGAAAAATCAGGTCTTTCAAAAATACGATTGAAGACCACTTGGGGTTGCTCCGGAGCAGACTGAGGTGCGGATCTACGGTAAGTAGTCCGGACCCAGTCCACTCCAAGGTGCAGACGTCCTCCATGGAGGACGCACTGCACCATTTTATTTACCCTGTGTGGAAATGGCCCATGAGTAAGTTCCCCTCCCCTGGTTGAAGAATAGATCAACTCTGTTGGGGAATTTTGCAAGTTCCTTCTTCTGAAATACAGCCCATGGCTCCTGGCATTCTTTGGCTTTCCTTCATCCAGGTACTAACGAGGCCTGACTCTGCACAGCTTCCAAGATCAGATGAGATCTGGTGCCTTCAGAGTATTTAGGCCTATTTCACATAAATACACCCCCTACCCAATAAACTGAATTCATGAGCTGAGATCCTGCATCATTACATGTGGAGCAGTTGCCCTTCTCCTCCTTAGCAGCTGTCAAGTGGTAGCATGTGTTTGGGGGAGACCCGCTATGGCCGGTTTCTGCCAGGAAGTGAAAAGGTTACTCAAGCAGCCAAGAACTGGCCTCAGGGAAAGAGAATCTGAATCATCTGAAGAAAGGGGATGAATTAACACAATTTGGATATTCTGAAATACAGTGATGGGAAAACTGATCTGTGTTCTGTGAAATTTAAATTATATTCATAAGTTCGGCTGCCCTCGGTTCTGCTTAGGGAGAAATGTGGGATGTGAGTCATATAAAAAAATAATGTGCATATACAAATACTTTAGCATATGAAAACTAGTATCCTTTTTTCCTCTTTACTAATGGCATCTGCCCTCTTTTTCTGCGAGTGGCTCACTGGCCACCCCATTATCACTGATCAAGGGAAGGGGGAGGCTGCAGCAGGGATAGGCCACAGCTGGCAACATCGCAGGAGCCAAGTGGCACTGTGGCAAATGAACACCAAGTGCATCTTTTCCAAGACACAAACATACCTGCTTTTTTAAAAAATGGGAGGTGCAATTGAAATGTAACATTTTTAATATCAGTATCGAAGAAAAAAAAACATACATTTACAACCTAAAAAAACCAGAAGTAGTATATAATTAATCATGGTTATAAAATGTGAGACATCAGGACATATGGACTCAGATAATCCTCTGCTGTGAACTAACATCAGCCCACCATCACTACCAAAACCACCAGATTATCATAAAGCAGCTTCCCACAGCCTAATACTCTCCATGTGTTCAGCTCCCACAAGCATAACCAGTGAACTATACTCCCTATGTTCATCTCCCATCAACATAACCAGTAAGTTCACAAGAAGTGTAGCTTATGGTTAGGAGTGTGGAAGTTGTAGTCCAAAAAAATGAAGGACACTGAGTTGGAAACACAATTATAAGACAATATGAACTTTGCATATCCAAGGACATGAATGCAATATTGTTATTATGATAGTCATATCTAATACTCAGGTCACCATCATCAAGAGCTCTTATCGGTGCCTCAAGACAGATCTTCAACTAAAACTGATATCTCCATCAGCTTAGTCCAAGGAAACTGATATCATCACCATAATTACCATATTATTGTTATTAAATGAATGCATTATTTTTTCTAAGAACACATAAAGACATTTTGAAACTAATGCAAACTGTGCAATGTATCTGTTATAAAGCCAAAGACAGCAGTGGCAATTCAGATAAATGTGACATGAAACACCATGCATATCTCCATACCTTAGGTAGGAGAGAAAATCCTTGGAAATGTAATCTCTCCCCTTAAAAGAGCTTATTTACACTTGTGAACTAAATTCCTTAAGCAAATAGGTTATTAGGAACACAAATTTATACACATACACAAATCTTGACAAATTCCAAAATCTGCACTGTTTTTCATTTTCTGACTTAGCCTGGCATATTCTGCCATCTGCTGGCAAAATTCTGAGTTGTCATTATTATGGTTTCTACCTACTCAAAATTGACAGGAATTTCCCATACATTCATGAGTCATGTGTGATGTTATAGTGTCCCGATAAAGAAAAATGGAAACACTGAAAAGGGTATAAGTCAACAGAAATACTGGGAAAATGTATAAACTGGTTAGTTTTTTCTTGTTATACTTCCCTTTTGATTGGTGGATCATGTGCACTGTATCCAGAAAAAAACACTAAGGAAAATACTGAAAAAGACATAGATTAAAAGAAATATTGGGAAAATATCTGGAGTAACTTTCTAACTTTGACATTTACTGGTAGAACCATAAAATGGGGGTGGTTTGTACTGAGAGCTCAGTATCACTGATGTTTAGACATCTAGCCCAATGTTGAAAGATTATGAGGATCAAACGCTTTTATCTTAAGCCATAAACTATTTAGATGAGCACCCTTGAAATATTTTGGGTGCTAGAAAGTTTACTAGATAAAACCCAGAAAGAATAGAAGATAAAAAGACGTTTCATCCAGTATTTCTAATAAACTGAACAAAGCACATTGCACTTGTTAAAAGAAAAGATATGGAATCAGATATTATCTGGTAAGAAGTTTTGCTTAATCACATTGTAAAGAATAAGGAATTATGGAAAGTGCAGCTGAGACCATTTGGAAAGAAAGACCACATAAGGTATGGTTTACACACAAAGTATACTCTAATTTAAAAAAAAAAGTCAGGTGAAATGTTTAAAAATGATAGACATGATGAATCCAAATCACTGGACTAGGCTCAGTTTTCAAGCATGTTAGAGGGTTAATTTAATAACCACCCATCCATTCCCTATTACTCACACGCTGAAAGGCAGTCCATTCTCAGTGAAATGTCATCCTTGTTTCACAGCAAACAGAGCAGCAGCTTAGGTCAGAAAGCAGAGAAAATGGCTTTTAGTACTTGAGGAATGTAACTAGGCAAAATGTAATTACCCACACTGGAATTTGGCCAGGAGACTAAGGATAAAACTCTCTCATCCTGTAGGAATTGTGATAGATTTTTAATTAGCACAAGGGTCAGAGTCTTCATTTTACATTTCAACTGAAAAATGATGCCATCAACAATGGAGGGGTCTCTTTACTATTGAGTGGTTTAGAGTTCCTTCAGGAGGAAAAAATGTCAGTTTCCAGGAAGAAATTCACAGCACAAAGCTTAAGTACATGACACCAAATTAAACTAATTTTTTCTTGATATAATGACTTGGTAAATAACTTCTTTGCATGTATGCTATGAATCTTTTATAAATATATTTTCTTAGTCACCATCTCATTTGTATATGCCAATATTAATTCAACTTTACTTCAAGGCACTGTCAGCTTAGACAACACATAACAGCTTTGCTCCTCCACCACTTGCACGCACGCACACACACACACATTTTCTCTCTCCAATGGAGCATGAAAATATACCTAGTGTATAAAAAACCCACAGTAATTATGAAGCACATTGTGTTAGGTTTGATATCAATGGCATAGACATATATACATATCTGTAGTTTTTAAACTATGTTCTGGGCAACAATGGGGTTCTTCAGAAACTAATTAAGGCCTCCCCTTTAAGCTCATCAGTAGTGGCAGATAAGATTCACTGAGAGACAGGCTGCTCACCACACTGATCTTCCATGCAATATACCATATCAACAAGTTGTAACTTTCTGGAACACCCATCCTCAGTTTACACTAGATTTGTGCCCTAGAATATGTCCCCAAACCTTTTGTGACATGTCAGATTTCCACAACAAGCAGATCAATGTGAAAAGTGTTCCTACACTTGTAGGTCTTTGAAAAGTTACCCTTTTTTTTTTTTTTACTATTTACTCAATGTCATCACAACTAGCATGGTCACTGATCGTGCTGGTTGGAAGATACTGGGGGTCATAATACTAAAAACACTGGAAAGCTGGGAAATCATATCTGTATCCATATACGCTCCAAGGAAAAGGAGGTACAAGTTTTTTCCCCCATTTCATTAAAGAGCTGAATCTTTTCTTGTTTGATTCTCAAACAAGACAATTAAAAGTTTCCAAACTATTATTCCCCTCTAAAAGGTTTTTGTAAATTTTTCAGTTTTTATATATTTTAGGACTTTTTTGTGGAAATGTCATAGGTTTTTTGTGCAGTGATGTACAGAAACATTTGTTGCTGGTGCTAATGCAAAAGTATTGGTCTTTTCAGTTACATAAAAGAGCAAACGATCATGTGGGCAACTGACAGTTTTTAAGCAGTTGTCCCAATGTATCAGGACACCCCTTCTCTGCAAAGTCAAGAAAATTAGTGAATATTCTTTAGATCCCTATATCCATCCTCATAACACTGGGAGACTGTAAAAACCTTGCATTTCTTACACCCAAACATTTAACAGTTTAACAGTTACAGTTATCAAGTATACAGTAATTGCTGTGTACTTTACACACAAACTTGTTTTACTATCAATGTGAGCAAATATTCAAATATTCAAATACACTGACTCCTCTGCTTAGTGCCAGAGGTTTATGCTAAGCAGATATAGTCTATGTATGTGTGTATGTGCCTTCAAGTCACCTGTCAACTTATGGTGACCCCATGAATTTCACACAGCTTTCTTAGGCAAGGGGTACACAGAGGTGGTTTTGCTAGTTCCTTCTTCTTAAATATAGCCTACAGTATCTGGGATTCTTTGGCAGCACCTGCTTAAAAGACAGCCATATGTCTGCATGCTATTCTATGCTAACAGAAGGGCAAGCTAGCATAAGTGTATTCTTCAGCCGTATGGTAAGCCCATCTCACAACTAAAGTGGTAGCCAAGCACAATACAGAATGGATTGTTCCTGAAACCCAACAATCTTGCCAGTCTCTCCTTCTTTCTATTCCCTATACCCCCACTTCTATTCTTCCTGCCTCATCAGAGTTTATGAAGTGTTCATTTGAAACATGAAGCTAAAAGTCACTATGTGAAGTCCCTGCAATTGGAGCAGGAAGCAGTGAAGAAAGCAGAAGGGGCAGGGAAGAAGGAGAAATGAGCAACAGGTCTCAGTGGTGATCCTTTTGCAGATATGATCTATTGTCTTTTCAGATAGAAAAGGACACATTGTACAACTGGTTGAGAAGATGGGCACAGTGCTCAGGTGGCCATGGCAATACAATCCCTCCACAGTAAAGATGAAAAACTTTGATTATTTCATCCTTGTGTACAAAAACAAATAATTTAAAAAGTGTCTGGGAGCCATGCCCTAGGAGAAGCGGTTTAGGGAGATGCGTATGTTTAGTCTGCAGAAGAGAAGGTTAAGAGGGAACATGATAGCCATGTTTAATTATTTGAAAGGATGTCATATCAAAGAGGGAAGGAGCTTGTTTTCCACTGTTCCAGAGATGAGGACAAGGAGTAATGGATTCAAACTACAGGAAAAGAGATCCCGCCTGAACCTCAAGAAGAACTTCCTGATGGTCAAAGCTGTTCAGCAGTAGAATGTGTTCCCTCGGAGTATGGTAGGGTCTCCTTCTTTGGAGGTTTTTAAACAGAGGCTGGATGGCCATCTGTTGGGAGTACTTTGATGTGTGTTCCTGTGTGCCTCTGTGGTCTCTTCCATCTCTATTATTCTATGATTCTATGGCAGAAATTATAAGAGTTTTGCACATTTTTGACAATGTCACCGATTTTGGGACTTCTTGTGTAAAACACTTAGGTTCCTTCGCCACACACACAAAAGGTTGTGTGGGGGGGAAAAATATATTTTTGTTCTCAACCATCCCCCCCTTTTTTTTTAACATAGAAAACCAAAATTTTGCACAAATGAATTTTTCCCAAAAGTCATGTGGTGGCTCAATGTGCCACACTTTCTTGTCAAAGATGAAAATTTTTTTTCATCCCTACTCTATATGTTTGCCATTTCTGTAAACCAGTACATTTTCACACATACAAGAGGGGACAAAATTCAGTGGTAGCGAATATAATTGGTTCTAGGTTCAATCCATGGCTTCTTAGGGTAATGATTCCACCAATTAGTGCTGCTAGTTCTGAGCTAGATAGGGCAATGTTCTAAATTAGTATAAGGCACCTTCATCTCTTCTGAGAATTAAATTTTTCTTTATATTTATGGACATCTATTTCACTATTCTACAAGTGCCTAATGGTGGAATACACCCTTCTTAGGTAATAAGATGGATCTTCTCATGTATCTACCTTGAAATATGAGACAGAAAAGGATGAGATGAACTAAAGAGGAGTTCTTGAATTTTCCTCTAGAAGGAGGAGAGAAGACTGGTTACAAGACTGGTTTCCCATGAATTACTGGGGCCATTTCTGCACTAGATTGTTATAGCGCTATTATTCTACTTTCAACATCCCATGGAATCCTGGGGTTTGTAGTTTTGGGGGGGACCGGCCAGCTCACATAACATCAAACAGGAAAGAAAACACTAAGGGAAAATGCAGAAGAAAGGAGCTGAAAATCAAAGCTGATAGAGAAGACAAAAGAAGAAAATGGCATTACTAAAATAGTACAGAATGAAGAATGTTGGCTGCTAAAGAGCTTGTCACTGTAATAGCAAAGATTCTAGAAAATTCTACCTAGTAAGCAGTGAGCCAAAGAAGAGCTACATATTTGTTCAAGAACCATTATAACTTCAGTTTAAAATAGAAATCTGTTTTATGAGATTCTTCTGGTGCCTGGATCCATGGTTTCAAGGGGACACTTCCCACAGAGATGAGATTAAGTGGTTCTATTTCTTGGAATATAAGCCATCAGTGTTTCTAGATTTGATACTTTGTTGTGTACAACTGTAGATCATTTAACAATATTTTAGGTTCAATGTTTCAGATACTAATTTAAAGACACAATTCAATGTTACTCCAACCTCCTTTCACCAAAAACATAAAATTTACAAAAATGCTAGTTATATGAACTCTAGAGATAGGATGGATTTTCAAAAACATTTTTAAAAAATGATTGAAAAAGATGTTTTTGAGTATTAAGAAATCTTGAGAAGCAGAATTCTAGACTGACGAGAATCTTCACAGTTCAGAACTTATTCTGCACAAAATTCACATACGGTTGTTTTTCCCATAAAACATCACTTTGTCCATGTGCTGAAAATCTGTTTTCTTCACAAAACAACCATGCGTGAAGTTTACACAGAATAAATCCTGAATTGTAAATAGTCTATGAAAACTGTGGTTTAAAACTGTGGTCTTCAAAGTTGTAAATCTTTTTCACTAGAGAAAGAAAATTAGTCATTACTTCCTTTGAGAAGAAAATTAGTGATAAATTACATCCCTAGTTAACTCCTTTGTGCCTGTTTGAGTGATTAAAGATCAGAGTGATTATTACAGTTATTCATGATTATATTGTAGCTGGGACTTAAAATAAACCATACTGGTACAGAAAAGCAAGAAACCATAAGTGTGTTCATTAACATTATTAATTACTAATTATACATAGCTGAAATGGAAAAATATGAATGCTTTCTTATATGTTTATATATTACTGAACATATTTAGTAAGAATTATATCTTAAGAGATAATTATACTTGCAACCTCTTAAATAGTTTCAAGATTTAATGCTCTTTTTGCCAGATGAACAACCCATTATTGGCAAGCTGGTTATTGCTCAAGCAGGTTGATTAGACGTGTCCTAAAATCAATCTATACCACTTGTTAAGTACATTTCATGTACTAGGATTGAAATGTGTTAATTAAGAAAGCACATCTCTTAATAGCATGCACTTTGAACTTATGCAAAATCTAACTGAAGTGAAAAAGAAATCTCTTCATGGGTTTGTGACTTTAAATTCTTAATTAAAACAACTATACAGAAGATCAATCAAGGAAAAAATATTAACAGTATAAATTAACTGTACAGAATTCTCCCTTCATGAAATTTTTAGCATACACAGTTACTTTCACAGGGATAGCCATGTTTATCAGTTGTTACACAGAACCTTGTAGCACATTAACAAACTTAACATGTATATACGATAATGTATATATGATGATATCCATTGCCTGTTTATACCAGTCACTTGTTCAGGGAGGGACTCATACTTTCAGGTGTTCCAACTGATGTTATACAGTGAAGAAGGAGATTGCTAATGCTAGATCTGTCCCCAGAGATAATCTTTAGACCCAAAGGAATAGCTATCTAGCTATCTATTCTATCTATCCAACTGAAACCACCGTATTAACAAATTATTCACAACTCATTCTGGACAATGGTATTCTATGGTATTCTATGATATTCTGTGAGGGGGATGTTTACATATCCCACCTACTACCATCACTTGTGGGAACGCTACATGTCCTTGGACCTCGTCTGTGTGGTCCCTGTGAGACTCTGCACCTGAAATCTAAGCTGTGAGGTAGCCTTAAAATTAAGCTCCTGCAACCTCCCATGAGAATCACCTTTGTGATCCTTATCATATCCATTTCTTTCTACAATCTGATCACAAGTCACCAAAGATAACAACCCCAACTGCATTTCTGCTGTCATCACAGATACTAATGTACCCAATTTTGGCCATTTCCGCACTACACTCTTTTAGCGCAATTATTCCACTTTCAACATCCTATGGAATCCTGAGGTTTGCAGTTTAGGGAAGAGCTGGCCAGCCCTTCCCTAAACTGCATACCCCAGGATTCCATAGGATGTTGAAAGTGGAATAATTGCGCTATAAGAGTGTAGTGCGGAAATGGCCTTTATCACCAAGCATCACAAAACTAATGATAGCACAGTAACCCAACAGACATGTGTGCACATGACAGTAAAATTAAGTTTTTCAAACAATTCATAATTACTTTGTATGCTAAGTCATATGATTGCAAAAAAGTATTCTAGCCTCGCTGTTGATTTAAATATCCTGTCATAACCACACTCCACAGACTACACTCACTAGCCTGATTAAACCATTCTGACTAACCTGATTACACTATCTACTATCCCCGTTCTAATCCCACTAACTCTAAACTGATCTATTATTAACTCAATAGATTATTGTCTAAATCTTAACTCCACTGACACTCTCTCGCACATAAATGTTCAAACTTTCTCTCAACAATCCTTTCAACCTCCCATTCAATCATTAAGCACCTTGAACAGTCCATGCTTTCATTCACTCCCAATAACCACTTACTATATACAACATATACTTACTGATACCCTTGCTTAATGACAACTGCCTAAACTATAACTGCAACACACCAGCTGCAACAGAAACAGAAATATAGGGCCCTGAAACTAATGAAGGTGCCTATTTAGTCACCAATGTATTCAGGCTCCTAGCTTAAAGACCCAAAACCTTAAAGTTCTGCAAGTCTCCTTGTACAATCTAACTTTTTGATTTTTTTTTCAAAAAAAGAAATGTTCTATATTTCACTAAGAGTTTCACAGAATTGAGGCAATCCTGTTGAACAGGGATCAGGATCTAGATGTGGTCAAAACTCTATCACTCTTTAGGGGAGGTTGCTCATAGAATAGAAACTACGGCCATTTCTGCGCTAGACTTTTATAGTGCTATTACTCCACTTTCAACATCCTATGGAATCCTGGGGTTTGCAGTTTAGGGAGAGCCCTCAAAGCCTCCCCCCCCACCAAACTGCAAACCCCAGGATTCCAAAGAATGTTGAAAGTGGAATAATAGCACTATAACAGTGTAGTGTGAAAATGGCCTACATTGAGCTATAGAGCTTTAATACAGCTAGGCCAAACAAAGTGCAAAAAATATTTCAATCATTTTTTACCTCCATCTAGCAGAATCCAACAAGCAGATAAAATTAAGTACAGCTCCAAACCTATGAAGTTTGTACATTTGCACGCAATTAGTTATACGATAGAATCCAACAGCCTCACACATAGTTTTGCCCCATGCATACAAATGGCAATAGTTAGTTAACATTATAACTACAATTTTAAAAATAATTATTACATTTCTGTTGTTCAAAAGAAATAATAATTCCTTTTAAGCTACTTTTTTTTTAAAAAAAAATCAGCTGAATACTACAAGACACAGATCAGCAGTCCAAAACACATTCTCTTTGTGTACTCCATTCTTGCCTCAACATCCTTACAATAATGCATGAGGCAAAGCCAGCATTTGAACCATATAATATTATTCCTTTGTCATTTAGTGAGGAATTACACATCCTATATCTATAAAGTTAATGAAAAGTTTATTGTTACAACACAAAAGAAGTGAAGTTATCCTTCATTAAACTGCAACCCTGATTATCTCCTCACTGTTGCAAAACAAACAAATTTCAAGTAACAAGTTATTTCTAGCTAGTTAATTCTGACCACTGAGACAGATGTAAATTAAAAGATTCAGAGCTCTCATAATCTGGGGATCTTGGAAGGCTAACTGTAGTTAAAAGACACCAATATTTTGAAGATTTATAGCATTTGTTATGAAAATATATTAAGGTCAGTCAGAGCATCAATAAAACAAAGTAAGATTGGGTTACAAATGACTGGTAAAGGAATTAATGACTGTTAACCAAGGCTCCTTGTATTCTTGTTAGTTTTATAAATAATAATGATACATTGTTTAATTTTTAACCCAAGGTTTAAACATGCATCACACAATTTCACATTTAGGTTTGTAAGTAAAAGTTCCATTACAGAAGAAGTCTGCTTTCCGTTCCATGTTTTTCTAAGTTCTATGTTTGGCTTTACTACAAGTTTAAGACATTTAGCTACAGGACAATTTTTTCCCCATAAAAAAGATTTCCAATTTTGAAAACCTGTATTATGCTGCCCTCTACTGTACATCTTGCATCACTGCAGTATTTGTTTTTATTTGTTCAAATACATGTAAAAAATTCATTCCTCTTCTAACAACCCTCTTCATAAATAGGTAAGTGGACATCTCTAATGCTCACAGATATCCATCCCAACATGGCATCAACTACAAATAAATATAAAGTATCTGAAAAACAAGCTTACAGTGGTCTTTGAAAAAACTGAGATTCAGCCATGGTATAAAGCAACATTTGACCTCAGTTCTAAATACATTTACAAATACTCAGACCAACAATATTTGCATTTGGAAAGTGTAGCTTCCATTACTACTGAAAAGGAAAACTGCTTAGGCTATCATCTATTATGATTTTCAGACTACAAACTGATTTCTCTAAAGAAATATTTCACTGTGAGAACTGTTACTAATGGAGAAGAGTCGTAACCTGGTGGTAGGGCACAAGCCAGACATCCAAGAAGTCCAAGTTCAATCATTGACATGCCCAGATTTTTTTTTTTAAACAATCAAGTAGGAAGTGACGTGAAAAACCTCTGCTTCAGACTTTAGATAGCCACTGACAATAAGGGCTTTCCCGCACTACATTGTTACAGTGCTATTATTCTACTTTCAACATCCTATGGAATCCTGGGATTTGCAGTTTAGGGAGCGGCATTTAGAATTCTCAGCCAGAGAGCTTTTAAACCTCAGTAAAATACAAACCCCAGAATTCCACAGGATGTTGAAAGTAGAATAATAGCACTACAACAGTGTAGGGTGGAAATGGCCTAAGAGTAGACAACATGTATGCCAAATGTCTTTTGAAGTCTGTACGGGGAAAGATTTTGTGTTGATTCTAACACAACCCCCAAAATGTCCAGAAAAAAAAAACTCTACAAAGTTACTGAAAAGCTACACAGTTTCCAAAAGTCCCTGAAAAATGACAACCTTGGCAAACAGCACAAGTTTAATGGATGAACACACACCTCTAAACCCTGCATCAAAATCCAGCTAACGCTATAAGAAGGCCAAAGAGAGGCTGTTGATATGCACATGAGAAACTGTGGAGAGGGCTTACATTCACAGAGTATATAAAAGCTTAAAACAATACATTACAGTAACAATGAAATCTGTAACATCACTATTGAGGGATAGTGAAGGGGAAAAAATGATCCTTTTAGAAACTAACAGGGTGACTAGTATAGATACTATGTTTTTCTTGTAACAAACAATGTTTATTCTTCACTACTAAATTTTGCTTTTGGGGGTAATATGGGGGGTTGCCCTGTTTTATATTTATAAATAGTATTTTTTAAAAAAAATAATTTTCCCTGTCAAAAAAACAAACAATTGCTTCTTTCATATTTGTAGGAAGAGGAGAGGGAGCTAATCATGACTGGAAACAAAGTCTTTTTTACAAAAGTAACAGATTGGTAATAATCTACTGGAATAACTACAAGGAACTAATCTGTTACTTTTATTTTAAAACAATAATATATCAACCTCTCAAAAAGAGACCAACCAACTTCCCAGTCAAACAGCTAGAGACCCTTCCTGGTGTGGTTGTGAACTAGTTTAACTCTTAAGACTGCAGACAAGTGGCTCCTTCAAGTCTAGGATACTGCAACTCCCTTGGGAAATTCATTTTTCTCTGCTAGCATATGCTTCTTGACCTTTTGTGATGAGCCTTTGGTAAAGCTTATCTCAATGACCTTACTTATAAAGGGGCTCTTGTTTTGCCTGCACTAAACAAGAGTTCGAAATCTCTTGGGGCTTAAATCTTAAAATTGTCTTAGAATTTTAGATTATACCAGGCAGACAAACCCTAATATTAGCTTTCAGACCAGAACCAGATATGGTAGACTTCTCAACAATATGATATACAATCAAAGTGTCTCTCTAGGAAATCCCAAAGAATGTGCTATCTGTGTCTGACCTGGGCAAAAATGGTTCTGTCAGAGTGAGAAAAACCTGCTGATCACCTTTGGAGAAAAATAACAATAACAATGGATTTGTAAAGATATGGTCCATGTTTATTATGTATCCAAAAACAGAACAGTTTCTATATGGTCTCACACTATCATTTTGTATTCTGGAAAAGTGAGTCCTAATATCCACCTTTTATGAATTGACCAATATTGTGAAGTACTGCCATTCCCTTTGGGGCAGATTTCTATGTGTAGTATTTCTTTTTGGCACTTTCGTACTTTATTTTTTAAAAACAAAAGGAATATTTTAGGAGACATTTTTAAGATTCTCCTCTTGATTACTAGTTTTTCAAATCACAAACAGTTTTACTAACAACTTGACAAGTTACTACTTCTTGCAAAACTTTTAGTGACTAGATATAACAGCACAAAACTCAAAGAGGAAAAAAAAGACTACACCAGATTACACAGAACAATTTATGAACTACTAACAATTAAAAAAAAAATCTTAAGTTCGTATAAGGTAAAAACTTTGCTTCTATCTACAGCAAAACCTGCTCTGAAACCAACTGAACTATGGGTTTAGTATTATGTGTAATAACTGCTAGATTATCTGATCTCTTTTTTTATCTGGTACACAAAACTGGAGGACATCTACACTTACTCTCTTCCTCTGGTGCAACCACAAGGATGAGATGTGAATTCTTTACTTCTATTTCTATTAACTTTCAGTTATGTTAATGTCCAAACCTAGAAATGTAGTTAATTGAAATTGTGAGACACAAGACCACAGCAGCAGGTTCTCCAGCCTTGACTGTCAGTGAGCTCTGTTGAGTTACTAGTCAATTACATCCTTAAGTCAGTAGACTCATTGTTCTAGATGCAGTAGACTTCCTTAGTAGATGCATTGGTCTCTTACACATGTTATGATTTGACTATATGTTACATATATAGCTACTTCCTTTATCAATACAGTTTTTTCAGATTTGGTATTGCTGAGCTTCTGCTAACATTATTATAACAGAATTGAGAGATTTCAATTATTTTTCAAAGAACTCTGTCAAAATCACAGTAAAGTTCTGAACACATTGGGAAAAGGTTTGATTCAAAACTGGTTCTTCCTTCACCAACATTATCACCACATTGCATGTTTGCACTCTATACAATTATAGCCCTACAATTCCATTTCAACTGTCAATGGTTGCATTGTAAGGAATCTTGGCACTTGTAGTTTGCTGAAGCACTAGAGCTCTCTGTCTGGCTAAGAATTCTAAATGCCTTTCTCTAAACTGCAAATCCTAGGAGTTCATACAGTGGAACCATGGGTGTTAAAGTGGACTCATAGTGCTACAATTGTCTAGTATGAAATGACTGGATATTCATTTGTTTAAGTTGCATCCCTGAGCTTTGTTCATTGGCCATTTCCACACCTTATTCAACTGTCCTCTTGTCATGATCCAGGCAGTGTCTTTGCCAAGAAGGGAGCATGATGGGAATGCTCCCTTCTGTACCTGACCAGCTCCCTTTGGAAGGAAGTGCAAGTGACATGCACCTGCCTTCCACAGCATAGCTGAGCTCTTTCCCATGCTGCACTGAGGAAGGAAGCACCTCCATCATGCTTCCTGCCCTGCCGCATGGCCAGGAAGGACTGGAGCGTCACGCGATCGGGGATCATTGATGGAGAAATACTATCAATGATATATCCCACAATCACGCTAGCTGGCGACATGAGAAGGATGGGGTCACAACGTCATCATGCAAAAGCATCTTATTGGTCCCACTCATCTCGCGTCTTCATGCCGGAATGCCATTGTTTTGTGAAAATGGCCATTATTACAAAATACATACTCATCAATGATTTCTTCAATGTGCAGAACCTCTTACAGTCCTCATTATTTTAGAAATACATTTTCCTTTACAACCTTATGAAACCCAACCCTGTAATCTTTTCTTAATCTTTCACATGTTAATAGTTGGAAACCAGGCCATTTTTGTGTGAAATCTGTCATAACGAAAAAGAATAGAGACGTTTGATTGACAGAACTCATTCTCTGTTTTTCATGGATGAAGGAGCCTGTGAGTATCCCATAGGCCACAGACAGTCCGAAGTTTACAGCTGGGTTTTAAATTCACAATAAAGGAGGATTGAACTTCCTGGTTTGTTCACATGAAATAAAGCAGTCACTCTATTTACAACTCTCCACCATTATGTAAACATATTTGAATATCTGCTGGCTCTTTCTTATCCATCCAAGACATCAAAGCCTTTCCTTTTACTTTATCCTAGGAGTGGCCAAACCACAGCTTGTGATCCACGTGTGGCTCTTTGACATATAATGTGCAGCTCACAGAAATATGTTGACTGAGCTCCTTTTTGCGTTATAATTCACATAAAAGGTAAATTTTAAAAAATTCAAGCTTTATAATTATTTACTGGGTATAAATTGAGATTCCACTGGATTAAAACATCATTTTAATATTCATAGTGAGTAATTATATTTAAGAATTTAAATCATTATTTTAATTCTTGATTTGAGTCAGGGATTAAAGAAATTTTGCATTAGTGAATATTACAGAGGAATTGTGCTGGAGAATAGTAATCATACAAGCCAGTGCTGACAATGTTAGTTTTAGTGGGCATGGCTTGCAATCATGTGATTGTGACACGTGTGTGAATATATAGCATTTCTTCCCAAAGAAGTCATACTCTTACTTAAGTGAAAATTATTTTAAAGGACTTGCTTTAATTTTAGACGATATCTATATTAAGCAATGTTTCAGCAACAAAAACCTAATGAGCTACCTCTGACATATAAGCTCATTACTTTTATTTTTGAAACTCCAGTCTGAAAAATCCAGGACTCAACATACAGTACAAAAACCATTCCCATAATATTAAATACATTTTTCATTCCTGTTCCACTTACGTGCAGTGTTTACATATTTATTTTTATACACTTTGCCAAAAGTATGGCTTTCCCTTTAGCTGAAACAAATATGACACATAAATTATTGTCAAATGGAACAGCTGTCTTCTGTCTCAAAGCCTTCATTTCAGGAGTCATTAAATCCAATATCTTTATTTTAAGCACATTACAGAGAGCTGAAACAGACTACTGCCGAAAGCAGTATATTAAAAGGAAAATACAATTTTCTAAGAATTAACACAGGTATCAGTAAAGCACAACACATTCTGAGAAACCAGTTCAATACTTATGGTTTAATTCATTTTTTAATGTAGCTTTTCCAAAATATAGCAACATGCTTTATTGCCAACAAATATGGAGGAATCATTTCCGGGTAGATCACATTTCTAAGACTTATGCAACACCAACATTGTTTTCCCAGAACAAACTATCTAGTGTCCTGTGATCTTTTCATAAACATGTCAAAAGATAAGCTCAGCCCAATGAACCAAAGGCAAAGTGGCACGATCAGACCATAGAAAGATGCCATTACAATCACCATATGGAATAACACACATGACTACAACAAGCTGACAGGAGATTACAACACGACATGGGTGAGAGTTCATTGAGGAAAGGTTTATATCTATCTCCCCTCAAAAAAAAAAAAAAAAAAAAAAAAAAGGAAAAGGAAAAGCAAACCACACATAACCACAAAGAACTTCACAATAAATAAACATGCAGACTTACTTTCCTTTCTGGAATGATCTAATCTCATCACTTTCCAGGGGAGTTTACCAATCAAGAATTAACCAGTGATTGCAACTTGCACTGATGTACTGTTAAATAGGTATGTATCATACTATGAATGTTTTTGTGTCCTCTGCATATTTTTATAAAAGCAAATATGTAACCCTTGAAAAAGTGGCAAAAACTAAATTAAATCAGTGAAGCAATAATAGAACTATCAGTGTTTTAGACCAGGGTCAGCAAAACTGCACTTCCAGGAAGCATCTGGCCCTAAAGGCATTCACCAGCCTGTTCAGAATAACCAAGGAAGCAGGATGTGAAACATCCACCACTTATTTTATTTTTTTGTATCTTTCTTCTACCTTTCACTCCACAAAGAGAAAATGTTTGTTTCATCATTGGTGATTTAAAGGGATACAAACAATGTTCATTTCCACACTACATTGCTACAGTGCTATTATTCCACTTTCAACATCCCATAGAATCCAGGGGTTGCAGTTTAGGGAGAGGCATTTAGAATTCTCAGCCAGAGAGCTCTTTGGCCTCAGTAAACTACAACCCCCAGAATTCCACAGGGTGTTGAAAGTGGAATAATAGCACTATAACAGTGTAGTGTGGAAATGGCTAATGTATGACATAACAGGTAGCTACCCTATTTAATTATCCTATTTTCAATTCCAAATGGAATATCAAGCTGCTTCTACAAAAAATTGCAGACACAGAAGAAAGTTCTTGCATTTACAGTGGAGCCCCCAGACATTCAACCTCCAGATCTGCAAATCTGAGTTACCATGGAGCAGTGCGTAAAATGGTGGTGACCCGAAATTGGCTGTGCTAAAACATCCGTGCAGACACTGCTGTCATTTAATAATATGGGATGGGATCATTCATGTTTTTTGCAATGCGGGCGGGGGTCGTGGTCCTAGAATTGAATCCCTGCAAATATGGAGGGACTACTGCAGTTCTGCAATGCCAAGTGCAAAATAGTCCTTCTGTCTGGTCACATCCTCTCTTGAAAAACAGTTTGTGCATACTCAAGAGGACAGCCAGAAATAGCTAGAAACAATATAAAACAGACATCAGTAGCAACTTCCTGAGGCTTGCAGAAGCACTACTGGCCAAGTGAATACAAAATTGGGGGGGTGTGATGACACCATAAATTGCCCAACATGTCCTAGTAGAAGGTGCTAGGAAGCAGGGCTTCCATTATCAGAACAGAAAATATCAGCCTGAGCTCTGGGGAGTGGGGGGAATCATTTCTTACAAATGAAACTTCTTTTATACTTGAAAACCACCACTTTTCTGATCACAACTACTCTGAGATGTTCATAGATACTACGAAGATCAAAGTTTCCAAACTGACCTAAAAGGAAAACTATCTCTTTTGCATCTTGCTAGCCACACATACAAAGTTCAATAGAACATTCTTCTGTTCATAAGAGACTAAGTTCAGTTTCAGGAATAAACATATTCAGATTCTCAATCTGTTGTCACTGAATTCATAAAAGACAGTGATTGGTTCTCTGATTATTTTTAAATGTAGTGATTACTTCACTTTCACCTTTCTTTTTTTCAGGAGGTGGTCATTTTAATGACAAAAAGTCAGATTAGATTTTACAGTATATTTTGTTTCATCAAATCACACTTCACAAGGACAACACACAAAACACTCATGGAGGAAAACAAAAGCATATTTTAGGTATCCTCTAACACAGGACAATTGTACAACACACACACACAAATACAAATATACATAGACATACACACACACCTAGCCCATAATCTATGAGGTTAGTTGAAGAAATATGCAGTCTCCTAATAACATGCTTTATAATACATCACTCTGTAGAATATATTATGTTTCCTTTTTCTACTACCATTTCCCACATTTATAAGAGAGAGGTGACTGGGAGAAAAATATTTTCCTAAATTCGTGTTTTCACAGTAAGTATTCAAGCTTAAATGTATAGGTTTTGACAGCTCAACAGCTCATTTTTTTCTAAGTATTAGAAATAATTCCATGAAAGCAAAGTTTGCTGAAAATTGGAGAGAATATTATTATTGTGTATTATTGTGAAGGGACAAACCTGATGAACAGAAACAGATTTCCTGCTGCCAAAATGGGATGGAGAAGAAAGAAGGTTCTACCCTAAATAACATTTTCAGTCAATATGTATTCTCATTTCTAGGTCAAATTAAAAAAAAAACTTGTTCAGTAGCACAGCATATATTTAGTATCTCTCCGTTACAGCCTTTGTTAACAAATTAACCATACCATTCAGATACTGTCATTCTGATCCAAAACAAGTTCTATAAAATAATGGTAAACTTGAAGAAGTGGGGAGAAGGATTTTTTAAAATCATTCTTTAGTCAGTCAGTCTAACTATTGACCTACCAATCTGCAGTAGCTAATTAAATTTAACCTGGAGCATATAGGCACTGAGCTATGACTTTCCCTTCTGTAGTGCCAGATCATTATTGTGACATGAGATTCATAAGATCCTGATGAATGCCTGGCACTGTTCACTTGACTGAAAGAGGACTCAGAATGACCCAACTTTGCTCTCTTTTAAAGGCAGATGAAGCAAAGAATAGCTCATGACTCTTAATTTTGACCTTACATACAGAATTCAGCCTGTCTGGCACCATCCTTTCTAACTGCTGTCTCAATGTTAGTCCATAATCTCTTGACTTTTCAAAAAAAAAAAAAAGTCAGAGCTAATGGTGTCATTTTGGAAGATGGATGACATCACTATCTATGTTTGAATTAGTTAATGGTGGAACAAATAATTTAACTATAATTAAACAATAATTTAGACATGATAAATAAACAGTACACAAACATGTAGAAGGGGCTTACTAAAATTTTTAGTCAACTCAGCTTGTTGTTGTTGTATGCCTTCAAGTCAGGACATACGATCCAAATCCAGTTCCCAAACCACTACCGCACTGTCCCTCACTGGCAGCTCAGATATCTAGCGAAAATGAGAAAGAGAGAGAGAGAGAGAGTTCCATTCTACGTTGCTATTACAACACTAAATTGCAGAATGAAAACTCTCTCAAAAAAGGTTTGCATAGTTTTGTTCTGTCTCTATGGCACACAAGACCGTCTGGAGAACAAAAATGCAACTATTTAAAAGTTTTCGGTTTTTGTTTTTTTGTTTTGTTTTGTTTTGGCTTGACAGGTACTTCTGAAACCCTGAAAGCTGGGTTAACAGATCAATGATTCAAAATATTTATGATTAAAAAGACAGTTTTTAGATTGTTTTAGATAGATAGTAGATAGATAGTAGATAGATTGTTTTGATCAAAACAAAACAAAAAATCTAGCTACATCTCTTTTTAGCATTCAGAAGTAAGGATGGGGATTTGAACCAGATTTAATAGCCTAGGGGGCTTTTGACAAATTTGGTGATATCGTAATACATTAATGTTTTTCAACAAAAACGAGATGCACATTCTTTGTGTACCTTGTTTCCTTAAAGAGAAAAAAATGGCATAATAACAAATTGGTAGTGCATTCTGCACATTCTTTCCACTGAATTTTTGTGGCAGTGTAAGTGGTATGCTGCTCACAATGAATTTTGAGGGGTAGAATTTTCTTTCTAACACAAATCCTCCCATAACTCCATCAATCCATTCATGTAACACTTCATTTTCTCTCACTCTCCTCTTTCCCTTTTTGTCTTTCCACTGGCTCCCAACTCCCCTTCCCACTTCACTTGCCATTCCTTGGGGCATTTAGGCGTAGAAGGAAAGCTTCCACTGGCACCAACAAAATCAACAAAAGTCCTTAAATCTAATTGCACTGTTGATGAGCAATCCTTGGAAGGTGGTAGTACGTAGGGAGACTGAAACCTTGCCAGCTGCCATTCCCAAAATGTTCTCCCTAATGGTAATTAAGATTGGAAAAGATCCCACTTACATCAATGCACTCCTCAGAAATTCCTCTGAAGATGCCAGCCACAGATGCAGGAAAAACATCAGGAGAAAATACAACCAGAACACAGTCTCAAAGCCCGAAAAACCCACAAGAACCAGTCCTGACTATCTTCTTGTATACTTTTGTATGGGAGTAGTTAAGATGTAAAGCACAGAAAATAAGTAAGTAATTATATATAAAGCATATAAAAATATAAACAAATAAATATACAAATTGTATTATCATATTGGTAGGTTAATCTGGCATACAGATAATAGTCAGGATATTGGGATGATGGAGGTGCTTCCTGAAAAAGGGAGTATTTTGTCCAAGCATGACCTGGACAAAGAATCCTATGGAAACTTGGCTTCTCACAGTCATTATGGTACCTGCATTTTTAGGTAACTACTTTTTAACCTGTGGAAACAATGCAACAGTTTTGGTAGATTTTGCACTGAATAGGCAGTGCATTGCTTACAGCACATAGTTTCTTCAGTAGCATGTGGAAAACTAAGCATTCAATATTTAAGCAGCACTCAAGATTCCTTTACGAACATGCTCCAATAGACTATTGTGTAATTTTAAAAGGATGCTATTTGTAAAATGTTCCCATCATGACCTTCTTTGCTTTAAATTTATTTAATAAAACTTTTAAAAAGGGAATCACACATAAAATAGTTGTTAGACAATTAATATTGTGTAAATAGGTCAAGCCAACTAAATGAAAACAGTCTAGATCTGGGCAGCCAAATATTCCCATGAACATAACAAGTCCAATACTGTCTCCAGACAGCATCCTAAAGAGGGTAAAACAACATTAACAGTCAAGCAAATATTTTTTTAAAAATAATATGAGCAAATGACAAGAATTAAACTCATTAATTTCATGTATAAAGCTCCAGTGAAGAAAATGTGAAACAGCTTTTGACTTCTTGGCAATAAGGACATCATTTCTTTATTTTGTCTACAGAACTGTAGCTTCTACTCCCTGAAGCACTGACATAGTATTTATAACGACGCATTTTATCAGGCTTAAAACTGGTATTTCATGCCCTGAGGGAAAATAAATTATTTCTAGTTTAGGGCACAGATATATTTTAGAATTATCTTCTGTGAAATGAAAAAAACTCTTTCATTATAGATCCACATCAGATTACATGCTACACAGATCACACTTGTTTTTTCAAAACATGATTATCTAAGGCAAAATATTCAAAAAACATTCTTAGCTTTCAAAAACAGAGTGCATTCCATGAGCAAGATTGTATGCCAATTAGTATTTATTTCTTCAATGACCACATGGTCATGTATTTTTGGCATAAAATGTCTTTGTTCACATATATTCACTGAAAAAAGTCAAAAAAGGAGCAAAGAGATGGAAGTGTTATTCCAGATCAAAGGAGACAGTGCATATGCAAGCAGTTTAACATTTAAAAGTTCTTATCTGTACAGTTTTACTTTACAAATTGTTGCCATCAGTTCTATCAATAATTTTGTGTGTGTGCTTGTATGCAATGCTTTTTTTTCCGAATTAGTCTTTTGAACAGATATTATCCTGTTTACTCCATGTTGAACGCAGACAGGGAATTACATTTATCACATTAAACAATCAGCAAGTAAATGAGGCCTATATTGTGGGTGGCACGGTTAGGTTCTGTGACAGTGTTGCTAGAACAAATATGAGGGCAAAGTTCCCATCTGAATATGCAACAGGATCTTGTCCCTGTGCTGGCTTCCTGTTATGTGGCAGAATACACCTGTCTTTCAGGATATTCTCTCACTGACCTCAAAGTAGCTAGAGCAGACCAAAGGAACCTCAAAGAAACATGAATGGAAAACAGCTAAACTGTAATACATACACAGATTCAAGTCTATTATCAAAACTCTGAGTAAGTATAATCTGACATTCTGAAAGGGTCATGGTTGCCTGGAGGCTAAGCAAACACATCAGTCCTTCACACCATTTTATACCACGACTTTTTTTTCCTTCCTTTATATTTTTCTTTAACAACATCCCAAATCCAAGTCTACAGCTGTTTCCCAACTGCTCTTCTGCTGGGTTCTGATGACCAGCAACAGGGCTGTGTATTGGATTTCCACCAGTCCTAATCCCTCTTTACCCCAGGCGTTCCTCTCTTACTGAATCTGCAGGTGGAAGAACTATCCATTTTAACAAATTATAACATTCTAAAATCATCTCACTAAAGCTAGTTATATTACTTAGCTCTGCTTTTTTAAGCAGCATCCTCTAGCACATGGTATAGAACAGTCCTTCTGTCTGGTCAATTCCTGTTTTGAAAAGCGGTCCGTGCAGGCCTCACAGTGAGGACAGGCAGAAATGCCTGGAAATAAGGTAAAATAGTCAACAGAGGACTAGCCATTCATATTTACAAATTATAACATTCTAAAATCATCTCATTAAAATCAGTTGGCTCCATGGTAAAAAATTCTAATGCATTAATAATGAGACAAGTTAATCAACTAGATATTTCCATGCTCTGAACTCTTAATAGAGTTTGCAAGGACTTTCAGGGGTTTTAGCATAACAGAAGTCACAGATACATACTTGAAAAGAATGCTTTATAACTTCAAAGCTAAATCACAGTGATAAAGCTTGCAACAAATGTTTGAATAAGATAACACAGACTTAACATTCCCAATCATGCCTGGTGTGCATATAAACCTGAACATCAAAGAACCTCCATCTGAAAAAGTAGACTGCAGTCCATAAAAGCTCATACTGTAATAAGTCTTTGCAGTGCTACATAACCTTTTTTTTTGCTGTAACACATCTCTCAGAGCAAGTGTTTCCATATACAAAGCAAAATAACATATGCTAAGTAGTGCAGATCCAGAAAGAAAAAGTTCAATTCACAGTTCTGAAACTATGAAATACATAAACTCTCAATGTTAACAGCCACACACTTGCCTATGGCAAGTACAACTAATATATTTTTTAAAAAATCACTGATGTATTTTAGAATAAAAGGTATTATTTTCAATCATCCAGATTTATTTAACCATCTTTAGAGAGATAAAGTAGATGAAGCCATTTTTCTTGATTTATCACTTCATATATGACTTGGCACACCTGCACGACGAATCCAAAAAGTTTTCAAACAAAAATGTAATACCAGTGACATGCAAAACAAAATAAAATAAAAATTGACAATCCATGACAAATACCTGATTTCTGAAATCATTGAATGTTTAACTAGTAATCCCAGTACTCAAGGAGAAACTGATGCAGAGTTTTAAAAAATAAATCCATGTTCTTCTGCTATGAAAGTTAACTAACTTTTCTTACCTTTATGATCCTGTCATTAATTTGCATACCATCTGTCTTGTCAGCAGGCCCATTTTCCAGGATTCTGGACACATAAATTCCTTCTACAAATTTTTCCTGATTGTCCTGGAATAAACATGCATGCTTGTTTTTGCTTTGTTTTTTTAAAAAAGCATTGCCTGATTTCTGTTGCTAATCCTACTAAGGTGGATCTACTGAATCAATGGGATTGACTTACCATTCAACATTTCACTGAATGGGTCTACTTTAGCTGGGACTAACCAACAGAATTCCAGCCCATATTTGTCCAACAGTATTGGTACCTGTTGGTAAATTCTTCAACACAATAGCAAGAAAAAAATTTTTTTTCTGGCTATATAACTTTCTAAATTTTTTTTTAGCACAATCACAAAAACAATGTGGCTCAAAATGACAATTTGACAATTGTCAACTATTTAACAAGGTCTGTATCTGGTTACTTTCGCTTACATGAGAATTTATAATATTCCAGATCTAGACAAAGTATTAGAGGTAGGTCATATTTTACAACAGATCATAACTAGTATTTATCTTTTAAAAAGAGGACGATATTTACAGTATTTACAGAATTTATTTACAGTATGATCCACTGGTTTGCTTCAGAAACATTACTTCTTTAAAGATCATTCAAACATAACACAATATTCTTTATGCAATGTAAATTCATCTGTGTAAATTTCTGAGTGCCACTTACATAAAGTTACTCATTGTATTCATTGTATTTGCACATTAGAATGTCATCATGTAAATGATTCAGAGGCTATATTGCTTGCTTAGTTTTCACTCATTTATTCTCCATGCTGACAGAGGGGATCCAAATATATACAACATCAAAATTGGTTTTTGATGAGTCAGTGAAAGTTGCTCTAATGGATTTGTAAGGGTATAAAACGTATAAATTCGCACTGAAATGATCAAACACTAGCAGAGGAGAGACTACTGGAAACTATGGGATAAGTATAAAGCACTAGGTAGTATGGCATATTCTGTTGATGTCTGGTCTTAGTTTTATAAACCTGTAGACTTTAGTATAATCTGCAAGTAGAAGAAATGCAGAGTATCCAGATGTAGATCTAGAAGTCAGCCCTACTGACATTCAACCCATTCCAGCCTTACATAAATCTCTGTAAGTTGTTCATACGTATAATGACCATAATTCTCAAAATGAACCTATCAATTTAGTCTGTAAAAACAAATAAATATACACACATCGTTCAGCAACTTTTACAATGATGATATTGTATTAACTTTCAGCAAATCCAGACTGGCCAAAAGCCCTAGTAAATGTCAGCCTATGCTGAGCTTGGAGAGCACAATGTAGTGCAATTGTTCCCACTCCTACATCCAGTTGTGCCACAAATATACCAAGGATTGTTATTTTGATTCACATGTGGTATGGGCTAGGTTTACTACCCTTATCTGGATTCATATTGAGGGAAGAAGATTAAGAACACCAACCCATCAATACCATCAGCAGATACTGTCCACCAGAGGAATCAAGCCAAGGCCACTAGATGGGGAATTTACCCCAGCCCAGATAGAAGCTTCCAAGGTTTTCAAAGGACCTCCCCTTACCCTGCTTGGAAGAAGTGATGGTTGGACTCATAAAATCAGGAGCAGCATTGTTTGGACCTTCACAAAAAAAGTTAGCACAGTGTTTAGTTGGATCAAGTCCTCAGGCTTTTCCTTAGTCTGGAGGAGTCTTTTGCTTATTACCTTGCTAAGTTGTCCTCCGACGATATTAAATCCCAGTTCATTGTTTTCTCTGTGAAGCATGATGGCTAAGATCTTGGACTCCTCCTAGAAGGAAGAAAGACATGAAACATTTATTTGAAATACACACACACACACACACGCTATAGAATTCATATTTAATCTGCATGAAGAAATCTCAGTAACATGAAGCAATATACATGCACCAAATCAGCCTATTTTTTCATCCAGAACATTGGTAACATCATGCAGCAATATACCCTGGGTTTCCCATCTCTACGATGGAAGCCCTCCATCTACACACACACTTGTGTGTGAGTGTGTGGAATGTCTCATTAGGAGGAACAATCAAGAAAGTAGCCATAATGCAAGCTAATTTGTTTCAGACAATTTTGTCAACATGGCCAAAGAAAAAGTGCTCTAGAAATAAAACACTCAGCAATATTAGTTTCTAATGAGAAGTGGTAAAGAGTTAACATTATTTCTGTTCTCGCTGTCTTTCAGATCTCAGTTCCATATTCAGGCACATATGTGATTTTATCCCACTAGTATTCTTAACATCTACTGAATGACTAAGTAATCATTGTGACTAAGTAGCAATTGTGAATCTGGAAGTTACCTATATACTTAACTAAGTAGCTGATCCAGAATACAGGCCTTGATCTGTAATAATGTAGAATTTATCATCTAAAACATCTGGACAGCACCAGGATGAATTAAGACACAGCTTACTAGTTTAATGTAAAGATTATGGATACAGCTAGTATAAGCATTTATATGGTTATTTTCTCTCCTAAATTTTTACTTTGCTTTTAGCAAGAATGTATAACTAAGATGTTTTCCAACATTTCAATCACTATGTATTCTACTCTGATGTTTTCATTGCATGTCGCATTTACCCTGTTTACTGTAAATCTGTAGTACTTACAGTGACTCTTTATGACACAGCATGTTACTAACAAGTGCTGAACAAAATGAAACACATTTTAAAGACAGTTTTTAACTCAATACCCTAACCAGAATTTTAGTGAGAACCACACAGCTGTTAGAAACACTTTTACTAATGACAAGTTGGAACTGTGAAGGAGCCAGAAGGATTAGTCAGCAATGCTATACGTGTGAGTCAAAGAATCATATGACAAGCTGACAGTCAGTGGAGTGTGTTAGTTGTGAAGAAAGAAAAGCCATTGAAATACCAACTGCTGATTATTTTTCCTTCCAAGTAAACAATAATTTTAAGATGCTCATGCACAAAGCTCAGGTTGTTTTAAATCACTTCTTACAATAGCAGCAAAAAAATTAAGGATCTTTCAAAAAAGAGGAGATACAAGTAACTAAAGCATAGTTAACAACTCTGAATACAGATTGGATTGGGGAATATGAGGATAAGCTACAGGTACTGGAACAGGCTGGTTGTTATAGAGACTAGGCCTAGCAGCAAGGAGGTGGACAGGATTCCCTCAGGAACCCAACCTCTGTATGTTAACAACTCTGAATACAGATTGGATTAGGGAATATAGGAATAAATTACAGGTACTGGAATAAGCTGGTTGCTATGGAGATGAGGCTTAGCAGCAAAGAGGAGGACAATATACTCCCTCAGGAACCCAAACTGTGTATGTAAATAAATCTGAATACAGATTGCATTGTGAAATATGGAGCAAAGTTACAGGAACTTGAGAAGACAGTTTAATGAGTTCTTAAGAGGAAAATAAAAACCCCGGGCAATGCCAGGTAAATACGCCAGTACATATATATTTTTATTTGTATAATGGATGCTGCAGCCATATGTACACATACATGGGTGAAATTACAGGGATGGAATGCACCACTCACTCTGAACAATGTGCCACTTGCATCTGTAGCAAATGGATAAACTGAGACTATTAAATCCACTATAAGAGATTCTACTGTTCATCAGAATCTACTATTTACCAAAACCCAGCCACAGGTCTCTGAAGCAAAATTTTATTGGAGAAAAGATTTAGCATCTTTAAAAATGATCTCCTATTTAAACAATATGTATATGGAGCATATTTGCTTTATCAGTCTGTAACTAGTAACACTTCAAACAGTCTATATCATAGCAGCCAAAGGCTTGCAGTCACTCGTGTGGTGAATTAACTCCAGGTTTTACTGCAGGCATTAAAGGAGCTATCCAACATGCTGAACCATATTCCAAACTAGGTTTGGCACCTTAGATAGCTCCTTTAAAGTTTGGATTAAAACTTGGAGTGAGGTCACCAGCCCACTGACATGGAAGATACCAGCCAGCACTAGAAGACTAAAATAGTCTCCTGATCAAGACCTGCTGGTGCTGTTCTGAATGATTTGCACACAGATGTGTCCAATCTTATTCTTATGAGTTCTGCAGTCTTCTTGCTCACCTAGATAAAATTCAACACCACACCAACTAGATCCAAACCTATAACGCAATTTGACGCACCTATTCAGAAGCAAGTCCTACTGAGTTCAATTGTGCTTTTGTAAAAATATATATTTAGGTTAGGAATTATGTGGCCCTCCAGAAATTACTGAACTCCAACTCCTAGCTGCCCTAGCCAGCACAGGCAATAGTGAGGAACTCTGGGAGTTGCAGTCCAACAATATCTGGAGAACCATACAATTCCTGCCCCAGGGGTATTGGATTTTAGATTTAGTAATGGTTTGAGTAGACCTAGTGAAAACGAACAAGTTAGACATGATTGTCTTGACATTGATTTCAGTGAGTCCTCTCTAAGAATAATTAAGCCTGAATCCAATCCACTGTCTGTTTGGTTCATAATCCAACTACACATAGATCTGTAAGCAACTTAACAAGAAGCATGCAATTCCCTACACTTAACAAAAGAAACTTAGGTTCATGTTTTTCCTTTATGTTACCATCTACAACTTAAATCCAGTTGCAAATTCCAACCAAAGTAATGCCATTGTATCAATGAAACATGTATGTAAATTTATGTAAATTTCTATTTGTTTAATTGGTCTGCCCTAGCTAGGACTAACAATTGCATTTAATTCAACATCTCTTTATCCAGTAACATTTCAACAAAACATTGTAGCATTCCTAGAATTCATTTCTCTGAGTTCTGATAACTTTGACACATTTTAACAAGTTGGTGGAAACTTTTTAAAAAACTGTGTCATTCATTTCAATCTAACATCCTCTACAATTTTCAAATAACAAGAGGGCCAGTGATGTTTTAAAATGAAAAGACCAACACAAGAATGGGAGTTCTAGTGTAATTTGTTTTATCTATCAAGTTGCTTCACATACAAAATGCAAGTCATGAAGCACATGGTTCAGTTTCCTATCTGGCTGCATAGTTCAGATCTCTCTTCTACAGATTTGAAAAAGCAGCAGGAATCATAAAGAAAACACCTTCCTATCATAAGATTTATGACATCCCATAACATTTTTCAAGGTGATAGCCATGCTGGTCTGTTCCAGTATAGAAAGAAGGGAGAAAGTACAGGATGGACTCTTGTAGAACCTATGATTAATCAGTTTATTTCAGCATTAAGCTTTCATGGCCTACAATCACACTTCTACAGAGTGCAACCTGAAATGTTCCAACCAGAGGAGAGGCATCTCAGACTAAGCTAATAGGAGACATGTTCAAGTGAATTGCTTTTGTTCACAGATCAGCTGTTCCTCCATCCCAAAAGTATCCTTCATAGATTTAAATAAAACATTGTCAAAAACAATATTCCTGTATTGGTGTACTGATAGGACAATTTCCGGGGTATTGAAAATGGGTTAGAAAAAGACCAGCTTAAATCTACCCAGAAAAATTTTAAAGAAAGAGGTTGGGATTAACGGATAGCCTGCAATCATCAATATCTGTTTTCAGTGCCAGCTCTAAAATAATAACAAAGAGGGAACCTTTTAACATCTGTAGCGATTATTCACATATAATAAATATGCATAAATAACAAATCTGAGACTAGAGAGGAAAAACTGGGAAAGTTTCCAAAGTGCAGCTTTCAAAGTTTACCTTCTAAATATTAAGACTCAACTCTTTTCAGAAGTAATATTTTCTGAACTGGACATGTTTCTAACTAATCCTAAGTGTGAGGATTAAGAAAACAGCTCAGAGATCCCACTGTGTGAACTGTGGCACAGAGAAAAATTTCTACAACTAAGCCTGTTTCAGGATTAAACCCCACCTGCTCTACTTTAACCTCTCTCCATACTTTAGTACATGGTAGAAGATGTTTGCAGATATGTGTTTTCTCTTGTCATGATGGCTGTACACACTACACCTGCTGGACATATTATGCATATAACGGGAGAAGTAAAACTGGCATCAGCCCCAAAAAAGCATGGACCATTTCCTCACAAGAGGCTGGGATGAGCTGTTTCTTCCAAGGCAAGCAATAAAGAGAGGGAGCTAGTGAGTGATAGGGGAACCTTATCTCTCTTGCAACTTTCTCCACTTTCTCCAAACCTCAGACCTTTGAAAAGCCCCTTTTCTTTGGACTAGTTTCCAGCATCCTTCAGTCCTCTTTTTTTTTTCTTCCAAAAACGAAAAGGATTTTTCCTAGGTTTGACAAGATCGTAAAAAGGACCCTGCCAACAGTAGCCATCCATCCAGCTGTGTGTGTGTGTGTGTGTGTGTCTGTGAGTGCATGCTCCCGCCTTCAAGTTGTCTGTCGATTTATGGCAACCCCATGAATTTAATAGGAAACTCTTAGGCAATGAATACTCAGAACTTATTTTGCCAGTTCCTTCCACCGAAACATAGCCTACAGCACCTGGTATTCCTCGGTGGTCTCCAATCCAACCAGGGCTGACCCAGCTTTAGTTTCCAAGATCAGACAGGGACCATTTCCACCCTACGCAGTTGTAGTGCTATTATTCCATTTTCAACACCCTGTGGAATTCTGGGGTTTCTAGTTTACTGAGGCCAAAGAGCTTTCCGGCTGAGAATTCTAAATGCCACTCCCTAAACGGTAAATCCCAGGATTTCACAGGATGTTGAAAGGGGAATAATAGCACTCTAACAGTGTAGTGCAGCAAGGCCCAGGATCTGGTACCCTCGGGGCATTTAGGCTACTCCAGCTGCGCACAACCATCCACAAAGCGCCCACCCCACCGGAAAGAGCGCCATGGAGGCAGTTGTCTTCTAAGGTCGTTCCCCAACAACTCGCATTCGAAGACATACCGCCTCTGAACAGGGAGGTTCTACTGATAGCCCACTCCTGCGCGTTGCAACCGCCACCCGCAAACTTTCCATCCTAACAGCGGCGGGGGAAGAGCATCCCTGGGGCGACGCGTGAAACCCTGCGCGCCCGCCGCCTCTCCCTCACCTCACGGTGGCGGCAGCGGGGCCTTTGGGGGCTTCCGGCAGGGCAGAGGCTGCCCAGGTGGCCGAGGTACTGGCTGACCTTCTGCCGGTAGCGGAGCGCCGAGAGGTACACCTGCCTCCGCAGCGCCGCCAGCTGGCTCAGCAGCGCCGCCTCCCTTTGGCTCCATTGGCGGCAGGGCCACCGCTGCAGGACCTCTTTCTCTTCCTCCTCCTCCTCCTCCTCGTCGTCGTTGTTCTCCAGGCGGCTGCCTTTAGCGCTCCTTCGGGCAGCGACAGCGCGCGGGCAGCCGCGGTGGCGGCAAGAGCCGACGCTCCCCTCGCCTCCCGCCTTTTCTCGCCCCGGCCGCTGCCGTAGCTGTTCGCCCCTCTGTCCAGCGCTCTCTCCCGAGGGGCCAAGTTTGCCGCACATGCGCGGCGACAGGAGCCCCTCGTGGCCGAAACTGCCGCACCTGTCCGGGCGGGAGAGGGAGTCCTCGACGCGCGACGCCCGCTGAGGGAGAGGCGGCGGCGGCGGCGGCGGCGGCGGCGCGCGCTTCCCGCAGTTGTCCCACCTGGGAGCCGGGCGCCGCTCGAGGGGGTTCCGTGGAGGGTAAAGTGGCGGCGGCGCCTGGAGCGGCTCTTCCTGCCAGGTGACGGGCTGGTGGCAGCACCGTAGAGGGCACAGCCGCCGCCGCCGCCGCGCCGCCCAGGGCAAGAGGCAGCCGGCGCAGAAGACGTGCCCGCACGGCGTGGACAGCGCCTCCTCCAGCGCTTGGTTGCACAACCGGCACCTCAGAGCCGGCTCAGCCGCTGCGTCCGCGTCCAGAGCCATGCGAGGGGGCACAAACGTGGCCCCTGAGTGGGCGGCTGCTTCTCGCGTCGCTTGCGGCCGTCCGGAGATTGTCAGAGGGCGCGAAAGTGAAGGTGAAGGGCTCCCGGAAAGGGGAAGGAGGACTCGCCGGTGGGTGACTGGTCGGAGTTTGTTGGAAGTTTGCAGCCGCTCTGGGTTTCTCTCCCTCGGATGCTGCCGTATTCCTTCGAATAGGTGCTCGCAACCCCTGGCGCTTCTCTTCTTTCCTCGCTGCCGGCACCTCCTCGGCGCCCTTTGGCCGTCGCACCTGGGCGTGGGAAGAAGGGGTGGCAACCGGGAGTGGAGAAGCCGCTTGCTTGCCCCCTAGGTTGCAGCCAGCATCTGGGCACTCGATGCAAACCCAGAGCTCTCGTTTACATCCCAGCGCCGGGGGTGGAGGGGAGGAGGGGAGGAGGGGGGATTGGAGAGACAAAGAGCGAGGCAGTGAATGACAGAACAGAAGCCAAAAGCTGAGGCTTTTTTTTTCACTCAACCTATTGAAAAGTCCTGCCCATACTTTTCATTGGATCAGACTTCCAAGTAAATAGATACAGGACTGTAATCCACTGCCGATCTTGGGAGAAGGGTAGGCTGAGGCAAACTCAGTCCTGGCTTTATTTCTGTTGAATGCTAGGGGGAATCCCTGAGACCATTCAACACATTCAGTCCTTATTTCTCTTGACTGCTAGAGTACATCCAGCGAGATCATTTCTGTGTTTGTTCCAAAACAGAGCATGGGAAAGTTATATTTTGGACTCCTCCAACCAGTATGGCCACTTTTCCAAATTCCGTAATCTCTACCATCAGCAATAACTGCGTTAAGACGTACACTGTGAGTCTGTGCATCCCTAGTTAAGCCCTGCTGAGTTTAATGGGGTTTATTGCTGGGTAACTGTGTGTTAAGATCACAACCTAAATAATGGTTTGGTTCCACCAGGGTTTCTCATCAGTCAATACGATGGCAAATGCACTTTTTCAGGTAGAATGCCTGAAGGGATTCAAGCTCCCCCCACCCTTTTCTCTGTCCAGCAGCTTTTTGCTTTCTATAGCTCTGATGCCACTCCAAAGAAAGAGCTTCCATGTTTAACCTCAACCAGGTCTCTCCTTTCATCACATCAACAGAAGGTGTGCTATTGTATATCTCTTTAGGTAGTGAAAAGAAGACAGTCCGTCCATGGAATTGAAGGATGTCCCACCTGAAAACAGTTGGACTTGGTGGGATCATGCTATTAATTAATATGTTAATTAACTAGCATTGTTTTATTTAACCAAGGTGGAAATGGTGCCAGTGAGCATATACAGAGTGCCTTCCCTTTCCTTCACTGATAAATAAACACTGCATGAGAGGGGTTGGTCTGGATGGCCTTTGGGATCCTTTCAGACCATGATAATATGTTTCTACTTGGGATTGGAATAGAAATGGGCACTATAGGACCCTCTAGATATTGTTAGACTGTAGTTCCCACTATCACTCCCTGTTGATGATACTGGGTAGGAGTTGAAATCCAACGACACCAAGAAGGCCACACCCTTCTCTAGCCCTGGATTAGAGAGCTCCCAGATTAGAAGCCAAGATTGTTCAGACATGGGAAGCTAGAACCTCCATCGTTACCTTTTCCCCTTTGTCTGAAGTATTTACTGATTCTGGTTATTTATCTTGTCCCTTCGTGATATCTGGCTGGGTTGTTACTCCTCACCTAATCTCTTGTTCCCACTGTTTTCCAACCACCATCAGGAACAGGAAAACAATTTGCTGAAAAGTTCAGGTTGGAAGACTGTGTGAGCAACACATCCTGTGGAAGGGCAGGGCCACCCTCTGCACGGGAGGAGGCACAGGGGTCACTCTGTACTTTGGTTGCTTCTTTCTTCTATTGCCCTGCCCCAGAGGAGGACACACCCTTCATTAATGGGGCAGGACTTCTCTTGAAATCCCACATGTCCTTTAAAAAAATATATCAGGTTATTTAAGGCTGAATTGTGAAACTGGAACTAAAACCACGAAACACATGACATGTTGTCTTCTGTCTCTTTGTTTCTCCTTTTCTCTTGTCATTCTCCTTTAGTGGGCAAGGCATGACTTGAACCAAAGCTGGATGGCTGGATAGAAAGGAGTTTACCGTAGCATGTACTTTAGCTTAGTGCCATAGCCAGTTCCCATGTATTTAGGATTAGAGTGGAATTCCACTATTCTAGTTAGCTCCCCAGTCATTAAAGCATGGGTCTCTTGCAGTGAAACCCTATGGCTGGAATCTTGCTGGGTTTTTTATGTGTGGAAGTGCTACATAGGTAGCATCATTCTGTATGTTGATTTACATTCTTGGGCAGGGCATATCCATTTGCCTCTATTGAATTTAGCAGTTGTACTCCCTTATAGTTGTATGTTTTATTTCATGATTGATTGGGCATTCATTTGCACCATATTGTCGTTCAACATGAGGACTGCATAGCAAAATCAATGCATGGAAATTTACACTGTGCAGCTCAGTGTAGAGTCTCAGCCCGTGTCTATTTACTCAGTGGGTGAGGAAGACATAAAAATAGTCAAATTCTTGCTTTAACTTGGTTCAGTCATAAATCAAAATGGAGGCTATAGACGAGAAATCAAAATAAGACTATATAGAAAGACAGTTACGAAGAAACCAGGGGCCTTTTTGCACTACACTGTTACAATGCTACTATTCCACTTTCAACATCCCATAGGATCCTGGAGTTTGCAGTTTAGGGAGGGGCCTTTAGAATTCTCAGCCAGGGAGCTCTTGGACCTCAGTAAACAACAAACTCCAAAATTTCAAAATAGTGAAAGAGGAATAAGAGCACTGAAACAGTGTAGTGATTCTCAAGGTAAGATTCTCAAGTGTATTGAATACCAAAGTCAGGATCATCTATACCATCATATTTGCAGTTTCTATATGTGGTTGTGAAAGCTTGGGAATCAAGAGAGCTGACAGTAACAGAATTAACTCATTTGAAATATGGTGCTAAAGGAGAGTTCTGCGAGTACCATGGAATGCCAAAACAACCAATAAATGGGTCCAAAGGCAAATCAAGACTGAACTCTTCCCTAAAAACCAGAATGACCAAATTGAGGCTATCATACTTCGGCCATATCGTAAGATAACATGACTCATTAGAAAAATCAATAAGGTTTGATAAAGTAGGAGGCAGTAGGAAAAGAGGAAGACCACATTACAGGTGAATAGCTTCACTCAATTAAGCCTAGGTTTGCAGGACTTAAACAGGCCTGTTTACAACAAGATGTCTTGAAAATCTTTCATTCCACAGAGTCACCATAAGGAGGAGCTAAGTTGGTGCTAATTAATAACAATAGTATTTTCTATAGCATTCAGAGGAGCTTGCTTCCTATTAAATGTATTTAGGATAACAACCTTAGCATACAAACACCAAATACTGGGGTATGGACAAATGTTACAAACTTGATATGATTCTTTATATTATATTAGGTGTAACAGGAGAGAGGCATGGCCAGTGCATCCAGAATGCTATTGTGAAATTCATGCAAAAAAAATGGCCACATTTCTTTCCAATATGAACTTACAAGATCTCAGACTCTAGATACTTGATTTCCATATAGGTTGTGTTTATAGGTTTCATGGCGGAGGGGGTAAGCTAGGTGGTAGTCCAATAAGCCAACTTTATGCCTATACTTATGCAATTTCTGCTGCAAAATTTTCAACTAAAGTGTAATAAGAATTTTGCCAACAATGTTTATCCATAAGGAAAATTTTAGAGATCTGCAACCTACACTTTAATAGTTTACACCTTATTTTACATCTTGTATGCAATGCAAAGCCTATGCTACTTAACCATGAATCTTTCTTCCTGTTGGATGGCCCTCAGTATCTTAATTATCATGATCATTCATGAAGAGATCAGCTTGCGAGGTAATATATATCCTACCCACCATCCCCTCAAACTGTAACCTGTAGCAGTGTTCCCCAACCTGGTATCTACCAGATGTATTGGACTACAATTCTCCTAATTTTTTCACGTTCTGGCTGAAAGCCAGACTTGAAAAGAAATAACCTAGTGTACACACAGGTTTGTCTCCTGTTTTGCCAGTTGCTAATCTTACTATATACAAAATAAGAGCTTGACAAAGAGAAGGAGAGCTGTGGTAGATATAACTCGTGGCTGTTTGGTCTCCAGTTTCTAAACTGACAAGAAAACGTTCTGGTTTGAGAAGCCCAAACTAGGCCATAGATCTAAACTGGAATGTCCTGAAGTGACACAGCTTCGCCTGAAATGCTTATGGATGCTGCTGCCATCATTAACAATGAGAAAGCACAAACAAAAAATGCTTGGCTATGGAACTGTGCAGACAAGCCATTAAATAAAGCAATTATTCAACTTTTTCCAAAGAAAACAATCCTTGCCAAGGAACATTGCCAAGTAAACCATATGCATGGAAAAAAAGCTATGAAATTTCCAACAGTTCATGTGGAACTTGTCTACATAACAGGGTCAGTGGATGCCATCCAGGAAATACCCCTCCCACCATCTACTTCTGCATTCATTTAAACAGGAAGAATCCAGTATTTATGCTCAGTGAATTGTGGCCTTTATCTCCTTTTATTTAATTCTATTATATCAGAACTTTTTCTAAACTAGATTCTAATTTAACTAATTTCCCACCAAAGCGATCTTAGCAAAGATACTTTTGATTGTCCAGTGTTTAAATTCAACAGGTGCATATTATTTTAAATATTGTTGTAAATATTCTCAATAATTGGTTTCTTTTAAAAGTGCCCATTGTAACCTAAACTAGGATCTGGTCTTTGTGTTTCCTCCTAAAACTGGATCAGTCAGGGAGAAGCACTGTAGCAGGATCCTGAATAAGTTAAGAAGAAACAGTATGTTGCTGTAGATCCAATTATTTTAGTTCCAAGCTGACTTTAAGCAAGAGTGAGCAGCTGTGTCCCTCAATATGTCGTTTGGCTTATAACTGCCATCAGCTCTACTAGTTTAACCCATGATAAAGGGTCATTGGAGATATAGTCCAAAAATCGTCTGGAGGGCCACAGATGAGCACCTCTGTCTCAGAGGCTTCTTTCCTTCCCATTTACATTGTAAGGTCGGGGAGTAAGGAACCAAATACTCTTGGGGGTGTTATACAAGCCTAATTGTACTTTTACCTCACTGAATAAATAGAGATCCCATACTCTCTTAAACAAGCACTCTCAGTGCAAGATGCCAGTTTGAAGGCTATTAAGCTTATGTTGGCAGAGCTTTGTCCCTGCCAACCCAGAATGGGCACTAAACCAACCTCCAGTATGGCCACCAGAATGTCTCTGCTGTGTAAGTATTCCACTGACTTTCTCAGCCAGTGTCTCTGAAACATGCCTTAGCACAGCTATAGCATTAAAGTATTACAAGACAAATAGTCTAAATTTCATCTTTGAAGATTTAAAAGAGATGCTAAGCTAAGAAACAGCAGCATGGAGAAGTCCACCACTTTATTGATTACAGCTAATAGGGCTTGGCCCAGAGCATGGTTCCAGATCCAAGCATCAGTTGAGTGCCTGCTGGCCAGTGGTGATCCATTCACCCAGTCCACCTGCTGGGTTATAGCTTTTTATATTGATACAACATCTAAACATACAATCCTTCTTCAGCTGTTCAGCATAAACGTATATAGATATAGATATGAATATAATTAGGATATAGAGCCATGCATGCTTCTTTTCCCCTTCATTTCAAACCTTCTTGTGAAATGGAAATTTACTTACGTCTGCTTAAATGCTCCATGTGGCAGGGTCCCTGATCTTGCTGGGGAGTTGTATTCACGTTTAAGCCAATAAGGTTCATTTGGAAAGCAAATGCACATATTAAATCTTATTGATTTTAACAGTATTGACACATATAATACAATATTGAATAGCAGCTATAGCTCTGTACATGTATTTTACTCAATTACTATTTCATACCTTTCCATGCAACATGGGAAGTCCAAAATAAGGAGCTGGGCTGGCACACACTTAAGAGAGAGGATCTGAAGTGCTGGGCTGCCACGTTTAGAGCGTGTTCTGTTTGGGTTAAACACCTAAACAGGGCTATAGCTGCTATTCTACTTTGTGTTAAACATTACAAGGCTATTTAAAGGAAAAAGATTCATGCATGCATTTTCTTTCCAAATGAAATGTACATTTAAGATAAGGACTCTGAATGAGTTTGCACCTAAATGCTTTGTATGTCAGGCCTGTTTTTCAAGGTGTTAAGTACTTCAAAGTCAAAGGCCATTTCCGCATGAGAGGGGAAGAGTGGTTCACTGCATGTCAAGAGCAGTGTTTTTATATTCCGATTGGGAAACTGAATTCAGAAATTCAGAAACTGTGCTGTCTGCAGCCCCCCTCCCCATTTATATAGTACTATTGTGGAAAACAGCGGTTGCTGCATGCACAACAGCAAGTCCATGGCCACTCCCATTCCCCTCCTTCACTCTGCCCCATCATTGCTGATTGGTCTGTTTTTAAAAAAACACACACACATTTTTAACACATTTCTGTGTTGCTACGTTTGTGTGTAGGAACGTATGTTCACTGATATGTGGAAAAAAACATGTTTTAACAGTCCATTACCAGATCCACTCTCTTCCCACTGTCCGTTTAAACACAGGAAGACAATAATGACGGCAGCCTGTCCTTTGATGGGCAGAGAGAGATAGGGACGGAAATGAAGGAAGGGACAGCCTGGGAACACCCATAGCCAGCCACTTCTGCAATGTGAATCGATGCTATGCATCTGCATGTAGGCGAAAACTGAAGCAGAACCAGTTTGGGAGATTTACATTGGAGTTTTTCCAGTTTTCACATACAGTGGTTTTGCATTACAGTGAACTTCAATGAACCATTCTAGGAGCTGAAAACATGCAGAACCATGAGGAAAACTACGACGCTAAAATGGTACAATGTGCAGACCGGAGGGTAAGAATTCGATGCTGCTACGATGTATCAACCTCATGCAGAAATGGCCAAAGTCAATTAGACAGCAGTTAACAACAAGTACTTTATAGAAGAGATGTTTGTTGCAGCTATTGTATTCTAAATCTCAAGTGATTCATATGATAGCCCTATAGCACAGTAGCATTACCATTCTTGTGTTCCATATAACATGGAAAACTGTTACTTCTTTTATATAATCTCTGCTATCAGAGGGAGATGACTTATCTCTCAGACAATCTAATGCAGCCCCCAGAGGGATCACCTATTTCTTCTTATTTCTTTTATACACAACAATGCTTGAAAATATGCAGCCTTCCAGATGTTGAAACACAATGGCTAACACCATAGTGTGATGTTGACTAGTGCCTCTGGAAGTTCTAGTTCAAAAACATCTGGAGGACCTTACACATCGTACCTCTAATACTGAAGTACTGAAATGCAATATGTGGCCATCCAGCATGGCTTATTAGAGGCTTCAAGTAAAATGAAAGTAATAGTATTAAACAAGACACACCTTGCAAACTGTCTGCCCAGCCAAGATTTTGCTCAGCAAACACATTCTTTACAAAGATGTTAAAATTAGTGCTGGAAAATCTAGTTGTAGTTACACTAGTCTTTGTCTCTGGAATTCTTTTAATGAGGTGCTCCTGGTAGGATGTCAGTATGAGCCAGTACTAACATTGGCAGTATTTTTCATCTCTTTGATAAGAGGAATGTAAAAAGCTTGTGGAAAGGGATAGTAACAAAATAATTAGGTGGCCAGGAGGAGGAGGAAGAGAAGCTCTGCTAGGCTTTTCCCAAACATTTTATTCCCTGAGGCAGAACAGCAAATAATACCTCCCTGCCCTTTCCAGTGCACAATATCCATTTGTGAGAGATATTTTATTTGCCACCTGAAGCAGAAATTCCAGAAATTGTGCAAATACAATAATAATTCCACAGATCGCTTGCTGCCCTTTCATGTTGATCCCAATCTCCCTCATGATAGGGAACTTGTGAGTAACCATTAAATACCCAGAACATGGAAGAAACAATTAACAAGTAACTAGTTATTTTTAATTAATTTCTTCTCCAATAATTAATGTTACATTTTGAATGTAACTTAACAAGGGATAATTTCCCTCTTGTGGTAGTGTAACTATAACTTTGTCATTACATTATCATTTTAGTTATTTTTGAGAAACGGACAAATGCAGTAACTATTTCTGCACAGCCTTGGAAATGTAACTGTTAAAAGATTACTCTTTTTAAAAAGTAACATCCTAGGTTCTGGATTGAGCTTGCTCTGATGCCTTAACTGGTTTTCACACAGTTAAATAAACGCTTGGCTCACAGGGGCTGAAGTTCCACCAAATGGCCATTAGAGGTTGCTGGGTAAAACAGATTTAATACACCAAGAAGTTTGTAAAACAAATTATTAGAATGGGTGTCCAAAAAAACCCCACAAACACTTTCTAGACAGAATATAGAAAACACAGATGTATTCGACAGTACTTGTAATGGAATCATGTCCCTGTCCCTGATAGTAATGCTTTTGTTTCCCTCTCTCCTTCTCTTTGTCTTCCTTTCTTTTTTTCTCTAATAAGTACAGAGCAGGAGGCAGTGAGAATATTCAAAAGCATTTGAAATGAAAACCTATGGTTTCTTTTCCTTCCTTCCTTCCTTCCTTCCTTCCTTCCTTCCTCACTTCTACCCAAAACATATGAGTGTGGTAGATAGCTTCATTAAACTCCATTTTTATGGACTGAGAGAAAACAAAGTGACAAAACTGTTGAGTCTTGACTCTATTTGAGAAAAATAATTGGATTCGGATCTTAGTATACAATGGAAACTTTAACTGATACACTCCTAGATTTTTAGAATAATTATTCATTTCTATTGTGGAATTTTAACTATGATAACCGTAATTTTTAACTTTTTAAAAATACTGTAAGCTGCTTTGAGTCCCAACCAGGAAAATAATAATAAAGGTAAAGATAATATTTTTTTTTAAAAAAAACTATTTTCAATTAATTAAGATCAACTTAGTAGAGAAATTCCTGCGTTGTCGTTGATATATATCCAGCAACCCCCAAATCGTTTACCCATGTTACACGTGCAGCTGTCTGGCTCTCATCTCTACAGTTCAATAGGAAATTTTACCTGTTAACCACTCCCTATCTTTACTATGCAGAAATATTTCAAATACCGCTACTGGTCCAACACTGATACTGAGTTGTGCAGAGAAACATGGAATGCAGCACAGTGAGAAAGTGGAGGTGATGCATGTGTAAAATGCATATGTGTTCACGTACATGCCTTGGGAGGGCATGGTTTTGAAATAATGGGGGGGGGGAGTAACATAGCTCTCCATATCTTGTATGTTTGTGTGTGTGTGTAAACATGACTTCTCTTGCAAACAACATGGCTTTGTATGACTATTTTTTCTTTAGAAGCAAGAAGTACCAAAACCTTATATTTCAAAAGTAATCAAAAAAATGGGAACAATGGTACTCAGTACAGGGATGAAATGACTAACGGTTTCTGCTTGTTTTTAAATTACTTTTCAAATTTTGTTTCTTTCTCTTATCAGTTCCAGGGATATTTTTTTTTTCCTTTTCCAATAAAATAATGGAAAAAGTAACAAGTAATTCAAGAAGCTACTATGTTTTTATTGTTTATTTGCAGTTGTAACAGTAACACATTATTTGAGGGAACAGGTTTGGACTAAGTTACATTTCAAGTGATTTATGTACAAGTGCTGGAAAAATACTGCAGGCCACAATTGTAAGCTCAGGCAGTACAGCCTACATACAGGTTTACTAATTCAGTGTCTCAGATTCCTTTTTTAAGTGGGTAAGGCCAAAAACAGCACAAGAAGCTGTTGTAACTGTAATTGTTAATACACACTGTTCTAGAGACTTACCAAAAGTGCACTTGCTGCAAAAATCAGATTAAAATATCATCCCTTTTTGTACTATTGACAAACTAAAGACCATTGCAACAGATGCAAAAAGGCAGAGTGTAAATTGGGCAGATTTATGCAAGATTTGGCAAGTGTGCAGAGTAATAGGCATGTGCAACATTAATTTAATTTCACTGATTTTAAATCGTTGCACAAAATAAGGGTAAACTGTACCTTTAAAAATCATAAAATGCTGAGGTAAATGTGTATACCACAAGCATAGGGGAGAAACAATGTTCAAAATTTCAGGATGAAATAGGAATACTGGCATGAAAGGGACTGATTTGTAAATAGGAAATCGTTTTTTTTTTCCTAAATGAAAGTGTATGGAAAATGGAAGAATCAGAGGATTTTTTTTTAACCAAAGAGCTATTTCATTGTGCAAATAAGCATGCTTCTAATATCCCAGCCACCACACTATGGTACAAAGAGAGGTTTGTGTGGCAACAACTAAAATACTTCCCCCAGATGCAAGTGGATAGAACTCTGGACCTTTCCACACTACACTGTTACAGTGCTATTATTCCACTTTCAACATCCTATGAAATCCTGGGGTTTGCAATTGTAGGGAGGGGCATTTAGAATTCTCAGCCAGAGAGCTGTCTGGCCTCAATAAACTACAAACTCCAGAATTCCACAGGATGCTGAAAGTGGAATAATAACACTACAACAGTGTAGTGTGGAAAGGCCTTTTGTCTTGTGCTACTAAGGCTACACACTTACTTGGGAGGAAGCTCCAAAGAATGCACTTCCAAGTAAAGATGCATAGAGTTGACATGATACAATTCTGCAAGGGTACAATAATAAAACTTTAAGATCCTCTTTTATAAGAACCTCTACATTTAGAAGCAACACATATCTCAGTTCTATATGACAGAGACAGAGGTGGGATGGGGAGAGAGCTGCTGTTTGCTTCCCTGATTGGGAGTTTTCCAAAACTATCTGGTTCCCAATTGTAACAAAGAGACCACCAAAGGAGATGGACCTTCGACCTTATCCAAACTAGCAGCAGTCTTCATTTTGGAGGAAGAAGTGGATTTCTGAGCAAGGATTCCAAATGTACTAAACAATTAGGGTGGATATGTATGCATCACTAATGGAAGAAGAACTGTTACCTCTGACAATAAAAAGTGAAGAATTTGCATAAAATTTTCACAGATATGCATAAAATTCATCTATACTAGTCTATACGTTTACAGATATTTAATATTAGTTGAATAGAAGATATTGTACATCTCACCTTTTTGACAAAGTTTGTGACCAGATGAGCAGTGTGACTGCTCAGTCTGCTTGCTGTCCAGCTGCTAACTGCTGAGGGAAAGCACCAAGACTCCAGTTCACCCTTCCTATTGTTATCTCTGTTTCTAAACACTTCTTGGACTGAACAGTCCTTTGGTTAGAAAACTCCTTCAAAGATAGGACTTTCCTTTTCAAAGTAATTATGGTACATGACATGCTTGACTCAACTAATTTATGGATTCTGTCACCCAAATCTATATGTTGCGGAACTACAATACAATATTGCGCAGCCTTGCTCTAGAAACTGATAAGCTGGGTTTGTTCTTCTTTATCTTCTTTTAAAGGTTGTAATAGCTTTGATAAAACCTCCTTTGCTCTGTAGCTCCAGCAAACACCCTATTTAGTATTTGAAATTCTGTGCCTGTTCTTACAAAATTTGTTTAATGGCTCCATTAGCAGAGGTAATTTAGTCATGAGCATGATAATGTTTATTGTCTTCACAGGGAATGTTGCAAGGCTTAATTACAATCACTTAATGCTTGTAAATCATTGTTGATTTCATCAGACGCAAATTTCAATTGTGCAAAATTGTGATATTGACATCCAGTTTCTCTCCTTGTTCAGGAACTCAAATAAGTTTTTTGGCCTGAAGAACTCACAGCTTAAATTTCAGAATATGGAAACAGCTGAAAGGGAGGAAGAGCGGGGAAGGAAATCTGATTGAAAGCAATGACTGCAAGCAAACAGAATTACACCCAATCATCATCCATTTAGTTATGAATGATAACTATCTAGAAAGGGACCATGTCATCTAAAGGCTGCACCCTTGTGTTCTTGGGAAAATATTTGATTAACATGTCCAAAGAACAGGAATTCCAAAGCAGTGGCTTCATGGGTGTGGAATACCCTTGCCAAGCCTCTTTACTTTTTAAATGGCCCAGAAAATGTTCATTTCTCAAGGCTTCTTGTGAGTAATTTGCAGCTCATCATAGCATAATATATAATATCCATCTGATGTTCTATCATATTGCTCTTGTTTTAGCTATGGTCTTATTATTGTCTTGGTGTTCCCTTATATTTTTGGAAAAATTTAACTAGAATAGGTGTAGGCTGGAGAAGCAGCTTGACTTTGATCCACAAGGCCTATAGATGCAGAAATATATTACAAACAGTGGTAGCTAGTAGCTTTGATGTTAATGGAACTATCAACCTCTTCTGGATTTTAATCTAAGCTCTAGAGGAGCTACCAGAAGTGCCAAGTGTTATTTCCAAAACAGGCTTAGTTCAGCACTTTAGACAGCTCCTTTAAAGATCAGATTAAACCCCAGACTGGATCCACTGCCCCACTCACCTTGAAGCTATCAACCATCATTGACTGCAGCAACATGAGACTGGCTGCTATTTCATTTCATTTTTGAAGGTCTGTGGAGGGACCTGGAATACTCTACTCAGAGATTCAGATACTTTGAAACACATATTTTTGCATGCTAATTTTTGTTTCAAAAAGAACATCAACTGTTTTTTTTTCCTTTTCCCTATGAGCCTTTACTCTTCCTGATCCCATTCCTGCTTTTATTCATGTGCAACTCCAAACTTTGGAGAAACTATGGTATGTCATCCTGGTTGTGTGTTCACCAAACAAACAAACAAATAAAAAACACTACAGTACATGTTGCTACTGTTTAGCTGTGTAGTCAATGTGGACACAAGAACATAAAAAGAGGACATAGCTGAGATTTGCAGTGTGTGTGGACCTATGTGTAACCTATATGTAACAGATTTCAATTTTTAGGATAAGAATAGGTAGCACAGCTGCTACCAAAACCAGCACATTCATGTCGTGTTCTTCCTAGCTTTGTAACACATGCTTCCTGTCACATCTTTGGCAACCAATGCAGTGAACTGAACAACATGGTGTTTAACAAGATGTTAAATTGTGCATTAAAGGGAGGAATCAGTGAGCTGATCCAGCAAGGCTATTCTTACATCCTTAAATATAGGCCAGAAGACAGTACCTATGATGCTCTGTTGGCTAGGTCCAGGCTATCTGAAACTTTGTATCTACCTCTATGAAGAAAGTCTGTCAGAAGTCTTAATAATTTAAGAGGATGGCTTTCTCTCTGTCCACCTTTCTGTCTGGTGAGGACACAGAAGACAGCCTTCTTGGTGTCTGCTCCGAAGCTGTGCAATTCCCTTCCATGGGAGGCTAACCTGGCCCACTCTCTAATCTCCTTTCACCAGTAGGCAAACACTCTTTTTTATTCAAAAAGGCAATTAATGAGTAATATTTTTTTTGAGTGATTTTTTTTTTATGGGTTATGCATGGTGCCTTTTTAAATTTTAAAACTGTAGTGGCATTTTAATATGAGAGAGCCAGTCTGACCATAATAACTTGTTTAATTGCGTTTTAACTTTTTTTTTACTTTTTTTTGTGTTTTAGCATTTTTATAAACAGCCTTGAGTACCACACCAGGAGAAAAGTGGAGTATAAATAATAAAATGAAATAAAATAAAAAGAGCTCTCTGAAGATTTCTGTGTGTTGCTTACAGGTTGGTGCACTTTTGTTAAAAGTGCAAGATTCAGTCCAATGGTTCTGCAGCAGAAGGGCAAAGATGTACTACACAGAGTTTCAGTTGAGTCATGGGTTTCCTTAAGCCTGACTATTAAGAATTACCCACTAATTGTAAATGCACAGAAGTGAACCTGATATTGCTGGCAAAGGTAGTGCCTAGTTTTTACTGGCAAATGTAATGCCTTCAATTAATTTTATTTCATTTTCAAATATAAAGGCAAGCAAAAAGAAGAAAGAAGGGGAAGGAGAAACCCATAGGATAAAAATGTGGGCTAGGCACATACATCAATACAGTGCTGTTCAAAGTGGTGGTCCATGGACTGAGGCCAATCCATGAATTATCAGTTTCTGTTCCATGGAGAGTTTCTGGAAAAGAAAGAAACAGTTGTAGCCAATGGGCATAAATATGGTACTGGCATACTGGAAGAAACAACGGCTGGTCCCCCACATTGGATACTTTAAGAATGACTGTAGTAATATAAACTGATGATATGTCAAAAAACATTAATGAATGACTAAATCAGTAAGACCTTTTGGCAACTTAATGGTGAATGGTGATCATTTTTATAGCTTTATGAGCTTGGGCTATTTGTCTTTTTAACTCTTACTTACAACAAACACACCCAGGATCCAACTGCACAATGCATCAATTAAGTTTCAGATTATGATTCAAAAGAACATGCCTATCTATAAATATCAAAGATTTTTCAAATACAAAATTGATACATTGCAAGATATCCAACTAGATGCTGACACACCTTTAAAATCAATTTATATATCCTCCCCAACTAGATTATGTTTGTTATGAATCCAATCCACATTACAACAGAAAATATAACAAAAGCAATCATTTTTAAAGTATTTATACCCTACCCTTCAGCCAAAGGCTTTCGGAGTGGCTTACAATTCATTCGTTTGACAGTTCCCTTCCCTCAGGCTTACAGTCTAAAGAAGACACAGTGCATGAGGAAAACTTTCTATTCCTCAGAGACCATAACAAAGGCAGTTGGGATAGAGGGACAGCCCTTCATCAGCTGAGGCATAATGGAGCTACAATGCCTGTTTCTTCTTTCCTTCCAAAGCCATTGCAGTGGCAGTTGGAATAGAAGGAAGACCTTTCCATCAGTATTTCTATAATTACTCTCCCTCCCACCTTCACATCCAGATGTCATGAAATGGCTGAAACAAATACTCTGAACAGAGATGGAAATGTTCTTGACATGGATATGAATGGCAAACCTACAATCAACCATCCAATTAATCAAATAATTGTGAGACTTGTCCTATATTGAAGATCCACTACAGATCAAAAGCTATAAGATATGGTGGTAGCCCCAATAGCTATCACAAATGTTCAGCTGGGTTGTTGTGTGTCTTCAAGTCATTTCCAACTTATGGCAACCTTAAGGCAAACGTATTGCAAGGTTTTTTTGTATCTGAGAGTGTGTGATGCACCCAAGATCACCTAGTGGGTTTCCATGGCTGGGTGGGGAATCAAACCCTGGTTTTCAGGGTTGTAGTCCAATGCTCAAACCACTACATCATGCTGGGTCTAATGCTCAGCTACCTAAAAATATACAGCCACAAAATGCCCCAGAAGCATTGGAATGAGTAGAAGTATTCTTCATTCTTATGCCAATTCCTGTACCCTTTCAATCTTTGGCTTTGTCCCCACTGATGGCACAACCTCAAAGATAAGATGGTTGTCACGGGGATATCTTTTTAAAATATCAGTTCTTGTGTTGATGTATATCTCTCCCACATCACTGTAACAGCTCAGCCAGGGAGACCATATCTCATTATCATACCTCCCGCTCTGGCACAGTGTAGCGCACACGACCCTCCCTGGATTAGGTGGCCGTGCAAGGTTCGAAGTGCGAAAAGCTGGGAGGAAAGAACCAAGCCAGTTCTGGTCTTTGAGGATGCAGTTTATTAAGCGAAGAAACAAAAAGAAAAACGAAAGGCACAAAAGCATACATACACTCTGACTCTGTCGGAGAGGGAAAGCAGACAACAGAGCAGGGTTCTCTTTGTTCCAACAGATTATATAGGCTTTTCGTACGCAAGTGGCAAAACAGACTGCCAATCCATCAACCCACTGTGCCAAAGAAGGTAGGAGAGGGGCTATCTCACCTCAGATGCCAATTACTGAGGCAGCCATGGGCCAGGTGCATGATAGCCTCGTGGCCAAATCTCATTACCTGCCCGAAACGGCAGTGGACGGTCTCTAACCAGGCTTTGCTCTCCCCTCACCGTACCGGACAGCACGGGGAGCGAAGCACCCATCGTTAACATTCCTTGGCTATTCTCACAGGACTGCAGCATATAGGGCAGCCTGACCTAGCAATGCAACAGCATGAGCTAAACCCCCAGATATGTTCATCAGTGCGAAAGCAGGCTGACCTGAAATGTGTGAGCACGCAACACAGGGCCTACCCAGAGGGCCTCTGGTCCAACACACAGCTGCTACAGATGTTGATCATGTATTCCCATTTTCCTCACAATTTTTGTATTTTTGTATTTTCTATTTTCTGTTAGCATTTCCCTCTGTATAGTACAGGCATCCTGCTAATGTAGTGGTGAGTGACATACCTTGGGCCCCAATTGACTAAAAGAGTAAGCTTGCTCTGCCTAAGCTAAGGCCTTGATAAACACATTCTAGTTTTGTTTCTGTAAGATCCTTAGAGCTTCTGTATGAATCAGAGCCTCAAAAAGTTACTTTTTGTACCAGAGCTGACTGAGGGATTCTGGGTAACTGTACACTCCAGAGAAATAACTTTTCAAAGCTTCATTGTGGATAAATCATAAATCCATGAGTTCATTTAATTTACTGCAAACCCAGAGTTGTAGGTCCAATTCTGCTCCAGACTAAACTAAACCAAATGTCAGAGTGATACCCCTGCATTATGATAAGGGATAGCTGCTTCAAGTCACTGACTGCTGCTTTCAACATAAGCCATTGACAGAAAACACCCTGACCACATCACTGCACAAGCATTTAGTATCATACCTTAAGGTTTTCCACCTTTGATGCAAGAACAAGTTGGGCATTACAGACTGACAGCATTGTGTGATCTTGTGATTTGTAACTGTGCATCCCTGTTTCATTTGTTATGCTAAGAGATAAGATCTTCCCTAGTCCATTGCTACACTAGCTTGAGCTTAGGTTGCATTTTATTTAAGAACAGTGTCAAATTTTGGATTTGAAAAGGAGCTTCTGGAAATGGTATAGCAATTATGTGCTGTACTTCCATGCAACCATATGTTCTCCTTGCAATAATAAGCCAATGGAAGCTTCAGGTTCAACCTCCTTTTCTCTGACTCTATTTTTTCCCTATCCCAAACTTGCTAAAGTTTACCTAGAAAGGAGACAAAGAGGACAAAGGATACCATAAACAACAGAAGGCCTATTTTTCATATCTCTTGATGGGAAAATAAAAAGGGTTCCAAGTATATTCAGGAAAAGGACATCTATCTGTCTGGCTCTCAACAATCATCACCATCAACAATAACATCACCATGACCACTGCCACTATCACCACAATATTATCATTTATATCCTTTTTTCCTTAAAAACAGGACTCAGCAGCTTAAAAATTTCAAACAAATCTAACATGGCTGAAACATAAAGAAGGTCAACATTAAAATGTATTTTAACTACAGCTACATTACAAACTGCAAACAACAACATTTCGTTTCTACATCACTTTCTTTGTTTATTAGTAAAAAGAAAATCTGCACAAAAAATCATGTGTATTTTCTGAGTGTATTTCTATGAACGGCACACATTTTTTTGATAGAACTATATTACAAAATTCAGAGAAAGAGGGAAACTGGAGAATATCTGTGGTCCAGTTGGTGTATTAGTTCAGGAAGTACAAATTAGGTTACTTTGCTTTCGAATTAAAATGCAAACTGAATGTACTTCTCTCCCACACCAACTTGAGAAGAGTTAATCACTACCAGGAATGTTGGTTATCTGTGCTCAAATCCCTCCTGGCTCAATGGATTGGACCAGAAGACATAAAACAATAGATACCAGCATTCCTCTGCAGGTTGCATCAATATTTTCATAGGCTCTAGGTATTCTTGTATTCAAGTTCCCACCTCATAGGCCCTAAAGTTTTTCTTAATCTTGTTTTTTGTAGGCCCTAAAATTTTTGTAGATCCTAGGCATTATGCCTAAAGTGCCTAATGGATAAGGCATCCCTGTTCCTCAGTGGTTATGAGGACTTCTTTTGAAAACAATTATATACAGGAATAATTTCAATGCTTTCTGATTTTTTAAATACAGAGAGGACAAATAAATTCTGCAAAATAAATTATTGTCAAGTAGAGAACTAGTGTGATGTAGTAGTTTGAGTGCTGGACTATGGCTATGGAGAAAGGACCTGAATCCCTGCTCAGCCATGGAAACCCATGAGGTGACTATGAGAAAGTCCCATTCTCTCAAACTCAGAGGAAGGCAAACCCATTCTGAACAAATCTTGCCAAGAAAACCTCAAGATAGTTTCACCTTAGTGCTAACAAAAATCAGAAATGACTTGAAGACACACAGCAACAATTGTTAAGCAACTCTGATTCATTCATGTCCTAATTTCTAAATGAATATTTCTCATTTTGCCTCTGTACCAAATATAGTTACCATTCCATTTCTACTAAGAACCACAGTACTTCACCTTCTGAAAGAATGCTCCTTGCTTCAAAAATGGGATTACCAGTCATCAGGTCATCTAGCCATCTGTTCTTTGATAAAGATCAAATGTTTTATTGGCAAACCAATGCACAGTGATTTCTCCCTCCCTCCTCTGTTATGCATTACTCACCATGATTTCTTCTGCTGGAACAGAAGAGTACCTGCTCTCACTGCCCTCTCCTGTTGTTTTCCTCATGTACAAAGCAATGCCTTTGAATAAGACAAGTTCCTGTAAATCTGGAAGCCTTTCACACAAAAAAGACCCCTTATTTTCTTCTTCCGTGTGTACAAAGATGGAACATTAGACACATCACTTTGCATAGAAGGAAAATGCTGAGAATATGGCTACAGTTAGGTAGTCCTCTGTTCTCATGTGCAAGAAAGCATGGTGGATAATACCTGAAGCGACCTTCTATCTTGGTCTGATATACAAACACATACAAAAAAGGTATGCCTAATGATGTATTGATTTTTATACTACTGGGACAAGCGCCTAGAAGGGACAAAAGTCAGGGGGCTTAAAAACAACTCAGAATGACATCAATAAGGACTAAGCAATCATAAAACAAGCATATAAATTAATGTAAACTGTCCATGTATCTGCAGATATATCCAAACTAAAACAACAACTACAGGATACATGCTGAAATTTGGATAGGGAAGTGTGATCTTCAGACCATTGATTGAGAGATGTTGAGTGTTTCAGCTAAAGTCTGCTTGAGATGATAGATTGTTCTGTTGTGAAATTCCAATTCATTAACAGAGGTATGAACAAAGCAGAGGCATTCTATCCAACTCCCACACTGTGCAAATATTTTTATACCTGAGGCCTTAATATCACTCTGTACTCCATGTAAAAAGTGGGTTTATACCCACAAAAGTGCAAGCTAAAATAAAAGCCAGTTAGTCTTAAAGTCTCTGCCATATTCCCTTTTTTCCTCCCCCTCCTTTGCTCCTTTTTATACATTTGGAAAAGTATACATGAAAAGAAGAGATCAAGGCTGCAATCCTATACCCACTGAAATAAGTTCTATTGACCTCAAGTATTCCTTATCTCTGATCTCCCTCTACAGGGAAAGAAGAACAAAATCTTGATTAATAATAATGACACATATGGATATCAGCATGACTGAGCTTTCTGGCAGCAACAGGATTGGATCTGTTGAACCAACAGATTCAAAGTACAGCAGAGGGGAGACTGAATAAGCATTAAGGAGAACTTCCTGATGGTACAGTCCTTTAACAGTGGACAGATTGCTTGGGAAGGTGGACAATCTTCTTTTTGAAGGGTATTTAACAGGTGCTAGACAGCCACTTGTTAGAAAAGCTCTAGCGGCAGATTTCCAGTATGTCTCAGCCAAGTTGGACTAGATGATCTCAGAGGCCTTCAACTTTATGGTTAAGTGAAGAAAATGAAACATGTATCTATCTATGCTGTGGCAGTAGGAGAGAGGTAAACACAATGGCAGGAATCCTATTGTTTCAAATGTGTGACTAAGACTTGTTTTATTTGTGTCTGCTTCATATTGGCCATCCACACATATCATCTCATTTAGGGGATACATAGGGACAGTAAAAGTTTCCCCAGTCTCCACTTACTGCTCAGCACCACTGCAATGATAGGGGGCTGTTCCCCTGTTGCTCGGGAAGCAGCTGATGGATATTCTTAACTTCCTTCATGTGCCTGATCTCTGCTGTGAAGGGGGATTGTGACAGCGACTCTGTTTCTGCCTATTCCAATGGAGATCACTCATGTAACAGGGTGGGAACATTAGTCAGCTGCTTCCCACGTGACAGGGCAACAGACCCCCATTAGATTATAGAGGCTGCTGACTGGTAATTGGTTTGGGCCATGATTACTATGCCCTGGATACATAGCAACATAGAACATAGGGGACTCGAGCCAATAATAATAATAATCAGATATCTAGGCCACTCCCCATATATCTTATATTAGACAGGCAAAAATATCCTTTAGACAAAACTCAAAGTAGTTATTTTGTCTTATGGCATCATGGAAGTATATCATTTTGTTGTTCTCCCCAAAAAGGGAAGAAAGCAGAAAAAGCCTTACTGTTTAAAAATGCTGAGGCCAGTAGTATCAGTAATTAATGGTGAAGCTGCCAACAAAATAGCTATAGCCTGAATAAAGATGTGACCTGATGTTTGCAATGTAAGTTTCAGTATTCTAACTCTAGGAAGAAGCACGGAAGTATGAAAATGAGCAATGCTGGCAGCATCCTCCTAACTTCAGTGAGTTTGTAGGTTGTCAGTGAATTGCTTCTTTAGTCTGCAAAGAAATATGGCACATTTGGTGAATAGGTTTATTTCAAGAATGACTATGACTGGATCCCATTAAATGATATCTAACTGAGGATTAATATTTTCAGTTTTTGGATGGATAGATGTAAATATATCTGTGATAGTCTATATTATTACAAAAAGTCTATCTCATTTTTCCAAAACAATTCAGATAAGGTTAAAATTAAGATGAGCTTAAAATTCTATTCAAACATAATGAAGCTGAATGAAGAATAATGTTCATTTGCAACTTCAGCAACTCTAACAGTTCTCACAATGCAATATGATGGAATAAAGGATCCAACACAGCTGGACAGCCTCTTTATCAATTTTCAAACAGATTTGGTAAATGCTTTTCACAGGAATATTTATTTAAGCAGTGAAGCAAAACTCATTCCCGCTAAATGCCACACGTACCATTGTAGTTGTGGCTGCTCATGATTAAACCCACTGGCTTCACATATTTTTTAGTAGGTAAGAGATAACTAGTATCTCACAGTTTAAGGGGCAAATGGACATGCTCAGACTAATGAAAATAAGATGTGAAGCAAGGTGCAGTCACACAAAACTCTAAGTAAATCTCATAGTAGCAATGCCATATCATTTTTATATATTGTAAAAATATTTTTCACTTCTTTATCTGAATTCCATGTAATGTCTTCAGAAGAACTTCATTCATTTCCTTGCTGCTTGCTTGTGCAAAACATATTGCTGCCTGAAATCAAACTAGAATACCTGCTTTCAAAAGCCTTCTCGCACCATTTGGAGTACTGACTTTGACCTGTTACCTCCATCCCTCCCCAAAGCAGGTCACTTCAGGCTCGAAAGACAGAAATGAAGTCCCCCCAGCTATCTGCATGGAGCTTATGCTTGGGGGGATGCAGCTACAGGTGGGGTGGCAAAATGAGAACATTGCACCCACAAATAAGAAGTCTGCCACTCCTAATGAAATTTCCCTTCTGTTCCCTAACATCTAGAATTGTCCAAAATGAGACGTTGTTCACACCTAGAACTCTTGTATTTATGCGTTGCATTCCCTTGGTCACTTGCCTGCCCCTTTTCTAGGGAAACCTAAACTGTATTTTTCAATGATCATCTGAAGTTCTAAGTTATTGAAATGCTAGAGATTTGGCGAATCAAGGAAAACTTCATTTGGGGTGGTGGAATTCTTACTGAGAGATAATGCTCTCATTCCCCACCCCCTTCCTCAGCTACACTCCTTAGAATCATAGGCCATTTCCATACCGGGCTTCTGAAATGGTGCAGAGCTACCTCTGACGGAGGTCTTCTACACCCTAGAGTGGACTGGCGTGGACTACTTTTTGTAGTTCCACACCAGAATCCACTCAGGAGCGGCAGGAACTAGCCGCGCTGCATGTTTTTTAAAAACCCCTTTTTCGAGGTTTTTAAAAAGCTCGCAGCGCGCAGCCCCGTGCTGCTCCGTCGCCCGGCTCCGAAGTGGATTTGCAGGCGTGCGCAAGTGCTTGCCTGCAGATCTGCTGGGGGCGGGCTTCCAGCTGGCGAGCTTCTCCGGTTGGTGGAGAGCCTCCACCAACCGGAAGCCGCCATTTGGGACACTGGAGGACTGCGGAGCAGCGAGCTCGTGCTGCTCCACGTGGTGACGGATTTACCTGGTTTCAGGTAAGCTCCGTTTTTGGGCGTTTTCACCCGTTTCCCCCCACACATGCGAAAAGGGCCATAAAATCATAGAACCACAGACTTGGAAGAAACCACAAGGGCCATCCAGTCCTGCTATGCAGGAACCCACATCAAAGCACGCCCAACAGATAGCCATTCAGCCTCTGCTTAAAAACCTCCAAAGAAGGAGACTCCACCACACTCCGAGGCAGCATATTCTACTTCTGGACAGCTCTGAATGTTAGGAAGTTCTTGTGATGTTTAGGTGGATGAAGGAACTGTGCAGGAACCGTGTTAATGATACAAGATTATTCAAGACAGTAAAAGCAAAAAGGATCTGGGATGTGCTCTAAAAATATTTCTGTAGTTATTTTTAATAGCCGCCATTGTCATTATTATAGCATGTTAAAAGATATTTATTCCTAAAAAATTATATGTTCCACCGCAGTTGTAGATTGAGTGTATTAAATAATGCATTAATTTCTTCTCATGTCCAGGATAAACCGGCTTCTATGTAGGCATCCTTTCACTCAAGCCCTGATCCACCAGTAGCCATGACTACAGTTTGTTCCATTGCTTCCAGGTAGATTCTGATTGCAAGCCTGTACATATTTACCTGGGACTCATCCCCACCAGCCTAAGTGGTATTTGCATAACATTGGCCTCTAGGATAAGATTAGCTTTGGTTGGATTGAGACCTGAATAAAGTAAGTAGCTGAGTCTTCTTCATCCTCATTATTAGCTTGACTTTGAACCAGTGAGGTTCAGTAAGATGGGAAGTGAGAAAGGCAGCCAAGTTAGAGCCAGGCTGTTAGGAAATACCAATGTTTTTACAAAACTGAAAGCTGGAACAATTATAATTAACAATTGTAATTATACCTTATGTCTTCCTTTCTAGTTGTGCCAGCACACTTAAATTCATTCCTACCACAACACATTAAATGATGAATCAGATGCAGAGACGGGTGTAGCTGAACTGATCCCAAGCTACACACATGGATCATAGTTTTCCCCAATTGCTTAAATCAGAGGTTCTTAGTCTAAATCTAAAAACTTAAAACTTTCCAGAGTGTAGATGTGGGCTAAGCCAGAGAAGGCCCTCCAGATGTTGTTTGACTTCAGCTCCGACTGTTTTCTCCAGCTGGATGCAAACAAAGACAAAGAGCCACTGGATCTGGAGATGAAACTCACAGAAGGCTATTGTATATAGCCAGACTTGGAAATGCTGCTGTTGGATTACATTCCCAGAATGCCCCAGCCATTATGGCTGCAGTATAGAAGAGCTGATTCCATTGCCATCAGTGAGGAATCTCCTCCCTGTGCAGTAGCAATTATGAAGGCACTTTCCACAGGAGATCGCATGGGGTTTAAAGCCAATTCCCTGTCAGATGAGTTCCCCCCCATACATACAGAATGAGCATGTGTGTATGCGCATGCATATGCGCACATACACACATACATACACATATGGTCATTAAAAGTAAATATACATTTACTTCCAGTATGACTCTTAAATACCCTATCACTAGGTTACTGGGGGTGAATAGGGGGACATGTTTCATTCAATTTATTTCTGGATCCACTAATAACAGCTTCACAGAAGGCAACCCAAGCTATATAACTCATTCTGACATTTCACTTTGGAATAGCATGATGACAAAATACCTGGTAATTATGTGGCCCAAGGTAAAATTATTTTAATGGCCCTGCTATACTGTGGCTATAACTTGGGCTCTATTAAAACAGGGGCCTCCACATCAACTATAACTGAAAAATAAGGAAGCTTCCATGATACGGAGCAAAACGTGAGTATACAATGTCAATACAATGTTAATATTATAATGACCACAATTGTATTTTCTTTATGACAAATTCATAAGCACTTAGAATAGCAGAGTATTCGCACTGGGTCATACTCATGTTAATTATGAATCCCCGAAGATGTTGCTGGAGAGAAAGTCCCACCATTCTTCCGGACGGCACAAACCCACTTCACTATACCCTAATGTGTTATAATTGTGATCCTTGTCCAGATCAGTTCCCTAGACAAAAAAAATTGTTAGAGGGCTAGAATTCCCATTGAAGTGAATGGAAGTTTGTTTTTAACTAGTAGAAACTGGTATTTCAGGGGCTCAAATGGATCAGGACCGTGAGAAAGGAGTGTTACATGTAATTTGGTTCTTATGCCCCTTCCTCTACAGGAGAATTGAATGGCCAGGTTAGCTGACAGGAATCAGCCCAGGACCTAGGGTTCTTCACTTATTTGCGGTCTCTGGAAGTCCAAGATATTCTCTCTCTCTCTCTCTCTCTCTCTCTCTCCCCCCCCCCCTCTCTCTCTCTCTCTCCTGCATATAAGATCCGGCAGCTCTGCATTTTGGAACTACAGGTGAGTACCTAAAACCACACTCTAGGCTCATAGTAGAGGTGAAATCTGAACAGATGACCTTAGAGAATTTAAGTCCATACGTGTATTATTTATTTCATTATACTCAAGGTTTGAAACAAATTTCTGTGAAGATGAAACTAAAAAGCATACAAAACATGAAAATCACACAACAGCTACTATGCTTCAGGTTCAGGTCATCTGTTCTATTTCTGGATTTAAATTACTGTTAGATTACTGTAACAACCTCTGCATGGGGCTGCCTTTGAAGTGTGTTCAGAAACCTCAGCTTCTCCAAAGAGCTGCAACTAGACTTGCTAATTGCAGCTGGCTACACGGAGCACACAACTCCGTTGTTGCAATAGCTCTACTGGCTGCTGGTCGATTTCCAGACACAATTCAAAGTGCTGCTTTTGACCTCAAAAGCCCAATATGACTCTGTAGAGTTGGGGGGCTCCTCTTCCACCCAATGCTGACTTCTGCCCTTGAACAGGAAACAGGGGCTTCCCCCAAATTCTCTTAATTACAAGCTACCACCACCTACCAAATTACCCCAAAGCTTCAGCAACACAGTGGGACATTGCCTGGGGAACTGTTAATCTCTCTGCTTAGAGATCTCTTTCCTCCCCCCACGCGCCCTTCTGGGTGAGAGAAATCCTATCTACGTGTGTTGCTGTGGAACGTGTGGAAATGAAGAGGAAGCAGAGAGGGGTTTTTTTACAGAAAAGTATTTAGTTTAAGACACACAAGGTAAACAAGAGAAATATTACTCATGAGAGGCTCCTCCTCCCAGGTACAATTAGTAATTACAGTATAGATAGATTCCTCTGATCAGCCAAAACTTCCAAAATAACAAAAAACTAACGCAACTAACTAGATGTATTCTAACTACTCACATCGGTTGGGCATTTCTGAGGTGGTATGCAGAGGGAGCCAGGAGACAGGCCTGAGACCTGTCTGCCACTGGTATATTTGCCCCTCTGATGATGTCTTGGATGTTTCCCGTTGTTCTCACTCTACCTCGTGGTCTCTTGAAGATTTTTATAACTTCTCCATCGAAGCACTTTGAAGATTCTCACCTTTCTCACTCTGATTGGGCAACTACCTCTCATGACCTATGATGCTAAACCCAATAAAACCGAGCCCTAGCAGTTCATTAACTTTATATGCCTGAAGGGAGAACTATCTTCCTTAAGTACTGTTACCTGTATAATGGGAAACCCCATTATCAGACTCAGGTCAGCTTAACTGAAGGACTGCATTCTTCCTTACAAACCTGCAGTGCTTTGAGATCTGCTGGGAAAGGTGTCCACCACCTTCACAGGTACATCTAGCAGGAACACATGAGAGGACCTTCCCATTGGCTGCCCCCAGGCTCTGGAACTCCCTTCCCAAAGAAGTCAGACTGTCACCGTCCCTATTTTCTTTTTGCAGACAAGTAAAGACTTTTCTGTTTCTTTTTTTTTTTTAATTAAAATTCTGTCTATTTACACTTTTACAATCTTCATGTCTTATTCATTTTTCCAGATTGTATAAAACACATCGATTTACTTATAATACAATCATCCATTTCACATATTTTTTTCCTGTTATATTCCATCCAGGTTCTTCTGGATACTTCTATATAACCTAGGTAAATTCATTCTACTCTAAGAAGAAATTTCACCATATTTAGTATTTTGAGTCCATCCTTTCAAATCCCATTTCCCTCCTCAACGACTTTTCTGTTTCAATGGACATTTGTGCTGGATTTTCTGAATCATTGTCCTGGTGTGTGTATATTTTTCTGGTCTTGTTTTTTTTTTAATTTAATCTCTTTTTAACTTTTGTGTTTTGTGGATTTTTAACTATGTGTTAAATTTTATTTTTTTTAAATTTTCCAAAGTGGAAAAGGAAATATAGGCCCTTTTCTCACCTTACCTTTTCACACTGCTGGGTTGGGGCATTCTCATGAGAAGGCTTGGGAGGAACGCTCTCGCAAGCCTCCTGCTTCAGCTCCACAGCTCCTTCCTGCTTGTGCGAGCACCCCGCCCGTGCCCCACCCCTTCCTTCTGCAGTGCAGCCTGGGAGTTGGAGGCTGTGCTGGGGCAGGAAGCGTGACCAGCACAACTCAGGAGACTTTGCACGGCAGGTGAGTACGCCCCAGGCCCCTGACCAATGCACGAGTGTGCACCATTTTCGGCTAAAAGCAAAAATAAAAAAACGCGTATGCACTGTGCGTCCAACTCTTGAGTGTCACATAAATGTGAGTGCGTCATGCAGACCGCTCCTCACATTTACGCGATGCTCAAGGGGCCCTTTCGCTTGCAAAATGCTGTGCGAAAAGGGCCATATTAATGAATATAATAATAATGGGGGGGAGGAGGGGGAGGAGACTGACAAGGTTTGGTTTTTGTATATATATTTGAGAAAAAAGAACAAAGACAGCTTCAGGACTGAGGTGTTCTCTGGTGCCTGAATCCTCCCAAGAGGAGGCCCAATGACACAGGGAAGAAAAATCTCCTACCCTCACCCCTCCCCATGGCAGACTTAGCCAGTGGTCAAAGCTCTAATCAGTATGAAGCATCTAGGTCCAGACAAAACCGTTTTAACTTCCCACAGATCTTTGCCCAATACAAGGTTACTTCAGGACATTGTGGGAAATTAAAGTGGAGGTTCCCATTCCCAGCCAGCTACATTTGATCCAGAGACCCAGTTAGGCTGTGGTTCACATAAGTATGTACCTATGACACACATCAAATAAACAACCACATTATCTATTTCATGCTGAGTCAAGTACAGCAGTATTTGGAAATGTTGTTTTTTGATTACAGATCCCAGAACCTGCCAGCCAACTTGGCTAGAGGACTCTGGGATTCGTAGTCCAAAAAATGTTGCAAGTGCTAAGATGGTGTGAGTTGGAGCTATTTCCTGTATTAAGAAAGAAAGGCTTAAGCCATTCACTCATCTAAGAAGTCAGTCACATTCCTTAGGTATTATGCCTCAGTTTTTCTGGATGTTTCCCAGGGTACAGTTGGGATGAACATGAAACTTCATCCTCTTTAATCCCTAGGCCAGCAGGTATTTCCTAGTGGACCACTTAAACCAGAAAAAAAAAAAGCAGGGATTTCTTGCTTTCCAACATCATCCGTTGACACAATTATGTTTCCCAGAAAATGCTCCTTGTTTTGGACAGACAGGATGCCTGAGGGTAAAAGTATGAACAAGATGTTCTATTTGCCAGATTAATTAATAGGTTAATGAAACCTCTTTTTTGCTCTTCAACAGCAGTTCCGGCCTTGTAAGAACATGCTCAGGTTTACCCGAACGTACTGTGTTAGCAAGGCTCAACACAGTGTCAATGGCATTATTATGGAACCCAAGTGTACTCAAAATGAGCAGGTATATAAAATATTAGGGCCTGATTTGGAAAGAGAAATACAACTTAAATTATGTTCTGGCTTTGAAGATGTTACTTGTTTCATCTTTAACTTCCTAATTTCCTCAAGACACTAAGCCTAATTATGTATAGCAAAATAGTATCTTTATTCAAGCCTTCACCATTGCCTTCTTTAAAACCAAATAAAAGAGAGTAGCTATAATCTACTGTGCAGTTAGATGACTTCAAGTTGTGGAAATCAGTGTGTTAAAATGTGCTTAACACTATGCTAGGATATGAAACAATGGCCATTTCCATACCGGGCTTCTGAAATGGTGCAGAGCGACCTCTCACGGAGGTCTTCTACACCCTAGAGTGGACTGGCGTGGACTACTTTTTGTAGTTCCACACCAGGATCCACTCAGGAGCGGCTGGAACTAGCCGCGCTGCATGTTTTTTAAAAACCTCTTTTTCGAGGTTTTTAAAAAGCACGCAGCGCGCAGCCCCGTGCCGCTCCGTCGCCCGACTCCGAAGTGGATTTGCAGGCGCGTGCAAGTGCGTGCCTGCAGATCAGCCAGGGGTGGGCTTCCAGCTGGCGAGCTTCTCCGGTTGGTGGAGAGCCTCCACCAACCAGAAGCCGCCATTTGGGATGCTGGAGGACTGCAGAGCAGCAAGCTCGCGCTGCTCCACGTGGCGACGGACTTACCCGGTTTCAGGTAAGCTCGATTTTGGGGTGTTTTCACCCATTCCCCCCACACACACATGTGAAAAGGGCCATAGTTGTAACCAATGTAGTCATAATCTTACTTGTTGTTATTATTGTGAGCCTTCAATTCATTTTTGACTTATGGAAAGATTTGTTCACTGGGGGTTTCCTGTTGCCTTCCTCTGGGGCTAAGAGAGTGTGACTTGCCCAAAGTCACCCACTGATTTTCCATGGGAGAGTAGGGATTTCAACTCTGGTCTCCTGGTCCTAGTCCAACACTCAGACCACTATGCCACTTTGGCTCACTACACCATGATGGCAAACAATTTTGCAAACATTTTGTACATACAGGACAGGATATTAAATATTGGCTGGCATCCTGATGGTATTTAACACATGTGTTTAACACATGCAGATGTACTTTTTGGCCTTTGAATAACATGCACATTCAGTTCGTAGTCACCTAAGTAGAGTTCTGCAAGTGAGACCACTTCACACACAGAGCCCATGTGGATTTGTACATGATTATTCATGAGTAGCTTTATTGTACCACTTGAGTTACAGGGATTGCAAAAATAGCCACTCTGTAACATTGTGCTGTTACATCTGGAAAAACTTTTGGGTGTTTTATAGGTAAAAATTGCCAGTTTTAGCCCAAATGAAAGGGTTTTACCATTCTTGGAGGTACAAACCTCAAAGAATTAAGTCTCAGTCTGTTGGTTCTCTCTTGATAAAGTTTCCCTTGTTATGCCAAAATTCATTACCTTCAAATCCATGAAACATACTCAGGGGTAGCCATGTTGCCCAAGCAGCAAAATACAACAAAATCCAAAATCTACAAAATGGTAATGCCTATTGTTTTACTTACATTTTTAACATACCTTTTTACACACGCAGCATCGGAAAGGTTTTCCGGATGTAATACTGCAGAGGTGTCTTGAAAAATCAGTGTTTTCTGCCCAAGAAATGAGCAGTTAGCCCTGAGTTTGTCTTGATCTCCATGGAATCTATGTTGCTTTTGTTTTTGCTGCTGCTAATAGATTTAAATTTTTACTGCCTGTGTTTTACTGCCCCTTTTCCCTGGTCTCCCCGTGGCCAGAAGGGAAGTGGCTTCTGCCTGCATTGAGATCCCACCAAACCATTTCGACTGATAACAGGAGTAACATCTGAGACCAAAACATAATCCTGTAACACTAACATCACCACTTTTCTTCTATTGTTTGATTTTTAACATTTCTGCCTGATGAAGAAGCCAGTGAAGCTTTGAAAGTTTGCAGGATGCATTTTGTGCATTTTAGTAGGCCCAATAAACGTATTACTGTTTTGTGGATTTTGTATTTTGTTTCATTTTGCTATGAGTTAGAGATGCTCAGGAGAGAATAAAATGGAGTTTTCTACTTGCTTTTCTTACTATTTATGTGCGTGGAGCCAAACATATTTGGATTATCTCTTTATTGTCTGTGGTGCAAAAAAGATGACTGAACTAAATACACCAGTATGTTCCTGATCCTTGATTTCCATTGCATTAAATCTGTCACTATAGAATTGTGGATGAGGGTCTGATGTTGTGATTACGTTTCTGGCATGAATTACAATAACACTCATGTTACCTGTTAATTAACTAAAGATAACATTAAACTGGTGCTTGGAGGAGCTGATATGGAGGAAAAATAACACAAATGATCTGTTGACTGAGAGTGGGATGAGGCTAAAAATAATAGTTATTAGTTCATGCAGAAGAGATTTTTCTTCAGTAGGCAGCAAAGTATCAGCATAGGCTTTAGGTCTCTATCTTCATGTCAGGATCACCATCACAGGTGTGCAACTGCTTTATCACGGTTCTTTGCATCGATCCAGGAGCCAGTAACCCTATGAAAGAACAGCTAGAGATGCTCTAAACACTGCTGTCAGTTATGTGGTGGGCCTCCTTACAGCTGACAGAGAACTGAGTGTGAAATAGAACCTGTCTACTGTACCTGTGGAAAGTAAAGAGGGATACATAGAGAAAGTAATGAACAATTGATCTTTAAAGCCCTGTATGGTTTAGGTCCAGACTATATGTAAAACCATATGACAGGCATGTTTGGTGAGGACATGGGAGAGAACCTTCTTAGTGGCTGTTCCTAGGTTGTGGAACTCCATGGGACATTTTGGTCGTCTCCTCTGCCTTGTTTCCACTGGCGGTTAAAGACCTTTTCATTTAGGCAGGGCTTTGATTCTTAAACCATGTGGCAGAAAGGTGTTTTCAGTGAGGTACATTGTGCTTTTGTCTTTTTAAATATGCTTTTTTAAATGGGCTTTCAATTGTTTTAAATATGTTCTTTGTAATAAAATTGCTTAATTGTTTTTTGAACTTTTCTAAAGTAAGATTTAGCTGAAATTTATTTTAAATTGTTGTAAGCTGCTTTGGGTCCCATAGAAGGAAAGTGGGATAGAAATTGCATAAACAAACAATTGTCAACACCTGGAATGCATCTTTGCTAATAGATGAGTTGTCTATAAGAGAAGAAACAGAATATCGGTTATCCAGAGCATGACATGATCGTGTCTGTCAGTGTTTGACTTGGTACTATTTGATTTCTATCAGCCTTTGATTTAGAAGAACTAGATTAAGAACAGAACACAACAAAAGCCAAAACGCACAAAACAGCTATACCTGTACTGGGCCAACTAAAAAAGCACAGAATTAATCATGCAAGTTTTCAAAGCTACAGTAGCTTCTTCATTAGGCAAAGATGCTAAAAATCATACCGGAGAAGAAAAGTGATAATGTTAGTGTCACAGACCTCCTTCTATCTCAGATGTTACTTTTGCTGTCAAGCTGGCCTGGAGGGATATCAGTACAGGCAGAGGCCACTCCTTCTCTTGGCCTTGTACGGACTGGGAACAAAGGACAGGAAAATCTAGGTGATAAAATTTCAGCTCTATTACATCATATTATATTGCATAAAGCAGAACAGGAAAGACTGTCATGTTTTGTGAGGGGTTTGGCTGACTTTGAGGGAGTGAAAAATGCCCACCACCAAATTTAAGAGAGAATAGGCCTAAGGGCTTTGAGATATCCCTGCAGAATTTGGCGTTGGAGGGCCACAGGCAGTGTCCCAGTCCAACTTTCATAACCCTTGATATAGAAACACTCTTGTTTTTGCGTTTCAGGGGATGAAGGCTGAGCCAGAGAGGAACAATATTGCTCTAGGTGACAATATTGATTTTAGGTAAGGTCTCAGTGTTGTGTTTTTCCACTATCAGGTGAAAACACCTCCTGTTTATCTTCCTGTTAACTCTACATTACCCCTGATTTGCAGAGAAGGAAGAATTTTACAATTGTTATGGTATCATTCCTTTCGCTGCTGTTTTACTGCATCTGATTTTAAATGTGAACACTTTGCCTGCCTTTTTTAAAGAATTAGAAATGGTATAGAAACAGATTGCAGTAAATGATGGCTGAAGTCTTATATCACTTTTCACTTGCCATAACTTTATAGCAAAAGCACTAAGAAACCCTGTTAGTAAATTGTGAAGATGTGTATCAGGATACTGACAAGAGGGACAATGTGCATCAGGACCAATGCGCATCAGTGTGTGATGTGCATTAGTGCATGAGGAGTATCCATGCTTGATGTGCATTGGACACTTTGCCAGCTGTGCTACATAGGTACATAACAGCAGCCCTCTCATGGATATGGACATTATGAAACTGATCACTTCTAATTCCTGCCTACATAAGTCCCTTTACAAAGACGTAACTTTCCTAGTCTGGCCGATATAAGTAAAAATGAGAATTTGACCGATGCCCTCTGATGCGAGGATTGAGGCATTTTTTTAATATATTTGTATATAATAATGCAGCCTAAAACTAGTGACTTCCTTTTACTAGCCAACTAAGGCCCTTTCCACAACACACCTTTTCATGGAGCTGGGGTGCAGGGATTGCGCGAGCAGCCTCCAGTGAGAGGCTCTCGCGTCCTGGTTCCTTCAGTTCCACAGCTGCCGCCCGCTTGCGCGAGAGCCACGCCTCTTCCTTCTGCAGTTTCCCAGGCTGCGCTGGGGCAGGAAGCATGAGCGCCATGGCTCCGGAGCTCCGCAGGCACGGCAAGTGCACGCGGACCCCCGGAGCAATGCGCAATCGTGCACCATTTTCAGCTCAAAGCCGAAAATGAAAAAGTGCATGAGCGGCACCTACCAGACCCTGGAGCATCATGCGATTTGAGTGTGTCATGTGGACCGCTCCTCACATTCATGTGACACTTGAGGGGCCCTTTTGCATGGCAAGTGCCGTGCGAAAAGGGCCTAAGAAATGGCTGATATTGTTTTAAGTCTAAGGGGACTTCTTTCTCCATGCCATGGCACTGCTGCAATCCAGTCCACATGGGTGTCCATCTGTATCTGTTTTGTACAGAGCTGAAACGGTATATGCCAAGCTGGGGAACTGGGAAGGAAAGTGGATCACTGGTAGGTATTGGGAGCTGTACCTGATGAATTACTCCCATTCAGACAAGGATGGGCAACTTCCATGCTCATCAATGGACCTTGGAGAATTACATCCCTTTGCATGCCCCACTCCCCACATTGTTTTAATTTTAAAAATACTTTTATTCAAAAATGCCACTTCCATCTTCTATAGATATGGAGAGATTTTTGCTGGAGATGAGTGGGCTATTTTAGGTCTAGATTAGAAACTTTTCCCAAACAGGAAATGACATATCGTAACCTTCATGTTGGGGGAAAAAAAACTTGCCTGGCATAAAACAGGGTCCAAAACACAACACAGTGGCCTAAATGGATGTGGCCCTCTAGGGCCTTAGAGGCAGAAAACAGTCTTGGGAACCACACATTTCCCACCACTGACTTTTCTTGGAAGAAAAGACAGACAAGTTTAAAGGAGCATTCTCTTTTCTTAGAAGAGAATAACATCACACTTACATGTCTTCAAGCAAGCACATTCATATAATGAAGCCAGCCTAGTCACTCCCAAATTGCATGCTGCCATGCCAAGTCCTGGCATACCACTTTTTCTTTATTATGTGCCAAAATATGTGAAGGCGGACAAACCAAGGTGTGTCGGCATGCCAACAATTTAACTATGGTAGGAGGTCACAAACATGATACTATAATAAATTACCCTTCTCGTGTTAGTTCAGCAATCAAAACAAATGAGCCGAAGAGGGAAGAGTAACATTTCAGTGCGTCTGGATTCCATCCAGTACAATTATCACCACATATATCATATTATTCACCTTGAGTCATAAATCAACAGAACAAGCTCTGTATTTTGAAGACTAACCTGAACATCATAGTGCCTGAGCAGTAAGGACAGGCAGTAATGAAAGACTGCTAAGAAAATGCATTTACAGTAACTTTACATTTTGTAGCACCAAATGTGTCATTTGAAGTTACCAACACAGATTCTCTCTCTAGCACTACCAGGATACAGAATGGAAGAAGGCATAGCTTGCTCTATCTCTTGGCCTAAATCCAGTTTTTTTGGTACCTTCTTCCCCTTTCCTAAATTCCCCAATTCTCTTCAGCTTTCCGCACCACCTGAAAATTGGCTTTAGGTGGTTTCCTATTTTTCACATCTACCAGTTAGTGAACTAGAAAAGAAACAAAGATCGCCAAGCTGCTCTGTCTCAAGCAAGTCAAAATCTGATCCATCCACATATAGATAGATCTGTACACCAAGATCTGTACTGTAAACAAATATCACCAACCAGAGCACAGATAGACATCAGGAAAATGCTTTAACTGTAAAGGCTCCATGTAGAGTACCAATCAGATTCCAAAAACGAATAAAATGTCTATCATAGCCCACAACTTCCAGAATCCTTCAGCCGGTATGGCCCTTGGTCACAGTCCCCAGTAATGCTAGCTAAGGTGTTCTGGGAGTTTTAGTTCAAGTCTTTCAAGACCATGGCCCTTTCCGCACCTTACCTTTTTCCAGCGCTGGGGTGAGGGGATCAGCCTCTGGTAAGAGACCCTCGCATCCCTACTGCTTCAGCTCCACACGAGCTGCCTCCTTGTGCGAGAGCCCCGCCTCTTCCTTCCATAGTGCAGCCTGGGAGTTTCCCAGGCTGCGCTGGGGCATGAAGCGCGACCAGTGTGGCACGGCAGGTAAGTGCTCGCAGGGCCCGGGAGCAATGTGCGATCACACACCATTTTCAGCTTCCAGCCAAAAATGAAAAGGTGCGCGATCGGTGCCTGCCGGCCCCTAGAGTGTCATGCGATTGTGAGTGCGTCGTGCAGATCGCTCCTCACCATCCCGCGACACTCCCGGTGCCCTTTTGCATGGCAAATGCCATGCGGAAAGGGCCCATGTAACCACTAATTGCTAGAATCACAGCTAGTATATGAACTAATATTTTTTTCTATCAAAAAAAATTATAGAGCTGAGACTGGTAAAATAAATTTTTTGGCTGTGATATTTTGATTCATAATGGCTAATTCAGGCATACATATCAGTATATAATACAGCAGACGTTCAGTAATAAACATGCTATGTATATACCTGTTAGGGGCTTCTCCATATGCTATACAGGAAAAAAAATGTCACAGACAACTATGGCCAGTCTCAAACTCTCTGTGCCATATCTTCTGTTGCACACATGTTTTTAATATAAAATATTTCAGGTTTTTTTCATTAGCATAATACCAGCTTAAATATACCTTTTAATTAACACATAAAGAACCTGAATGTTCCTAGGGGATATTTTACAGATCCTATCAAAATCCCAGGAAACAGATGACAGTGTTTCCATTATCTTAGCATCAGGCCAACAACTTTAAGAACTGTATTTCTCTGGCCATATGAATGTCTAACAAGCTTTATGCTGAGTCAAAGCATTTTGATCAATAGTGGCTATTTATGTGGCAGTGATTCTTTAAGGTATCAGGCAGAAGATGTCTGCAGCCTCACTCCTTTATATTTAGAAATTTTATGGACTCCTTTATTTGGCAATGACATGAACTGCAACTTCGGACTATAATGCATGCAAACCCATTGGTTCTAATATTTTGCTATGCTAAATATTTTGCTAATTTTGCTAAAGGTCTAGGTCATGCATACTATGAACAACACATTCCTGTTTACAGTTCCATGTGTAAATTCACAAGTTTCAATCTGTGTGCTCACAGATCTCAGTTTAAACTTTGGAACACTTATGTAACACTTCTGTAGAAGGAAAAGACCCAAATGTACAGAATTGCATGTTATTGCAGTTGCATAAGAGGGAAAGTAAGACATACAGACCTGGACATGCATTGAAAGATTAGAGAAAGAGAGAGTGAGCAAGGCAAACTTACTTATGGAGCACTAAACAATAGCAGATTCCCATCTGGAGAAATATTTGGATATATGACCTGTCCCTCATTTGGATCAAACAGTAAACAAACTTTTTAATGAATAAATCAATCTAAAAATAAAAGTTCTTTCCCAGCAGCAAAGAAAGAAAGAAAGAAAGAAAGAAGGAAGGAAGGAAGGAAGGAAGGAAGGAAGGAAAGAAAGAAAGAAAGAAAGAAAGAAAGAAAGAAAGAAAGAAAGAAAGAAAGAAAGAAAGAAAGTGAAGCAACTAGCCATTCTGTTTTCCATTCTGTTTTCAAGAAAGCGAAGTTATAGGATGAAAGGTGATAAGTTCGCCTTTCAGGCATTGCTTACCTGTGATTTACCTCCCTCTTAGTTTCACCGAGGAATTCTAATTTTTCCAGACTTTCTGGGATGGGGCAATGTTTGGGGGTACGCTTCAACACAGAGACATGCTATATGATATTGAGGGTGTGGGCATGCTCCTAAAGACATCGGTGTGACCAGAGTCTCTGATGTCATAGGGATGCCATTCCTCAGCCACAGCACTAGTTAGAGCTTCCAGACAGCACCACAGTAGGGAACTAGGGTTTGCACCATCCTTGCCTTTGAAGCATTGAGGAAGGTAAGAAGGCAGCAAAGCCACTGCACACCCAGCTAATATTTGGAGAGAAGGTTGCACCCTGATTTCAAGTATATTTAAGCACAAGCAAAGTGATGCATAAGACCACTGTGAAGAGAGGAGTTTGGCAAGTACGAGTAAAGCCAGCCAATCACAGCATTCAGAGTGCTGTGGGTGGGAGCCTATGGGGAAAAATATAAAAACTAGAGGCTTTTCTGTTAATCAGTTTGATAGGGCCAGTTGGAAATAGAGATACGAATATGGACAGATAACAGTGCATTACATCTTGAGAATAACAGAGAGTGATGGGGTCATTTAGGAATGGGGAAAAAAACGAAAAGGACTAGGAACAGAGAGGGACAATAAATGGTTTGAAGGGAGTTGAAGGTATGGAAGGAGTTCAGGGAGAAGTGTTACTTTGTTTTAACTGAGCTGTTTCATCATGTGGTATATGGACCAGCATAAGGCTATATGTTTTAAATTACTTGTTTTACAATAAATTACATCAGGGCACTGAGTACATTAACAGTCTTGCAGATACTACTTGAATCTAGAGAACCTTGTCCTTCCTGTATTTCTCCCACTGAGAAAAACATGTGCTACCACACTTTATACCCACCACCCTGCTGGATAGCAAAATTTGTGAGACAAAGCTGGACACTTATGGCTGGGACACATGTGGTAGCAAAAAACTGACCGTAAGTGTGTGCTAGGTCAGGATGACCTCAGCATGGCCAGGTCATAAGTTCAAGAGGATTAGATGGAAACCCTTGATGCTAATGAGTTTGGGATAATCCTCTCAACAACCTGACCTCCAGCAAGCACACAACCCTGCTGTGTACATGTCCTACAGAAACCTTCCCTATACACTTTATCAAACCAAGACATTAAAAGGCTGTCAGGACTCCTGTCAATGTTTTGTTACCTACAGTTAAGACAATCAGCCCATTCCTGACCCCTTTGTTTGCTCTTCAAGAAAGCCATTAACACACACTCCTTCAGGGTAGGAAACAGAGTACAGAAACCCTGGGTCCAGACCCAGTGTGATAGATGACGGCTCTGAGGTCAATGAGCAATTGATTGTGCCAGAAACAGAGCTAGTGATAGACCAAACCATCATGGAAACACCCCAATCAGCTGAAAGACAAGCTGAGACAGGGGCCCTTTCCGCAGCTTACCTGATTCTGGTGTGGGTGCACGGGGATCATGTGAGCAGCCTCTTGCGAGAGGCACTCGCATCCCCTCTGCTCCTTCTCCGCAGCAGCTGCCTGCCAGCCAGCAGCGTGAGGGTTCCTCCTCTTCCTTCTGCAGTGCAGCCAGGTACTTTCCGAGGCTGTGCTGGGGGAGGAAGCATGAAGGTTGCGTCTCCGGAGGCTCCGCACTCAAGGTAAGTGCATGTGGGGCTCTGGAGCGATGCGTGATCGTGCATCATTTTCGGCAAGAAGCCGAAAATGATATATTGCACGATCGGCACCTACTGGACCCGGCAGCATTGCACAATTGCAAGGACATCATGTGGAACAGTCCTCGCAATCATGTGATGCTCCGGAGGCCCTTTTGCATGACAAATGCCATGCGAAAAGGGCCTAAGTTGTCGCAACCAGTGCCAGTGGCAGAGGGGACCTGCAATGACTTAGAGGAATTAGATTCACCTTTGCCCCTGCCATCCCCAATCATGAAGGAGACTGAAATGAGCAGCTCAGAGGGAAGCCGTTTGGGCAAGGTTGAGTAAAGAGAACAATGATGAGTAACACTTTTTTTTGTTTGCATATATGTCAGTTGGTGTAGCTTGCTGTTTGCTTGTAGCAAATTGCTACTCAAGCCCATGATCCTTGTGTTCCAGCTATCTTGACCCTTTTGGACTGACCTTTGGCATTCTGGACTTTTTGGATTTGATCTTGACTTTGGCTCAGCTCAGCATTTCTCCTTGATTGTTTGCTTTGGACCCTTCCCCCCCACTGCCTCCTCGTCTTGGGCAAGTACTATCTTCTCCTTTCCCTTGCTGTCAGGGAGGCACAGGCAGGGAGTTGAACTCCAACACCACGTAATTTGTAACATGGTAACACACTAACACGCGAGCACATTGGGCATTATTCTGCACCCCAGACTCGTGTTCCTCCGTGTTGTCCTCAAACTCCTATTTGAGCCACTCCACATTGATCTTTTACTTCAGGACTGTAAATATCACCCCTTCCACCCAAAACACCTCTCTATCCTACCTTTCTTGCTTTTTCCTCCAATAGCCTTGTATGGTTAGTGAGATTGTTTGATTTCTTGTGTGTGTGTCTATTAATTTCCAATAAAATATTCTGTTTAACTCGAGTCCCCTCTACAGTTTGTACTGGTATACACGGGTGAAAAAATCCTTCCATTACCCTTCTTACACTGGCCTCCTTTGAGTTAATAATTCCCCAAATCCTGAGGAGACACATTGCTAGAGGACCTCAAGGCCCCTCACATCTTAGGGTAGCACATGGGGAACTTTAAACTCCTTACTGTTATATCCAACCAGATTCCCCTGCACACTATCAGCCTTCTCAACCTGGGCAAGTGGTAAATGGGGGTGGGGAGGAATCCCTGCTGTTATTGCTGAGATAACAGAGGGTTACCTCCTCTACCTGAAGGTGAATGGAAGAGGCATGGTGTTTCAGGTAGTGGACAGGCTTGAATGGGAGAATTGTCCCTAAACTCTTTACAGGTAGGACCGGAACTGCCCAAGTGCTAGGGCCCATAAGCTGAAGGTTGCCCTCCCCTTCTTTAAAGATAGGCATAGCACTTTAAGTGAAACTCTTGACTACAGAGTCTAATCCTATCTTCAAAGCCACACTCACACTAGAACAACGATGCCCAGCTTGGTGCTGTTCAAATGCTGTGGAGAACAGCCAGACTATGGCTGCTAGTGTCTTACACATACATAAATCCCTGTACAGAAGAGGTTGGACAATTTGTCTGGAGCACCACATTCATGTTAAGATCAAGGCCATGGAAGTGGAATTGCACATGTAGTGCTATTTCACATCTGGATTTAGTTAGTTGTGCATTCACTTATTCTCTGTGCAATGTTGCCATGAAAAACAAGGAAGATGTAAGTCCTATCAAGAGGTGACTCTACATACAGAAATACATTCTATGCTACTCCTATGTACAGTCTTGGCCTATATCTTCCACTATTTCAAGCCAGCACAACCAATACTTCTGGCTAGCGCAAGGTGGGGCCACTGTATATCAGTACATTGCAGAGGTATGAGGTGGAAAAATGGGAACAAACTTCTGTTTGATTCTAGTGGTGGGAAACTCTTAATGTCTTGAAGAGAAGAAAGCTCTCTTCATCTTCATGCAACCTGTAAGCAACTTCCATTTGACATTGCCATTTTAAGAAATGGTCAGCTAACTGATAGATGTACTGACAAGTACAGCAAAATTCTTATCATAGCTGTCTGCTCAAACGTTATATCTTGGTATGCATACCAACAATGACCTCTGTGTGTCTCTGAAAAAAGGCACAACACTAGTTTCTCTTTTCATGTATTAATAATTGATAAGAGTGTTGAAACTACCATTTTTTTTAGGAAAAAAATTGCTAGCATAATTATTTCTTTTTTAAACATTGAAAAGGCACATAGCTGTTTGAAACACTGTATGGTTTGCAAAGTCAAACACTATGTTTTTTTATCAGGCATAATTGGTTGGGCAAAAGAAGGGAACAGACATATTTGATATTTTCCAGGCTATTTTAGCAGACTAGCCAATTCTTCTGGTGAATAATGCAAGTTCTGGTAAGTTTACACAGGGCACTTGAAGGAATACTATAATTTTATAATTTGGACACATTGCTCTTCTGGGCTAAAACTCCCAGAATCCTTCTGCTAACACAGCGAGTAGCAATGTCCACTGGGGGATTCTGTGAACTGTAATCCAAAAAGAAATTTGTTTAAGCTGTGTGAAGTTACTATTAGAAAGTAACTTCACACAGCCACTGTGTGAAGCTGTGTTGCCACTGATGTGATATTCCATCACATCAGTGGCAACAGCCAATCTGGTCTCTTTGCAGAGGCTTGATTCCTAAACATGCTCAGGACCTATCAACGTCATAATAGTGGAGGACCAGGTGATGCTCAGTGTGGTTTATATCCTTCCTACTTGCAGTAAATGATATGAAACAAATTCAAACAAAGATCAAGAGAGCTCATTCACACCAACTAAGAAGCATTCTTGCAACAGTAGGATTGGTATGACTATATTTGACTTAAAAAATAAAGATTTTGGATCAAGCAAGGTACCTGGTCTTACAAATGACAAACTACCATAACTTGTTTTGTGCCTGTCTGTATCCATTATGGAAACATGGATCTCTGAAGCTTGAACTCCGTGAGGCTAATTTCCACAAGATCCATATGAACTTTGTTTTTCCAACACATAAATATGTATATATTTTTGTGTGTTTTGCTTACATGTATAAGCTTTCATATTCATGCATCTAAAGTGTATTTGTCTCATTTTACAAATGTATGAACTTTTCTTTGCGCAAATGTGTGCATACTGTTGGATAATGTTCTTTCTTTCTTGCAATCCATCACAAACACAGAGATTCAGAGATTTCTGTCTCTAAAGGGCACCAACTTCCATACAGGGTCCAGAACAACCAAATCAAGGGCAGTAGAACTTGAGAAGAACCTGCTCAGATAGAGTGTTGGTCTTCCTTCACCTTCCTATAGGCTACAGGAGATCATTTCTCACTGAAAATCCCACAATGTAGAAAATGTGGTAACAAAATATGATTTGCCCAGGAAAGTCAAACTTACAGCTCCATATCATATCCTACAATTGGGCTAATGCAGATATAAAGCCAGATTATGATCAAAACCTGAAATAGAGGTCCTCCAGAAAAGGAGAGAAGTAAATAAAAATTCCAATCATTCACGACTCCATTTAATATCCAATCCAATTCTATTTGCATTTTATGCAAGTTGTAAAACATTATTTCTTGATCCAATTGTTGGGATTCACAGGCTAAATTAGTAAATATACCCCTGCATACTTCCATAATAATCCTCATTCACTCCCCCCCCATACACATATAAACAGATCCTAATGAAGTATACTCCATGTTGCAGTCTTCCAGTCTTTCAGATAATACTTTGCACAGAGGATATCTTATAAAACTTTCTTCCAGAGAGCAGATTATCATTATAATGTATTAATTTATAGGCCATACCAAAGGAATTCTCAGGTCACTCATCACTCTTAAGTAAAATAAATTGCTTACAATTGCATTCTTTTCTGGTTTTACATCTTTTGCCTGCATCTCATCTCTTAATTAGTTTCTGATATTTTGCAAAGAAGACATATACGTAATGTATAATCTTCATAACAGTGCTGAACAAGGTTTATAGGTATTAACATTGCAATACCTTGTGCTGCATGTGAAGGCACGTTTCAAAGCAAAGTTGGTTTCCAAATGATCTGGCCACATTCCAGCAGTATCCAAATTATATCTTTGAGCCTTTCAACACTACACTACTATAGTGCTATTATTCCACTTTCAACATCCTGTGGAATTCTGGGGTTTGTAGTTTGCTGAGGACAAAGAGCTCTCAGGCTGAGAATTCTAAAGTCCTCTTCCTAAACTGCAAACCCCAGGATTCCAGAGGATGTTGAAAGTGGAATAAGAGCACTACAACAGTGTAGTGCAGCAATGGCCTTTATCTGGGAGAATATTGACTAATGGAAGGCTTGAATTAGGAATCTTTTAAAAATCTCCCTTATTATGGTCCCAAATAGGTTATTTATTTATCCTGTCAAATCCAAAAAGGCGCAGACCCATTCCATCCTCCAGGCAGTCTGGCAACTGGTAAAATTTAATGAGCCCATAAGAAAAGCTGAGAATTTGTTTTCCATTTTTGTTCTCTCTCTCCATAATATGACTATGAACAACTCCATGAACTTTTTTCAGCTTTGGCATTTTAGCTATACAAGCTGGCATCTTTTTATTTGTACCATACACAACGCTTAGGAACTAAGGACATATACAGTTGCTGCAACTTGGCATAGCCTATACCTGTAGCCTGGGCATGTTCTTTCCAATATCACAGAAAGGTAACAATTGCACATTCCATTATGATTCATAATGCAGAAGGCCTTAGTTTCCTAACTAAACGGGAAGACAATTGTATGAATCATAGAGAGCAGCAATTTGTGTACTAATTGTGTATCTGGCAGCTTACACATTGTCAAGTCTAGCTGAATACATTGAATATTTAGTATGTGTGTTCGAGTCAGAGTACAACATTCAGATCTTCTCAGAAAGCTGAAACAGTTTACATGTACTTACATACAAAAGATGGAATCTAACCAGGAAGGGAGTTGTTACTGCCCTGGCTAGTCCAAGCTTTGGGGATATTAAAGATATCCTCTTGATATCATAATTCAGCTTCACTTCTCTATTCCTCTCCACGTGCTTGCGAGGCCACCGGACAAGCAGGTAAACAAGCTCGGCCGTTAATTGCCGTAATATTCCTGAATAAAACAGGCAGGCCAGAAATAGCTGACTCACTGTTTTAGGACACCTCCAGGTAAGTACTCTAATTAGGTATGCACGCAACCTACAAAAGAGCCTCTGCCCCACGCTGGCAGCTTGATGGGTAACCTATACAATACCCAAGTACTCTGCGTTTGCATACTGGCTACTCTATTGAGAACCTCTACGATAACTCAATCATTCAGATTCTGACCTTTCGGAGGCTTTGTCTCCAACTCCAAATCTATTGTTTTCCCCCAAGTACGGCATAGCCTGCAGTCACAATGCTCCTTGTAAAAACCCTTGATTCCGAGACCTTCCTCGGAAAGCTCCTGAGTTTCATCCCGCCTTGCTCCCGCTTTGCTTGGCGAGCCTCCCCTCAGCTCCACGTGCTGAGCTACATTGCACCCCAGCTTTGCTCTCTATTTTTCTGGGCTTCAGGACAGGTGAAGTATCACCCAAACCAACAATCCCTCTACAAATCCCTCTATACCACTCCAACCTTTATTTTCTTTAGTTATCTTGCATGAGTGTGTCACATACACTGTTTTGCTTGTATTTAATAAACATCATTTATTATTTCAACTTTTGTGTGCTACTTGACTTGACCCGACCCCTTAGACATAGGGTTCAAGATCTCGCTAAGTTACCCTGCCTCTTGTAATGCTAAGCAGTGCTCTGAGCTAATTTTCCCCACCTTTAGTTGAGCACATTTTGGTGTCCCTCCCGGGACCCCCAGTACACAGGGTAACAGAGTCCCATGCGATATGGAATAAGTATCTCTTACTTTTGAGTCAAACTGTTTAAGATTTTGGTATTACTTTGGCTGAACAGGGAAGTGGTAACTGTGACGCTCTCTAGGTGTTGTAGGACTGCAGCTCCCGGTATCTCTTACTAGTAGCTCTTACTAATGCAGTCCAATGACATCTGGAGCTCTATATTCTTCCTACCCTTGAGTTAATGTGCAACAAAGAGGTGCAGACACATTGGTAATGTTGTGCCAAATGTTATGCTCAGGCTGCATCACCATTTTGACTTTGGTGATAACCATTCAGGTAACACATGCCTGTAATATAGGTTCATTTCAGTGATGTAGACTTGAGTTGATAGACTCAGACTTAAGTCAAACTTAAGCCACTTCAGTGACTCGACTCAGACTTGACTCAGCAAAAATTACACACTGACTTGACTCGACTTAAGACTTGCATATTTTTAGTGACTGACTTGCTGCCCTTGGATCAGTAACATAACACATTGATCCAGAAACTTACAACTTACTGGTCACATGATGGTCTGTCTGAAGCTCAAAGTGTGGACACACTTCTCAGGGGGAACAGCAAATGGGTTAGGCAATGGGCTTGAGGTGGGGTTAACATCTGCTCAGCAGCCTGTCTCTGCTACATATAGGAGGAGCATTCTAAAACTTTTCCTAAAAGCAGAAGGCAAGACTCATGCCCAGAGTGCAGGGTGCATATCTTAGAGGGGAACAGAAAATGTGTTAGACAATGGTTTTGAGGAGGAAGAATCCTTCCTTTTAAAACTCTTGAAGCTTCAGTAATGGGGAATGAGAAGGATTCTAATCTCCACTTCTGAAAAAGCCTCCAGCTTTGCAAATGGGAAGTAAGAAGGATCCTATTCCGCACTTCCAAAGCTGCAGACGGCAAAATCACAAAAGTAAAAGGACCAACTCTACTTAAATTGTTAAAACTGACTTTATTCAACTCTGCTCAGAAATTCTGGAATACAGGTTGGGGTATAAAGTTGGCTCCCAGACTTCAGACTTGACTTGAGACTTGACTTGAAAGTATCTTGCAAAGACTTGAGATTCGACTTGAGACTTGAAGATAGAGACTTGACTTGAGACTTGGAGTAAAAGACTTAAATACATCACTGGTTCATTTAAATCTTAAGAATTTTGAGAAAAGTTAATCAACCAAAAAGATTCCAGAAGATAATACTGTTTACTCGACCTCTGAATACAAGATATTTGGCATTTGTGGGAAAACATCTCCTCTTCTGTGCCTAACTATGTGAATACTGCCCTCCCATAGTGCTTGGGACTGATATTCTGCAATAGAATCAATGTCCATTGCCCAAGATCTTGAATGTCCTGGCATCTTACAGAGCATAATACCAGAATGCCAGCTGTGATTGACAAAGTGTTTTATATATGTATCCATATATGTGTGTGCATGGCCATTTCTGCACAACAATAGTCCATTGCTTCCTTTCATTGAAGCCCTGGCAGCGAATGAGCACTCCAGGAATACTCTCCTCTGCACTTTGCCAGGTCACTGCAGAAGGGAGCATGCTGGCCCCACCTCTTCCCTTCTGCAGTGCAGCTGGGCACTTGCCATTGCTGTGCTGGGGAGGGAGGCATCACCAGTGCACTTCTGCCCTTCTGCATGGCTGGGAAGGATGGCAGCACTGTGTGATGGTAGGTATAAAATGAATTTCTGATATTTTTCAAATACCACCCCTGTGTGACGCACGGGGACAAGATGGCAGCGGGAGCGTGATGACATTGTGCAGAAGCACGACCTGCAGAGTGTTGCCATCATGTCTCAACTGCGGAGCAGCCACATCATGTGGAAAGGGCTTATGTGTGTGGATGTGCATATTTACATGAATTCAGAATACAATGGCAAGAACCCATCTCCAAGCTCTGGCCTACTGGAAGGGCATTCGGAAGTTCATTTACCAAAGTTCCTTCAGTGCATTATTACTGAACTGGAAGCTTTTGAGTGGAAATGGATAAGGTCAACTTCACTGTTGTACTGAAGAAACACTGCACTCAGGCCAACTAGGAAGGAGCCTGGTCAGCTGCTCCTGTGAAGAGGACAAGCTAACCCATTGACAAAAAAATAATGAGTTGCCAGAAAATTCAAGTAGGATTCCATTCTCATTTAGGCCCTGGCATATTCTGTGGTTGTAACTCACCCTCATTAGTGCAGAAGGCTTTACAGAAACCTATTAGCGAATAATAGGTGCTGTCAAATTTATTCATATACCAATCACTATTGTAATAATCTAATTCTCTGAGCCCTAGTACTGAGATATGAACTGTCTCCATAGTTTACATCTTCTCTTCATGCCTATATAATAAATGCACAGATTGTGAGCAGTAGTAGATTCACACTGAAATGCACATAGAGAAATGTTTCTATAATGTACATCCATGTGCCTGAGCAATTATGTGCAGCTCATGCTCTGTACAGTTGGGAACCCTCCCCTCACCAAAAAGCAGAGGCTGAGATTACAAGAAGTCCTACCTTAACACAGGGAGCATTGTAGCTTGCATTTCAATTTGTGGGCAGTGAGGATGAGCCTGCTGTTACCTGCTGTTTGGAACAGAGCTATTAACTACCAGAGTCTAAATGTATCACAAGGTCCTAGGACAGGTGTAGCAGAAGGACAGATATGAATACTGTAAATTGTTTCAATGAAAGACTTGCAGGAAGAAACTGAACAATTCAGTCTGCAAGATGTACATGGCATTTGGGAGGAATAAAATGTGCACAGAATCACAGCTCTAAATAGTAGGGAAAATGTGTAAAATGAGTGTGTGAATGGTTGTATAGAATTGTAAAAAATGTTTAAAAATGCACACAGATTCCATTTGAAATCCCCTACTTCCCAAAAGGTCACATAACTCAATACAAAACAAAGGCCCTTTCCTCGCCTTTCCTTTTTACAGTGCTGGGGTGTGGAGATCATGCGAGCAGCCTCCATTGAGAGGCTCTCGTGTCCCCGCTGCTTTGCCTGCTCCCGAGCAAGTAGCATGAGAGCCCCGCATCTTCCTTCCACAGCGCAGCCTAGCAGTTTTCCAGGCTGCGCTGGGGCAGGAAGCATGACTGCCGCGGCTTCGGAGGCTCCGCACACAAGGCAAGTGCACGCGGGGCCCTGGAGCAATGCGCTATCACACACCATTTTCAGCTGAAAGCCGAAAATGAAAAAGGGCGTGAGTGGCACCTGCCCTACCCTGGAGTGTCACACAGTTGTGAGTGTGTCATGCAGATCGCTCCTCACAATCGCACAATGCTCGAGGGGCCCTTTCGCATGGCAAATGCCATGTGAAAAGGGCCAAAGTCAGGAAGGAAATGAAACAAAATTGAGACTGAGAGATTTTGACACCCCCAGCCTATTATCACAACTTGTTGCTTCCTGTTGGCATCAACGCCAGTCCACCCCAATATACTGCCAGAGCTATCCTTATTCTGAACGTCACAGCCACAGATGAGAGAGGTAGGTAGGAGAAAGCGTATATGGGGCAGAAAGGGTAAAGTATGTGCCTCATACGGGATACAAAGGTGAGGCAGCAAATGGTGCTAGACATTCCCACTTCAGGCAACATTGAATGGTTTTCTTTATCATCACTCTCTTTATTTACCTCTTTTTACCTCTTTCTTTATTAGTGACAGTGGTCGTATCTTGTAACAGCAGAGTGTGATAGCAGCTCATAAGAACTGAAGCAGGAATTAATACCAAGAAGAAGAACTAACTGCAGCCGAGTTAGCCACTGGTCTTTGGGCTGAGACAGTTCTTTCTTAATTGTAAGAAATATCAGATTTCTGTGAGATGCATACCTGGATTGCTCATCAAGTAAGATAAAATTCTGGCTCCACATTAATGTGAAGGTTTGCTGGTAGATGTTGGTCAGGCACTTTTATTTGGCTCTCCCTGTCCATGGAAGTAGCTGAACTAGAGCCAGATGCAGGCAAATGCACCTTGTGGGGAAGTACATCAGTAGGCCAGATGACATCAGGGGTGCTCCTCCAAGCCCTGGCTTAGGTTCCCTTTCTTCACACAGGGAGGACTTAGAGCTTCTGTTTTCATGAAGCCTGGAAAACTGAGTGCTTAAGGAGGAAGACTACATCTTTTTCCCCCCATCCTAATGGTAAATTGGGAGTAGACCAACTTTTGGAGGAGGTTGAGTTCTTCTAAGCACTGACAAAGTCACTTGCTGGCTTCACTCACTGCTCATTGGACCTACTAGGAGAAGTGATGGATGAAGGGACTCAGTTGGTGTCTCTTCTAAGTGTTGGCAGAGTCCCAAGCTGTCTTTGCTCTTCCTGTGCCTTATAAAGAATTTCAAGTGACAGAAGCAGCATCTGCCAAGGATGTTCCTTAAATCAAATACAGACATACAGCCCCTTTCCACATGTGGTGGGGGGAGGAACGGGTGAAAACGCCCAAAAACGGAGCTTACCGGCAGCAGAAACTGCAGATGGAAGCAGTTTCACCAGTGAAACAACCCCAGTGGATCCTGCCTATAGTCAGTGGAGATCCCAACAGTGTTGAGTTGCTGATATCGGGGGCCCTAAGAGCATTGTATAGGCGTGTGTGTTTTATTCTTGTGTTAGTTTCCCAAAGTTAATTCTACTTCATTTTTTTTTACTCTGCAAAATACAGACAAGTGACACAAGTAATATCTTCTGCACAAATATAATAAATCCAATTAGGGCTCTCATTTTTATCAAACTGTCTCCCATGCATTGTTCTGTTTAAAGTTGCAAGTTGGAAGATAAGAACCTGTCTTATACTAAATGATATGCCATCGGATCATCTACCTCAGTAGGTTTTGTACTAAGTGGCATCAAGTATCCACAGTTTCAGGAAGGGGGTCTTTCCAATCTCTTTCTGTAGATTTTGGGTCTGAAGTTGGGACCTTCATGAAAAGCATGTGCTCTGCCATTTATGTAAGCTGTCAAGTAACGTTGCTCTTTACTTGTATTCATATTCAAGAATCTGTTCAAAAGAAATACCTTCAGGGAAGCAAACAGGAAAAAAAGTACTCTATAACAGTGCAGACTGCTGCAGCAGGGATAGTATGTCAAAATGCATGCCTGTACTCATATGGCAAATGGTGCTGCAGGGGAGAGTATGACTTTGATGGACTACAGTGGGAGACACCAGGTTGTTTTGCAGCTGGTGGAGGGTACCAGAATGTAGCACATGATAGAAGTGGGGATGGAGACTATTTAAGGTCTGCTTGCCCCTTCACATGCCTCTTTGGATCTGCACAACATGAGAGTTTGGGTGGTGTGCAGTTAGTGAGGATCTGAAGGTGGTTTGGCTACAGGGGGTAGATTGGCAGAGACAATGCTGAGGGCTTGTGTTTCATGCTACCCCTGTCAATCATAAGTCTTGGGGGATTACTATATTTTTTAAATTGTGTACCCTGGTCTTGTGAGTTTCGTTGGATCTCTTGGGGATGGTTGGGTGAATCAGGGTCATCATTTAGTGCATTCAATTACCCTCTTTTTTTACCTTTGTTGGATCACATATTGGGTGGAGGCCCTGTTGGGCCATTAGGTAGTGTGTTCCATTACTACTTTAGGCCCCAATAGGACAGGGATCCCTTCTGGCATTTGTTTTCAGTGTGTCCCCATTTCCTGTTTGAGGAAGGTCCTTCTGTCCCTTTCTTGTCAGGGTGCCATGGGTAGTGGTGCCAACATAGGCCCCATTGGGCCTTTCATAGGTGTAAGGCTTGAGATCTTGTCACGCCTTGTGCTTGTGCCTGTTTTGTTAGCATTTGCCCACTTTATTTTAGTTCCAGTTTTTTCCTTGAAGTCCTAGCAGGGCATGTACAACTCCTCATGGTGAACTTGGCTCCACCAGGCCTTTTATTTGTCATGATAGTCAGCTGCCTCTTGGGCCTCACAGATCTAGATCCATTTGTGAAGCCATTTTGAAGGCCTACTCTGCCAGTATGGCCATTTTGAAGCCCTGGTCAGCCATTTTGTGTTGAAGTCACCTGGGCATTAGAGTTCTAGTTTCATCTGTGTGGTCATCTTGAAGGCCTAATTCAGCCTGTGCATCCTTTTAGAAGGCCCCAGCATGCCTTAACACACACCCCTTTCTTCCACATTTTTGATTTAAGCCTGGTTGGAGCATGTAGCTAGGAGTGACAGCAATAGCCCTGCTAGGACTTCCATTGGGATCTGGACATCTGAAGGCCCTGTTGGGGCTTGAATGTTCATCCAGAGTCACATAGCATTAGAACCTCCTTTTAGCAACCAGAATATGCCCTTAAGTGATCATTTAGCACAGGCTGATATTGTGAGGTTAATTTGTCAACTTTTTTTTTTTTTTTTGTGCTTCATAGGGAATTAGAGAAGAAGGATTGGGAGGGTTTAGATGAGAAGGAACAAAAGTGTAGAGCTGAGAAAATGTGGCGTAATTGGCTTTTGGGCTGATTCATTCATGTTGTTATTGTGAGGATCCAGCCCTGGAGAGAATACTTGCTTGTCTAGTATATGGCTATATTCCACAGGGCTAATGTGGGCTTCACTGGTGTTATGTGGCTTTTATATGATGAAGCTTTTAGGATGTGGGTGGCTATGAACCTCTGCTATGAGATGGGATCAGATCCACTCACAATTGTAGATACATCTGATGATCCTGCGTGAGCAATTCAGGGTGAGAGGTCTCATAGTGGCCATATGATCCAGAAGGCCCAGGTAGGGATCAGTGTGAAAAGTCAGTGGCAGCTACTGGGCAGAGTATTTACCAGGAATTTGAGGTGCAGGGTTCTTGTAACCCACACCCATGCAAATTCCATTCCCTTTGTAGTGGGTCACATTCTTTTCAGAATTGTCTAAAAGGGAGGTGGCTTTAAGGATAGGCAGGTAGATAAGCAGGGATCAGGAGATCACTCTGCACCTTCAAAAGGGGCCCCATCCAGTTAAGTTGGACAGGATTGAAGTTTTATTGCATGTATATCCAGATCATGAGACAGGATGTTATCTGAAAAAAAAAAAAAGTTTAGGGATGGGTTTCAGATTCCATTTCAAGGAATCCAGAAACCTTATCTCTCCAAGAATCTTTGTTCTGTGATTAGCTTAGAGGAAATTGTTCAGGACAAGATTCATAAAGAAGTGGCTGAAGGTAGGATAGTGGGCCCTTGTTAGTCTCCTACTGTTGTTAATTTGAGACTGTAGCTCCCAAGAAGGCACCTGGTAAATACAGCCTTATTCACCATTTTTCTTATCCTGAAGGGAACTAGATCAATAACACCATTCCTGAGGAACTTTTCACAAAGTGTTATATATCTTTTGAGACTGCCATTAGGCACTGCCATCTCCTTCTGGTGCAGTCCCAGCATTTTGAATTGTTTTTCCTTTTGATGGTTTGCATTATATGGACTGTGCTGTCCCAGTGGCTGTGTTCAGCTTTTGAAAAGTTTAGTATTTTTCTGGAGTGGGCCCTTAGGGCTGAAAGAGGTGATTCATTACCCCAATGATTTTTTGTTCATTGGTTCAGATGTTTTGGAGCAATGTGCTTATATAGTGAGAGAATTTTATTCCCTGAGGAACTGAGGGTACCTTTGGCTCACGCGAGGACTAAGGAACCTAGTACTTCTTTAGTTTTCTTGGTTATTGAAATCACTACCTTGTAGCAGTACTGCAGGTTACCCCTGGAGAAGCTGGAAGATTTGAATAAGAGGATGTTGGAATTATGGGGGCTTAGGAAAGCCACTCTTAAGGCATTTCAGGAGATTATTGGCCATCTCATCTTTGCCTGTTGGGCGGTTGCTTCTGGCAGGAATTTTTTGAGGCATCTCTGTGATACTATTTCTGCTGTATGCACGTCTCACCATAGGATTAGGCTGACAGGTGGTATTTAGGGAGGATTTAGATGAATTTCTTGCATCTTTCAGTGGAATTCCTTCTGGACGAATAAGCTGCAGATTCGAGTTACCTTGAAGGTGTCCTTGGATGCCATGGGGTCTATAGGCTTTGTTGTTTATTTTAGAGGACATTGGTGTATGTAGGCTTGGCCTGAGGAATGGGATAGGGAGGGCTTACTGATAGATTTGATATTTTTGCATTTTTTCCCCAATAATTGCAGCTGTTCAAATTTGGGCTAGCTGGCCAATTCCTCTGGCCATTCTGGTGTGAAAACATGTCTGCTTTCCATGTTATCAATACTATGTCCTCCGAATTCCTACAGGTCATGCATCTTGTTAGGGCCTTTGTTTTGCAATGTCTTCATTATAACGTATTGTTTATTGTCCTCCATGTGGCTGGTGTTGATAACGGGATGGCTGATGCTCTTTCCCACCAACAGATGGAACACTTCAGACAACTGATGCCAGAAGCAGACTCTGGTCCTGTTCCAATGCCCATAGACCTGTGGAGCCTTGGAGGAATGAAGTTGTCTGAGTCATTGGTCTCTTGCTTGCTCCCACCACTAGCAATAGTAATCAGAAGAATAGGAGGAAGCTGGGCTATTTCAGGATGGTTAACATGCTGCAGGCCACTTGGCCTCTTCCTCTTGACCATATTTTGCAACACTGTCTTTCTTTGAGGAGTAGGGGACTGGCTCCGCAGTCCATTAGGACTATCAGCTTTAGCCTTTGCAGCTAAGGCACAAGGGAACAATCACAGTTGATTTCAGTGTTTGCAAGACCTTGAAGCATTGGACCTGAGAACAAGATCATGTGGCTTGGGAGGAGAGGCCTCTGGTAGAAGAGCTTGTTGCCTCTTTGGTTTGAGAAATACTCTGGGCCTCCTCCACATGTTTTAATCATTCACCTTGGTGGAAATGACTTGGGATTGCTGGAGGGCAAGGCCTTCATTTTACAGGTGCTGTGTGATTTTTGTGTTATTTGAAGCAGATGGCCTTGCATAACCCTTGTTTAGTCTGTTATTTTGCCATGCCAACTTTGGCATGGTGGAGGGGATCCCTGATGTTTTTACTGTTTCCATAGAAGGGTATACAGGGAAGTCTGTAATGTCATGAATAATGAGTTGGGCCAGGAGAATAATTTTCCAATGGCTAGAGCAATATGTTGCTCTTGGGGGATTTGCAACAGGGGGTGAAGGATGTGTTGACTGTTGGCTGGATGCGGTGGAGGAAAGTGACTGTGCAGACATTTGTATCTTTTCTGTGGCAAGTAGTGGTGTGGGGGATTATAAGAGTTTAGTGTACACCTTCACACCATTTTGGTGTAGGGTAGGGCTCTGGAACTTCCTCTACAGTCCTGGAACACAGGGGGGGTCAGAAAGGAAGCTACCCTTGAGTCAAATCTGAGGATTGGTTCTCACTTGTAGAGTCCTGGGACTTGGGTGAGAGTTTCCTGGGTTTACTTTCCAGTACACGGCTGGCATGTAACAGCCCAATTATTGGGTTGCCGTGGGGTTCATGTATTTTGCCAAGGTTAAGGAGATGGTCATGGAGTGACACATGGCCTCAGCTGAACCCACATTAGGTTGCTCCCCCCTCTTGCTCCTTTCCAGGTACTACCCACCTAAACAGGATCTAGGTCAAATATAGTGGCTCTTATTTAACCCAACTTTCTGTGTTTGGTCTTGTTTTCCCTGTTTGGCTATCAAACACTTCAGAGGAAAGAAGAAGAGATTTTGAAAAATGGAGAAGTAGCACTGCATAGCTTGAGAAAGTTACACAGCAACTCTCAGGATCCCCCAGCCAAAAAAATAACTCATCCACACTCAGGGCATTTTTTTAAAAAAATACTCTTATTGGTTACTGTTTGTGATGCACAATTTTCCTTCTAGGCTAGTGTATTCAGTTCCCACCCTTGGAAACCTATCACCCTGCCTTCCAGTCCCCTTATAAAATCCCACTGTGGATTTGGGGCTGTAGGCCTTCAGGTGACCTCACTGTGGACCTGTGTGTGTGTGTGTGTGTGTGTGTGTGTGTTAGTTTTACATTCTGTTTGGTAAGCATGTCTCACTTTAGCTTCAAGCTTCAAAGTGCTGTCCAGAGTTAGGTTTACAAAATAACCAACAGATCAACTTTATTTAATAACAGACAGGATAAATGCTTTCAGGGTTTCGGTTCACAGGTTCTTGTTGCACGGCATTTTCCAAGCAAAAGGGCCCCTTGAGCATCGCGCAAATGTGAGGAGCAGTCCACATGATGCACTCACATTTGCGCAATGCTCCAGGGCCTGGCAGGCACCGCTCGCCCACTTTTTCATTTTTGGCTTTAAGCTGAAAATGGTGCACGGTCATGCATTGCTCCCAGGCCCTGCGCGCACTTACCTTGCGTGCGGAGCCTTGGGAGCCAGGCCAGTTGTGCTTCCTGTCTCAGAGCAGCCTGGGAAGGTCCCAGGCTGCACTGCAAAAGGAAGAGCTGGGGCTTTTGCACGAGCAGGAAGCTCGTGCGGAGCTGAAGAAACCTGGACACGAGGGCCTCTCACAAGAGGCTGCTTGCGCGAGCACTGCACCCCAGCACCGAGAAAAGGTAGGATGCGGAAATGGTCTTAGTTTCAACAATTAACACTGTTCCAATTAAATTATGTCAGATCCTTTCCTTAAATCCACATCACCACCCAATGATCAGTAACTCCTCTCAGGGCCTTTCTGCACTACACTGTTATAGTGCTCTTATTCCACTTTCAACATCCTATGGAATCCTGGGGTTTGCAGTTTAGGAAAGGGCATTTAGAATTCTCAGCAGAGAGGTCTTGGGCCTCAGTAAACTACAAATCCCAGAATTCTACAGGCTGTCGAAAGTGGAATCATAGCACTATAACAGTGTAGGGAGGAAAGGCCCTCGGACAACTGACTCTTCACTAGTTTGTTTTCCAACTGACACCAGCTGTCTGTCTCTTCGTACTGGGATTGGTTGGCTGGTTACTGGTATTCATTCCAACCCCTGCTATCCGGGAGCTCTTAGGCAACATTCTATGCAGCTATCTTTCTCTTTAAAATAAGTTACAGTATCACACTTTTTTTTTGCAAGAACTCCTCAAGAATGGCCCCAAGGCAAAAGTGTAATAAGTCCAATGTAAGGGCCAGGCCTGTACTCCACTTCAGATTTCTGAGGCCATTTCTGCACTAGACTGTTATAGCGCTATTATCTCACTTTCAACATCCTATGTAATCCTGGGGTTTGGAGTTTCAGGAGGGGACTCCCTCCCGAAACTGCAAACCCCAGGATCCCATAGGATGTTGAAAGTGGGATAATAGTGCTGTAACAGTCTAGCGCAGAAATGGCTTAAGATCTAAACTTCTAAGCCCACCTGCCATTGTGCCACATTTTATTTGACCTTTTTATCAAGACAACTCTTGAACTAGATTACCAAGAATCACAGTATCACTTTCATCACTTCAGAAACTCAAAGAATGGGGATGTAATATTTGATGATGTGTTGACGGTTGGAGTCAAAATTAAAATAAAACACAGGAACATATAAAATGAGCAACTGAAGCTGTGCCATCACTCTGCATGTGAAAGAACATGATTAATTACAAGACAATTTACAACCTTAGCCTGCTTTTAAGCTAAATGGGAAAAGTATTGAAAAATGAGAAATTGCAACAGCTTTTTGAAAAAGTAAGAAAGGACGTGACCTTTTCAATAACCATGTCAGGGTCTTTAAAAAGCAGTCAGTTATAATAACAATAACAGATGATAAACTAGTGTTAATAATGCTTCCAGGCAGGCTGAAGTTAAATTCATCCTGTTTGTTATCTTCTGCAAATAGAGAGAGAGAAAAGGGAGGAGGCGGAGGTGGAGGTGGAGGAGGAGGAGGAGGAGGAGGAGAGGAAGAAGACAATGTTGGAGGAGAAGGAAGGGGAGGAGGAGCAGCAGCAACAGCAGCAGCAGCCGACAGCAACAACAACAACGACAATCAAAAGGACAACACTTGTGGCTCAGTGAACTTCCTCCCTGCATATATTACTACAAAGGTTGATTGTGTGTTCCTTAATCCACTGCCTACCCAGAGATTTATAAAGACTTGCGTACAAATCATCTAAGGAATTAATTTACCAGGAGGTGTGAAAATGGATTATCTATAAACCTATAAGGAAACTAAAGGATCAGTTCCAAGAGTAGCTATTAGCTTGTAAAAACTAGGACAGCAGGGGAAAAGAGAGAATCTCAAAATAAGAGGTGTAAAAATAACTTTGCATTAACTCTAAGCCACCATAGAGACCAATTTCCTTAGGAAAGGAAGATTTTCAACACCAAATTACAGACAACTTCATTCTAATCCCTATGGTAGCTTCTACAGTTATGCGGCAGCAAGATTCTTGGGAACAGACTAGTCAGAATTAGGTTTCATGATAGAGTTGTAATGCTGTTGATCGTCTCATCTGCTGCTTATAGTAACATAGTCCCAGTGGAACTAGTGAAATCAACAACATCTTGAGGGCTGCATAATTCCCACTCTGTATATATAGATACACACACGTATGTGGGCGTACATGTGACACATGTCCATATGTATCCACCACCACAATCTTTTGCATTGTAAAGAGAAAAACAAAACAAAACAATGGGAACATGGAAGAGAAAACCAAATAATGTAAGCCACCCTGAGGAACGTGAAGAAAGGGAAAACATAAGACTTTGGCCAACATCCTACTTGTGATATACACAAGTATAAGGCCATCTTGTGCCTGTGTATGTCTATTTTGGGTTATGATGGAGATTAGTATTTTCACCCACCCACTTCAATAACCTAAGCCTTCCTTTCAGTCTCACCAATGATCTGCAGCAACCCTCTCATGGCTATTCCATGGCCAATGGAGAGCAATGAGGAGACGGAATCAGAAAAGGGTGGCTACGTCCTCATAGCCAGATGCAGAATGATTGCATCATTCACTATAATCTCCAAAGCACCTCACTGGATTTTAGCGGATGATGCAATCATTTTGCATCTGGCTGTGGAGATGGTACTTCTGTTACTCCCTCCTGTCCCCACCACCCACAGAATGGCTGTGGGGTGTATTTGCAGTAGCTTGAAGGTGAATCCAGGTGGTGTTAACGGAGCAGCCACATGAAATACTATTAACTATACTGTGCCAGACAGGGTCCCAGTCATAATGTAAAAAGAACTTAGATTCTGTTTGCCATCATCCTGGCCTGGTAGACTTTCGTTGCATGCCATGTTCAGCTGCAGTATGCTGTCCTGAGGCCAGCATACTGCCTTCATTGATTTGCGCCTAAATACACACCTCACCCTGTAGCTCTCTAGAATACCTCATGAGACACAAGGTTTGTACCCTTGTCACAGAACAATTTATCTTTTGAGATATTGTTCCTTTTCATCAGCATTGTGCTGGCCGTTCTGCAGTCTTTGAGTAAGGTCTGCTAGATCCATCAAGTCACAATACATTGGCCCCTTCACTGCCTGTAGACTGGGAAAGATCACTCTGGAGAGCTTCCAGTGCTTGGCAGATGCTTCTCTCTGTTTCTTTCTATTGCATCCTATTCCTTTCAAAGAAAAAAGGCATAACCTGGACAACACATTGTAGAACCACAAATTTTGGGGTGGAGCATTTTATGGTGGTTTCCCCGTCTGAGGCCTGAGTAGTGAACTTCCTGTTGCTTGTTGTAGCCAGGTGTATACGTTTTTACAAGAGTTTGCTCAAAAACAGCACATGGAAAAATGTATAACCTACTTTTCCTGACATTCAGCTCTGATACATTTACTCAGATATCTTTTCAATTACAAACATGGTACAGACATTCAAAGGGTTATACAATGGATCCATTTTCTGCACATGCATTCCTTCCGCTTCCTTGGAGCTGATCCAATGGTTGAGTAAAATAAATTAGCTTTGACTTTGAAGGCAGAAATGGCAGAATCTTGGCCTTAGCAAAATGAGCTTTTGCCAGTTTAAGCTGAACAAAATATTGCAGACGTTGCAACAACTTGAATAGAAAGGAGAATTTAACCTCTTTTCATATCAAGAGACACTGAACCCTTGTTTTCCAGGAAGCCAGTCATGGCTACCTGGAGCCATACTTTATGCAAAGAAGGAACAGCTGAGAAACTCTTTCTTACCAGAACAAATAGGAATATAAACATTGTCACTAAGTTGTAGGGCTTCAGTTCATTTCTTCCTACCTCCCAGTCCTTTTTCTTTTTCTGTCAGATCTTTTCAGTAGCTGGATGGAAGGAACTGTCTTACTATTACCCTTACTAATCTACTTTGGGAGCCATTTTTACATGAAAGATTGGGAAGAAAAAAAAGAAGGGAGGGAGGCAGGGAAAGGCAAGGAAGAGGGCCTAATTATCCAATTATGAAATTTGTACAACTGCTGTTGTGTGCCTTCGAGTAGTTTCAGAGTTATGGTAACCCTAAAGCAAATCTAACATGGCCTTTTCGTGGCAAGATTTGTTCAGCAGGCATTTGTCATTGGCTTTCTCTGAAGCTGAAAGAGTACCCAAGGCCACATAGTTTTCATGGCTGAACAAGTTTCCATTGCTGAGCGAGGATTTGAACCCTGGTCTTCCAGAGTCCTAGGCCATTTCTGCACTAGGCTGTTATAGTGCTATGATTCCACTTGCAACATCCTTATGGAATCCTGGGGTTTGCAGTTTGGAGAGGGGCCACTTGGCCCCTCCCGAAACTGCAAACCCCAGGATTCCATAGGATGTTGCAAGTGGAATCATAGCACTATAACAGTCTCATGCGGAAGCGTCTCTAGTCAAGCACTCAAACTGCTAATACCAGACTGGCACCAATTTGTTCAAATGTTCATTTCAATGTTAGCAATGAACTTCATAGCTACTAGAAACTGAATGTTTCTCTGTACAGTCATGCTCTGGTGGTTGTATCCATGACCAACAAGTTAGAACTCTTATCTTTTCTTTAACACCCCAGACAAACTGTTGGGTAAGGGCTGGCTTTACATATGCATCGCCATCACTTCATGACTGCAGCTTTGAGGAAAAAAACGAAAAGAAAAAAGGACCAGAGCAACTATGCTTTGCAATAAAGTCTTGAACCAACATGAAGCTAAGTGATTGCTATGAAATGGCAGGATTGCTCTGGATTTTCCCATTTCATGCCGATTTGTAACTACAACTGAACTCAAAATTAATTCTTTTTTTAAAAAAAATTGTCCTTAATTTTGGTATATTGGGGGTCCAGCAGTCTTTGTTGTTTCAAAGCATTCTTGAATTACGCAGTTTCATGGTAAAGCAGGCTCCATTAGGAAGGCCATGATAGGATCACTTTAGAGTCATCAGAAGTCAGAAATGACTTGAAGGCACACAGCAACAACAAGAAAATGAAAACACTAATTTTCCCCATACTCTACTTCTTTCGTGATCAAACCAAACTTTGTTACTATCTGTACACTGCATTCATCCAAAATGACTTGAAGGCACACAACAGCAAATATAACAACATATTATTTTATTATCATAGTTGTTAGGAGCCATATGGGACACTATATGTAGAAAGGTGGGGTATAATTTGAAGTAAGGAAGACAGAAGTGCATCCAGAATGCTATGTGATTACAAACACACAGGTAGACAGTTTACTTGTACTTAGCCTTGTTTGCAATATGAGATTATAACAGATGGGCTATGCTAAAGACTTCCTAGAAGAGGTGACACAAGGCCATTTCCCCATTATTCTGTTAATAGTGCTATTATTCCACTTTCAACATCCTGTGGAATTCTGGGGTTTGTAGTTTATTGGGGCCAAAGAGTTCTTTGGGTGAGAATTCTAAATGCCCCTCCCTAAACTGCAAACCCCAGGATTCCATAGGATGTTGAAAGTGGAATAGTAGCACTATAACAATCTAGTTTGGAGATAGCCCTAGAGAAGGCACAGGAAGAATCCCATCTTTATGAATGCACAGGCCAAATACATCTCAGGCCAAAACTGTCTGTGTGACTTCCTGTAAAAAGCAGTGTGTGGTGAGGCTGTTGCAACACAATTTCCTGTGTTGCTTCTTGTTAACTCTTGCTGATTGCAGGTTTTCCTTAGGGCAACAGCCATAGAAGATCCATTCAGTAATACTTAATGCTGTTTCTAAAATAATCATCCTGATTAAGCTATAAGGTTACAAGGCAGTTTTACTCTCTTTTTTTTAGTATTCCATTCCAAAGTCTTCAATGTCAACAGTGCTATAGAACTGTACTAGGGTGTTGGGTTCTGTGTAGGCTTTGCCTCAGAAAGACACACAAAGTGACACCAGCTTTGTCACATCAGAGAAGTCTTTTGTTTAAGACAGGGCTGCAGAATCTCTGCCCTTCCACATGTTGTCCAGATTCTAGTTCTCATCAGATTCTATACTTCAGAAAGACCTCTCACACCATCTACTCGAGACAGAATCACATCATGAATTCTGTTTCGTTCTGTATCTCTTTATTACTGAAGAAAACCAGAGTTTACAAGACACTCAGGGCAGCAAATAAGAACATGTATTATTTTCAGGAACTCCATCTCCTCCCTTTTAATTGTTAAATAAGCTAATTAGCACTTCTTTCTGTACAATGAGGCTCCCTTCAACTTGCACCAAATGCCACTGATGATTTGATCCTATTTATTCCACCCCATTCTCATTTGTTATCTTTCCTGTGGACTCTTCTAAAATTGTGGGAAGCTCTCTTCACATATCCGCAACAACTCGCTTAATATTTGCTTTTTTCTGTCTATTTCCCCAGCCTCTGCTTTTCGTACCAACTAACCTGATAAAGATTTTTAGAGGAAAGAATTGTACTTTCTTTTCTGGCATTTTGATTAGTTTCAATAAATGTTTTGCCCAGCTGTACTTCCCTCTGAAGCATGCCTTACCCACCACCAATCCAAAATCTGAACAATCTCCTTGCAACTCTTTTAGACTGATCCTCCTTCTCTCTTCCCTCGCATCCTTATTTGCTTCACTCCACCAACCCGCTTTAACCCAAAGCACTCCCACAGTTGCGCAGAATAGATCTCCCCCATTCAAATTAACCAGAGATCAAGGTCATCACCCTTTTTTTTGTCCCCCCTACTTCTCCATAAGTAGCCAGACATATAGGTCATTTCCACACTATGGTCCTATACCAGCACAGGGAGCGTTGAAGCTGGTCTGCGATGCACACCATTGTATGTCATCACGTTGCATCCCCAACTGTTGTGATCACGTGGTACACTATTATTGGAAAAAAGTCATGTAATAGGCCCCTTTTGTGTAATGATTGCGTGAGCTGTGGCTGTGGGGGAAGAGCTGGAAGCACTATCAAGTGCTTCTTTCTTCAGTGCCATGCCAGAAGAGGCTGGCTGCACTTCAGAAAGAAGAAGGGTGTCCCAAACGCTACCCATCCACTGGCAGCTGGATGGGTGCAGAGGAGAGTGTTTGGAACGCATTCCCATCCCAGCAATGGCACTGTCGAGATGATGCTGGGAAGTTTCAAGATCCAGGTATGGTAAGGAAAGGGCCATACACATACACACAGTAGTGTATTTTTCCTCTATCTGCCTAAAAGGGCTGGCTTGCCTTTAAATGCTAGATTGAATTAAAAATGTTTTAATACCATTTTCTTAAAGTGCCAGACTACCAGCATCCTTTTTAGTCTTACATAAACACACCTGATTTTCTATAGGTCCCACCGAGCCAAAACTTTTAAAATACTTATTATAATCTTAATTTCAGCTGCTTAAATCCAATTTCATGCTATCACAGTGTGTGCAATTGAGTGGGATTATAACTTTCTGCACATAGTTGTATAATCACAGAATCACAGAATCACAGAAATGTAGAGTTGGAAGAGACCACACGGGCCATCCAGTCCAACCCCCTGCCATGCAGGAACACCCTCAAAGCACTCCTGACAGATGGCCATCCAGCCTCTGCTTAAAAACCTCCAAAGAAGGAGATTCCACCACACTCCGAGGCAGCATATTCCACTGCCGGAAAGCCCTGACCGTCAGGAAGTTCTTCCTGAGGTTCAGGTGGAATCTCCTTTCCCGCAGCTTGAATCCATTGCTCCTTGTTCTGGTCTCTGGAGCAGCAGAAAACAAGCCCTCTCCTTCCTCTACATGGCACCCCTTCAAATATTTAAACCTAGCTATCATGTCCCCTCTTAACCTTCTCTTCTGCAGACTGAACATACCCAGCTCTCTAAGTCTATCCTCATAGGGCATGGCTTCCAGGCCCTTCAGTATAAGCACAGTATAAGACACTGTGCAACCAGCTTCACAATTGGTGGTTGCACAACCTGTCATGGAGTCATTGAGGCAGCCGGCTGCACAATCACTTTGCACTTGCACAATAAAATTTTCTTGGTTGGAAACTACCCTTTATCCAAGTTTGAAAATATGGAAGTTCTAGTGTGCCAGGATCAGAGCCTGAATTTCTTCCCTGGGGCCCTCTAGGAACTGCATGGGCTGCACAAAAACCAAACCCAAAATGAAAACCAAAACCCAACCCCACCTAAATGCCAGAACTGGTTTTGATTTTTTAGTATGTTAAACAGGATTGGGGAGCTACTACACCCTATCTAATAAGTGAATTACCATTCCTTTAAGGGTCAGGGAATTTGAAAAAGGCAAGAGCCACCTAAAACAGTCTTTGGGATCCACACACAACTCCAAATCTACCTTTTACCCAGCTTACCATGAGCATAATGACGTAATGGACTGGAAATAGGCTAATGTTATTTTGGAGGTATGATTTTAATTCTCTTGAAGTATGATTTAAAATCCACTTCAGTTTTTCTCTAATAAATAAATAATCATTTCAAGAGTCCTGGCTTGTGGCCTTTGGCTTCCTTAGCTTTTGCCAGCAGGTTTTCTACTGTACTCAGAGTTCAACATCAGAACACTCTTCATATCTGTAGCCAATTTCCATGTGTGCAATATATATGCATTAATACAATGAGAGGCACATTGGAACAGTACATTTTCCTCTGCTGGGTACCCCCTTGTTAATACTTTTTTGGCAATGCTAGGAGAAAAGATATGACTCCTTTTGGCTGTACTCTCTGCTCTTGGCAATTAACATTTTATTTTCCCCATAATGGCTCTGTGTGATTATACATTATCATAGAACACCATTTACAAAGATGAGTAACAGGGACAGATATCATTGTTCTGTCATGTATAGTGTCTACGGAGGATGCTGTTGCCCCTGCACTGAAATGCCATCTGAATGAAATCCGATGCCATGACATTGCTCACAGTTGTGTTGTGGTGGTGCTGGGGAATGGACACTGAGAGCTGGTAAATTCACTCTTACCCAAAATTCACACCACTGGGGGAAAAAAGTCTAACCCTTGTGAGCAAAAATATTTTCCCCCAGTGCCACTTATGCAATTGTTTAATCCTGGTTGTTGGAAATGTTTACTCTCTCTGTTTCTGTGCAACCTCCCCTCACCTAAATTACTATGATGTCTTCTTTCATTATTAGACACATTAGTGATTCCAGTCACCAAGGTTCATGTATAGAATAGAAACACAACAGAACTACACAACAGAATACATGTAGAAATTTGGGTGACTTCACTGAGGACTTACAGAGCCTTATCCCCTTAGATCAGATGGATAGATATCACTTAGACAGGGATAAAGAGGCTGACATGAAATCATAACAATATTCAGCTAATTAAATTTGATTAAGAGTTTGCTTCTCAAAGAACAAAGTCCATTTAGAAGATCAGCAAGGGCAATCACCAAAACATAACAAATGAAAGGCTGTCAAATACGGTCATGAAAATCAGTACTTAGTACACAACTCTAGTCGAAGCCATAACTACCAAACTGGGATTATAGCTCAGAATATTTTTATATCTTTAATCACCCTGCAAATTATTGTATAATTCTGCATCACCATCACTTTTTTCTCCTCATCATTATAGTATAGTTATACTAAGTAAGATGGTGTATTTCACAGTTTCTAGCTGGCAAATAGGATAAATATTTGCCTGACTACAACAGTAATTAATTCATATCTTTAAAAACAGAAATTAAAATTGTGATGCTTTCACTATTTAAAATAGGGAACTTGCATCATCAGGGAGAGGATATCAATTAATCCATAAACTCTAAGATTATGAAAAACTTCTGGAAGACAATTTGTCTCTATGGATGTAGTTCTTCCCATTCCAGTCTCGCTCATCCACAAACAAATCTACTGAAACCTCTGGAAAAGTCAAGTGACAATTGTTACATGTGAAGTACCATTAATACATTTATTTAATTATAATTTATTTTTCAACCATAAAATGGACAAAGCATGGTCCTGGTCTACTCAATAGGAAAAATAATAATAAAAAGTAACTTAAAAATCCAAAAGTCACCAGTATCAAATAATACTAAGTTCAATATTACCTGGAATACAAAGAAACAACCAATTTGTCTATCTATAGAAACTTTAATTAAGAACCTTGCATTGTAAGCAGATGATACAATGTATAATTAGTTGTGCTGACAACTGTTGGGGATTGAACATCCCAGTAAAATTTGAGCAATTGTGTGCAACAATGTAAATCAGGGATTAGCTAATTAGTATGACTGATGAAAACTCTGTGTTGCAGATTAAATTAAATAAGTGTGCTTTGACTTTCCAAATTGTCTTCATGCAAAAACGATCTGGTTTTGTTCTTTATATTATGTGTTAGAAAATTAAAGGCAATCATGCATTTTGGCAAAATTTTTTAGTTGTATTGTAGGTTATATAAAAATGAATTACACTGCATAAAAACCGAATCAAATTCAAACGTATCACAGACGGCTTCCAAAGTATTAGCTCCTCTTGCATGAAGACATCTTCGTTTCTTTCAGAGAAGTACTTAATTTATGAAACTCAGTAGTGCTTGTATAGCTTTGGACATTCTTCTACATGGAAATTATAATTTTTTCCTACTTTTTAAAAAAGTTTCAACTTGTAACAAAGAGTCAAAATTAAAGTAAAACAGTATTATTGATATTTTTTTTCATGACAAATCTAGAATTTTAAAATGTAAAGTTATAGTACAAAAATTATACAAATCAAAGAAAGGGTGTAAAGTATTGACAGGTCTGTTCTTGCTTCACGAAGACAGTATTATCATGGGCGGCTACAGTATCAGTCCTAAAAGGTTCAGTTCTACCTCTAAAGCAGCTAGCAAGGCTGTGCTAATAAAATATGATTCAAAGCTTATAATTCTTGAAGCATCAGACATTGCACTATTACTTGAGCCAGCTGATTCAATATCACTTGAGTGGTGTGTTTCCCACCCGACATTCACACCAAACTCCCAGCACACCATGGAATCTGAAAGAAATTGGAATTTCTTTTTTAATAACTTTAAATACAGCATAGAAACAGTCAGAACAAAGACATTCTGTATCTCCTATGGGAATTCCAGTTTTGAAAACATAACTAAAACATAAGAACAAGCAGAATGGTTGAGATCTTTCTGAGTTTTAATAACATCTTTTCTATCTTTTGGGATTATTAAAAAGGAAAAAATCATATTAGAACTTTACAACTCTTATTTACAGCTCTAGGAAGTAGAACAATATTAATTTATTGGAAAATGCAAATCATTCTCCTAACGGTTGGCCTTCACTAAAGTAAGGCAATATATGTGTCACAAAAAAATAACTCTCAGGATAAGTTCCACTATGTGCTACATTTTTCTTTTCTTTCTTTCTTTTTTTTACTGCATATCCCACTTGTTGTTATTGTAGATGATTCACACTAAAGTACTACTTTAAATACTTTAACATGGAAACATTTTTCAAATTTCACTGTGCCATTATATCAACTATTTAAAGACCGAGGCTGTTTATTATATTGGGATTTAAATCTTGTACTTTATAACTGAAGTAGAATTACTCAAATGTTGCAATAATAGTTGCATACGCTGAAATATCTGAAATAAATTTGCTTATATAGTTATTAATATTCTTTACAGCAAAACAAACCTCTCTGTGACTGATAAAAATCACACTTGGCTTGACTAGCATTATTTGGAAAACTACATCTTGAATTACTCTATCACATTAATATTAAGGTGCTGGATAATCCTTTACTGTGATTATTTGTATAACAGCTCCAATCCATCTGAAATAAGACCCACTGCTAATAAACCTGGATTCCAGTGTCCTCAACCCACAATTTAGTCACTTCAAGAAGAAAAGCTGCCAAAAAAAAATTAAAAAAAATGAGAGCAATGTGTTTGCTTTGACTGTATCTCTAAAAATCTGGAACGTCATAAATGACAGGGGCCATTCAAAAATATGCAGTACACAAAACATATAGGATAGTACGGACAGACGTAGTTACTCCTACATATACCACATACAATCAACATTTCAATCTCTATTATGTTTTCACAAATTGTTATTAAAGTTAAAGCACCTATGTGTGGTGATTTTACTTTTACTGTACAGCCTATGTTATTGGGTTTTAACACTGTAACTTGCCCGATTGGACTGAATCATGCAACTGTCGCAGATCAGCACAAGTGTTTCATAAGGCATAATTGGAACAAGTTAAAAATCATTCCTCAAACTTTCAAAAGTTGAGTTGCTTGATGAAGGAGTTCCTGGATGCCTCAGTCTTTGAAGTCCATAGTTAAGTCAGGAGGATAATTTGCTTGAAAGTGTAATTTATTTGGCTTAGGATGGTGCCACAGGAATCAAAAAGGAAGTGAAATCCTCTCAGGTTGGAAGGTCCTTTGCACTAAATTGTGGATGTGTTAAATCCAGCTACATTCAGAATCCCAAGGAAGCAAGGATACCGATGGCAGGCAGCAATAAACCAAGACAACTGGGTGATATTCCAGCAGCAGCTCCTAGAAAGCAAATAGATTGCATTAAAAAAAATACGGGGGAGGAGAGAGCCATTATAGTAAACATTAACTGAAACTACATGTAAAACAAACTTGCTCCTTGATGTCAATATCAAATAATTTCTGAGTATTTTCCTCATTGTTTTTTAAGGAGCGAAAACCTGAAATGAACAGTGCCCTCTGAATGTCATGTATTTTATTATTATTATTTTTTTGTCCTTCCTTGCTGCTGCAATTTGTAATGAACCCTGGGGTAGGGGTGGGGGCTTTGCTAGCAGAGCTATCCTAACAACAGAGGAGATTTAATTTGATTGTTTCACTGACTAAAGAACCCAGGTTAGCCAGAGGGAGGGGGTAGATGGATGAGTCAGCAGAACAGAAAAATAACAGAAACAGGAGCTGAAAAAGGAGTTCTTTCTGTGAGTTTGAAAGTAAAAAGTGTTCCTTCAGAGAGAGAGGGGGATAGAGTTGGGGAAGTGTTTGCCTGTTGAGAGCTGGAAGTGCTTTTCAGTTTGATAACATTTAATTGCCAAACGCTTTTTCCTTGTTAGTTTGTTTGTTTAAATAAAGATTTTATTCCATTTTTTTTAAAACAGAAGCCTCCATACAGTGTCTCTTTAAATTGAGCTCAGTTACACACGCTCCCACAACTGACACAATCAGTTGTGATAAACCTCAAAACTGCTTTACCCTATATCCACAAGGGTTATGCACTTAGGGAAAGCAGAAGGGTGACTGAATGTGGAGAGGGAGCCAGGCAGTGGTAAAAGGATGCTGCTTCTCCAGGGAGGGAGAGTGAAAAGCAGGCCTAATCTGTCCCACCACTGGCTGGCCCAGATCTCCACATTTTGACACAAGCCACTTGTACAATACCCTCTACTTCAAGTCCCATTTGATACCAATGTTGGCCTCATTTCAGCACTGGGTTAAGACATGGTTCCTCACCCAAGTGTATGGGGCCACATGACCATGGTCTGTTGTTGGGTTTTGTCTGTTTCATTTTCGGTTCCAAATTGCTTAGATTGCTTTACAAGAGTTTTAAGTTATTTTTATAATCTGTACCTTGTCCTGGGAATTCCAGTTACATTGAGATATAAATAATGTGTGTGTGAGAGAGTGAGAGATGGATGGATTACAGAATAATTCAAAAGGCAGTTATATGGAGGACTAGAATGAGCAGGGAATAGGATATTGATACTGTAAGCTAAGGTTCTTTTTCTCCCACATAAAACTGATATGATATGCAGAGGAAGGAAGCAAAAACTGACTCTCCCAAAACTGCTCAGGTGGAATAGGTCCTGTGAATAGAGTTCCACAGGTGGGAGCTGTGGATCTAATCCAGTAATCCACTGATAGACACAGATCCAGATGCTCTCACCCACCTTTTATCCCCCTATCTTCTTATCTTTTGTCAGCCTTCTGATCCTATGGATGTCCCATCACACAAATAGTTTGTAGGCACATCATGCACATCCATATTGCAATAATTTCATTAGAATAGCAATGACATATAGTTTGGAGAAAAGAGAACGTATACTTTTAAATTTCAAAGCCAAGAATATTATAAAGTCTACATACCTGGAATTCTTACTTGAGCTACTTCTCCATCTCCCCCTTCACTGTGCACTCGAACTTCAACAACGTATTGACCCTTGAGAGGAGCAGGAACTTCTATATAGTGTTTACCAGTCTTAAACAGTGTGCCATTAAATTGGCCATCTGGTCTATAGAGCACCTTTCCAAAATAAAATATAATATGGCATCAGAAATAAGCCCACATTATACTTCAAGAACAAAAACATATACTTCAATCTTTTTAAAAACCTCATTGAAGATAGCCAAAGAATTAAACTCTTCTTCAAATTATAACAAAGCAAACAATCTTGTTCTAATGAGATATTCAGGTAAGAAAAACTGATTACTAGTTTTAACTATCTCCACCTGGCTAAAGTAAGGATGTTATTCTTATTATGTTATTATGTTATTCTTAACTAAGTTTCTTCTCCAAGGAAGCAATAATAATTTTCACAATTTTCTTCCTGCTGTGAGAAAGCCCCTTTCCACACCGTCCTCCCAAGCTGCCTTGAGGACGGGAGAAGGACAGGACCGTGATGATCCTTCTGCATGATGTTGTCATGGTCCCATCCTTCTCCTGTCCCCAGGCAGCGCAATCACAGATTAAATCATTGATGGGTTTTCCCCATCAATGACTCACAACTGCGCCGCCATCACAGACCTACCTATCCTGCAGAAGCTTGGGAAGTGCAATGGCTGTGCTTCTTGCCCCAGCACAGCCTAGGAAGGTACCCGGCTGCACTGCAGAAGGAAGAAGCGTGGCCAACATGCTTCCTTCACTACAGAGCCAACCGGTGCAGAGGGGAGCATGCCCATCAAGTTCCCCTCCCAGCACAGCTGATCCCCACTGGAGGAACTCCGTGAAAACGTAGAGTACAGAAAGGGCCAAAGTCTTCAAAAATCACAGTTTTTAAAGCTATTTGCTTATTCTACACAACAACACGATTATTTTGCACACAGAAAAATCCTGTTTTCTGTGAAGGAAACATGTAGACAATGCTGTTTCTTGCAGATATATTTTTTTTTCTATGAGGTGCACCACATGTAAATTCTGCAAAGAATAAGTCCCCAATTACAGCATTTTCTGTCCAGGAAGTAATATTTTGGGACAGAAACAATATTTTCTGTGCAGTAAATGCTGTTCTCTGCACCAAACCACTATGTGTGAATTTTACACAGAGTAAGTTCCAAACTGTGGAGATTCTTGTCAGGGCAGGATTTTTCTCATCAGCGTTTCTCAGCATTCAAAAAATAGGCTTTTCAATCATTTTCTGAATATTTCTGAATATTCTTTCCATACCTAGTCTAAAGTAGATGTGACATCTGGAAACATGTAAGTTACAAAGAGTAGAAGAACAGATCAGACAAATGAAGTTGGAGTTCTTTCTCTCTTTCTTTCTCTCTCTTCTCAAATACTATTTATTTCTCTGCATTTTTCCAACTTGGAAAACTTGGAATTTTCATTGACATATTGCAAGGAGAGCAATCATGAGGCTCTCTGTATCTGGTTGGCCTGCAACTCCTAGTATCCTTCACCATTGGCTATGCTGGCAAAGGGCTCCTGGACATTCCAGTCCAACAAATAGGGAACTCACAATTGGCCCCTCTGCCTTATTGGCTTGAAAATGCAAAATAAAGTAAATTCAGATTAAAACATGAGCTAATAGTATTCTCTGCAATTGTGCCATGTAATTGTGCCATGTAATTGTATTAATTTTTTTACTTCTATCTAGATAAACAAGTTATAGGAATCAGAAGACAGTACCACTTGAAGGTACTAATGAGAACTGGTTCATAAAATTAATCAAAGAATTCATATTTGCCTAAGCGATGTTAGCTGTGTATACCTCAGAGGTTACTCTTTTTTTGTAGCTGATGAGAAACAGTCTTGCTTTCAAATCACTTGTGATTCATTGAGAGATAACTAAAATGACACACCACAGTAGCCAAATATTAAACAGTGAATCCAAATTGTTTTGATACAAATCTTACTTTATATCCTTTCACAGTAGATTCATTAGACTGTGATTTAACGTGGTCCCATGTGATGATGTACTTTGAACCAGACCTTACAGCACTGATAATTCTTGGTCGCTGCCTTGGAGCTGAAAAATATCACATATCCTTCATGCCAACAAGTACTATCAATCCTCTATTGTTGTACAACTATATCTTGCCCTGTGAACTCTCCTTCAACCTCTTACACACAATTATTTTGGCAGTCATTCATTTTTTAAAGAATTTGTTATTGCTATTCATAATAAATAATTGCTACCCATTTTAAGTTTTACTAGTAAAGGCAAGATATATTTTTTAAAATAACCCCTGATGTAACTGAAAAGCAGCACCATTTTAATGAGACAGTATGGTTGCTTTTTCTCTGATCTAAAGAACCCTTTAAGGTTTTATAATATCAAATAGCCTGACAAAACTGAGTACTGTAACATAGGAAAAGTACTAAGATCTGGCTTCCATACATTGTTTTGATGATAAAAGCTTAGTATTGACATTCATATATAAATATTTTTCATTACTTTTTCATGTGTCTGTACCATGAGGAATAATAAATGATATAAAACTTATAACAAAGCTGATTTATGGAGCACAGAATAATACAACAAATCAGAAAATCAGCACATAAACTAGTTTACTTACGTGCTTTTTCTGTAACAAAACCCAGTGGTGGACTGGTAGGTCCAAAGCCTGCTGTATTGAAAGCTGCCACATCTGTGTAGTATTGTGTGTCAGGTTTCAGGTTTTCTAGTCTGACTGAAAAATTCAAATTGCTCACTTGTACTCTATTTGCAGCTGCTTCCTTTTCACGATTGGACCAGTAACGGATCTGTAAGTGTGAAGAAAGGTGGTTGTATGATCCAGGCAGAAAAGATTTCTACAAATAATGCTTCCTGACTACTATGTGGTTTCAAAAGCAATGAGAAATTATGTTTGAGAATGGAAAAGATTTCAGATCTGACTCAAATTTCACAACCAAAAGACAAGGATTCTGTTCAGACAATCCTCTAAACTGAACAGGTTAATCATTTGTGTAACTTGAAACATTTGAACTGGCAAACTTTATTTAGCATAACCATTCCAAATCAGACTCAGAAACTGGATATGACAGGAAGCGACGAATAGTACTATATACAGAAACCTACGAGAATTTAAAGAATACTCGCAAATGTTCTCATCCACATCCAGAAAGGGTGCCTTGACACTTCAAGATACCCTGTTGAAAAAATGATTAACTGCCATGAACTAATTTTGCATTTTGGGACTTTTGTGGGTTTCTGCTTGCTATTGGGTGTCTTTATCTTTAATGGTATGTCTACATATCAAGAAGCCATTGGCTGCTGGACCCTGGGAACATTCCAGAAAATAAAGGAACAATTGTAGCCAATGAGCACAAATATGGTGATGGTCCCTAGCACTTTGGTGTGTGTCTGTGTGGAACGGATAGTCCTCCACATTAGTCAGTTTGTGAAGCTTTGATCTAGTATATTGGCTGTTAGAGTAAAGATATAAATGTGTGTGTTGTGTCTGCCAAGTTACTGATTTTAACATCCTCTTGCTATTTATTGATATGAATTTTGTGGAGTAGTATTACCTTAATGGATCTAACATTTATAGGTGTACTATGACATCTTTGTTCAATAATGTTTCACATTATCTTTTGAACTCCTTGTACTTTCATTGAATATATATGGTGTTAGCTGCTTTGAATTTCTTTTTGGATAAAAAAAGTGAGCTACAGATAAATTGAATGAATGAAATGACTAGTGAACGTGTGTCAGGGACAATGAAAGATCTCCTCAGAAAGCATCAGATGCTACTGTTCATTTCATGCCATGTAATGTAATCCATTCAAAACAAAGATTTACCAATGGTATGATAAATTAGGGCAATATATCCCAGAAGTCACTGGTAGATAGTTGTTCCCAAGAATGCGTTGTGAAAGGAAATTACAACACCTTCTTTTTTCTAACAGCTTCAGTCTCTTTTCTCTTATCATGCTTCTGCTAAATGTTTTCTGAAGACTGTACACATTCTAAGGATTAAAGTTTAGGATAAAATCAAAAGGGAAAAACAGGTTTCCTGAGACCTATGGAATATCTCTGTGTTGGGTATTCAAGTGTATAAGGTCACTACATCCAAAATATTGTAACCAAATCGAAGTGAATAGTTGAAGGTGGGAGAACTGGGAATGATGTTTTCAGTGGATCATCCGTGCTTCTCTTCATCAGAATGGTAAGGCAAGAATGCCCTGCTTGCTGCAGCAGTAAAGACATGAAGAAGCACTTGTCTGGGGTCACTGGTAACAAAGAAGAATGTGCTACCTTAAAAAAGCCTGATTGGTTCTGAGGGAACACTTAAGATCCTAGCGCTTCAATGCAAAGTGTTTCCAAAAATGGAGTTGAGGCTAAGGCCATGTCCACACTACACTGTTATAGTGCTATTATTCCACTTTCAACATCCCGTGGAATTCTGTGGTTTGTAGGTTACAGAGGCCAAAGAGCTCTCTGGTTGAGAATTCTAAATGCCCTTCCCCAAACTACAAACCCCAGGATTCCATAGGATGTTGAAAGTGGAATAAGAGCACTATAGTGTTGAAAGGCCCCTAGAGTAGACCTGCAGACAGGAAGACATCAGTGTCTGAACAGGAGAACAACAGTATCCTATCAGGGTTTTGCAGAACCTCAAGCAACTGATGGAACAAGTGGAACAGATGGGATCTGAAAATATTCCAGTGTCAGCAACAACGTCAGCTCTGCCTTCCGGCAATCTCCATCAATATACCAAAGGCCATGCAAAAAAAAAAAAAAGATCTTCCACTTTGCAACTCCAGCAGCAGCTCCTATAGTGGTAAGGCAAGAATGTCCTGCTTGCTGCAGCAGTAAAGACATGAAGAAGCACTTGTCTGGGGTCACTGGTAACAAAGACATTCTTGTAAGGAGAATCTTACAAAGCAAAGGTGAGCTGCCTAAAAAGAAGCAGTCCAGAGAGCACCACAAATTATAGAAGGCATTGTGAAGTTATAAGGAGCCAGACAGTGCTGAAACTGCACACCTTTGCAGGTAAATTTCTACCAGGGTTGGGAATTCCTTTAGGGCATTTCTGCATACCCCAGGCTTTCCTGCATCACACCTGAAGGGGTGAACAACTCTCTTTCTGGCCCTGGGCATAGTGTGGGCAGAGGACCTTCCTCTCATAATCTCTACATTTGATTACAGTGAAGATTCCCCAGGTATCTAACTTGCCAACCAGACAAGGGAAGCAATCAAGGACCTGTAAATTCCATACTGACATCTAATTTGTATTTACATACAGAAAGAGACCGAGAGAGAGGGAGGAAGGAGAGAGACAGAGAAAGAGAGAGAGCGAGAGCTCACCACCCCCCCCGCCAAAAAAGCTCCTATCACTCCTTGACTGCATTATTTCTATTTCATTCCCACCTTGACTGCAAAAACAAAGCTACTAAGTACACAGCTGGCAGTTCTTTGTGATATGCTTTAATGAATGAGAACGCTTTTTTTTTTTTAGCTCACCTCATATCCAGTAACAGCTGGATTGAAAATATGCTCCCAGGAAACAGTAGCTTCGGTGGATGATCTGACTTTTACATTCACATTTCTAGGTCTTTCAGAAGGGGCTGAGAAAATGAATAGGATTAGCACAAATCATGCCAAATACTTTGAATGAGACATACTAAAAGCAAATCTGTTAATTTACGGCTATTTAATGTACTGCTTCCTTTGTAGCACAAAATCCCTACTGAATAAAAAAGATTTTCCTTTAATGTACTTTCTCTGTTGTTACAAAGAGCAGGCCGAGATCCTTAAACATAAATGAATGACAGATGCTCAGCAACATAGTCAACCCATCCTACACGTCAATGGCTCCCAAGGTTGATTCTACCATAATTATAAAATTACAATAACAATGTTGCTGATTTGACAGGAATGATTTATTTTCACTGACAGTGTTCCTCCAATGTTTTCAATTTTCTCTCAGAAATGCAAACTTATAAAGTAGTAAACTATACAAAATGCTACTTCTGCTTAGCTTTTGGCATGGGTTTGTGTAATTTTATAAAACAAGTTCTGGTGCTTTCAGTTTTGTTTCCTTGTTTTAATCTGATTTTACTCAGCCAATCTACCTGAGGTCCTGAAAAGATTACTTGTATTTTTTTAAATCATAAAATTCATAAATAAGCATAAAGAAAACGAATAAACAGGTATTGTAACATTTATAGGTGTTGCCCATCAATACTGTTACGACTCAAGATTGCATGGCACTTTTGGGATATAGCAAAAGGGACACAGATGGTTTTGTGGAATGACATTGTTAAGGCTTATCAGTTAGTGCTTAAGATATCCTTCCTTTTTTTCCTTAGCACACAAAGGCGTAAATCCAAGTTTTATTCCAACCTAAAATAGATTCATCAGATCAGTGGAATTTATATAAGTATTGATTTAGCAAGTTTCTATTAATTTGATGGTTCTAATCTAATTGGGATTAATTACTAGATTTAGGGCAAATTATGAATCCCTGATTGTGTTTCTAACTGGACATGACTGTACACAAAAGCTGAGTATTCTCTACCATGCTGCTGGGAAGGCAGATCAGATGCCTATGAACATGAAATCACGATTGTATAACTGCATCACGTTTCAGTACAATTAAAACTGAGATTGAAAAAAGGTCTGCAAATGCTATATTGTTTTAAAATGTATTGTTTATTGATTTCAAAAGTCTTTTAAAGTGTCTGATTTTAATATGGTTCTAAGTTCAGTTCAGTTATAATGTAGCTTTTGGCATGTTGTTAATTGTAATGTTTTTAATATGAAAGCCATCTTGAATCCCAGTCTTGAGAAAAAGGTGGGATATAAATAAAGATAATGTGGTGGTGGTGATGATGATGATGAAGATGGCTGATGATGAATTGTTGTTTTGTGCCTTCAAGTTGTTTCTGACCTATGTTGACCCTATCACAAGGTTTTCTTGGCAACACTTGTTCAAAGGGGGGTTGCCATTTCTTTCTTCCGAGGCTGAGAGAGTGTGACTTGCCCAAGGCTACCCAGTAGGTTTCCATGACTGAGCAGGGATTCTGACCCTTATCTCCAGAGTTGTAGTCCAGAATGTTCAGAATACTGTACACATACTTATTTTTACTTAAATTAGATTTAGGATTAAATAAGTAGCTAATGCTTGTGAACATACAGTGGTACAGTGTCTATAAAGGATTCCATTTTCCAAGCAAAGATCAATGCTGTTTTGAGAATCTTCAGCAACAAGTTGCAACAGACAAACTCAGGAAACCTTTCATATACTTAATCTGCTAACTGGGCATCCATTCAACTATGCATCAAAATAGTCACTGTTCAAGGAAATACAGTTTCAGCTCGGATGAACAGTGTCAAGGAAACTCAAATAATTTTGTATGGGACATCATTGTTTTAAAATTAGCTTTCAGTAACAGCTAATATATCATACTGAAAATTCTAATGTGTTATCCAGAGAAACGAAGGCAGTGGATTTTCACATGGTAATCATAGCTAACTGGTTCCCTGAAGCTTTTCAACATATGAGTTTATCTGAAGATCAATACAGTGTGTACCTCATCAATAAAAAAAATGAATGATCTCATTAATAAAAAGTGGGATCAAATTTTCTCAATATAATTTGCAGATATGTGCAGATATTTGCAGATATCAAAATCCATGCTAAGAAAAAATGAAGATGCCTAGGACTATAGCTGTGCATAGTTTTGGACAATATGCTTCCAATTCCAGAATGCGCTGTAATATGTTTGCAGAATTCATGATGTTCTAATTTAATAATACCTAATTATACCTAATTTAAAAATGTCTACCAATTTATTTGTAGAGTTCATATTGTAAAGTTGTACTGGCAACCCTTGGGTACAGAGAAGTATTTATCAAAGGGAGAAATTTGGTTATAGTTCTAGTGTGGTGCAATAATCTACTATGTAAAAGTCAAAGTTTATCTGTGAGTTTGTCTGTTTGTCTGCATCAGGCAGACGCAGACCTCGTATGATTAGCTGTGAGGCAAGAAGACCTCATATGATTGGCTGGCTCTGAAGATTCTATGGAATCCTGAGGTTGGCAGTTTAGGGAGGGGTCTTTAGCATTCCCTGCCAGAGAGCTCAGGCCGGTTGCTATGGAGATGAGACCTACCAGCAAGAAGAAGGGCAGTGTATTCCCTCAGAAACCAAATCTCCGTTATGTTACAACTCTGAATACAGATTGGATTGGGGAATCTGGGGAAAAGTTAGAGGTACTGGAATAGGCCAGTTGCTATGGAGACAAGGCCTAGCAGCAAGGAGGAGGACAGTGTATTCCCTCAGCAACCCAACCTCTGTATGTTAACAACTCTGACTATGGACTGGATTGGGGAATATGGGGAAAAGTTACAAGTACTGGAATAGGCTGGTTACGATGGAGACAAAGCCTAGCAGCAAGGAGGAGGACAGGAACCCAAAATGTATGTAAATCTATGAATACATTGGAAAATATGAGTAAAAGTTACAGGTACTGAAGAAGACAGTTTGGTGAGTTCTTAAGAGGAAAATAAAATCCAAGGCAATGCTGGGTAAATAAGCTAGTCTAAAATAAAAACTGAACATTTGATTCAACTGTTAATGAAATATTGGCTGTTAAGGATCATTTTCAATTTCTAACATAAATGTATTTGCTTATAGTAAGGATCCTTTCATAGTATAGATTCTTTCTATGCTAGCACAGTAATATTTCACGACTGAAACCAGGTGGGGAGAAGCAATCAGAGGATCAGAATTTGGAATATTAATCTTTTTGGACTACAGTTTCCAGAATCCTCCAGCCATGGCAGTGACCATGATGGTGGAAGGATTCTGGGAACATTTCCAGCTCTGGGTCATTTAGACTTTGATTGTCACTCCACGGGAGAATCTGTGGTGCTGTTATTAATGAAGATTCAACCAGATTTCATGGACATCAGTTTAAGATTTCATTTAAAATCTGTATTATAGGACCTTAGGACAGGTGTATGTTTTTGAACGTTAATGAAGATATAGTCTGTTTTCAATAAATTCTAGACTATGGGTAGTAGTTTCTGAAGAGTGAGTAAGAAAAGTTCTGTTTGTACATTTAGGCCATGACTCAGCCATAGTATCTCTTTAAAAGTTGGTAAAGAAGGAACAGACAAAAAGAAGCACTTCTTCACACAGTATATAGTTATGAAGTTCAGTATCCTAAGACAGCCACCAACCTTGATAAAGCAAAATTAGATACATCCATGGAAGATCAATCTATCACTTGCTTCTAGTCAACATGGCCATAAATTATCTTCAATGGTAGAAGCAATATATCTCTAAACTTGGATAAGATACTCCTATGGACTACAGATCCCAGAATCCCCTAGCTGTCTGATCCAGCAGAGCTTTTCTAGGTCTAAGAAATTTAGCCTCAGCTCGAGTTTCAGCTCATCCATACTAAGAACAATGGCTTATCCAGATGTCATAAATTTCTTCTCTATGTCTGCATCATATGCTTGCAATGGGTACACTAAATCGGTGGTCTTCTCCAGCTGGAGCTGTTTCATGTAATGGAAATGGAGCAACAGTTTGTAGCTATTACACTGCTTGGGCAAGTAGTTAAGTCACAGGGCTTAACAGTGTACTTTTGCAGCTTGTATATTGGCATATACTCTTAACTCATACCACACAATTTCTACTTACCATCTTCTGCTGAATGGATGATGGCAGTAAGGCTAAATGGTCCTTCACCTTTGTTATTAAATGCTCTCACTTTCACTTGGTATCTTGAAGAAGGAGGCATTGATTCATCCTTATGCACATATCGACCAACATCGGGTTGAGGAACTGTAACTCTTTTCCATTCTTTTTGGTCGAAGGACTTGAATGCTACTACATATCCAAAATTATTACCAAAATGGTATTCTCTTGGCAAAGGCTACGTGAAGAAAAGAATGAGAATTTATGTTTAGAAGTTAGAGTATGCACCAAATCCTTTTCTCTTCCATTCTACACAAACCACTACTATAGTGTGGGGACAAAAAAATTAACACCATAGATTAAATATAGAGAGCCCTGGTGCCACAGTGGTTAAATGCTGATATTGCAGCCACAACGCTGTGAGATAAATCCTGGAGGCCTCCAGGTTGACTCAGCCTTCCATCCTTCCATAGGTCAGTAAAATGAGTACCAAGCTTGTTGGAGGCAATTAGCGAAACACATTGTAAACCGCTTAGGAAGTACTTTGCACTGACAAGCGGTATAGAAATGTAACTGCTATTGCTATTTCTATACTTATAAAATGATTGCTATAGGAAGCTCTCAGAACTTTCAGTCCATATGGACTTTTTGATTCTTTGTTTTTCCTTCAGCTTTTATTCCTAATTCAGCAGGAAAGATCCTTAATTAAGAGAGAGCAAGTTTTCAAAGAAGTAGCTTGTTAGTCTCTTGCAGTATAAAAAGGAAAAAGGAAGAAGGGAGAGGGAAGGGAAAAAAGAAATATAGTACCACTGCTAAAACTAACTGGTTTATATTTTAGCATTAGTCTCTGGAGATACAAGCCCACTTCTTCAGATGTAGTACAGATGTCTCTACAATTTTATCACATTTCTTTATTTCTTCTAAATGTGCTCAATCTAAACATATGAAATCATACAAAACTGATTTTCTGCCACAGAAAAGTTTCAGAGATGAGTTCATCCATGTTTATATACTTCCTTTTAACCATGCGGGACACAGAAGAAATAGTTGTAACTCACAGAAGATCATTTGCTTTGCACGTAGAAAATACCAGATTCACTCCCTGGCTTCTCTTGGCAAAGATGTAAAACTCTTGCCTGACAAGAAAGCTGGGTGGAACAATGAGATTTCCTTCTATAGGTGGACAAATGAGTAGCATCCTATATTTATTGTAAAATGTATATTGCTCTTATGTTCTATCAGTTTAGTCCTCAAAAACAAACACATAATACTAAGGTCAAGACTGTACAATTTCAACACAGCACAAATATATACCAACTTAGTTACACTGGATTGCAACGTTCCAGAACAAATAGGATCCTATACACTTTTAGCACAGCATACATGCATGCCAGTGTACTTAAACTACATCTCAAAGCTGCACAATTTGCCATTGTTGTGAACTCACAGAGTTGATAAGCTTCCCAAGCACCACGTCAAGGCTGAGTGAGAAGGCAGTATGTATATGTATGTGTCTTCAGGTTGACTGTTGAATTATGGTAACCACATGAATTTCATAGGATTTTTTTTAGGCAAGGGATACTCAGAAGTAGTTTTGCCAGTCCCTTCCTCTGAAATATAGCCTTTAGCACCTGGTGTTGACTGGTGGACTCTCATTCAATTATTAATGCGGACTGACCCTGCTAACCTTCCAGAGTTAAACAGGATCTGTTGCCTTTAAGATATTTAGGCAGTTGTGTACCTGCCAAATAGCTGGCTGTACTTTGGATTTCATTTATACAACCTCTAAGAAATGTGCAATCACTTGTACAACAATTTTTACATTTGTGAAGTGCCTTAACAGGATACCAGTCTAACTTTTAATTTGCATTATGAAAAATGCTAAGAAGTTGTAAAACAGTAGAAGGAACTTCATATTCCTATCACTTTATTTCCAAAACAAGATTTAGAAATGTCTCACCCACTTGGGCTTAGTGAATCATAGTAAATCTTCAAGGTGTGCCAACTTGCCTTACATTCTGTTCTCATGCCATAACTTATGCAATTAATAGAATACAAAATGCTAAGTGTGCATATTTTTGAAAACTGGCCCATAGCCTTAGTTGAACCTGTTTATTTATACTGAGCCAGGTTAGCATTGCAGAATCAAATTCTTTAACATCCTTGATACACGCGCTAGAAGACTGGGTTATTTCTCTAATGAAATAACTGCAAACCTACTCACTTATTTTTCTGGATTCAACAAGTTACTGCATTTAGAACAGATGGAAATGCTGAGATAAATGTTTGTTTGCTGTATCTATCTATCTATATATGTATGTATATGTGTGTGTGTGTGTGTGTGTATGTATGTATGTATGTATGTATGTATGTATGTATAGACAGATAGAGGCTCATGTGAAAGAACAAACTGATCTTGTTTTTGGTACTCTCTGATCTTGCATTAGTCATCATCCCCCTGGTTATAATTTTGAAAATTTAGTCACAGTTGAAAATCATCCAAGCCTTGGCATAGCTAACACTACAAATAGGAGTATGAGTCTTTACTTGCAATATAAGATGTGTCACTACAATTTTTTTCATGCTCTGGGAAATCAAAGATTACTTCATCAGAAAATCAAAGTATGCATATCTGTGTGTTTATGTGTGTATGTGATTTCACATTGCTTGTTGACTTATGGCAATTCCATGAACTTAACTGGGCTGTTTTACGCAAGAAATACTCCAGGGTTAGGGGGGTTGTCCCGACCTTCTACAGCAATACAGCACCTGGTACTTCTTGGTGGTCATCCTTCCCAATACTAACCAAGCCTGATCCTGCTTAACTTCCAAGATCAGTTGGGATAACACACATACATGGCACGATAGACAGACAGACAGACAGACAGACAGACACACAGACACACAGACAGACAGATAGAAAGATAGTGGAGGAAGGAACTGATGTGATTTTCTTCCATTTCTCCTTCAGTGTCTAGTGCCATCTCCTGCCATGTTGTAGGATGGTACCAAGCAGGGAGTTGGTTAAAAGAACAATCGACAAAAATTTCTTCTAGTTTGATTAGAGAGTCTCTTGTAATTAGAAGGCGCCCTTTGGGTCACAGAAGGAATATCTGATTGGAATCCCAAATATATTTCTAAAGGGCCACATGAAATGATAAAAAATTTAAATCTGACATTTACACTATATTCACATGGATGTGACCTTTTGTTTGTATATTACCAGAATACCTTCTGCTCATAACATTTTAAAAAGCTGGAAATGATGGAAACATATTCTTTCTTCCTTTAGATAAGTGCTTGAGTAATGAATACTCTTTGATATAAACATCTTCCAAAGGGGTCTCAGAACCAGATCTTGGAAATGTTACTTTTGCAGACTATATCTAGGAGGGGAGATCTGGGAGAGGAAGTCCAAAAAGGAACTTTTCAAACTTCTACTCAGAATATCCAATGTGCCATTTTAAGGCACAGTAAGTGAAAATATCCAGTGTTTTCTTTGAAAGATCCTCATCATGAATATAATTTAACTTTTTTTTACAGTTTTTAAAGAAGGAAAATGTTAAGTCTCCTTTCAGGAAGGAAAAAAGAGTCCTGTGGTATGTTTAAGATCAATGAATTTATTTTAGCAGGAACTTCTATGGATTATAACCCACTAAAATACATGAAGCAAAACATGTGACCTTTGGGCATACAAATGCAGTTACATTACTGTTGCCATTTAACAAAAAAACCACAGGTTTCTTTTTTTGTTAGTATTAAAAAAAACAATTGAAATGTAGGGTGTTTTTTTAAGCAATGTTAAAAGAAATATGCAGACATAAGTAACCAAGTGACAGATGTAAGGGTTGAAAAATAAAAGATGGCAGTATTTGCCTTTTAAAATGGGTATAAAATTTGCTTAAAACCTCCACAGAAAAATAAAAAAAAGAGTATTTCTTAACTGTCCTTCATTGAAAATATTCCAGGGCAGTGCATAAAACTGAATAAAATTGCTCATAATCTCTAAAGTACTCATTTGCAAAGTTATTGTTTCCTCCTGGCCGACAATGAAGAATGCTTTCTGATGGTTAGTGATGAATACATGGTCATTGGGCTTACTGACAATGAAGATAAGTCGGGAAGTTTTTGACTCTGAAGATTACAAACGACACATGGTACAGAGCACATGCAAGTATGTTCCTGCTCATCTTTATCAAAATCAAACACAGCTTTTCAGAACTTAAGTAAGTGAGGAAAGAGGAGGAAAAGGAATTTAAAGCTACAATCTCCCTTTCCCAACTCTGCTGTCTACTGTTAGCCAAATCATGAATTTTTCATCATATGACTTGGAAATAAAACTTAGGAAGAACATTTCTCAGTAAAACAAAACACAATGAAGGGATAAGTCCATTGATGAATTTATACTAAGTGATTGTAAATTACTGGCCTCCAGATATAATTGGTGCTCATATATGAATGAAAAACACAAAAATAATACATGAAACACATCTGGCAGTTGGCCAGTTTTCCACAAATTTACTTCTTAACTTGTAATAATACTAACTAGAAGATCATGTGCCAAAACTGTAGCTTTATCAAATTGCAATTAGGTTCTCCAGGACTGATAACAGTGACCTTTTCAAAGATTTCATTCACTTAAATTCTTAGTTGAAAGTACTCTTCCTGTCTGCTATGGGTTTTTTTTTGGCTGGGAGGGGCATAAAACATAACATTCCAGCAAGAGAATAGGAGGCTACATCTTTACCTGCACTAGATAAAAGACTTGTTCAAAATGATTGACATGGGCCAGACTGGCAGGCCCCCAGAATATGCTTGCTTTGATAACAAAACTACATTATCTACTACTGGAGATAAGACACTAGTTTATATACTGATAAGAACCAAATCTGCTGATAAGAACCAAATTAACGCTTCTTCTGTCTTCTTATTTGATTTTAAATTTCACTAGATATTTAGCCTCTCACCTCACTGATTCTAGGCTCTTAGAACAATATCACACCTAGAAAATTTCCAGATCAGTAGAATGTGTCCCGTGCTAATATAGCCACAAAAAAAAATTATACTAAACTCCACACCCTATAACTGGAATATGATGTTGTCGTAAATAACCATTTCAGCCATCAGGGTAAAGATATTCCAGAGTTGTCAGAACATCTGTGTAGCAGAGTTGCTCAAATAATATTTTAAAATTTGATAGTGTAACAAGAAAAGTAGTGTTTCTAATGAAGTTGTGTTCTAATTAAGAATTCAAAAGTATTGTTTCCAGGTCTTGCATTCACATATTTGTAATTTGTAGGTGTATTTTATGTAAGGGAGAGTTTGTGTGTGAAAGTGAAAGACTGGAGGGGGGCAAAGCAAGCTTTCTCTGGCTGAGTTCAGAACCAGGTTGGTATTTACAAACTCTCATGGTGAACAGCGAGGAGTGGAGGCATACCTCTGAGAGTTCTCTACTAGCACAAAATGCTGGTAGCGTATGCTTAAAATGTTATATCCATGCAAATTACTGTGTTGCACTTGGACAGTGTAGTTTCAATTACCTACCCTCCATCATGATGATGGAGTGCTGCTTGGAAACTCAATCAGCCCCCCTTAACAAAACACACCTGGAAACAAGAGAAGGTTTGAGATTTGGAAGGGAGACACAAACCACACAAAACATTTACAAGAAACAAATCAAGATGACTAACAAAATAAAGAAGATGCTCACCAACCAAAAAAGATGGTGGGTTGGATGGTTTGTCTACATAGTTCTAACTGATCAACATCGAGGAAGATGAGCACTGAAATCTCAATCCCATTGTTAATCTCATTTAGAATCACCTGAATGGCAGGTGAAAAGGTACGTACAGTGACCCCTCCACTTTTGCAATGATTCAGGGTGCACAACCCTCATGAAAGTGGAAAAATCGCAAAGACCTTTCCCCCATATGTCCTCCCATTCCCTTCTGGGACTCCCTGTCATTCTCTTGCGTTTTCCTCAGTGTGTGTTCTCTACACTGGGGCAAAATTTAGGGGAATGAGAGGAGGAGCTCTGGAAGGGAAAAGGAAAGCTCATGAAAGCCTTCCTCTCACATTCCTTTGCATTTTGCCTTGGCACAAGTTCTCCTGCTGGAGCCAAATGCATGGAAATGAGAGGGGAGAGCTCCAGAGGAGAGAACGTGGGTTCATGAATCCCACCATTCCCTTCCCTTTTTCCAGGCTGCACTTTGCCTCCCTTGTCCATGTCCAGCAAAATGCAAGGGAATGGGAAGAGGACAATGGCAATGCACATTCACAAATAATTAAATTTGCAAAGGTCTAACCTGCAAATATGGAGGGACGACTGTTATTCTCAATGATTCAATGGCTCTAATTCTAGTTAGGAAATTCACCTAAGTAACTTCTATGCAAGCACAGCTTGCTTTGGTTAGCTGGTCTACAGAATGTGCATGTTCTAGAATTTCATTTAGTATATTTCTGCCAGGGAAGAATTTATAAGTCTATGGTGCTTTATTCCTAATACAGATGAGTATCACAAACTTGAAAAACTCATTTGCCAAGGAAGGTAATTCCAAATTTCAGCACCATGTCTAATTTACGAATTTTAATCTTTTAGGTGAGCTCCGACCATTTATTCAATGAATTTAGCCTCCTTTAAAAATATAACTGATGCATGCAAAATCAAGATTATACATTCGTATCTCAAATATTTAACTTTTGTGCCTTGCAACAGTCCAGCAATCTCTGGTTCAAAGTCAACATAACTGTACAATACATGTAGTTTCATTGTAATACCTACCACCCATGTTATTGTCAGTTCTCGATTGCTGCCGCCCCCTCCTCCAACTTCAGAAGGAGCCACATTAGGAGCTAAATAATAGAAAAAGAGAAGTGTATTCTTTGCTTTCAGGAAATAAAGAAACCATTATTTAATTTCTCCTTTTATAAAGAATTCAAACAAGCCCCAAAGGCCCACACAATTATAGTAATGATATCCTGTAATAGCTAAGAAAGTCTCAGAGCTTGCCAAATGTGAACTGTAAACTGCTGCCAGAGGATGTATGCCAGTTTCCCTTAATTACAATCTAGGTTTGGCTGCAATGAACCATGTTTCTTGATTGCATTATCCACATTTTTATTTTTATTTATTGGTAATTGGATATTCAGAGAATTTATCATTCTTATTTCAAGATACATAAGCACATACTTAAATTTAACATGTATCAATTACTTATAATAATAATTCTATGCAGGCCTCACACCACTTAGTACTAAATGCCATCAAAGAAGATTTAATTTTGAGGTCTTAAAGGATATTTGTAATTGTACTCAGACTACCTGAATTGTCCAAAAGAACAAATCCCATGCAGTGCTAACAAAATCTCTCTCGTGGTGGTTGAAACATGCCCACAATACAGGAAATCCAGAGCTTGGGTCCGAAGAAAAATAATCTGGTACATCATTTGCTATTGTCTCCACCCCACTGGCCTGTTATCGCTAACATTTCCAAGGAGACATTAGTAACCCATTAAGTTTACCACTACTAGCATGTTCTTTAGGAAGTTTTTAATTTTTTTAAAGGATTGGGGGCACCTTTCCTCTCTCTCTTTTTTTAAAGAATGCACTCTCATCACCAAACCAGCCATCTTGCTGTCAAAAAATTATTTTCTCCTTTAAAATTCCTCCTCTCCCACCCTCATTTTTAAACCATGTGAGCAATGTGACTTCTGTTAGCATTCTGTGTAAGCCTTTCATTTGGATCCAGAAATGTTCATTCAAGTGTCAATACTCTACAGGACTCTATAGCACTCTACAGGAAGCACAATAGGGAGCCTCCTGGGGCACTAATACCAGCTGCCAAGCAAGCCATGAGGTTCAAGAAAGGTTTAAAGAAAGGGGGAAAGCAACTTTTAAAGACCACAAAGACATCTGATCTGGCCCTGGTAACATATGCCTTAGGCGATTTCTGCACTACACTTTTATAGTGCTATTATTCCACTTTCAACATTCTATGGAATCCTGAGAATTGCAATTTAGAGAGGAGCATCTTTGGCCTCAGTAAACTACAAACCCCAGAATTCCATAGGATGTTGAAAGTGAAATAATAGCACTGTAACAACGTAGTATGGAAATGGCCTTACACACTGTGTTTGGATTACTGTAAAACACTCAGTGCAGGACTGTTTTTGAAGGGTCTCAGAGACTATAGGTGATCCAAAAAAAACAGGCTGCAGCCATACTATTGACCAGAACTGGTTTCAGAGAGCACGCAACTTTCTTCTTATGAGACATCCACTGGTTATCAGTTTGTTTCTAGGCACAATTCAAAGTGCTGGTTATGACCTATAAAGTTATCTATGGCTTGGGTCCAGGTTACATTTCTCCATACCAGCCTATCTGGTATTTTCCAGGGCATCCATTCTGCATATCCCACTAAACAGAAAGGTATGTCTGACAGGAATGTGGGAATGGGCCATCTCAGTGGCTGCTCTCAGGCTTAGGAAGTCAGTTTCAAGAAGGGTTATCCAGATCCCCTCCAAAGTGACCTTCTTTCCGAAGGGAAGATCTTTTTTTTAAAAAAAGAAAAAAAATTATGACAGGCTTTTGAGAACTGACTGATTATAATCTATAAAATTAATACTTTAGTTTTTCTTTTGTTATTTTGTCCAGTGCTGGCGAAAGGGCAGGATAATGATAATAACAGTAACAGTATTAGTAGTAGTGGTAGCAATTATTTCTGACAGCAGAGTGGCAGATTGAGTGGTGGGATGAAATTTATTAATTTATTTATTTCTGTTTTTCCTTTCTCAGTAGAAAAGTAGCATAGGAAGGTGATGGCCCATTGGTTTTCTAACCAAAAAATGACCCTCTCCCCTGATTATCTGCTTAGCATTTTTAATTTTTAAAATTATCAGAAGATCAACTGTTACACATCTGCCACCTAACATACTGTGCATTGCTGGCATGACTGGACATAGATTCAGTATCTGCAACGTATTCCTATAGTTCTGGACTAGATAATACATGAAAACTGTAGGATAACTAAATTATGAAAAAAAGTGGATTGTCTGCTGTCCTAAACAGTCAAGTCTGCCCTGTTTCCCTCCCAGCACTTAGACACTTTGCCAGTTCAGACAAGGGGTGTTTTTTGAAGAGACTACATCCAAAAGTCAAGCTACATTGTAATAGGCATTTTTCTCTTCCTTACATTGTAAATCCCTTTTGTGTCCATTTCCATTTTGTCTCTTGCCAACCCCCAATCTATGTAGCACTCCTGCAAAATTATATTTACATAAATTATATTTTATACTTAAGATTTTGTATTAAAGCAACCAGGGGAAAAGGAAATGTGCAGTACATTAGTTCTATTGATTGGCTGATACATTCTTTTACTTAGAATTCTTGGATTTTTTTTTCCATCAATGCTTTCTTTCCTATTGGTTAGTGTGAAGCATTCCAAGTTCCAAAATCAATGCCACATTCAACAGTATGCTGGTGTTCTTCAGCAGTACACATTTCTATTTCAAATGTGCATTCATTCTAGACAATGAGCTAATATCTGGGCTGAAAGGCAAAAGAATAAATTGCCAACGAATGACGTGCAGCCTTTTCTAGGCATTTCTGCCATGACATATGATTTCCCAGAGAATTGTTGTTATCTCTTTCACACAGTCAAAACAACATGCTTTTATCTTGCACAATAAAAGCCATGCTAATTCCTCATGTAGGAAGAGTAAAGCCTGTTGAAAGGCAAAGAATATGTGTGCTGAGATCTAACACGAAGCAATTAGACAAACCAGACTATGTGTTATAGAGGATAAGGTCATGCCTTTGAGGCTCCATTAGAAGCCTACAATCAGCTGTAAACAAGCATTATCTAGTCCAACATACAAGCATGCTTTGACTAGTTTTCTTAGGATGATAATAAAGCATTTATGTTGTTAGAGTGCCAAGGCAAAGCATACACACTATCACCCAAAACAGCTTCAGCTACTTGTGTCAAGCCATTTTGCTCTGACTATAAAAGGAACTTCTCCAAGTATGCGAAGAGCCATTTAGAATTAAACAACACCTTTCAAATATCAGTTTTCCAAACGTCTGTACTTGTAGACCTAAGAGCTGCAAGGCCCAGCATACTGGTATTTTGGGAACTGGTTGAGTCATTCTTTATGACTGTAAAATCCAGGAATGGCTTGCATGTGTAAATAAGACACTGCAGATAATGGACAGAATCCTTACATATGAAATACAGAGCTTTTCATTAGACATTCTGCTGCTAGCTGAAGAAAAAGAAGTGAAATTTAAGCAAGTTGAACTGTTGCTAGCACTGCATGGTTTAGTAAACTGTGCCTTCTTTTATGTTGTATTTATCATTACTTCCTAAAGCAGACTGGGCAAAGTGCAGCCCATAGGTCACATGTGGCCCCAGGGTTTTGTGATCCCCAAGGATCAAAAAATTGCTATGCACACTCACTCATGCACACACACACACTCCAAAATGCCCCAAAATAGCATCTAGGATGTTTATGGATCTCCTAGACCTGCAGGTGTCAAAGCAATTTTTTACAAAACATTTTAACAAAAAAAATTTTTTGCCTCAAAATCACCCCAAATGCACTCTAGAAGCCCCACGAAGGCCTAAAACATGGTGAGAATGTCCCCAGGTCCCTAACAGGGTGTTTGAGGGCACATAGAATCATAGAGTTAGAAGAGACCACAGGGGCCATCCAGTCCAACCCCCTGCCATGCAAGAACACACATCAAAGCACTCCCAACAGATGGCCATCCAGCCTCTGTTTAAAAACCTCCAAAGAAGGAGATTCCACCACACTCCAGGGCAGCATATTCCACTGCCAGACAGCTCTGACCATCAGGAAGTTCTTCCTGAGGTTCGGGTGGAATCTTTTTTCCTGTAGCTTGAATTCATTGCTCCTTGTCCTAGTTTCTGGACCAGTGGAAAACAAGCCTGTTCCCTTTTTGATATGACATCCCTTCAAATACTTGAACATGGCTATCATGTCCCCTCTTAACCTTCTCTTCTGCAGACTAAACATCCCCAGCTCCCTAAACGGCTCCTTGTAGGGCATGGCTTCCAGACCATCCACCATTTTGGTCACTCTCCTCTAGACATGTTCCAGCTTGTCAATATCCTTCTTGAAATGAGGTGCCCAGAACTGGACACAGTATTCCAGATGAGGTCTGACCAAAGCAGAATAGAGTGGTACTATTACTTTCCTTGATCTAGACACCATACTCCTATTGATGCAACCAAGAATTGCGCTGGCTTTCTTGACTGCAGCATTGTACTGCTGACTCATGTTCAGTTTGTGGCCTACTAAGACTCCTAGATCTCTTTCACATGTACTGTTGCCCAGCCATGTGTCTCCCATCCTATATTTGTGCATTTCATTTTTTTCTGCCTAGGTGAAGGACCTTACATTTCTTTCTGTGGAAATTCATTTTGTTAGCTTTCCAATCTGTTAAGGTCATTTTGAATTTTGATCCTGTCCACTTGTGTCATCTCCAAATTTGACCAGCAGGCCCTCTATTCCTCCATCCAAGTCATTGATAAAGACATTGAATAGCACTGGACCCAGGACAGAACCCTGTGGCACACCACTAGTCACTTCTCTCCAGGATGAGGTGGCAATAAAACGCGGGAAAAAAATTGTATTTTTTTTTTTGTGGTGGGTGTAGCCCTCCAAGGTCTCCAAGGGAGCTAATGCAGCCTCCTAGCCAGCCACAGTTGCCCACACATTGCTTGTTGAGCTGGGATCTGTAAAGCCAATTAGTTTTTAATTGTAATTTAATCTGTAAACCCAATTAATTAAATCTGTAAACCCAGTTAATTTGGAAAACATGGCAAATAAAAGAGTGAATCATTCCTCTTCACCCAAACCTGAGTGTGCATTTCATTGATTTCTTACATTTATACCCCATTTTTCGCTCTAATAAGTTCAGGGCAGTACAATGGCTCTCTTTTCCACTTTATCATCACTTCTGAGAGACAGGTTTGTCTGACGGAAAAACTGAATGGCTCAAGGTTGCTCAGTGAGTTTCCAATCTCAATGTGGAGTATAACTTGGATGTCTGAAATCTTAGCTCCCATTCATTAACCAAGTCACCACACTGGCTTTTATTGGATTGTAGAAGATAAAATGACTTCCACAATTCACTTTATGATGGAGGAATGGTTGTTTACCTGACTTCCACTGGATCACAGATCTTGACTGTGGGATAAGAATTTTGACTTGCATTCTGTTCTCCAGTCCAACAAGGAATGGGGGGGGGGGTTCTTTCGGTTTATTAAAACCTTCAAGTACCAAGAAGATTGTTTAGCACAGATCAGAGGCTGTGATGTATGAAACACATAGATGGTCTCTTGACTAAGGGATCTGTGTTCATTGTCCTTCCTTCATTGGATCTGAAAACTCTGTATCTCTTGTCCTCCAACTGATAAATAAAAATGCTCCCATGGCTGGACTGGGATACTTGTCCTGGCAGTGACTGAAACAGAGGCTGCACTGTGATCACTATATCACTTCTTCTGATTTCAGAATCACTAGGAAATGTGTTTGTATTAGTGATGGGCAAATTAACCCAAGTTCATTTGATCAGCAACTGCAGTGACCTTTGAAGAATGCATAAAAAATAAAAATAAACAATCTCCTCACTCCCATGCAAAAAGAATGCCAAACTGATTCATTACGCTGCATGACCTATAACATATTTCTTTCAACTTGCATCTCATTGTTGTCAAATTTTTGGACATAAAATTCATCATCCCAAAGAAACTATTAGGAATGACAAAATTACTAAATCAGACATATCAGATGCCGGAGCACTTCCAGAAGCAGGAGTCATTCCCCTGAGTAATTTTGAATGTCTCTGACAAGGTTCTATTCTTATTTCTTCCCGCCATCCACTGACTCACTCACACTGAACATGAACTCTCCATAGCCTGGGATGAAAGCTCTCATATTCAGAAAAAAAAGAAGGCAAAAGAGCCCTCTTGGCAGATTAGTTCTCCATAAGGATGGAGAGAGACAGAAGTGGATCAGAGCAGTTTCACTCTGGGATGAAATTCTCCTACAGGTGGAACTTCTGGCTCCAATTATTTTCTAGCCCTTTTTCTTATATGCCCAAAGTTTCCTAGACAAGAATGAAGGAGACAATGGATCTCCCCTTAATGTCCTGGGGTATTCCCCCCCCCCTCGCACACACAGAGCATGTCTGGAACAGAAGCTCCAGGTCCCATTTCAGAAATGATTGTATCCCTGTCAGGGGTAGTATGTGGCATCCCAATCTATCCTAGAGAAGGAAAGCACCGGGTTCTTCATCACAATTCACATACATTAAATGAAACTGTAGCAATACTAAAAATATTCAACCTAAAAGAGCATTCTGGTATTCCTCTGTGGATCTTCTGAGATGCAGCCTCTTGAGGCCACTGTCAACCTAGATTTTCTGTGCATCTTCCAAAAAAGGACACCATCATGTGAACATTCACAGACTCATTATGTAACAACTAACCACAAAAATGTTGCAAAGCTGTAAAATACTCTGAACTAAACATAATTTACATGAATTTTTAGAAATATGCTGTTTTTCTATGATGATGGGATTTAGATAAAATATATTTCCCTTATATTCATGGTGTTCTGCAACCGGTACTTGCCAAAAATCAAATGGCCCTATTATGGAAATGAGTGTACTTCTCATGTTCTTTATGTACTGAACTTCTTCCACTAACATTGTTCCCAAAGCTTAAATCCAACCATTAATCCCAACACTAAGAGGAGTAACTGCTGAATGGTAAGTCAACACTTACCATTGATTCAGTTGGGACTAGCAATTGGATTTAGGCCAGAAGAATTTCACTACACAGAAAGTGAAAAATATAACGCAGAATGAGAAAAAAAAATTCACTTGAACACATACAAAGTTTGTTTGCAACAAGATTTAGTATAGTTACCCATTAAACTTTTATATTATTATACTTCAAAATGGAAACTTTAAAATGATAATTAAATCAGATGCAGTATTAGAATGTACATACGAGATCCCTCTGTTTGAATTTTCTGTGATGGAATACTCGGTTCTCCTGTTCCTAAAATATTAGTCGCCATTATCCTGAATTCATATTCCATCCATGGAATTAAATCAATCACTTTGGCTGATTCTACATTTCCTTCAACAAGTGGAGGATCTGAAAGAAAACAGAAAGATCGCTTAACAAAAGAACACCATGAAATAATGGTACCATAACATCCGGTGTTGATATTTTCATCGTGAAAACTGTTGCTATGACAGATTTCTTACTTGTTAGTTTGGTTCCCTATGAGGCTCCACTCAGGTGGAACCTGGGCTATTCCAAAGCAGCTGTGCATTGTTCAATTATTTCAACAGATGAACAAATTGGGGACTTTTTGACCATGACCACACATCACACATGTGATGTGTGAACTGGGAACTCATAGTTTTGGTTTGCATGTCACAAAAGACCATGGGTGGAAAATCTGAGATTTGTTTAACTGTTTCTACTTGTAGGAGAAACCAAACAGGAAAGACTGGGAAACATGCATTCACTGGCTGCTCATTTCTACTTGTTCCCAAAGAAACAACTGCAGGTGATTGGCCAGTATATACCAATATGTGGCTCAAGCACAGTATGCCAATGTTTCCCTAGAATTCTTGCTTATTGCTATATCTGACCTTAGACATTATTTCTTTTGGATGCTATCTTAAAATCAGTAAGGAACACCTGAATGCTCTAGTTCTAAATTTACACGACATGTTGAGTACTACATTGTCTGCTTTCCAACTAGGGAATGACAATATGACAGCAAAATTTGTTTTAAACATAGGAAAGTGGTTAGCTGCCCTATCATTAAACAGTATGGTCTACACAGATCACTCCATAAGGGCAATTAGGAGATGAAATACCTTAGCTCCAAGGCACATATGAGGCAATGTCCCATCATGTCCTGTCATACTCAAAATCCCCAGTTTGGTACACGCAACTGAGTAGTCTAGTAGAGTTGGCTAGCCTTTGTTATGGTATATCTGTCAGTCCCCAAGAGGTCTGTCAATGCCCAAAAGGAGGTCCACTCATTGGACAGCTATGAGGATACCCTCAGGGAGACAAATCCTTCATCACATGATCATTCAAATGTTGTTCACCTGGAGGTCTGAACTGCACTATGGCTCCTAACCTCAAATAAAAGCCCAAATAGCCAAATTCAGAAAAATCAATCAATCCAACAAATAAAAGGCCAAACAGAAAACCACACACTATCACAATACCAAACTAAACCGTGGTTGAAATAGCAACATTAATAATAAAATAAGATGAATACTACATTGATTGTGTAGCATAAAGTAGGTGAAGAAAAGGAAGCGATCCTCAATCTTCAAAAATTCTTACTTAGCCCTGAAAATGGTTAATGGACAAACCCATGCTGAAATGTAATTGGGTAGGAAGATTTGTGATGCCAAGAAACCCAGAATGAAATAGCGCACAAGAAAGAGGATTGTCATTGCAAAGATAACCATATGCATGGCATCTTCCTCACTGGCTAACTTCCTCTAAGGCAGTAAAAGCAGCCAATTGTCTTCATTCTTTCTGCGCAAGGGAGAAGGGAGTGGCAAAACTGCCCCCAACTATTTATAAGAGGAAAAGCAGCATGATGAACATTTTTAGACATTATGATATGTGTAGCCTTAGTTTCATCTTGGAAAAAAGGCATGATATAAATTAAATATAAACAGCCAAAATAATGTTATGGTTGTGTAGTGCGTACTCCATGTGTATAGTCAAAATAATGTTACTATTGTATCATTACATAACACTCAGTAACCATATAAGAAACAAGATACAACATAACCCTAGTTCACAAAGTAATGAAACACATCAGTCTAGCTTTGCACAATTATGCAGCTGTAATTTTGAGGTTTTTCTTACTTAACAGATATATGCATGCATACAAACATTTGACATAACTTTTCTGTGTTAACAGGAGAAAGATCTATACTGAATTATTTTAGATTATCAAACTTAATGCTGAAATATTCAGCTTAACAAAAACACACCACATTAGTTCTTTTGTTCTTGCAGCTTTTCTTATTTAGAAAAAAAGATTTACAAATAAAAAATTAGTTTCATTATAACAACATATGTGCTATTTTTTTCCACTGGATTTCTAAGCATCTGTTCAGTTATCACAGAAATACCACTTCTGTTATGACTGGGGAGATACTACCATTGAAGAATTTCTGAGGATGAAAGCCAATATTTCATTAGCCTTACCTGTTTTCATATCTTTCCAGTATTCAGAAAGAAAAGTTCTTGCCTGGATAGTGTAATTTGAAATAGGACTGTGATTGTCTGTTCCGCGACTCCAGGTAAGAACTACAGATGTATTTCTAATTTCTTCGACTTTGAGTCCTCCAGGGGGACCAGGAGGTCCTGAAAAATAATTTCATGAAAAATAATTTCATGACCTTAACCAAGAAATGAAAAGGCAGATATCAAGAAAGAAAAGTTTTACAAAAACACAGTATATTTTATTTAGACATTGGCCATTTCCACACAGGGCAAGGGAATCGCCCTGTGATGCTACTCACCGGACTTTTGGGCTCCCTGGTTCAGTCCACGCTGCTCCAGAGCAGTGTGTGGCCACCGCTCCGCACTGCTCTGGGGATGAAAATGGTGGCTTCCGGTTGGTCGAGGCTCTCGACCAACCGCTGAAGCTCGCCAGCCTAAAGCCCAGCCCTGGCAGATCACAGGCTCGCACCAATGCGAGCCTGCAAATCTGCATAAGGGAGCAGGCTCACAGTGGCGCGCTCTGTGCTTTTGAAAGACCTGTTTTTAACGGTCTTTCGAAAGCACGCTGGACAACCACTTCGAGTCATTCTGGAGCAGGCTGGGGTGCGGATCTATGTTAAGTAGGTCCGACCCAGTCTACTCCCAGGTGCAGACATCCTCCCTGGAGGACGCTCTGCACCGTTTTAAAAACCCCGTGTGGAAATGGCCATTGTAACACATTATCTACTAAGGTACATTATGGAGTAATTCAAGGGTCATTGTACACTTTAAAGCTCATGTCAGGGTTTTGAAAAGGATGTGTCCAAGACCAGGGTGAACACTAGTTCATAAGGCTCTTGAGAAGTACAACTTCCAAGTAGCACAGGTCTGAAAACCCAGAGGCATTACATAGTATGTCAGAATGACAGAGAAGGAAAGGGGAAGGAAGGAGAGAAGAATGGGGAGGAGGAGACAAAGAGGAACAGGGAGAGAGAGAGAGAGAGAGAGAGAGAGAGAGACAGACAGACAGACAGACAGACAGACAGATGGAAACAGAGAGCTTCTTCCTTCTGGTGTCTCCACGATGCTGATGTTACAGCACTAATATTACTAAACCTAATAATAACCACAAAAGTGAAATTAAGTCTGTTTATTTTTCCTAATGTCAACGGCAGCTTGATCATGAATGGAAGGTAAATAAAAGGGGAAGATAACGATTCCCTTTCATTTCCCAATTCCCAAGCCCTCTGGAATGGCTTAAGAAATATATCTCAGATATATATATAGTTCAGTTCTGGATAAATCCAGACAGGGTTGGGAAAGTTCCTTTATGCTTTTACATTTAATATTTAGGCATACTTCTAGAGTAAGGTTTCCAATATTGTGGAAGCTGCAAGGATCAACAAGATTTCTGACTAAGGCTGACTCCTCTCGTTCTTATTTCAGGACACAGTGGGATTTTCCAGTGTGGGGTTATAAAACTCACCAACACTTGACTGGCTCCTCCATGCTACTTTAATCCACAACTACATTCTGATAACACATTAAGACTTGAGTCACAAGTTCTTTGGAGGAGAGAAGTATGACATTCCTTATTGCCTGTCTACATTTTAATAGTTTAATAGATTCATATATATATAGCAACAAAATTCTTACCTCTGACAACTAGATCAGCTGAAGCTGTAGCATTATCAACAATTGACTGAGCAACGCATGTATATCTACCAGCATGCTGCAGCTGGGCATTTTTGACTATGAGTTCACCATTATCCTTTATCTATGAAAAAGAGATTATAGAGATCAATAACTGTACTCCCAAAGTGAATTTTACAACTTCATTTAGTTCTTAACAAGATGTCTAAGACCCTTTCTGCACTTTACCTGCATCCCATGACGTCCCGGCGTCATCCTGGCAATGCCTTTGCCAGGATGGGAGCATGTTCCTAATGCTCCTCTCCACACCCAGCCAGCTGCTTGTAGATGGTAGGAGTCAGAATGTGCTCCTTCCTTCCACAGTGCAGCCAGACTCTTCCTGTGCTGCGCTGAGGAATGAAGTGCCTAGATAGCATTTTGGCCCTTTCCATAACGACTGGGGATGCGACAGGAGTTGGACCGCAATGACATCATGCAGTAGCTTCAATGCCTCCCCATGCTGGGATGGGGCTATAGTGTGGAAATGGACTAAGAGGGAACACCAGAACTCGGCATTTAGAATATATTTCCATCAGTTTGCTTCTGGTGACATTCAAATAGTTATAAACAACATGCTGTTATTAAGTAATAACAAATTAGATAACTTGGGACTGAGGTATTTCAATAACCATCTACTCTTCTGGAAACATTGGCCAAAAATCACTTCAGACTGATTCGTTAGCTACAATTTCAGTAGAATTGTAGCTTTCTATGGAATGTAATTTTTAAATATTATGTAACATTTGGTTCAGTTTCATAATGACTTTGGGTACTTCAGTGTGTCAAATATAAGTCTATATCTTTCTGACTCAGCTTTTATTCATTCAGTGACAAACAATTACAATGAAGGCACAATTTCAGTACTGTTTCCTAACGGTCATTCTTCTTGGTATGGTACTTTGTAATCCTACTTTGCAATTTATTAAAAAAATGATCTGAAATACATTAACTGACTTACACATATGTTACTCCTTTAAAGCATTTTCATAAACTTTTCTATCGTTCTCTTAAAATATATCTAGAGAACTTGCATATGTGAAAATATGTTACAGGAGATTAACAACTGGAATGCTATCATAGCATCTTGAAATGATTAACATTTACTGCCCTAATCCCCTGAATTCATTCCAGATTGTTCCTTCATTTTATCCGGTTTCCCAATGGGAATAGGGAGATAAGAACTCCTCTGAGGTGACAGAGATGTTCACTCATACTTGCTTATTGAAGTATTAGGAAAGAATACAAAGGAATTGCCTTCCAGCGAAATTGAAAATATTTTGAGGCTTTCATTAATGAGTCTTGATGGAAGCTGCCCTGTTATTAATGGACATAATTTTCAATAGTGATAAAATTATCTCAGAGGGAAAAAGAAACTAAATTAGCTTCAGGTATGGAAGAGAAATATATTATAGCATGAGTAGTGAGACTGGGAAAATTAAAAGCCTCATGTATAGTATTTGTTTATGCAAAGATTTATAATCTACCTTTCAACAACACAGTTACTGAAACTCTTACACTCAAATTTGGGATGGAAAGAATATTAAAAGATATTTTTAAAATAGTTGCAAACATGTCAGGAAACACCGATAAGAAGAATCCTGGACTGACCAGAATCTTTGCAGCTCAGTAATTATTCTGTATACAGGAAACAGAATATTATTGATTTGTGTGTGTGTGTGTGCGCAGGAAAATCTATTCACTGCACCAAAAAAAGCTGTAATTGAGGATTTGTTCTGTACAAAATACGCACATGGTTTGATTTGCAAAGAAAAGAACATTTCCAGTAAACAGATTTTCTGCACAAAACCCCTCTTTCCTGCACAGAAAATGTTGTTTTCTTGCAAAACAACACATATGAATTGTGTACAGAATAAATCATGAACTGCAAATCAGCTTCAAAAATTGTGTGGCTTTTGCAGACTTTCTCACAGTGGGAAGAAAATTACTAAGATTACTCATTGTTTGCTTCAAGGAGAACATTAGTAAAGAATTACATCGCTAAATCATATAGTTTTCCAAAGGCATCCTAGATCATAACATTGATCATACCTGACCACTGACCATGCTGCCTGGGGTAACAGACACTATAGTCTAAAACTATGGGAAAACACCAGGTTTGAGGAGTATGAATAAAAAGAACTCTAAGTGTTGAAAATGCTGGACAAACATACTTTGCCTAGCTATTACTTTATGCAGTCTAAAATGTAACCAAACACTCTATACAGCGCCATGGAAAACATGTTTAGCTAAGGCTGTTTGTATTGATGCTGCACAACTGCAGATTTGAGGTAGGAAAGCATGCTGTAATCTTCATATCTAGACGGTGCCTGTTTGCGCACAAGATCTCTAAGGAATCAAATATTTAATAGTTTGTAATCAAGCTTGCCAGTCCTCCATGGGAATGTGGGTTCTCTCAGAGGTAAAAGTAAAGCTTAACAAGCAAATAATAAGCATGATCAGCAGTATGGGTTAGCCCCAACACAGAAATACATGCCCAATTATATTTTCACTGAAAACCTCAATTTGGCTGGATAACAAACTACAGGAACAGCTGAGTCATGAACTGGAAATTTTGATACAAGCTTGAGAGAAATTCAAAATGATACATGTAGTTTACCATTTAGAAGTCTGATTAAAGTTCAGAGTAAAAGATTCACATTTCAAAAACATTTTTCCAGGTTAATATGTAACCTATCTTTAATTTTTTCCACTGTCACAATGGAAGTTAACATATTCCTCTCATCAGTACCTCACAGCAGGTATCCTGATATAACTTTCTGTATTATAGTAGAAGTAATTCCGTATCACTGACATGTCCTTAAAGTGTGGTTTGGACAACAAATGGATTCATTAAACCTAACATTTTCCTATAAGCTGTATTTTTTAAAAAACAAATTTTAGTTGATAGTTTGCTCTGGGTGCATTTATGTTTCCTGCTTCTTCTTACCAACATATTGTAATGGCTGGTTATTGTTTATACACTCTGTATAAAACTTAGTATAATTTGGTTTTACTCTTGAATAATTCCTTTGTTGAAGGTGTAAAAATTTATCAAATAAAAGAACTATCCTCTATACCATTCTGTGCATTTTTCTGTAATGTGTCCCCGTGCTCCAGCAAGACATAGCAGAATTAACATGTTGTTAGGGGAAAAAATACCAGCATCGTTATGCAATTAAACAGTTCATTGCACAAGCATGGTTCTGTTTTGCATTCAATGGTGCATCAACTACAGCTTTGTCAAATATTAGGAAAGATGACATGGGAAGAGGACTAAGGTATCTAGGACATAAACTATTAAAAACTTTATAGGTTATCCTATGGGGATGAACAAAAGTTTGTTCATCACCTTTTGAAACTGACCTTCAAAGAGGGATTGGAAGTATTGCAAGATTGTATCTTCCCAAATTTGTCCCCACCAAGGAATCCTAAATGATACCATGGTTGATAGCATGGAAATCTGATGAGGCCAGAAAAATCAACAGAGAACACTCTGGCCATCAAGCTACTGATATAGACAGCCAACCCGGACAAACAGTGCTATTTCAGCATCAAATCTAGACTTGAAACTGAACTAAAACAAGGCTAAAACAATCTAAACTAAACTAAACTAAAACAATCATTAGATATGAAATCTCTAGTTGCCTTCACTAGCTATGAATTACATGCTTCTTCAACTTCCCTCTGTCTTTTATGATATTTCATAATGTGGACAACTGGACAAATGTGCAGACGTAATGGTGGTGGAAAAGTACAATCTGTCTGACATTACCATCACAGCATAGATCATAATATGAGCTCTACCCTCTACCCTGCTGGATTTGTCCCAAATTTTCTTTCATCCTTCTCTACTGTGGGTATTCCTGCTGTTTCATTATTCTGGGCTCCCTGGAAAACCAAGGAACCACCTGGCTCCATCAACAAGAAGATGCCCGGGAACAGGATTGGGTCGTTTCCCTATCCCAAAGATCAGTCTGAACAAGCACCAGTTGAGAGCAGAAAATTCCCCTCAAACAGCTAGAAAACCATCTGAACCTACTTCTCTTTGAGTGGATCTTTCTAATCTCTGCAGAGTGCCTTAGATGGCTAAACACTATCATAAAGAGTTCTGTCTGTGAAAAATGGGCCCCATATCCTAATCACTATCATCCCATCCAGAATGACAAGAGAAAGTCAAGAGATAACTAGCATGTGGAATGGAGGGATAATCATTTGGGACAGCCTTTTGATTTCTATGGAGGCTACAAAATCCTTCCCTCAGCAAGACAGAATAGATGGTGGAGTACTATCAGTCAGAATCCAACATTGTATTTGAGATGCTCTCAGTCAAGCAGTTTGTTGGGCAACTGGATGAGTGGTACACCAAGATAATTCCTATCCCGCTCCAGACACATAACTTCAAGAAAAAAATGTGGAAGACTACTGCATGGTCAAAGTGACAAAACTAGAGAAAATCAGAACAGTTTAACTCCTCCGTTTCTCAACATTGGCTGGTTCTGTACAGAGAATTGTGGTAGACAAAGCTCGGACAGCTCGTGCTCTACACATGTACATCCAACTAGGACTTCATAATATATACCAGACTTACTTCCTCATTCTACCTATTATGGTTTAATAGCTTGTGCTGAACTGGGATTTGAGAAATCCAGGTTCTAGGGAGGGATAAAATTCAATGGCTGACATTGGGCCACTCACTTTCTCATCCTGATTTACCTTACAAGGGGATATCTAACACACTTATTACTTCCCAGCCCTCAAAGATTTCAGAATCCCAGACAAATATAACATTTATTATTACTAACATTTATTAAATACTTTCAGATGTAGCTTTTATGCACTTTTATGCTTTAATGGGTATGATTTTTTTTTCTTTTTAAAGAAAAAGTTCAATTTCAGTTTTAGTTCACCAAAGCTTCCCAGTAACGTCCAGGGTATGCTTCTGCTTAAGAAAGATATACAAATGCACACACACACATACCTAATATATATACATATACACACACATACATACACATATACATACATACACCCACACACACACACATACATACATATACATACACATATACACATACGCCTATTTTTTTTTCATATTTTCACTGTTTACACTCTTATTATGGACAAAACTGCAATAATTTCATCCTGTCAAATGGCTGGACAGATCCCTTTTTGATCTCTCCAAGTTCATAATGCTTCATTTTTTGCCACCAAGAAAAAGACCACTACTGTACACCTTTGTCCACAATCAAAAAGAAAATAAATCAAATACTCTCCTATTTTTGTTTTCTATTTTGTTTAGAAGCTCACAGCTTAGCAGAGTATTGCTTTTAGAAACACACTATCACTATTATATTGTGACAAGTGAAATTAAGCCATTTAAGCAGCAAATGGTTTCAAAAACAAGAAAAGATGTAATATCAGCATCATGAAATAAGTGGCACTTTTTCCCAGTAAGTGGTACTTGTTCTTACAAAATCTGCCTCCAATTCTAATGAATGCAAATTAGTTTCTGTTGTTTTGCTGACTGCATTATGAAAGATATACACAAATCTATTGAGATATCCCACTAAGTTTCATTAATATCCTGTCATTCTTACTTGACTATTAATATTATTCAAGCTATCAAAATGTAGTTATCACTGTGAAGCTCATCAAAGCTCAGAGAAATGCCTGACATTTATTCAACACAATATTATGACACAAAACTTTCAGCAGGGTTTTATGGCAATAAACACTGGGATGTTTAACATTTTGATCTTTGGAGTAATTTTGGTCTTTATAGTAATTGACCATACTTATACTTTGGTGGATAAGAACAGTTTGCCCCCAATCATGGCTGCTGCCACCCCACCTATCCACACCTATCCACACTTCTCAAACTAGAAAATAGTAAACTTTATTCAAAGCTGCCATCTGGTGGCCACAGCCTATAGAACTCCATGCTATTTTTTAAGCGAGAAACTGCAAATGGAGTGAATTTACCCTTGGTATCCAAGTGTGGATGGGAAGAATAATAGATTTAAAACTGCCAGGTTCATACTCATCCCTCCATGGCCTCTATTACCAGGTTTTCTAGTGGGATAGAAGAAATGTGTGTATACATCACCAGAAATAACATCATTATACCATCAACTATTTTGGTACAGTCACTTTATCTATCCCAGAAGTGAGAATTATGTGGCTCCTAGATGCTGTTGGAATGTAGCTCTTAGGATTCCTCACCACTAGCTTTGTTGGCAAGGCAGATGGGACTTGCAGTCCAACAGCACCCGGAGGGTTGAATCGTTCCTGCTGGTTTCTTGAACCTTATTCTCCTAATGTTAATCCAGGGTAGAAAGAAATTTTGAGAAAAGAGGGCAAGATGGGGCATGTATTTTTTTTTATTTACATATATATGAGCTCTCCCCCAAACGTGATGCTCTATGTTCGCTAGCAACTATGTGGCCAACAGGGGATCTCCTGGTTTTATTATAATTGTTGCTTCAGGTTTGGTTCATAAATCTAAGTAAGCTAGTAAACCAACCTGGTTGTTCTGACTCCTGATTCTGAAACACAGCCCAGTGTGACTATTTACCAAGGTTAGTTATCATGAATATATGACTCTCTTGTTACAACAGCCCCATTGGCATCTGCTCTGTTTCAAGTACAACTCAAAGTTTTGGTTTTAACCTATAAAGGTCTGCTCTAGTTAATCTGAAAAATTCTACCATACAAGCCTCCCTGGCTTTTGAGGTCTTAAAGGGAGGTTCTTCTCTCCACTGCAAAACTCAAAAACATGTCTGGTATAAATGCAGGAGGGGGTTGCTCCTAAGGTCTGGGAGTTCCTTCTTATAGAGCATGGCTTCTCAACCAAGGTTCCCCATAACCCTGGGACCCTGTCAGAGGTCAATAAGGGATTCTGTGAGAAATTGTGATTGATTAAAAAAATGTTTTGAACTATAGTTATAATAAGTTTTAGGCAGGGATTTCCTGAGATCTGAAAATTATTTCAAGATTTCCTCCTGGAGAAAAAGGCTGAGAAACACTGCTAGAGCAGCAACATAGTGAGTACAAATATAATAGTTTTAGCTGTGAATTCACTTTCAGTGCCTCAGTCTCTGGAATGTAGAAATGCAGGGACTGAAGGAAGGAATATTTCATGGGAGGAGGCCGGAATTTTTATTTGGAGCAGTAATGCTCTCTCCTCCCCATAGCTACATCCCTGGCTAATTGTACATCATAAAATTATGAGGTACAACTTTGAACTTTCTTAAATATTAGATCAACATTATCTTAAGAGCCCTCATCATTGCCAATTTAGAAAAAAAACAGAATTTGGGATGTTCCCTTATCTATAAAAATTCCATTTTTTACCAGTACCCTTAACATCATCATTCCAAACATACTTGCTTTTCTATCCCCAGGAATAAATTGCTATTAGGAAGAAAGTTTAATAGTTCTTGGAAATGATTATTGCTTATCCACCCCATAAGAGTAGATCTCCCAATAAACTGGGAAAACAAGAAAATAAAAATGTAATCATGCCATCCAGATCTAAGTACATCAGATAGAATACATGTTATCTTACCATGATGCTCCTTTCATAATATTCACTCTCTTTATCAACATCTATTGGATATCCATTGAGAAGCCAAATGAAAGTCAAGTCTAAGGAGGGATCATGGGAGGCATGACACTGCATGGTGGCATTCTGTCCAACAATGACATCAACATTAGTTGGAGCTAGATCTATCCTTGTAGGAGCTGTGCAGTGAGAAGGGAAAACAAAATATGCCAGTCAACAAACCAGGAGATGAGCAACAACTAAGAATTTGTATCTGTTAGTCCTTCTGTGCTGTACCCTATGTGAAATATTTTTACTAAAGCTTCTCAGTGATAATGAGGAATTTTATTTCCATACGAGTTTGCATTGGACTTAGTATTTACAGTCAGCCCCCCACATTTGTGGGTTTCATTTTTGCGGATTTGATTATTCACGGATTATTTGCTGTCACCTCTGCTGCCTCCCTATGCCATTTTTAATAGGTAAGACTGAAAACCTGCAAATGGGGCTTCTAAGTCCTTATTAAAAATGGTGTGAGGCAGCAGTGGAGGTGGCAGTAAGCCTTACCAGCCACCCACTTCTGCCTTCTGAAGGAACCCTGATGCATCAAAGGAATCCATGGTGGGTTGATATGGTGATCATACTTTTTTGTATATTAAATATAGTTTGGGAAGGCCTAGAGTTATTCATGGTTTCTCCACCTTCATGGGGGTCCTGTGCCCCTAAACCTAGTGAATGTGAAGGGATGACTACATATGGAACAATTTTAATTATATAAAATGTTTCATAGAGATTACCACAATAATATTTATAATAATCCTGTGTAAACGAGGCCAATCTTATTATAGAAAAAATAACAGTACAAGGGAACTGTGACTAATAGAATAATTTATTTATAACTTCATCTGAATTCATGTCTAAGATCTTCATGCTCTAATCCATTTCACTATACCATTGTTAACTGGTTCTGAAATGCCCTCCTTATAGAGAAATGATGAAATAATAATGGTTTCAGCAGCATTTAAAATAATGAGGTATTTTCTTAAGGTCCTTTCCAATTCATCACAATACCCAATCTCTCTGTATGTGTGTATGTACGTATGTGTGTACATATATATATGTGTGTATTACAATATACTAAAAGTTGACCAAACAGAAAAAAAATACACCCATATGTTAGAAAAAAGTTTATAAACAGAACCAGAGAAAGAGCTTAAAAGATAAAAGCAATTTCTAAGATCAAGCGACCTTTTCACGTGATGCAAAGAGTGAGTATGAAGCCCCCAATCTGGCCCTTGGTGGAGACAAAAGTTTAGTTTCCCCATCTCACCAGGGCCCCTTGGGGTTTCAGGGCGTGTCTTGTTATTTACCGTAAAAGAAGCCCATCTACAATTGCTATTTTCATGAATTGTGTCATGTAGAGGCCCTATGTGAGCTGTGAAATCCATTAAGCACAACGGAATAAAAAAAAAGAGATTGATTAATGGTAGAGAAGTACTAAGTTTTCCAGAAGAAACATTAGCTTCTTGTCTATCACATGACTTTTCAGTTCCAACACCTTGCTTCTGAAAATTCTTTTCTGGAGAACATTGAAAGCTTTAGTAGTCTTTTTAAAAATCAAGTAATGACAACTTTTAAATTGTATAGGTCCTATGTCTCCTTGTTCATTAGTTTGGCTTTATTTTTTATCCTCAGTTTTATTGTACTTTAATTGACTTTTAGTGCATTTTCTTTGCTTTTATACAACCTATCTTGACTGCTTTGACTGAATGAATTTTCCACAAAACTGACTCTGAAGTATACACATACAGTCGAAGGCTTTCACAGCCAGAATCCATAGGTTGTTGTGGGTCTTCCGGGCTTTGAGGCCGTGTTCTATTAGTATTTTCTCTTGACGTTTTGCTTGCATCTGTGGCTGGCATCTTCAGAGGATCCTCTAAAGATGCCAGCCAGATGCAAGTGAAACGTCAGGAGAAAATACTAATAGAACATGGCCTCAAAGCCCGGAAAACCCACAACAACCTATATACACGTACAGCTGATCTGAAGATGGTCTCAGGGCATGCAACAGCAACTAACACTGTGAGGTCTTCTATTATGCATTACTAGTGTATTTTCTTTGCTTTTATGCAACCTATCTGGATTGCGTTCTTGTACAATACTGTATTTGCCGGCGTATAAGATGCACCAGCATACAAGATGCACCTCATAAGACATATGCCAGATGCACTGGCGTATAAGAAGCACTTCATTTTCAAACAGTATTTTTCAGGAAAAAAAGTGAGTCTTGCACACCAACAAGGAGGGTACACTCTGAATGAATTTTTCATAAAACTGACTCTGAAATACTTATGTATAGCTGGTCCAAAGGTGGTCTTGGGGCATGCAACAGTAACTAGCACTGTGAAGTCTTCTATTTTCCGTGCATTGTGAATTTAGCTTACATATATTGAACAAAATACCTGTGGTCAAAAGTGTAGAAGTACTATTAGCTTTTCCTTTGGAATTTTCTACAAAACAAGTGTAGTTGCCTGCATCTGCTGCTGTCACATTAATAATTTCCAGACTTCCATCATACCAAATGTGTACCCTGTTCAAAGAAAAATAGTTAGGAGACATATCAAAAGAAAAAAAACACACCTATCCAACAGAGATATGATTAGCTTCTCTCATCTGAACAGTCCCCCGAACAGACTATATCAACCAGCAAAAGATGATAATTTCTAAATCTCCAGTGATCCATCAATGGATCTCAGCATCAAGAACGGGCTATAAGAATTCAAACATTTTTTCACTCCCAGTTATGTACATATTCATGAACACTTTATCATCTATTGATAATTCAATTTAATTAATTGTCAATAATTTAATTAGCAAAGTTAACTAATGGTTTTCATTTTGGGCTACTTTCGTGGAGACAAATGAATAAGTAAAAATTTTCAAAATTACCTTACTACTTAAACATGATCTAGTTAATAGAATCTCTTTGCTAATTCTGCAAAGTGTTTATGATATATCCCCAACCTCAATGCTATCTTGATGCAGGTCACATGAAAGACCACAACTAGTATTTTTGTGGCTAGTTGCAAACAGGTATGTACAGTACTTGCCAGGCAATAAGCCCTACTGAACTCAGTGGGGTTTACCTCCAAGTAGATACAGACAGGATTATACGGTTGTGCTGGTTTTGCTCTGACATTCTAAAAACATTGCCTGCACAGTACATAAGTTACAATCAGCAACAGTACTGTAAAATTCTTGCTTTCACCTGCAATAGATACCATAGTGATATCACAAAATGCTGAATGTTGACTGAAGATAAATTATTCTTTTTCTAACAGCTCCAATACACTTAACTAAACAGAAGCACATTTTGGAGTTCTCCAACTGAATCCAAGTACAGCACATGATTAGAAACATTCTTATTGAAAGTACGCTTTGGCTGATCCACTAAGTGTTTGCAAACAGAGTTTAGAGACTGTTTTGTTGTTTTGGCATGAGAGAAGCTCCAGCTGTGTGGGTATCATAGAACCAGGATATAAAGGACTACAGCAGAGGGACAATTTTAATGACATGTCATGGTGTAGTTCCCTATCTCTGTATATTGCGTTAAAACTAATTATTTCATGCATATCATCACACTAATGTTAATAACTAGGACATTTCAGATTATCACACCTTTTATTTTGGAACACATGTGGCAGGTTCCCAATATACATGTGTATATGTGTTGTTACGTGTGTGTATGTCTTGCAGAAAGAGAGGGAAAAGGAGAAGGAGAGAAAAAGGGATTTTTTTTTCTGACAAGAAAACTGTTCTCTATTTCATAAAAAAGAAAACGTACATCTGTTTTACTGTAAGAAGGCTGAGTTTAAGAACACAGAAATCTGCAGAGTCAGATTAATGATTCACCTAACTCAGTGTCATAACAGCTCTCTAGGCTTTCAGTCATGAGTCCTGCTTTCTACATGTGAATCAGTGGTACAGAATAGGATTCACCTGACACATTACAAAAATCATTGATAGACTTTTCCATACATGAAGTTTCCCATCTGCAACATATGTGTAAATTATGTACTTTAGAAATAGAAATGTAATAATCTCTAAAGCATGAGAGACTTCATCCTATCTCCATAACATGTGAGTTAAACTGTCATGCCTAAGAAAATCTGGGAGTAGCCTGCACAAAGTAAGATAGGATGCAGAATAAAAAAGTCTATAGAATACAAGATCTGTGCTCTCCCCAGTACACTAAGGCCATTTCTGCACTACACTGTTATAGTGCTATTATTCCACTTTCAGCATCCTATGGAATCCTGATTTGTAGTTTAGGGAGCAGCCTTTAGAATTTTCAGCCAGGGAGTTCTTTAGCCTCAATTAACTATAAATCCCAGAATTCCACAGGATGTTGAAAGTGGAATAATAGCACTATAGCAGTGCAGTGCAGAAAGGCCCTAAATATATTAAATCAGTATTTTAAATGTTTACTGCTGTACAGACTAATACCATTTTGCTTTTCTTCATAATACCCAAAGATAGGAATAGTCACATGGTTGCCAAGGAAAAGCAGGAACACTTTTCTATTTTCTTGTGCTGAGCAGGAGTACAAGATACCAGCAGGGAAACATTTTGCTGCCCAGACAACTAGGTGACATTTCCTTTTTTTACTGCTGTGTTGCAGCACAGCTATGGAAAAATAAACATTCCCATGTTGTCTAGGCAACCAGGCAACTGTACTGCAGCCCGGCACTGGAAAAAAGAAATCATCCCTCCCATATTGTTTAGGGAATCAGATGGCACCCTACCCTCCACGGTTAACTTTAGCACAGCATCAGTAGACAGGAAGCACTTCATGACTGTGTAGGGATACTGGTTCTGACCCGTGTGTTATCTTGATATTGGTATTTCTCATACTGCGTTATGTCGCAGAACAGAACTAGAATGTAAGAAATGTCTCCTATGAACTGGAAGAAATCTATCCCCTTGACAAAGCTCTGAAATAATTCTGGAGGGCAGGGGAGTATTTAATCATGGCATGTAAAGATTTCTTTTCCAAGCAAACCACACACACACACACACACACACACACACACATATATAATATGTTGGCTAAATATAGGTCGACAGGATGCTGATTTCTGTAATGTACACTAAGCAACTGAAAGAAATCCAGGTCATGATGATACCTGGTTACAGTTTTGTGTTATTTCATTATCAGGACCACCCCTATCATTAAGCACAATGATGCAACGGCCTCAGACAATTGATATTGGGAAGGGTAGGGAGTTACAGTGAAGTTTGTGAGGACAGAGTTACATGTGACAGGTGTCTTAAACTGCCTTTTCCCTTCATGTGCAATGGAGGACAAAGAGAGTGCTGCAGTGAGATTCCAGTGCCATTCCTGCTTCTGTGCTTGGAAGAGGGGGCACCATCTTGCCCATAGTACTGCAGGAGCCAATGGGCCAGGACTTTCCAATGTTGTGAGCAGACATGTGATCATGTCCATGGGTGTGTTAGAAGAAAAGTGTGGGCAATATGAGAGGTGAAGATATTTGGAAAGCTTCTGTGTTATAACATGTATCTTTTTTTACAAAAAAAAAAAAAGAAAAATCAGTATGCAAAGATGTATTAACTCTTTTCCTGTCAGAGAAATCAGCAATGAATTCAGCTAGGTTAATAAATCACCTGAAGCAGAACTAGCAACATAAGAAATTAAATAGTAGCATCTGTGGCTGTGGGACCTCATTTCCTTAGCTAATTAGCAAGCAGAAAGATTAATATTTAAACGTCATTATTTTATAGAGAGAAAAACAATCCCCGAAAGGTCTTCAACTTTCATCATTCCCCCAAAGACCTTCAACACCACTCTGCAAATTCTTGCTGGTTGTAACATATAAGACAAAAAATATTCCTTGAGTAAAGGAACACATAAGTTGGTTTCATATCCTTCGTAATACCCTGACATTATACCACAAAATTAGATCTAAGTTAAATCAGGTTACCTTAGTTGCCACTGAAATGAACAGAAAATGACTAAAGTAATCCCTGAAAGGGGATTTTATCTGTATTAAAATTAGCCTTGGACAGATGACATATTTATTTATTTTTTAAAAAAATCATTTATATATCATAGTTACAAAAATGTATTAACTTATCCACGAAATGAAATCCCCCCCATCAAAAAAAATGGAGTACCACTGCTGTACTGTGACATTACCAATACAAATACCACATAACAATTTCAAAAAGTGTCTTGCTGATTCAGGCCAGCACAGGACCCTCCCCACCCCACGCATTATTTCCATGAAGGAGCCCCATGAATAAGGCTCTACTACTGCACCTTCCCTAGACATTGCAATTATCCTCAATTTCTCTGTCCTATCCTGACATTAGTGCTTTGAGTTATCTAAAGAATGATGTGGCTGTACTCATGGACGTTCCCTCAACATGCAGAGTTCAGAAGGCAAGGACAGGAGACTGACTATAACCCTATTCCCCTTAATTGTATGGAACCCTTTCAAATGACTAAAGCAGGAAGGAGGTTGATGCGATCCACCAAGTTAAACATAGCAATCTATTCAGTGACTGGTAAAGTTACTTTTTCAATTACAGCTCCCAGTATTCCCCAGACAGCCATGGCCTACACACTCCCATGGTGGTTATGAGAATCTGAGAGAGGCTGTCCAAGACAGTATCTTTTCCAAACTGTGCATTTATTTTATCCTGTTGGAGCTTCCCACCACACCCCTGTTCTAGATAAACAACAAAAGTGCACATTTATCAAATTCCTGGTGGGTCTTCATATTTGACTATTCATGGTATGCCCCGGTGGGCCACACCTTGTGCTGAGCTGACTATGGTAACCAGTAATACTGACCTGGTTGAGTTTCTAAGAATATCCGCCCCTTTGATCCATGTGAGTTTTGGCCTGGGAGCTGCTCTGGGTTTGCACTCGATTATAGCTTGACCTCCTCGAGCAGCCAAGACTTCTTTCTTCATTGGGTAGAATTCAAAGGTTGGAGCCAAAACTGCAGAGAAAGTCATACACTGCTAGACAAGTATACAGCCATATAAGACCCTACTAGTACAAGCCTACAGTACCTACTCAGCCGTATATCCTCTTGAGGCTATTGCTCTTACTCTCAGGAAGCATATATTAAGACTGCAGCTATGTTTTATACTAGCCCTTAATTGATTCCCAGGATAGCTTCGGTAATTATAACAGAATAACATATGATAAAATATTAAACAAACAAAAATGTAAAGCGGTAAAATCAGAAAAATGTCATTTGAACATTCTCCTTGTGGGCACAATACAGATCTGCTTTAGACTGAAAGTTAGAATGAATTGAAAGATGAGGGAAAGTAACATCAGGAAGCCACCAGATGAAGCTCCCCATGGTCAGAGCTCTGCACTACCAGGGTGTCTCCATCAAAAAAGGTCCTTCATATGTAACCATCTATATATTTCAGATGGTGGGAGCACTCAGAGGAGGCCCTTGTAGGAACAGCTTAGAATCTAGAAAGACACATACGGCATTATGCAATCCTTTAGTGCCTAATTCCGAAATATAGAAATCCAAACAAGCACTCTAAACTGACCCCAGAAATTACCAAAGTCACTACAATGCATAACATATTTTATCTACAATTGTTTAAAACAATGCAAAACACTATTTTTTTTTTACTAACCAATAACTTTTAGTTCAGCATTTGAATAAATCATTCCATGTATATTCTCCGCTACACATTGATACATGCCACTGTCTTCATTCTTCAGGCTAGAAAATCTCAAGTCTCCCTTCCAGTACTTAAAAAGAGAGAGAAAGAGAATATTATTGAAAGTTTAAAACATCTAAATTCTATAAAAATATTATTGAGAGTTTAAAACATTTAAATTGTATTTAGGTATTTAGGTTTGGGCAGGAGAGGTCCCATATCTCCTTAAAGTCCTCTTCCACAGTGGATGTATTTGCATTTGGGAACAATGTATGGGATGATTTGTGCATCAAACAGATAGTGTGGAACTCAGCAAAGTACTTTTTTGATCTACATCTCCCAACGTGCCCCAACCAGCATGGTTAGAGGTTGGCTGGAACCTTCCTTAACACACTGTGATGAGTGCACCATATATTTTCACTGACAGTATATAAAAAATACTGAAAACGTGGAACAAAATTTATGTGCTTTTAGTTTCTTAATATCTGAGTAAGCAGCTTGACATCTGAAAGCACACATTTCAAAAAAGGACTTCCAAGCTGATCATGCTTCCATATGTCTGTCAAAATGTGCTTCCTGGTATGTCAAATTACCTATACAAATGCCTCATCCTCAATACTTAAATAGTATAACAAATTTTAAGTGAGGATATGCTCTCACAGCTCTCCGTTGTAACTCAATGGACTCAGCAGTAGTTCCTGGAAGGTATCATCATATCCCTAGGGAGGACAGGGTCTGCCCATGTGGGAGCAACACAGTTGAAGATCTAGTACATTATCTATTGGTATGCCCAATTTACACAGACTTAAGAAAGGCCTTGTTTAAAGAACTTGATCTTACACCCAATAAGCCTAGCTCATTTCTAATTAAATTTCTTCTGGGGGATTCAGTTCCACACATTTCCAATAAAGTTGCTTGTTTTGCTTTCAAAGCATCAATTTTGAGAAGAAAACCTAGTAGTAAGAATAAATAGATGCTAGAGATGATGGATGGGACCATAAAGTACAACACTTTTTGTATTGTTTTAATGCTGTTTTTATCTGAAATACTTTGTAATGGCCTTGGCTATACAAATAAAGATGATGATAATGATGATGATTAATAATATCTGAGTACAACTGTATGCATATACAAACAGAAGTAAATCTCATTAGCTTCAATTCCCATATAAGTTTGGGTAGGATTGCAGCATAATTTCCATGTATTGTTAATATCAAAATGTATCTCTCGGGAAAAAAAAGGTTAGTTTAACTTCAGTGTACTCAAGAAGAATCTGAGAAATTATATACCACATCATTGATAGATCTATATATTCTTCAACTTCTTTTTGAGTACACTTGATTTAAACTAAGGGCCTTTCTGCCCTATACTGTTCTAGTGCTATTATTCCGTTTTCAACATCCTGCAGAATTCTGGAGTTTGTAGTTTACTGAGGCCAAAGAGCTCTCTGGCTGAGAATTCTAAATGCCCCTCCCTAAACTGCAAATCCCAGGATTCCATAGGAGGTTGAAAGTGAAATAATAGCACTGTAACAGTGTAGTGCAAGAAGGCCCTACTTATGTTTTTTTTCAAATGGATACATTAGCTCTATTGTATCATTAGACCTAAATTCCCTGAAAGGTCCAGATTCTATCTGACACTGGAAGCCAACAAGGTCAGCCCTTATTAGTACTTGGGTAGGAGACTGTTAAGGAATACCACGAGCTCTAGGCTATCAGTACACTTCTGAGTACTACTTGCCAAAGAAAACCCTATGAAATTAATGTAGTCACTCTAAGTTGACAGTGACTCGAAGGTACATACAATATCTTTATCTAATAAATTTTAGTGTGGAAACAAACCAGAGGGAAAAAACTCCAGTAACATCATTCTGATTTCTACAGTTTTTAGTAAGTCAGATTCTTCTCTGTGTACAAATTGCCCACATAATAAACCCAGAGCCAAGACTGTGTTTAATTTTGAATAGTGAGAATATTGTTAAATTCTGTGTTTGACAAATGATGGAGAATGAACCACACTGAAGACTCAGAGAAAGTGAATGATTGATCCAGCTCGAGTATATGCAGTCTAAACGCCTCACCATCTATTGATTAATTGTATTTTTTTTAAAAAAGCAAATAACTCATTATTACATATGACTTCATCTGCATTTTATTTTTCTTCATTTCACCCTTTTTTCCCCCCAGTGGAGGAGAACACAAAGAGAGAGAAGTATCTGGGTTTAATAAATACAAAATTATCACAGCAATCAAGACATTTTGTTCTGTTCTGTTCAGGGTAATTATATGGCTTACTGTCTGAAAATAATGTGCTGCTTTTTGCAATCCATTGCGCAGACTTCTTATCAGAAATGCTACATGCTCTAACCTCCACATAAGGAAAGAAAAATGATTGTAGATGTCCTGACATCAGTTTTTTCTTGTATTTCAATATTTTGGAAAAGCAAAATGGTTCCTCATTAATCTAGATGCTAGCATTCATATTATTACAATGACCTTGTGTCATTGTGCTACTCAAAGTGGTGGTCCATTGACTATTGCTGGTCCACGGTGTGTTAAGAAAGAAAGAATTGTAACCAATGGGTACAAATATGGTTCTGGTCCCTGCCATAGTGAGAAAAGTAATTGCCAGTTTCACACATCAGAGAGCCTGGAAGGAAAGTATGTGGTCCTCTTGCTTGCTTCACCTTTTGGAAGTTAAAGGGTGATCAATACATTCTGAGAAAATCTCAAAGAAACATCACAAGATTTTAAAATGCTATGTATGAACTGTGTGACAAACCTATAGTGCAACTATGGCCATTTCCACACTACGCTGTTATAGCATTATTATTCTACTCAACATCCTACGAAAGCCTGGGGTTTGCAGTCTAGTGCGGAAATGGCCTATACTGCAGCAAAAAAGAAATGAGGAACAAGGAAAGGGAAAATACATTCCAACACTAAAATGGGCTACTCCTTGGCCGTGATTTAATTTTAAGTGATGCTGTCTCCCACCTTTGCTAGTAAACAGCCCCTTTCATCCTCCAGATTTAAAACATTTGCCAGCCTTTCTGAGTATGTCACTGTAAACAGGGCTGCAAAAGCGAATAATCTTCACACAAGGTAACTGTTCAAACCTTTTCTGAAATTTGAAGAAGTGACTGCTAGTTAAAAATACAACTTTTCTGAAATCAAGATTCATACTATGAGTTCATATACACTGAGATTATAATGGAAAAGTTGCAAATTGTGTTAAGATGTATGCTGGTTTATTTCAAAATAAAATGTTCTGACTGATAATGAAATAATTTCTTGTGTAAAAAGGGGAAAGGATGAATGGATAGACATATAAAAGAGCACAGTTATTTTCAACAATACCATTAGTGAAAATGCCCATTTCACAACCAAACAGAAAATTTCAATGAATGTATGCCACAAACATATATTTTCACAAACATACTTTACCTTAGACATATTATTTAGCAAAGATTTGTCTTATATACTTTATAACTACTAGAAAGAGCAATTTAAGCCTACCGGTATTCCATCTTTCAGCCATCGTATTGTTGGAAGAGGTTTGCCTGTAGCTACACATGGCCAGTGGAACTCACTGCCTAAATCTCTCTCTGTGTCGTTAATGTGCTCCACCCATTCTGGATATGCTGAAAGGCATAACAAATACATTCCTTGTATTTTAAGCATGCTTGAAATCAATTATCCGCTTGTTTTCCAAGCCAACATGTAGCTCCAAACCCTACTTACTTATCTTCATCAGTCCAGTCCCCTGTTGATGCGGTCCTATGGGACTATTGATAAAGTATGTTATGCCTTAAGATAATTTTGAGTCCACTCCATCCTTATCATTTCTTGCAATTTTAATACATTCTAATGCCTTTCTAAGGTCTTTCTTATTTTCTAACTTTGCTGACTCATCTTTTTTCCTCCACTATATGACATACTTAATGGACAGTCTTCCTTTAGAATTTATGGTATGAAAAAACTAGATGTATCTTCTCTTTGATTAGAAGAGGCAACCAACAAACATGATTTTACAGTTGTCAGAACAAACATATGCTGTTGTCTGGTTCACTAAATCATAGTTTTCCTTGTACTGATGGATTCCACCAACCTCTTCCCTTATCAATCATCAGACAAATTTGGAAATATTTGCTTCCTCTTGCAAATAAATGATTAATTCCTATCATATCCAATTTCAATTTTACTTACTTAAATTTTATTTAGGCTTTTCTGACCTATACTTTAAACCAGGGACCGCCTATGGACCTCCAAATGTTCAGCTGCAATTCCCATCACACTTTCTGTCTGACAAACCTTGCCAGGACAGATGGGAATTGTAACCTAATAATATTTGGAAGGCTACATGTTTCTCATCTCTGGTTTTAAACAAACCACAGTGCTCTGAGTTCAAACTAATTGTGAACTGCATTTTGTTTAAAACCAGATGCTTACCATCTTCTCTTCCAGCATGTGTTGGTGTGCTCGCAAACCCAAGGCTCACTTCAGTCCATTCACAGAGAGCAGAAATCATAGTCTCCCATTAGTTTCCACACATCAACCTTGTTCAAGCATTACTCATTCCACATTCCTCAAACTGTGAACTGAGGACTGCCAGCTCTACCCTTTACATCACTGCTTTCCTCACACAGAAACTGAAATATCCAGAAAGGAGAGTTTCCTGTTCACATGGAGTCTCTTCACAGAAACCATGCTTGTGTGGAAAGCTTCCCTATGAAAAGGGATGCCTCCTTTTTAAACATATAATTTTCATCATGAGGAAAGCAATAATAGAGGAGGCAGGGCTAGCGACGCATCTGTTCTCGTGTTGAAGAAACTAGGATGAGTAGCAGTAAGCAGGACTACATACTAGGCTATAGCAGAACTATAAAATAGAGTTGAGTATGTGTTTCTGTACTGATATGTGGCATTAGACCTAAAATACAGGGCTTTAAAGTCTGTATAAATTAATATTTAAGCAGCCCTTGGTGTTATCTGTTTCCTGTCAGCTATGTTTCCTGTTTCTGTTTCCACACACAGGCATTCTTAATTTTTATGATAAGGAAGAGTCCTTTAATCTTGAATTTAGCAAACTATTAACACTGAAGAATCTGCAATACAGCATATCATACAATCTGATAAATCAGACCTTGGCAAAAATACCTGCAAAGCAGTATAGCAGTGATAAGCAACATGCTGCTCAACCTAGACACGTGTTTTTTAAACCTTTTTCTGCATGAACAATTAATAAAACTAAGGATGCTTGATGTGTATGATTGCTGCTAATTCTGATATGAACTGATGTGATATGTACCACCCAGACTAATATACATCTTGGAATGTCATTGTAACCTCCTGATTTTGCATTCTATTGCACATGAAGTTTTTGTCTCATGAGTGCATGTGCACATGTATGTGTGCACTCACGCACACACTAAAATACATTAAATAGTATTTTAGGATAGAATATGTGTTGGAAATAAATCATTTTTAGAAATATACATTTTGTTAGAAAATGAAGAGAAAGAGAGAATCTGTGTCTGTGTATTTGTGTGTGTGTGTAAACAGGCACACCTCAGTTAACAAAACTTCTGCCAAAGAGGCTTCTGTTTACAAAGTTTTTGTCTGCAAGCACCCATTTTCCTTCTTTGTCCTCTGTCTATCTGGGAGGATTCTTTAGCTGCACTGGGATTGGGAAAGTTGTGAAGGAAGACTGGAGAAATAAATATTTCCAGTGTCAAGGTGCAACAGCATGTCTGTAGTAAACAATGAAAAAAAAATTGAGGTGAGAAACTGCAAGATTCCACTCTAGTGGATTCTACTGTAGCCACACGTGCCTGACTACAACCTGCAAAGTAAATGGTATCTGCCTCTGGAGATCCTTACTGAGCATGTAAGAGCAAAACAGGAGTGTGGGAGAGTAAACAAGGTTGCCTCACTAGCATTCCACAGTATGTTTTTTAAAAAGCATAGCTCTGTACAAAATGAAAATTGTAAGAAAGATGGTGGCTAATGAAATCAAAAGAAATTAATTAATTCCTGGATGCATTTTGGAAAAAGACTTCAAGTGGTCTTTAGGAGGATCAAACTGTTGTTGAACTACTTTGTTTTTCTGTGGTGTAGGAACCTCTCCCTCTGCTTCCCATGTTATTTCTGCCTCTGGTACCAATTTTTCAGTAAAAGATATAAAGCTCAGGAACACGTCTACTTTGTTAACGGAGGTATACCTTTGTTGCTCCCTCCCTCTCTCTCTCTCTCTCTCTCTCTCTCTCTCTCTCTCTGTATATGTATGTGTATGATCATTTTTGTGTGATTCTGTGTGCTTGTTTTCTTAAAATTACACTTTAATGCCAAGGCAAGAGGAAATGTACTGAATTACAAATGAAGACATGGGAAATTGGTAAAAACCAAAAATAGACTTATCCCACCTCTAATCTCAATACAGTCAAAACTCAATAAGTGCTGCTTTATTAAAAGGTAGAATAATATATTTATATGGTGTCTTAGCTGGTAGTAATATTGCTTTACAATATTGCTTCTACAGTTGACTGATCTTTGTGTTATTCTTAATTGTCTCGCAACACAGTCACAATTTAAATACAAGACAGTACACCAGTTCTGAAAAGTTATACTGTACATTAATGTGCTTTGCATGTAGGTTTCATAAATGTTAGAACTGAAATGCAGCTGTTTTGATCATGGTATAAAATGCAACAGACATGAACTTTGGGAGTTTTCAGCACAGTTTTCACCATTAGAAAGCATTCTACTTACCCTGAACATAAACTTTTGCTGAATGCTTATCTCTTCCTCTATGATTTTCAGCTTCACATTCATATGTCCCTTCATCTTCAAACTGAATATTGTAGATCCTGAGAACTGCCCCAGACATGCTTATATCTGCACTAGTTGGCATAGGTTCCAGATACTTATTCCATCTAATCTCAGGAACAGGGCTATGGGAAAGAAAACAGAAAACATGTGAGTAGAGGAGAATGGAAGTTGGTTGGTAATCTTACGTGTTCCCTCCATCCTTTCTGATATGCTTGCATACTATTCCACAAGCTTCATTTCTTCAAGAAACCCTTTTTGAAACCAATCAGATTCTCACTTCATTGCTCCTCCACTATCTCTTCGCATGCTCCTACCGCCATTCACTCCTACCACTGTGTTAGAGGTAGCAAGCTTAGCATACACAGTAACTGCTAGTTTGCATGGTTAAGAGTTTAGGCATAACATGTATTAATGACATTTCCTGTCATTGATCTCAGCCACAAATTCTTTCTTCCTAAATTCGTCTCTACAAAATCTTCTATCTTGTAGCCTGTAATTCTGTCTCTCTCCTCCATGTCTGAACAGCACATCATCATCTCACCCTGAAATGTTATGAAATCTTAGAAAAATTAAACATTCTTCATACAATTTTATGAAGAAGAATAAGCATCCTTTATATCCCTGCTAAAAAAAACATGGGGTGTGAGAATAGGACAGGTTATTGCTCACCTTCTACTTGAAAATATGAATTCATCTGTTTGTGAGATACATTACTATCTCTCACATAACCTGACAAACTTTTAAATACTCCCTCTCTAATTCCTTGTCTTATCTATTTAATGAAGATTGGGTAGACTCTGCATGACTCCTACACATTTCTTAGAACATTTTTAAAGTACTGTATATATTCATGTATAAGTCTAGAAATTTTAGATGAAAAAATTGACCCAAAAAATCTGGGTTGACTTATTCATGGATTAGTGTAAGTACCGTACCTTAACTCTTATCAAAAAAGGAACCATTCCCTTCTGAATAGGGTGGAGAAAGGTGAGAAATTAGTCAATTCCAGAAGAAAATAATCTCCTCTATTTTCTCCTCTATGGCACCACTTTTTGAATGCCTGTGCAGAAAAATGGCAGCAGCAGTGGCAGCTCTTTGGCACTTCCCCTCAAACGAGTGCCAAGAGAATAGAGCGAGTCAGTGCTTCTTTTAGGTTGTCCTGGGATGGACCAAGCTCTCAACTTTCACCATTCTACTCAGGGAAGGGTATGGTTCCTTTTTGATAAGAGTTAATTCTGTACCTTAACTTTTACCAAAAAAAGGAACTATCCTGTTCTCTGAGTAGAGTGGCTAAAGGCCTTTTGGAATCCCTGGGCAGTGGTGGCTAGGGGCAGGTGGCCCTCTTAGGCTCTGTTAGCACTTTCTCATCTTCAGGGAATGACTCTTAATTTATCCACAGATCATATCAAAATCCATAATTTTGGCCCCAAAAGCTGCCTGCAACTTATACATGAGGTTGATTTATGCATAAGTATACATTGCAGTTAGCAGTGGTTACTGTTTGTCAAGAAAATGAGACTTAGAAATACATGTTGATGAACTTCTCCCACACAGAAGGAATCTGCAGTCAAATATTTTGGACAGAATGAACACAAGAAAAGATAAAGTCCACTCCAGAGAGACAGGAGATGTATGTGCTGGGAGGGATGTAGTGGCAGTACAGATCCTTTCAAAGCTAGACAGAAGGCATTTTTGGAAAATATTTATTTCCAGTTTTGCTGAAGTCAGCTTCTTTCCCATTTTGAGGTCAGCTATATCAACTATGATTTTCAGTGGAGCAGGGAGTTCAGCCTAGCACATAGCAGGACACATGTATACACCGCATATCAATCACTGTATATCATATCATATATCATATCATATCATATCATATCATATCATGACATGACATGACATGATTGCCTAGCTAAAAGCTGCAATTGAAGGCTCTTAAACCTTTCAGCAAAGCTGCCTTAAATATGAGAAATGACTAAGGTGAGAGCACTTGGACCTCTCAATTTTAATGTAAGAAGCCAAGATTAGCTTTGACAGATTATTAGGGCTGCCAGGTCCCAGTCCAATTTAAGCCCACCCAAACTTTTCCCATGTATATAACTAAATTCAAAGCATACTTACTTTCCAAGTGCAAAACACTCCAGTGTCACATTTTGCCCTAAAAGTGCATATGTGTCTTTGAACTTCACTCTGATATCTGGAAGATAGCCTTTTGTTCCTATTGGGAAGGGAGAAGCAAAGAGAAGCAAAGAAATAATCAGCCTGTCACACAATACATAAAATCTTTTAAACATATGATCTTCCACATAGTCACACCATGTTTACACCATCAACATTTGGCAGAATGGGTTGTTTACACATCTGAGTGGGATAAATGGTGTCAAAGGCCTTTTGAACAATTCCAGACTGAATTCTTCAACAGAATATATTCGGTTCTTATTAATGAAACATAAAATTATGCCTTCAAGTAATTATTCATCCTGCCCTCTGATTTAACTTTTGTGCAAATCGTTGCCATGTTGAGAGGAATTAAGGCCCTTTCCACAACTCACCTTTTCTTGGGGCTGGGGTGTGGTGTTCGCGCGAGCAGCCTCCAGATAGAGGCTCTCGTGTCTGGGGTCCTTCGACTCCGCACGAGCTGCCTGCTCGTGCGAGAGCCCCGCCTCTTCCTTTTGCAGTGCAGCCTGGGACCTTCCCAGGCTGCTCTGAGACAGGAAGCACGACCGGCCTCGCTTCCGAGGCTCCGCACGCATGGCAAGTGTGCGTGGGACCCCGGAGTGATGTGCGACCGCGCACCATTTTCAGCTTAAAGCCGAAAATGAAAAAGTGCATGAGCTGTGCCTGCCAGGCCCTGGAGCATCGCACAAATGTGAGTGTGTCATGTGGACGGCTCCTTACATTTGCGCGACGCTCGAGGGGCCCTTTTGCATGGAAAATGCTGCGCGAAAAGGGCCTAAAGTTTTCCCAAAAGTGAAAGAAAAGTCACAGGTGCTTAGTTCTAGATTAACAGAGCTAAGAAATGCTGCAACTAAAAGAAAGGTGAACAGGGCATCTGCTACACAAGACATCCTGGATATTTACTTACTATCTGCTTGAGGAATAAGTGGAATGAAACTGCTGAATACGCTCTTAGTGATTGAATTGCTGGTCACAAAGCAAGAGTAGTTGCCTTTGTCTGATGCTTCAACTTTGGCAATGTAGAGATTGCCATTTGATTGTGACACATATCGTCGTTTATCCAATGTAATGAATTCTGGGAAATCATTGAGAACCCAGCGATAACTCAGGTCATCTGGAAAAAAAGAAAAACATTTTAATTAAAACTAGAAGAGAATATATCCTGAAGAAAATATGTACAGAATTAAAACGTTTTAAACATTTTATTGAAGTTAAAGCTATTGGTTATTTGAGTCAGCTGACTGAGCTGACTGAGAGAAGTTCTTTAACATGTCAGGTAAATGTCTCACCTAGATTTCCTTTTAGCTAAATAAGCTAGGCAATTGAACCTTAAATTTAATATAAAAAGATCTTGTACTTTGCCTCTACTCATGATATTACCATATACTGCATTACAGGAATACAAGAAGCTACCTTACACCAAACCACACTCTTAGTCCTTCTAGTTTAGCATTGTCTATACTGACTGGCAGCAGCTTACCGAGGTTGAAGATAGTGAACCTCCAAGGTTATTTTCCAGGCCTAACTGAAGAGCCTAGAAAGTGAATCTGAGACTGTTTATATTCCCTAGCAATAAGTTTTGGCCCTTTCCTTAGCCACACTATTTAGAGTACATTATACATGTCTTAGTGGTGATATATGCTTTGTTGCTATGTGCTTTAAAGTTGTTTCTGACTTATGGCGACCCTAAGGCAAACCTAACACAGGTTTTCTTGGCATGATTTGTTCAGAAGAAGTTTGCTTTTGCCTTCCCCAGAGGCTGAGAGAGTGATTTGCCCAAGGTCACCCAGTGGATTTCCATGGCTGAGCAGAGATTCAAACCCTGATCTCAGCGCTCATAGTCCAACACCCAAATGACTAGACCACTCTGATCAATAATAAAGTCTGAGGTTTAAAAGAAATTATAATGTTTTGCAGGAGCTGAACATTCCAAGGGTGAAAAAAGCACTGGAAAGCAGAAGGTGCAGCAGCCAATATAGGACTATTTGTTTGTTTTGGTATAATTTGTTAGTCACTGCATCACATGCATTCTCTAGGCACATGAAATAACGACATTCAAAACAAGATTAAAACTTAACATAGAACAGTACAATCAAATTCAGCACTAAAAGCAAGGCTGAACATACAGAATAAAACCAAACACAGTCAAAGAACCTGATCATATCCAGAAAAGTAATAGATTTTGGTAAGGTTTAAAAGACATCATCAGTTGGTAATATTAATATAAATATTTAATAGACATTACATATATATTTTGTTTTCCCTTAGCTATTGAAGCTAAAAAGTCAGAGAGGGATACACATGATCTGATTGCTCACTTGTTTTACAAAAGAATCTTTTGTGCTAGGAATTTATTGGCCCATTTATTGGAATTTATTGGCACCTTCCCTTGGTTTGTTGTCATCTGGGTGTCATCCTAGCAGTGCCTCTGCCGGAATGGGAAGGTCTCTCCAAAACTCCCCTCTGTACCTGACTGGCTGCCTGAGGAAGGGAAGGTGAGGGATATGCTGCTTCCTTCTGCACTGCAGCTGACCTTCTTCCTATGCTGCAGTGGGAAAGGAAGTATGTGATCATTCTTCTGGCCCTTCTGCATGGCCTGCTGTGACAGAAGCCTCCTGAGATCAGGGGCCATTGATGGAGTTTTTCCATCAATGATATAACTGGCAATTGTGCTGCTGGGCGAGAAGGGCAGGACTGACAAGGTCAAGCGGAAGTGCCCTTGCGGTCCTGCTCCTCTCACGTCCCCATGCCAGGACACTGCTGTCCTGAGGAAAGGGCCCTTCATTTATTGAAAAAATGAAATAGGAAGATTTCACTATGGATTCTGCACTAGTGAGCTGGCTTCTACCTGGCTAGTATCTAGACAAACCCATTTCCAACCAATTTTAGCTACTGTTTCGTATTTATATATTGAGATCTTGCCTTAAAGGCAGTGTTTAGTTCTAAATAAACACTTATTCATTCACGCTTATTCTCTTAAAGCAGGGTTGGGAAAAGTGCAGGCTACAGTCTGCTTGGGACCCCCAAAACATTTTTTATGCCACTCCAAATATCCCCCCATAATGCAAAAAACGAGGGAAAATCTTTTTGCTCACAAGTAATCAATAGCATGCCCATGTATCTGCTTCTCCTGCCCCAGCCAGTCCCTGTATTTTACTCCTGTAGAGGCCTTCTTTTAGCCTATACAGGCCACTCTATAAGTGACACAAAGTGATCAGAGCACTTATTACTTCTTGGGTTTTTTTTTTTTTTAAAGTTCTAAATGTCTGAAATAGGTGAGGAAAATGTACCTGAAAATGTGGGAAAACTGTAAGTAGCCCTGTTGACTATCTAAGGATAAAATAATTTACACACAAGAGATAACAGTGGTCACTGTGCAGCCCCCCCCCCCCCGGCCAGGTCCTATGGTGTATCAACACAGCCCTAACCTTGAGGCAGTTGTCCACATTTGATTTAAATGGTGGCCTTGAAATTCATATTGCTCAGTGCATACAAGAGGGATATTTCCTGTCTTGTGATACAACAGGACTGCTTACAATGGGTGCCTGTATGCATATGATCAAAGAGGCAAAGCAGAGAAAAGAATGCAACTATGGGGAAGGAATGGGACACACTGACCTTTTGCCTTGGAGAGGAAAGGTTGTAAGGACTGTACTGGTCAGGGATGAAAAGTCAGACCAGCAAAACTGATGAGGTCATGGACAAATATAAGCGGCTTAGGAAAGGAAAAACATGAGGCATTTGAGGCACTGCAGTGAACTTGTGAATGAGAAGGATGCTTTAAGATACACAAACCAAAAATCATAGGGATAACATGGGGTCTTTGGCAGAGTCTTAAGAAGGTCTTTGGCAGAGCCTTGGACATGTGACAAAGGGCATTGGGGTTTAATATGCTCTTGTAGTAACAAATTCTCTGCCAGGTGCAATGTAGCTTTTCTTAAATCATGAATTTGGCTTAACAATTGCCCATTACCTAAAAATAAGCATAATTTAGTCTTCTAGCAAGTCTCTTCTTGAGTACTAGCAGTCAGCATTTGTCTTCTGAATTAATTTGCTCTAGCTTTGACACCCATGAACGCAGGTTTGTATGCGTAGAGATAAGTTGAGAAGTGGTAATTAACTGAACAGATTTCAAGGAAAAGATAAAGGCTTGAATCCTGTTGGTGCACTACACTAGCAGCTGTACTCTTGGAAGGACTTCACAGGTGGTCCTTGAAGCCTCTACAACAAGAGTGGGCAACGGTCAGTACTCTTACCCGGGAGACCTTGGAGGCTTGTGCCCCCCTCTGAATCCCCTAAAATCAATACCCCTCTAGGAAGCTTTGGGAGACAGTTTTTAGCCTCCCTTGGGCCACTTTAAGTTCAGGAAATACTTAAAAAAAAACTCAGAAAGTGACTGAGAATTCAAGTTCATTTCCAGTTTTAACAAAGGTCTTTCCCTCTAAAAGGTGTTTGTGTTTGGGGCATGGAGGCGGCAGAACTATTTGGGGGTTTCTCTGACAATCATAGAAAGGAGTCTGGGAGGCTGCATATGGCCCATGGGACACACATTGCCCACTCCAGCTCTACAACAGTTTCCTCTGCCACAGGCAGGGGATTTTACCAGTCAGCCTTCTGAGAACACCCTGCCTTTGAAAGCCCACTTGAAAGCCAGGCATTGCAGAACTAGGTTATTTTGAGCTGGCAGCTTTCCATCCTGATAGTTGATAACAGTGACTTTATCTGCCTTGGCATCGTGTGTCCTAAACTTTTTGCTTTCCGTTGCTGCCACTGCAGTAGTTACTCCAGATTAGCACACTTCCAACGAGGCCTGACTTCAACTACAGTCTAACTCAGGGATGGGCAACTATAGTGGGAGGGGCATCATCACCCCCATCCCCACAGGCCACATCATGGCTCCAGGTGCAAGTAGAAATGACATCGCATCATTTATGGCTCAGGAAATCAGACAAAATAAAGTCACTTTCTGGGGTTTTTTGGGGTGGATTGTGGAGTACTGACGGTCAAGGGAACATAAACCACTATGTTTTTGTGATGTTTTAGGTAGGTTTTCAGTAGATTTTCACATAAATTTTCCACCTTTTTTTTAAAATGAGGAGGAGGTTTCGGGGCTTTGGAGATCTTTTGAGTGGGCTTCAGGGTCTACAAAACAGGTTCCCAAAGGCTGCATGCAGCCCAAATGTTGCAGTTTTCTCAGTCTGATTTAACCAGTAGATGTACGAAAGTCTTCAGAAGTAAATAGTTAATCTGAGCAATTATTTAATTTGACATTAGAGAAGCACAATATGTAACTGGACTTCTCTCTGTATCAATATATAATGCAGCTTTCAGAAAGTACATATTTTTAGACAGATTAACATAGCTTTGATTGTTTCAGTTTGCTTAGGCCAAATGAGCAAGCTGGTAGTTGGAGATCTGATTCTATATGCTTATTAGGAATATTGGAGTTTCTAGCAGTGCTAGAACTGTGACCTATGTTTTGCTCTTTTGTTCTCTGTATAGAGCCAGTGTGATGTGGTGGTCTGAGCACTGGGCTATGACCCTGCAGACCAGGATTTGATTCCTCTCTCAGCAATGGAAAACCCCTGGGTGACCTTGGGAGCATCCCATACTCTTAGTCCCAAAAAACCCTGTGATAGGGCCACCTTATGGTCACCATATGTCAGAAATGACTTGAAGGCTACAACAAAAGAGTCAAGAGTTAATTGCTCCTTTATTTCTGTCTTACCGATTACATTCAACCAATTATTATGTACATTTCCTACTTCAGGACCATGATTTTCTGGTTATACTAAAAATGGCAAAACTTTGAGCAACTACAAAAATCATAGTCTAATCATGGGTTTTAGTTTGTACAGTTTCATTTGCAAATGAATTTGATCATTTACATGCTTTCCAAGGCTTTCTAGTTTTAGTATCAGAGATATATTTTTAATAAAGGATGGCTTTAGTTTTAGCATTATGATGGAATCAGTATTTCATGATCACAATATTTATGGTGTGTGCTGTAGTTGCTAAAACTGCAAATGTCTAATTATCTTGATGCAAATAAAATTTGACTTCCTGTGCCTTGTCTTAGGCATAACTAATTACAAACAACTAGTTGCCTGTATTTAGTTCCTTTGCCCCACCATATAACTACAACTACATCTGTTTACAAAGTATAATTTCATACTTTTTGTAGGGTAGCAATAATGTGCAAAGTTATATTTATAATTATGGGAGTATATCCTCACAAAAATTCCAGAAGATATATAACATAAATCAAGTCCTGGTTGGTGTTGTGCTCAAGCTTGCTTCATGCTCTTTTTTGAGTACTGAGGAAATGAGAAGGAAAAAGAAGAGAGCACATTTGCCTCATAGGCTTGTAGAATTCAGATGATGTTGTTTTTAAATTACTAAATGGTAACTATGATAATTATTACTGAGAACTGGAAGAGCAAAGAATTAATTTTAGAAGACTATGGTTGGTATTCTGTTCAGTAATTCCAATACTGTAATCCCAACTTACGACATCATAATTATACAAAATTCATTTTTACCGTCATCCACCATAGCAATGATCAAAAGTGCCTCCAAAATGCTATCTTTCAAGCCATGCAGGCCTCCACAACAGAAGAATTTCCTGACCCTGGACAGCAGGTCAATGAGCAATGATAAATCCATCTGTCTCCTACTGACAGGGCACAATGTGACAGGCAGCTGTGATGGGATACCACCAGTCTCCCTGCCACTGTCCCATTGTGTCCTGTTACTGGAAGAGAGCTGGAGGCATCAGTGCTCACTGTCCTGCTCTCCAGAGCTCAGAAATTCCTCTGTTGGGGGCATGCTACATAGCTACAAAGATAGGGGGTTTTTTTTGTGATAGCATGGGATAGCACAGCTGTGTCATTGTAGCTACATCTCCCAATCTAGGATCTTGGCCAACAACTACATATACTTGCTTTAAGAATAATTCTGAAAGCAGTGAAGTAATTCTGAATTACTTCAGGTTTTTCCACCCTCCATTGTTATAGTGCTATTATTTCACTTTCAACATCCTGTGGAATTCTGGGGTTTGTAATTTACTGAGGCCAAAGAACTCTCCAGCTTAGAATTCTAAATGCCCCTCCCTAAACTGCAAACCCCAAGATTCCATAGGATGTTGAAAGTGGAATAATAGCACTATAGTATGGAAATGGTCTTCCACTGGCTACCTCTTTTTCAGGAATAAATTATTTGACTTTTTCAGGAATAAATTATTTGACTTTTTCTTTACCTCCAGAATGGAAACTCTGAACTAAATATTTAAAAATGTGCAAAAGTTGTGAACATTGTATACAGCTCATTCTGATCAATTGTCCCATTCTTCCTGAAGCCAAACAATGAACTAGGGCCACTAGTAAGGACACAGTAATGGTACCAGCTATCCTCTACACTCTTCTAGCTCCATTCCTGTTCATAATCTGTTCCCGTCACCAAATAACTACAAGTTGATGCCCATCACAAGAAGGCAATTCTACATCTCCTTCATTTGCCCACCACTTCAGGCATCCCGTGAGGGGAATTACACTATTTCATATGTAAAATATATTTCCATTTAAGCTAATGTAATCTTTATGCCAAGAGATGATACCGAGTGCACTCCATTTATGCCTCAAAAGACTGCTTTCCATTTGTGGGAATACATAATTACACATACAAAGTTCAACCAGTTACATATGAAGTTTTCACGAAGCTTAATCAATGAAAGCTTTTAAAGCAACCAGATGCAGTCACTCTTTGAACTGAAGAATACCAGCAACTCTCTAAAGCAATAAAAAATGTCAAGCAGAGAGGTCGATCAGCAATTCTCATATTACAGGGCTTAAGCAGCTTACGTAGCTTATACAGTCATATTCAAAGTTAGTGATTTTGTAATCATATTAGCTTCTGTCTTGACTTTCCAGTGAAAGTTGAAATATATGGATTTAATTACCTGGATAATGAGGTGGAGGGTTACAGAGAAGGACAGCACCCACGCCTTCCCGTACTTTTACTGGGTGTCTCTCTTCAGGTGGGAAAGGATATAGATCTGTTTGAAAGAATGTGCATGCATTATATAATCATGTTATAACAGGCAGTTAATAGTACAGAAATAAAAGCAAATAAGGTATCAAGAAGAAATTCACCAATGATACACAGATAGGTGAACAGATACAGACAGCAATACAATTGTTAGTGTTGTGTGCCTTCAAGTCATTTCCAACTTATGGTGACCCTAAGACAAACCTATCATGGGGTTTTCTCGGGCTGAGAGTGTGTGACATGCCCAAGGTCGCCCAGAGGGTTTCCATGGCCAAGCGGGGAATCAAATCCTGGTTTCCAGGGTCATAGTCCAGTGTTCAAACCAAAACGTTACACTGGCTTTCACAATACAGCTATATATCAGCTTTTTTTTTTAAGGATTTCTTTCCATGTTTTGCTCCAAAATAATATTGTGATGAGCTAAAAAAAACCTCCCTTATTAGTCTTTACCTTGTTTCTCTCACTCCAATATTTAACAGAAAGGATAACTATTCATCTCTGAAGGATTATTTTCATGTACTTATGTCATTACAGACACCGGGAAATTAAGCTTTCGTATTATAGGGGGAATATTTGGAAGCTGCTCTATTTAGATTTTCTGAGAATAAGATGCCTCCTGATAGTGAAATAACAGCAACTTGCAGGAATGGCATATATAAGGCCAAATGGCAAACATGGCTTAATACTTTGATTCTTGTGGGTTTCTCAGGCTTTGAGACCGTGTTCTGGTTGTATTTTCTCCTGACGTTTCACCTGCATCTGTGGCTGGCATCTTCAGAGGAATGGTGAATAGGAAGTGGAGTGGAGAATATATATGCGCCACTCCACTTCCAATTCACCTTTCCTCTGAAGATGCCAGCCACAGATGCAGGTGAAACGTCAGGAGAAAATATAACCAGAACACGGTCTCAAAGCCCAAGAAACCCACAAGAACCAATGGATTCTGGCCGTGAAAGCCTTCGACTCTACATGGCTTAATACTTTTCAGAGAAGTAGCTGTGTTAGTCTCTTGCAGCGTAAAAAAAAGGAAGGTAGGAGGGAAAGGAATGTAGCAGCTTCTTTAAGATTAATTGGTTTTTATTTTTGCAAGAGCTTTCATGATATGAATCCACTTCTTCTTCAATAGCAATAGTAATAGTAGTTACATTTCTATACCGCTTATCAGGGCTGAGCACTCCCTAAGCAGTTTACAATGTTGTAAGCTAATTGCCCCCAACAAACTGGGTACTCATTTTACCAATCTATGGAAGGAAGGAAGGCTGAGTCAACCTAGAGCCTGGCAGGATCAAACTCAAAACGTTGTGGCTGCAGTACCAGCACTTAATCACTGCTCTACCAGGGCTCTTCACTCTGTACTGCTTCTGAAGAAATGGGTTTATACCCATGAAAGCTCATGTAAAAATAAAAATCAGTTAAAGGTGCTGCACATTTAGATTCCTCCCTCCTCCTTTCCCTCTGCCTTCCTTCTTTTTAGGGCTTAATACTGTTGAGGTGAGAGCCAGCATGGTGTAATGGTTTGAGCATTGGACTCAACCCTGGAGAGCAGGGTTTGATTCTCCACTTGCCCATAGAAACCCACTGGGTGACCTTGGGTGCATCACACATTCAGCCCCAGAAAACCCAGTGATAGGTTTACCTTCGGGGCACCATAAGTTGGACATGACTAGAAGACAAACAACAACAACAATAACCATTTTAACAGCAGTAGCAGAGATACGCTCATCTTCAGACCAATCACCAAAATAAACATAATACTTCTATTCAAGTGGGAGGAGGGAGGATGGATATAAACTCTGAATATAAAATCATGCTCTGGTTAAATGAAATCTAGTTAATAACTTCTACGTGAATTATCAAGAGCACCAAACTGCTATTTAAAAATTCTTAATCAGTTAATCAGCTCAATTCCAAACTTTGCTGTTGCAGAAGATAAGCATTTATCATTGACAACATCAACTTAACATCATAAGTCATGATGCTTCCCTAGAGACAGGGTATCCCTATGTTCCATGCAGACATGCTGGCACAAACAAATCAGTCTACTATGTGAGAAAAGGGATTTGAGGAGATCATCAGCTCCACTCCCTCAGATCAGCTGTTGGGAATGTGTAACCTTCCATGTTTTTTTTTAGATACAACTCTCATCATTCCTTGCAATCATCAATGCTGGCTAGGACTAAAATGGCATGGAGCTAGGATGAGAGACAGATGATTGGTGCAACTGGCTGACAGGAAGGAGCTATAGTAGCCAGAAGCTCCAAAAGGCATGCTTTAGAGAATGGATATTGTTTTATTGACTACCACTGATGGTCTTTGACACTTTCTCATCAAATATAAATAAAGAGACTTACATAAAAGAGCCATCATAAATCTCCCAAGACTCTCATCAAAGAGAAATTAAGATATTATAGTGCTTCTCCTGGATTTCTCACAAATTGGAGATGTGAGGATCACAGAGCAACTTGCTAAAAAGACATGCCAGTAAGTTCTAAAAATCATTACGCAGAATTGCCACTTTCCATGGTAGGAAGTAGATACCAGCTATGATAGAGATGGTCTAAACTACAGTAGGACCCTCTGCCCATGCGGGATTGGTTCTGCACCCCCCCCCCACGGATACTGAAATTTGTGGATAGGAGTGAACATCCTGTCCCCTGCCTGCCCCCTGTCGATCAAGGTAGTGAGGAGCTGCCGCAGGAGCCACCACAGCGGGATCACACTCCTAGCTCTTTTCCTGCCTGCCGCCGCCACGATCAGGCCTCGGGCAGGGGGCAGGAGGCAGCGACGAGCGTGATCCTGCGCTCCTGGCTTCTCTCCCACCGCCACTGCAACTGGCCCAGGGCAAGAGGCAGGAGGCAGCTAGGAGCACGATCCCACACTCCTCACTTCTTTCCTGCCTGCCGCCACCGCAGATAACTGAATAAGCAGATAAGGAATCTGTGGATATGGGGGTCCTACTGTAGCTGCTGTTCCTCAGCAGCTACTTTAGAAAGCTTTTATCACTGTAGGCATATTTTTGTTCTTCCAGATCAATAATATGGCATTTACATATACATTTAGGATCATATGACAACTGAATCATATGACAACTAAAGCAGTACTATAGAAGAATTTACAAAACAACAATTATCAAATGTTTTTCATTTATTAAGAAGGTAAATATTGCTTACATCCAAAATTCAGAGTTGCTTCCCGGCTCCTTATTGTTCCATGTACATTGTATGCTATGCAAACATATGTTCCTTCATCCCTTGATTTTTCAGGATCATTGATTTCCAGGTTACCTCCTACCATAACATGGTGCTCCTTTGCAATTTTGATATCAATATCTCTGTTGTTACGTTGCCACCTATTGATAGAGATTTAATTTTTACTAAAAAGTAAATATGTAAATAGAGCTACTTGATTAACACATTATAGCCCCATATATCTGTTCATCTACTTAGAATAGGATCCAAGTACATGAATAAGAGAGATGGAGCTGTGCACAGTCACTCTAACACCAATGTCTTTGCACATGTCTGTCCCAATGTCTGCATCTCTGACCATTCTGTGTTGAGCTAGGAGGTCTGCAGAGGGCTTTTACCTATTCTTCAAGATCTTGCAAAGGCCCTGAGCAGACATCAATGGGAGAGCATGGATGCTGAGGTGAAATAATAAGCACACTCACAGTTAGAATTTTTCATTTTCATTTTGATTTCAGTTTTCATTTGATTACAGCTTCTGCAACCTTGGCAGAACATACAATTTTCTTTCCCTGGAGTTTTGACAGTATTGGCTATTTCATGCAACCTTTTGAGCCTATGTAACAAACTCCCTAGGTTGCCCCTTTTTGTCTCCTCCCACACCCAGCAGAGTGAATTGCCTCACCTGGAAGCCTCTAGGAGCAGCATTTCATCTTTCATGCCCATCTGCACTGTCTCACATGGAAAATAACCTGTCCCCTAAAATGGGAAGTAGACTTCCAGCCATTTCCGGTTTCTTACTTTTTTTTTGTTTTTAGCAGTCCACGCAACTCTTAGAGGATCATATGGGATAGAAAACTGCCACTGTATCCACCACAGTTGCCCACTCCTCCTGTAGAACGCCCCCATTTTAGGTCAACCACTGCTGACTTTCAACAGCATAGATAATTGGATGCACTGATTGAATATACACCCATCAGCTGAGAGACGCTGGTCTTTACGCGGTTTGGTCTTGATATTATTGAAACAGAATGAAAACCTGGGCTGACACATGCACAAAAACTCATGACTGACTTGATATTCTGTAGTGCCTTATGTTAGGGATCTCTCTTTTTCCACTGGTGGTGTGTTGGAAAGACACCTGCCTTTGTGTGTACAAAATTTTGATTTATTCTGAAGCCTTGACAAGTCTCTGAGTCTGATCATTCTCAGAGAGGCAGCCATTAACATTCTATCAGCTTCCTGTGTGGAAAAGTTTGGCCACCAGAGGGAGTATCCACTTCATATCCAATCCACACAAGAAGCCGATAGAATTTTAATAGTTGCCTCTCTGAGAAGGATCAGATTCAGAGACTTGTCAAGGCCTCAAAATAAAACAGTTTTTCACGCAAACACAAACACACAGGAGGGTAGAGCAGTCTACAGTTTGCAAAAAGAAAATTCGCAGAAAAAGAATTGTACAGAATATTAGACCAAAATGGGAAAACATCATGGGAATAAAAACACAGCTATATATTCTTAAGGAATATTTAGAATTTAATGCATCTTCTGGAATAAATATTAGCTCCTTTTATCGGACAGAATGATCTTTAGAAGTCAGGGTGAAGTAAAGTTAAATATATGAATAGTGTATTTATCTTTTGAAATGCGGGGAAGGCTAGTATACCAGTCAGAAAACAATGAACAGGCAGGATACGAACGCCAATATATTTCTAAATGCACAGTCTTACAGACCCACTAACAAAGCAGAGAAAGAGCTTTGAAGTCATCATGCCTCCCCATAACCCCTCATGTTGCCTGTGTATAGTTGTTATTATTATTCCCATGAGGGACTGAGAGATTCTGACTGGTCCAAGGCTTCCAGAGCAATAGGACATACTTTTCAGACCTATTACCAAAATCAATTTATTAGTTCAGGCTAGAGTAAGTTTTGATGTGCTAAGTCACCAATGATTTGATCAGTCTGGTCTAGCTGAGATGAACAATTAGATTCAGGTCAAACTCTCTATGACTGAATGGAATTGCAACTCCTATACATTTACATATACATTAACTTACTTGTAAGTAGGCGTAGGGATTCCTCTGGCCCTACAGTTCATGGTAACTCTTCCTTCTGGAGATTCTTCTGGGTAGACTGTATCAATAGGCTGTTCTTCAAAAATTGGCCCATATCCTTTTTGCTCATCTGAAAATAAATGGAAATAAATTCACTCATTTATTTATTTAAACCATCAGTTGAAAATATTATTTTAGAACAGATACAATATGTGGAGTTTAAATGCCTATAGATAATTTTGAGTCAGCACAATGGACGCAATATCAACAATTTAAATGATATAATAATAATAATAATAATAATAATAAAAATTTTAATTTAAAATTAAAATTTTTATTTTTCACTTTACTGTTATATTTTTGAAGATTAAACTATGTAATGTTCTGTGAAAGGTCCCTGGCTCTCTATCAACGCTGTCAACAATTCTGTCAACAGGTGCCAAAGCTAGTGGAGGCATTTGTGACATCTGTATGTCTGGAAGATACAGATGATTAAAACCTCTCCAGCAAACAGCCCCACCAGATGGCGATGATATCTGATGTCCTCTAGCTCAAGTCATTATAAACAGCAAAAATGAAACTGAAAGTTTAGCTTCATTAGCTATTGATTTCATTATTCTGGAACTAACTACCACCTGATTATTTTGCTAACTCATTTTTTAGGACAGCACGTGCTTCCAGATCTTAGTCTAGGAATCAATGTTCAAAGTACAAAGTTCACTTCTGAGAAAGCCTATTAACAATCTTTTCTTATCCTGGATGAGAAATTATGTCTTCAAATGCTGACATCCTCAGTTGGAAAAGAAAAATCAACCACCACAAGATTTTTCACAATTTGGGAGACTGGAGTAGAAATTTCAGGAAGGGTTGTGGAAGAAAGTATATTGAGCTTTTGGGTTAAAATGTTTTATGCAAAAAAACAAAACAAAAATCTCTTTGTACAAAAAGCTGTATTTTATGCAAAACACAATGGTTTTATACCTCAAATCTACATCATTATTTTTTTTAAAGCAAACAATTATCAAAAATGAAGAAAAAGTCTTACAATGTTGCCCAGAGGGGAAAAAACTCCTGATATTTTTTTCTTAGGTGCAAGAACAGAATAAGCAAAGATTTACATTCCTAGTTGCATTTATAATATCTGTCCTTATATCATCCCACTCAAATCCTCATGTGTGATCCTAGTGAGGTTTTGGACTGACAACTATTGCACGAGCCTTCCTGAAGTATACTGCCAAAGTTGATGTCTAAAATACTAAATTATGCGACCATATGTACTTTTGGGGGCAACAGTGCCTTTTGTGCAGTGCCCTTTCCCCCAGGTGCACAATGGCAGCAGTGAGGTGCTCCCTGCATACTTCTGTCCACAGCACTACAGGCACTGACTGGCTGTGGAGATGCATCCAAGTGTGTGCGATTTGTCCTTTAGCATCCAGAAAATACGGAGCAACTGCTCCTTTTATCCAGGTAACCAAAGGCTGTGAGAAAATGCCCCAAGCCACTCCCAAAATCAATCAGGGCCACGGGGACAGCTCTACAGACCCCTGGTGCAGTTGTACACCCTGTAAGGAAGCACAGAAAAAGGAACAGCTTCCGCCCCTAGATGATACCTAATGTTTTCTAGAGGAGACTTACTCTCTACTAGTAAGCTTAACAGACTTGGCCAATATTGGCAATTAGGTTGCCATCTCAAAATTTGTGTGCAAGTTTGGAACTGACTGGCAAAGTTTAGCTATTTTCAGAAAATTACAGCATTGGGTTCTGTAGAGGATTCGGTGTGAAACAGATTTTAAGGATTGTAGGTATTACAAACTTTTCTTTCACGCAAGTCATAAGGGAAATCATCAATATCAGCGCAGGCAATGCTGGTTAAATTTCCTAATGTACAAGACAAGTGGGAACATTTTTCAAATGAGGGTATGTGATTTTCAAACAGCATAAAGCCCCTGGCTCATTTATTTCAGAAAATGACTGCCCTTGAGAAAGTGACTACCTTCACAATAACAAGACTTTTAATAATGTTTAAAGGGGAAAAAGCTTGTCCTTACATTTCCAATTTACAAGGTTTTATTCAAGCTTTGGCATACAGAAGCAGAAGTAATGACTTCCATGCAAATCTGCACTGTGTAACTGCAGGGAATAGATGAGCATTGAGCTCATTTCAATGTGTCCACCGTAGAACACTGCCTGGGCATGCCCCTCCAACAGCGGTAGAGATTATTATTTTCTGTTGAGAAACTCAGGAAAATCTAACAGAACCTGCATAAACAGTAGAGGAGGGCACAGATAAAAGTAGTTGGGAGCCGCTCTTTCTATCTTTATCCCTTCCCCCCACTACTACACAATGCTAGGAGAGGGACAGATTGCTTGTGCCAGAGGGAAGAATAAAGATGACTTGCTGAGGTATTTTGACCATTATCTAGTTAAATTAAGACTGGGACATGGTAAAAGAAATAAGGTTACAGATGAGAAGCAGAAATATAGGTATTAGCAGGGCATATGCATATTTTTACATAAGGTATATATACCAGATAGCAAACTTCTTCCCATGTTCTACGGAACACAAAATATAGTATTTATATCTAACTTTCCTACAAATGTTTCAAGGCAGTGAATTTTTTTTAAAAAAAGCTATAATAATTTATAAACAGATAGAAGCCAATGGTGAATCAAAGGTCATTAAAAATCTTAAGTAACAGAACAGAATTTCACCTGCCACCTAAAAAATATTAATTATTTACTATTTATAGATGGTAATGACACTTTCGGTTTCCATACTTTTTCATAGAATTCCATAACCTGAGCATCGTAACACAGTCCCGCCCACCTAATCTCAGAAAGAAGAGGGATCCAGAGAAAATCTTGTTTGTTGAATGAGTTCAACAAAAGGCAGTCCTTCAGATAGTCCAGGTTTCAGCTATTCAGGACTTTAAGAGCCAAAATGAGCCCCTCAAATAGCTTCTGAAAAGCTAGTGGGCAGTAAAGTTCTTTCAGTAATTCTTATAGCATGCTCATGGTATTCAGTCTGTTAAACAGTCTGGCTGTCATGTGTTGATTCATTACAGTTTCCAGATACTTTGGAAGGACAGCTGTCTATGCAGTACTAGAAGAATCCAACCTGGATACTTCTGGTCTGTGGGAAGGTCATTTCTAAGAAAGAGTGAAGGTTACACAATATATAAGACTGGTAATAGGTGCAGAGAACTACTGATATGATCTCAGGATCCAACAGTGGATCAGTGAAGCTATAAATCCGTCCAATATAGGATATTGCGGCCCTGTCGACTTATTCTGAATACCATTTATTTGGCTTAGCAGACTATCACCAACAACATCTATCTAGACTGAAGTTCACTGTATTAACCCTCATTCAGCCCAGTTAGTATGATGGTTCTGAGTAAAGCCACAGATAAATATATGTCCTAGAATCTATTCCGTATAGTGCACTTTGTTTACTCATGACAGAAGCTGATATCATACAACAACCTCGAGGCCAGTTTCTAAACACGTAGAGTTCAATTATTGTTTTCCGAAGCTGGATTGTTTAGAAATTCACCAGAGGGTGTAAGAAACTGCACTCTCTGATCTGTACATACTAACAAGTGAACGTGAATGTTAACAAAATTCTTCTTTATGTGGAAAGAGATGGAAGGGAGAATAACATACAAACCTGAGTTTCATCTAGGCTTGTTCAGCTCATGGATGTATATGGTTTATTATTACATACTAGAATTAAGAAATTTATATCATGGTAAGGAGCTGCCAAGAAGATGATACCAAAAAGTGGGATCAAGGGATCTAAAATGTCCTCATCTAGCCTTATGATTTTATGACTGAATTCCCAGAATAAGTAATAATTTATTATTTAGACGATATCGTTAGATACAGTTGCAATTTCTTTTTAAAAAATACATTCTTGTACTTTATCCATTAAATAAAATATCACATTCTTCTTCAGAATCAATCTTAAAAGTATTCCATAGAGGCATATCTCATTCATTTCAATTAAAACTAACAATCCTACATATTATGGGAGCGAAAGTTTAGTTCCACTCAAAAAATGAGTAGGAGCTAAAATTCAGTGTTATAATCTTCTGTGAAAACAACATGAATAGAAATACAAAATATTCTACTGACAGAAGCCATGATGTTATTTTTAGGATTATCTTTCTTACATATACCTGTACATATAAATAGGGTATATTAGCATAACTTTACATAGCAAATTTCTTGAAAACATATGGTTTCATTGCATTTTAGCAGGATCAATCAACATTCTCTACTATCAACAGAATTACGTTCTTGTGTTCAGGTAATGACAGATATTCAGCGTAAAACTGGTACATGATTTTTTTTTAAAAAAAATGATTAACCTTTGGAATAAGATTAATACTCTGGATATTTACATCACAGAAAATTCCCCTGATCATAGAAAACAAGGTTCAACGCTATGCAACTGCAAAGTCATTTCAAAAAAAATATTCTTAGTTTACCTGAGGAAAATACATATATCCAAAACTTGATCTGTACTTACTAGATCCTTTATATTATTATTTCTTTTTTTACATATAATTTTATTAACAATAAAACAAATAAATAACATTTACATTCATATTGGCTCATACAAAATCAAATATACATATAACAGATACACACACACACACACACACACACATATATACATATACATACACACACACACACACACACACACATATATACATACATACATATATATATACATACACACATTTGTCCAACCATCCTAACTTCCCCCCGGATGAGAAGTAATAAAATTTCTGAACAGTATTTCGAGTGTCTGTCAATCAAATATTACATTGCATGTCCCTGGGTATTACCTCAACAATGGTAAAAGTCAATATTAACCATCTTGATACCTAACCATTGATTTCTGAGATATGCTATTACACTCTCCCAGTCTTTGACAAATTTTTCTATGTTAGCTCCTTTCAATATATATGTAAATCTATCCATTTGTAACATATCAAAAAGTTTCATTTCCCAATCAATTAATGAGAGGAGGGTCTTTTGCTTCCAATTTTGAGTTATTAACACTCTAGTTGCAGCCGACATATAAAATATCAGTTTCCCCGCTTTTTTCTCTAGATCCTCATTCATCGTTGATAAAAAATAGAGTTCAGGGAACATTTCACAATGAAACTCTAATTTTTTTTATATTTGAGTGTGGATTATGTTCCAAAAATTTTTAACCGTTTTACATGACCACCACTGGTGGTAAAATGTGCCTGTATCAGTATCACACTTCCAACATTTATTTGAACAATTTGGATATATCTTTGACAATCGTTCAGGTGTGAGATACCATCTACAGATCATCTTGTATAGATTTTCTCTAACATCTTGGCATGCTGTGTAGTGCATCCTTTTGTTCCAGGTTTTTTCCCATTGGTCTAGAGGAACTTAGTGGGAGAGATTTTGTGCCTATTTTACCATTCAAGTTTTAATTTGTTCCTCCTCAGTGTCCCATTTCAGTAGAATTTTGTAAATATACGAGATAGATTTGGTTTTTTCTGTATACAAGATTGTTGTTAGATCTTCTTCTTTTACTTGGTATCCATTCAAATTTAAATCAATCTTTAACTTTTCTCTAAGTCATCTATAGAGAAGCCAATGACAATTAATTCCATTTTCATTTAGTTCTTGTTGTGACCTAATTCTTATTTGATCAACATTCTTATATTATTATTTCTGATTGAAAAAAAACCCTGATGCTCTGTTTACTGAAGAAATATATTTTCTGATTATTTTAAAACCCTGCAAGCAGCCTTTGATTGCACATATCATCTTTAGCAATATCTTATGAGTTCTCTGGTTTGGAACACTCTTGATTAATTTCTAGCAATAAATATAGTCAGATCTATAGAAATCTACCTGTCACATGTCTGTGATATATCTGTGCTATGAACTCATCTATCTATACCCTCTTCATTTTAGAACAGATAAGAGAGCATAAGGGAAGTAGTCTGTTGACTCTGGCATTCCTACTTGGTTATCTACAGTATGAGTATTAATAACAGGAAAACTAAGAGGAGAAAGTTGAAGAGGAGGGATGGTAGGAGGAAGTATGTCTGTCTGCCTGTTTCTGCCACAGTTTTATGAAAGTGATGTTAATGTTAAGTCATGTTAATAATTAGCATTTTTAACTCCCCCCCCCCAGAACTTTGATATGGAGTTTTTGAGCTCGAAATTTAATGGTGTGTATGTTTATGTACTCACTGATGAACTATTTCATGACGCAACACATTATCTGAATAATGACCAATAATATGCATACTGAGCAAATGTCTGAATTTGGCTGCCTGGATTTGAGGAACTAGAAAATGGCAACCACAAGCAAGAGACAAGGAAGGAAGGAAGGAAGGAAGGAAGGAAGGAAGGAAGGAAGGAAGGAGGGAAGGAAGGAAATACTCATGCTGGTAAGGGTGGGGAGGAAAGTTAGGAGAAGGGAAGACTGAATGAGCACTAGAGATAGATAGAAAGAAAGAGGGAAGAAAAAGTATGAGAGAGAGAGAGGCCATTTCCACACTATACTGTTATAGTGCTATTATTCCACTTTCGACCTCCTATGGAATCCTGGGGGTTTGCAGTTTAGGGTGGGGCATTTAGAATTCTCAGCCAGAGAGCTCTTTGGTCTCAGTAAACTACAAGCCCCAGAATTCCACAGGATGTTGAAAGTGGAATAATAGCACTATAACAGTGTAGTGCAGAAATAGCCAGAGAGAGAAAAATAGAGAATGAGAAGTAGGGGAGAGAGAGTGACTTAGGGATTTCTAATGCAGCTCAATCTTCTGAAGACATCTGAAACATCAGCAGGGTTTCTTCTACTAGTTTCTACCTGGTAAACACAGGGTAGGGGGAGAGATGAGAAGGAAAGGTGGATAACCATCAGGTTGGGCAGGGGAGGGAATGATCAGCAAAAAAGAGTTGAGGGGAGGAGAAGAAACAGCAACAGGGAAGAAAGATGGGCTAACATATCTCTAACCTTTGCAGATGTGGTTATTCCTGCTACTCTGTTACTCAATTTTATTTGGTAAAAGCATTTGTTTACCACTTCAGCCAATTTAGCCAGGGTTCCCAAGTACATGCATTACAATAAAAAAAGATACAAGTATTATTTAAAAACAGATGTTTTCAATATGCTAATGTTTCAATATTATATGATTGCACTTTTAAAAGTAATATCAGCTATAGCTAGAAGTTAAGGAGTCCTGGTGGTGCTTGCAAGCATTTCATGCTGTTGATATCATATACATCAGGGTTGGGCAAAGTTCAGACTATGGGCTGCATGTGGTGTTCCAGCTCCAAAACTGTGCCCCCATGCTTCTGGAGCCCTCCCCACAAAAGCTGAGTGATTGTTGCTACCTGAAATAGCCATCATTATTTGCCACACCTTGGTGTAAACAATCCTCTTCTGGCTGCTGCAACCAAGACAGACTTACATCTTCCCACCCCTTCCTTCCATCTCCTCACTGTAGTTCCCGTTTAATGTCCCCATTGTCTGTCCTCTCTCAGTCCCTAGAGCAATCTTGTCAGTCCTTTCAAATGCTCCCACCCCTCCTTCCGTCCCCTCTTGTTTGAATCCTTGCTTTAAACCCTCTTTGTTCAACCCCCTTCAACAGTTCCTTGCTCCATCCCCTTTAAGAGAAACCTTGTAGGTCTCTTGAAATTCTCCCAGTGCTTCTTCCTGAAAAGATAATACTCAGAACCTTCTTCTTCTTCTTCTTCGTATTATTATTATTATTATTATTATTATTATTATTATTATTATTATTTAACAAAAATGCAAGGCCAAAGTTCTCCCACATTCCTGAATACGGTCCCCAGGCCCGACACAGTAGCCCACTCCTGATATACAGTAACAAAGAAGAGCAGGAAACAATTAAGTCAATTACAGCAACAATGGGAGAAATGCTTAAAACTCAGACACTGCTATTTTCCCTGGCTCATAAGTAGGACACATGGGTCTAACATTCTTTACTTTCCCTTCTTGCAAATGTAAGTCTAGGAGGACAACAAACCCCATGCAATATGGTTCAGAATGATTTTATCTTTTTTGCTTCTGGGATAGAAAAATAAAACAAAACAAAAACATACAGTAATTAAACAGAGATGTTCAAAGGTCATTCATTCGGCATCTAAAGGCTTTACGAAGTAATCAACATAGCCCACCACCACCACTTATATATTATGTGACCTTGCTTCCTGACATCAATGTCAAAATTATGGTGCAAGAAAAATAATTTCACCCTGGAGAGAAACAGCAAAGCCTCACCCTTCTAAAATCACTTTCATTTGAATCAATTTATTTTATCATCCACCAAATTAGTGTGCGCATGTATCTAATTTACTGCTGAAAATCAATTTTATCCACAAATAAAAGCTGTTCTTGGAAATGAAGTAATGAACTGTCATTCCATAACCCTATGTATGTGTTAGGTTTTACCAATAAAATATTCTGCCTTCAACATCAGCAAAATTTTAGAATAGTTCAAAAAGGCTCATCTTATGCAGTGTACTGTACCACAGCTTTGCAGCTCTGAGCATGGAATTTTAGGATTTTATGACATCGGAAAAATAGTCCATAGGCAAGAAAACAATTCAGTAGGGAGATATACACTTTACACTGGATATCTCTGGTCAACAGAGATGGGCAAAAGAGACTTCTGAATGCTTGAGCCTGCCTTGGATCAAACTAGATTTGATGCTAAATTTAACTTTCAAAAGAACATAAGAACTGTGCTGGATGAAATCATATCATATTAAGTCCAACATATTGTTCACATAACTAGCCATAATCACAACATGAATAGGATAGTGTCTTCCCACTCATGCAACAAAGCATGTTAAAGCGAATTTGACTAACTCCCCTTTAAGCCATCCAAGCAGGCATTCACCACTACACCTTGCAATAGCAAATTGTAGTTGGGCTGTGTGCAGAAGCATTTTTTTTAACCAGTCCTGAATTCAATTTGAATTGATGATTATAGTTTACAGAATAAAGATGGAGGAAGCATTCTTTCTCTCTACCTTTTCCACACCATGAATAATTTTATAGTGTACTGCACTTTGCAGAAGCAAACTGATACTTCAGGGGAAGAACAGTTCTTCAAAAAGCACTGAAAATTCTCTGCAGCCATCTTTGCATATTAAGAAGAAAATAGTGCAAAATTTGAGAGCTAAATTTGCCCTGCCTTTGAAGTATATTTGCATTACCAAGCCACAAATAGAGTTGTTTACTTCACCCGTTGTTCTTTAAATGTCTTCTGTTGAACAAAACATTTCTCCAGTCCAAAAAGGAGCACAATGTATTTAGTGGGCTGCTTGTACCCCCCAAAGCCTGAGAGGAGTGTTCCAACAGCCACCATGTCCACCACTCCCATGTTTTAAAAAATGAGTTTAAAAGGTCTAGCTTTCCTTCCAGTCTGTTTTAGGTCGGGGATGAGGTTTTCCCATCCAACATTTCTGGCCAAACTCTGGCCAGTTCCTGAAGCGTGAGGGACTAAAATGTTTAAAAAATGAGCCAAAAATGTTGACAAATATCCCCTGAAGACCCCATAAGATACAAGAGGACTTCTTAAAAACTGGGAGGGGGAGGTCATCAGACATGTTGTGTATGTCCCTCTGAGTTCTGAGGCTCAAATGGGCATGATCCCGTTTTTCAGGAAGTTGTGGACTTCATGTAATCTAATCTCCACAGTAGCAAGAAAAAAATGTCACTGGAAAAGTACATGTGCCACCCTCTGGAGTATATATTTCAATACTGGCTAGTAAACCAGTTGCACAGAATACGAATACTATTTCATACTATTTCATATTCAGACTTCTACATACGTATTTCAAGATGTATGGCTCTACTGTGGTTCCTTGGAGAATACAATTTACAACAAAGTGACCCTGCTACTGTGAGAAAAATCATTAAGGTGGTCATGCCAAAGAGATGAAAGAAAGCATATTTCACAAGATTGAGAGTTGTTATTTCAAGCATACAAGACACAGAGAGTTTCAGGATTAAAATGAAAGTAAAACCACAGCACTGACTCTCAATTTGAGAAAAGCAGCAAGAGGAGCTTTGATAAAGGAAAACACAGAAAATATGCAAAGTAAGCAGTTGATTGTTCCAAATTTCTCTGGATGTAATATTTATTAGTGTGTCATCTGAAGGATGTAAATGTAGACACTTCAGTCCACCAGCACTTGGCATCCAATATTTCTCTGGGAGAGTAGAAGCTTAAAGTTAATTCCTGCATCGATATCTGTTGTGGGGATGTAACAAACACTCAGAGATTTTCTGTCCAAAATGAGAAAGTTGTCTCTACAAAATGATACACACCATTGAGAAAATGCTCAACTGCTTCTAGAATTTTCATAATCTGGGACTTTTTGTGAAAAATTCATTTGTGCAAAAACTTCATTTTTGCACAAAATACACTATTTTCTCACCAAAGACTGTTGAGAGTTTTTTTTTTATATGCAACGTTTTTACTAGAATTATCAAAAATACACACACACAAAAAAACCCTTTTGAAGTCTCACCTAGCAAGGAAAAACTTGAAATATGCAAACCTTTTGCATATCAAAACCAAATGAGAAAACATAAACACTCCTAGTTTGTAGTGGTCTTTTTGACTATTACAATAGAGACATTGCTATTCTACCTCTTCTGTTGCTGTTCAACATCTGTTTCACCTGACTTATCAAAACAAATTACATCTTAATCTTCACCTGAGTATCTTCATAGGCAGAATGTGATAAATAAGAGTTTATTATTCTCCTCATCAACAGGGTCACCAACTCAGCAGAGAACAGTTCCCTATCCTTTCGTTCTTATAAAGCTGAAAGAGTTTTCCGCTGTACAAGCCTTTTGCATGTCATGTGAGGAATATCCTGCATAGTTCAATATATGGAAAACATTAAACAGATCCTAGCCAATATATGGTTGCTTTTTTTTTTTTTTTTTTTGCATAGCACTAGCAGAGATTATGGGTATTTAGTTGGTTGTAGGAGAAAATATTAATAGTGGAAGAACAATATATTATTTAATGGCTTCTTTTTTGCTATTAGAGCTTCATTATCATGTTGAAGCTCACATTATAGTAAGATGTAAAATTAAAAACCCAGAAGAAGGCAAAGGCAAATCCTCTCTGAACAAATCTTGCTAAGAAAACCCCATGATAGCTTAACCTTAGAGTCGCGGTAAGTCAGAAATGAATGGAAGGCACACAACAACAACAAGAAAATGAAAACACTAATATAATTTTCCCCATACTCTACTTCTTTCATGATTAAATCAAACTTTGTTACCATCTGTAGATTGCAGATTCAGTTACATTTTTAGGAAGAAGCAGTGATGGCTGCCAACTTCAACAGTTTGAAGGGGGGATTTGATTTTCAAAATCTTGGAAGATGTGGCAATTAGTGGCTACTAATCACAAGGGATATACAGTCCCCTCAAGTACCAGGATAATATTAGCTGTTGGGGAGCAGAAGCAGGAGTGAGTTGACTCAGGCATGCCTTTTTGGGGGGCTGGCCATAGGCAACTGGTTGTCTCCTTATGCAAACAGGCTGCTGGACTGGATTGTTCTTATCTCTCCCCTGCATCTCATTAATTTTAATGTTATGGGTATATAAGTACAGGTAAACACTGATATCCCTGCATTTTGACTACAATTTTTTTTAAATAATACAAACAATTATTTCTAGAACTGTCCATTCCTTTAAAACGAACAGAGGTCCTAAGCCTTTATAAAGCCTGACATGACATTAAATTAAAAATGAAAACAGACTTGCAAATAATATGTATAACAGTTGTAATTTCCAGAGTATTTGTCTATTTCAGCAAAAGCAACAAAAGTCCAAAGGCAAGAAAGACTAACACACTTTTTTAAAGCAAGGGCTTTTACGTACTATAGTCAGCTTTATCAGATGTGAGATCCTTAATGTTTATAGCACCTTTCCCAAGCTCACAGCACTGTATTCTATTAAATTTATTTTGCTACTCATTTGTTTTGTCCAACTATTTATATCCCTGTGCTAGAAAACATGAAACATGCTTTTGAAGAATGCTAGCTCATAACTGAAACATCCAGAAACTATGGAAACAGTTTCTGGACTGTATGCGGAGGATCTCCCAAGTGAACCTCTATACACTCTACACACCACATGCCAGTGGCTAGGAGGATGTTTGCATCTCAAATGAAGCAGCACTTAAATTAGGTCACCTTAATTGAATGACTGCAAACAATGTACTGAGTAATAGTTTCCTTTTAGTGGTTTTTTGTTTTCATCTGGCCTTTATTCTCATGAACCAACTGCAATCATATTACATTCAGTAATGAAGACAAAAAGGGAAGCTAATCGATTCTTAGGGAGAAAGCAATTAATTAAAAATATAAATTTCATTTTTAGCCAATGACAAAAATTTAGCACAAGCTTCAAAAATATTATGATACGTTATGAGGGAAATATATAGATTACTTGAAATGTTAATCACTTACCCCACATGTACATTGTCAATGCATATCCAATTTATATAACTTTAACAGTCATGTCTTTTGTTAAATAATCCTGGAAACTTTGATTTGGTGACATTCTATGATTCCAAAATTCCACCAAAACATAATCCCCTCAACTAGAGACAAGAGATAACCTTTAAGCTAGTTCAAATCTGGAGGGGAGATTCTTCTTAGAAATATCAGAAGTCAGTTCTCTTCATTGTTGCAACGGGCAACTTATTTCATGATACACATTCTACCGCCTATTTCCATACTCCACATATACCAGATGGTATTCAGTGGCCACTGATCATGCTGAGAAGAGGAACATTCATCACTGAGATTTTATTGCTCCCAACCTTTTTTTTGTACTTCTGCAAGACTTTGGGATTCCCTGAATATGATTATACTTCTCTCTTGCTTCTCAGTAGCTTTCTTTTGGTTACACAGCTCACATAATTCACTAACTGATGGTGAATGGTGATGAAAAGTTTTCTAAGGAAAATGGAAAGAATTCCAGGCAAGTTATACTTTCTTTTGCACCTCTTTGTATTTCCACATAAATGCACCTCTGTCCATTAAGGAGCTATCCTGTGTCAGAGTACCAAGTGCCCAGGTGAATGTACCTATAATCTGAGAGAACAAACAGCGGAGGAACCAAGACAGACCAAAATGACATATACAGAGTTAGCAAGAACATGACTGAGGTAGTCAGGAGTCTAAGCACAAAAGGTAGTTAAAGCACGGTCAAAGAGTTACGAAAGAGAATCGTTCAAGGAACAAAGGGGACCTTCAGGAACCAAGAGAAAAATAAATGTCACAGAGTGCCAAATGAAGATGATGGAGCTGTTGTAAGCAGCAAAGAAACAGTGTTATCACACCATAAACCCCCACTCTGCCGGATGTGCTATTTTCATAACAGTACATATTCCATGGCTGAAACACATGTTTGAAAGTGCACTGGTTGCACGCCTATGCCAGGTCAGAATGACCTCAGATATGATCAGGTCATAAGTTCAGAGACGATTAGGTGGGAAAACCCGAGGCTGGTGGGTTGGGATAATCTTTTCTAAAGCTGTAAATTGAGAGTACCCCCCAAAACAGTAGCAGGTGAAACTGCCCAGGTGAAGCAATCAGGACTCCTATGGTGAGTATATCCTATAGAGGCCTCTTCCATTCACATTACTTGGACAAATATTAAGAGATTGTCAGGACTCCCATCAATGTTTTATCGCCTAGAGTTAAGGCAATCAGCCTATTCCGGAATTCTCTGTCAGTGTCGTGGGAAAGCCATTACAGCTTTGTCTACTCACCCCCTTCGGAGTGGAAAATAGAGTATTTAAACTCTATCTTCAACCCCAGTAATTTGTAGTATGGTGGGCATCACACTGCATGTGGTCCCCCACACTTGCATTGCTCCGTACTACCCTCAAAGACTTGTTTGAACCTCTCCAAACCAGTTTCAAGACCAGGAAATACTACCCCTTCCACCCAAAGCTTATCTCTATGCAACCTTTTTCACTTTTTCCTTCAATAGCCTTGCATAGTTCATGAGGTTGCTTGATTTCTTGTGTGTGTCTATCAATTTCCCATAAAATACTTTTTTAAACTTTTAACTGGAGTACTCTCTACAGTTAGTACTGGTATACATAGGTGAAAAGATCCTGCCGTTACCTTCTTCTCACAGGTCTCCTTTGAGCTAATAATTCCCCAAATCTTAAGGAAACAGTGGCACTGCTGGTGAACCTCAAGGTCTCTCACCTTTTAGGGTAACAAAAGCCCTGGCTGTTTAAATGTGTAAATCAGCATAACTGGCCTAATCAGCATTTTCATTCTAAGGCTTGCAAAAGCCTTTTCCCTTGCTTGCTTGATGTTATTTCAGTCCACAACACTCCAAAAGATGAAGTTCAGCCTCTAACTCCATCTTTTCAAAGTCTCCATGTTTCCATCACAGGGCTGCCAACCTCTTCTAGTTCCGACTGGAACCTGTTTTATCTTGGCTTTACTTTTACTTTTCCTCATCTGTGGAGGGCTTCTCCACAGGTAGAACATGACAATAATTTTGTATTTTTCCTTGTTATAGGAACCTGCTCCCCAACACTTTTTTTTTAAAAAAAGACCTTCTGTTACTAGAAAGCATGTGAACTGTCAGTGACACTCCAGATTACACAAAAAAATGTCCACTGTGTACCAAACTTCAGTTCTGTCATGCTCTGCACAGTAATGCCACCCTTCTGAATCTTTAGGCAAGCTATCCCCACATTATTCTCACCTTAGCCACAGAACAAAATAAATAATTGTTAAGAGGAACAATGCATGTCTAAATACAGCCTGCTTGTTCTCTTTCAAACTTGGAAGCCTAAGTGACTAAACAGTGAAGTAATTACATGAAGTAAAAAAATATAAACTTGCTAAATTGTATCAGCTAAAAATATGCATAATTATTCCCAGTTTCATGGCAACTAACATCTGAATTTAGATTTGACTGCAAACCATTCTTCAGTGTCATTTAATAAAGACTCTGAAAAATGTTCAAGGATGAGAAGGTGTTAATGCCAAAACAATCTTACATAAGGTATGAAATCAAAATGTCTGCCTCTGCTTTCTCAATAACTGTTCAGTTTATGCTTGTTAAAAATGAGTTCTCAAGTAAAAATGAAAGGATATCATATTAAGTATTAATGGTTTTGAAAAAAAAGCCCAAATATCTGCTATCAATGGATTTAAAGAAACTACAGAGTATAGTCCAATATTTCAGAAGATGATGGTCACACAAAATAATTTGTAGTTCTTTAACTTCATCAAGCAACATGTTTACTTCTTGAGACATTCAGCAAAATTAGTAGCATATATTTGGCATACACAATCACAAAGTTTTTATTTTCAGTAGCAAAAACTGTAAAAATTGTATACAGTTTTTGTTTTTTTTGTTTTTGTTTTATTAATGTTTACAATATATAATATACTATAACAAACCATAATATACAATATACTCTTTCAACATGTTCATAAGACATGTTCATAAGACACGTTAACGTTTACAATATATAATATACTATAATATATTACTATATACCACATGTAATATACTTTTTTGTATGATGTAAATTAAATTAACATAGCTCTGTAGAAAGCATTAAATCCATACATTACATACATACATTAAATACATACATAATATTTCAATATTATTATTCTTATCTTAGTATGTAGTGTCTAATATCAACCTATTGTTAAACTTCTGTCTTTACTTATCTTTACAGCCTTCTTCCGCTCCTTTATATAGTTTTGTCCAATTATTATCTATAAATTCTTTCACTGTTCCCATTTCTCTTATTTTCTTATTATTCTTTTCTCTTCTTATTAATCTAGGTAAAGCGTCACAATTTATCAATTCTCTAATTTTATTTAACCATTGTTCCAAATCAGGTATTTTATCTCTCTTCCAATGTTTAACAAATATAATTCTCGCTGCTGTCACCATATATAATATTACATCTTTGTATTTGTTGTAATCTTTATCTATTTGTTGATTCATGTTTAATAGAAATATCTCTGGTGAGAATGGAATGGGTGTTTGTAAGATCTCCATCATATTTTTATGAATATTATTCCAATATTTCTTTGTTTCTGGACACATCCACCACATGTGATAAAATGTTCCAATTTCTTTTTTACACTTCCAACAATGTTTTGTTTTTGTCTTATACATTTTACTTAGTTTATTTGGATCTAAATACCATCTGTAGAAAATTTTTAAGTAGTTTTCCTTTAGATTCTGTGCCAAAGTAAATTTTTGAGTATCTCTCCAACTTCTTTCCCACTTTTCCAGCATTATCTCATGACCTATGTCACGTGCCCACACGACCATTGTATCCTTTACTATTTCTGTTTCTAATTCTCTATCTAGTAGATATTTATAAAAATGAGAAGTATGATGTTCTTTCATCTCAAATATTATTTTTTCAAATTCGTTTGAGTGTTTTTCTCAAAACCTTCTATTTTTAAGTCCATTTTAAACCTTATTTTCATTTGTGTATATAAGAACCACTGGCAATTCCAACCATTATTTACTAATTCTTCTCTTGTTTTTATTCTTAGGTCTTCCTTTTCATCCCTTGTTATTATATCTTTATACGTAATATAATTTTCTCTTGTATCTTTCCATTTCTTAAATAATGCTTCCTGCGGAGAAACTCATAATGGAATTTCAGAATATATTTTCTTTTTCCATTTCTTCCAGATTTCTAACAATGATCTCCTGATGTAATGATTGGAGAAATTTCTGTCAATTTTTGCTTTATCATACCAAAGGTACGCATGCCAACCAAATCTGAGATCTGTTCCTTCTATATTTAATATTCTTTCATTTTCTAATGTTATCCAATCTCTTAACCAAGTCATTCTGCTTGCATGGTAGTATAATTTTAAGTCAGGTACTCCACAGCCTCCTCTTTCCTTTTTATCTATTGTATACAGTTTTTGCCGTGGATTTACTTTCATTCTCTGTCAAACTAAAAATGTCCATAAATTAAACATAAAATGATTTCAGCAAAACTGGTAGACATGCTGCTAGAAAGAGGGAAATAAAATGTCACTGGTAACCTAAGTTATGAGACATCTTCCTATGTATTCAAAAGCCCATTGTCCCTTTACTCCCAAACAAATACTGTTGCTCTTTTTCTCCATTAAGCACAGAGAGCACTCTGAAAAGCCGTATGTTAGAGAACAAGTAAGTAAAACTGATTCAGTTAGCAGTTATCTGAAACACAAGTGATTATTGGTTTTCTAGCAAACTGCTGAAGACCTTTGGTTATCCTAACAGGTACAGATTTCCCACTGACAAGATATATGAGATTTTTTTTTAAAAAAAAATTGTGATATAAATTTGCACTGCTTTGACCTTAATTTTAGTCGCTTTCTTGTCAAACGAAACACACTTATGTAAACTTCTGTATTTTTATATTAACATATCTTCAAAGAGAGCACATCAGTTTGATTTAGATTTAGATTTGGAAAACAGGTGTTGTTTTTCAGGGCTCAAAAGATGAAATAAATCCAATTATTGTGGTAAACCACTTTGAAAACCATAATGACTTAACGTCAGTTCATAAATATTGTAAATAAGTTATGTTTACAATTTTATATGGACCCTCTGCACCTTGACGAATTTAGTCAGACTTATGTCTGACTAGACATATGACACAGTTTCAGACAAATTAAAATTTTTTGTGTTCTAGCCTGGAGTGCTCAGCCTTGTTTTTGAGCCAAGCAAATCATTCAAAGGAAATAAAATTGCTAGATAACTGGGGAATCCCATTTGCAAATTGGAGAACAGCAACTTACCTCGTACATAGACTGTGAGTCCTTGGATATCACGTACTTCAAGCAGAGTTGAGAAAGAAAAAAAAAAGACAGAAAATTACTTTCCTAAGGGTTTCTGAGGTTTTCTTCCGGAAAAAAAACATTCATTAAATTAAAAAGTGTCAGGAATAGAACTTGCAAGAATGAATTACTGAAGATTATTGTGCGATTTGTCAAGCATTATGCTTAATTATTAACAACAAAATAATCCCAGTAAAAAGAACTTAACATTGGCTGGAGCTGACCTTCCTGAGCCCCAACTTGAAGAAAGCAAATTCTGAGTCTTCAGTGTCAGTTTGAAGAATGTCTACCCACTACTCTTTCAGGACACGTAGATATCAAGACCAAAACCACTGAACAGATATGTCATTCTTATCCCAACACTGAATTGGTAGCTTTCAGGAAGGACAGTATTATTCTATAACACAATCCCAAATTCTTTACCAAAAAAGGAAATCTGCATCAAAAATTATGTCAATAATCAATATTACTGATACATCAGTGTAAATTATAGATAAGCAAACTACTGATTGGTCACATTTGGAACACTTAGATTCTCAAAAATAATTCAAATTTAGGAAATTGTTTTATGTTAAAAATACTGAATCAATATTGAGACCATTGACCTAAAGATTAGGTGCAGCAGAGAATTCTGTAGAACAACAGAGTCTCTCCAAATCTTCACACTGGGAATATTTATAATCTTGATTTATGAAGTTTTTTTCTAAAATCTGTGGCTCAAATCCTACTGTTAGTCCAAACAGAGCAGACAATGTGGCACAGTGGTATTGTCAGGAACACTAGAATTTTTGACAGATTCTTTCAGTGCACTTTCAGATATTTCTATGGCTAAGAACTCTTAAAAAGAATAAGTAAAGGATTATTTGGATGTGATTTTGAATAAGTGCAGAAATCAGCGCTAGAGTACTGCCAAATTTCATACATCACAATCAACTAAACCACCTGCAGCACACTGAAATCTCTACTGCCAGCACAGAATTAGGGATGAAATTATTCACCAACTTTGTTCTTAAATGAAGCAATGAGTAAACATAGCAATTTTCTTCCCACTTTGAGAAAGTCAACAAAAATCGTGCAGTTCTCAAAGACTATTTGCGGTTTGGGACTTATTTTACAGAAAATTCACATGTGGTATTCTTGCAAGAAACAATATTTCTGCTGAGAAATATTATTTTCTGTGTAGAAAATTCTGTTTCCTGTGCAAATTTTGCACACAAAGTATGCACATTTTTTTCAAAGAAATATTATTTTCTCTGCAGAAAATGGTATTTGACATACACAAGATGTTGGTTTCTATTAAAAAATGTACATAAATAATTCCTGAAATGAGAAAATTCTCATCAGTGCCAGATTCTACTTATCAGTTTCCCAATACTTGAGAAATAATTTTTTAATGAATTTTCAGATATTTTTAAATACAAATAATTTATCTGCACCAACTTCCTTCAGTGCTGCCTATGTATACAACATGTATCTGTTTAGAAACAAATCAGGAACTCCCTGATCATTACAATACTCACCAGGAGTTCCTGCTGCACTGGAAAACCTCAGACCTGTTTATAAAAAAAGAAGAGTAAACACCAAACAATTTTAAAGAAGGTATTGCCTCTTATGAAAATATCAAACTTTTTCTTCCAGTTTAAAAATCTCTTTGAGAATGGAATAGGAGGAGAAAGAAGCAAAAGGTAAAAGATGGAAGATAAAAATTCTGCAGGGCCTTTATTACAAATCAGCTGAAAAGTCAAATCCTGAAGACCCTTCAGAGAAGGAATGTATGAATGGTCTCTGGGGATAATGCTGCACAGTATTATGATGAAGTTATGGGGTACAAGATTCACAGTGAAATGTTATATATGGTTATTTAGATATAGGTCTCACTGAGTTCAATGGCCCTTACTTTCAATCAAGTGTGCAAAGAACTGTAGTTTCAATGGCAAAAATTATTGCCTCAGGGATAGGTTTCATATGCCAAATTTCTTTCTTTCAGCTACAAATTTAGGGTATTTACCTTTTGATCTTCTCCATTTTTCCATTTGTTGTGTGAATGCAACTCTTAGCTGCCTAAGCTAGCATAGTGAGTGAGAGGAATGCTGGAACCTGCAGTCCAAAAATATTTGGAAGATCACATGATTTCTGCCTCTGAGTTAATTGATGTCTATATCCACCATCTCACCCCATCTCACCCTGTTTTATTATAGAATTGTTTACAATTAACTGGCATTGTTTTATCGCTTTTGCAGTACCTGAAAAGTATACAATATACATACATGTATACACATATAGAATTAACACATTTTAAACATTCTGCCATTTTCCAGTGGACATTTTTTTTCTCAACAAGTTCTCCATTGCTGCCTTTCTCCCCTGTTTCAAATTACTCAATTTACTAATAATGTGATACTGTATTACACATTTATCAGAATATTTTTCGCTAAGGATGTGGTTTAGTAACAGGTGCCGGGGTCAGGTCAGAGAAATTCAGGGCTTTGTGCTGGCATTAATTAAGCAGAGAATACTTTCGCTGTGATTCCTTCTACAGCCACATCTTAATCTTCACTGATGCTAGAAGTGATGACTTCAAAACATAAGCAAATCAAGGAGGTTAAATTGTAGAAAACAAGGCTCTCAACAGATATTTAAAGATGTAAAATGATTTTCTGATTGTCTGCTCTTAAATGTGTTAAACCAAATTAAATCTTATTTTAGTTTGATAGTTCTCATCTAATAGTGCAATCCTATAGACATACATTCAGAAGTGGTGCATACTCATGCATGGGTGTGCATAGGGCTCCAACCTCGGAGCCTTTTCAGAAATGGTTAGCTGATTTCAACTTAGAAGTTATCTTACCTGTCAGGCAGAATATGGAACAGATTGCTACAAAATGACTGGTCAAAGGCTGTAGCTTCATCTTAACAAGGATGTTTATTCACAGGGATTTACGTTGCGATGCCGATGTTCAGATAATGGAAAATAGCTGACCATTATGAAAGAAAGAAAAATACAGCCATCAGTGATTTTTCTCCTAACAAATGTATATCCAAATGTAGACCAAAAGCTGGTGGGGATCTTGGATTCAGTGCCTAAAAGTGTTGTTAGATCTATGAAAATGACATTTCTGAAAATAATGTGTTGTACAATGTAAAACACCCATAATAGAGCTATCCAGATATTCTAAGAGAAAGAAAACATTGTCAAGATTAAGTGGTATCAGCTATCAAGCATCTCTCTCACTTGAGTCACCAATATAAATGTCAAGGTCAAGACACACAACAAGAGTGTAACACTGCCCATTTGTTGACTGCTCAGAGAGACATCTTAGGTACTAGCCTTCACCTTCTTCTTGTCTAGCCGAACTATAATGTGTTATCAATTACTGAAAGTTACTTGAACTGACTAAAGTCTTCTGTATCGTATATTTTACTTAACCTACTACGGGGCAATTCATTCAATATAATCTTAGAGTGCTGGCGGCTATTAGATTTTGCTCAGCTCAAGGTAAAACTCTGTCATCAGAGGAAATCTGAGTACTGCTTTTTCACTGATTAGTTTACGTTCCAACTTTTCCCCAAAACTGAGGCTCAAGATAGCCCACAAGATTAAAACAGATAAAAACATAAAATGTAATATATTTAAAGCACAAATTATAGTATTAAAATAAAACTGAATTAAAAGCCATTTGCGTGTTTAGGGGTGAGATCTGCTCAATATAAAAATACCCACTGACACAATGAGATATAGAAGAAAAAGACCACAACATTTATTGGTTACAGATACTAATGTAGTTGGCATCAGCATAGGTTCAGATCTATGGATCAGTCAACCCGCCTGTTGATCAATGACCTGGCTCACTGCTGGAGGTGCCAGAATGACAGGGAAGGACCCCCTGAGGAGTTGGCCACTTGCAATTTCCCTACCACCAGGGACTGCTGGCAAGTGGCTGCTCCCAGCCAGGCCAGGCCATGCTGCCCCACATCCCTCTGAGTCTCCTAAGGGGACTCCCAATATACCAATATCCACTAACTGAGAAAAGATACCCTGGACCCATGCAACTGCCATGAAAAGTTGTGACAAGTACAGTGAAATACATAATAATGTCCCAATACAAAAATTAGTTAACACCTATCAATGAAGAGGGCGGTTGGATTGATGTTTGCAGCACAAATAGCTGCACTTTCAAGGGAGCTGGAATAAATACCGCACAGGCGGACCTGAGTGAAGCCTAGATCATCTCAGGTTCCTGCTTCCAGCCAATCTGTTCAAACTAGAGTTTTAAATTCACTGGCTGGCATCTCTGCTTCCTTCCCAGGGCCTGTAACACCATACATGCACCTCGGAGCAAGAAGCTGGCCAGCCCCATGGTTGGCAACTGTTAGACTCCTGTTCCTGCCCCAAAGTGGCAACAATACAGTGAGGCGAGTCACCACAGCATACTTAAAAACTGTTGGTTCTTGCTGTTGTTATGTCTTTCAAATCATCCCCAACTTGTGTCACCCCATCCTAGTGTTTTCTTGACAAGATTCTCTCATAAGAGGCTTACAATGGCCTTCCTCTGAGGCCCATTCCACACAGCATTTTCCATGCGAAAGGGTGCCTGAAGTGTCGCGCTACTGTGAGGAACGATCTGCATGATGCACTCACAATCGCGCAATGCTCCAGCGGCCAGCAGGCGCTGACCGTGCACCTTTTCATTTTCGGCTAGAAGCTGAAAATGGTGCGCGATTGCGCATTGCTCCCGGGCCCTGCGTGCACTTACGTGGCGTGCGGAGCCTCTACAGCCACGCTGGTCGTGCTTCCTGCCCCAGCGCAGCCTGGGAAACTCCCAGGCTGCGCTGCAGAAGGAAGAGATGGGGCTCTTGCGTGAGCAGGCAGCTCGTGCAGAGCCGAAGGACCCTGGACGCAAGTGCCTCTCGCCAGAGGCTACTCGTGCAATCCCCGCACCCCAGCGCCGGAAGAAGGTAAGGTGCGGAAAGGGCCTAAGACTGAGTGTGCCTTGACTAAGGTCACTCAATAAGTCTTAATGGCTGAGTAGGGATACAAACCCCAGTCTCCTAGAGTCCTATTCCAACATTCAACCCACTACACTATGCTCGCTTCAGTTAAAAATTCATGAATAAAAAAGTACAGCACTCACCCATTAAAAGTCCCTTCCTTAACCTCCAAAAGTCCACATTTACCTGCTGGCAGAAGAACAGGGAGTGGAACTATCTAACCTTCCTCGTAAAGGAGTTTCACAGTAAGCTGATACATTTCCCAAACTGCTCCAACAAAGAATTTTTTTCTCTCTGAAACACACTGTTCCAATAGATGCAGACTCTCAGAGATTAATTCTCTGCTAGTATTGATTTGTTTTTGTTTTTAATGTCTTTCTTTTTTCTTTTTCTCCTATTCATTTCATGCTTACTTCAAAAATTTGCACAGCAGTAACATGCATTTTATATTTTAAATTATACCAAAAACGGATTCACTTGAGTAAATTGAAATAATAGAGCAACCCCATGGGGAGGAGACTGATGATAATTATGCATAAATGCATGTCAAATGTTATTACCTACTCATCACACTGTGTCTTATAAAGGAGGTGGCTTAACTAAGGGGTCAGACACTAGTATACCAGCACATCACTTGTCTGGAGTATGGTCCTTGGATTTGCTTTTATCTAATCAGGTTCTATTTGAAAGACTGTGAAGATTATCAACTGTGAGCAGAGTTGCCACCAAGACCTGATTAGGGAGCTGCTGCAGTTAAATTCTGTGCTACATGCACTTATTAAGAACTGCTACGGGGTACATATAAGAGAGGAAATGCTGTTCCTGTATTTTCTAGTCTTTCGAAACAGCAGAAACTAGGTGTGTAGTATGTTTAAGCTTGTTCACCTAGTGCGAAATGAATGTAGGGAGGCCTTTTGATATACTACTATCACAAATATCCTAGAGCTTTCTGCTGCTAATGAGACAGCACGCCAGTTTCTTTCTATAAAACTAAAAGCTGTAACTGACTGGGCTACTCTAGCTAAAATGCCCAAATAACAATTCAAGCTGATCTTTCAAAAGATGGAATTTAGATCTACTATGTATACATCCTAGCCATTCTTTCGTAATAGATAGGAGAACCTGGATTTTTGTTATGAGAGAAAGGGAAAGACAAAGAGAAATACAGACAGAGACAGAGAGGACTTAGTATTATATTTGAATGGAGTCCAAGTGTGGGAACAGTGAAATGGTGGTCCAGAGTTGACATTCATGGTCATGCAGATATAGCAAGGCTTATATAGGTTTAACTGTATGTTCACTGTGTTGAGTCTCTGGGAGATATAAGGCAATTTAGAGGGGATCAATCCAATCTTCTGCAAGCTAATTGCTTTCTTGAAGTTTTGTAAATAAGATTTTGAACCTCTAATTATCTATAATGTTAACTGATTATTCTTAGAGCCTAAAACAGACCATAGAATAACACATTTTTTAAAAAAATAAAATAAAACCTCTCTCCACTGAGGACAAACACAGTAGGAGATTTTTCTCCAAACTGCATGTTTCCTAGCAACTATTTCAAATGGAGTGCCTTTTTAACATCAGTCACTTGCTTCTTTTGAGAATGCTTAAAAACATCTCTTTCATCCTGTGAATGCACAATATAAATTAGGCTAGCAGGCAGCTGCAAGCTAGAAAGAGGAAATGGAACATCAATCCAGGTCTCCAGTTGATTTGGAACAATGCTGTTTGCTGGTTGTTTATATATTTAATTATATTTGTACTGCCTAGACATTGTACCTCAGAGTTAATAGGCAATCTTAACACTGACTGACCTATAATAGGGGATGGATGAATCTATCCAGTTTTGATCAGGGTTTTATTTTCCCAGACTTAAGTTTGTTTGTCCAATTTCTGCAATAGTTTGAATACACAAAAAAATGTATGCATTCTACATATACACATTTATCCAAGTATATGTATTTTGAAATTTTTGTCTGTCTCAATGTAGTGCTGGATCTCCAACAAATCTGAACAGAAGTGATTATAGTCCCTAAGGCAAGCGTTTCAAGTGTTAGGGTGGAAGTGGAAGTGTTTCAAGGTCAACAAAGGTGCACAATTAACTTGGATGGGCCTGCAAATTCTCATGCATGAATTCTGTGTCTGCCATTTTCCGTGATGGCTGGGATGACTTATGAACACATGGGATAAACTATGAACAAATAAATGCATGTAGAAAGATCAATCTAAGGCTTAAAAAAAGTTTTTACATATGGTTAAAAGATGGGTCAAGCCATGATTATCAATACTATTGTCTATTGATAGAATGCTGAACTAAAGGCAAAAGACCTGGCTTTGAATGCTTGCTCAGCTATTAACTCATTGGGTAGCTTTTCACCAGTCACTGTAGCTTAATCTACCTCAACATGGCTGTTGTGAGGATAAGAGGAGGAAGAAACATGTACATTATCTGACTTCCTTGGAATAGTGGGATAGACATGAATCGAAAGATTTATTGAACAACCACTGAATCAGAAGCAACATTTCTTTTAGTCTCATAAAGGCATAGTCATCTTTGAATTTCTGTTTGTTTTTAAGATGTATGTGACAAAGCGTTTAACATCTACATAAAGTACAGCAGATGTCCAAGCAGACTCTTGCTCTAGTCAATAGGGCAGAGACTTGTTGGAGCACACCTGCAGGACCAAACAATTCCCACCCCTGAAGTAAAAGAAATCTTTGACTATTTCTTATATTTCTGCATTCTTGTGTGACATGTATGCGCCCACACAGTCATCATTTCTTCTGGTATAGATATAAGGCACGTGGATGGTTGTAATACATCATCCATTTCCACCCAGCGGCATTTCAGCAGATGTAGCATTGTGAAAATTCAAGCAAAATTTCTGTTTTGTGCACAAATCAAAACCCCATCACAAGAATGTTTCACACAGAACCTCAGTTTCTATGCAGTTTTTTTTTAACAGTTCAGAGTTTTGTACAGTTCAGGAATGAACTGGACACACAGTAAAGGATTTACAGTTTGCAGTTCTTGAACAAAGAAATTACAAAAGAAGACTAGAAAGAAAAATTACTGTATTATTCACAAATTCCAATACATTATCAGAGGTATGAAGAAAGACAATAGTGTTATCCTGATTTCTGGGGGTCCCGGGAGGGACACCTAAATGTGCTCAAACAATGGAGAGGGAATTAGCACAGAGCACAAGTTTGCAATGTGAGAGGCAGGGTAACGTAGTGAGATCTTGAACCCTATGTCTATGGGGTCAGGCCGAGTCAAGGATGAGACAGATGTTGAAACAATAATAATTGTTTTATTGAAACACAATCAAACAAGTGTATGCAACACACTCACACAAGGAACTATAGAAATAAAGGTAGGAGCAGATAGAGGGATTTTTAGAGGAGGTTGGTATGGGAAATACTATACCTGTCCTGAAGCCCGGTAAGAAGCAAAGAAGCTGGAGAGCGTGGATTCTCAGCACGTGGAGCTGAGGGGAAGGCTTGCTGGACAAAACAACAGCAAGGCGGAATGGAAGCCAAGAGCGATCCAAGGAAGCGCTCAAAGTCAGGGGTTCTTATAGGGAAAATTGTGGCTGCAGGCTAGTCCGTACTTGGGGAAAACAATGAGTTTGGGGCTGGAGACAAAGCCTCCAAAAGGTCAGTACTTTAGATGATTGAGTTATAGCCAGATTGTCAGTAGAGTAGCCAGTATGCAAATGTGGAGTGCTTGAGAGTTGTATAGTCCGCTCATCAAGCTGCCTGCTCGGGGCAGGGAATCTTGTAAGTAGCATGCATACATAATGCGGTACTTGCCTTGAGGTCTCCTGAAGCTGCATTCGGCAACGACTGGCCTGCCTAGATCAGGATGTGAATGGTTCGGCTATTGTCGGCCATGCCTCTGTGCGTGCTTGTCTGGGGGCCTCACAAGCACATGGAGAGGAATGGGTAGAGAAGGCCAAACTATTGATATCAAATGATATCTTAATATCCCACAAGCTCGGGCTAGAAACAGCGGTAACAATAGTTTCATGGCACACTACATATATTAACATGAGAGTCTTCACTACTGCACATATAACAAAAGGAATCTTCTGAAACTGAATTTTGAGCCCTGGGAAACTGACTTTCGGTAAGCAGATTTACTGCTTTCACACATTAGCACTAACTTAGCAGTCTAAAGATCTGAAAGACCTGTATCACATTACATAGTCCTTTGCAAATTTAGGGCAAGAGTCATGAATTGCATCTTTCTGGCTCCTATTACATTCTATCCCACTCCCACAACTGTATAAACGTCCCTTATGACTGAGGCCTTAATACTACTCAGTATCGCATCCAAAGAAGTGGGTTTATATTCATGAAAGTTCATGAGAAAATAAAAATCAGTTAGTCTTAAAAGTGCTGCCACATTTCTTTTTTCCTACCCTGTCCTTCCTCGTTTATGTAATGTTTTCTGCATTAGTTATTTTTAAGTTAAACATACAGAGCATTCTTTAGATAAACTCGTAACAGCTGCTTCAGTTTGTTATTCAATTCTTGATGAGAAATATTGTTATCTATCTGTTATCTATACTTATAACTGCATATGAAATGTATGGGTACACTCCTTAGAAGTTTTCACACTCATGAGTTATTATATCTTATTGTATTGGAAATGGGACAATATTCATGTCTTGCTAAAACTATTTCTTCTTATTTTTAAGTACCGATGTTTATTTATGGCACTGTTCCATATGGCGTATCATAAAAATAAGAATATTAAATGCTCCAGATCTTCATAATCATCCCAACAATCATGTCATTTTTTTTCTCCTTCCCCAGTCTCCATGCACATATCCTGCAGACTGTTAAATCCATTAAAATCAATGGCAGATTTGCTATAAATTTCAACAATGAATGAGTAGCACCCTGACAATTTATCTGCAAACTGATAGATGTGGAACATATGACATGTCTTTCAGCCATTTACAGTTAATAGAAGTGATTAAAAGTGATATTAATTTAAATCTCAGCTAGATTTTAGACATGAACACACAAGCGGCATGGAGAGAGATGCAAAAATTGTTGTAAAGTTTATAGTCCATAAGACAATTTATACTCTTTAACTTAATAAAACATTTTATACTGAATTACACAGTAAGCTAAAATACATCAGTACATAGAGTTTGATACAGTTGAGGAATGAACAAGTAGTTGCTTGGTATAGTGTAACAATGTGACAGTGAAGTGTCAATAATACTCATTAGTACAAAACAACATTATTTCTATTTTCATCATCAGAACAAGGACTGTGCCCATTTCTGCAGTGTGATTATCACGACCTTTCCCAGATCATAACTGGATCCAGTGGAACCCAATTTGAATCTTCCATCAAAAATAATATATCCGTGAGCTGAAGTTCAAGCTGCAATGTGCCACTCGCGGGGGGAGAGGCTTCAGAAAGTTTAACAACCATACAATTAAATTCCATCTATTAATTATCTTTGCTAGGTGCTACCTTTGCTAACTTTAGAACAAGTTTTCTGGCCTGGAAACGTCAGCTGTCATTACCAAAAGAAAAATGTATGCAGTGCAGATTTTAACATTTTTGAAGCAGTGATCTCATTCTATCAACTCTGTGTTCATACCATTATGCCTGTACATATAATTAACATTTGGAAAATAATGTTACTGGTCTTGTTGATTTAGATTCTGAAGAGTCCACCACACTGTCCAAGGGTTATGGGTTGCATAATTGCATTTTCATATTTGGTTGTTTCAGGTCATTAAAAAAAGACTCTACCTCTTGTGCATAGCTTTTTTCCCCTACACATAATCAAATACTAAAAACTATGACAGTAAGTGATTCTTTAGAATTTTGACTTGACTTCTCGTGTATGGGTTAATAACCATTTCAGATTAATGGTACTGTTGCAAATTGATCATCAAGCTGATCTCTGAATAACATCAGCCAGAAAGTTACTGCAAAGATATGTCTTTCTGTGGGCATTCTCCCAAACATACACAAATAAAGCACCAGGAATGGGGATAGGGAACATTGGACAATTTCCCATTCTATCTGTTCTTTTGATCAATGGCCTCCCAACAATGGTATTTGGATTGTATGCTTGGACTGAGAAATTGCAACTTGAAAATGAAAGAGAAAAATGTATTGGGATTTGCACTGCTTTTATGTATTACTATACTGTAGCCACATGAGTTTATTTTTTATTGACAGTGCAACCCAATACATGTTGACATGGTTGTCAGCCCACTGATATCGAGGGGACTTATTCATAGTTAAGTGGATATAAGAATGTAAGAAAAAAATGTTTATTTTAAATATCAAAATATTTAAAGCGCCAGAATCACTATGCCAAAAATAACTAAAACAGTTGCAATACAACAACTGTCTCTTTGCTTTCACCAGCAATTTTATATGTTTTTAATGAGCTGTATCACCGTGGTTGACCTCCTCTGGTTATGTTCCAATTTATCAATATCCTTCTTGAACTGTGGTGCCCAGAACTGGCTTCAGTATTCCTAGTGAGGTCTGAACAAAGCAGAATAGGTTGATAATACTGCTTTCCTAAATCTTCCCATTACATTCCTGTTGATATGGCATAGAACTGCATTGGCTTTTTTTTTTTTAACACATCACTCTTTTGACCCATGTTTAGCTTTAGATCTTCTTCACATGTACTGTTGTCAAGACAGATGTCACCTATCCCTTTTGGCCAGCCTAGGAAGCTATGGAACTCAGATGTTTTCCCCTCATCCATGGCAGTTAATGGATGGAAAGAACTGGGATTTTCAATAAAAACCTATGGCACCCATTTCATGAAAGGCAGAACTCTAGATCTGCCTCTTCAGATTACAGGAACCTGGGTTTTGGAACGAGACTACCTGGCCTGGGGGCTGAACCTTCACTTTAAGTCATGGGACTTGGAGAAGGGCTTCCTGTCCTTGTCAGGTCAGTCAAGGGGCAACCCAGAAGTTGGGTTCTCCTTGGGGCTCAGTTGTTTTGCTCAGGGGAAGCTGAGGAGGACATCTATGGGAGACCACTTGCTTCAGCTGCTCTCACACTAGGTAGCTCCTTTCCTTTTTGCATCTCCAGGAGTTAAAAGTTAAATAGGTTAATAGTGAAAATGAAGTGGCCCTTATTAAACCAAATCTCTGTGTCTGGTCTCTTAACTTCCATGACTAGACAGAAAAATACAACTGCTATCATAACACAGAGTTATGCCAGCATAATGCCACCACAGAATTCCATATAATTGTAAAAGTAATACTGGGTTGAAATAAGAAGTGTAGCAGAAGCATGGCCATCTACTCTTTTGCCTCAGGCAGAAAAATATAGTACTCTGGAGGTATGAGAGCCCTTTATCAGTTCAGATGGCAAGATAAATTTAGTTGAGAATAAGACAACAAAATAGACTGAAAAGAATCCTAAAGTATCTGTGTATTATGGCCTAAAGAAGCCAACCCCATTGACCCCTTGGTGGTGGGATCATCAATGATTATTCCACATCTCCCACTCTAAGAAGAAAAGTAATGGAGCCAGATAGCATTCATCACACTCAGTTTCAAAGACAAAGGACATTAAAATGGCCTTATTTAATTGTTAACCTGTTATCTGTTAAGAAAGATCATCAGAGACCTGCATGGTTGCTTCAAAATGTATATTAAAATCAGACTTCTACAACCAAAGAAAGGAAGGAAGGAAGGAAGGAAGGAAGGAAGGAAGGAAGGAAAAGAATCACTTCAGTAGAACTTTGAGGAGGCAGGAATTATGAGCAGATCAAGAGGAGGAAATAGGAGATAGTAAAAGTTAATCACAATTAAAATAGAACAATGCCAGTGAGCCAATGCAAAGAAAGTTTTAAAATAAAATGTAAACAAAAGACTGTGTCTTGGATCCCAAGGTGCTTTTGCAAGGGATATACGTGCACATGTCAAATTTTACCAGTCCCTCACCTACTTCTGCATATATCTTGCAAACTACATGATATTCAGTTAAAGAGGTTTCTTCAAATGTCAGGAACTGTTTTTCCAGGGGCTGCATTAAGATGTATAAAAGATTCATTTCCTACATAGAACAAAATTTGCAATCTAAGCCAAGTTTAGTATTTGACAGTGATGTATTTAAGTCTTTTACTCCAAGTCTCAAGTCTCTACCTTCAAGTCAAATCTCAAGTCCTTGAAAGATACTTTCAAGTCAAGTCTTGAATCAAGTCTCAAGTCTGGGAGCCAACTTTATATCCCAACCTGTATTCCAGAATTCCTGGACAGAGATGAATAAAGTCAGTTTTAATAATTTGAGCCAGACACCTACTTTCGTGATTTTGTCATCTGCAGCTTTGGAAGTGTGAAACAGGATCCTTCTTACTTCCCATTTGCAAAGCTGAAGGCTTTTTCAGAAGTGGAGAATAAGATCCTGATCATTCCTCATTACTGAAGCTTCAAGAGCTTTAGAAGAAAAGATCTTTCCTCCTCAAGCCCATTGTCTAACACATTTTCTGTTCCCCTCTGAGATATGTGCCCTGTACTCTTGGGCACAAGCCTTGCCTTCTGCTCTTGCAAAGAGTTTTAGAAAGCTCCTCCTATATGGAGAGCGGACAGGCTGCTGAGCAGACCTCAACCTCATCTCAAGCCCATTACCTATCCCATTTGCTGCTCCCTCTGAGAAATGTGTCCACACTTTGGGCTTGAGACAGATCGTCATGCGACTAGTAAGTTGTAAGGTTTCTAAATTAATGTGTTACGTTACTGAACCAAATGCAGCAAGTCAGTCACTAAAAATAAGCAAGTCTCAAGTCAAGTTGAGTCAGTGTGTAATTTTTGCTAAGTCAAGTCTGAGTTGAGTCCAAGTCAATTTACTCGAGTCTACATCACTGGAATTTGACTGAAAATCTGAAACATTTGAGATTTTTGTTCTTTCTTTCTAACTACATTGAATTTTATTTGGTTTTGTTTTCCCAATGGATATTGCCCTTTAGACAGTTAATCTCTTTTTATTTTTCCAGACCATTTAACTTAACTAGTTTTACTTTGGCTGAAATGGCTTGCCCTGCTCTTTTAGATTTTCCCAATCCGAAAGCTAGAGAATTATGTAGAGAAGGAGTGTATATTAAGAGAATTGGAACTGAATTACTTGGAATTGAAATTTAGGTTAAATTGTTTTAAAAAGAATCTATGTCACTCAAATAAATCTGAATGGCAACATTGACCAACCAACCAGCAGAATAACAATTTTTAGGATTCATTACTAGCCTGATAAAATCTTAAGAACTAACAGAAAATATATTTCTTTTGTTTGACATTTACTTCACCATTTTGAATAACATTGTTTAAATAATGGTGGGATGCAAATCCAGTAAATAAATAAATAAACTGGAAATCTGACACTTACCATAACTCAAAACAGATCAACATAATAAAAACAGCAAAATCAAATAGCAGTTAACATGCTGAATTGAGTTTAAATATTATTTTTGTTTCAGAATCAATGATACCAGATGTCCAGAAAGCCTTTCAGAAGGAAAACAAAACAAACAAAACAGCAAATAATTTAGCAATCGACGCATTACAGGGCATTCATATAGGGAGACCAATCAATGCATCAAGCTAAAAAGTCCATTAAGCCACTTCATCAGGTGGATGCTAACGTAAATTACTCCTCAACCTATGACATCTTACCAATAGGTTAGATTTATAAAAAGAAAATTAAATGGGAAAAACCTAACCTCCTTAACTCCCCATTCAAGTACCAGCACTCCATAAAAAGAACATTCACTTTTATCAGCTTTATAAACAAGAAATGTAGGAATTTTCTACATAAGACAAGAAGCAGAAGAAAGAATAAGTGGGACACCCATGCTCTTTTTACGTTTACATAATGATATATTAAAGATGAACTGTACATCTCCTCATCAGGAAATGTGTACAGCACTAGGCATGATCTAGTGGCAGCTTAGGGCTAAAGCAGATGTTCTATAAATACACAGCATGCATTACAGATTCGATTTTGCTTTAGCTGTTTCAAAGCAGGCACAGAGGCAGTAAAAGACAGCCAGAGACAATATATAACATTTTCTGTAACTTCAGAGAAATCACCCCAAATTCTGATAATTAACATACGCTGTAAGACTAAGCAAACAAATGCATGGCCCAGAATATGCTAGCTGGTGGAAAAACTGTCTGTACAAGAAGATGCGCTCTGTCTCAAGTTGAGCTTGGGGAGGAATTCAGCACATAGTTATTGTTCAGTTCCAAGAAACTTCAAGTCTCACTTGCCAAGTCAATTTCACAATACTAGGACAGTTATCCAAACATTGTTTCTTTTATACTGATGGTAAACTTCCTGTATCATGAAAGTATCCAGGATTATTTAATTCCAAGTGCAACTGTGCCAAGGTACTTTGTCCCACTTGCAGTAAGCCACACGAAGACCAAAACAAACACTTTCAGGCCATTTTCTACTAATTCTTTTGCTATAAAATTCTATTTTCCTTTTCTCTTTGCTTATGAAAAGTTGGCTTCTCATATTTGGTATCTGGTATTTCTTTATTCTAATTTAAAGATTATTGGATGTTATTTACCACAAAACAACATATACAAATACATACACACCATAATAAGGATGTAACTTTTATGTGTTCACAGGTTAACCAATAACTGACCACATTAATAATAAATATTACATTTGACAACCCGGTAAATTGATAGAAGAGAAGAAGTGAAGGTTATTTAGAACAAGCAGGTGGCCTCAGGCCAGTGGGGCTGTACATCCAGTCTGGGTTTAATCTAAACTTTGAAGGAGCTATCCAAGATGTTGAAAATACATCCAATTTTGGGTTGTTCTTTCACAAAGCTGTAACAATTAGTATTGGAAGTAATTCCAGGGAGACGTTGTGACTTCGTTCATATACAACAGTAATTTGCAACTGAGCACTATAGCTAGAAGCCTGCTCTGGCCCTGGATTCCAGTCCTCCTCAAGGCTTTTGAATTCCTCCTTGTGGCCATATCAGAGAAGGAGGAGAAGGGAAAGTTCATAAGCCTAAAGCTCATTTTTGGTTTGGTATTACATTCTAACTGACCTGCCTGTGGTTAATTTAAATTAAAGTTTGTTGAAACATGTCAAGATCAAACCATGGTTCCTGATCCTGGTTTGTTCAATAAATCAATGAACCTCTCTCAATCTTCATGTAATGATAAAGTGCTGTTAGTCTAAAACAGGAGTTAGATGCTTCCAATCTCTTCCTTTGGCCCTGAAGAAGACAGGAATGGGGAAGAGGTTAAGCAAGGCCATTTGTAGAACAATACTGTCAGTTTTAAAATTACACCTGAGAAGGTGCTTTATATTCTATTTAATTGCTCTTTACCTAAAATCTCATAACAATGGGGCTAATATTGACTATGGAAGAGTATTACTATTTTTTTCTGCTTGACTTTGGTAGTGTATGTGTATTTTGTGGGACGCTGGGAAAGGAGGTTAAGAAAAGAAAAATCAGAAGAATCACCCATCTCATCATCAAATGTAGCCATTCTGAATACACACAATCCTTATTTTGGCATTTAAACCCCACAAAAAGAAGAAAGCAGGTCCATGCTCATGAGCTTCATGGCCCACATGTTTCAGAGACACACAAAGAAAGGAGCCTGCCATATTCATGCAAGCTCCTCACAAGGCTCAGAATCCTGAACAACGTTTTTCTCAAAATTGAGAAACTATACTTTCTAACTTTAGAACAAGCCAGGATCCTAAATCATTTTCATCATCAACTTATAGCTGCCTACTGAACTGATTCTTACTCATTTGTGGTTCCTGGGCAACAAATGTGAAATTGTGTGGTGGGTGAACAGTCAAACAGGGACAGAGTATTAGCCACAACCAGTAAAATTTCTGCATGAAAAACTGCAGGAACATTATTGTAATAATTGTAAGAAAGCTAACTCTAACAAGATTAAAACTGGCATGTAAAGATTTTTTCTAATGTTGTAATGACAGATAGGTTAGTCTGGAGATTAAGCCAAAATATTTTAATGCTGTAGAAAATAAAGAGAATATTTTTAACACTTGCCTCTAAAACGAATAAACCTAAAAATAGACTGAAGAGTTAAAACGTTACACCATTATTTATGCACACATATTTTTGCTTAAAAGACTGAAAGAGATTTTGGATATACACCTCAAGTATAGAATTGCTGAAATTGCACATTCTTGCCATTACTTCATTCAAAATCTAATTTGGCCCTTTTCACATCTTACCTTTTCCTGGTGCTGGGTGGCAGGGCTCGCACACGAAAACTTCGGAGGAACGCACTAGCACCCCTGCTGGTTGGGCTCTGCAGCGGCTTCCTGGTCACGTGAGCGCCCTGCCTCTTCCTTCTGCAATGCAGCTGGGGACCATTCCCAGCCTGCACTGCACAGGAAGCATGACCGGCCCGGCTCCCGAGGCTCTGCACGCAAGGTAAGTGCGTGCAGGGCCCCGGAGCGATGCGCGAACATGCAACATTTTCAGCTTTAAGCCAAAAATAAAAATTATGCGTGCGTGGCCCGCGTTAGGCTCTTCAGCATCACGTAAATGTGAGTGCATCATGTGGACTGCTCCTCACATTTACGCAATGCTCAAGGGGCCCTTTTGCTTCAGAAATGCCATGCGAAAAGGGCCAAAACTATACTGAAAGCTACAGTGTACTACACTGTAGTCCCATGGATGATATTTCTGGGATCTCAGACATTTATAAAGTCAGAGCCTTGAAAACTTTTTTTAAAATAGTTTTAAAACAATCTTATTCACAATCGAAAGGAAATACGTTCACTGAAAAAAGAAAAAGTAAAAACTATCAAAAAAAGAAAAAAAGCTAAAACTAAAATACAATACTAACACATTAATCTAATTAACTAACCACTAGACTAAAACCACTAGGCTAAAACACTAGACACTAACTTACTAACTTACTCAACACAAAAGGTCTCTTATCCCTTCCAGACCAAACTGTAACTAAAAAAAGAAAAAAGAAAAGAATGTTCTACCATTATAGCTCCAACTAAGTAACTAGTAACCATAGACACCGATTACTGCATTGTTAAATTTTTCATTGCTCGAAAAGTCCATAAACGGTTTCCAGTCTCTCAGAAAATCTTCAGTTGGCCTATCCTTTAATGTCCACATTGGTTCGTCTATTTGTGCTAAGTCAGCAACCTTCACAGATGATTCTTCCATTGTTGGTGCTTCAATCCATTTCCAGGTTTGATCAAACAACATTCTTGTAGCTGTTATCATACAATGAAGAAGTAGTTTATACCTACTATCCAAGGCCATTTCTGCTCTACACTGTTATAGTGTTATTATTCCACTTTCAACATCCTATGGAATCCTGGGGTTTGCAGTTTAGGGAGGAGCATTTAGGATTCTCAGCCATAGAGCTCTTTGGCCTCAATAAAATACAAGAAAGCTAAACTTTCTTGTAAACTACAAGAAAGCTAACTCTAACAAGATTAAAGCTAGCATATAAAAAAAATTTTCTTGAATGCTGCAATGACAGATAGGTTAGTCCATTCCAGAATTCCACAGGATGTTGAAAGTAGAATAATAGTACTATAACAGTGTAGGGTGGAAATGGTCTCTGTCTTTGTCCGTAATACCCAGTAAAAACGTTCTGGTGATATTACAAAATCCACATTTATTTATTTATTTATTGAATTTACACAGTTGAATTTGAGCCCTCCTTATGTGACATCCCAAACATTGATTTGAAACATCCTTAGACATTTTCAACAACTTATTTGGCCTTGAAATCTCAGCACTTGTGGTATAGTTCTGGGTATCTTTTTTAACTGCAAAACACTAAGAAGACAAGAGGGAAAGTTCCCTAACCCCCACCCCAACTATCTGAATTACATGCCTGTTCCACTAATGGAAGGCAGACCACTAGGGTTGGACCAAATGGGAAGCAACAATGGAAAATGCAACTGTTAAACAAGTAGGTTAGTTTTCTGTGTTATCCCTCAATGTTTCATCCATGCAAGTTGCATATAGCTCTCTCAGAACACACGGGAATGTAAAAGTTACAGGAATACAGCTTTTATGTAAAAGCTAAACTTGTATGATAGAACGCTGGAGGATACAACATGCCAAATGAAACCCTCATCAAACTAAGAGCAATGAATCGAGTTACAACTATGATACATGTAGCTGCCTTATCTGGTTGTATAACTTGTCCATTGAGATCATTATTCTAAACTCTGGCATGGAAAAAACATACCAGTCACTTCAGACAGACACTTTTGTTACTCAACACTGGGTTCAAATTTGAGAGGTCCTCAGCTAACAGCTCTCTGCGGACCATTTTACGCATCAGTGTCTCACAGAGCGGTGATGGGACCAGTAGGCAGCTGTGAGCTGCCATTTCAGTTGTGCTGTTTTGTTCAAAATGGCATCACTTCAGAGCAGTATTGGTAATTTCTCCTTCCTGTGGTGCCATTATTTTAATTTCCCACAGTGCTTCAGACAAACACACAGACACAGCTCTTGCATCTCTGTGGTATTGCAGAAAGTTAAAATAGTGGCTAAAAGCTTCTTGGAGCAGGGCCCCCCAGAACACATGCCAGAACCACAGAGTTGCCCAGGAATACTAGGTTTGAAACTTATACACTAAATGGCAGAATGCAGACAATAATGAATAAATGAATGAATGGTGCTGGTGCCAGGCCAGCTGCTGCCATCCTGATTTCTGAATGGCTATGCTGGAGACTGAAATTTGGAACTTCTGTAACTAAACTCCTATCCTATAAACTGAATTATTGTTTTTTATGCACATGTTCTGTTGCTCATAGACTGGACAAAAGCAACAGGGAAATATGTGGACCAATTCAACCAACCCATGCATTACAAAGCCTTAACATCAAGGGTGTGTCTCCATGAGCACTTCTTCACATATCTTGGGAGGGAATGTTCATCTCATCTCAGTGGACCCATATAAGCCAAGGGAACATAGATTTTTAATCCCAAATTACAGATATGGAACTACTGATAAATTTGCAATCTCAGGTATTAATTGTCTAGTAACATTTCTGAATTTCTTGCAACTTTCAAATACAAATGTTGCCAGGTCTACTGCATCTACAGCTGCTTCAGCTGAGTACTAATCAATTCCACTCCTAGAATTGTAGACAGGTCCTTGATCTCTGAAAAGTCTCATTTTCTTTCATAGAAACAACTTCATTTTCAATACATGATTATATGTCTATTGATCCCAACTACTTGGAGCACTCTCATTCAAAATATTAGTTCTTTAATAAAATTTGGAAACATTATATTTTGGAGAGTTGTAGTCCAGAAAAACTGCCTTTTCCAAGACGTACCATTTCCTATTATCTCTGGAATTACAGCAGCTACTTTTAAAAATTAAGTGGTGTAAAACAGGTTATTTGATTTGTCTAAGAGAAGTTATTAACTTTAACCACACTGCCTCAGATATGAATATACAGTCTAAACACATTACAGGTTTATCCTGCTATTAAATTATTTGCGGTATTAAAGGTACACTTTATTTAGGCAATGAAAATAAGCATCTGGTGAAACTGATCTCATGTTATCCTCCCTTTTATTTCATTGTGATATCATAATTTAATACATAATGAATAACCTTTAATTTGCTTAGAATCTATACTTATTACCTATTTAACACAAGCTACTTCAACAAAAATATTAGTCTACCAATGTTGTTTCTTTGTGCTTTCAAGTCATTTCCAATATATGGCAAACCTACGGTGAACCTATCATGGGGTTTTCTTGACAAGTTTACTAACATGCTTCTCTAAATATGAACATCTATGGAAGAAGCCTTGATTATACAAAGTAAACATATGAATCCCTCAGCCTCTTTTCTCCTCATAAAAAGGCTTTCCTCATTTGCGAGAATCACTTGGAGTGACCTTTTCTGCAGGCAATTTCTCTACTCTGCTTCTGCCACACTTTGGTTTGGATTATTTTTCTTAATCTGAGAGCTCTAAACAGGATCCTGCCTAGGGGAGAGGACTGGTCTCAAAGGTCTTCTGGTCCTGAATGTACTATTTTGTTTAGTCTATTTTGTTTGCAAGACAATCCCTAACCCAAAAACATGATCATAGGTCTATACTGCAAACTTTTCAAAAATCTTTTCAGTGGAGTGTGCAAACTATCCTTTAAACCCTGGAATGCAAACATGTAACAAGAAGAGTAATGGATCCGTAACACTCTTCCCGGCTAGTTTTTTAGAAGAAAAACTAACTGGCCACTGGATGTCACTGTAGCAAAGAAGAGTATGTTTCATAACACAAATTATCAGGCAGCAGCCCTAGGCTGCAGGGATAAAAATTGTAAAAGCTGCTTTTAATCTATTAATCTCTGGTGTAAAATATCATTTCCAATGGTTTCAAATTAGTCAAGTTCATGGAATTACCACAATTCTTAGGAGTACAAAATGTTTATGAAATTTCATTTTGGGAAAGAAAAAATACCACGTTCTCACTCTTTGTATTCAGTCTCCCCCACTTTCTGAGACTACTCAGTAGTGGTGGTAGTAGTGGGGTGAGTGTGCGTACGTGTGTTAACCATGATCAACAGCACAAAACTGTTCCTCATCTAGCATGAGGAAAAACAGAATGGCATCTATGCCAACAATGGACACACTGAGGAATGTGTTGCAAGAATTCAAAAACAACAACGACAACAACTCTATGGCATCCACAGGATTCATGTGATAACACTGCAAGCAAGGAGGAAAAAACCTGCCAAACATAAACAGAGTTAATTACAATAGTCTAATTGGGAGATTACCAGTGGATGAACTAATAACCTACTGTGACTTGGTTATCCTTGTCCAAGAAAGATCATAGCTGGAAGATGTCTAAACATACTCCAAGCTAAGGAGTCCACCTGGACCTCTTATGTTAGTGACGGATCCAGGAGTAGCCCCAAGCTATGTACCTTCTCCTATTATAAAACTCCAAAATATTATAATCTCATTTTCCTTAAGACATAGCACAGTGGAAATACACTGTGGAGATACACAATAGAGATATATAGAAGTTCCTTTCCTTCTGTGTCAAACTTGGCATAAATGTTTACTTCTCTTTCACAGGAGTCTAGCAGCCTATTTAACAGCAGAAATTTCTGGTATGATAAAATCACACTGATTTGCACTTCCTCATTTCATGCCTCACCAGGCACAACAGGAGAGCATGACTGTTCTCTTTCTCTCTCTAACTCTCACACCCAGAGAGACTAAAAATACAAATACATGTCTGCCACAATATGGCAAATTTATTTTCCTAATTACAAAGTATTCAAGGGTCAGAATGCTATTCTAATTCACACTGAGATAGGAGAGACTTAAATACCGAACATATGTTCTAAGAAGCTTGACTGAGAAGGTGTCCAAAAAGCAGGCCACGTACACAGAGAGAAACAACTAACACATCTCACCCGACAATGTTTCAAGAGGAAGTGATATAGAAAATTTAATCCCTTTTTCTGAGACATATGAATACCTACTTGGAAGAACTACATGATGTTTCAGGATACCAAACATTAGGTTCCTTTTATTATAATAAAGAAATGGGGAAAACACAGCATACGAATATGCATTTTTTTTTCTCCTGCAATCCCTTCACATTGTAAAATATATGAGACACAAGGTAGTCTTAGTTTTCTAACTACTGGTAGAGAGCAACAGAAGGGCAAAATGTTAATATCTCTCCATATGGCTATAATACTATTTTGTAATCGTACTTGCAAGTAGATAAGCGCTTCAGCATTTTTTGTGACATAATGTACTTTAAATAGTCAGAGATCAAAATCCAGGATATTTCAAGTAAAGGTATTTCTTGATACCTATGCTATCTATCTATCTATCTATCTATCTATCTATCTATCTATCTATCTATTATTAAATATATATCCCAGTTTTTCTCCTAATGGGATCCACTTGCTATAGTTTGTAAGAATATACTGCATTTCACTGTCACATTCATCATTACAATTGGCAAGTAAAATAACTCACATTTGTGTTGATTGATAAGCAGTTTCAAAAGACTGTAAAAGCTGCCAGTGTGAGTCACAATTCTAGACACTCTTGTTCAAAATATACCTCAGTAAAATTCAATGCAATTAAGAGAGTTTCACATGTTACATTCAACTAGGATACAACCTATGGACATGTGTATGACGCTTTGTTGGTCTGTACATATTATATGTACAGTTATATGTAATAGAGTGAAATCATGTAGTTCTATGGCTATTTAAATGATGCCACAGGATCCTTTTGCCCATCAAATAGTATTATTGTCACCTAGAATGGAACTGGGAAAGATGTAGCCCTTCCAAGGCTACTTATACAGCCTTCAGTAACAGACACACACACACACACACACACACACACACACAATTTCCTGGCCAAACTAAACATGTCTTCCTTCCCAGGAATTGTCCATCCCTCTGCTGCCTGACTGTCTTCTGTAATGATTTATGACACCATTCTTTTTTTTAAAGAAAGAAATTTTGTTTCTATCCCCAAAATACCAAGTGATTTTTTTTTTCAAAATGGAAGGGATAAGCACAGTTTCTGCTAAAAGGCCTGCTACAGCTCCTAGAGGACCTAGAGAGTAGGGACTTTTTACAAGCCAAAAAAAAAGTGACTCCCCCGCCACCGACAAGCTTGCCTGCATCTGTCCTAGAAGAAGATGAGATAAAATACTGTACTCTTTTCATTTCAGTAACATTATTAAAGCTCCATAGAAATGCAAATATCTATATCTAGGGTAAGTGGATAATGTTTTTTAATAGAAGCGGTAGAAGTAGTATTTTTCCTAGACAAGATTAACAAGAATAAAGTACTGGGGGTTTGCACAGGATTGTGTTCTCTGTCTCTGAAAGTTGATAACATGAGCACATTGGACTCAATCGCACTGCAGAATTATAGAATTATTATTCTACTTTAACTGTTGTAGTTCCATCCTATGGAATCCTGGGACTGGCAGTTTAGGGAGGGGCATTTAGAATTCTCAGCCACAGAGCCTCACCAGACTACCTTTCCCAGGATTCCACAGGACGAAACTACGGCAGTTCAAGTGGAATAACAGAACTTTAATTGTGCAGTGTGTAATTGGGCTCATATAAAATTTACATGGGGTAGAAACAGACGGAGCCACCAATCCTCGCATATAGGACCATCTGCAGCTACAAAACCTTGGTCCAGCATGTAGCTGACATTCTCTGGTTGCATGGTTATTTGCTCTTCCTGCCGTCTCCCCATCACCTTTCCACTCTTAAACTGTCCACTATCAGAACAGCCTCAGCAAAGAAATGTTGACAACAAAACCATAGTCCTCAGACAATCTTATTGCAGTGCCTCAGGGCCAAAGAGGCATCCTGCATGTGGCCACACACTAAAGCAGGGATAAGTAAACAGCAGCTGATGGGTGACATGTAGCACTTTTTTAGTTTCTGGCATACCTTCAATGCCCTTCAGTGTTTTTTTATTAATTATTATTATTATTATTATTATTATTATTATTATTATTATTAAAAAAAGTTATTTTTGTCCCCTGCTTCTGGAGGTTTCCCAGAGTGGTAGACTGAGCTAGAAATAGGAGTGTATTGCCCATCCAAACCCAAACTTCCTGAAAGCTGAAAAAGAAAAACCAAGGAGGAGACTGGAAAGCACTTCAGATTTTGTTTTTGTTTACATATTTATTGCTTTTTCAAGCCAGTGCAGCTTGTACATAGAACTGTTTAGAACCGGTGCCCAAATGTTATGCATTCATACTTATTTTGGATACCACATTTGAACTAACATGTATTTTAAAGGACAGTGTGGTAGTAAAAGGACTAAGCTGTGCAAACTGAGTGCATGGCAAGAGTATTATTGAGGTCAAAGAAAGGGACAAATGCAAAACAGGATGTAGATGTCCTCTTTGTTCAGAGTGAAGCCTTTCACACATTACAATTTTCAAAGTTATGCTACAGTAAAGAAGTCCAGAAATAGATTTCTGAAATAGAAAAATATGCAAAACTTCAGATTTCACATTGTATTCTGCATGAGGTAGCAGACCATGAAAAAAATGTGATAAGCTCACAGTTGACGGACAATATTTGTTCATGGAAAGTAATATATAACAAAGCTTCTAAATATGTGTCACATCTATACAACCCACATTTTGAAGATATGAGGGGTGAGACACCTCTAGTCAGCACCTTGACCATACTGGCTGGGGAAATCTGGGAATTTTGCCGCCTCCTTAAAGTCTCTTATTTCTGAGTTAAAAGATGGAAAGAATTGCTTTTTACAAATATCTAAGTGGTGAAGCTAAGAATTTGGCCATGAAATAAGACAAAATCTGTCTATCTTTTAGAAACATACTAAGTGTGTGCGCTTCTTTCTACTGAATGAAACAATTTGCAGAGAAGTTCCTCCTACAGAGCCCACAAGGAACAGCCAAGCTATGGTTTGGCTGCCAAGAACAGGCTTTAGAAGCATGCCTACCTTATATCTAAATGATTTCCTGCTTAACAACACCCACCCCCAATGTATTATTATAGCATACTAGGCAAATTATAATTTTGTGCAAACAGTAGTTTACCTGATCCAGATATAAGGAAACCTATGGAGATAATCACAAGGCACAACATGAGGGAGATGAAAGAATTTACACATCCAAGGCATATCCCCCAATGAGAAAGCCAGATATAGATCAGAATTTTCTTTTGTCCTTGCACTGCAATATAAATGTTGTGTTCTGGATTTCCAATGTTATTTCGTATTCTACACTCACAATGATATTCCATTGCTTTACTGTGGAACAGGAAAGAACAACCCATACTAGGGAATGAGGACACAGCAAACCTGGCTTTAAACACAGGCGTAACTGCTTTTAAATTAAACCAGTCTGCAACCTGGAAGTTACTCACATTACCATCAAACAATGTGGTCCTAGAACTTGTCCTATGGGGGCAATCTGAAAGTGAAAAACTTCAGTTTAAAAATGTGTATGAGACAACGCACCATCATGTCCTCTCACAGCCAGCTGGGTACACAGAAAGGAAGCCCTTGCCTAGTGGGCCAGAGCAGAGCTAGATAATCCAGTTTACCTGTCAGTTTCCCCAACACCATGCTCAAAAGGAGGGCCTAACAACTATGGAGACACCACCAGGTAGACAAATCCTTCATTAAGCAATGCTTCATAGGTTTTCACCAGGATCTCCTAGTCCACCTTGGACTGCACTGCGTTAACTAACCTCAAATAAAAGATTATTAGCCAAATTTAGAGAGATAAAACAACTCAGTGAATAAAAGACCAATTAGCCATATTCATAATGATAACATAATACAAGGCTAAATCAAACAGGAGTTGAAACTGCCAGATTAACAATCAGGTAAGATGACATCCCACTGCAAAGGCCTTCACAGGTACACCTCGTGGGAACATGGGAAAGGGCCTTTTCAGTGGCTGTTCTTAGTCTCAGGAATTCTCTTGCTGAAGAGGTTAGATTGCTATGTTTCCTTTGGAAAGTGAAGACTTTTTTGTTTCAGAAAGCCTTTGAGGGCTGATTGTTCAGGCAGGAAGGACCTAAATGTGCTGTACTGCCTACATTTGTTTTCTTTTCACACATCATATTGTTAATCTGTTGTTAGATTAAGTATACTTTTAACTTTTGTATGATGCGAATTTTTCAGCTGTATCTGTTTTTATCTTTGTAGGCAGCCGTTGAATCCCAGACTGAAAAAGGTAGGACCACAGACGTAAATGTAAACGTAGCAATAATAATCTCTATCTGCTTAACTAGGTTTCTCTCATCTTATTTTAATGATGCATGCTAGAAAATTTTAAGTCTGTTTCACACATTTTTTTTCGTACATGGAGAAAAATTCTGGGTAAGCTTAAGTGAACTGTTGACTTCAGTTTCCGTGATGGTGCCACCATAAGTGTAATGTTCCATAAATCAGCCTAGAGAAGCACATATACAGAAGGAATATTGGGAGACACATTTTTAGAGTGAGTATCCAGACTATGTCAAGTAAAAAAAAAAATGTTTTCCAGAGAACAGCCTATTTTAGCCCAAGCCTTGTTTTAGTTACTTTGACAATATAAGGTAATATAACATTTTATCTGGCTCCATAAGACATATTGTGCATCTTTATTTGAACCGTTCTTTTAAGTCAGTGTACAATTTTCCCCCCACTGTATCTTGTATACATACTGGCACCAAATCTGTGTAAAGATTCCCCCATGGAAGAGGCAGGGGGATAGACTGTAAGCCTTCACACCTAGATTGGGAAGAAGAGAAACATATACAGCCCATTATTATTTTTTTGCTTGACCTAAAAAAAGGGGAAAGGGGGGTCAGATGACCAACTGGGTTTTTTTTGTTTATTTTAAGGTGCAAGATACAGAAAGACACTTGTTGGATTAAATGGTTTACATACAAGCAATACTTTCCCAGAAGACTGGAAAAGTATTTCTGTTCCTTCTGGAGCTGGGCTGTTGCCTTCAGAGGCTGGTTTAACTTCCTCTCAATGCATTGTACAATATTTGGAATGACTATTTAAAAAAAAGAACACAAATGTACAATCAAAGTCCTCAGACGCATTGTAGAACTTTGCAGGACGTTCTAGCCAACACTTTTTTTTTTTCTTAATAGACTGTTGCTGTCAACTTTTCACCATTCCAGTTTTTATATCCTGAGTCAAGCACCAAAAAAACACAAATAAAGCCATGCCAATCTCAACTCTTGTTTTACGTGCAATTATGGGGCTTTTGTCAAAAAAAGAGAAATGTTATTGTGGTAACTAGTCCTGTTTAGAAGCACTTGCGGTGGATGATGGAAGGTCCAGATTCATCATATTCCTGCTTGCTGATCCACATCTGCTGGAAGGTAGACAGGGACGCAAGAATGGAACCTCCAATCCAGACAGAGTATTTATGCTCAGGTGGGGCAATGATCTTGATTTTAATTGTGCTGGGGGCCAGTGCTGTGATCTCCTTCTGCATTCTGTCAGCAATGCCTGGATACATAGCGGTACCACCAGACAGGACAGTGTTGACATACAGATCTTTATGGATATCCACATTGCACTTCATGATGGAGTTGAAGGTGGTTTTGTGGATGCTGCAGGATTCCATACCCAAAAAGGATGGCTGGGAGAGGGCTTCTGGGCATCTGAACTTCTAATTGCCAGTGGTGATCATTGACCATCAGGGAGTTTGTAGCTCTTTTCCAGGGATGAACTGGAAGCAGCGGTGGCCATCTCCTGCTCAAAGTCTAGCGCAACATAGCACAGCTTCTCTTTGATGTCACACACAATTTGTCTTTCAGCCGTGGTGGTGAAGCTGTAGCCTCTCTCGGTCAAGATCTTCATGGGGTAGTCAGTCAAGTTACGGCCAGCCAGATCCAGACGGAGGATGGCGTGGGGCAGAGCGTAACCTTCATAGATGGGCACAGTGTGGGTGACACCATCACCAGAGTCGATCACTATACCAGTGGTACGGCCAGAGGCATACAGGGACAGCACAGCCTGGATGGCAATGTACATGGCTGGGGTGTTGAAAGTTTCAAACATGATCTGTGTCATCTTTTCTCTGTTGGCTTTGGAGTTCAAGGGAGCCTCCGTCAGCAGCACAGGGTGTTCTTCAGGGGCAGCTCTCAGCACATTTTAGAAGGTGTGATGCCAGATCTTTTCCATGTCATCCCAGTTGGTGACAATACCATGTTCAATGGGATACTCCAAGGTCAGGATGCCTCTTTTACTCTGTGCCTCATCACCTACATAGCTGTCTTTCTGGCCCATGCCAACCATCACACCCTGGTGTCTGGAGTGACCAACAATAGAAGGGAATACAGCACGAGGGGCATCATCCCCAGTAAAAGCAGCTTTGCACATTCCAGAGCCATTGCCAACAACGAACGCAGCAATGTCATCATCCATGGCGACTTTTTAGAAGTGAAGTTTTGTTTTGTTTTTTTAAAGGAAATTTAGTTTTGCTGGCTTTTTAAGAAATCAACCCTTGGGGTGGGTGGGGGCAGGGAACCCAGGCTCGGCGATCCACCCAGCGTGACCACACACGACCAAGAGCGTTTAACAGCTGCTCCATAAGACTTAAAAACTATGTACAGTGAATGCCTGAAGCCATGTAATGTTGGTGTCACAAAAGCTAAAGGACCTTTTGCTCTTTGTGTAGTGAGGCTTATTTGACTGCTACCCTGGTAATGTTCCCGCCTCCATTGAAATCTTGGCTCTTTCACAGGGTTTCAAAGGGAAACATTTTTCACTAGGAATGTAGTCTTCATTCTGTGTAATCAAAAGTGTAATCAACTGGTTTAGTTGATTGTATCTATGGTAGAAAAAAAGTGGTGGGGGAAGGTGGGGGAAAAAGTGGTAAAGCTGCCTGTTCAGAAGATCTTTTCTTATTATCCTGGAATATTATAGCAGATTTTTTTTAAAAAAAAGACGGCACTTTAATACAGTAACAAATGTGGCAACATCTCATGTTTTAAATGCCTTCAAAAGCTATACTGAAGTTCTGTTAATATACAAACTTATTTACATTATTTAAAGCAACTGATTAAGTCTGTCATCAAATCAGTAAACAATCTTATTTTCAATGCATCTTCCTGCCTTGAAATAATCTTTACTGCCCCAAATTGAGCTATTATTGCTTAAACAATTTCACATCAGTTCCTATTATTTTATAAAATCAAATTCCACTTTCACATGGCATCAAATAATGATACAAAATTCCAGTAGTTTCTGATTGGGATAAGATTTTCATGCAGCAGAGGTCTATGAGATACAGATAACTGTTTATGCCTTAATGAGAAGCTCTGTTACAGTTCCACTTGGGCGAACAAAGAGGTGCTAATGTGCAGACCAAATTACTCTCTGCTTTGGTAAAGCCTGCAGACTGGCGCAAAAATGATTCATGAATTTATGTAAGACCTCTTACTGGGCTGTCTTGTCTTCTTGGAAAAGAGGACCACTAGCGATGTAATTAAATTAGGCCTTGATTGTAATAGTTGAACACTCATGAGCATGCAACTTTTCTACGTTTTCCTTCTTTCCTTTTTAGGCCTTTTCCACATGATGATGCAATCCTGGCAGCACCTCCGCCAGCATGAGAGCATGTCCTCAATGCTCCCCTCTGCACCCAACTGATGGCCTGCGGAAGGGAGCACAAGGGGCATACTCCATCCTTCTGCACTGCAGCCAGCCTTCTTCCCATGCTGCAGTGGGGAAGGAAGTGCATGATGGTGCTTCCAGCCCTTCAGCAGGCCACCTACAATGGAAGATTCATATGATTGGGGGCCATTGACGGAATTTTTCCATCACCATAGTGCTGACTGGCGATGTAAGTGGAACAGTGACAATGCATGCAGAAGCATCATCGTGGGCCCACTCCTCTCACATCCCCATGCCAGGAGGACTGCATCCTGCAGAAAAGGCCTCAGTTTGAGAAGTATTAAATTCTATAGGCACATATAAAAAATAAAGAAGGAAATGTCAGATTTTTTTTTTAAAAAAATCTACAATTATTACAAGAATTGCTTCTATGTGTACTTCCACCTGCTGTTAATACTGGGGTAGGAAGTTCATGGCTCTCCAGATATTGTTGGACTGTAATTTCCAGCAATCCTCAGCACTACCTATGCAAGCTAGGTGAGATAGAAGCTACACTTCAACAACATGTGGAGGGCTTCCTATTATCCACCCCCAATTTAACTGCTTGTGTGTATGTGTACACATATGTTCCTTCTTGTGTCTTCAGATCGATGGGAAAGCCCTATTCTGTGCCCTTTCAGATAGAAGACTCTGAATGTACCATGTAAGTATGTAAGTCCATGCTATGGAACACTCTTTCTAGCAAGACTTTAGAGATGTAAAGTAAACAGTGAGCCCTCCATATAAGTGACTTCAAGATCTGTGAATTTAAGTGATTGCAGAGTATTGCATCCTATTCTTAAAATGGCAGTGACATGGGACATGAGTGTTCATTATTTTCCCCATTTGTAGGGGGTCCTGGAATGCAACCTCATGCCATTCACTGTACCTGCAAATTGTCTTTTCCTCGACAAGAATGGGAGTTTCAAGCACAGAAACAGTCTATCATTAAAAATGTCACTGGTTACAAGATTGCTCATATTTTCCAAAAAATTTTTGTAACTTTTCAGGAGGTTCTCCCACCCCAAGAAAACGCATTGTATTCTGCACACACAGAAATGTTCTTTGCACAAAGGCCATCTCCTGAAGTTTTTGCAAAACAGTTCTGAAACACAAACATATACACACATCAAAAATGGGCAAAACTACAAAATTTGACCAGCAAGGGAAAAACTGTTTTGTTCTTGTGTGCAAAACTGAAATAAGTAAACATCTATGTCCATACAAGGTTCATTTGGTTCCTGCCCTGTTGATACCTTAGGCTGAACTGAAAGCTGCTTCTTTCAAAGACCTGTCCATGCTTTCACTGTTGTCTTACTGTAGTTACAAATTCTTTTATGCAACAGCACCACTAGTTTACACTGACAACATTGACAATATTATTTTTATATTGATTTTTGTGGTTTTAGAAAATTTTCTGCGACACCATCAGTTTTATCCCTCAGGATAAATGTTTATATCATAACTGATGCTGCACTGTCTCTATACATAAATAACTCTGTGGTCCGAAGAATTGTTTTCATAGTCACTGCATAAGACACAATAATTAATTATCCCTACCTCGAGACAGATTGAAAGATCTGTTGTGAATGGCCATTTTTGGACAAAACAGGCTACCTCTGGGTAAGATCTTTCTAATTACAATGACAAATGCAGCAATAGCAGGAGACAAGAACAGGGCACTCATTATACATACATACACAGTGCAGACTAGCTTCTTATCCCATGCATTCTACATATTTCCATATCCATCAAGATTTCACAGATGAAAACTGGGACATCTGAGGTCCAGCAACAACAGAGTGCAGTCAAGATGGCAAAAGTTATTAATCAGGAAGAGCAGATAAGCTGGAAAATGCTGAGGCTATTTGCTTTTGCCTCAGCCTACTGGCAAGATCGTACCCTCTCCACTCCTCTAAGAGTCACTGAGCTGATTAAGTGCAACTTTTGCACTTTGAACTCAGTTTGCCAAAACTGAAGTAAACCAGGCTAAAGGGGGAAAGTGGGAGGAGGAGAGAGAAACTGGGACATTTTAAAAGTAGCAGAAAAGGTGGGATAACAGAAAAATAATTAGGACTCTCCTTGCCAAATCAGGACAGTTGGAGAGTGTAGTCTTCACATCTTGCAATGACAATCTCCCTGCATTAAAGTATTCCAAAGCATGAATGGTCCTAGGCAAGCAACTCTTAGTAAAACTGCTGAGTAGTACTGCCCACATCCATATTTCTGGACCATTTGTTTTGTTTACTGCTTTACATCGATCATTCTTAATGGGAGCCATGGCACATAAAGGGGGTCACAGGCTGAAAACTGAGAAAGGGAGCCTCTCTTTTTTTCAAAGTTTTGTCCAGTATGTTGGAGTGTTCAGGTTTTCTCGGTATTCAATAATGAATTATTTTCTGTCTATATGTTCATGTTGTATCATTATTTGACAAGAGGCCCTGGACCTGAGAAGAGTTCGTAAGGGAGCTGTTGAGAATGGTTGTTTTACACTACCCAAGAAGTCTGGACAAAACATATATTTGGCTTCAGTTCAACAGGATGAACTACTACTATTGTTATCATTATCATTAATTATGCTGCTACTCTGTCTTTCCACCAAATTAACAGTGCTCAAGGCAACTAACAATAATTCAAAGTCAGAGTAAAACAAATTAAAAACAGGTTAAAACAGATTAGATAATAGAACTATTAAAAATTACATTAATCAAACAATTCAAATCAACAAGAATGAACAAAACAGTCTAAAACACAAGTTCAAAACCCTGACAAGCACTTAAAGTAGGAAGTGGTCACAGCTTCAAAAAGACAGAATTCCACAGTCTAGTGAGAATAACTCAGAAGAGCTCTTCTTCCATGTTCCTATCAAACAGATTTATATTCTCAAGAGGACCTTTCCTGAAGATCTTTACAAGCACATAGACAGTAAAATCTTAAGAGGACATATTCCTAATGAGGCATGAGTCCCTTAGACTGCCAGACCCCAAGCTAGTGATGTTAAAAATAACACCTTCAATTGATCTTCAAAATGTCTTGAATTGGTCTTTCAATTATATCTTCCTAGATCAATTTAATGGCTTCCTCTGAAGATCTTTTTTTTTTTAGGTGATTGTCCTAATTAAAACAGAAAATAACTGGGAATAAGCCTCTCTGTTTATGACATTCATACCCAAGAGCAGCTCTATGTTTCAAGCAAATAGAAATCTGTTGGGATCAGAAAACAAACAATCCTCATCAGATGTAGAAGACGGCAACAGATGCTGCAGTTGGAAACAACTCCAAAAAGTCACCTTGAAAAAGCACTGAAACACAGCATTTATCTTCACAAGGGACAGTAAATGAAGGGACGGGATGACATTTGCCACACACACAAAGGAACAGTTAAGAGAATGCTCTTTCCATGCTGTTCTCTATTTTTAGACCCATACTGCCATTTATAAATTGCTCCCACTCATTTATCTTTAAACAGGCTTTCTTGAGCTTTTACTGAAAACGCCCTGCCAGACCCTTTATTAAAAGCAGCACATGTGCCACACTAGTTCTGGCCCTCTCATCAGAAAGGCAAGAAAGCAATCTTATAGTCTGAAGAAGATTGTACTTTGGAGTTCGAATGCCGAGGGTGTATAGCACAAAAGATGTTGAAAGATGGGATATCTCAGATCTGTTATAATTTGGCAATATTTTATGCCTTTTCTTTAATCACAAGGGATTAAGAAGTAGCTCCCAATCTGAAACTAGTAATCTCAGTTTTTGAATTCAGGCTTGATGCCAATGTATCAAACAGAGCATTTCTTGCTACCGTCATCATTTAGACAGATATTACCTATAGAAACAGCAAGAAAAGAATGTGCATTTTTCCAGATGGAATTACGTTATTTCTGAAACCCCCAGCATTCACACTAAGGTAGACAGAATCATGGGTGTAAATAAAGGCATGCATGATCTTTTATTTTAATTTTTTTGCCTAGTCATAAAATAACAAGATACATTTTCTCCACTTAAGAGAGCCAATGCTTTTAAACTACTTCTTACGTAAATGTGATTTTTTTAAAAAATGAAAATGTGTGCAATGTTTCTAACATCTGAAATAAGAACATTATGAATTCACCAAAAGAAATAATGGAATAACATGGTCCCTGACTTAACAGGAAAGCCCATTTGTTTAGACAGAGTGTGATGGGGGCAGGAAGGGGGTTGTCATTTTCCTCCCTGGTGGCTCTTCTTCCCAGAAGTCCACATGTTTTATGGAGATTTCTGGGCAGTTGATCAAATGAGTGGACTAGAAAGTAGGACTTTCAGCTTGCTACACTTCGGAGTTGAAGTTTTCCCTCTGGCCTGGTCCTGGAGGATAAATATGCTCCCCTGAAGGCTCCTCCAGCAGTCTGGCTTTGACTGCCTTCCCACCTTTCTGCCTTCTGTTGTGTTCTGAGCATGTAATTCTTTGATTGTAGGTTTTTGTAATTTTGTCACAACTTGGCAATGCAGTGTGGTACAAGATGCAGTTTGGAGCAAATGCAATTTGGAGATAAGCCCCTGGATTCTCCCATTGGGGGTTCCTTTAATTTGCACCTTGGGGTACAAGTTACAATGGTCAAGCCCAGGTTATGAGTTTAAGGGCTGGCCTCATTTCAAGAAGGCAGAGAAAATACACAGTAGTGGTGCACCCATGTGGAATCCTCAACTGTCATTTCATGGTCGTCCTCCCTAAAAAGAAGATTGGGTATACAGAATGACAGACAGGTTATCTTGTACCTGGATTTGTTTCTCATGCCATGTCAAAACTATTTCATTGGTACATAATAAAGTTGTGGCCTTTTTAATTCCAGCCACTTGTGTATCCCTTGGCTCATTGTGCCCCATGTAGCTTCTTGCCACTAGACCTTTTTTGCATTGCCCCCAAATGAATATTCACTGTATAAGTTTTCTTTTTTCATTTCTTCCCCACAGCTTCTTCTTGTGATATAGTATCAAAGCATGAGCATTCTTCTCTTTGCAATACTAATGAACTAGTTTAAAAAACAGAGAAAAATACACACAATTATATGTTAGGGATTCAACCATGAATTCTTCTGAAGCATTCATTATATGTAATGAATGTAGACTAACGAAGTAAGATTAATTTGCTCTGTACAAGTCTAATTTCAGTAGGAAGGTAGCATTAAGATAGCCAAGCACATGATTATGCCAGAATCAAGGGTATCTCATTACATATTGGTAAAATTCAAAGACATAGACGTGTTGGTTTGGATCAATATGCAAAGGGATCCTATAAGAAGGTGGCAGCATAAGCTTCTGTCAGATGTAAGATACATATTGGACATACTCACTGAACATGACAAAAATGACTTTATCTGAAGTCAGGAAGGAAATTAAAGACATTTCAGAGATAAGATCACAATGCCTTGTATACCTTTATTAAGCAATGTTTAAAACGGGATATCATAAGGGAAAATACTATAGAATACCACAGATAACTGCCTAAAACAGATGCCAAGTAATGCAAAAACCAAACAAAAGTTAATGAAAGAGTGTATAATGCAGCCTTTCATTGAAGCACTCATGTGGTAGCCATGGGCAACAAGGAAATGCAAGCTGGCAACTGCATGGAATTTTATGTAGACCACTAAAGGAGGCTGACAGAGGAATGATAGAGTGCCCCTTCCTTCACATTCATGACAGCAATGCGGCCGGAAGGTTGCAAGAGGCTAATAAAATAAACAAACATATCTGGTTCATTACTTTTTCATTTAAAAATGTATTTATTTATTTTAATACAAACTAATTCACAATGAAAGCATTATATATTGGGGGGAAAGAAAAAATGAAATAAAAAATAAAAAATAAAATTAAACTAAAACTAAAACACAATACTTAAAAACTAAACTAAAAACTGAATAGTAACTATCTAAAATACTGGACACTACCTCAGAAAAACACAGAGAGTGCTGATCTCCCTAGCCAAATTAACCGGGAAAACAAAAGAAAAAAATATTATTCTACCATTACAGATCCAACTAACAAAATAATTCTACAAGAATTACTAGTAACCACAGCCACAGATTATAATATCATTAGATTTCTTACTGCTCAAAAAGTCCACAAACAGTTTCCTATCTTTCAAGAAATCTTCAGTTGGCTTATCCTTTAAAACCCACATAAGTTTAGCAATTTGGTCTAACTGAGCAATCCATTTTTTTCAGTGTCTCTGCTTCAGTTTGCTGTCAGGTTTGAGCAAAGAATTTTCTTGCTGCTTTTATCATATATTGATGAAGTAATCCATATTTACTATCCAATTCTATATCCATATTACCTAGCAAACACATTTCTGGTGAGATTACAAAATCCACCTTTAAAAACTTTTGAATTAACATGTAAACATTAGAACTTTCACCTTTGTACAAGTCCATCACATATGGAAGAAGGAGTCTTTATTATCTTGACATCCCCTATACTGATTTGAAACATTCCTAGACATTTTCAATTACTTATTTGGGGTGAGATACCATCTATACATCACCTTATACAAATTTTCTTTTAAATTGCAACACAAAGTAAATTTTTTATCTTTAGACCACATTTTCCGCATTTGAACATGGAGCCCAAAATTTTTGGGCCCACTTATCACACATTCTTTCACAGTTCATCTTCTGTTCCAAATTTCAAATGGTATTTGTACACTTTTTAATTATACGATCATTATCATTACACAACTATAAGTAAAACTCATTTTCTCTAGCCTGTATGGCTTGTTCTCTTCACCATAATTAAATCTATCCTTAAGTCGCATGTAAGCAAGCCAATTAAAACATTTGCCTTTCTTAAGCATCTCACTTGCTTAAAACTCCCAGCAGTACTGTTCAAAATATAAAAGGCCATCATAAAACAACAATCTCTGATTTTAACCCATTCATTCCTGGAAGAAGATTCCTGCAGTGAGCTGGCTAATATTATTTCAGGAAAATGTCTCTTTCTGTATTTATACCAAACTTGTAAAATAGCCTAATACAATGATTTTTAAATTGAACACATGCCTTAAATTTATCATACTAAAGTGTACATGCCGCACAAATTTTAAACCATGATCTTCAAGTTCCAAGAGTCTCTTATCTTTCAATAATGTTCATTCCTTCAACTATACAAAACTACAGGTTTCATAATGCAATTTAATATTAAGAATTCCCAGATCATGCCTTTCTTTAGCATCATACAATATTTTAAATTTTATTCTGGGTTTCTTTGCTTGCCAAATAAATCTGGAAATTTCATTCTTCCATTGCATAAAGGTTATTTCATTTCTTAACAATAGGCACCATTTGGAAGTAGAATAAAAGTCTTGGCAAAAATTTGATTTTATTATAGCAATTCTCCCCAAAGGGATAAATTTAGCTTTCCCTATTTTTCTAAGACTCTTTTAAACTATTGTTTTGAAACAATAAATGATTAATCTTTGTAATTGTAACTTCCAGATATTTAATTCCCTTTTCTTTCCACTTTAAAATTGGAAAGAACAGTTAATGCACTTTTCTCTTCTGAATCTGACTCATTATACTTCTGAGTTTATTTACAAGTCTGCAGTGATTAATACATGACCTGGGCTAGACTGGCTTTGGGATGCTGGGTAGAGGAGAAAATGTGACAGTAACAGTTGTAGAGTTTAGGATTACTGCTCCCAGCATTACCTTGCCAGTTTGATGGCTAGGATATTCTAGGCAGTTTTCATCCAAAAAACCTGCAATATTCCCAATTTCTGAGCACTTGTACCTGTGGAAACTGAAAATGGTATGTCCCTGAATGATTAAAAGAATGGAGAGTAACTGTTGCAGTATAAAGGGTAAAAAACAACAAAAAGAGGCACCTTTTGGCAACAGAAATTAAAGAAACATCCATTTATTGCTATTGGTGATAGGAAGACGTTAGCACATGTAGCTACAAAGGATCTAACCTATACCCACGATTATTGGCATTTCCAAAAAGATTCCTGGATATTACGTAGCAAAAAGAAAGTGTCATACACACACAGTACACATTTGAACCCAGCACAAACTTCTACCATGTTTGTTTCCCACTCCCACCTACTTTTTTGTGTGTTTTGAAAAACTCGGGGATTTAATAACATCCCATAGCTATCTAAGGTATATACATATCTCAGTTAATGAAGTAGATGACTTTTTGGGCTTTGCATCTTTAGCAGAAAATGTGGTACCAGAGGCAGAAATAACATGGAAAGATTAGGGATAGGTTCCTCTACCACAAAAAAGAAAAGCAGTTCAACATATTTAAGTGAACTTTTATTTAATACTATCAGTATGAACATATGAAATGAAACAATCAGGTCAGATAAGCCTTGCATAAGTGAACCATTGTGAACCTTCCAGACACCACTTCAAGGCTATTTCTAAAAATAATCCAGGGATGACTTTCTTTCACCAGCCTTCATTTTTCTCATGGTTTGTATTTTCATATCCAAACTTACAGATCTTTCTGCTTTCCATCTTCTTTTCTGTTTTTCTGTTCATGTATGCACAGTAAGGGATTCTTTGGCAGCTATTGTTTACCTTGCTTCTTGTAGGGAGGCATACACAGCTACAGTAGAATCCTGCTGTTTACCAGGTCAAACTTTTTTTTTTTTTTTTGCTGCAGACATGCAGTAGCAAACTGTCTTTCTTCAGTTGTCCTTTACCACTTCCCCAATGATGGTGCTGCTCAGAAAATTTTTTCCAGCTAGACAGAGGATAAGGAGGAAAAGTCCACCCGGGGGAATAAAAACGGGCTTCAAAGTCAGAGGCTTTATTAACTGAGGTATGTCTGTATTAGCATTTTTACCAACCTATGGGAACAGCAGATGTACACTATCATGCAGAAATATACACCCACCCACACACTTTTTGGTTATACATGTATTCACTTCCTTTGCTATGACATGTCCAAATAAGTAGTAGTAGATGAATGCCATCTACTTATATGTAATTCCACAACCGCATGATGTCAAATTAAATATACCTGTTACTGGAAAGTACTAATGTTTGAGGGAAAGCACACAACATGGAGAAGAAACAAACATTATCATGAAGACCAAGGAGTTATCAAAATATGTTTTGGGATGAAGCTGTGCAGAAGCACCAATGACAAAACTGTTATTTTTATATATATAAAATATATATCTATAAACATCTCATGAAACACCATTAAATCATTAAAAATTACAAAGAAAATGGCTCAACTAGGATTCAGTCTAGGGAAGGCTATCAACCAAAATTTAGTGACCAAATAAAGAAGGCATCAGTCAGATAAACAAGAGAGAATCTAATGGTGACTCTGAATACACTGGTGAGAGCTGCAACTGCAATGAGAGAAGCCATTCAGTGGACAACTATCACCTGGACACTCCATTAACAGTGCTTTATAGCAAACTAATGAGAATAAAGCCATTTCTGGAACAAACCCATATCAAAGTCTGTTTGCAGCTTGCAAAAAGGCGTGTAGGAGATGTACCAAACATGCAGAGAAAGATTATCTGGTCTGAACAGATCATAATTGAACTTTTTAGCCTTGCTGCAAATTGTTACATGGCGTACAAAACCAACTCATGACCCTGAGAATATCTTCTCCATAAAAACATGAATGCAATAGACATATTTCACATGTTCTCCATGTAGAGTATCTTGTGAACATCAAGTGGTACATCGAGTCAGGATGTAACACAGAAAAAAATGGGAAAAGTCAAAGATCTCTGCAAGGTACTGTATGTAAAAATGGTAGGTTAACTGGAAAGGAATAATAAACATAACTGTTCATTTCACTGTGATACACTACTAGGTCTTCTCCAAACTCCGGAAATGAGAAGCCTAACTCGTTTTTTCAAACCCTGTTAACTGATCTACAGCAACGCTTCCTCCTATCACTGAGATCCCAATACTGCTGCGTACAGCTTGCTCCCTGTTCTGTTTCTTGCTGTTACTCTGTTGTTGGCTCCCCCTTCCTGTGCATAACTCTGGCCATTTCCGCACTAGACTGTTGTAGCGCTATTATTCCACTTTCAACATTCTATGGAATCCTGAGGTTTGCAGTTTTGGGAGGGGCCACCTGGCCCTTCCTGGAACTGCAAACCTCAGGATTCCATAGGATGTTGAAAGTGGAATAATAGCTCTATAACAGTCTAGTGCAGATATGGCTTCAGTGATGCCAGAGACTAGATCATTCAGTGATTTGTAGTAGATGAACAGTGCAATGGCAACCCAAACCTGCTATCCTAATTTCTTATGCTGAAACAAACAAACAAACAAACAAACTAAAAACTTAAAATAAGCAGTAGTGGATTTTTGTGAAAGGACTGTGAACTTCCCTTGGTTCCAATTCTCAAAACAAATTCCAGGCCAATCTTTTTAAATTCTAAGCTTCTGTCTTTGGCATTGACCTCCATTTGGTGGATCTCCAGGTTGTAGGGGGAAGAAAACAGAAACAAAGTGGACCTTGTAAGCCTGAAGTCTGCTCATCCCTGTGGCAAGGACAAAGGAAGCCTGGAACTTTTAGTCTGTGAGAAAGCATGCCCATTCACATGGCAGTGGCACACACCTATCTGTCTTTCAAATGACCAATCCTAGGCCATTTCTGCACTATACTGTTATAGTCCTATTATTCCACTTTCAACATTCCATGGAATCCTGCGGTTTGCAGCTTAGGGAGGGGCCTTTAGAATTCTCAGCCAGAGAGCTCTTTGGCCTCAGTAAACTACAAACTCCAGAATTCTACTGTATGTTGAAAGTGGAATAATAGCACTATAACAGTGTATTGCAGAAACGGCCTTAGTTCTCACCATTCAGTCTCTTGTTTGTTTAATTCTAACACTTCTCCAGTGTTAGAAAATCTAGTTGCTTTGTTACACACACACAAATAACATTGCAGAGCAATCCTAAAGCATGATTTACTACTTGTCTTTTTTTTTTCCATACAGCTCAGGAAAGTCAACTTCCCCCACCACACTTTACCTTTCCACGCTCTGCCCTCACTTGGTTCCTGTTTCCTTAAGTGCCCATTTGGATGGCTCAATTTTCATTTTACTTCACTTCCTTCACTGCTCTTTTTATGACAGAGAAGTCAGCTATGGTAGGATAATGTCTGGTTAAAAACAAAAAGCACAATAAGCTCCAAGAGGTTGCTGAGTATTAAATGCAGAATTAGATGAGGGCTTCTCATGCTACTGTCACTGAATTTTATTTGTCTTCACCTGGAAGAAATCTGACTGTCCTTTCCTTCCCTTTCATATCTCCCAAGGCATCCAAATTTGAGCTCCCACTCTATGATGTATTCTCAGTCAAATGAGTTGGTATGCAAAAAGACTAGGCATCTTTAAGACACTCCTAATTTCTTTCATCCCATTATCCAAAATGCTGCCCAATTTGTCAGTTCAGCTAACTTGTACACTCAGCACTTGGTAGTCTTTGCAGGATTGAGGCTACAAGACAGCACTGAGGGATGCATCAGCTCAAAGGAACAAAAACATGAGTTCATGTGAGGTAGCTGAAAGCTAGAGGAAGAAGAATGGCAGAGCCTTTTGAAAGCAAAGAGGAATCAACACATGTGTGAAGTGATAACTGAGTGAAGGAAGCTTAAATAACTGCTCTTTGTTTCACCTCTATATTTTAATTTGCTCTACATACTCAAGCCTTTTACTTCCTTTTTCACCTGCTAAGGTCACTTCCCCTCTCTTCCAAATTAAATATTCTTTGTTCACTTTGGGAAAGGAGTGGCTGTGGGGCTTGCTACTAGCTTACTTCTACACATGAGAGCCAGCTTTAGGGGCTCTTGTAATCACATATAGGTCAAATTCTAATGTGTCTCCACTTTCATATTCCAAAATGGATTTTCAAACACAATGGATAGAAGGGGTTTTTTGTGTGTGTGTCCTTACATGAGCATTCTGAGTAATTACTTCTCCTTCTACCACAAACTCATATTGCACTAGCCCTGCTGCACTCTGCTTAATATAGAAATTAAATATTCCTGCAGAGCCAGGAACAAGAGTCCAAGGGAATAATTAAGCAAATGTTAGAAGGGGCATGCTCTGAAGATGAGAAATAGTGTCTTTCATAAACAGCTCCTACTTGCATAGTTCTCCTGCCTCCAAATCCTTATTTACTATGTTAGTGAAAGCATTCAAACCGGTCAGCTTTTCTTTGTGTCCTTTTCAGTGAATACCTACATGTGAGTTGCCCTCTCTATCTTTGTAAATCCTCCTGCTCTGTCTGTTATGGGGTTGGAAACTTTTGACCCTCTAGAAGATCAATCCTTCTTTGCCTTTTTACCCCAAGGAACTCTTGAAATAGTATGCATGCCTCACGAACTCCTGTGTAAAAAATATTATACCTATGTCTCAAAAAACAAAAAAGTTGGTTATTTTTTCCCCCCAGTCATGATCTCTTACAGAAACCCTAACAACCTCTCATGGACCCCAAGCGCTCCAGGGAACTCTGTTTGAAAAATTCTTCTTTAGATATTTTGGTCTAAATTCCCACGGCCCCACCCAGTGTAACCAAGGATAAGGGACTGTAGGAGTAACAGTGAAAAATCTGTAGGGCCCGATATTTCCACTCCTGTTCTAGTTATTAGTACTGAGTGTTTGTACTACTACTACATTTAAAAAATGTAAGAAACAAACTGTACCATAACGACACAAAAATGTCAGAGATTTTTCCCAAAGTGTCAGTCTGTGAGCTAAAAGTACCAGAAACAGTAAACAGTCTGACCAACATAACCCCTTTTCTTCTTTGTTGCTACTATTGTGTTAGAACTGCATATTCATGTTTCTTCAGTCACTCAACCAGATGACGTCTTTTCACTTGACATGTGAAAATAACACAGCCAGAGGTATGCTAGGAACCACCTTTTGAAATTTCTGATGCTGCTTAAACTGGCAAGGGTATCTAAGGTTTGCCTGTTACACATTTCTTTTTTAGTTACACTTCTGTGCAAGCAATTCTTATTTCATTGCAAGAGCTGCTGAATAATATATTGCCAGAAGCAAGCAAGCATTGCCTATAATGTTCTAAGTGACTCAGCATCAAAGAAGCCTTCAGAACACAAGCAATTCTGCCTCACAGAAGCTGCACGTCACCAACTCATTAACCAGTTCAGAAACCCAGTGTTGAAAAGATACAGGTGAACTCTTTCTCCAAAGGTTACACTCACCAATACGACAATGAAATGTTCCACCACCATGGTGATATTAATTACAGCAAAGTAAAACTATTCATAGGGGTTTTCTTATAGAACTCTTAATACCACGACAATAAAATCATTCTGCATATTTTTACTATGCATAGAACACCTGTCAGGTAGCTTTCCATATTTTAGTTATGGGACATGTAGTAGGAGTTAAGTAGCAGCTTGCTTGTAACAAGGTATGAGAACCAGAGATTGTTAGATAAACAAAGCTAGGAATGTAGTGATAAGCACTGCCAGGCAGAAGCAGAACTCCAAGGTCTCTTGTGGGCGGGATGAGAAACTCTTTGCCTTTAATATTTTGAATTTTGCTAATTGCCTCCAGTTCGCTCACTGAAGTCCTGTACTATGTGTCATGCTCCTAATAAATAGTGTATTTACACTGTTATATTTGTGTGTGTGAATTCGGTTCCTGACAATACCCCTGCTTTAATCTATAGCCAGCACAAATTTTATTATTTATAAGGTCTCATCTCGTCAAATTTCACAAGGCACTTTTCCAAGCTGATTAATTTCACGCACGCACCATGGTGATTAACAGTTGGGTTGCCATATCCTCCATTTGAGTGGGATTTTATGGAATTCTAGGCATGCCACCTGATGGCAATTTGGGCCACCTCCTGGCCTGGATTCCAAACTTTCATTTAAAAAAAAAAGTAAGTGTCTACCCTCTCTAGGTGTTAAGACATGGAACAAAGCATGGAAGCAATCTTCTGTGAAATTGTTCTGTGAGAAACAAGTCTGCTCTTGCCTTTCAGGCCGGAGGGAAGAGAGAGTAAAACATGCATCCCGGGGCAAAGGGTGGGGTGAGAGAAAAAGTGGGAGGGAAGGAAGAGTGGATGGCAGGGTGTAATGTGGGGAGTTGAAGGGAGGGAGAGAGGAGGAGGGTAAGGGAATAAGCAAAGCAAGTGACAGTGAGGGTGTGAGGTGAGGAGAGGCATAGGAGGGGTTAGGAGGGAATGGGGGTGAGCACTGGAAGGGGTAGTGTGTAAGAAGCAAGGGAGGGATGCAGTGTTGAGGGTACAAGGTGAGGGAAGGGGAATGAGTGGTAGAGTAGAAGCAAGGTAGGACCCATCGCAAAGGCATGAGGTGTGGGAAGGATTAGGAGAGGGGAGAGAGTAGAGTGGCGTTGGGCAAGAAGCAAGAGGGTTGGATTGTGAGGGAGAGAGTAGGGAGGAAAGGGAATAAGCAGTGCAAGGGGTGCTGTGTAAGAAACAAGGAAGGAGTGAAGTGTGAGGATGTAAGAGGGAGTAGAAAGGACAGGCTATTGAGAGGGCACAAGGTGTGAGGGGAGGGAGGATATAGGCAGGAAGGGGAGGGACAGAGGGGAAGGAGTGAATATGGGGTGACAGGTGCTATAGCAAGGTGAAAGGAGCATGCACAGGATATATTGCAAGGGTGTGAGGGGGGCATGTGATGGAGTACAGAGAAAAGAGAGCAAGGTGAGCAGCAGGGCACAGGAAACAAAGATGGGGCTCGTAGCAAGGGCACAAAATGAGATAAGGGAGGGAGTAGGTTGGACGGTCTACATCCAGCCATTCAAACAACACTCTGCACTGGTTCACTTAGATCAGTTGTAACTGTAAAAAACTGGTATGAAGTTTGAAACATAGTAGAAGAAATTAAAAAATGTAGCAATTAATGTGTTGAATTTGCATAATCAGAATTTGAAGGAGTAGAATACGGCCACCCTATCAATATCCACATATAATCTGTAATTTCTACAGCCCAGAATAGTTTTTTTCCTAACAGCTCAACTCAAGAACATGTGATTTTTTAATTTTTTTTTAAAGAGGGCTTTCGGAGCATGTACAAAATGTGTTTCTTTTACCAGTACACAACTGCAAAAAAGTTATGATGTGCACAAGAAAGAAGACAGATAGCTTTCTAGCCAGAGGAAAGACTACAAACAGATTCCTGCTGCATTTTATGGAGAAATTTAAACATGCTTTATTCATGCATACCACCACAAAAATACTTTTATTCAGATTGGCCTTTGTCCTCTTGTTGTTGATGGACTTTTTCCATTTATGGTCCATGTTAACATGCTTTCATGTCAATACTGTTTTTTCTTCTTGTTCTTTTCCCCCTTTATTTTGGCAGATTTTTTTTAAAAAAAGTTTTATTGCCTTTTTATTAATTATAAAATTACTGTCTTTTTATTAATAAGCTTTATTAATTATTTTTGTAATCACACTTTCTCAGAGGAAAGCAAAGACACCCCCCCCCCCATGAACAAATCTTTCAAAGAAAACCCCATGATAGGGTCACCTTAGAATCACCAGAAGTCAGAAATGACTTGAAGGCACAACAAGAAAATGAAAACACTAATATAATTTCCCCCATACTCTATTTCTTTCATAATCAAACCAAACTTTGTTACTATCTGTACACTGCATTCATCCAAAATGACTTGAAGGCACACAACAGCAAATATAATAACATATTATTTTTATTATCATAGTTGTTAGGAGCCATATGGGACACTATATGTAGAAAGGTGGGGTATAATTTGAAGTAATAAAGACAGATGTGCATCTGGAATGCTATGTGATTGAAAATACACAGGTAGACAGTTTACTTGTACTTAGCCTTGTTTCAATATGAGATGATAACAGATGGGTTATGCTAAAGACTTCCTAGAAGAGGTGACACAAGGCCATTTCCTCACTACTCTGTTATAATGCTATTATTCCATTTTCAACATTCTGTGGAATTCTGGGGTTTCTAGTTTACTGGGGCCAAGGAACTCTCTGGGTAAGAATTCTAAATCCCCCACCCTAAATTGCAAACCCTAGGATTCCATAGGATGTTGAAATTGGAATAATAGCACTATGACAGTGTAGTGTGGAAATGGCCAAACACAGATGTTCTGTGAAAAAAAGAAAAGGGGCAGAGCAGCTTTAGGTGGTAGACCTGGAGAAGAGAATGAAAGATTAGAATCTGAGAACAAACTTGAAAATAAAGATCAGAACTTTGCACTGGATTTGGGAACATGAGAGAAGCTTTCTTCCGTAGCATCACTGAATACGTGAAGATATAGGCAGGGACAGAACTAGATAAGAGTCACAGAAACCTGGGGCACAAAACAAATCAAGAATCAAAGAGTCCTCAATGATATCAAAGGTTCAGGGGGATCACAAATAGATGAGGCCAGAATAGAGAGGGTCAACGATTCTGATACTGAAAATTGTGCAGAAGATATAAGCAGTATTACAGGAAGCCAACAGAAGTTAGAGGAAAGTCAATCTGTCCAAAGGTACCAGCCACACTCCAGGATTTTGAAGACAACTGGTATAAGGGAAGGCAAAGATGCAGAACTTTCAATCTACCCCTCCCCCAAGAGATTAAAAATAATAATAAGGAAAAAGATGTGCATTTGATGGAGTACAGGAAGAACCAGAGGAAAGTGGAAAATTTCAACTTGTTACCACTATTTTGGAAGATGAAAAAAAACAGAGATGGCTTATAAATTCACAAATAAATACAGTCAATTTTTCAGATCCAATATTTGAAAACATTATTACCACAGTGATCATCTGACAGCATCATCAGCATACTGCCCACACAACACTTAACACATATTACACATTTGTACTAAACATATATAATACAGGTGATATTTCATCTGTTATTGGATTTATAACTATTTACTTACAGGCATGGGTTATGGAGCACTGACATACGAATATAGGATGCTCTACTACAGATAACATTCAGTTAAATAAACACAAAATGAATCATTTTGAAAAATACAAATTAAATGTATTTTTAACAGGAATATGAATAGTCATATTAGTTCTGCCCCTCCCCCACCCAAATCTGATGTTTTTCAGATATTTGGGGCTACAATTTCCTTTCCCAAAGGCCATCTTGTTCAGGGATGATTGAAGATGTAGTTCAAAACATCTGGAGGGCAATTCTAACAGTAATAAATCCTCCCCCTTCCCAATAAGCACAATACATTTTTGGCATCACAGTTTTCATAAGAACATATTTTTCTTCACTAGCACAAACATCCACCAAAAAAGTCACCAAAGTCATAACCCCATTTTTTAAAAAAAACATACACACACTAAAGCTTATTCTGAACCAAAGAATCAGATGTATTCTCTTGATGTATTTTCTCAGACTTTTAGCCAGTTTGAACATCTTAGTCATTGCAAGCCATTTTATGATAGCCCACCTAGCATCTGTGCTAACAGCTTGATCACAAAGCAATACAGGCAGTACTACAAAAATCAAATGCATGAATCAACAGCAACATTATCTTGCTTTGGCTGATAATGAGTACATTGCTTCTTGATTTAGCTCTACTATATGGCCCCTCCCCATGATGCAGTCATCAACAGAAGACCAGACTGACCCAAAACACAGATAATAAAAAGACTGCCACCCACATTTGGAAGCCACCTGCAAAAATAATATTTGAAGTAACATAAAATTAGCTCAGTCCTACAGCATAACAACAACAACAGCTGTCCAAACAGCCTGACTTGGCATTCTGATACATGGATTTGACCTGAATGAATGTTAACAACTCTGCATTATTAAGTTCTGTCTTCCTAAATTGCCATATTTGAAGGGAATATATATATATATATATATTTACCTTAGATGAAGAGTTCCTTTTTGTCTTTTTGTCCATAATAAGTATCTCAAGTTTATGTTTTGAAGCACACAGACACAGGCTTGTACCAATAAACTTCAAAGATCCTCTCCTGCGGCAGAGAGCAAATTAAAAGCGAGGGAGAGGAAAAGGGAGAGGAGATTTCAAGCTGTGACCTCAGAGCAAAGCACAGCCGTTATCTCTCAGCCAACCTTCTGGAGAAAACAGGCTAGACAGCAGGGAAACTGGCTTTCTAGATGGCTGCAACACTGTCATATCAAGCATTCTATGCACTGTAAGCGCAAGGATTTATATCTTCTTAAACAAGCCGCCCCACACAGCGCTGCCTGATGTGCCTGGCAGTATAAGCATCTCACTGCGGTCTCATTCTGCAAAAGATCACCCCATCATGTTGAAATCTTTGTTGCTCAGCTCCGAGATGAAAAACAAATGCGTCCAACATACATTACCACACACCAAAATATTCTGTGCTCTTCCTGCAGCCAGCATTGCAGCTAGTAATGGGAATATATTGATCAGCTCAGTGAAATAAACAAGATGAGGCACTGAGTCACTGCAGCAAACAGTACGTGTCTGATGAGAACTGGGTTTTCAGTCTCTAGTACAGAAATGTAATGCCAATATGCATGGCTCAATATACGTATAGATCCCCTGCTTAATCTGGGACCTACTGCTCTTTCTTTTAAGCGGAAAATAATGATATACCAACTCCTTTTTTACCTCCCCATTTATTCCAAGTGCATATCATATGCACTGCCTGGCAGATAAATGTATGGTTGTGTTGTCACAACACACTAGCCTACTGAAATCACAAAACTAGGCTCACACATTAACCTTTATTTAATTCTCTGTTTTCATAATTTTAAGAAGATTGTATTTTTTTTTAGTTAGTTGTCCACCAGTAAAGTTAGAGAGTAACAACTACTAAACAAGACAGGGTATGTTAACATTGTCTTAAATAGTCACTGTTGACACCAAACCAACAGCAACCAGTAAAAATGAGATCCCACAGTATAATTTGTGACCTATCTGGTTAAGGAAAAATGCAGATCTGCCCTGTCTACTCAGTTATCTATGATTCTCATTACCTCACTGACCATGTGGTTCTACTTTGGTCACTGGGTTGGATCCAGACATAGTCATGCTTGCAATATGCCTACCAAAATCAAAAAAGCTTAAGCTAGTCAAGACGCACTTGTTACAACTAGGTCTGGATCCAACCCATTTTTGCACCATAAAATGCACAAAATGCTTGAACTAATATTTCAAGAACTGCAGATCAGTAGGTTACAGTAAAATGTATGCTTAAAACTGTTTCACTGAGTACAGTGACATTAGGAGTTCAGATACAAGTAAATACAGGTAAAATCAGTCTGTTGTTTGCACTGCTAAGGGTACCAAATCCAGCACATTTTAATTCTAAATTAGTATCTCGCTAAAAACTACAAAATGGAATTTAACCACGAAAAGTAAACACACACACACACTCTGTAGCAATGAGGCAGCATCCAGAATGCTATGCGATTACAAACACACAGGTAGACACACACACACACACACACACAAAATGGGGGAAATGAAATGAAATAAAAAATATTGATTATTACGGCATGTTTCGGATTCTTAATTATACTGGTCCTTCATCAGGGAAATCTACAATATATGAACAAATAATTTCTTATAAAACTTAAACTTGCTTCTAAAACCAGTAAGACACACAGACATAGCCATGAATGCCCACACCCACCATTCCTAAAAAATACAATATCGCTATCCCCATCAGTAGTATTTTTTTCCAGTCATTCAGGTATATAGGTATAAAACAAAACTCCAGTGTTCATGATACATTTGAATTAAAATGTGAAGCTTAACATTTTTAGAAATATAATAATGAATAAGAAAATGGGCTTTTTTATATTTTCAAATCCTGATAAGAAGCAGCTTTATCTCAAAGCAGCGCTGCAACATCAAGAGACTCATTAAAGCCAACAGGAATAATCTTTTTCAACAATAGAATCCACCCAGCCTCCTTTTCCAATATATCCTATTTATCTGTCTATACTTTTTCTCTATTACCTCAAAAGGGAGATATTTTCTTCTGTAGGATTTCTTTTCAGCACTGTGCGATTGGTGCACCACATTTCAAAGTCTGATATTAATTTGATCCACACATTGCATTATATGCCATATTTCGTTCTTGTGATAAATGAAATTATTGTTGCATGTTGTAAAATCTCTCAACATGTATTCTTTTCCATCATTAGAATGTATAAACTGTTTCAGTCTTCTCACATCATAATAATAACATTTTTTGCAACGTCAATAGGAAAAACTATCTACTGAAAGATTTCATGCTGGCAAGAGAAACTATTTACAAGTTACATCCTCCCCCAGTGTTTCTGATTAACCAATTACCTATACTTCTCTTTTATTTACAGAATTTTCGTTTTTTATTGCACAGCAGTAAATTAAGTCAAATATCTATATTTATTGAGGGATTCTCTGAAGGAAACACTGATAGTATTTAAGTGAAATTTACACACTATGTTATTATTGAAGGTCTTCTGTTCTGCAATCAGTGAAGATCTGTTTGCACTACCTACCTCTTTATACTTTTCTGCAACAGTCTTATCTACATATCTGATATAAATTCTATAGTTTGAATCACTTAACAATATCTTTTTGCTCTTTTAATTGGTCCAAAAATAGTATGTTCTGTAATGTTCTTTGTGGTTGGAACTGCCATACCAGTGAAGTCTATTCCAATCTGTACTTTTTCTTATAGAGCAGAGCTTTCCAAACTTTTCATGTTGGTGACACACTTTTTAGACATGAATCATTTCACGACACAGTAATTCAGTAAGTGGAGGCAGCCTGACCCTGGCCCGCTGCTGCCACTCTTGCCGAAGTGTTCCTTTAGTGGTGGTGGGAGAGGCAGCCCCTCCACACAGGCCTGGCCCATCACTGGCCTCACCAGGGTCTTCCTCAGCCCAGGGCAGCAGCAGAGGCAGCCCCGTCACACGACCCACCTACACACTGCAGCCAACATACTAAAATGTCGCTCTGTTATAGACTGTAAAGTTCAACTATTCTCTTTAACTATCCTTATTCGCTGGTAAATCTAAAAATTTAATATTTTGGTACCCATCTAGAATTCCACTTGTGCAAGTATGAAATGAATACTTTCACAATGACCAAGAAAGTACAAACCGATGTGTATGGAAACTTTATGCTAATTTTCATCATTAAGCTGTCTATTTGCTTCCTTTTCAAAATCAGTTCTATCATTTGAAGCAATAGCTGTACCTACTAAGGTAGACTTTTTTTTTAAAGAACAAGGTTCAGCATGTGGAAAATTGTCCACAAAATCGATACCCAAAAATTAATAGAATATAACTAAATTCCACCTGTCATTTTTAAATGTGATAACTATTCTAACTGGGATAGGAGGGGGCAAACTCTGGACGCCCATCACCCAACCATCCCCCCCCCACTGTAATATGCATTATCCCTTTTAAAAAGCCCCAAAATGCACTTGAAGTTTTGCAGATAAAATCAATTGCAGGGAGGAAAGAGACTGCACTTGGTCTTCTAAGAATCCCCCCCTCTCTTTTTGTGGCGATACAGTAACAACTAGCTGCAAAACGTAGTGATACATATAATACTACTGATCCACATATATACTGTGATGGAAGGAACACAAACTTTATAGAGAGTCAAGAAGAAAAGCAAATTTTATCTGCCTATTTATATTTATAGTCACATAATTATATAGATTAATTTTAAATAATTATATTTCTCTTTACATAATTAAGCTTTATACAAATATAAAATGCACAAACACATACACACAAATATTTTTAGTACAGAGCTGCTTCTTTCCCAAGGCAACAGCCAGATTCCAATTTTGTTTAAGGAATGTGTCCTCTGCATACGTCTCTACATAACAGAAACTTGAAGCATTGACATTCCATCACTGATTTGATTTCTTGACTTCCACACTTCTCTCATTCCTCTTTTTTCCCCCACTTACACTGATGCCATATTCTGGAAAATTTGCAGTGTACTGTGGAATTGTTAATGATCCCAGTAAGGGTAGTGCCCAGCAAAGGATTTTCAACTTTGCTTTGTTCATACAGCAACTTTTCCCCACTTTGGTAGACACCTCACTTAGCCACTTGGAATAGTATCTATCACCCAAGAAATTAGATCTTTTGTCTACCTGAAGAGGTAGATGCTACTCTGTATTTGGTTTATTTGACTTTTTAACTTAGTGCATCACCTAAATTTTAGCTTCTAGCACATAAATAAAATGCTGTTTCCTGCAAGTTCAGTGGTGACCAAGACTTCACTTGACAATAATGATGCAAACTGCCTTCGTTGTGATAAAACAGGCCACAGTTTTTCTTGGGTACAGATGTAGAAGCTTGGCTCCAGCATAGTTTCATGCCAACCAATGGGTACTAATTACCCAGCCTACATGCTGGGTCTACCTCTGGAATGGCAGACTTGGAATTCCACATGAGCCTAAGCCACTGCATGATTTCCATGCAGAAAGTGTTGTTTGATGCTCAACCATGGAATAAATAGACCAGACACAAAGTTGAGTTAACTAAGGGCCACTTTATTTTGACCTGTTTTACATTATCCTGAAAGATACAAGAGCAGGGGAAGCAGCATGATACATGTCCAACTGATGGCAGGCCACAACTTGACAACCCGCTGAGCGTACCCATGGCCGAAAGCACCTCAGCCCCAGGTGCAATCCAAATGGTTGCTCCCCAGTCTAGCATCTTGGAAGGTAACCCAGGGATTCCCACCCAAGCTGCAGGGCTGTAAAAGTGAGAGCCTTATTCCCAGGTCAACCTCAAAGGTAGCTTCCATCACCGACCCCCTGGGATGCAGGGCCCTAAAGAGGTGGTTCCAGAGCCCTACTGTACACCAAAGGAGTGCCAATAGGTGATTACTGAGGTTTTATTATCCCCTATTATCTGGCAAAGGACAACCTACTTAATGATACCACCCAGAGCCAATTTTCCCAACTCCATCAAATATAGTATGGGATGGCGGGGGACAGAGAAAAGGGGGGAAATGCCTATCTGGCCCCAAAGTGACCAAATTAATTCACACTGCATTGAGGGTGGGAGCGTGGGTGAACGTCAAGAACCAAATGACACATATAGGGGGTGAGCTGCTTCACTGTCTCCTTCGCCTCATCACATGTCTTGATGTGGTGCTTAGCACCAATCAAACATAACACTCTGGTCTCACTCAATGGAGATCATCAAAAGTTTATCTTCCACTTGAGTGATGTTGGTCATTCAAATCCAGGTAAGTATTCTTTGTGTTTTTGTCCTATGTCATCTCACAACCCTATTGAAAGGAGATAGCACTATAATTGAGGTGAGAAATTGGGCAAATTAAATTGGAGCAGAACACAACACTGAACTAGCCTACTAAGCTACCCTGTGTGACCTGTAGAAGCATTTCATCTCAACTCTAATGAAACTTGTAGTTGCAGCAGCTTCTTTGCTCACATGCCAACAATCCAGTACTTATACCGACAAATCAGGGCTGATACCTACATATACAAAATGCAAAGTTAATTTTTAAACATCTGTAATTCAGAGTATCACTAATTGTAAATATAATGGGGGGGGGGGGACCCTGAAATCTATGGTTCAGGATTTTATACATTTAGATCATTAAAACTTCTTGAATATATCTGTCAATATAACATATAACACAGCACAGCTTTTCAGCAACAGTGATCATTGACAGAAAATACTAAGTGTACATCCCACTGAGATTAGATTCAGATAAGCAGAGTGCAACTGTCTGAAATAAAGAGTAATACCTGGCATAAATCAGTTACATCACCAAGTCCTCTACCACTGCAGAGAAAGGGAAATAGGCACCAGAGAGATGGGGAATCATTGGGCTTCCAGATACTGTAAAAGGATGTGTGTCTGAACCCATTTTGAAAGTTGAAGGATATTACAAGTCTATTAAGTATTACCGCATGCCAGGAAAACTCATCGTAAAGGGCATTCACAGCAACAAAGCAAATTATACTGAGTCATAGGATAGACACATAAAAGATTAGCAGGAAACCTTTAAAACATTTCCCAAATAGAGTCATGTGATAGGTTCAGGAAGATCAAGTTCTCAAATATTAATATAAGGACAACAACCTTAAGTGGTACTCAAATCGCTATTCTTACGTTGCATTCTCATGCACATTTACCTAGGAGCAAGTCCCACTGGGCACACTGGGACTTACTGAAATGAAAAGATACACAATGAAAACAAACAAACAAAAGGCCAGACATTTTCCAGAACTGAGGAATAAGTAGCATTTTGGCCTTCTGTGAGAAGGGACTCAGTAAGTATTTGTTGGTATTTGTTGTTATTAATTTATCACATTTATACCATAATTCCTGGCCAATCCCCTCTATAGATACACAAACACACCACCTACAAGGATAAGAAAACAAAACCATTAAAAAAAAACAATTTATGATGACAAAAATGAAGTATGATCCAGTGGAGGAGAAAAACAGATCAAACAAGCTTTCCTAACAAGGAATAGAATCATAGAATCATAAAGTTGAAAGAGATCCCCAGGGCTATGGTGAGTCCAGCTCCCTGCAATACAGTAATAGATAATCAAAGCATTCCCAACAGATGACCATCCAGCCTCTGTTTAAAAACCTCTAGAGAAGGAGACTCCACCACACTCCAAGGCAGCATATTCCACTGAACAGCTCTCACTGTCAGGAAGTTCTTCCTAACACTTAGGTGAAATTTCCTTTCCTAATGTTTAATTTGAAGCCATTGCTCAGTGTCCTAGTCTCTGGAGCAGCAGAAAACAAGCTTGCCCCATCTTCCAAATGACATCCTTTCAAATATTTAAACATGGCTTTCACGTCACCCCTTAGCCTTCTCTTCTTTAGGCTAAACATACTCAGCTCCCTAAGCCACTCGTCATAGGAGATGGGTTCCAAGCCTTATACCATCTGAGTTGTCCTTTGCTGACCATGCTCCAGCCTGTCAATATCCTTCTTGAATTGTGGTACACAGAACTGGACACAGTATTCCAGGTGAGCTCTGATCAAAACAGAACGGAGTGGTACTATTACTTCCTTTGATCTAGACACTACATTCTTATTGATGTAGCCTAGAATTGCATTGACTTTTTTAGCTGCTGCATCACGCTATTGACTCATGTTCAACTTGTGGTCTACTAAGACTCTTAGATTCCTTCGCATGTACTGTGATCAAGCCAGCTGTCACCTATCCTATATTTATTTATTTTATTTTTTTCTGCCTAAGTGTAGTATCTTACATTTCTCCCTACTGAAATTCATTTTGTTAGTTTTGGCCTAGTCCTCTAATCTGTTAAGGTCATTTTGAATTCTAATCCTATCCTCTGGGCTATTAGCTATTCCTCCCCTCCTCCAGTTTGGTGTGATCTGCAAATTTAACAAGCATGCGTTTATTGTCTTACCCAAGTCATTGATAAAGATATTGAATAGCATTGGGCTCAAGACAGAATCCTGTGGCACCCCTGACTAGAAACTTCTCTCCAGGAGGAGGACGAGCCATTGGTGAGCACCCTTTGGATTTAGTCAGTCAACCAATCACAAATCCACCTAACAGTAGTGTTGTTTGACATTTTACTAGCTTGTTTGCAAGAACATCACAGGGGACCTTGCCAAAGGCCCTGGTGAAATCAAAATATGCTGCATCCACAGCTTTCCTTCCATCTACCAAGCTTGTAACTCTATCACAAAAAGAAATATGATTAGTCTGGCATGACTTGTTTTTCAAAAACAAGTCCAAGGAGGAACATGCACAGTAGAGCAGTCTCATATCTATAGCCCTTCTACCCTTTTGAGTCATTTTTGAGCAAATTCCTTATTTTTTCTGTCTAGGAGGAAAAGAAACTCCTCATGCCTTTTGGTGTCTATGAAACAGCAACATCATCTCTAGTGGACAATAATTAATGAACTTTTTTAGTGAAGCAGTGAATCTTCTTCTTATTCTTGAATTCATGTGATATTCTACCCCACTGCCATGAAGCCAAGTTTCTTGTGTTCTCTTACTGCTGAATATGTCAGTTTCCCCCATCTTATCTTTCTACGTAACAAAAGCACAAGAAGTAAAGCAATAACTACTACCACTATCACTACTACTACTATTATTATCATCATGCCACCCTTTTCCTTTTTCCTGTTTGGGAGTCCAGGCAGATTATAACACTTAAAACTAACTGAACATTAACAGCATGAGAGCCCTTGTGTCAGGTGTACCATGTGAGTTGAAGGCAACATGAGAGACAGAAAGACTGTGGTTTCAGCATAGCATTTCTGCAGGGGAATAGAAAACATGAAAAAAAATGAAAAATTCAATGTTCAGATCATATACTAACATATATGGGAGTGAGGACATAATACAAATGTATCAGAGCTGGTTTCCACGTTACAACTGAATATTCACTAGCTCTAGGAAATTGAATTTAGAGAACCAGAATAGGTCTACCCCTCTTTTTTTTTTTTCCTATTACCACATGTAATTCACATGCCCCTCTCAGGATTCCCAGGGTTTAGATGTCATTTGGGATAAAGTTTGAAACTCTAAAACATCTTGGATTTCATTAAGGGGTATAGAACTTGTTGCTTTATATACCTTGAAATACCTGTAGAGCATGTGTGGGCAAATTCTGGCTCTTTAGATGTTACTGGACTACAGTTCCCATCAGCCCTAACCAGCATAAGCAATGGGAAGAAGACTGGGAAATGCAGTCCAACAACATCTGGAGGGCAACACTGGGCCCATCTGTGTCCTAGAGCTCGAAATGAAGTTTTAGAGTGTCTCACATGGTGGCAAATCTTGGTAAATGCAAAGGTGAAATTGCTGAAATAAAGCCGAAGGGAAACCATCACTACATCCCATGTCCCATTCGCAATCCCTGAAGCCAAGGTTACATTTATTCTGCACATGGCCTGGTGGGTCAATTTTCTCATACTGCCTTGCAGACAGAAGATGACACCAGCATACACTGGCGCTAAATGAGCTGTCATCATGATGCAACAGCAGCTACCGCTGGGAGGCATGCAATTTGATACCCTCAGAGTACTTCCAAAAATAGCTTCCATTAATGCAACATCCAGAATCAGACAAAAATGAACAAAAACAGCAGAGGCTATATAATGTGCCTTAAGACCACTTGAAATATTACATATTTCACCTGAGAGCAAATCACTTCCATGAGGAAGAAGCAATAAAACACATACGTAGTCAGGTATGATCTCTGCTTGCACATATGTTCTGCTCCATATACTAGGTATCTACTTGTTCTGCGAGCCATAGTCAGTCCTAAAATATGCAAATACAGTGAAGCAAAGAATGCAGAGACATCACATGTGAGACAGACAGACATACAATTATTTTCACTGTATGAAAGAACTTTGCTTATGGCATATGCAAACATTTCTAGCAGCTCCATTCAGTGTTTCTAAATGGTTATCAAGAAAGCAGTCACAAGATTTACTTTTTCTAAACTCTCTTTTATGCACACCCCGTTATTTAGACCTTTTTTATTTGTCCTCTCTTAAACAAGTAGTTTTTTATATGCTTTATTTCTCCTCACACGCCTCATATTTCACAATCCATGTTTTAACCTTGACTATGCACCACAAAAGTTCTGTTGGCCTCCCTGGGATATTTGTGCTGGGATCCATGGTTTCTCAGGGCAATGGTACAGCTTTCCAAGTGAATGACCATGAGTTGCCACATTTGGAACTTGCTGCCTTATCTATCAGAAGTCGAGGCTGACAGAATTTCAACTGCACTGAAAGGCTTTTTTGTTCACCCAGGCTGCTGAATGCACATTATTTTGTTGTTGTTCCTTACTGTTCTTTGTTCTAGTTAGTTGAGCATCCCAAGCCAAGCAATTTGTCCCAAAGAACTGCACAATTCAAATTTAGTTGGGAAGATTTTTTTAAAAAAGAAATTTTATCAAGCCTGTACCTTTCAGTTATATACAAATACCTGAATCAGGGGGCAGGAAAGTCCATTCTTCAGGTGGGATATAACCCATCAGGGCAATTGTTAGGCATCCCAGGGCTCTAACAAAAAATTGGAAGAAAATAGGCCAAAATGATGTCACAAACCCAGTAGAAATTAGGGAAACAATTTAGCCACATATTTCAGCCCTATGGGCCATTTTATGCCAAGAGGATGGCTTTTAGAAAAAGAAATTAAATGGAAGTTATCCAACTTTCCAACATTTCACAGATGAAAAATCAGGATACGTGCGGCAAAGCAACATCAGAGGTCAAGATGTCAAAAGTTTTAAATGAGGAATAACAGAGAATGCAGCAGCTTGCTTTCATCTCTGTCTACTGGAATGGATGAATCTGCCCCTTCTCTCCTCTTTCTTTCTTGCTCAATTACATAAGCGCAAATTACTTTTGTACTTTGAACTCAGTTTGCAGTAAGTGAAATAAGCTAAGGAGAAAGGGAGAAAGTGGGAGGAGGAAAGAGAATCTGGGACATTTTAAAAGCAGCTGAATAAGTAGAACCAACAGAGGGTCCAACAGGACTGTCCCTGCCAAATTTGGGACTGTTGGAGGGATTAATTTCACAGGTTTTTTTAAGGCTTCTCTTGGGCCTAAAATAGTCCATGGAGCCCAAAAGTGTGGATTTTATTTTATTTATTTGTTTATTTATTTATTGGGTCTATATATTTCTTAATTCTAGTTGCAAGAGCATTTCAATCAAATATATTTCTGGTTATTTTTTAAAAGGTTTTTTTTTTAAATTCAAGGTTGGATGTGTGGCATGGCATTAGATAGAGATCCAATGAAGGCTCCAAACTAGTGGCAGTTGCCCACCCCAACCTCAATAAATGCCAATATGGAGAAAATAATTGTTTAGTGAATGATATTGTAAGATTCCTGTTTCTACCTGCAAGTGATGATCACATCTGAATTCCACACAAGTCTACCATCTCTGGATACTTGATATCCAGGGTCAGGAATCCTCATACAACCCTCTTGTTTTTTTTCTTTAATTGAATAGTCTTGCCCTGACACTTGTTAACTCATGAAGACATTATTGAGTTTTGGTTCAACTTAAATATTAGGTAAATAGTGCAACTCCTCCACATGCAGATACTCTACTTTTTTTCTCACTTGAATTTTGATTTCTGTGATTCCTCCTTCTCAGGTGCATTGTTGCATCATTGTCTTTCCTCCCTATTCTGCTTACTAAAATATGAGAGAATCCAAATCAGAATGCAAAGTCCAGGCTCTAAAGGTGGACTGCATATAGGGAGAATGCACTTCACATGCTAAAACACTTCCTCTGAATTCCAGTTTGTATTGCAAGTGCTAGTGATGACCCTGAAAGCTGTGATTTCCCACCACCTCTGTCTGGCAAGAAACTCTCTAGTATTAACAAATTATGATATTCAGTGTTTGCTCAGGTAGTGTCACTGCCCTCATTCTGTTTTCTGCAGTTCTCTGGCTGGGGCACCCTTGTTATATCCCTGCAGGGAAGGCTGAGGGTAAAAACACTATAGGCAAGGTCTAGAAGAGGAGGTTATCACTTACTATTGCTATGACAGCTAGATTTGACAGAACCCAGATGCTTTTACAACCTAACAACATCTGGAAGGCTACAATTGTTTGATCGTGGTCTAGAAAGGATTCCCTATACCACAGGCTTATTTATTAATAGGCAAAAAGGCGGGGAAACAAAAACAAACATACAAAATACATGTTCAAGAGTTTTTAAAAATTGTTGCTATGCATAAGTTTACTAACTTTGGGGCTCTTTAACATGTATATGAGGACAAGCTTAGATAGAATTTGCTACCTTTCTTTTTCTCAGGCCAACACCTATCTACCAAGTCCCAACTTTTGTGAAATTAGGTTCTTTCCTCTTCCTTTTCTAATTCTACTATGAAGGAAAGGTCCTGTAGTTGATGATATGGATATTAATTTCTGCCTGCTTGCAACAGTTAAAATAAATATAGCCAAAAACTTACATTCATACAAAAACTAAAACTATATTTAAACTACGAATCAAGTTATTGTTGTTGCTGTATACCTTCAACTAGTTCCCCACATATGGCAAACCCTAAGGTGAATTTATCATGAGGTTTTCTTGTCAATATTTGTTCAGTGGGGGTTTGTCACCATTCTCCTCTGAGGCTAAGAGTGAGTGATTTGCCCAAGGCTTCCCAGTGGGTTTCCATGGCCAAGCCAGGAATCTGAACCTTAGTCTTCAGAGTTATAGTTCAATGCTCAAATCACCACACCATGCTGGCTCTCATCTATACAATTACAACTAGTTTAAAATATAGCTATTAAAAAGAAAACAACAGACAGACAATATAGCACATTATACAAATACTGTTTCCCCTTGAGCAGTCAGTCTTCAAAAGCCTGCTGAAACAAAATTAGTCTACAGCAGCCTGTGGAAAGATAGCAAAGATAGTGTCAGTCTAGCTTCTCTAGGAAGGGAGTTACAGAATCTGAGCCCAGCCAATAAGAAGATCTTCTCCTGTGTTCCCACCAGACGTACCTGTGAGGATGGGTGGATTGAGAGAAGGGCCCCTCCAGAAGATCTCAAAATGTGGACAGGTTCATATAAGAAGATATGGTCCAGCTCACCAACTGTTTGTCAGTCTATAGATGCCAAATAATGATTGTAACTGGCACTTTATGGTTGAGAATTGGGTTATCTGAAGGGCTGGATAGGACTGTATGAGTCTGCTCATCTAGTGAGATGTTTTTCAAGGTTCTCGTGTGAGTCTAATAACCCTTAGAAATATGTCTAGTTGTGAACATAAAGAGAGCCTTTTCAACAGCTGCACTTGGGCTATTCCCTTTTAGAATAGCCCTTCTCGTTCAGTATTTAACTCTTTTTCATATCTCAATTAAAAAAAAATCTCTTTTAGAAAGGCACCGTTTTAGCCATCTCTGAGTTTTGTATCCTTTTTATTGCCACTGCTATAAACTACTGCTTCCTGTTATTGTATAATTATATAGGTTACATTTTAAATGATCAGTTTATGGTTTTATTTTTTTAGTTAGCCACCTTAGCACCTTATATTATATCTGTGAATTAGCCTTCAGTGACAGAGTAAAAGAAGAAGGCCTTAGCAACGGATCAACTCTTAAGACACTGAGACAAAAATTAGGTCAGACAAATTTGAGAGAAGCAGTGTATAACATGGCTCTTGCCTTCTTTGTTTAGAATCTGTAAATGGAAGTGAATGGAGGAAGATAGTTTCTATCACACAAGGCAGTTAAAATAACTTATTTAAGCTTGAGACCACAAGATTGAAGGCTGCCATGGCTATACTACAAGAATAAATTATGGATGCAAATTTAACAGAGTAAAAGGTGCTCATTCAATTTTAAAGAAAACAGGTTAAAGGATGAAGTTCTAAATAAATTTAGACTACAAATTAACAACAAAAAGAGGTAAGTGGTCAAATAAATTAAGATTTCAAACACATAACACTAGCCAATTCCATTGTGGGTTTTTCAAGTCAAAGTTTGACAAATATAGGAGTGGTAGCTATCACATGCTTAGTTTGACGTCTTGCCATCTAGAAGCTAACTAGAAGACTGTGAGCCTGGAATATTCTTCTCACATACTTTGTTTTCATTGATTGAAGATGGCTGTCTATTAGCACAATGTATCCCCTTAGGTACCCTTAGGGGTACCAGAAAAGGATTTTTCCCAAACTTTTCCCCAATTCAAGCAAATTATGTAGTTTCAGTAATGAGTCCTTTGTGCTGAATTTTGCAGTGCAGTTTACCAAATTAAGTGAACAAATGCACATATACTGGGGAGTCAGCACACAAAAATGTGCATACTAGTAAAAATAACAAATAATAATAATAATAGACTACAATGGATGAAATTTCTTGCAAAAATGTGTGTATTCAATAAAGTATGTACACACAAGCATATTAAAAAGTATACACATTTTCTATTCATTGTTTTGTAGCACAATTTTCTTCTGCAGATGTTAAAAAAAAAACAAATTTGCAATGGGACAACAAAAGTGGAATTTTGCCACCACATCATCATGAGCACATCACATCTCATTGGATTTTGGAAGCTATGTAGGACTGGGCTTGCTTAGTACTTGGATGACAGATCACCAGGAATATCTCCAATTAGTGTACTCCCTGAGACTTGGAGAAGTATTGACACTCAGAGTTGACAATATTAAGCTAGATAGACCAGTGGCCTGACTCAGTTTTTGTCAGTCTCATATGTAGCATAGGCCAGTAGTTTTTAGCACTTAGATTTCGAAGTAACTAAGAACTATTTTAGTTATTTCAAGAAACAAAATGAATTCTTTCTTAGATATTTAACTCTTAACCATCATTAGCCATGGTTTGGAACTACAAACTACATGGTTTGTTACAGCCCCATGCACCCGCCGCCAGGACTGATATGGTTTAATTGGCAAAATATTATTTAATTGGCAAATACGTTGATTGGCATTGATATAAAATGTAACCTGAATGTGACTGGAAGGTCAAACTGGGCAAAAGAAAAGTACTGACTGAAAACTTATGATTACAAGGAAGGTCAGTCAACATCCCTTCTAGGTGTAGCTAACGTCATTGTCAGGCAGATTACCAAGCAGCTCCAGAGGAAGTTACCACCAAAACAATTATTGTTTCAACCTTGCTCCTTCACACCTGGATGTTTTCCTGCATTGTCCCTCAAACCTCTCCACAATACAGAGCTATTACAGCAGCCATTACCTCTTTGTCACCTAAACATTAGACCATTAACTTTGTCTGGACCCCATTGTCTGTGTTGCAAGCCCCCTTGTCCACTCAGCTGCACCCATGCACCCATGCCCACAGGGTAGTTTTTCAGTATATAAGCCTTCGGTTTTGAGCAGTCAGATTCAGTACTTTTCTTGCTGGCTGCCACACTGTCACTCTGATGCCTGAAAGAGTACTGTCCTTGGGCATCCGTCTAAGCCATATTGCTGTCTCCAGACAGCTAATTATCACCCAAACCCTAAAATTCCTCTGTCCACAACTTTCCTCCCTTTATCCTTTGGCTAGCTCTTGCATGAGTATGTGAGTGCTTGCATCTTTTGTGTGTGTGTGAAACTTTGAACAAAACACATTTTAGCTCATTTTGGAATCTCTGGCTGGTTCTTTCCTGTGTGGCCCCATAAACATTGGTGGAAAGCTATCATTAAGTTACCCCACCACCACAGGCTTCCTAATTTTGAGCTAATTAATTCCACTTTGTTATGTGGAGGTACTGGCATTAAGGGCGGACCCCTAAGTCACCCACATTTTGGGGTAACATAACAGTAACTAATTAGTCTTTGGAAAGTCTGCTTAAAGTTCAAAGAATGAACTATTGAGTGAAAGGAAAGCTTTACACAGTTTACAAGCATGAGAGACTGTTTCTGCCCAATTTAAAACTGCTGCCCAATAAACTCTGCTGATCACTGTTCATTTGCTAAGTTATCATAGGCCCTTTTCACATGTGGGAGGGGGGAACGGGCGAAAACGCCCAAAAACGGAGCTTACCTCCAGCTGGGTAAGTCCGTCGCCACGTGGAGCAGCGCGAGCTCGCTGCTCCACACTCCTCCGGCATCGCAGATGGCAGCTTCCGGTTGGTGGAGGCTCTCCACCAACCAGAGAAGCTCGCCAGCCGGAAGCCCACCCCCGGCAGATCTGCAGGCACGCACTTGCACGTGCCTGCAGATACACTTTAGAGCTGGGCAACGGAGCGGCATGGGGCTGCGCGCTCCGTGCTTTTTAAAAACCTCTAAAAAGAGGTTTTTAAAAAACACACAGCCCGGCTAGTTCCAGCCGCTCCTGAGTGGATTCTGGTGTGAAGCTACGAAAAGTAGTCCATGCCAGTCCACTCTACAGTGTAGACAACCTCCGTGAGAGGTCACTCTACACCGTTCCCCCCCCCACATGTGAAAAGGGCCATAGCCTGAAACTGACAAGAAAGTTGTTTATTTTATGCTAATTAAACCAGTCATGTTATCATGCTAAAGAGATTTTTGGTTATATTATTAAAGGAACTGGAATTTGGCAAGCTCTTGTTACGTTGTAAACTGGCCTTTGGGGAGAAGACTTTGAGAAATGTGTTTTGCAGTGACATAAATGAAAGAGATGGTAAATAGACAGCTTCATTATTATAGATATTCACCAGATATGTGGCAAAAAAGTCCCTCCCACTATATATATCTTTAAAATCAAAGCCCTCCCCCAAGATAGCTTAGTCATCTGTAGAGCTCCAGAAACAAACAAGGCATGCCACCATCACTGCTGGGCTCTGCTCACCATTGTCCATTAACCTTGCCTTCCCTTGTAATTAATTACAGAGATTTATCAACTGGTGACAGCAAGAACAAAAGTAGTATCTTAAAGACTATTTTCTTTATTGTTTTTAGAATTTAGAATTAGAATTTTAAAGCATTGAAAAAATCTAAGGTGAAGGCTATATGGTACGTAGGGACTTCCACAGTGTAAAGCTAATTGGCTTAGACAAAAACTTTGCTGTAATTCCCAGCTAAAGGTGGCTAAAAATCCAGGTTGCATCTTCTTGAAGAGTTGTGTCCAAGATCCTTTGCTTGATTCCCTTACAAAAATCCCAGGTATGGTAGAAGTGCAGAAAAAAACCAATATGCATTGAGCTTAAAATAGGGATAGGGAATCTTTGACAATGGGGCAAGGCCGCTCACTCTCCCTACAGTCCCATCTTAGAAGGAAGACAGGATGTGACAGCAACTGACCTGCATATATAGGGCAGAAGCTTCATCATTTCATTCTTCTCTCATCTTTCTTATGTGAAGGAGGAAAGAGATGCACAAAGCCAATAGTTAATTCAGCCAGTGTTTCCAGTCAATATCAGAGTCCTTAATGCCAAGAAGTTCCTTCCAATATTTATTATTACTGTTATTCATTTATTTTATTTAAATCCTGCCTTTCTTCCAGCATGGAACTCAGGATAGCTTACAAAACTCCTAAAAGAAGAAAACCCTAAAAACATAATAATAAAAACAAATTAAATTATATTAAAATTGTATTAAATTTGTAAAAATGTAAAATCATTTTTAAAAGATAACAACGAAGTTAAAAATATAACACAGAGACTCTAAGAAATTGACTCTCTGTAACCAATTAATCTTTAAGCACCTGTTTGAATAGAAAGCTCACTGCTTGTCAGCAAAAGGAGAACAGAAAGAGGGCCAGCCCAGTTTCCCATAGAAGGTATTCCACAGCCTGGGAGCAGCCACTAAGAAGGTTCTCTCCTGAGACCTCCCCAGATGGTCCTGGTAGGACCAAGAGAAAGCCCACCCCAAAACTTGGCAGGTTCCTGTAAGGAGATACAGTCGTTCAGACAATCCAGACCTAAGCTGTAGAAGGCCTTACTTGATGTATAAAAGTCAAAGTTTGTTTGTCTGTGTCAGGTGAAGACCTCATATGATTGGCTGCCTAAGAAGATTCTATGGAATCCTAGGGTTGGCAGTTTGGGGAGGGGCCTTTAGACTTCTCAGACAGAGAGCACTTGGGCCTCAGTCAACTGTGTCTGTCTTGAATAGGCTGGTTGCTATGGAGACGTGGCCTAGCAGCAAGGAAGAGGACAGTGTATTCCCTCAGGAGCCCAACCTGTGTATGTTAACAACTCTGAATACAGACTAGATTGGGGAGTATGGGGAAAAATTTCAGGTAGTGGACAAGACGGTTTGGGGAATTAGAGACACAGGATCTCAAATCTTTCTAACAAGTATTATTTGTGAGAAAATAAAATCCCAGACAACACTGTAGGTCATATATATGCTAGTAGGTCATAACAGCACTTTGCATTCTGTCCAGAAACAAACCAGTAGCCAGTGGAGCCGTTTCAACACTGGAGTTATATGTTCCCTGGCTAAGTCTTCTTTATCCTCCCTTGGAGAAGGTAAAGGATAAGTGAAGCCATTTCAAACAAGGCACCAGCTGACAGAGTTCCAGGGGAGAGTCTTGACCCTGATCCTTCCAAAGTTTCTTACTCCTTTCTCAGATTCTGCTTCAGAATCAGAATACAATTAAGCATTCATTTTAAAATTTAACAAATCAGTGTGTGTGTGAGTGTGTGAGTGAAGATCACTACAGTGACTGCTTATTCATTGTGATTTTCTAAAAGCATGTTTAAGTGGTTTGCTGGAATGAAGCCTAAATATTCTACTTGGAACACACAGAACTTTGACAAGATAATTCATGATACTGAACGTTTAGTTCTCTAGAAAACAGCAACTTTATTAATGAATTAATTTTGACAGAGTATGCCAAGAATACATTCCCGGATCTGCATGATGACACTTGCTGCTGGGGAGGGTAAAAATTTGATGGTCTCCATGGAAGAGACCAGGGCGGGACTGTGATTGGCATGTGATGCCAGATCACATGATCCAGATGTGGGCCTTGTGCTATTTGAAGCTAGCCCACCCCTGTCCTTGTCTAGTTGGTTCTGACAATCGACACAGCACAGGAGTCCAGGACATTCCTAGCCGAGGATCTGGCAGACTTTGTGTGTGGGTTGATATGCAAAAGCAGTTCTGGGCTTTAACATCTGTGCTGCTCCTGCTAACCACTTGTTTGGGGATTGTTGTTATTTTGCCAGGTCCCTGTTGACCACTTGGCCATGTGCTCAATTTCAGTCCTATAGGGCCTTCAGGCTTTTGTTTATGGAAGGCCTGCTTGGCTATTTGCCATGTGGTCCATTAGAAGCCTTTTAGGGCTACTTGGTTTATGTGGCTGCTTAGGGGCCCATCAGACCTAGTTGCACTTGGGGACTGCTTGGCCTGCTTCAGCCACATTGGGATTAGAGGCCTAGTAGCATATAGGGCCTGGTGGTTGGATAGAGGTCTGCCAGGCCTTGCTGGCCACATTGCTTTATAGAGGCCTCTCAGACCTGGGCTTCATTCCAGAGGCCTACTAGGCCTATGGCCTATTACTTTCTACTAGTGGTGGTGGATTTTTGCTCTGCCTTACTGGATGATAATGATGATTTTGGGTGCCCCGCCTTGTCCCCCTGCCGCCCCAATTGCTAGCCCTTCATTTAGCTGAATTGGTTAGACAGCTTAGGATTAATATCTAGGTCTTGATACCTACAGTTATAATCTTTATATTGATATCTTGTTTTACTGCCTTCTTGATTCCTTTAAGGTTTGTAAGATGGCAGGTTAGTGGTGCTAGAAATAGATAACAACAATAATGATAATAACGATAACGATAATAATAATAATAATAATAATAATAATAATAATAATAGAAGATGCTGCTGTTGCTGCTGCTGCTGCATCAGTGACAGTATTGGATTAAAATATACATGAGGGATATTAGGAGATTCCCAATTGCCCACTCATTAGTATGATTATTAAGAATACTGATTAACTGCTTCTATTGACACATTATATGACTAAGCTCTGTTTTGTTAACTTCTGTGTGAAATATTGAATGTATTTTTAAGAATGTATTTTAACTTGCACAACACATTTTTGTAACCTGTAACTTTCAATTTATAAGTATATTAAGCAGAAGTTAAATTTCTCTTACAACATACTTCTAAACATCTGAATCCTACCCATGTGAACTCCAACATACACACCATTGAGTTCAGGTGGACCTATTCCCTATTATAGATGCACAGGATGGCAGCTTTAAGCAAATGTAGGCATTCCAGTCTATGCTCCAAATATTGTATTCAGTATATTTATATTTCCACACATCGAATCAAGGGAACATTAAGGCTGCCTCCTCAATGATGGTAATTACCATTAACTACACATAAATGCATATAGAGCACAACTCTCTGCATAAATCGGTGATCTCTTTCTCTCTCCTTCTCTCATCTACTCTTTCCTATCTCTGTCTCCTTCCTATCTTCCATTCCTACCTCTATCACATACTAACCCAAAATTCAGTTGATGCTTCACAGAATATCTACCCTAACAGAATTCAAATACAAGAATACATGAAGCATATCGCTGGGTGATATTATTGGTTATCTAGTTTAAAAGGCCTCTAATCTTCTGGGGCTGGTGGGCACATTTGAAATTTTGAAAAAGTGGCATGGGAAGTCACAAAAAAAAACAAACCCATGTGGGTGTATGCAAAGTTACTAAAAAGTCACCATAGCAGGTGATAGTCAGTCACAAAACACTATTTTCACAAATATATGAACTGTTGTGGGTAAAACACATGCAGCATGTCCAACAAGAACCTAAATGGAGTGGGGGTTGAGTCCTTAAAGACACATCTTCTATGAGCCCACAGCTCTATTCCCCTCGTCCCATACTTCCAGGACCAGATACACAAGATATATTCTCCCAGTCTCTCATTTCTTTCTCTTGCACCAGCTGCCACATCTCCTTTTTCCTTCTGTCACTCTTTCATGCATTCACACATTCATTCTCGCTCTCTCTCACACACAGGCACACCTTTTTTCCATGCTTTCTTCTGACTTCCAACATCCCTCCCTAACTTTTCTCAGTACTGCCAGCTTTCCAGGGTGCCTGACAAAACAAATGCAGGTACACCTGTTTATTACTAGAGTTGCATGTGGCTGTCTTGAATATAAGCAAAATCCAGTAAATCAAGGAAAAATGAAAGGAAAGTTGCACATGAATGTATATCTATCAACATGCTAGTAATCCCAGATAAATGTCCAACGTCATCTGCAGGAAGATGGAAGATTTCTTGAACAATTAAAAACACACACAGTAAAGTCTTCATAATATCCTGTATGTTATCCGGAGAAGTTTACAGCTAGTACAAAAGGCTACTGGGTGAACTTTGCATCTCTAATAATTTAGATAACCTCTTTCAGTTTGGGATGTAATATCATCAATCTTTCACTGAAATGGTTAGATTTAGATCACAGTGGGTTTAAGGAATCCACAGGTGCTCTTTTGGGAGCAGATGGGAATCGGCATCCAACAATAGCTGGACGGCCATGTTTTCTACTGTGGATCAAAGGGAAAATTCTTCATCTTCTGCTTTGAGTGTAGAGTACTTCCTCTCAATCTCCTTTATCACTCGACAGCTTTCTTTGTTTAGTATAAATGGCTAGCAGACAGCTATCAGAGTTTGTTAGAAACAAAGCAAAGGCCACTCAAATTTGGGGTAATACTGGCATACCTCCAAATGACCTCATGGTGTTTGCACATAGCAATATTCTAGGAGTACATTCTTATCTTATTTGCTGTCATAATAAGAAATTCCCCTACCCTTGAATAATTCTGTAAAGCACTTAATCATTATATTATTCAAGGATAATACTTTGGAAAACACCAGGAGCAGAGGCAGTTGAGTAATTCATCTCTCTTGAGAGAAATAAGACACTATTGGTCTCTCTGCACTGGCTGGCACAAATACTTCAACAACAATCTAGCATTCACAGGGCTTCTTTTTTTGTATATTGTTTACACATTTTCTGAGGCATTGATATCTTGACATTTTTAAACAATAAAAAAAAGTTGACCTGTGTAGGAACCAAATAATAAGACAACTCTCTCTTGTCTACAATTTTATCATACACATTTTCTTTTGTATTTTCTTGAAGTTAGTTTCACATATTATTTCACATTTTACAAAACTGAGTATGTGAAAATATCTTAAGGTTTTTCAGAGAACTAAAGGTACATACGTTTCAGCACATGCAAAACTACACAAACAATTATGCTACCCTGATCTACAGACAGATTTGCAGGAAGTTATATACTCTGAGCAGTACCTAGTGAAAGGTGAACCTAGCTTCCAGAAGCAGAATCAGCACTTCTGAAATAGATGCTGGCCTAGCTAACTGAGATCAAGGAATAGAAGCATCTTCCATATGAGAAAAGGCTACCATGATTAGCTAAATAAAAAGATGAGAAAAATAAAGGTCATAAGCATATGTATAGCATGAAGACATTGAGGAGAGCGGTATTCTTGTCTTATAGTAAGGAGATTAACAAGAAGATAATGGAAGATCAGGTAAAAACACTTGTCTTCCTGTCACAAGTGATTACTCTGGGAAAAAAAGTGTGTGGGGGGTGAAGCAGAAGCTTCATAGGTGAAGCAGAAGCTCCCTTCTGAAATCTTAAAGTTGATAGATTTGGGATGATTTCATAAGGTTCTGAGTTTTACAAATAAGGAATGTATTTGTCACTAATGGAATCTTTTAATTTCCTGCAAATTTCAAGTTGAAGATCTTTTATAGGTAAATCAAATTGTCATTAACATAGCATGCATGTTGTATATCAAAAGCAGCATGAGGCTCAAGAAGCATTTCTCTAAAGTATCTGTTTATTTAGAAATATAGGACTCATATGCCCTTTCTGCATCCTACCTCTTCTCGGTGCTGGGGTGTGGTGCTCGCGCGAACAGCCTCTTATAAGAGGCCCTCACGTCCAGGTTTCTTCAGCTCCGCATGAGCTTCCTGCTTGCACGAGAGCCCCGCCTCTTCCTTTCGCAGTGCAGCCTGGGACCTTCCCAGGCTGCACTGAGACAGGAAGTGTGACTGGCCCAGCTCCCGAGTCTCTGCATGCCAGGTAAGTATGTGCGGGGCCTGGGAGCAATGCATGATCACGCAGCATTTTCAGTTGAAAGCCGAAAATGCAAAGGTGCACAATCATTGCCTGCCAGCCCCTGGAGCCTTGTGCGACTGTGAGGGCATCATGCAGATCGCTCCTCGCAATCGCCTGAGGCTCCAGGCCCTCTTTCTCATGGCAGATGCCGTGCGAAAAGGGCCATAAAGTGTCCCCATAATATACAGTTCATAAAAGACCCTTCATTGTTCTAATGAATATTTCTAAGCCTGCTATGGATAAGTGCCTATCTCTAGCATTCTGTGAGATACAAAATTTAAAACATGACTTGAAGGACCAGAGATTGGAAAGTTAGCTGGAAAGGATGAACACATTACACTAGTTGATAACATGCTAAAATATCTGATTTGATTATGTTTGTTTTGAAAGGCAGGCTGTTTGAATAATTAAACTGATTTTAAATTGGCATATAAATTTCAATTAAGTGAGTATGGTGGAAGGGGGACCAAAGCAGTATTATTGAACATCCTATGATGACAATCTCATTGACCTTCTCCCAACTAACAATCTTAATTTATTTTATGTTAGTATTTATGGAGCATCCTCTAATCTCTGAGCATTCACTTGACTGTCCCTTGAGCCCTAAAAAACTCTCACTTAACCCCTAAAAAACTCTTACACTGCAGTTATCAAAATCACAGCAAACATTATGTAGTCTGTGAAGCAGTATGACCCAGAACACTTAAAACATGTTCAGTAAGCATTAGTTTTGCCAGCACCACAACTATAAACCACAATCTATTGGAAGGATTTTTGTGTGAAGTAATTCAAAGCAACTGTTATTGTTGATGCTGGATTGAAGAATGTGCCAGTCCAAAACTGAGCAGGACACCACAGATCTAGCTGTGCCTCAGTTAAAAAAGCAAGGCAGCTATCACGAATAGGTGTGTGTGTCGTGTGGTGAGAGGGTACAAAAGAAAAGGAAGGCCTGCTTGGGGGCTAGTCCAGGACACAGACAAACCAGGCCTGCTTTCTTTTCTCCCTCACTGGACTACCAGTGCTCCTTTTAACTGCAACCCTATTTCCCCTAAAACCCACAACCTTTATGGATAAAGGGCAAAGCTTATTAATGGTTACTCCAAAAGGAATAGATAACCTGTGATAGTGTGTTATTAAAAACAAAGCTGAAGAAAATACTTCGTTGAGGCTGTACTTATAGAAAAACAGAATGAAATCTTTATTAGAAGAACCAACAAGGGAAAAGGTATTGTGGATTCAAGAAGATTCAAATAAAATAACACTTCCTTAAATTTATTTAACTATTTCCTTCAAAACACCACAATGTGTACCGACAGAGCTTTCACACACACCCCTTTGGTTCTCCCAGCCGAAAGGTCTGTTTCCCCACTCAGGGTTGCACTCTTTGACCCTTTCAAACATGGCTTGGTTACTTCTCCGCCCCCCTCTCTAGGCCTCTGAGAAGCTAACCCTCTCCCAGAAAAACCTCTGACTTAGAGTTCTCTTTGTGAATCTCACTGAAGGAAACCAGATTCTAAACCACACCCCCAGTATATCTGTCTCCCCCCACAGCCCCTCCCTCTGGCTACGGCTGGATTTTCCTCAGTCAGAGAGCTAATCTGATTATATCACCTGTTATTTGGGCTGCTCTGCTAGCCACACCCCCAGGTGCTGTCACAGTAGCCTCTTACACAAGCCAAAAGCAAAAATATTACTAACACATATGTATACCACTCAGAGAAGGTTTGTAAAATCACTTAAAAGCTATTGTTCTGATGATGGCTATGTTACTTCTACCAAATCTGTTCCTCATAATATTATTCCCCCTTTAAAATGATATTTTAAACATCCCAGCCTCTTCAGTTCCCAATCCCTTCACACATGTGCTTTAGCACTCCCTCCTTTGAATATAATTTTCTTCATGAAAGCGGTATTTTACATCACAATTATTAATCATTATAGAATAGTGAAAATATGAATCATTATAATTTCTCAAATTTCTGAATGTTTTTATGACACTCCACTCCCACAGACTTTGCAATGCTATGGAAAAAAATTGCTTGATTTAGTTGAACCTTTGTTCAAGCATCTTCAACTACCAAAAAGAATAATAAAATATGCTACATATCCACCAAAGACTTGCCATTCAATCCTGAGGAATGTGACAACACATAGTATTGTATCCTCTTATCTCTGAAAGCCAAAGCTAGAAACACAATTTCCTAATGTAGACACATAGTATATCAACATTTCAGAGAACAATTTACTACTAGGAAAAGCTACCAGGGTAGAAACGAAAGATAAATGTAAATGAACATCTTTTTTGTTTGTTTGTTTCTCAGACACAATTCAGCATTACTGAAATCAGATCTATGCATACCAAATTATTCAGGATATGCTTAATTTATAAATAAAATCAATGAAACCAAAACCAAAATACTTTTAATAACAGAATACAGAATACCTCTAACTGAAATTATTCCAATGAAACAACTGCAAAACCTGTTTTTAGATCATGAATGGGAACTGTAGAGGCAGAGGGAGTTTTCACCACCATGAACCTACACTAAAATCAGGTATAAAAAAAACCAACAGCTGATAATTGGAAGTGACTAGAATTCCTTTGGAGTTTATCAAATTGTTGGGAGGGGGTGAAAGTTTTAAATCACCATTCCTTCAGGCATCCAGGAATGGGGACTGTTCATGGGCATTTCTCTCTCTCTCTCTCTCCCTCATCCACACACACACACACACACACACACACACTTTCTTTTTTTAAGATGTAGGGACTGTAGAGGGTCCAAATCAAGGCAGGAGTCTGTGATAAAGGGGCCTTGAAGGCCATATGGGGACTGCATATCATATTTTACTCAAACATTTTTAAAATCCATATGTTAAAAGCCCCTCAAGTATTTTCTTTTGTCGGAATTCTGGCCCACTACAATTCTGGGACTCATAATAACTTGTTTTTTCTACCTTAGGAGCAGACCTTAAGGACTTCTATGCAAGTTTCTGCAATCTTATTTGGTGCATTTGTAGTGTATTTAAGAGAGTACTTAGTCTATCCTAAAGGTTTGGATGGAATATAGGAGTGAAAGTGGTCTGTTATGCATGCTGTCACTACCTCTATTAGTAGAATAAAGTGTCTGTTGAAAGCTTTGGACAGAAGGCCTGTAATTCTCAGGCAGTGGGAAACGAGCTGAATTTAATCATTAAAACTCAAATGCATTACAACTGTCAGCTATCTCAATAACATTTATATTTATCTGGTACTTTTCTCAGAAAATCAGTTTGTACATTGTGAAACGATGGCACATCTGTTACTCTTAGTACACTGTCTAGGATATTCCAAGACACAGAAATACACCAAGTGGTAAAACAGTGTTAAAAAAAAGAGCCAATTGGCACAGCCAAAGATTTGCAACATTGTAATGGTCTTTAAAAGAAAATGAAAAAAGAGTACTCAGCACCCTCCCAGCATGGCACTTTATGGGTTAAAGGTATTTTGAGATTAAAGACACAGGCTGTGATCCTACATTGGGAGACATATATCTAACACATAGCTAAGTAGATGCATCTCCCAATGCCACTCCCCAAAAAACTTGTGACGGCACAGCCACCACTCCCCAAGAACATCATTTCTATGTGTGGAAATGAGATGAGCACACTGTAGCTGGGCACACTGTGGCTAGCATATGCAGAGTTCTTTGGGTGTTCCTGCAAATGATATTCTTGCTGCAGGAAAATGATTGGATACATCCACTTTTACAGGAAAATGATTGAATCCATCCACTTTTATCCCCCCACTCTCTGACAACACTGAAATGGCCATTTTAGGGGGATCCACTGCTTACAAGGTAAGTTTTCAATAAGATTTTGATCATTGACCAGTCAGAACAGAATTCTGACCTCTGTAATAACCAAAAATGTGACTTGCAGTAGCATTGGTCTGACTTTCACTATTGTTATATACAGACAGAATGCCAAACACAGTTTCTTAACTAAGGAATAATTTGTCTTTTGAAATACACACACACACACACACACACACACACACACAGCTTGTATTCAATTGTGTGAGACAACAATAGGCATTTGCAGGGTTAAAATCCATTCACGCAGACATGGATCTAACCACTAAGGGAGATGCTCTGAAAGCAATGGAAGCAGAGAAATGGATGTGAAGTGGATGTGAAGAATTTAATGGGAAAGGAAGCTGGTTGTCAATAGACCCGGCTGGATTTATGAGGAAAGAATAGCAGCCAGCAAAGGAATCTGCAGGAAAAGGGATGAAGAGGAGATAAAGGAAAAGTGGTGAATGAATGGTGGGGACAAGCAACAGATTCACCAGAGAAGAGTTAATAAGTGGTGGCATATAATAATACTTACCCTTATTGCATAGCTTGCAAATTGATGGTGATAATGCAGCATGTATTTAGCAACAGAAATGGAACAAAGGAGAGATTCTCTGGGATTCCTCTTATGAGAGAAAAAAATGGGGCTCCTTTGAAAAAGCCCTAACTCCTACTGACTGAGTGAAGGGTGCTCCTATGCCCAGTGTCTGAATTTAATCATTAAATCCTGTAGCCAAGCTCATCGGAATCCGAGATGGAATTATTAAATGACTTCAAAGTGTCAATCTGAGAATAAACTGTCTGGTCTGTTCTTCATCCTCTTGGCTTAAGCAGGAAGGTAAAAATGAAACAGGCTACTGAAAACACCTTGTGACTCTTTGGAAGCTGGCATCTGCGGCATCATAACAATGCTGTCAGCAATACTTAAGCCACAAAGTTAAGTCTAGAGAACAATATACATGCCATAGAGTTGTATTGTCCTCATGTCATACACATGGTTCTGTCAAGCCACAGGGGGTGGGAAGGAAACATTTCTCCTGTTTTCCTAAACTGGAATGACTCCTCGTCACTAAGGCTTTCACTTGTGCTTTTTTTTTCTTAAAAAAACCCCTGTAACAGCATATAGAGCGAAGCTACAAGTGATTCTGACTTATTTATGGTTTATTTTTATTTCATTTTTCAATGATGAAAATACTTCTTTACAAATGCAACTATGAGTTGACCTAGAGGAAACAGTGCAGATGTCAATGGAGAAGCATTCCAGTAATCTCTCTTTACAAAACCTGACACTGTTCTCCACTAGGAATGTAAATTCCCAAATATTTCACCATCACATTGGAGCAAGTCCAAATGAATAAAGGCTAGAGATAATTAGAAAATGTATGCCATGGCACTGGTAGCAGTAGGGATGGAGAGAATATTTGAAAATATTCCCCCAAAAATGGTTTAAACCACATATTTCAAGTGTTGTAAAGAAGAATCCTGGACTGATGAAAATCTTTGCAGTTCAGGACTTACTCCGTACAAAATTCGTACACGGTTGTTTTGTGCAGGAAACAGCCTTTTCTGCATGAAAAATATTTTAATGCAGAAATATTAATTCCTGCACATAAAAATGCTGTTTTCTATGTAAATCAACCATGTGGTAAATTTTACACAGAATAAATCTCCAATTACAGCATTTTCTGCATAGGAATTAATATTTCTGCATTGCAATATTTTTATGAAGGAAAAAGCTATTTTCTCCTCAGAAAATGCTGATTTCTGTGCAAAACAATCATGTGGCATTTTCTTTCACAGAATAAGTCCTGAATTGTGAAGAGCCTTTGAAAACTGCAAGGCTTTCAAAGAGTTTCTTACAGTGGTAAGAAAATTGCTGAAATTTCTCCTTGCTATCTTTGAGAAGAAACTTAGCAAAGAATTGAATCCCTAGGTGGCAGTAAAGAAAGTTTTCTTCTCTGCCACTACTGCATCTTCACAGTGTCACCCAGCAGAACTGTCCTGAGTGGTCAATGGCCTTCTATCCAACAAGAACAACATACTCAGCAGCCCACTGTGAAAAATGTGTGCAACATTGCAGATAAAATTGCTCAGATCCATTCTGACTTGGATGCTGTAATTGATAGAGATCCAATGGATATAAACTTTCCTATATTATTAGATACATTTCAGTATTTGCAACTTGAGGATGTAGACAGGATTTTTGGAGAGGTGAGAAGTCCCACATGCAAATCTGTGCACTTTCTGGCTCTTAAAAGCAGCTAGACACATACTGGCCAAGTGGGTAAGTGGAGAAGTAAACGCCTCATTGCAGCAAAGCAAGCAGCCTAAAACAGGCTGAAGTGAGGCCATCACTGAAAAAATGTTCCTTAAATCCCACCATATTGGACAATTATTGGGCAGTCTCCAATATTCTGTTCTTGGGCAAAGTTTGAGAGAGTTCGGTGGCCTCTCAGCTCCAGGGAGTCCTGGATGAAATGGATTATCTAGATGCATTACAAGCTGGCTTCAGGACTGGCTATGGGACATAGACATATTTGGTTGCCTTGGTGAATAACCCATATAATGTGCTGCGCAGGGGGATTATGTTACTGTTAGTTCTTCTGGATCTCTCTGTTGGTTTTCAATACTATCAACCATGGTATCTTATGGGGCTACCTTCTTAAAATGGGATTTGAAGTACTGTTCTGTAATGGTTCTGGTCCTTCTTGGAAGGGTAGACTCAAAAGATCTGCAAGATGCCTGCTTGAGTCCCTGCTGTTGGCCTGTGACATCCTTCATTCCTTCAGAAGTCAGGTCTGTCTACAGTGACACATAACTTGATTACATTCTCTTTGGATTACTGTAACACAGTCTACATGGAGTTCTCTTTGGAAACTGTTTGGAAACTTCAGCAGGTGCCAACTGCTGTGGTCAAGGTTAACAGGGGCAGGTTATAGGGATCATATAACTGCCCTGCTGAAACAGTTCCACTGGTTACCAAACATTTTGCACGCAAATTTCAAAGTGCTGGTCATGACGTTTAATGCTCTACATAGCATTACAAAAAGACCATACCAGACTATTTAAAAGATTGTACCTCTCTGTATGAGCCAACACACCTTCTTTAATCCTCAGGAAGGCTTCCTCTCGATCCCATCACCATCACAAACTTGTTTGATGAGGACATGGGAGAAAGCTTTCTTAGTACCTGTTCCATTGCTATAGAACTCCCTGCGATGGGAAATCCAAGGAGCCCCTCCATGCTCTCCTTTTCTCATCAGATTAAGACCTATTTAAGCAAGCATTTGATTGGTTTTTTAGGTTATATGATGGAGTAGTGTTGATAGTGGTGTGACGTGTTTTTATTAGGTTTGTTTTTAATTATGTTTTTTGTGTATTTTAAACTTTTTAATGATTAGTTTTTAACAGTACTGCTGTTTAAATTTTTAAAAACTTTTGTAATATACATTTTAGTCAACCTCTAATTTGAATTTTGTAAGCCTCCTTGGATCCCTTGAGGAGAAAGGTGGGATATAAATTGATTGATTAAATAAATAAATAAATAAATAAAGCAAAAATATGACACCAGATGAAGGGAAGGATGTATGTCTGTTGTAAGCCTGGATGGAGCCTGCTCTTCCTGTTTACCTTGTTGTTCCTGCTCACATCTCATGAGGGCTGCAGGCCTCCCATTGTAAGATCTTCCAGTGTTTGGGGGTTCCTATAAGACTTCAGATCTCTGGAAATCTCATGAGACCTTGCCACCACAAGACATGAGGAGGCCTTATATAGACCTGTCTTACATGTTCCCCACCAAACTTGCACTTACTGGCAAGGGATAAGTTTTACTTGGAGGTGGTCTCATAGACACAGGTACTTGGTTGGGAAACATTAGAGTACTCGCGTGGACCTACAAAAATCTCATCGGTCCATCATTTCTCCCAATGGGGTTTCTCACCTGTCAGGAAACAGAGTTCACTATCATGGGTAGAATCATTTTGAATATCCTTTCCATCCCTACTTCCCATTCCCACCTTTCTCTCTCTTTTTTTCAGTAGAAAGAATATCATATTTTGTGTGGCAGGGACCTTTATTTTTATTTTTGTCTGCTAAAGACAAGAAGTCTGGAATTGTACACTCACTTGCCTGGTAGCAGTTGAAGTGAACATGGTAGAACTTACTTCTGAACAGACACAAAGAGGGTTGAATTACAGCATGTTGTTTCAGCAGTAAGGTGCCATTTCCTCAAAGTATTATATACATTAAAATTTCCTAACAAATAATGTACTCTTCCCCTAAATATTCAATTAAATGTTTCAAGAATTATTTCTAAATTTTAGATTTCCATTATTCCCAGAGGAAATAATCTTAAATTTACAGTGCTTTCTCCTCAGAAGAAATTTATTCTCCTCAGCTGCACAGTAGTACTGTCCAATGCAAATTATGTTAATAAATTAATGTTCAGTATGATTTTTACAAATAGAATTCTGCAAGGATAAAATAAAGCCACCACATTCCTGATTACAAGAACCATTTGTCCCCAAAATCATTTCCAGTTCTTACTTCCCATTACATTCAAATTCAGAAACATGTAAACAGATCAAAACATTGGGATGGAAAATATGTACACTTCTATAAACCAAAGTTTACAAATTATCGGGAAATTGATCTCTTTGAGAAGGTCAGGAGAAAATGATGCAATAATTCAAGGACTTTCCCATAAATACTTAAATCTCTTTTCACTTGAGAGGAAATCTATTTCACTCACCCTGGAAACCATACGCAGAGTACATATGAGTTTGTGTCAAATTTTCTGAAGTTTTCAAGCCCAAAGACAAGCCAATAAAGTGGAATACAGATGGCAATCTCTGGTGAAATGTGATTAAATTATCAAATGCTGTCTTGTCCAACACCATCTTTGGAAGTTTGGCTCCTTTTGCAAATCTTACAGATAAAAAATATAGACAGCAATGGAAAATTGAAAATTGGGATATATAAGAGACTGGGTCCATCTCTGTGGAGATTCTGTTGGAAATCATAGGGTGCATCCACAGTACACAATTATAGCAATTTGATACACGTTTAAAGGTTGTATGTTTGTCCTATGGAATCATGGAATTTGTTGTTTGGAGACAAGCTTAGAATTCTTTGCTAGACAACTCTAGTGCAATCTGCTAAACTACAGCTCCCAAGGTACTCTGAAAAGAGAGGATTAAGGATTAAATCAAAATATCCAGGGAGCTGTAGTTTTCAGGGTAGAGTTGTCCAGAGTGGTCTCACAGAGAATTTTAAATAATTTAAACTACAAATGCCAGGGTTTCAGGGGATAGAGCCACAACAGTTAAAGTGACATCAAGTTGCTATATTTGTGCAGTGTGAATACACCCACAGTACATGACTTTATATTCTAAATTCTAAGTACAGTCAGCCCTCCATGTTTGCAGGTTTCACTTTTGTGGATTTTATTATTCACAGATTATTTGCTGTTACTTTTGCTGCCTCCCTACGCCATTTTTAATAGGGACCGCAAGCCTTGTGATACTGAGAAACTGTGAACAAGGCTTGTAAGTCCCTGTTAAAAATGGTGTGGGGCAGCAGTGGAGGTGGCATTAAACCCCACCAGCCACCTACTTCTGCCTTGTGAAGGAACCCTGATGCCTCAGAGGAATCCACAATGGGTTGGGTATGGTGTTCATACTTTTTTGTGTATTAAATATGGTTTGGGATGGCCCAGAGTTATTCACGGTTTTTTCACTTTCACAAGGGTCCTGTGCCTTTAACCCTAGCGAATGTGGAGGGATGGCTGTACTTAGCAGCCATAACCACTGAAGCAAATTATCACAGAATATAACACATAGAAGCCATTTAGCTTACACAAAGCTTGAACAATCCCTATATTATTTCTGTTGTTGAATAGTCATAAATTTTGGAACTCATTGGGATCTAGGTTGTCTGGTTCAACCCCATGTTTTAATTGGAGAAGAACTAATATTCTGTTTTTAATTATTGGAATATTCCTCATACCTAGGAGAGGATCTGACAAAATCTTCCTTTCTATGTTTACCCTCAAGGTAACATTGGACATTGCACTCTGTGTGTCCTGGCTCTATGGTCCTCAATCCAGTGGGCTTCGAGAGCCTTTTTCTTTTGCCTGTGCTTGTTCTTGTCAGCAGCTGTACCCTTCTCTATTCCTAGGCTCTGTATGAAGTTTGCTTCCAGCCTTATTTTGCACCCATTTCCCTCTCTTTTCAATCATCCTCAAATATCACATCACTACTCTCCTTCCCCCTGCCAAGTCTGTTCAACTTTCATCAGTCACCCTTGCTCCCAACCAGAGACACAATATCTGGCTGCTATCCCTGATACATCTCTGCTGCCCTGCTCTTGAGCTTCTCATTTACTAGGTCCCATACAAACTTTTAAAACAAAGAACCCTAAGAAGAACTCCATACTAGGTTTGCCTTAGGCTCACCATAAGTCAGTTTTCAAAGAGGAGAGACATGACGGTGAGAAATAACCTCCCCTTGTCAGCGGCACTTTGTTGTTGTGAGGAACTGGGTGATGAGTGACTGGTACCAGTTCCTCTCCTTCTGCTATACCATATGTATCTCTCTGAGTAGCAGGTAGCTGTCTCCCCGGTCTGTTAGGGCTTGATTGTCATCTCTGGTTTTTTGGCTCAAGGCACAGGGTTTCCAGAACATTACACATGAATTTTGCATTTGAAGGATAGTCTTGAGAGAGAAGTAGGGTTGCAGATGGCAGGAAACCATTGTTCCTGGAATCCTTAAGGGTTTGGGGGGGCTTTAGATCAGTATTTACACCTCCCAATATGAAGCCTTATTATTCTGTGCAGCTTCTTTGGTTGCTTTCTTTGGTGTTCTGGGGAAAAATGAGGGGTGACAAGTCATGGAAAGCTTTGGACTTCAGGGATCTTAACTTAGGAACTCAGCATGTCATGTTTATTATATACTCCTCCAAAACAGATAAAAAAAAAAAAGCATAAGATGGAGCTTACAGCTTCAGGTTTGTGTTGACTGGACTTTATGTTCAGTTTGGGCTTCATAGGACTATGTGTATGATGGGGGGGGGGGTCCCAGCATGGCCATGCTGATTTAGCACCCTTGACTAAATACCAGTTCTGATCCATCACCTCCAGGGCCTTGTCACTGTTAGGTTTGAAGGGAGTTAAATTTGGCACCCAGTCATTCTGGATTGGGATAGCTTCAACTGTATAAGTGATGAATATAGCTTCCCTGCTTATTCAGAGGACTGAGAGGATTGGGCACTGCAGGTTTCCAGATTATCAGTGACATGTTCATTCTTCCCAATATTATTCCTTTGTGTTTCTTTCAGATCTGGTCATAAGACCAGTGAGGCAATGAATTTTGAATTGTCGCCATAGCATGATCTATTGGGTAGAGCACCAGGCCTACAATGGTCACTTTGGACCCCACCTGGGACTGGGTGACCTGATTGTAGTTGAGTGGCTGGGAAGGACAACCTCACTAGCATGGCCTGCTCCCTACGTTGTTTGGGGAGTGCACAGGCCCTCCATCACACATACTCATTAATCACCTGGGGAGGAATGACCTAGGGATGTTGAAGGACAAGGTCCTGATTGTTCAAGCCATTCATGACACAGGGATCATACAGTCCAATTGGCTTGGGATTTCCATACCGCAGTCTGCCATTTTGCTCTGACAGGTATAGCATGGTGAAGGGGGACCTTCGTGCATCAATAGAGCCAGGAACAGGTAAATAGAGAGAGTCAGAATACCTTAATGAAAGGGTTGGGCCACTTTTTGCCACATCCTCAAATAATTTTTCAGAGGCCTGAGCTCTACAGAACTAATGGCATTCATTTGTCAGAGACAGGTAATTTGTTATTCCTGGGAGATCTGCAATAGGAAATGAGGGCCCTTTTGCAAGGTCTGGTAGGAGGATAGATTCTAAGCAGACACTTGCTCCTTAAAAATGGCAGAAAGTGAGGGGAGAGAAGCAGCATTTTGGTGAACACCTATAGCACCCATTTGGGGAACAGGAGGCTTATGCATCTCCCTCTTTAGGTCATGGGACCAGGGGGGTGAAGAAAGAGAATTTCCTTGACTTTGGCCTAGGGACTGAGCCCTAATTTTAAGTCATGGAAATGGGAAGGGGGCTTCTTGGATTAACTTTCCAGTTGCAGACCAGCCAGGGAGCATCCCAACTTTTGGGTTCCCCTTGGGGTGCAGGTGTTTCATCCTAAGAAAGCTGGGGAGGAGAGAGACCATCTGCCTCAGCTGCTACAGCACTAGGTTGTTCCCCCTCTTTTGCATCTTTCCAGTGGTTAAAAGTTAAATTGGTAATAGTCAAAGTGAAGTTGGCCCTTGTTTTACTCATTCTTTGGTATTATTTCTGTGGTTGGTCAGCAAAGTCCCTTTTCTCAGCATCTTCAGTCTCTCCATCATCTTGTGGGGCCAATCAGAGCAGCGCCTCTGAAAGAGACTGCATATGTTTCCAAACCCCTCCTGCAATCAACCTGCTCAATAGCTTCCCTGTCTTCTGGGATCTATTTTGATTTTGCCTGCCTGATTCCAAAGCCACTGAAATTTTATTTTCAGCCAAACTGAGCTTGCTTCCTTTTCCTAAGAAACTATGTTTCCTTTTTCATTCTCCCAGCACTTTGAATGATTCTGAACATTTGCTTTACATCAGCTCAACTAACAGGACAATCTGGCTTCATCACGACCAGTGCTGCAGAATCCCTTATCACATTACATAATATAGATTTATATTAAAGTTGTATAACCAACTGAGCCTATTAGAAGTGCAGCAAAATGTCACTGTTGAGCTTTGCTGGATCATAGCCATTGTTTCTATTCCTTTAGTTAAAAAAAATCTCTGAAATTATAATTTTTCAGGCAATGTAGTTCATATAGTACTTTCTTGTCTATTTTCACATGTGGACTAATTAAAGTATGTGCTTTTCTTTTGCACATATAATAACATTATAGAGGTAGCTGTACCTTGTAAAAACACTAATAATGAAGAGATTCTCTCCCTCCATTTTCTGCCTTGCATATACCAATTTTTCTTTAGAAACCCTTATGTTCATGAAATTCCCTGGAGAGGGACCTCATCACTTATTTATGAAGGAAATGCAAGATAGAAATATTAGGAGATTCATCTGTGTGCTCCAGAAGCAATACATCAGCTATGACCTCAGAAAGGTCTTTCACAAGAATCAGTAGGGACCTCACTCTATATGCCTTAGGATGCCTTGGTTCTTTCTCTGGAGACACAGGGTGAAATATATTATTATTCTTTGGCTTTTATAGATTTTCAAATAGATATAGACAACCATTAAGAAGTATTCTCTTTTGTATCCCATTTAGAAACAAACTCACGTTCCTTATGCAAGAAGATAACTATTAGATGAGAAATATTTCCATATATAATGCAATTGTGCTGGATTCAAAACGAATTAACGTAACTTTAACATCTATGGACCCAACCAGCTTCTAAAAGAGAATTATTGATGCTGTGGGGATCAACAAGAAGAGCGAAACCAAAGATCTCTTCTATGTCTAAGACATCATAAATATTAAAGAAATGCTCTCTTCTCATGAAACTTGTAAGATTGAATATAATTTTCCTTTAAATCAGTCTCCTAAATGGACTCAAGTATGCATTATAAAATATTTGCTAAAGAGAGTGGTTTGATGGGCAGAAATGGAGTACAATTGTCCTTTCCTGAATGCATATTCCATTCTCCTATTGATCAAAGATAGCACAGCCTTTCATATACAAATTCTTCCTCAATTCATAATCCATCATTTATGGTCAAGGGGAGCAGTGAACTGGACATGTTGACTTGGTATATGATACTTTTAACACTATTGCTTTCTTCTGACACAGTGCTAAACTATGGTTTGATGTTACAAGCTGTCACTTCCTCTTCTTTTTGCAACTCTGGCGTGCTTGCAAGGAGGAGATTGGAAGATTCGGCTTCTGTTTTAAATTAATAATAGTTTATAGATATATCCAAATCCAGACAAACTGTGATAGTCTTCACTTAAACAAACCAACTTTAACCCTTTGTTTATAAAATTGGATTGTATGCTGATTCAGTTAACGAAGCAGTTTATGATTCGGATATAATCTTAAAATGCTGTTAATTGAAAATAAATGTGAAAGTGCTTGAACAAATTGTAAACACATATGAGGAGAGGAGAGGAGAGGAGGAGAGGAGAGGAGAGGAGAAGAAGAAGCACATAAGCCAGACATGATAGTTTAGTGTTATGTCCAAAACAGATCTATGAGTACCAAGAAACAACAGCAACTTGGTTTTTCTTTTCCTCAAACTGACAAAATCCACGGCCACATGCAACCATTACATGATATTATTTCTGAGTTGGTAACTGATTTTAGTCCTCCTCCTTCCCACCCACTTTTGTTGCACCTTGTTATTTTGTGTTCATTCTGTTAAGACTGGTGAGGACCCATTTGCACTATTCTTTTCATAACCAAGTATTTTAAGCAGACGATGATAATGATGATAACAATGACATCATCATCATCTATCTATTAACCAAGCTGCCCTAACAAATAGTTTCCAGAAGAGAAATCAGCACAACACAGAATATCCAAAAGTCTTTCCAACTAGACTGCCTACCACCGACTGTCCTTTGGAAAAGAGCCTAGTTAATGCTATCAATATCATTTATTGTGATTTTTTTTACAATGCTTTTAGTGTTACTTGGAAGTTAGTTTGTCGGAGGGGGGGAAACAGCATAAGAAATTAATAAGTTGTCTGTAACAGTAAGAAGAGAAGATTACAGAGCTTATCACAACCCCAACTCACCAAATAATCCTTAAATTGTGGGGCTTGACAAGTGCTTCTGTCTGATGGAGTTGTCTGGAAACACAGAAAGAAAAAATGTAGAAGTCAGAAACTACCATTTGGATAGGCTCCTCATTGCCACTGTCAACATCTCAGATGTTCTCTTTCCTGTTCTCTTCTATGTCTTGATTTACAGATAATAACAAGTAACTATAACTTAAGACTCTCTTTGTTTACATGCTGATATCACATCACTACTGGACAAGGCTTTACTTTAGATCATTTGCTGCCTAACTTGAAATGAAGTGCCTGTGTGACAGAGTAAATACTTCCAGCTCCAGCTCCTCATCTTACTCTCCCTCATATAGAAACACAAACACACAGTTTCTAAACATGAAGACAAGCATAGGGTGTCTACTGAAGAAAAATCAAAATTAATGGTGGCTTTGTTTGCCCCTACATGTCTCCTAGCTAACCACTGAGTGAAGTGATTATTTGCTAATTGAGAAGGTAGGGGAAAAAACCCTGCCCTTAATATCCTTGAGCTACACAGTCTGGAAAGAGATTAATGTAGACAGAAGCACACCACCTATTATCAGTATGGGAATCAATTGTCCAAATAGGTTCCTAAATTAGATCACTCTGACTGTGCTCCTTATCAGTCTCTGTTAACCAGACTGCTTACCAGTGTGGTTTCCTTAGGAAAAATAAATCCCCCTTTTATCCCATTTTTAAAAGTGTGGCAGATATATGAAATCGTAAATATGATTACATTTCTTCCTGAAACAGTGGAGATATCATGTTATAATTTATCATTTGTTGATTTCAGCCTTAAAAGAAACAAACCCCCAAAACCACAATTAAAACCATCTGTAGATGGGCAAATTATTTTTGACAGTCTAACTATGTCACATCTAGTTTTTCTGTACATATTATTCAAATTCTACAAACCTTATGTAGAGATGGCTTTTAGATCCAAGTAAATAGAATTGTCATAAGCATATAGCCCAAACAAGGTAAAACAGACTACCATTTGAGCCAATAACTCAGCAAATACAGAAGTGAGATATCAGATAGTAAGTGATATAATGATTCACAATTATATATATTATATCAGCATGGTACTAAGTATACTTCATGAGACATAAAATTGGACACTTGTAGAAAAAACATATTATGCACTGCATAATAGAACACACAAGAAAAATATACAAGAATACCGACTTGCCAGAATAAGCTTACTCCCAAGAATTCTAAATTCTATATATAATTTTATGTTGATCTGAATTGCCTTTTTCTTTCTAATGTGCAATAATGTATGTTTGAAATACATTATATTGCCTATAAGCCAATGCTTCGTCAGGCTGATTGGAGTATTCAACAGAGTTGCTAGAATTCTGGCATTTGAAAACAGCTTTTTAACTCCTGAAGACCTGATATTGTCTCAGTTCCAAATCTTTACTAATATTTTTAAATAATAGTGGACCAAAGGTAGAGGTTTTTGAAACATCAGTTATGACCTCATCCTTGCTTGATAATAATGTTTTATATGACTGTTTTCAATAATTTTGTTATTATTCCCCAAATATTGGTTTGCCTAATCCTTTTTTACCTAATATGTTTGTGAGGCCACCGTATGGAACTATGTCAAATTGTTTTTTTGTAGAGAGCACGGGAATAGGGGTGGGGAAAAGTTAGTTACTGCAACCTCCTTATTTGCCAAGCCAAGAAGCCTGGCAGGTAGAAGAATGTATGTTGATTTGTAATCATCCCATTTTAATTCTGAATGTCCCCAAAGAGATTGTTTGATAAGTTGTTTGGGCAATTAACTAGACTGTAATTTGTTAAACCATCATTTTTACTATTTTTATGAAATACTACACAACTGTTTCAAGTGCTTATGGGAACATCACCAATCTTGTAATATTGCTCAAAAGTGCTTAATTGCCTACACATTTCCTATACCTTTCTTCTTCTGTGGCAACTCTGAGAAGGAAAAAAAAGTTAAATACAAAGCTTGGGAAAGTGACTTTGATGCACTACAACTCCTAGAATGCCTCAGCTCTCATGGCCACCAGATAGCAAAGACACTTCGAGGTTGGAAAGTGACAAGCTGAGGCCTATAGCTGCATTACCCCAGGGCTATATAGCAATACAGGTCCAAGTGAGTAACTTATCCAATTTATAAGCTGTTACCCCAGAACATGTGTATCCAGATGCATTGTTTTCAGCATTCATATGGGGAACTTGCCAAAGACTCCAAACTGCATACAACAAAGCATATTTAGTTTAAAGGGATGGATTTGGCCTCCCCAGTCTCTAAACCTTTCGAAATACATTCATAGTTGCCCATGTACAATATTGGATCAGAGAGAAGCAGAGGGGAGGATACTCTGAATGCACAGAATTGGACGGAAAGAAAATATCACCACTAGAGTGTGGGTGGCCTAAAGTTTAATAACCTCCAAGTACCACAACTACCCACATTTGTACTTCTACCATCATAGCTGCAAGGAAGGATTGGAAGAATTCAGAATCATCTCTGAGCTTTGACTTATACCTACATAGAGACATCACGCTATCAGGCTGCAACAAGTTAGGCAGCTTTTTAGATTTCTGTTTGCCTCCTTTGAGCTTTAGGAGCTGTAGAAATAGATTGTAGAGTAGCATGTTATGAAAATAAGCACATTTTTGCTCCAGGAAGAGAGCCAGCCTAAGTATAAACAAAGATAAGATGAAGGTAATAGCTGGCTTACAAGAAGAATGATCCTGACAGTACAAGGTTACTGGCCTGATGCCAATAAAACACCTTCACACCAGTACACAAGAAAAGAAGACACTGGTACATTGGAAGAGAAGACAAACTTCAATAGGTACATTGACTAAAACAGGTAGAGGAGTAACAATGCCTGCCTGACCTCAGATCCCTCTTTGATTGAATGAGAGAACAGGAACAGAATGGCCAAGAAAAGGCTGAAGGGAGTATAAAACAGATGCCTTTTGAGCAGAAAAGCACCAGAGTTTGCTTTCAGCAAAGCCAGTCCACTTCTCATGCTGCTGCCAAGTAATTGCTGATAATCCAAAACCCTACATTTGATAAGATATTCCTTTCTTGATGAAACTTGTTATTTAACACCCAGCCAAATGCCAATGTATAGACAAGGTTAAACAGACATGCTAGGAGAGGTGATATAACATTTTGCTATATAATTGTAACAGATGTGTAAGATTGTGCCAAGACTGATTCAAGGTCAATGTGCGGTTGAAGACAGTGTATTTATCCTTACTATTTGCTTGACCAGAACAAATCTCAGTATAAAATCTGCAACATGTTCTCCTGTTAATTTTCTGATAATCCAAAGCTTAAGAATGCTTAAGGAGAATATTGATGTCAATCCAACTATTGGATAGGATTGGGTTTCGTAACCTTGGAGCTTAGGTGGCCAACACGGAAACTCCTAGAAAATATGAACAGACTTAGACTGACAGGTATAAAACAAAGAGCCTTCAATCTTCCACATGATACAGGGTGGAGGAACAACACCTGCATCAGGACAACGCTAACACAGAAACAGGAAACAAGCCAATAGTATGGTACATACAGATAGAATAGGGAATTAATATTTTCACACAGCTTATTGAAAATAAAGCTAATGCAAATCATTTGATGACTCTAAGTCAGAATTCAGGCTCCCCAAATCTGTAACTTAGACATTGCCTGAGGACTGTGTTTGGCAACATCAGAGACTCCTGAAGTCCTTAGATTCCTGTATACTTTCCAACAGATGTACAGATTTTTCTATGTCTATGCCATACCATCTAACTGTCCCAATTTGGCAGGACAGTCCTGATTAATCATCTCACACCCCACTTTTCTGTTGCTTTTAAAATGTCCCAGTTTATCTCTCTTCCTCCCACTCTCTCCCATAGTCCTCAGTTCATTTCAGTTGCTGTAAACTGGGCTCAAATGGCAAAAGTAGCTTGCTCAGCAGAGAGGAAAAGAGAGGAGGGAGTGAAATCTTGCCCTTTTCGGCAGGCTCAGGCAAAAGTAAACAGATGACACCAAATTGGGAGGGGTTGCTAATACACCAGAGGACAGGATCAGAATTCAAAATGACCTGGATAGATTGGAGAGCTGGGCCAAAGCTAACAAAATGAAATTCAACAGAGAGAAGTGTAAGGTCCTACACTTAGGTAGAAAAAATGGAATACAGAAATATAGGATGGGGGACACGTGGCTGGATGGCAGTACGTGCGAAAGGGATCTAGGAGTCTTAATAGACCACAAGCTGAACATGAGTCAGCAGTGTGATGCGGCAGCCAAGAAAGCCAATGCAATTCTCGGCTGCATCAATAGGAGTATGGTGTCTAGATCGAGGGAGGTACTGGTACCACTCTACTCTGCTTTGGTTAGACCTCATCTTGAATACTGTGTCCACTTCTGGGCACCCCAATTCAAGAAGGACATGGTCAAGCTGGAGCAGGTCCAGAGGAGGTGAAGGGCCTGGAAGCCATGGTGAAGGGCCTGGAAGCCATGCCCTATGAGGATAGACTTAGAGAGCTGGGTATGTTCAGTCTGCAGAAGAGAAGGTTAAGAGGGGACATGATAGCTATGTTTAAATATTTGAAGGGGTGCCATGTAGAGGAAGGAGAGGGCTTGTTTTCTGCTGCTCCAGAGACCAGAACAAGGAGCAATGGATTCAAGCTGCGGGAAAGGAGATTCCACCTGAACCTCAGGAAGAACTTCCTGACGGTCAGGGCTGTCCGGCAGTGGAATATGCTGCCTCGGAGTGTGGTGGAATCTCCTTCTTTGGAGGTTTTTAAGCAGAGGCTGGATGGCCATCTGTCGGGAGTGCTTTGAGGGTGTTCCTGCATGGCAGGGGGTTGGACTGGATGGCCCGTGTGGTCTCTTCCAACTCTACATTTCTGTGATTCTGTGTGATTCTGTAAACTGCTACTGCCTCTGCTAGCTTATGTGTTCTTTCTGATAAACAACTTTTGCCATCTTCACTACTCTCCAATGTTGCTTGGCCATATCCATTCCCATTTTCATCTAGGAAATGTTGGAGAGTATGCTAGGCTACAACAGAGCTAGGTAACAAGTTAGATTAGCTGTGAAACAAATGGGAGCATGAGCTGCAAGGCCACTGGACCTCTTTCATTGGACCTGTGTTCTTATAAATATCAAAAAAATGCTTGAACCTAAGATTGCAATTAATTCAACCAGAAAATCATTTTGCATGCATTGTAGATGCCACACCAGGATGCTACTATTGCCCCTTCCCCTGTCCCTTGCTTCTTCATTACTATTAGGGCCTAAAAGAGAACATCTCCAAAGGTTAAAAACACTATATTATGTAGAGGACAATCTTTTACCTCCAGACTAATGCTATAAATCCTTAGTGAGCACATACAAACAGGTAGTAAGCACTTCCTTCCAAAGGCATACATATTTGTTTTGCTTTTTTAAAAAAAAAAAAACTTCAAAATATCGGCATACAATATGCATTAGAGGAAACAGTAACTACACACTGTCCTATAGCACATATCGTATACATCAAGAGGTCTTATGGTAAATCAAGATTTTTTTTTTAATTAAAGTACTGGTTCCCTTACTTAAAAGCCTGAAAGGTGAAAGGTTAAACAATACTTATAAACTAAAGTGCTATAATGTATTTTCTCTAAATGCCTCCTTTGAACCTTTTTTTATGAGTATCTAAGGTACAGGAAGTGGGAAATTATATCTTAAGTGCTGCTTTGGCAGAAGCAATTTCTTTCAAGTCACAGCTATATATTAAATCTTCATTAAGTCAGGCTACTGCTTCTGTTACTGCTGCACACTTAACCTAGATCTAATGCTGCAGCATTAGTACACCAAAGTATTTTCTACTAGTCATCCAAATAAAATAAAATATTCCTGTCCAGGAAATAAGATATTATTATGAGAAATTTGTTCTATTACCTGTTCCAGATGTTATCCATACATAGCTTGTTGTTGTCATGTGCTGTTAAGTCATTTCTGACTTATGGCAATCCTGAGATGAACCTGTCATGGGGTTTTCTTCTCAAGACTTTTTGGGGAGGAGAGAGATTTGCCTTTGCCTTCCTCTGGGGTTAAGAGACTGTGATTTGCCCAAGGGTACTAGCCTAACGGCTAGTAAAATGTGAGCTGGACAGGGCTACTGTCAGGTGGATCTGTAACTGGTTGACTGACCGTTCCCAAAGGGTGCTCACCAATGGCTGCTTTTCATCCTGGAGAGAAGTGACTAGCGGGGTGCCACAGGGTTCTGTCCTGGGCCCAGTGCTGTTCAATATCTTCATCAACGACTTGGATGAAGGAATAGAGGGCACGCTCATCAAATTTGCAGACGACACCAAATTGGGAGGGGTTGCTAATATGCCAGAGGACAGGATCAAAATTCAAAATGACCTGGACAGATTGGAAAGCTGGGCCAAGGCTAACAAAATGAAATTCAACAGAGAGAAATGTAAGGTCCTACGCTTAGGTAGAAAAAATGGAATACAGAAATATAGGATGGGGAACACGTGGCTGGATAGCAGTATGTGTGAAAGGGATCTAGGAGTCTTAATAGACCACAAACTGAACATGAGTCAGCAGTGTGATATGGCAGCCAAGAAAGCCAATGCAATTCTTGGTTGCATCAATCGGAGTATGGTGTCTAGATCGAGAGAGGTACTGGTACCACTCTACTCTGCTTTGGTCAGACCTCATCTTGAATACTGTGTCCAGTTCTGGGCACCCCAATTCAAGAAGGACATGGTCAAGCTGGAGCAAGTCCAGAGGAGGGTGACCAAAATGGTGAGGGGCCTTGAAGCCATGCCCTATGAGGATAGACTTAGAGAGCTGGGTATGTTTAGTCTGCAGAAGAGAAGGTTAAGAGGGGACATGATAGCCATGTTTAAATATTTGAAGGGATGCCATGTAGAGGAGAGAGTGGGCTTGTTTTCTGCTGCTCCGGAGACCAGGACAAGGAGCAGTGAATTCAAGCTGCAGGAAAGGAGATTCCATCTGAACCTCAGGAAGAAATTCCTGACGGTCAGGGCTGTCCGGCTGTGGAATATGCTGCCTCGGAGTGTAGTGGAGTCTCCTTCTTTGGAGGTTTTTAAGCAGAGGCTGGATGGCCATCTGTCGGGAGTGCTTTGAGGGTGTTCCTGCATGGCAGGGGGTTGGACTGGATGGCCCGTGTGGTCTCTTCCAACTCTACATTTCTATGATTCTATGATTCTACTCAGTGGATTTCCACTGCTGAGTAGAGATTTGAGCCCTGTTCTCAAGAGTTCTATGTCCAAACCACTATACTATGCTGGCTCTCAGATGTTGCTTATATCAGAATAATCACACTATTAAACCTGAACCACTGAACAAGGAAATGGTTGACTTGATACATTGATATTTAATGCCTCAAATTAAATATATATTTAAGCTGCTATGCTTCTATTCTACTTTTACATTAAACTTTTGCATATATAAAAATAACTATTAAGAATCTACAGATTCATTAGCCACATGGACCATGTGTATTTTCACTGACCACTTTGGCATATGCTGACTTATGCTGACAGCTTTTAAAACTAAAGATCTCCAGATACAGTCAGGCACCTAGAAAATACTAGATGCATATACATTTCTTTTGATAGATCTACCATTCTTAAATTAATGCAGTACTATTATAGCACTGATCCCCATGAAAAAGACATCATTTATGCCTTCTAATTTGTTAATCTGATGTTGTTTTAAGGTGTAGATGTTTGTTTATATTTATTTATTTAATAACACACCTTACCCCCATGTAAGACCTCGGACAGGTTATAACATGAATTAGAACACAGTATATAAACAACCAATTATAACAGATATCCAAGTTTACAAGTGCAAACTTTCACTGAAACCTGGTTTGTTTCTTTTTAGTTATATTTTCATAAGATTAATGTTCCAGTTTCAAAGAGAAATCCTTAAGTCAACCAAATCATATATTAATCTTCATTCCTAACTATATGGAATAATTATAACAATGTGTTACTGCCTATCAAAACATGATTCCCTCCCTCCCAAAAAAGCATCCATCAGAGAATTCATCCCAATATTGATCACTATTTCACATTGCTAATAAAACCCCTTATTGCTTTTGTTCTTCTATGATTCCAAAACACCTCATATAGTGTGTTTAAGAGCCTAATACTTGCAAGTTTTCCTAATGTTGAAATATGCATCTTTTAATGCAACTATTAATCATAAATTCAGCTACCATTTAATGTTAGAAAAATGAAAGTAACATCCAAAACTCATATCCAGGAATCTGGCTTATGGTGGCATAGATTTCCAGAGCCTCCTTCTGATCAACTTCATTCATAATATTTTCATAAAACTGAGCTGAATATTACATTGCAAAGAAGCATTCTCAGGTCCACTAGAGTCTTTTAGATGTTTTTGTTCTCCCAGCCCAGTCATGTAAGATAAAATTACACGTGTCAAAGAGCTATGATTCCACTTTATTCAGTAGGAAGGATGGTCAGATTTAACCATCCTATATTCAGCCTGCCTCTTTTGCCTTCCATTCTGACTCACCTTAAATAGCTAGTGCAACAGAAAGAAAGAAAGAAAGAAAGAAAGAAAGAAAGAAAGAAAGAAAGAAAGAAAGAAAGAGAAAAATTGTCCATAATGAAATTACTAAGATCGTACAGAAAAGTTTCCCTGTGAGACAAGAAATGTATTTGTTAAATATGTTTAACTCTGTTGAGGACTATATTGAGAAACAATGTAAGAGAATTTTATTTTACATGGTAACAAAAGCAAGACTTTTATATGCTAAGGTATGGAAAAAAGAAGAGATTCCTAGTGTTGATGAGTGGTTAACTGAGACGCATGAGCTAATGAAGACTGAGAAATTAACTACATATTTAAGAGAGATATCTATGAATAAGTTTAGGGAACAATGGGGATGGATGATAGACTATCTTGGTAAAAAATGGGGGGAATATACGAATAAGGCCAAATATCTGAATGAGAGATCATTTGTATTTATGGGATCTTGAGACAAATGCCATAGTAAAGCTTATTTTGTAATTTAGATATTTATAGAAATTGTATTATAAATAAGCTAAGTTTGGGAGATTGGAAACTCTGTGTTGGATGTAGCATGTTGGATTAAGCACTGTATGTAATTTATGGAAAGCTTATAAATTTTTGGAATGTGAATATGTATTGATATTTTTTTAAAAAAACAAATAGCTGGAATATGTATTGATATTTTTTTAAAAAAACAAATAGCTGGAATGGGAGAAAAGTATTCCAAGAGACCAGGCATGAGGAGCTGAGGCAGAGGAATAAGAGCATTCTGCTCCACTCACCTCTGTAACTCTCTTGTGGATTATAAAAACGTACTGATGCTATACTTCCTAAGTACATCCTAAGTCCAGAATGATGTACTGTATGCAAATTTCTACCATGAGTAAGTTTTGAATCAGAAATGCACTGATAAATGGCTAGAGAAAATATTAAAGTGTTTGACCCTTGTTCTCACAGATCCTGTCCAATATTCCTGTCCAATAAAGAACAAGAATATATTTTTTTTTTTTTAAAAAAATAATCACTGGAAGAATTTTGACTCTTGTTCAGGACTGACTAATTCATTTCTGCAAAACAAATGTCAAAAAAAAAAAGCAACCACAGGGTGGTTCATGGGTTGTTAATCAGCCTATGGGTTTTATACAATGTCTTTTCACAAATTTTTGATAGAGTCTTCTCATTTTATAAAGAAAAGTCTTTAGAAATCCCTAAAGAAATGTCTCATGTCATATATTCAAAACAAAACAAGAACTAATTCCAGAAGAGTAACTATGTTTAATCTTTTAGGCACCTCAGGGTCTTGCAACAAACTAACAGGTGTTTTTACAGTGTAACACTTCACAAGAAACTGACAGTGTGGAATATATAATCTCATTGGTCTCATGAACTGTCTTACTATACTTACAATCAAAGTCGTTAGCCATTGTTAAGAGATTACAGTTTTCTGCCTTTTTTTCAACACTCATATATGAAGACAGTAAAGAGTGTTATGAAGAACAGCACCTGATGAATTGCAGAAAAATGTGACAATACGTGCAGTATACAGAATATATTGCAAGAAAGTAGACTTAAGAGCAACCAAATTCATAATTATACTATGAAGTAAAGCACAATGCTGAATCTTTATGTGACATTTTGACACATCAGGCTTGATTATTAGTGATTTGGGATGAGTCTTGTTCTTATCCAAAGAGTTATCAAAACAAGGACATTGTCACAAGGAAAAAAAATCACAGACCTAATACTGTAGTGAAGAACACAAACTACACTAATTATATTGCACACATTTCTAATATTCATTTGATTTTATATCTTATGGGAGAAAATTAAAATAATGCTTCCTTTGGGATTTTACTGTAGAAGACTAAATGCTGAAAAAGCAGGTTGACCTCACAATCTGCATGAGAAAGAGAGAAAGAACAAAAACTGCACTTCAGCAAGGCTTCTTAGTAAACTCTGATTTAATTGATTTAATTAAACCTCTGAAAAATACTCTTACTTTCTGTAAGGTTGATCCAGTTTACGTCTCTTCACCAAGGTTGTGTAATAAAGGCCAAGAGATAGCAAGGAAATAGTATATTCGGACAAGAAATAACTGTCAAAGAATTAAAACAGAATATTTCATTCCGCAAAAGGACTCTAGGGAGCTTTCATCTTTTGCCTCTTTCATTTGTGCAGATGGTAGTAAATGCCAAACTGTCTTCTTTTCAACTAATCATGTTTGTTAACAAATGCTCATTGGATCATCTTTTTAACAACATTAAATTGTAATCTTGATTATTCAGAAATAAGACTGTTAACCTGAGTGTCCTTCCAAATGGCCAAAGTGAAGGACAATATTCTCAAAAGCTCCACCTGCTGTTATGAAACTAAGAAACCCAGTCATTGAACATTAGAAAAAATAATAAAAATGTGGCTCTCTGAATGGTGCGGAAAACTTAGCTGAAATCTTTGTTGAAGGGCTTACCTTGATGTGTCATATGTAAACAATAGTGATTTTACTTCAAAGTTTTGCTCAGCATCTCTGGAGCCACTGTCTTCGGTAATGTTCAGTGTAGAGATATGTATTTTTCCTTTATTTCATTCTTATTTTCATTTCATTCTATGCTAGAATGGAAAAATTTCAAGGGTTTTCTCCAAGCTGTGTGAGATTTTGAAACTTCTTGCGCATTTTTGAAGCTTGGTTTTTAGATTTGTTTTTGCTTTTTGAGAAAATCTCATTTTTCCTGAAAATATATGTGCCCCCAGTAGGGAATAAACACCCAAGTTGGATCTAAACATGGGCTTAAATTTATTTAAATTAAGCTAACCTGTAATATGGAAAATAGCTAGCAATGGATTGCCAGAAGTCATCCCATAAAGGCAATTTGAGGTGAAATAACTCAGTTCTGAGGTACATATGAAATAATGCCACATTGTGTGCTGCTACAGCCCAATCCCCCAGTTGGGTACATAAAGGGGAGTTCCTGCCTGCACTAGGGTTAGCTAGCCTTTTTTGTGGTCCATCTGTCCGTTCCCCCAAGGACATGCCCCAAAGAAAGGATCCTCACTATATGGCTATGAGACAACCTCTTCTAGGACAAATTCTCCATCAAATGATGCCTCAAAGATGCTCTCCAGGAAGCCCAAATTTGCATGTACACCTTGGACTGCACTGTGCTGCTACAGAAGGAAGCCATCTATGCTTGAAACTCCTTTTCCCTCCTGCTGACCAAAAAGTCATGGAGGCCATGCTGCAGTTTGGACAAAAACAAATCATCACTTTTATTGGGTAGCTGGAAAAACAGATGGCCATCTGAATGAGAAAGCGCACTATGTCTAATATGGGCTTTTGCACAAAATCTGTTTTTTGCACAAAAAACGAAAACTTGTTTGACTGAAAACAGGAAAGAACAGGTCAATTCCTATCAGGAGACATTGAACAGAGTTTATTTTATAAAAGTTCAGAGAGATACAGATGGAATTGCAAAAACAGACAAAGCAAAGGTGAGTCCTTTATTAGAGGCAAATATTCACAGAACACATTGAGGGGAATAGGAAATCTCCAGCCCATAGGCTTGATACAGCTTGTGAATCCTCTACCTCTGCTCCACTAGCCTCTCTTGCCAGGCCCCTCCGTGGCTTCTCTCTATTTCCAGCAGGATGGGAAGGAAGGTTTCAGAAAGGCTAAATTTAATGATCCCTGTGCAGTTAAACAGTTAAACCTTCCCTCACTGTTCAGATATTATTTATTTCAGCTACAAACTGTTTAATAGCCAGAGTTCCCGGATGATGTACATGCAAATTAAAAACATAAAAGACAAAAAATAGACAGCGATAATATCAGCATGTGGTATGGTAAGATAAAACCAAAAACGCATAACCCCAGCCATGGTGGGCAATGTTGAGGTTTCGATACCTCCAAACATTCACCTGCTCTCCCCTCCCTTTCCTCTTGCCATTAATCTCATTTGGCTGCACTTGCCATGTTTATGTGCATATTTATTTCCTGATGGAGCATGTAGAGTAGATTTAATAATATATTTATAAGTGTCACATGCACTTCACCTACTTTTCACTGTAGTATACTGACCATCTACATTATAGTCAGAACACTACAGAAACAAAATTTCTGGCTACGGCTGCTAAAAACAAAAAAAGTAAAGCACTTGAAGCCTAAGTAAAAACCGGCAATGGGGAAAAGGTACTAAAGCACTAAACAGTTCTTTAAATGCCTGGAATAAAATTTTTAAATCTTTCCCTGGCACCTAAAAGATTATAGGGAGGTACCAGGCCAGTATTACTGGAACGGGTGCTTGAAAACATGGATGCAGTACTACACATAAAATGGAGCACTCTCTTTCTCTTTTAGCTACCCATTTCACTTCATTTGGGGGAGGCAAATGATGATCTTAGATATAAGACGTTCCTTAAGCAGCCTTTCTCCAAGCCATTTAAGACTTTTAAAACTAAAGCTTGCACTTTGAATCTGGTCAAAAAATAGACTGGCAAAGTGCAACCATAATACAATTGTGCTGGCCAGACCTAGTTAATAATTTGCCTACCCTATTTGGGACTAACTGAACAGTTCAAAAATGTCCTGGACATGGCAGATACTTTCAGATCTTGATTCTGATATATAAACACCCGACAACTCTGAAGTCAAGGTACATTAGTATTATAGGTTGCTGTGAGTCTTCCAGGTTTTGAGGCCGTGTTCTATTAGTACACGGCCTCAAAACCCAGAAAACCTACAACACCCTATGGATTCCAGCCGTGAAAGCCTTCAACTTTACATTAGTATTCTTTATAAGATCTTCATTATTTTTAAAAAAGTATATATATTTATAAACAAAAGGCTGAAAGGGAACAATTTAAAATGTGCCATGTATAATATCAGTTGAAAGGCAAAGACTTCTCTAGAAATTAATTACAAAAGGTATAATTGGTTTGTTCAGTGAATCTGAGTTCCCAGGTTCATTCCTTTCTTCTTTGTTGTTACAGGTGACTTCCTGCGGGTCATCCACTGAGTGCATCCTTCTACAAATTCTCTGTGTGGATGGAGATCTACTTGCATTACAATTCATATTAATATATGTAATAAGCAGAAATCAATTAACTTTAAAACTATTTGAGTCACATTCTTCCTTATTTGAGCTTGTCAGTCAACTTTCTGGAGAGAGCTCAAGACTGAAAACTATTTAGCCAGGCTCTTTAAAATAGATTTCGTACCAGCCTCCAATGTTTTGACTATATTATTATTATTGTTGTCGTCGTCGTCGTCGTCGTCGTCATCATCATGATCATCATCATCCTTTTCTCCTATCTCTAGCTGCTGACAAAAACATTCCAGTCAGTTCTCTGTATTATCTCTCTCTCTCCCCATCCCCCAAAAAGCCAACACAATATAAGCTCTCCTTGAGGAGCAATCCTGTGCTTTCCTATGGACAAGACAAAATCTGTTCCTTGATTCTAGAACTGTTATACTTTTTAGCCACATACGCCTCAATGTGCCATTTTCCCTGTAATCCTATGAGCATTTTGGAATTACATTTTTGTCAGTCTTTTCAGGATAGCTGTGCCAGCAGTGCACGACTTTTAAAAATTGTTTCTTTTGTGAAGTTAAAAATTCACTTAAATGTCTGTGAGTTCCATAAATTGAACTAAAAGGCCTCAGGTAATTTTATTTTTAAATCGTGTTCCCATACTAGATGCGATCTTTGAACATGGCCAAACTTAATCTCCACAAACCAATTGTAAAGGAAGGATATCATTTCCTAAGTTCTAGGAATATACTGAGCACACAAAATTTTCAATGTATGCTTAACAATGTATGAAGGTTTATAAGACCTTCCCGCATAACTTTATATAGGGAAATGAGTACAGTTTATTATCACTATCCAAAACATTTTATCAGAATTTTATTTTGCAAACAATCATGAACATCTTTAATATATCTGTTCTTGTTGCATGGCAGATACCATAGAAAAATTGCACACAGCTCAAAACTGGTATACAATGTCATAAGCATCTGTCTACAGAACATATTCTTATAAATCTTATACTACGTCAAAGCTTATTATATTCCTTTTTAAGATACATGTTTTTGGCATGACTGTCAACATAGTTGATCACATAAAAATAAACACAGCATTCTAAACGTGGCAGGTCAAACCATGATATCTTAAGAAGGTTATAGGTTTGTGCTGCATATTTCATCATAAACATAACTCTTATTTGGCATTAAACCATTCACAGGAACTGATATGTGATCCATTGTTTTTCTGCTTGCTTTCTTACCATCATTGCTCCAGGTGGCACAAATTCTTTTAGGTTTCCTAATATACCAGTATGACAAATATAGTAGCACTGGAAATACATCTGGTAATAATAATTACCTGATAAAATTACAAACTGTACTGGTAATATAATAAGTCATGAGACACCAGTATTTCAGAATTTGCACATAAAAGTTGTCTAAGAGACACTGTACTAGAAGCAGGAGAAGGGAGCTACTCTCTTTAAATTTTGATTTAGTTACGATATTATCATAGGAAGTTTTCAGTATTAAAGTCAGACTTGGAATGCTTTAGGCTGGGATTCACAAGTATTCTACTTCTTGTCCTAAAAGGAGGCCAGCCTTTGCAAGCGTCCGAACTAAATGCTTGACTTTTTTGCTTTGCCACCACTTCCCCCTTTCCCTGCATCAGGATCCAGGGTTCCAGCAGATGAGGGCAGTAGAACTCACTCCTTAGACCTCAAAAGCTGAAACTGGGATGCTTCCCAAACCATTTCTCTGAAAGAAGACAAGCTATGATCAAAGTATTTAAACATATTTAGTATTTGTAGATGTAATGGCCTTTCAAATTATACTGCTGTGAAGTGGAACCTAACTGATGATCAGTGTGGTTAGACCCTGAATGCTTTCACTCATGCTAAAAGATTTATACTCCAAAGTTGGAAAAAATAAACATTCACTATACAGCTTCAGAGGTCAAATCTTACTGTGTTAGGTACAAATGAACTTTTTTTTAAAGACAGCAATTTCAAGAAGAGCAGTCAGTGTGGTGTAGCAGTTGGAATGTTGGACTAGGACTTTGCAGATTGAGGTTTGAATCCCTGCTCAACTGTGAAGAACCACTGAGTGGCCTTGGGTGAGTCACACTCTCTTGGCCTCAGAGGAGGGCAATGGCAACCCTCCTCTCAACAAATCTTGCTAAGAAAACCTAGTGATAGATTCACCTTAGGGTTGCTATAACTGGAAATGACTTAATGGCCCATAGCAACAACAAACTTCAAGATAACATGTTGGAACAAATATGGATATTTTATATTAATGTTTATGTTTAGCCTATATTTGTATCCTAAGTACCCTCCTATTTCCCCCTTTTTTTTTTACTTTCTTTGCTTTACTTTACGTTTTTTTAAAGTATTCAGAAGGCAATTTAAACATACCAAAACCTATAAAACAAGTTGGCTTGTATAGACTTTGAGGATAAAACAAGTTAGTATACACCTGCAGCTTCATGATTTTTTTTTCAGTAGGCCTTTCTTTTCCTCTGCCTGTTCTGTGAAATGGGAAAAATTACCACCTTACAAATCTGTTGCATGCTAAACAGAAATTTGTACCTTGTCAGTACAGGTGCTATAATTCACTTTATAGCTGGAACTCTGATACAGAAATGAGGGAATCTGTGGCCCTCTAGATATTATTGGCCTACAACTCCCATCATTCCTAATTAATGGTCATGCTGACTGGGAATGATGGGAATAGGAGTCCACTGTCACCTTCCAGTCTTGTGCAAGACACTAGTTTGTGTCTAGATGCTGCTTCTAATGTAACTGTACAGTTTTATATAACAGTTAAACAGTTAAAGTTCTGTGCAAATGAATCTTTGGTTGGAATTAATATAAATTATAGAATCATAGAATCATAGAATCATAGAAATGTAGAGTTGGAAGAGACCACACGGGCCATCCAGTCCAACCCCCTGCCATGCAGGAACACTCTCAAAGCACTCCCGACAGATGGCCATCCAGCCTCTGCTTAAAAACCTCCAAAGAAGGAGACTCCACCACACTCCGAGGCAGCATATTCCACTGCCGGACAGCCCTGACTGTCAGGAAGTTCTTCCTGAGGTTCAGGTGGAATCTCCTTTCCTGCAGCTTGAATCCATTGCTCCTTGTCCTGGTCTCTGGAGCGGCAGAAAACAAGCCCTCTCCCTCCTCTACATGGCATCCCTTCAAATATTTAAACATAGCTATCATGTCCCCTCTTAACCTTCTCTTCTGCAGACTGAACATACCCAGCTCTCTAAGTCTATCCTCATAGGGCTTGGCTTCCAGGCCCTTCACCATTTTGGTCGCCCTCCTCTGGACCTGCTCCAGCTTGACCATGTCCTTCTTGAATTGGGGTGCCCAGAAGTGGACACAGTATTCCAGATGAGGTCTAACCAAAGCAGAGTAGAGTGGTACCAGTACCTCCCTCGATCTAGACACCATACTCCTATTGATGCAGCCGAGAATTGCATTGGCTTTCTTGGCTGCCGCATCACATTGCTGACTCATGTTCATAACTGTGTTCATAATTATGTTTAAATGGTTAGCAAATAAAACCAAATATTAAATTTTAGTTCCAGTGGGAAAAAATGTTAAATTCAGGTTGATTTATTACAGATGTTAAATTTAGATGGATTTATTACAGATCCCTTCTTAAACAAAATACTGTGCCAAAAGAAAGTGATTTCTAGATCCTCAGTCTTCCCATAAACAATTATTAACATACCAATTAAATTTACGAAAGACCTTTGGCTTCAAGGAATTTGGGTTCCTAGAATTTATCTCATTTTTTTTTTTTTTCATACTCAGAAAGATACCCTGACTAGTAGCCAAAATTTAGGGAGGCGCCATGTAAAGCTAAACTTGTACCCCTTTTGATCTGAACATTTCTAATATACTCCAAAGTAGATTTATCAAACAAGTTATATTAAAAATCATGTCAATATAGACAATCCAACCTACTTCTAAAAATAATGCTATACTGAACCATATATACTATTATAACACTATAAGTGTGACTATCGAAAGAAATGTTACCTTTCTCATACTGAATTTTAGCCTGACTGTGGTGCAGTCACTGGACCATGAAGTTTGGTGAGCAATTCTGGATGTTTTTCCTAACAAAACCAATGCATTCTTCATTATTCACATATGCATTGCTTATTTTATCTATGCAATCATATACAAGACTGTCCAACCATGTGAAGAAATGTTTGCATACCTCCCTTCCACACTAAACCACAACCTTTTCTCCATGTGTCAATGGCTTCATTGGCAAACCAGTTCTGCTTTGGCTATTCTGTGGCCACCTTTCATAAAAAGCTAACTGTTTTTTAAAGTACTCACTAAAATAGCCATTATATATACCTTGAGAAAAAAATGTTCAGCACTCTGAAGGTGCCAAATATTTTTACTGTAGCACCAAAATTAAATAAACAAAAACAAACTGAGAGTTGTTAGTTGTACAGGTATTCACCCCCCTCCCATTGACCTCATGTATCTGAATAACATCTAGTGCAACCCACTCCCTCCAGAAGTCAGAGATATCACAGGAGAAACTGAATGGAGTTCAGTTTGTGCAGTTTGTGCAGTTCCAATACCACATGATTTCAGATTACACACACTTGTTTCTGGAAGGTGGTGTTAGAGTGTGCAAGTGTTGGAGACAATCAACATCATGAAGACCAAGGAGCTATCAAACCAAACCCAGGACAAAATTGTGCAGAAGCTCCAATTAAGATTTTTTCAAAATAATAATAATAATAATAAAAATAATAATAATAATGGCAGCAGCAGCAACAAAAACTCACACTGGGAATATTTGCTGGATCCTTGTTAAATCCATTATTACAAAATGGAAAGAATATGACTCAGCTGTGGCTGTGCCCAGAGAAGGTCTTCTACTAATGTACAGTGAACAGGCAAAGGAGACCATTAGTCAGAGAAGCAACCAAGAGGCCAATAGTAACTCTGAAGTAGCTGGAGAGATATGAGATGGGAAAAAACACCCAAATACTCCACAAAGATGGGCTTTATAGAAAATTGGTAAGAAAACCATTGCTGAAACTAACCAACATCAAGGCCCGCTTGAACTTTGAAAAAGAAAACATGTAGAGAAAGGTCCTTAGATCTTGATGACACCCAAACTGAACTTTTGGCCTTGCTGCAAAGTACTATGTGACGTACAAAGTGAACAGTGTTCGTGGCTCTGAGAACATTCTGTCCACAGAGAAGCTTGCCGGTGTCAGGGAGATGAATACTTCTATAAAGTAAAGCACTATTTATATTTTTCTCTGCTCTGCAGTTTTAGAATTTGGTATGTTCTGCTAAGAGCCAATAAATTATACTACCGTGCAGTATTCACACTTCCGAAAAGCCACACTCTACTTTAAAGTTCTAAGTATTTGCATTATTTAGAATCAGAGGTCGTGCTACAGTGTTTACAAAGTGTGCGGAGGGGGAGCACACCTAATACTGACTTTTATATTTAAGCCATAGGTAAATACTCAAAAATATTTCTTTCCCTTTAAAACACAGGTTTGCAAGGTCACAGCTGTAACTGTGAAGTGACTTAGCACAAAGGTGACTATTATTCTTTTTCATGCCTTCAGTTATCTACTCCAGATTGCTTCCTATCAAGTAGTTTAACCCCGTGGGGTTTCAAACCTGTGTCTGCTCTTGAAGAAAGTAGCTTCAGCTATCTGGAGCAGAAAAATTTGGCAGGCAGAAAAAAAAAACTTGGAACATACATACCTACATATGTGCACAGTTTCTCTTTTGTGCCTGTATAGTAATTTGTTTAAACAACCAAAAATAAGTGTTGCGCTATGGTTTCAGTTTGGAATGCAGCTGTCCTTTGCATGCTGGAAAACTGATGCAGATTGTCCTTAATTATCAGAATCTTATAACATGAGGCCTATCAACTAGCAACATATTAGTTTTGTTTTGATTCAACTTGTACAGTTCTTTTATAGAAACCAAATTAACAGAAAGGTTATTTTTCACAGCAATTTCAAAGAATAATGGAAAAATAATGGGAATCCTCAAACTGTTCATAAAAGCTGTCATCACAGTGCTATAAACCAGAGTTCCCTAATTAATTTTTTCTTTTGTCAAAAAGTATTAATTTTAATGTAGTTTGGACTAGTATGAGGGTGCAATCTTCTTCTAGAAAACTACACAAACACACAAAATAGATGTGTAGAATTGTCTTTAAATGCTGAGATGGGTACCAACTCAAAGGGTTTTGGGGATTTCATTCTATATGTTACCATAGTGTTAGGTTTATTGTCGTTATCCCTGACTGTATATGTTGATGTTCTGCTCTTTGGTGAAAAGAGTGTTATAAATAATTAAACAAACGTTATGTCCCAATGGATGTTTTAAAACCATTTATTGACCAAGAAGTTTACAGTGCAAAATTCTTCTTTAGGGACAACACTTTTTATAATAATTTCACACCAAGGGTATATTCCCACCGCATAATTAAAGCAATTTGATGTGACTGCAACTGCCATGGCTGCAGCCAATGGAATCCTGGAATGTGGAGCTTCAAGACCTGTTTAAAAACTCCCCTGAACTAAATCACTAGAATGCTCCAAGACAGAAATCTAAATTCATTACATTACCAATCTGTGCATCTCAAGATTCCACAGGATAGAACTGTGGCAGTCACAGTGGTTTCAAAACAATATAATTGCGTAGTATGAATACACACCGTATTGTATTTTATGCTGTGTGCCAGCCGACTGATATATAGCCATAAGGATCAGAACTAGGGATGAACTGGGACTATGGTGTCCCCAAAGTTCAGGGAGCAATGCCCAGTAAATATAAAGTCCACAACCTTAAACATTTCGTCCACATTCACAATAAGGTTCTGTTCTACTGTCAAGCTCTCCCTGCCATTGATTAGTTTTTTCAAGGAAAAAGAAAATCACATTTGAAATGGAGAGGATAACCACCAGTGATGAAGCTTTACTAGAAGAGTAAACTGAAAATGACACTTCTGGGAATTTGGGAAGCACAGGAAGACGCCTGCAGAAGTTATAAATCTGGTACTCTGTAGCAGGAAATAGTTCTCCTGGGCAAGCTCAGGATCATCATTCTCAATTAAGAGAAAGCTATCAAAGGCCTTTTTTCTTTTCAAGAGTATATTTGCTTCTTTAGAGGTGAGACTGGCAAGGAGAAATGCATTTTCTTAGGTCTACTTTTCCAAATATCTCTGGGTGGGGGGGCTCAAAATACCCTATCTAAGTACTGTGGGGGATATTTCTCTGGGAAAGGTAAAAAGAAAGATTTTGAGGTCAGGCTGGGAAAATTCAACCCTTACTAGTAAGACGATCTAGTGCTTAACTAGTCAGCTTGTGTGTATATATCTTCCAGCATTGCATATGAGAAAACCAGGACATGTACAGCCAAACAATATCGGAGTATGGTCGAGAAGGCAAAAGGTATTAATGAAAAAGAACACACAAGCTAGGAGAGGCTGCAGCAGTTTACTTTTCCCAGAGCCTAATGGGAATCACAAGATTTTGCCCCCTCTTCTTTTTCTCTTCTAAGTTAGTTGAATGCAAACTGCTTTTGCACTTTGAACTCAGTTTCCAGCAACTGAAGTATGCAGAGGTCAAAGGGGGAAACTGGGAGGAGGAGAAATAAACTGGGGCATTTTAAAGCAGCTGAAAATGTGGGATGACAGATGTTTAATTGGGATGGCCCATGCCACATCTGGACAGTTGGAGGGCATTGTGCTTAAAAGAAGACTGAAGGGTTTCCACCAAAATAAGGATAAAAACTGTTATCAGATCTCACAGCAGATAGCTGCATCTATTTATGATATGGCACAGCAATATCTCATATATCAGCCTCCTGTCAGTTAAGTGTAGTGTGTACATCTGGTTTTATTCATCTCTATTTCTGTGGTGTGGTGAGTGTGTTGTGGTCACGTGTCAGACCCTAAATGGAAAGAACTCTCAGCTCACACTGATCAGTCAATCAAAATGCCAGAATGCAGGTGGAGAGGAAAACTGGGATGTCAAAAGAGCTGTGTATAAAGTACTTATATGGGTGTGTAGGGCACAATTACTAATTCAGGCCATGGCCTCTTATTGCGGAATACTAAGTTAGTGGGTGCTTCTACTCTGGGATTGAAAACAGTGGAAATGAAAGGACTGAGGGGATGGACCATGCATCTGCTACATGTGTGCCCCTTTGTACAACGTAATCTATTACCGTGATGTGAAGACCTTTTGGCAAACCCTATTATTGAAAACAGAGTAACAAAAGTTAGATTTTTGTTACTAAGTTGCCTCCATAAGAGTATGAAACATAGGCATTACTAAATACATCTGTGCCTTTTAGCTATAATAACTGATCTCTTTATGAGTGGGCCTTTTATAGTATTTGAATAAGCATTTAACTTAACAAGTCAATCTTTGTGCAGGGCAACCTCTCTGTGTGTAAAATGCTTTTTACACAATGACATGCATGTTTTAAAAAACCTACAATATAGATGTTTTCATGGCTAATTGATACACATTATTCTACACTTGCTCATTTAGTCCTATTTTCTTTTCTTTATTTCTAATTTTGTATTCCAAAGGAGAGAAAGGCATCTTTTCAGCTGATCTGATGGAAAAAAAAAAAAACCAGCAACGGCAAATGAGTAACTAACCTGTGTGCAATGGAGTACAGCTGGAGAGAATGCTAATTCTCTGCCTCAATGCTGCCTTCAAAGAGATTATTCAAGCTTTCCTCTGACATGGAACAGGGTGATCAGCCAGCAACGACTATACATGAAAATAACCTTTATCTGCTTTAACAAAAAAGGTAAACTGAAAAAGCAGTCAGTCATGCCCTAGTTATTTACAGTGAGCTGGAAAAAGAGAAGGGCTTAATAAGTGGAATTATTAAAACTCGGTGGAATTGTAAATGTAATTTTAATTTTTTAAAAAAGGAAAAAGAAACCAGGAAAGATATGTAGAAAAATGTCTGATTAGAAAGAAGGAGAAACAATTAAACCAGAAATTTCAATCCAAATTTGAACAAAAATTCACAGCCTTTTTGTTATTTCAGAACTTGATGCAAATTTCTTTGTCACTGTTGATTATTGTTTTCTCTCAGCCTTTTACTACCTCATGGAAGTAATGGTTTATATTTATCATCCTTTTGCAATCATCTACACACTCACCTGGAACTAATTGCCATAATAGGATAATTAAGTCAGTGGGACTCACTGCTGAACAGGAATGCATAGACTGGCACTGTCTAGGTATTAAAATGGCAATTATAAATTATTGGAACAAAGGCACCTCAAATGACACTCAACATAAAGTTATACGCACTGCCTTTTCCAAGCTGTTAGCTTGAAATTGTGACTTTTAGAAAGTACTTCTATATTACTCTGCTTCTTAAAAGTAACTTTCAGTTACTGGTTTTTCTTTAAAACTGAATGTTATAAGCTACTCACAAATGGTACAAAACACCCTCTCCTCTCACCCTTGTTGTAACTTCAACTTTTTTAAGCAGAGCACAAAACAGAAGCACAAAAGATAGCATGATTCGTTGGGCCTTTCCACACTACACTGTTATAGTGCTATTATCCCACTTTCAACATTTTGTGGAATTCTGGGGTTTGTAGTTTACTGAGTCCAAAAAGCTCTCTGCCTGAGAATTCTAAATGCTCCTCTCTAAACTGCAAGTCCCAGAATTCCACAGGATGTTGAAAATGGAATAATAACACTGTAAGTAACAGTGAAGTGTGGAAAGGCCCATTGCTTGAATTATGATGTGTTTCCCCTCCATCATTTACAGTACAGGTACAGTAAACCACAAAAGTGGTAATCCCTTGTTAAATTGAAATTATAATGCGATTATAGTTCACTGGAACAAAAACGAATTACAAGTAACCAACTATTTGCAGTAGTTCCAGTTTCTGAACAAGATATACATTTACTCTACTGCTTCATCAAACAAGGAGTTCCAGCAAGCATAAGTTTGACATGCACATGATATAGTTTGCATTTGATTCGCGAGAAAACCAAGAAGTTGTGTGGGATGAGAATTCTACAAGCAGCATTACAATAATGGAGTTTCTTCAGAAAGAGGCTAAAACTAGTACCTTAAGATGTGCAGAAATGTTTATGAAAAAAACTTACTGTTTTAGTAATACTAAAAACAAGAGGGGAAAAGTCAGCATCTGTGTGAAGCAGACAAAATGCATTATATTATGTAAAGTATTTACTTTCATTTATGTTTCATCTTGTTGCAGTCTTGTTTTATTCTCCCATCTTTTGTAGATCCATAAGGGGGGCTTAATTCCCAAAATGTTTAGAGCCACTAACTATACTTTTAAAAAAAATCCTCATGGCACTAGGCCTTGGTCTTTCTTTTTCCACTTTTGGAATGTCATAACATGAAGAAGTGACCCGCTGCTTTTAGGTGTCCAGTGGGAAAAAAAAATTACAGACAGACTGTCTCTTCTCAAGTGACCAGAATAATTAACAAAGCAGAAGGATGGCCACCAGGTGATGAATTCAACATACCACCTGGGGGGGTGGTACAAAATGTGGGCACTGTCTGCCCTCAGAAAAAGAATTTTGCTCCTGCCCATGACCTTTTCCTCCACTTCCTGAATACCAAGCGTTGCAGTAACGTAAAACCTCAAGTGAGCATGTATAAATACAGTTTAGGCGTCCAAAGAAAACGGCCAGGCAAAGTTATCAAGGGAATGCAATCACAGCAAATATAAGAGTTTTAAATCAGAATGTTTTTCAGTGTCTCACTCTATTCAATAGCAGAAATGTGGGGACTGACTTGAAATTTCATGGAAGAGGGAAGAATTTCCCTGCACCTATGCACAGAACAATAATACACATCCAATCTATATGAGTAGATGGATTATCCTCCTTGACTAAATCCCAGGTCTTCAAAGGCCATAGCAAGCAAATATTTTTCCTTATACCCATGCCACATCATAATGCTTTCATATTCTTCACAAACTTTCACAAATGTCTATTCCTGCATTGCTGTTACTGTGTGTCTTCAACTCATTTCTGAATTATGGTGGTGCTAAGGTGAACCCATTATGGAATTTTCTCGACAAGATTTGTTTAGATGGGTTTGTTCTTGCCTTCCTCTGAGGCTGAGAGAGTGTGTGGTTTGTCCAAGGTGACCCAATGGCTTTCCATGGCTGAGTGGAGATTCAAGCCCTAGTCTCCAGAATAGTAATCCAATGCTGATACCACTACACCATAATATATATACTGCTCTACATTGTGCTCTATACATTAAGAACTATATCAATAACCAGTAAGGAGATCTTTCCTTCTCTCCAAAAAGTTAAGCCAACTCTGATTTTAACTCTTTGGCATGTTCATGCTCCATGTGTACTTGTTTTAAAACTGTTTACAGCAACTTCTTTATGCTGTTCGCAATTAATAATGAAACATAGTTTGAATTAATGTCTTACCTTTACGTCAACATTCTAATCAGAACTGCAATAACGTATTCTGATTAATTTAAATCTCACTATTCCCTCAGAAAAACATCCCTCCTAATAGCTAAAGTCAAATTGATTTAAAGAAAAGGGGGGCACTATAATTTGGAGAACATTAGCCCAATTCTGTGTTCAGTCCTGCAAGTCAAACTAATCAATATGAAAGCCTGAGGAAAACCATAAAGGATCCAAAGATAGAGAATACTTTACAAAACTGTACGAGGTCACATTTACAAAAGCAAATGCATTGTCAGGTTTTGCATCACCTTTTTGGAAAAATACCAAAAATATCCCTCCTAAACAACTAACCCAACAACTAACTTAATTTGGCCAACCACACCAGTCATTCTCTGTTCTGCACAACTTCCAAGGCAAGAAAAACAGTTCATAGCACTGTAAATTAAGAAGCTTTATAAATCTAAGCAGCACTGCAGGAATATAAGTTTGTCAAAATATTACGGGTAAATTCAGAATTCTTTAAAATGTTTTATTTCAGTCTTTCGTGAATAGGCTTTATAATGAGTTAACTAATACCAATTTGACCCATCATTAATTCTAATGTATTTCCTATCTGCAATACCCTTCAGCATAGATTTATAACATACAATACCATTTTATTCACCCCTCACTTCCTATACTATTCATAATTTCAAAACATACACTTTTAGTAAAAAACAAACAAACAAACAATTAATCTGATGCAGGCAATGTTTTTTGGTAATATCTCTGGCCTTGTTTAATAGTTAAAGAAGGAGATTATGAGCCAAGAAGCCAATTCAATTGTTCATCTTTCATTGTAGCAAGAATTTATTTAATGGTCACTCTGAGGCCACAGATTCCTCCCTCTGACTAGCTGCTTTATACACACAAATTTCACTAGATATATTGCATTTTGTTTGCTATATTACATATGAATTACCTTGAATATTTCTAAAAGGTGTGTAAACAGTAAGTACTATTTCACTGAGATACAATAACCCCACAAAACTGCTTCTGAAATGGTTTACTCACAAATGATTTTCTCCCTATTCTTATAAAACTTTTGGAACACAATTCCTAACAAGTATGCTGAGGTGCAAAAATTGCCCTTCATTCCCTAGATCGTTGTCTTTGCTTGTGATTGCTGTATGAAGCAGTCATTTGACAAGCTGTTGGAGGGGAAGCAAATTTAAAACAAGGTCTAATGTGTTCCAAAAGTACTTGAACAATAATAAAGACTACTGCTTCTGTGACAACCTTGCCAGAGGATTTCCAAAAGCACTTAAAATGCTGAAATACCTGACAAGAAAATAATAGGTTGCCAATAACGCATGATAAATATTTCAAGGACAAAGCACACAGCTAAAACCATATTTGCTCCTGTTCAAACACAGCTTTCAGTTTTGACTTTGTAACACTAACTCTTTTGACATTCAAATTTTAACTGCACATTTCATAATATTAAGGCAGCTTGTATCAGATAAATGAATAGTCAGCAAAACAGGAACAGGGTATTGTTCCTGGAAAACTTTTTCCAACTGTACCATTTGGCCCACAGAAAAGTAATCCTTAAACAAACAAAGGACAAAACTTGGGAAGTCCAACAGGGCTTTTAAGTATTAAATTGTATGCTTGGGGCTAGATTTCAACAACATGATACAGGTATTATGAAAGTGATGGGAATAATTAAATCTATACTACTTAACAGGTAGGCTACTACAAGTAAAGTTTAACGTAGACATTTTATCAAATGCGAAGTAGCATTGTTCAAGAGACCAGTAAATGTTCTGTTGCATAAGATACATAAAGCCATCACCAAATACAGTTTTTCAGTACACCTCTAGATTTATTTTGATATCTGCATTCTGACTAAAGCACTTCAAGTCCATTAAAATAAATATTGTGCATATGACATGAAAATTATAGAGTATCTAATGCAAATTAGTATCTAATGCCCAGTTGCCATGTGAAATAGAATCCTGTAATCACATGTATTGATACTAGAAATTGTACTTTTGACGAGTGCAGTACTATAAATCATATTTTTAAGATAGTGACTGACATCCCCGGAGCAGGGATGTCTGTCCTATCTATAACAATCAGAGAGGAACCATTGTGATCCCAGGTTAATTAGGGCTTTATGTACTCACTTTAACAAAGCAACAACTAAACTTGGCCTGGCAACCTAAGACACTGTGGATGTATGACAAAAGACAGTGAAAACATGAGCAGTAGTAACAGAGGAGGTACAACCAGGGTGAAGAAGCAAGAGTGCATCTGTGCCACCATAAAATGCAGTACAATGTGGTAAGATAGGCTGCAATTTTATTAACCTCTTACACAGGAATAGCAACAAGCGCAGCTGAACTCCTCTTAGCTTATTCTTGAATATACATGTATAGGACAAATGCCTTCATTTTGATTATGCCACAGGACAAACATTTTATAGAAAGGAAATGATTTCCTTCTAAAAACCATCTTAAAATTCTAGTCTTGTTTAGATTATTTAAAATTAATTAACTGGTCAGATAAAAGACAGCTAATCCTTGAATCAGCAGATAACCCAAGATAAAAGAAATATAATGGGGGGTGGTGAGCAGGCACGTGGAGTCGTGAGGGGGCACAGAGGAGTAGTGAGTGGACGTGGGGGGTGGCAAGGGGGCATGGGGGAGTGGCAGCTTTTGCTACCCCAGGGAATTTCACCCAGAGCACATATCCCAGTTGCCCCACCCTAGATCCGCCTCTGGTGGATTGAGCAGGCTCATGAAAACTATTAAAGAAGGCTTCCTTTAAAAAAAAAAAAAAGGGAAAAAATTAACATGAGTTCAATGTATTATATGCAAGGGAATAACAAGGAATTACTAAAATAGGAATTACAGAAGCTTATTGCCCTAAATATTTAAGATCAATAATGGTAATTTCCTCACTAGACTGTTATAGTGCTATTATTCCACTTTCAATATCCTATGCAATCCTGAGGTTTGCAGTTTAGGGAGGGGCCTTTGAAGCCCCTCACTAAACTGCAAACCAAGGATTCCATAAGATGTTAAAAGTGGAATAATAGCACTATAACAGTCCAGTGCGGAAATGATCAATAAAAGTAATACATCAGAGGCAGGAAACTTCTTGTGGTAGTAGATATATCAATAGAAGGGAAAGGATCAAAAGTTGGAGTAGAAGGAGTAAGTTGCAGAAAAGCTAAATCAATAATATCTGTCACCTGTAAAAGATATAGGACAGAAACTGAACTGAAGTGAACTGAAATGTCTGAACTGACATTTTAAATGAAAGCGGGGGGGTGGGGTGGGGGCAAGGAAATTACAGGCCAGTTAGTTTAATGTCTCTTCCAGGTAAATGCATGGAAAGAATTCAAACTATCAAGTATATAGAAGGCCAAATCCTTCTCACTACTTGTTGTGTCATTTTAAGCACGTCAACAAGTATGTGGAGAGAGATGATTCGGCAGACTAGCCTTCGCCACCTCATCTCCCTGCCAGAGTTGTCCACTGCTTGTTGGGGCTTATGGGAAATGAAATCTAAAATCTCTCAAGCAGGGATGGGCAACTGCAGAAGGGGAACGGCAATATCACTTCCCAGTGCCCATCCGGTGGGCTGCACCAGCACACTTCATGCTCCCAAAATGATATGACATCATTTCTGGCCACCCTTTTGGCCAATTTTAGGTTGATTTTTTTCCTTTATGTGCGTGTTTTGAGGAGGTTAGAGGGGCTTTACAGGGTTAAGGAAAGAAAAAAACCTCCATTTTAAGGCAATTGTGTGCCGTTTGGGGACAAAAGAAATGGCCAAAAATCAGTCTCCAATTTTTTTAGGAAAAAAAAAATGGTGCAGCTGGGAGCTTGAGTGGTCTTCTGGGGTTCCTAAGGGATTCACTCAGTAGTATCAAGAGCTGCATACAGCCCACAGGCTGCACTTTGCCCACCAGCCACACTTTGCCCACCCCTGCTCTAGATCAAACCAGGTTGTTGATGCTGTGGTAGAAATTCCATGCTTGACATTTCAAGGACTTTTTGACCAAATTTCTCACTAAAAATCTACTTAGTAAGCCCAGGAGACATGGTATATGACAAAGAGCTATTTTATGTATCAGTTAGTAGTTAAAGAACAGGGGATAGGAATATATGGTCAAAAACCCTCAAATGGGGAATTGATCTCCAAAGATCTCTATGTAGAACAGTGTATTTTGATTGTAACTATCACCTTTGTCTGGGCTGAAATGGCCAGTTTTTCAAACTACATAAAATTAATTACAGTGGTTAAAAGCAAACCGGAATTCTGAAGAATAGCAAACTATACCTCAAAAATGAGTGACCAGTTATTAAAATGGCAAATGTTGTTTGCTGTAAGTGTAAAGCAATTCACATTAAGACAACAATAAATTCTAATCACACATATAAATTCATGGCTGTGAGTTAACTAGAAAGCGGCTAATCAAGAAAGGAATCATGGAGCCATGATGGATAGCTTGACAAAAACATGGACATATTGTGCATCAGGCGAGCTAAAGACAACTTCCACGTAAGTGGTCATTGTGTAAGCAGGGGCGAACATGTCACAAATTAAACAACAGACCACCAATTGGAAGAAAAAAAGCCACAACTTTATTGATTACAGAGCACAAAGGGGTTGGTTCTTGCATGGGTCTGGATACAATAATCAATCAACCCACATGCTGACTGATAAGCCAAGCTTCCGGTCCAAGTACTGGAATCCCTAATGGATGGCACGGGTAGCCCGCCAGGCAGGAACCCTGCCAATGGGGAGTGCCATGCCACAAATGACCTCCTGAACCGGCCACTCCCAAAACCACCTAGCACCCCCGAACCACCTGATATACCTTGTACCAATACCAGCAGACCATTGGTACCCACCCACCTGAATCCAAGGCTCATGCAACTGCCCCAAAGTTATGATGAATACATAGATTGCAGCTGCTACAGGTTCAGGGAGGGTTGGGCAGGGGGCAGCCAGAAGGAAAAGCGGCCAAGTCCTCCATGGTGGGGTAATAATAGTATCCCCCATCCAAGTATTGACTGGACATGTGAGCCCGCCCATGCCCAGCCCAACAGCCACTGGGAATGTTCCAGGGTCACTCTCATTGGCTGTCTTATTCACGGCATTTGGGCATTGCAACATGTGCCACATACCCAGATAAAGCCTGCCCACCTCCACGTTGCCTGAAGGGTGGACCATGTGGCTCCGTCACCTCACCCCACAAATGGTGCTGCATGGCCAGGTAGGTTGCACAGTGTGCTTAGTTAAAGCACTGAATTCTCTTGTTCAAGAAATGATGAAGTCCGCCAACTTGGAGAACTTTAAAAGTGAATTAAATACATTCATGGAGGAAGATGCTTTCAATGAATACTAGTGAGGTTATACTACATATCACTTCTGGGATCAGGACTTCTATCCATCTGAATAGTAGTCACTGAGGAGCAATAGGCTGCCCTTATGCATGGCTTGTGGGCTTCCTTTCGCATCTTGTTGGCCACTATAGGAAACAGGAAGCTGGATTAGGTGTTAATCAGCAGGATTCTCTGATGTTTTTATGTTACTGAGAAGCTTCATATAAATATAGTAAGTAAATAAATCAGCAGATTCTATGCAGTGGTTCAGGGGGACAGCCAAGTTTAAGGAAGGAACATAATGGTAATATCCCTCTTCTCTCTCTAGAAGCCAAAGAATTACCCCTCCATTAACACTGAATGTTCCCTTGAGCCCTTGAATTATTTGCAGAAGGGGAAAGATTTCTGCTGCAATATTAATGCTGCTATTCTGTATCTAAAGCGTACTAGTTGTGGTGCAGGACAGTCTAATAGCTAAGTCTACTGTGCTCCCAAAGACTCAGTGGAATGAATTTTCCAGAAAGCACTTAACAGGACTAAAAGTTCAACACAGAGTGTGCCAACTGGAAGGAATACACATTCCACACATACATATTACCTTGCCTCAGTGTAAAAATATAATAATAGAAAATATTAATCATGCAAATGCTTTAATTATTAATCTGGAGGTTTGGTAAATACTGCAAAGTTCTCCATACCAAATCCAATTTCGGCAACCTTCCACATATGAGACAAAGATGAGGAGTGCTACAGGATGGCAAGTAGTGTTAAAACAGCATACCGCTGCTTTAAGTTGCCTCTTATGCTCTCTGAATTTAATTTCTCTCTAGAATCCCACTCTAAAGTCCACTTTGTCTCTATAGCCATGCTCACTGTGTATCTATCAGAAATTCTGACATCACATTGTATACCTAAGGAAGTACATTGCAATTCACAACTGGTTAAGAAAAGAGAGATTGCCATGCACCACAAGATACAATTCATCACTATGTGCCTTAACCTGCTGGGCGTTGCAGTCTAGCAACATTTGGAGAGCTGTATGACTACCATCCATGCTTTATGATGATGGGGGCTGGGGGGGTTGCACATCAGACTAATATAGCTACCCCTTTCTGACTCTTCATAACAAATTTTAGGCTGAGAACTTTTTAGCCATCCCAGTATATACCATAGTCCACTAATCCACAACTGGGATAAGCTACACAAACACTACATTCCTAGGCTTTCAAATAAATAATCTAATCTCATTTATATATTCACCTTGTTTAATTTCTGACTGTGAACTGGATGGAAAACAGAAGAAGTGAAGTAACAGCTTCACTGTGTCAATAAACTTATGCATGTTTATTCAGAACTAAGTTCCATTATGTTGAGTGATGTTTTCTGCTTGACATATATATTGTGGTTTGCAACATGAATCCTCCAGTGGCAAAACATATACAGAAAAATAGACAAAGAAATTGTTCAAATATCCTTAGTAAAGAAAGAGGTTTTCTTAAACATTAAAATGGTTACCATTTTTTGAATCAGAGGGAAAAAATGTGGAAGAAAGTATGCCAAATATGTTGGTTTAATGTTATAAAATTCCTAAAGTATAAACCACGTTATCCTAACAGGTAAATATAAAGCTCACTAGCAAATACAGAAAAGCTGTCTGGTTTACAGCAGAATGAAACAGAAAAGCAAAAACACTATACAGGGTGAAAGACGTAATGGCACAGCACATGTTTTAGTTCTACATTTAATCACTAGAAACTATAAGGAAAGACCGAAGACCCTGAAAACCTGAAGAACCACTGACAGAGTAGGCACTGCTAATCTAGATGGGTGAGGGAAAGAATATTTGAAAATATTCAGGAAATGGTAAAAAAACTTCGAGTGTTGAGAATCCCTGATGAGAAGGATCCTGGCTTAACACAAATGTAGGGCTTATTCTCCACAAAATTCATATGTGATTGATGTGTGCAGAAAACTGCATTTTTTTTTAAGCAGAAAACAGTATTTTGTGCATAGAAAATAACATTTCTACACAGGAATATTATTTCTTGTCCATAAACTGCTCTTTGCTGCTCAGAAAATCCTGTTTTCTTTGCAAAATAACCACATGGAAATTCTACATGACTCAAATTACAAATAGGTTCAAAAACTGCATAGTTTTCAAAGACTTTCTCACAGCACAAAGAAAATTGTTAAAATTACTTGCTGTTTCCTTTGGGAAGAAACATAGTGGAGAACTCGTACAAGTTAATGGCCAGACCCAGTACAAGGCAGCTTTCTAACAAATATTAGGATTTTTTTAAAAAAATAATTGCTTCTGCAGAAAGGTGGCACATACGTCTCCTAAACCTTGTGGGGCATGAGGAGAGAGGCTATGATCTATCATGTACATTAGGGATGAAGAACATATTCGTTTTCAACAATATTTCAACATTTACATACATATTTTCCCCTGATGATTTATTAATCCTTAGTTATATTTAATAAAGTGACACCATTCTTCATAGAGAAGTTCTGTACATGTTTATTCAGAAAGAAGTTCCACTGAAGTTGTGCTTAGCCCCTAGTAAGTGTGATATGAATTACAGCAGCATGTATTGTTCATAAAGTTAGTTTATGGAAATATTTCTTGAAGTGCTTACAATGATTTTTTGCTTGTTTCTTATAAATATAGTAGATGCTAAGTCCAGCATTTGTCTGGGAGTGGTAGGGGAACATTTCTTCACTCCTCTCCCACTTCAGTCCCTTCAGCTCCCCATGTCATCCGAAAACTAGCTCCAGACAATTCCCTGTCTACCAGATAAGGTTTTGGGATACGTAAAAGATTTGAGGTAGGAAGAGAAATGGCACTTACCCAGGCCCATTCACACTACGCAGTTAAAGTGCTATGATTTCACTTTAACTGCCAAGGTTCAGAACTATGGAATCCTTGGGATTTTGAATTTACAAAGGGGCATTTAGAATTCTCAGCCAGGGATTTCTAGCAGCTCACCAAACTACAGACTAGCAGATGACAACTACCACCCAACAGGGGAATATAGAACTGTAATCATGTGATGTGAATGGCCTCCTGATTTCACTGGGTCCTCCATCCAACAAGCAAAATATAACCATTGGATATTGCCCTAAAACAGCAAGTTCTTTTTGTCCACCAGCCCTCTTGTTCTCTGACACTGTATTTGGCCATTTCCAGATACATCTTCCAAATCTCACTGCCTTGGAAACAAGCCACTGGGCTGAAAGCCAACTTGTGATTCTACAGACTCCTTTGTATCAACAGGTACTTCTATATGGTGGTTTGTATATGCAGCTACTTGTATATACAGAATTACACTTTTCCATGTATGTGGCATTACCATCAGATATAGCTTCTATGTGGAGTCAGTAGCGTATGCAAACAATACTTCCTCATGAATAAAGCTCACCAAAGATTCAAGGTTGTCCCCACACATTCCAAAAGCACTCACACAGGGATAGCTTACATGTGTGACGCATACCCAATATCCTATTATCAAGAGGGATTTGATTTAGCCATCTAACACAAGATATAAAATGATAGGCAAAATCAAAATGACATAATTTGTAAATATAAACTCTGTTCAGCAAGCTTCTTTGAAATTAAACAAAATAAAAAACAAAGAAAATTAACTTTGAAGCTTAATTTTTAATTAATCGATTCTATATGCAATCTACAAAGTTGTTATTTTTAAAAAAAAACAACAAGGAATAATAGAAATGAAATCACTCCAACAGAATTCACTGAAATGTGCTGAAAATAAAATAAAGTCCCAACTATACAAAAGAAGCATGACAATTTCTCCATTTGGTGTTAGCATTCTCCCTTTTCCAATCATTTCTTCCTAAATAACAGTGAAGAACACTGTTGAAAATAAAAGCGATTATTATCCATTGCAAATGACTGCATTTCTTCTCACATACAGAAGTCTCTGTAGTATTATAATTATGCATTGTCTATTTATAAGCACCCGAACTTTATAAGACAATAAAAACTTAGTCATGCCAAGCCACCACTTAACCAGCTACGCTTGTATAAAATAGTGAAGTATAATTGGATGCAGGCTTGGCATTTTCACTGGATCATCATGTTCAAACACTATCAGATCAAGTTTAATCTTTAATAAGATATTTATCTCTATCCAATACCTAAAGTGGTTTAAGAACAAGATTTGAAAAAGAACTACAGAATTAATTGTGTCCTTGGAGCTGAAGTATACAGCTTGTGCGGAAAAGATGCATAGTCATGTACATTAAAAGTATTCCCCCCCCAAAAAAAACAAAAAAACAAAATCCATCTATAAAAGAACAAAGTCTGGAGGAATTTAAAGAAATACAAGAACATGTATCATATGAAAAGCCATTTGATGACTGAAATGCACTTCCACAAGAAATAATGACTATTTTCCTCAGTTCTGATATTTTCATAAAAAAACAAAAGTCTCTCTCTGTCTCTGTCTCTCTGTCTCTCTCTCTCTCTCATGCATAGAGGTCTACTGAATCTGTAGGCCATGTGACCTAAGAGAGACTACCTCCCAACAATACAAGAAGGATGCCTTCTCATCAACACAGAACACAGCTATTCCATGCGTAATTGTTATTGCCATCTTTCCAGTGACAAGCTCTTCATACTTAGCTAGGCTGGTTCTCAGCCAACAGATGCACAGGGCAATATTCAGAGCCTTAGCAGCATGGTAGAACTTGCTAGAGCTTACACTGCTTGCATGGCCTGTAAGAAACAAGGATCATTTCCGTGCCACAATGAAGTTATCAAGCAGGACTTTGTGGCAAATCAGTCAGAGGAGCAAAAATGCTCTTCTGCTTATCTAGGACTATTAGAATGGGAGAACAGAAATAGTCAAGTGGCAAGGCACAAAACATGTCTTCATCCTTCCTGTCGGTTTAGCTTTGTGGATCACACAAGTTAATCAAGCCTGTCCTACAATCATGGCTTATTCTTTCACAAGTCAGCTTGTTTGCTCACCTCATTTCCCTGAACTTTTATCTGTATAATTAGTGAGGGTACTGTGAGAAAGCTGGGAGTCAGGTAAAAGTAAAACATTGCACTTATTGTACTCTTTAACCTTAGATAGTCTCTTCTTAACTCTCTATCTCCAAATTCTTCCCATTATGGAGTTGCTTCAAAGAAGAACAATTTTGTTATCTACTTTAGGGAAACATCATTGTTCTTTTGAAGCCAGAAGCAACAATTCTCACTTCCAAACTCATTTTAGACCTGTTTGCAAACCTAGCAACCAGTGCATCTCCCACTGTGGAAAGGCAAACAGTAGAGACATTCTTAAAGTCTTAGATACAAAGAATCAAAGGGTAAATGTAGAACACAGAAGTGAACAACCTGCAGAGCTGCTTTCTTGAAATGTAGCTGTAGCTGAGTGACATCATAAGACTTCAGGAAGCATAGAGAAAGATCTTCAAGTACAAGCCAAGTGAGAAAAGCAAGAAACAAGAGAAAGAAAGAAAGATGAGGCAAAACCAACTGGGAAGCTACAATTAGCACTTACCAATTTCCTGAGCCACAACTTGTTGTTATGATCACATTTCCATATACAGAGAACATACAACTATGAACACTTAAGTAATGTTGATCAAGGTCAGCATCTAAATGAGAGACTGTTTATTCTCGCCTAAAATAGAAGTAGATCACTGACACCATCACAATTAAAAATGTTTTGAATTCTTTTGAAAAAAAAATCACACAATTTCTTCCCAGAATTCTCTGCCAACAAATGATTGAAAAATGTCTATTTACTTAGGTAAGGGAAAAAAATCTCCCTGCAAGTACTTCCCAAAACAGTACAATAAATTCAGGACAAGCTAAAGTGCACTAGAGCATGGACAAACTAATACAAAAACAAGACCGCCATTGGCAACAGAAACTCATCATTTACAAACATGTGACTAAACTGGATAAAGTGGCATCATTGTTCTCAACTGAAAGCGGAATTATCAAAGAAAGTTGAACATGGCCATTTCTATCATAAGAAACAATCTTTCAAAAGCAGGCATAAAATATTGTCTCGATATCCTGATCCTTTTTGGTAACTATGAAGCTGCATTAGCTGGAGAAAGTAATTTCTTGAACAAAACTGAATGAAGAACCACCCAAACATCATTCAGAGAGCAGGGTTTTACAGTGCAATCCTATGCATACCAACACAAAATTAAATCCCACTAAATCCATCAATAAACAAGTCAGTCTTATGCTACAAGAGTCTTGTACGTTTTATAAGAAAATATATATGGCTACCTATTTGAACACCAATCAATGAGGTTCATGGTCTAGTATTTTTTGGATGTCAGTCTTATAGTACTTAAGGTGTAAGGGGACAGAGAGCCAGGCTTCTAGAGATGCCGGCACAGTCTCATTATTTTCACAAGACAGAGCTGGAGAAAGCTCGATTGAGGTAGAAAGAGCAAGAAAGACTGAAGAAGACACTTTTGGTTGTTCAAAGTTTGGAAAGAATGCTACAAGTTCCAACTATTGACTAGGTTTTTCTTTAATAACAAATGGCCATATTGGCTGGAGGATGCTGGGAGTTGTAGTCAAAAATTATTTTTCCCCTGTGCTCTGTGTTGATTGGCATATACAGCTGCTTGTGCTTCCAAGAGTGCCTGCTCCAGTCCTACCAAACCGGAGGAATAAAGAGCCAGCTATCAACCCTATCTTTACACAGTGAAAGGGCTTGATAAAGGGGCCATCAACTTAGCCAGGGATAGATTTATGCTTGCTACTAATTCCGCTGCGGAAATTTATCTACTGAATAAACCATAGCTTAGCCTACATGATAGGATAGTCTTTATTTTTAAGTCTCCCTTAAGTGATAGTTCTCTATTCGATTAAGTTACTGACTTGAGAGTTTACCTCAAAGGATATAGCAGGCAGGCAGAGCTCTTAAGACTGCATCATGACAAGTGTCACTTCAAAAATACATGCAGCAGCTTCTTACAGAAGGCCACAGATGCTGACATGCATCTGCAGTTTCCTAATTCTTTTAACACTATCCTGGATCAAACCACTGTCAAACAGCAATCTGGCCTCTGGCTTTCGTAGTGTTGTACTTATTAAAAGCCCCTTGGGTCCCATGTTGTCCATGTTGCATACTACAGGCTTGGATGAACCCGCAGAGAAAAAGAAAAGGGTGGGATGAGTATGAAAGTAGCCACTTTTTATTCTTCACTATATGACTTTGGGACTACAGTTTAGAAACAGGCTACAAAATATATGGTAACTCAATGGAGCATGCTTGGTACACAATGTAAATAAGTTTATGTGGGCATACAGACATTCTAACAGTTGCACAGTGCAAGGTCACAATAGTGTCACATTACACTGATCTTGGAAGTTGTTTTATCATACTGGTACAGGCATATATACCAGTGCAAGTATTTCAAATAGATACTGAACTGCAGGCCAGATTGAATTTAAATATTCAAAAGCCACATATTCAAAGCTCAGCAAGAAACAGATATTTTTGTAATTTAAATGTTCATTTAGAGTCTAATCGTGAAGGTTTTTCCAGTATGAGAATTGTCATTTCTCTGCAGAACAATCTACTATTTTGAGATTCTCCAAGGATAAATGGTAAAAAGGTTTCTTAGGGCTATAGAATATGCTTATCCAATTAAAATGTCAGCAAGTTTAGAAGGTCAGACTATTTCAATATCCACTTTCATTAACATATTGGAGTTAATTCTACAGACGTTTTAGTATTAAACATTATTTAACTTTCATGCACTTGCAATGTAAGCTTGCATTGTGGGAACTCTAGAGTAATTGTAGGAATTGTGGAGTATTTTCTGATCTCATTGGGCTGTTGTCATGCACCTTCTTAGGAAGATCTCTTTTTAGAGGAGTTTTGCCATTGCCTTCCTCTGGGCCTGAGAGACAGTGACTCTGACCTGCTCAAAGGTACATCATGGGTTTCCATGGCTGAGCAGGGATCTGAATCCTTGTCTCCTAGAATCCTAGTGCTATGCTCAAAACCACTTCAACCATGCTGGCTATGATGATCTCATTGAGTAATTCCAACTATTCCTTGGGTTTTAAGATATGTATGAAGTAGTGATTGTGTGTGCAGAATGGATTCTGCCCAATCATCCTCAGCCAGAAAATACAAGGTGGAACAAAAAGCAAATAAAAATCAGATTTTATAGCCAGTATGTCCTACAGTGTAGAACGTATCTCAACTCCAATCCTCCTCCCTTGCATGCACATGTATGTAGATATCAATACATTAAATTGGTTACAATAAAAAAGTAGTTTAGTAGCAACAATAAATATATCTGCTGGGATCTGCTTTTGTCTCAGCCATTTTTTTTTTAAATTTGGAGGGAAAGAAGGTTTGCACAGCAGTGGCTGATCTCCAGAGATATAGTTAACAATTATACTACTGCCAATGTCACTTACGGCCTACATTATATAAATTCTTCTTGGAAAATGTTGCTCAGCTAAGCTTTCTCTTTACACACCTTTCTCCTATTTGCTATTAGATCAATGGGGGACTTCGGAAGTATCATGGCTTCATGCATACCTCTGCCCTATACATGCTGTCTGTCTAGGACTTCCTTCATATGCTCAGTAACCAGGTGTGATGCATGGACATCAATATGTCCAAGAATCTAAGCAACCACACCATGTCACCTCAGGAATTCCCAGGTGTCTTTGGTCACAACAAAGATTCTCCTCAATCTCTCTCTCTTTCTCTCTCTCCTTCTCTCCCCTCTCCCTCCTCTTCCTGCTCAAAGTGGTGAATTTCAGCTCCCTTCAGCTGTTCTTTTACCTGAAACTGTCTTCAGATAATCAGAATTTAGTGTTTGTATATACACTAAATACACACACATACACACACATATTATATATGTATTCTCAATGCAAATTTCATATTAACTAGTAAAGTTTTAGTTATGAACATTGAATACTATATTTTTGCCTTGCTTTGCTGAAGCTAATCTCAGAAGGATTCAAGAGATTCAACATTTTCCCTTGTAAAGTCTGCTTAAAGAGACTTGATTCTTAATTGAACTACTTTTCATCTTTCCCAAAAGAACTAACATCCTGGGAATCTACCCCTCATACAACAATTTTGGTTGGCTTTTGCAATAAAATGTGATTGTAAGGATGCCTCTAGATGGTTCCAGGACACTCTGTGGATACCAACATTTGTCTCATTATATACAATGGCATAGTAAAAAGATGTCCCTCCTATAAAATGGCAAACAACTCAAACAAGTGCCGGAGAGATCCTGAGGATCTGTGAAATTGTGGGAGGCTACAGCAGGTTATGCCTAATAATCAATGTAGTGCTGGGAGCACAGCAAAATCAAGGTTTGCTTTTTGGATTTTTTTTTCTGAATATTTTCCAGCCACAGTTGGTTGAATCTATGGATGCACCAAATGTAAAGACATTATATTACAGCCTCAACTGAACAGAATTCCAGTTCTTAAAACATGGCAGCTGTCTCCACATAAGAAACACAGTTTTATGTATAATTTATACAGGATTCAAAAAGGATACATTCTGATCTTTGTTTACTTCAATTGCTTTTAGGATTTATATTTTCAATGCATCCCACCAAATTACTAGTTTTATTAAGAAATCCTACATTCTAGGCTACCATAGCACTCTATAGATAAGTGAATTTATGAAGATGGAAAGAATATCAAAACATAAAATATTTTATCCAGTTTATTCCAGATGAAGTTAAACAGCAGTTGAACTACATAATACACAAAATAAAATAAAACTTATTTCTCATTCCCAAAAGCTATGAGAAAAAAAAAACCCAAATCAATAAGAACAGTCCTGCTTTAAAAAGAAAAACAAAAAGAAAAAAAAATGAGGGAGCAGGGAAGAAAGCATATCAATTAATACTCAATGATTCAGTTAAAGGGCAAAAGTGCTGTCAAAAAAGGAAGGAAGGAAGGAAGGAAGGAAGGAAGGAAGGAAGGAAGGAAGGAAGGAAGGAAGGAAAAGAAAGAAATTGCCTCTGTCATCCGCTGTCTGATTTCCATAAGAGACAAGAATTTCTGTCAGGCGGGAGTGTTACCCTGAAAATTGGAGGTATCTCGAGGACACCCAAACAGGCTTCAAACTAGGAGAATTGACAGAGCAACTCAAGGCTTGCGAGAGGTCAGGGTGAGGGATCTTTAACCCTATGTCTACGGGGTCAGAACCACGCAGGAGTCAGAGAAATAGTCTAAAGTAATTTCATTAAAAAGATAACAATGAAGGTCAACACATGCTAGCAAATAATAAAACAATCACACAAGGGCTACAGAAATAAAGTTGGAAAAACATGAGGCAATTGGGAGAGAGGGCATATGGACCTTAGTCTAGGCTTCCTGGAGAGTAAGAAGATCAATGAAGGCTCAGCGTAAAGCACCAAGGGGAGGCTGGATCCCGGGGCTGGAAGGCTGGCTGCAGCGGAGTTCGAGGAGGATCGGAGACGCGAGTCGCGTTTAGCTCTCAGCAGCATCTAAGAGGCTTGAGTGGGACACCTTGATAGCAATGAAACGGGCCCTTGTCCGGTCTGGGAGGCACTCTGAAGAGGCTCAAAAAGTGAGGATTTTTATAGCCAATTTCTGTCCTCAGGCCAGGTATCAGCTAGCAAAGTGGCGTTAATGAGTGATGATTGCAGAATATCATGTTAGGCAAATATCATGACCCCTCCTCGGTATTGTTTCTCCTGGGAACGTCCAGGAGATTGATAGGCTTAAAATTCCGAATTGATAGGTGTTGTTTGTTTGGCTATGCACAGGGCTTGGGGTGTGACCGTGTTCAGGAGTGAGTCTATTGTCTACCTAGAGATACGTGACTTAGAACAATAGGTCAGTCTTTTAGCCTAAAGGATGTTGTCTACGTTCCCATTCAGCAGAGGGAGACGGTATAGTGTTAAGGATTTCTCATTCAACGTCAAGGCTGTTTTAACTGTGACTGACCTTTGCTAACCAATATCCAATATGGGGGAAGTCATGCCAATTCAGGGGTCCTCTCTTAGGGTGTAACAGGAGAAAGAGGTTGTCCCAATCCATGCAGTGTGACGAGTTCCTCATTCCTCCAGTGGACATCATGTGGATGACAGCAACATTATATTGTATTGAGATATTTCCATTTTAGTACAATATATCTTCAAGAGAATCATATTCTTAGCATGGCCCAGTGACCGCAGATCTGTGTCATTTAAATCTACTATAACAGCTGTAAAAGCAAAGCCAGCAACAGTAGGACAAGGCAACTTGGCTGTAACATTTCTGTGAAAATGTATTGTTGCTGGTATAAAAATGGAGGAAATAATTATTTGTTTGTTTACAGCATTTACTTTTGACTCTCAGCCAGCCAGGGCCCCAGCTGATATACAAGAAATAATAGCAATTAAAACATTAAATACAAGAATATAAACATTTAAAAACGGACTAAAACAAGTGCTATAAAAATAGAATTAAAAGCAGACACTTAAAACAGCCAACACAATTTTAAGGTCCAAGGGAATGCAGAAAAACACAGCCTTAACTGCCTACCAGAAACTTAAAAGGTATGGAACCAAAGCAGAGATCTAGAGGTATCTTTCACTTCAAATGTCCTTGTTTTTTATGTAAACTTCCATCTATAAGTCTAGGATTTTGATCATCTCTTAATCAGTTTCTGACCTGCATCCCTTTGGTAAATAATTAATGGAAAAGAACATTTAGATTTCAAACAAGCAGCTAGAAACGACAAACCTATGACATATCAAATTGACTACATTTAATTGCCAGGATTTCATTACATTAATGGAAATAAGAGTTTTTAAAAAAATGCACCTAATGTCTTTCTTAGAGCAAAAGCAGCACAAAGTAAGTAGCAGCAAAAGAATATTTATACACTGGTGAATAATAAACAGCAGCTGCAATTGTATCTAGGGGAAGAGAATTCGTAACTGAAATCATTAACATGCAATTAAACTGTTGGGAACAATGCTGTATTTGCCTTGGATTCTCAACTGGAAAATGAACCTACAGGAAGCCCCCACTTTTTGATAACACATTATCTGATAACTTGCTCTTTAGTCTCTCTCAGTGATGATGTGGTAGAGGGAATCCTTATCAAATTTGCAGATGATACAAAACTGGGAGGGGTAGCTAATATATTGGAAGATAGTAATGTTAAGTATTAGGCCAGTCCCCTGCCTAAAGGGTTAAAGTTTGAGTCTTGTTCCTCTGCTGCGCTCCTGGTCATGGTAACTTGCAGGCCGGCTTGACCCAGCCAGTGTGATAAGAGATATCTGGTTTGTCTCACAGTTCCTGTGGGAACCTAAGGGATGTTTGGAAAAACAATCCCACAGTAGCTATAACTGCTGTGAGGAATTTCTCACAGCGTGCTCTCTTTCTTTCACTCCTCCTTCACCTGCTTGCTGTTTAGCATTTTCACAGCTCTCTCTCTGTCATGCTGTAAGAGGAGAGAGAAGTGCAATGGATTTTACCTAGCTTTGACTTCTTTATGTTACTTAAGCTGTTTTACAATAAAGTACTAGTTTAATTTGGCCTCAACTCTGGCCTCTGTTCGTTTTTACTCCTATGCTGGTTTTTTGCGTCTGCCTGTTTTGAAGCACAGACGTTCTGTGGGTCATGTTGGCGTACAGCGTGTCCCCTGGAATCCCCCAACAAGTAATAGAATGCAAAATAAATTTGATAAACTAGAAAATTAACTAAAATTTTAAAAATGAAATTCAACAGAGACAAATGCAGAATTTTATATTTAGGTCACTTATCTTCGCAGTATTACACATGAAAAGGATCTGGGAATTATTCTTGAACATGGGCCAGCAGTGTGATGGTGCAGAAAGCAAACACTATGTTAGCCAGCATAAATACAAGTTCAGTATCCTTTATCTGAAATGCTTGGGACCAGAAATATTTTATATTTTGTATTTTTTGTAAAAATTTTGGAATATCTCTATTTGCATATACATAAAATACAGCACTGTATAGGAGAGCCCTGAGGAGTCCATGAGAGAACGAGCAGAAGTGCCACAGCCTCTGCTTTGCACTGAGCACTATATTTGGATTCCTGCCATTTTGCAGATCTTCATGTCTCTGTCCAGTTTTGCATCTCTATCCAGCATCCCAGCTCACCCATTCACTACTTCTGTTTTGTCTAAGATGCAAAGCTGGAGAGATACTGAGGATCTGAGAGACAAACAATCAGGAGCTGCTGCCTCAAAGGTGGAAGTGGGTGGCTGGCAGCAAAATGTTTCAGATTTTGGAGGTTTTCAGATTGAGAATTTCCAGATAAGGTATACTCAACCACTGTAACCATAGCTTCCAAGTCAAGAGAAATAACAGTCTTGGAACATGGGAGAAAGATTTGATGATAAATACAGATGAAATGACATTTTGGACCTCCCAGATAAAGTTAAAAATATAAAAGTTAGAGAACAGCAATTAAAATTAATTAGTAAATGGTACAAAATCTCACATCAGATTTCAATAATAAATAAAAATCTATCATCAAATTGCTGGCATGGATGCAGGCAAAAAGGGACATATGTTCATATGTGGTGGGAGTGTTACCATGCACAAAACTTTTGGTTAGAAATCATCCAAGAGATAAATAAAACAATGGGGAAAAACCTCCAATTCAATAAAGAGATCTGCCTAACCTTGAATCTAAGAAAATTAGGATTGAGTAAATCAGAAGACGACATAATAAAAAAATTTTTAAGAGCTGCACATGCAGTAATAGCATTGGGTTGCAAAAATAAACGATGTTGGGATAAAAAGAATTGGACGCATTATATAGCGAAATCTCTCCTATTTGACTTTCTAAGTGAAAGGAAAGGGAGATATAATGGGCAATTTAATGCAATAAATTTGTGGGATAATTGGAGTTTCTGGATTGAAAAGGTTAAAGGCGAAAAGGAGTACAAAGAGGTGAGAGAAACTACTGATAAAATGTTACACAATATAGGTAATGGTTATTAAAATTTCCCTTTAAGGCCATCAATGGGGATTGAGGGAGGGGGAGGGGGGACTGGCAAAAAAATGTGCAAAAATGTAAATTGTAATTGTTAATTGTAATCTGCAGTAGGTAATGTGTTGTAATGTTGTTTATTCAAAATTTAAAAAAATTAAAATACAGAAATTACTTTGCAAAAAATATTTAAAAAGAAAAAAAAGAGAAATAACAGTCCAACTATATTCTGTGCTTATCAAGTATCATCTGGAGTACTAAGTTCAGTTCTGGGTGCCTCATTTTACAAAGAACATAGACAAGTTGGAGCAGGTTCAGAGAAGGGCAAGGTTCAGAGATGCCCATAGCAATCTGTGTTACTGCTGGAAAGATTGCTAACATTAAAATGCAAAAATTATACTATATATAAAGTGGACTTTAAATCTTAAGCTTTTTTCCCTGTACGTACCCTATGTTATAATTCTTCCATGAATCTCTCCCATTCTGTCTCACAAAATACAAGCCATTCATTTAAAGACAGAGAAATCTGATATATCTTTTTTATCAGTTTTACCAAGAACAAATAATACCCATTGTGGATCACTTACAGTGTTTGTCAATCAGATGGATATTAAATTCAAGATGCTCCCTTTGACCTATAAAGCACTTTCAGATCCTGATCAATATTATCTCTCTGTTGCTGGCTCTGGATACACAAATCACGATGACATAAGTTATCAGATATCTTGCTAGCCTCATTATGATGAGATTAAGTTGTTTCTGACTTTGAAAAATAGACAGACTACACACAATGCAAAAGAACTGCATAAAAAAAAATTCATCCAGGAAACTGAGGTAGTCACGAAGTCTTAATGCTATCCTTAATTTTTCAACATAGTAAGCAAACCACAAAGCACTGACTATGTTCTGCAACCTCTCCTATTTAATCCAGATATTCCTGTGATACTGTGACCCATCTTAAACCACAAAACAAAACAAAAACACATCTATTAATTGCAAGGCTTTTTTCAAACTTCTTGGAGAGGCTGCTCAGACCAACAGAGTGCTCTGGCATTACAGATGAATTTAATTCTAACAAAATTATGTTTTAGCCTTTTTATTCTGAAATTATTATTAATAAGAAAAACATACATCAAAAATTGCAGCAAATCTTATTTCATAGATATAACTACAAAATTCTCTCATAATATAAGCTACTATAAAGCCTAAAAAAAAAACCCTAAAAGAAAACAAAAATGACAAAAACAGAGAAGGAAGAAAAAAGAGAAGCAAAACCACAAAGAAGCAAGCATGAAATATCTTAAGAGAAAATAAAACAGAACAGAACAGAACAGAACAACAACAAAGAAAGAAAGAAGAAAATCTTCCCTTATTTTCTTCTCCTGTTTTAGTCAGTGATTACATATATAGCCTTTTCGAACAATAAATTATCAAAAGAAGATATAATTCTATAGAACTCTATCTCTATGTTATTCTTAAAGCTAAAATATAAAATAATTTTTATGACTGAAGATTTTACAAATTCTTCATTTTAATCCTTTTCTTCTGCGAGTGGTCATTAACAGAATAATCTATCCAGAACTTATGCCATTTCTTATATTACTATTATTATAAACTTTATCTTCATATACTTTACTTTATTTCATTTCCTTTATTTCCTTCATTATTCTTCTAAATTAATAATTATATCTTTAAATCCATCAAAATAAATCCCAGATTGCATTGTATCTTTAGTCATAGAATAAAAAAATGAAATATATATATATATATATGAATGAAAGGAAATTTAACCATTTATCCCCATAGAAGCCAATTTCCCCCATCTGGCTTCCAAAATTGGTAAAATTAAATTCCAGTTATCTTTAAAATGTTTTATCAGATTATCTGATAGTATAGTTGTCAATTTGTCTAATTCCACCAAATCGTATAATTTCAATAGCCAATCATCAATATTTGGAATTTCCTTTTGTTTCTATCTCTTGGCAAAAACCATTCCAGCTGCCATAACCATATAAATCAACAATTTTCACTGTGATCTTCTCTTAAGTTGCTGAATATCATCAAATATATTTAACAAATATATTTCCGGAAGCATCAGGAAATCTATCTGCAAAATTTTTACAATATTTCCATGAATTTGCCTCCAGTTTTTGTTGTTTTTTTTTGCTTCATCACAGCTCCACCAGAGATGGTATAGGGTTTCCCTTTGACAACACTTCCAGTAAGTATTTTTAGTACTTTTCCTTATTTTAGCAATCTGTACTGGTGTGGATTACCATCTGTAAAAGATATTATAATAATTATCTCTGAAGCTCACATTTTAGTAATCTTTGGGTCTCTTTCCATGAACTTTCCCAGCTTTTAAGTAAAATTGGGTGATCCATATTTTGTGCCCATTTTATCATATTTTCCTTTATAACTTCTAGCTCTAATTGCAAGCTTAACAACCTTTTATATATTTTCCCAATCAGATAGTTTACACCCAGCTTTAAAAATTGATGAAAGTCTCTCTCTTTATATTCTATTCCAACTGTCTTCAAGTCCATCTTAAACTTTTCTGCGAGTTGCCTCTGCAAAAAGCTAATATGATGTAAATCCATAATTTATCAAATCATCTTTGTTTTTTAATAATATTTTGTCACCTTGAATTTCCACAAGATCTCTATATATAATCCATTTGTTCAATTGAGTTTTTTATCTTCTCTAAAAGGCTTCGTGTGCAGACACTCAATGGTATTTTTGGATAGAACTGCTTTTTGGATAGAGACCAAATCCTCAGAAAGGACTTCCTAATAAATTGACTATTGAATTCTCTGTTAACTGTTAAAGGGATGCATGCCATCCAAAAACTAAGTCTGTCCCTTCCAAGCTTAATAGTCTCTGTTTTCTAACTTAATCCAGTCAACCAACCAACTGAGGCAACTAGCATGGTAATATAATTTTAAATCAGGGAGAACCATTCCATAAAGTCTTTCAGAATCTTCCATTTTATTCTTGGTTTTTTAACCATTCCATATAAACAAATCTTTCTTCCACTGATTAAATGGCATGTCATTTACTATTACTGGAAGATTCTGAAACAGGAAAATCATTTTGGCAAAATATTCATTTTTATTGTTGCAATCCTTCCCATCATTGACAAATCTAATTTAGTCCATTTCTTTAAGTCTTTTTTATAATTGTTGTTGTATAAATCAGTGTTATTTTTAGTTATGTTAACACCTAGATATTTCACTATTTTTAGATATCTTAAACTGAGACTCTTTTTCAATTTCTCTTTCTTCCAATCTTGTCATATTTGTAGCTATCGTTGTTTTTCCAGTATCTATTTTAAAACCAGAAACCTTGCCAAATTCCTGTAGAGTATAAATCAATTCATTTATACTTTGAATTGGATTATCAAGTAGAATCACTAGATCATTGGCAAAAGCTCTAATTTTAAATGTCTGGTTTTTAATTTGAACACTCTTTATTAGAGGTTCTTCTCTTATTTGAATATTCAAGATTTCTATAATTATCAAGTAAATTAAAGGGGAGAGCAGATACCCATGTTGTGCTCCTTTTTTAATATCAATTTTTTCTCTTCTCTCACCACTTAATAAATTTGCTGATTTAATTCTAACAAAGTTATGAGGACATAATTTTTTGAAGACTAGAGTTCACTGCATCAGATATATGAAATGTTATCTGAATGTAGCAGGGTGTGGAGGGAGCAAAGTGATATTGTAAGCACTGATATCAGAGAAAAATGAGGTAAAGTAATGCCAGTACTTTTGTGTTATCATCAGCACTGTCTCTTGATGGTCATTGTGCTTATTTTGTACTTAATTTTATATTTAACCTTTAAAGTACAGTAGATCCCTCAATATCCACATGATAGTGCAATTTCACCTACGTGCACTGAAAATGTGGTCTGAAAATATTACTTTGAATTTAATAGAAATTAAATACAAACTGAAGTAATGAAGGTTAAACCTGTTTTCTGCACTCTTTACTCACCAAAACCCTATTGTCACCTTTTCTCTGTAGATATTTCTTCCACAACACTTCAGGATATTCAAATGCAGAGAGAAAAGTGTAGAGAAAGATTTGTTTTCTACGACAGTGACAATAAACTTACTGCAATAATTTCACCCTCATGTGCGAGGACAAAGGATTCACATCCCTAATCTTTACCCATTTATTTAATTAGCAGCTTAGAATAACTTTACATTCATGCTCAAAATCTTGTGTCTTAATAAATTTATTAGGTCTTTTAAGGTGCTAAAAAGCACTGTTGTTTTTACTGCAAGACTTACTGCTTCCATGTATTGACTGCTTCAGTTCCAAACAGAGGTGATAGGATGTTAAACATTTCTCTTATTTGAGGATGAGAAAGCTTGTGCCTTATAGGACTGACTAGTGCTCCTTATTATACGGAATGCCCCCCCACACACCATTTGAGGGCTGGAATGCTTTTCCTTTTCTATAGACTGAACAAGATATCATAAAACCCTGTATCTTGGGATTGTGTTCTTCATAAAGAGAAAAATATGCGCATCATGTAATGTGGAACAATATGTTAATTTCGCAGAGAAGTACATGGCTCATTAACTGAAATCAATACTTTTATTTGGTATTTAGGTAGAACACAGACTTGTTAATAGCTGGTTTCTGACAGACAACATTATATGTCATGATTTCAACTGTCCCTTACTGCTGTTATGAAAATCTGACAATGCTAGTCCCAGTCCAATGAAATCAACTCTGGATAAATGTAATGTTGAATGAGATAATGAAAACAATGCAATATTTTATGAAAGATACAAAAGCAAAACTGAAGCCTTGCTACCTTTCAGCAAGACAATCCAGCTCATGGGGAAGCTGCTTAAGTCCCATGGATTTCAACAGGACTAACAGCCTTTGTATGGTCGCAGTGTTAGGTCTATTGCATTTTGCAGCATCAACAGCCAGTATAGTACCAGCTGCTTTGTTTTTTTCCATATATAAAGATATAATGTGATGGAAAATATGCAAGAGACTGATTTTACTTTAGTAAATGACAATTATAATTATGAAAATACAATTTTTGTTACAGTTAGGGGCATCTAAATTATGGCCATTTCCGCACTAGCCTGTTATAGCGCTATGATTCCACTTGCAACATCCTATGGAATCCTGGGGTTTGCAGTTTCGGGAGGGGCTGGCTGGCCCCTCCCAAAACTGCAAACCCCAGGATTCCATAGGATGTTGCAAGTGGAATCATAGCGCTATAACAGGCTTGTGCAGAAATGGCCTATAGTAATTCAACACAATGGATCACTAGCAATGAGAACCACTTTCTCAGTGTATTCTCAGAGCAGCAACAGAGAACATGACAATGCTATTCATGGTCCAAGACACTCTGGTTTTATAATTTTTGCTATATCATCCACAAAAATCCTACCCCACAATATATGGATAGAAGTGAACCTCAGTTCTTGAAGACTATGCCAGAGAAGTATAATCTCTGGCAGGATCTGCCATGCTTGTAAAGTTTTCAGAAAGACCATAAATTTACTCTGTATCATTTGTCTAAGGACTAGCATAGCTAAATACGGATAGGTTGCTCACTCCAAGAATGGCTGCCAGATAATGAAGTATGATGCATGAAAAAGGGACTATCCATAGCAATGAAATCACATATCTTCAATATATTGTTATGCAATGGCCTAAATCTAGCTGTTAATCCCAACTAGAATAAACTCATTAGAGCAATCAGAATTATTTATTTCCCATCCAGCCTTTGATTCGAAGTATCTATACTAGTTAGGACTCACAACTGGACTTAAATTAACACATGCTATCTATCTATCTATCTATCTACCTACCTACCTATCTATCTATCTATCCACATATGTATCAATATATATTTTTACTTCACTTGCTTTCTATATGATAACTAGTAGGACCTATAACAAAGCGATACAGAATTATGCCTATCCTCCAAACAGAATGCTTCTTTGAACATGTTCAGGAAGACCAATCTAGCTCCTCTACCCACAGTTCTTCATTTTTTTCTTCTCCACCTAACACTGAACAGTTTACGGCTCTTGGACTCCACTAAGCATGTTCAAACTACATTGGGATCACTGAGTTCTTTGTTTCTGCTTTTCATTTACAAACATATATGCATGTGATTACTCAGGAATCTCACAAGCATGTAGAAACCATTATCTCATTTGTGAATAGTCTCACGCCACTTCCAAGCTAACAGGACACCGGAATTTGCCATTACAATAAATGGAAATTCATATTACAAACACATAGATAGTTTGCAGTCATTGTGATACCACCAATATAATTACTTTTCTCTGTTTTCCATTTGTCATAAGTGTCATCATAACTCATTGCAAATTAGAATGCAGGGACACCTAATTGCTTTGTAACAGCTGAGCTGTACTGAAGAGAATACAGAAGTTTCACTCTATTATAAGTTTCAATCCTCTTAAACACAATTACAAATTCAAGAAGCACATGGAAGATTACAACAGTTAAAATAACTAATCTGGTGCATTTATTTAGCACTCGTATCCAACTAATTTCCTTAGCAATCAATTCTCAGCAACTCTGTTAGGATAGGATGTCATGCCGAGAAGTTTTGATTTCCCTGAAGGTGTCCTGGAGTCCCTCCTGTGAAGTCTAAGTGGCAACTTTTTAAATGCCTTCAAATATCAATAAAAATATTTTTGCCACCTGTGTGTTCTTAAAGAGTGAAATCAGAGTTTAAAAAAATGTAAATGGAATCTGCTGGAATCCATTTAACAGACAGAAAGACACAATTTTTTCTTCTTGGAAATCTGCATTTGAAACAAGACATTGTCAATAGTAGCTGTGCATCTCATTAAGGAATCTAATAAAGTACTGCATATAACTCTGCAGAAAACATGCCTTCTAGTCAATTAAATAATCCTGCCAGTGCACTAGGTCAGAAAACAATGTGAGCCAAAAAAAAAAAAAAAAGAAACCCTTTTTTAAAAAGGGGATAAATGACAAAATGTGAAAATTTAATTATTCAAGTCTTTAACTACTTGTCATCCAAAAGGTTCCTGTTCAATATGTTGAGTCTAGACAGAATTATTCACAGAGAGATTTCAAGCAAACATTGAAATGAACATGTACTATGCAAATGAATGCTCAGTGGCCTAGCTTTCATTTTTGACAAAGCAAGAAACCTTAATTAGGTTGCTACTGCTTTTCTCCAACATCTGATGCCTGAAGGCATTAGAAAATATTTTGGGGTTCATAAACTCAAAAATACACTGATTAATCCCATCTGATATTATCACTAAGACAAAATGCATGCCTGCTCCTTGCAAGTCTTCCCTGGAGGTCAATTCAGAATAAATTTTTAGAGAGGGGAGACCATAATGACATTATGAATGAGCTTATAATATTCAGGGAGGTCAAGTATGCTTTCAATGTGTCCTCCCCCCCTGCATTTAAAGAGTCATTACCTGGACTACTAGTCCTTATTTCAAAACAGCTTTGCATTTTAGATGAAGGAATAAATATACATTTCCTGTTTACCAACATGTACCCATCTCTCTCAGAGATTGGCTTTAATTATAGCACATTTTAAAACTTCATCATCATGCTAAGTATGTCTATTGCCTGCAGCACTTTTTGGTCTGCGCAGCAAAATTATGTTGCCAAAAATAAAAATGTAACATTTAGGCAGAGTTCCTGTTGTTGTAACTATGCAGGCACAACTATCTCAGTGTGGCCTGAAGCAGCAATTCAGAAACAAGAATAAAAAGGTCATGGTGCAGCACCACAAAGAAAGCAGGGTAGATTCTTCGCAGTTGCTGCAAGAGAAGAATGGCTTCTGGCTCCCACATTTCTAGCTCGAAGCAGCCTGTTTTTCCAGTGACAACCTTGCAGGAGCAAAGGGTGATCCTCAGAGCTAAAAGCACTATGGAGGTCTAGTTTGCACAACTGCCTGTCCCATAGTGCTTTTGCTTCCAAGGACACCCACCTCTGGGAAGCCAGCATTGGAAAAACAGACTGCCTGACCATGAAGAATCTGCCTTCTTTCCTTCACATTGCTGGGCAACCCAAGTAAAAGTATGTTATGATAACATACTGGATTGTTACATTAGCAAAGTTCACCAGTAGGTTTCCCATTTTAGTCTTTATTATCATGGCACTACTTATTGTGGGACACTGATATTATTAGCCTTACAGCTGACATTCTGTTGACTAAAAGAAAACGGTAGTCTTGTATTTCTTTTCTTTAATTTTCTATTTTCATCCTACTTTTTTATTTTATGAAATAAATACCAGAAACTTTCAGGAGCCAAATTTCACTGCCCAAATTGGACTTTACTTTAAAAATATACAATGTAATTTTAAAATTAATAGACATTTCCTAATTTGTGCTGTCAACTGAAAAAAAAAATAACAAAGGTACTCAACGGTTTCTGTCAATGTTCATTTTGTGGAAAACTATGTAGCAGTTAAAGTGTTATAGACACAAATGAGAAGAATCACAAGACACAGTGTGGGTGCAGCATTCTATGACTGAATATATGAACACATCACTGTATTCTACATACATAATTATAAGCTTCTGAATCACATGTTCCATTCTTTAGCCTACGAAGAAAGAATAATCCAAGCTAAGGTACTCAGGGAGCTGCAGTGGCATACCAAGGCCCAACAGTGCCAGGGCAATGGGGCAGGGTGAGCAGCAGTGGCTGGGAGAGGGACAATTTGCAGTGAGAGGGGTGATCAGTGGAAGGGAAGGGGTGAGAAGCAAGGGGAGGAGGGAGATTGGCAGTGGGAGGAGGGGGATCGGTGGGGGGGAGAGGCGAGCAGCAGCAGGTAGGGGAGGGGTAATCGATGGTGGGGGAGGGGCAATCAGTGGAAGTGTACTGGGGGAGGGGTGAGCACATGGGGGCAATTAGTGGGGAGGGAGGGGCGAGTGTGCAGGGGGCTGGTGAGCAGTGGGTAGAAGAGGGGCAATTGGTGGCAGAGGAGGGGCTAGTGCATGGCAGAGGGGTGAGCAGCGGGTGCAGGAGGGGGAGGGGTGGTGGGAGAGCAGAGATTGGCAGCGGGGGAAGGATGAGTGCATGGGGACTGGCAAAGGGTTGGTGGAGGAGGGGTGATTGGCACAGGGAGGGATAATTGGCAGCAGGGGGAAGGTTGAGCACACATGAGAGGGGTGAGCAGCAGTTGGAGGGGCAATTCATGGTGGGGGAGGGGTGAGCACACAGGGAGGTGGGGGGTTTCTCTGTTTTGCGCTCCCTGACATTGATGCCCAGGGCATGAACCCCAGTTGCCCCACCCTAGATCCACCTCTGGGGAGCTGATATAATTTCTAACATTTCACAGATGAAAACTGGGACACATGTGGCTGAGCAACATCAGAGTGTGGTCAAAATGATGTGGCCAAGCAAAAAGAAGCAATGTTACTGACAAGAAAGAAGCCACTGAGGGGGTAATAATTTTATTAAGGTTTGTGTCAATAAAAAGGAAATCTTGAAAGTTCTGTACTGAGTTTAGGAAAGCTTGAAAGCTCACATCAGTAAATATAACACCCTTTGTGTGTGTATATGTACACAGCATAATTAATAATAAATATAATATTAAATAATATATTTTTCTGAAATCAAAATACCTTCATCAGACCCCACTCAAAATGGCAGCTTTCTTTCTGATCCATGGTCATAGCATGACTTCTCTGTTTATACCCTCCAACATTTCCCAGTGTATATGTAGCAGGTCAGATCCCAGCTTCCAAATAACACTCTTGGGCTCATAATGAGTCAATCACAGTGTTTTTGTTAGGATTAAAAATGAGGGGAAAAGTAATAAAAATGTATAATACCTCTAGGTACCAGATATAAATGACATGAAATTAGTTAAAAAAGATATAGATGGAGAAAACATGATTGTTATAACAAAATCCATGCATCCTAGTGGCCTTCTAGAATGTTTCACTTAGGCTACAATCCTGTACCAAGTTGCTTCAAGAGTCAGTCCCATTCAACTCATTCAGATTTACTTCTCAGGTGACGTATGTATGAATGCATTGTTAATGTAAATGGGAAAGTACTCCGTACAAGACCCTATCAAAGTAAACAGCCTACAAACCTCTTCCAGTGCTGAACCTCTAAAAGTTACAGTTTCTTTCCTATGACACTGTACAGCAGTGGTACACACATACAAACATAGTAAGTAAATCAAAAAGAAGCAGGTAAAGAGGAGAAAACCAGTAATAAAATGAAGCCTTAAAATGTGAAGTTTATGCCAATCTCAAAAAAAAACAAAAAACAAATCTACAGATAGAACTGAAGGGAGGGCGGATATTTGTGAATCTGGATTGTTCCTTTGCAATACTGACATAATTTTAGGGTAATCAGATATGCTAGTGTGGGAGAGCCAGCATGGTATAGTGGTTTGAGCACTGGACTACAATCTTGGAGACCACAGTTCCATTCAGCCATGGAAATTCACTGGGTGACCTTGGATGCATCACACATTCTCAGCCTCAGAAAACCCCATGATAGGTTTGCCTTAGGATTACCATAAGTTGGAAACAATTAGAAGGCACAAAACAACAACAAATATGTAAGGGAAGTGTTACTGTGGTGTATAGTCCGAGCCCGAGGTCTACTATATCACAAGACTGGTCATTCCAAACTGCTCCCCTCCACATGTTTGTGAGGCCCCCGGACAAGCACGCACACGGATGCGGCCGAACAAGCTGAAACAAATCCAGGCAGGCCAGTAATTTTCTGGCATGCAGCTTCAGGAGACCTCCAGGCAAGTACACTTTAAACCTACATTAAGTATGCACGAGGCATACAAAAGATTCTCTGCCCTGAACATGCAGCTTGACGAGATTAGCACTTCCGACTACTCAACTGTCAAGCACTCTCCATTTGCGTACTGTCTGTGCTATTGACAGCGCCGTCAAAATGCAATCATGCTAAATACTGACCTTTCGGAGGCTTTGTCTCCAACCCAAAACCCATTGTTTTCCCCGGGAACGGACTGCTCTACAGGCACATTTTCCCCTATAAGAACCCCTGGTTTTGAGTGCTTCTTCGGATCGCTCTTGGCTTCCATCCCACCTTGCTGCCACTCCGTTTGCCGAGCCTTCCCCTCAGCTTCCACGTGCCGAGAATCTCTGCTCCAACTGACTTTCTGCAGGCTACCTGGGCTACAGGATCAGGTGTAGTATTCCCCCTGAAAAATCCTCCTTAAAATCCCCTATCTACTTTCCTCCCTTTATTTCGTTAGGTCTGTGTGTATGAGTACTCATGTGCGCAGTATTTCCTAGTTCTGTGTGAGTGAGCACGCAAGTGCGCTGTGACTTTACAAATAAAAAAACAAAATTATAACTTTATTGTGTCGTGGTCTTGACTCGGCCTGACCCCGTAAACATTGGGTTAAAGATCTCGCTGGGTTACCCTGCCTCTCGTAGTGCTACAGCTTGTGCTCTGGCTAATTCCCATTCCCCATTATTTGGAGCACATTGAGGTGTCCCCCATGGGACCCCAGAAGTCAGGGTAACAGAAGTCTCCATGGGTGGGCGAATCTGTGTGTCTATAGCAGAAAAAGACTGAGAGATCATCTGGTGCACAGTTTTGAGGGTGTCTATTATTTTTGTTTAGCAAGAGAAGCTGTTGAAGACACACAATTTAGAGAAACAATGCAAACGATCAAGTGACCCCCACACCTGTTCCATTTTCTGGCAAGAACAAGACTCTGCACTGTCCTTCCTCACCTCAAGCACACTTGCTCCTGCTGACTGAATGAAAAGTACTTTGAAGTCTGTTTGTAGACTGTAGCAAGCAATACCAGGCTGAGAAGCAGGACGAGAGATAAATCAAGTCACTTTAAGGCCACCCGAGAATCTGAGAATGCAGAGGACTAGCTGTGGCAGTCCCAGCTGATCCGCAGGTAACTGGAGGCTATATGCTGGATTAAGCAGCGTTGCTAAACAGCCAAACCAAGAATCTGATGGCTGGAATGCCTTCTCCTTCTCTTCTAATCAACTTTTCCAAGGGAGAAGAAGCTCCTTTTCTCTATGAATTTGACACAGCTCTTAAAAACACTCAAACAAGATAATGATAAGAGGTTGGGAAATGAATCTGAATTGCTCTTTTCTGCTTTGCGCATCACAATGCACTAGTAACTACCAATTGCTTAGCCAGATTTTAGGGACTAGACAAAAATCACATTGTAGGCCGCCTGTTTGCCACCCTGATACACAGAAGCCATTCCTACTTAAAACAAAAGCATATACATTGGTCATTATTTGAGCCATAAAAGAGATAACAGTTGATAAAAATGCAGTATCAACAGAATAACAGTGATAATCTCTCTGAGCTGCAACACTAGGCTGTTGGCCTGAACATATCTACTCAAAACAAATCCTATTAATTTTATGGGTTTATTCTTAAGATCTCAAATGAGTTTCTGCAACAATCCATTTATTCGTTTTTGCTGATAATGTGCTACAATTGCTGGAAGTTGTTGCTGTTATTGTTGCTATTGTTGTTATCTTTACTTATACCTCGCTTTTTTTCCAGGTTAAGACTCAAAGTGGCTTACAGCAATTAAAAAGACACAGTTAAAACTTAGAGAATACAAAAGTTAAACCATAATTAAACAATCAAAATGAATTAAAACAATGTTAAAATACAGAATTAAAACTCACACACCCATCAGGAACACAATATCCAGTGCATTCTATCAGATAGTCACATATAATTACACAGTGAGTGCCTGTCAAAATTAAAAACACATTTACTTGATTGAGGAAAGATAGTAGAGAGGGTGCCAGTCTGACTTCTTTGGGAAGGGAGTTTCAGTGGCAGTAGCCACTGAAAACACCCTCTCCTGTTTTCCCATCAGATGTACCTGTGAGGGTGGTGGGAAAGAGAGAAGGGCCTCCCCGGCAGAAATCAAAGCTTGGGCTGGTACATAAGGGAGAAATTGCTGGAATTATTCTGTGAAAACAATGTTAAGGTTAAGTTATATAACTCATGATGCAAGAGAAGAATTGCAATTCTGTGACCGAAATTTTGTGAAAGTAAAGGCTTGTTTCCCCTAAGTACAGACATATCACAGGAAATAAAGTAGATGTGTTCCCCAGCATTACTTTTTTAACAGAAAATTTGGTTAGAATTTCAGAAGTTATTTCAGAAGCTGAAATAACCTGGAAAGAATAGTTTCTCACATCACAGAAAAGGAACAGTCCTACATGTTTCAACAAACTTTTTTATTGAAAACTAATTGTATGCATCTGTGAAATAAAACAATGTGGTCAGGTAAGCCTAAGCGAGCAAAAACATTTTAAACCATCTAGTAATCAACTGAAATCTTCTTCCAAAATTCACTGTTCTTATGATTTCTATTTGGTAACCAGACCTATCTATGCTTTTTTAACACTCTGCTGGTGGCTGTTCAGACAGGTTAATCTGCTTTCATCATTTCTTTCTGTTTTGCTGTTTATACGTGCTGTTTAAGGGATTCTGGAGAGAGCTAGTCTTCAGTTTGCCTATCACAGTTGGGCACAGTAAGATCAGCTGATGCAGAATTCTACTTTTTCCCAGCCCAAGGTATGTACTTGTCCAGGACTCCTTCACCATTCTCCTAATGCTAATGCGGCTAAAAACTTCCAGCTAGACAAAGGATAAAGATGAGAAGTGGGGCTGGCATATGTAAAAAAAAAAAAGTAGAGGCTTTGGTCATTGAAGTATGCCTGTACTGATGTATGCTTATATTTCTTTTAAAATTCACAGTTTGGCTTTGTGTGTCTCAAAACTCTTGCTGTCACTTTTGGAATGGTAAGGTATTTATGTTCATTTCAGTACAAAATAGATATTATTTTAATATACTTTCTTGCTGCTGGGCAACAATGCACCCTGTGATACAGTGACATTGTACTGCCCTCATGCTCTTTTTCTCAGCTTAAAAGCACACAAGCTCCAAAAAAGACAGAATAATAAAATCAAAATAAAGAATCCATATTTTTAGAATAGAAAAATCTCATCAATAGCAAAGATGAAGTCTAACAAATGCCTAGTCGGGTTTTATGCAAATTGAAATAAGTACATGAACTGTACCTTTCAAACACATAAATTTGCTTCTTATATGTATGTGCCTTCAGGTTACCTGATAATTTATAGCAACCACACGAATTTCATAGGGTTTTCTTAGGCTAAAAATACTCAGAGATGGTTTGCCCCATCCTGCTCTGAAATATAGCCTAAAGGACTTGGTGTTCCTGGACTATCCCTCATCCAGGTATTCTCCAGGTCTAACCTTTCTTATCTTCCAAGTCTGGACAGGATCAAATGCCTTCAGGGTCTTTAGACTTCCATTTGCCTTACTTGTCTGAATTTTATATTATTCAAAGAGGTCTCTCACAGGTGGAACCAGCCCTGAGCCCAGCCAATCTATGGCATACATTTGAATACAAAATATAATTAAATTGTCATCTAAGGATATATATTTAAAAGACTATAGTGGTCTCTAAGCAAGCTCACAAAACTAGTTGATTTCGTGCGTGTGTATGATGTTTTTGATGGCAATTGTTCCTTTCTTTAATAAGTACTTCTTTTAAATCATTTCCTCTCTAAATCATACTGTTCTACAAAATTTTATAGACTATAGGTATAAGCTAGTGCAAGCATTTGTCTTGTAAGATTTCCATTAAATTATCATAAAATTCATTCATGCAAATATTTAATCAGGTTCATGTCAAACTACTTCTTTTGACAATATCAGCATTGGCCAATGATGCCCTAAGGTTTTGATACATATTGACTTTTCTGCTACTTTAGTGGCTGATATATGCAAAATAGGACTTTTGTTTAAATGACCTAGTTCTCATATCTTGTAGTCCCCACTTATTGCTTCCAAAGATAACCTAAGGTTATTCTCTGGGGATGTATCACTGCCTGAAGTACAGAAAGTGAAAACAAACATAATCCCCCTACTCTTAACGCTGTAAACTCAATTACATCCCTATCAAAAGAACATCCTTGAGCATACCACACAGGATGCCATCTGTCCATGCAAACTATTTAGACTGCTCTTTAAGCAGCTATCAGAATGAGATCACAGCATCTAATTCTGCACCCATTCATAATCAAAGAGAAGAAAGATGTTATTGGTTTTACTGAGGCAAGCCATCTTAAACTTAAACAGGTTTAATAAAAAACCATAAACAATAAACAACCATAAAAATATAACAAAAATGCTATCCGACAAACCAAAATCCTTAAATGTCACTGCATGGTATGTTTAATTTGTTATCACTGAAGCAGTTTCCCTGAATTGATAATAAGTTACATTTAAACCTTGCTTTTATTATTTTTTTAAAAAGTTATTGTTGAGAACATTACACAATTTGGATCTCCCCGTGCTTAATTGCCAGTGTCCAACTGTGGTGATGGCATTTGTGCACTCTCTCTCTCAGTCTCTCTCAAACACACACACACACACACACACACACACACTGTACACATGCCACTTGAATAGTATTTTTAGAGGTAAAATTATTGATTTTTACCTTTTCAGTATGTTATGAGCTGCCTCAGGAAAACTAATCCCCAAGAAACAGGCTACAAATACTAAGATAATTCAATAATTATAGACTTACAAGGCAGTAAAAGAAATTAAGAAGAGGTTTAAAAGCAACAGAAGCCAAAAGTCCTGTCCCTGTGACCAATGGCCAGTGATTCTTGAAGTTGTAGTCCAAACCACCTGGAAAGCATGATGTCCCAGTGCCTACTCTTGTGTTTAATATCCCCAGATTTTTAAAAAGCGTTTAATTAGAGCATATGAACACAGTCTAAGTGACCAGAGGTGAGTGCATTAGCACGCAGTTCCATGCATGCAACATGGCAAAAACCCTAATAACTCTTTAACGTTGCATCAGCTAAACAACTCCAGCAAGGGTTGGCAACTTTGGCGGCCCAAAGGACACACGGCTTTTTAAATGCCAACAAATGTGGCGAGGGGGATGCCTGGAAATTTGATGTTGGTTCTAGAAAACAGCTTGTGTGTGTGTGTGTGTGTGTGTGTGTGTGTGTGTGTGTTTGTTTTAAACTCTACAAGGCTTTGTTGAGCTGCTATGGCAGTTCATTTGCACCTGATTTAATGACAGTTGATTTCACAATATGGCACTTGAATCTGAACCTGAATTAAGTTATATCAGTCCTTCGCAAATGGGGTCTCTCCAGGTGTTTTTTATTACAGATACAATATTAATCCCCACCATAAGGGCTAGTGATCAGCCATGAAAGATGTTGCAGGTTTGTTTGTTCGTTTCCTTTAAAAAAAAAAACTCTCTGGAACTAAGGTCGAGGAAGGGTGGTCTAACAGAAAAACCAGGCATATTTTTGTGGCAACCTGATTCTGGAAGAATACATCCCATCAAGACAGCATACACAGCTCTCCCTATCCTTTTATTGCCACAGGAATCCTGTGAAACAGAGAGATGCCTTTAAACTGATTATAAGATTATTAAGTAATGTTCATGACTTAGTAACAACCTGAATTTCCTAAGTCCTAGCCCACCAGGACTCTAATCACTACACAGTGTTGGATGATGAAAATATTACACTATATAATAAGAATACACTATAAATAAGAAAATTATTTCCTGACCATATCTTGGGGTTTATGAATATACTCCTACTTCCTTCCTAAGGGCCTTTCCGCCCTACACTATTATGGCGCTATTATTCCACTCTCAACATCCTGGGGAATTCTGGGGTTTGTAGTTTACTGAGGCCAAAGAGTTCTCTGACTGAGAATTCTAAATGTCTCTTCTTAAACTGCAAACCCCAGGATTCCATAGGATGTTGGAAGGTCAATATTAGCACTATAATAGTGTAGGGCGAAAGACCCTCAGTGAGTTTGTTTGTTTGTTTGTTTGTTTGTTTGTTTATTATCTTTGTAGGCTGCCTTTCTCCTGGAATGGGACCCAATCCCATTCCAGGATTGTCATACATATGCAGCCTTCAAAACAACCAAAATGGTTAAAATCACACCAGTAGATACTGCTATAATTCTATGCCAGTTTATATGTACTGCCAAACCATGGCTTAGCCATCCACAGGTGCAAATGCTAATTCCCCTACTCTCTTCTCCCCACCAAATCCCCTCCTAGAATTGTTTCCATAGCAAACCAAAGAAGGACAGTGCACACAAACTACAATTCTATTCATATCCAATTCATAATTTAAAAGAGCTTTTCAATTTCTTTTTGAACTAATACATACACCATAGGTTGCTGATTCAGACTGGGTCAACTACGGTGTGTCTAAAAGTGGAAATAATGTATGGAATGGAAGAAAAGGAGAAATAAGTGAAATTTAAATTTTATATTACTCAGATCAAATTGCTTAAGATTATATTAGCACATTGGCCAAATCTCAAACAACAATTCTATTAATGGTTCAAAAAAAAAACCCAAAACCAAAATCTGTCATATCTCGTTGAATGAGCTGTAAATTTTACGCCTACTTTCCTAAATCTAAAATATTAATACATGTACAGACATAAAATGAAGAATGTTTTTTTCTTGTTGCTTCATAAAGAGTCATGTGCTTTATGATGTACCTAGTATTGTGCCAGGCACTGTACCACTTTTAATATATAACACCTAAGATGCTTCCAAACACTTAAGACCTAACAAAACAAGACACAAAAGGGATAAGAAACCAAAATGGAAAGGAATAATTAATATGTAGAATTAAACATGTCATCAAAGTTTTACTAAATTGAATTGCATTAGTGACATTCTGATTATAGTCTGAGAAATTCCCTAAAAAGGTCAAGATACTCAAGGCTATGGAAAGTAAAGATCTTCTATAAGCTTTCTAGGCAAACAAAATGTATTAGTTTGCTATCTACAGCAGTTGTAAAGCAGCTGTGAGTACATATGGTGACATATATACCATGACCCAATTTAACATTCCAATATTTTAGGGAAAAAAATAGATATAGTATATAAAGAAAGTAGCTACAGATGCTGATACACAGTAAAACTACCTTATATAAGATTACGTTATTCATACAGACAGGGCTGCCACTTCTTATTTATCATTGCAAAAACAATAACATTAACAAACCATTCATTCATAAAAGAATCAATGTAAATTTAGCTTCAAATACTTACCCGTGTATCCAAATTAACAGTCAAATACAGAAGCAAATAAATGTCATTTTTATGATGGTTTATTCTACACTGACTTGTTTGGCAAATTTTAATAGAAAATACAAAAAAAATCAAGTAATAATCACATATTGCAACATCTGCCATGAAACATTTCCAACACATCTATGCTTCTGGAAGTTACTTTGTACTCTATGCTACATCCTGACTGCACAAATCTACCCCATTTTGAAATTATGCTGGCTCTAATTAAGTAGGTGTTTGAGACTCTCTCAAGATGAATATTTCACTGTGCTTCTGCTTTATATCCAGTCATCTCTTTCCTTTGTCCTAGGCCCTTTCCGCAGCATACCTCAATATCTGATAGTTCTCTGTTCATCACAGCATTGCCATTTCTGGGTTGGAATTGGTATTAAAACCCTGCTTTCTGCAGGCCTCCAGCATCAATGGATGACCACCAGCATTGAAACCGGTGTGTCTTCCACAGCACAGCGTTCCTGACCACTCCCCATCCCCATCTCTCCCCGCCCTGTCCCGCGCCACAGCTCCTGATTGGTCCTTTTTAAATTTTTTTTTCTTGGAAGCTGTACTAATGTTAGCACGGTGGACTGGACTAACTGGATCATGTCAGTCAGCTATACCATGCAATTGTACTAACAGTAACAAAGGAATTTAAAAAATATTAAAATTTGAAGAGGATGTACAAAATGATCACGCAGCAGTTGTAGATATCGAAATTGCCACACTATGTGCTCTTTTGTCCCCTTTTCCTTCTGTGTTCAGTGCTGATGCAACAGAAGCAGACAACCAGCTGCTGGGCAGAGACTGCCCTGGAAGTTGCTGAGGGAGGGACAGGCTGGGAATGCCCACCTACTGCTGCATCAGTGACAAGAGGAAGCCGTCACGGAGGAACCACACTTGCCCAACTGAAGCAATTGTTGTGCAAATGGGAAGTCAGTGACAGTTTCTCCCCATGAATGAAACAGAATTAATTAGGAATGCTTCAGGACAGGATAGCAGCTGGCTAGCAACGACGTCATGTGGAAAGACAGCTCCTAGACTGGGAGCAAGGCATGGCTGAGACAGGTTGACGACGTCATGTGGAAAGGGCCCTAATCTCCATATGGAAGCAAGTATGGTATAGTAGTTTAAGCACTAAAATACAACTCTGGAAACCAGGGTTCAAATCCCTGCTCAGTCATGGAAACTCACTGGGTGACCTTGGGTATGTCACACTCTCTCAGCCTCAGAAGAATGCAAAGGCAAACCCCTCTAAACAGACCTTGCAAAAAAAAAAAGATAAGTTAATCTGAGGATCTCCAGAACTCGAAAACAACTTGAAGGCACATAAGAACAATCTCTGTACAAGCAAGAGAGCTTTTCTGCAGTCCTTTACATTTTGCTACTTTTTCCCCATAATTTATCTTCCACTAACTGTACCCTCTTTCCTCCAACATTATTCCCCTTTACTTTCCTCTCTGCTCCATTTTCTAACTTATCAGTACCATCCTGTATTTTGCCTGCCTATTTTGTATTTTTGGCCCTTTCCGCACCTTACCTTTTTTCGGCGCTGGGGTGCAGGGATCGCGTAAGCAGCCTCCAGTGAGAGGCTCTCGCATCCCTGCTGCTTCAGCTCCACAGGAGCTGCCTGCTCCCGAGCAGGCAGCGCAAGAGCCCCACCTCTTCCTTCCGCACTGCAGCCTGGGAGTTTCCCAGGCTGCACTGGGGCAGGAAGTGCAACCGCCGCAGCTCTGGAGGCAAGTGCATGTGGAGCCCTGGAGAGCTGAAAGCTGAAAATGAAAAAGTGCACAAGCAGCGCCTGCCCTATCCTGGAGTGTCGCGTGATTGTGAGTGCATCATGTAGATCGCTCCTCACAATCGCACAACTCTCCATGCGCCCTTTCGCACAGCAAATGCCATGCGAAAAGGGCCTTTGTCTCAGGATTAGCATGGAGTATGTAAAGTCGAAGGCTTTCATGTCCGGAATCCATAGGTTGTTGTGGCTTTCCGGGCTTTGAGGCCGTGTTCTATTAGTATTTTCTCCTGACATTTCGCCTGCATCTTGTGGCTGGCATCTTCAGAGGATCTTCAGATGGAGTATGTTGCAGTCTTCCAGATGTTGGATTACAAATCTCAACATTCCCCACCACTGACTGGAGTATGTTGTTGTATTTACCAGGTAGCTTAAGTCAGAAGGTCAATTTTCTTCCTTCCTGTTCATCTGCAGTCAGGCACCACTCTCAGCATACCAATAGCCAGGTGTGCAATAGCTCCAGTGTGCAAGTCAGACCATTTACCCAACAAATTTATTAGTTTAACTTGTTTTGTTTTAAATATGAAGCTGCCAATTCTTAATTCATATTCGCCAAGGGTTTTGTCAGGTACCCATTGTTTTTTCCCTTGCATTAGATCAGGATGGAAATCATGCCACCCTCCATATGTTCTTGGACTTCTAGTAGCCCTTGCCAGCATAGTCAGTGGTGGGGAATGCTGAGATTTGTAATCCAACATCTGGAAAACTGCATGATCCCTACCCTTGGATATATGAAGTCTTATTTCTCACCGTTTTTCTTCACCATACCCCTTGAGCATCCACTGCTACTTCTCTGCACATAAGTTCATTACACTCATTATTAGGGTGGCTTCTTATCTATTACCAAAAGAGAGTCCAAAAGATGCTAGAGATTTAATAACATGGATGGATAGAGACACAAACATACCTGTTCAAAATGTACATGTAGATAAATTAAACAGAAATATAATACTTCAGCATTGTGAGGAAGACCGTGACCAGAGGCCCTTTCATACTTCAGATTTACAGTGCTATGATTTCTCTTTTACTCCATCCTATGAAATCCTGCCATTTGTAGTTTGGTGAGCACTTGAGCTCTCTGGCTGAAGATTCTAAATCTCTCTCCCAAAACTGTATATCCCAGGATCACATAGGGTAGAACTGTGACAATTAATGTGAAATCATAGCACTATAATTCTGTAGTGTGGGAGGGTTCCACATAAGCTACTTTTCTACCCAGCCTGCTGTTAAGATGCTAATTGCTGACAGGCAATTTCAAAGATCTGTCTCCCCTCCCTTATGAGTTGTTTTTTTAACTTTTATCTGCACTTGAACAGATTGTGCCTTCAAGCAGAGGATGGTTTTAAATAGGGGTCTGTCCTCTGACAGCCTTTCAGAAGACCATCTTCTGTAACATAGCACATATGGATATGTTACCAGGTATTCAAAACAAGGTGCATATAACAGCTGGTAGCAGTGCTGGTGATTTAAGCAGCACTTTCCAGCTGCCACAGCCACAGGAATCACTTCAGCTACATACATATACAACACTAATTAGTTCAGACAAATGTTCACCATGCAAGCACAGACAGGTATACAGAATACACATATGTATGATGACCAGATGGGAAACTGGTGAACTAGCCTTTTGTTACTGCTGTGGATTCCAGATTCTACTCATCTGTTATATATAAGAACTACCAATTTATTATTAGGAAGCATACATATCCTAGGATTAAACTGAAGATAATCAAGAGATCCTAATGCTTAAAAGACCTTTTCCCCTAGTGAAAAATTCAAAGTAATTGTGAATACTGCAGTAATGTTACTGCATCATTTCAAGAGTAAACAAATCTCTGGTTAGTCTTCTCCATCTCCCAGTTCTCCCTCCCTATAGACCAGCATTACTCAAAGCCGTGGTCCTTGGACCAGTGTCAGTCCCTGGTGGGTTTCCAGGAAAGAAAAAAGCAAGTAGAAAAAATGGGCACAGATATGTTAGCTCCCCATATCATACAGCCTAAAAAGTACTGTTGTAGATCACCCTGTTCTAGTTGTTAGATAATTTCCTGTGGTCAGATAGAAAATGCTTTAAAAAGAAAAAACTGCAGTCTTAAACTTGATACAGTACTTCAAGGAATACCATTTTAAAAGTGCAAAAAGCACTAAGTGTTCTCATTGCATCCTAGCTCAGCTGGACAATGAGCTCTTATTCTTCTGATACTTCAGTTTCCTTCAGGTCAGTTGGGCTTTTTGCCCAACTATATTTAACAGCTCTTGCCCATTTTAGGATAGACAAAGCAGTGTTGAATTGTCAAAATAATGGGCAATTGTGGCAGGTCTGGTGAGCAATTTTTATAGTGCAGGAGCCCTCAGGAGCCACCAGGCTGCCAAAAAATCAGCAAAAACAAACAAAAAACAAACACCCAGGACAATAGTTTCCCAGAAGAGGGAAATTAGCATACTTTTTGTTTCTTTTTGGACAGAAAAGTGCTGATCTAGTGAGTCTAGAGAGGTTAAGGGCCACAAAAACAGCACTAGTGCTCTAGCAAGACGGCCAAGAATCTCATTCTATTATTATTATAGTACATTATATTATAACTAATATTACTACCCCATCTTTTTCCCAGTATGGAACTCAAGGTGATTTAAAAAGCAGAGATAGAAAAATAAAATAAAATAAAATAAAATAAAATAAAATAAAATAAAATAAATCACATGATATAAAATTTTAAAAATATAATTAAACTATTGTAAAATTAAAAGCAGTTAACAACAAACAAAAACAACAAATATAAACAATGCAAGCATATGAAGCCCTTTCCTCCTTAGCAGTTTGCCCTAAGACATGCTGAAACAAAGAGGTCTTCACCTGCCCATGAAGGAAGGAAGGAAGGAAGAAGGAAGGCACCCGACTAACTAGAAAAGGAAGTTGCAGATCCTGAGAGAAGGCCCTCTCCCCTGTTTCCACCAGATGTACCTATGAGGTTAGTGGGAAAGAGAGAAAGCCCTTGCCAGCAGATCTTAAGACACAGGCAGATGCTTGCAGGGAGAGACAGACTTTCACATAATGTTATCATGAACCATATAGGACTCTGTAGGTCAAACCAGCACTTTGAATTGTGCTCAGAAACAGACTGACGATCAGTGGTGTTACTGCAACAATGAAGTTGTGTACTCCCTGTAGCCAGCCGCAGTTAACAATCTGGCAGCACCTCTTAGAAGAGTGATCAGAAACTTCAGCTGGTCCAAAGGCAGTCCAGTCGTAGAGCATTTTTTTTAGGTTTGTATGCGTACATGCCCTCAGGTTGCCTGTTGACTTACAGAAACCTCATTAATTTAATAGAGTTTTCTTAGGCAAAGAATACTCAGAGGTGGTTTTACGAATTCTTTCCTCTGGAATAAAGCTTACAGCATCTGTTAGTTGTTGGTAGTCTCCCATCCCAGGTACTGACCCTGTTTAGTTTCCGCGATGAGACAGAATCTGGTGCCTTTAGGGTTACAGTAGACCAAATGGGATGTAACTAAGGTGGTTGTCACCATGGCCAGATACAGTGCTTTCACTTGCAGATACTGCTATGCAATCAAGCATCCATTCTCAATTCTGTATTTGAGAATTCATCTGTTGATGTATTTTCAGCCAAACAGCACATGGGATTCTGGAAGTGATGATCTTGCCATCTTTTCCCAACACAACAGGGTAACACATAGTTTGTCATTATAGCATTTTTTCCATAGTGTGGATAAGCAATTTGTCATCTAAAGAATGAAGCCAAGAATGGTACATTTCATATTGGATAATACTTGGTTAAACTTGATATCTATTTTATTTTTATGTTCTGGCAGCTTTAGAAATAATATACACATAACTCCCGTGTTTCCAAACAGTGCAAATGATTCATTTATGTTTCTAGTTAACAAGTTCTCTATGAACAGTGCCTATGAGCTTGCAATACACTGGTGAGTCTCAAATGCTTACTAAATGAAACTACAACATTGTTGCATTATTTTCCAACATGGAAAGTAAAACTAAAAACACAACTTAAAAAAGATAGAATGTCTCTGATCCAAAGAGCTACTTAGGCATATCTTAAGGTGAGGCCTCTTCCTCTTCTTCTTCCTCCTTCTCTTCCTTCTTCTCCTTCAGGAGAATTCTCCTAATTTATCTGTTCCTGAAAGCCGACATTATTTCAAACATGGTTTTCCTCATACTAGAGGAAAGAATGTGTTGAATGTTTGAGCTACTTACAACTTATTAACCAGGTTCAGCAACAATCCTGCAAGGCAAGAAAACCACCAACTCAATACAAAACCCAAGGGAAGCGCAGATAATACAGAAAATCCCTGAGGCTTCTCAGCAAAATCAGCAAAAGTTTGCAACTTTTATTTCCTAGAATCATGAAACAAAGTAGTAATAACCAAGCAACTGGGTGCTACATTTTCAACTAGGGGCTCTTCATAAAAATGCACATGCACACAACCCAATTTATATACAGGTATATTTATTTGCCATGTAAAATACATACTAATGCAGAGAACTGAGAATATAAGAGATTATGCAGGCATTTTGAGCACTCTGCTAGCTATCCCAAGTAGCGTCTCAAAGTTATGAGCTTCTCACTGGCTACTGCTTCATTTCCAGGCACAATTCAAGGTGCTCGTTATGACTTATAAAACCCTATGTGGCTAGGTCCAGATTATCTGAGAGACTGTCTCTCTCTATACGAATCTACCTGAGTTCTAAGATCCTTAGGGGAGAGCTCTCCTTTGTTCCTACCATCTTCACAGGTAGAGTTGATGAGGTCATGGGAGAGAATCTTCATGGTGACTGCTTCCAGACTGAAAAACTTTTTTCAATAGGAGACGAGACTGGCCCCTCTCTGTTCTCATTGTACCAGTAACACTCTATTGATCTGAATGACCCTTTTGCAAATGAGTGGCTATGCAGAGATGTCTTTAATGAAGCGAAGGTACTGCATTTTTGTTGCTATTTTATTTTTGCTGTGATTTTATATTGTTTTAAAGTACTGTTGTTGTTTTTTACTTTTTAATTATCAGGTTTTAATTCAACTACCATGTTTTAATTCATCTTGTGAACAATTTTGAGTGCCATTTGGGAGAAAGGTGGGATAGAAACTAATATATAAAGTGTACATACACTCATACTTGTACAAAATGTATGCCTACAGGTAGACAAGAGCTGCACATGCAACATAATTTATTTACAGGGTGCTACCCAGAAATTACATGTTCAATGTTTTCAGTCCTTGGAGCACTACTTATTGGGCTCTGAATCCTGTCCAGTGTAAGAATTTTCTTCAGAATCTAATAAAATTAAACATTTTAAATTTTAGCTGTAGAATCACATGTAACCAATCGAACCTTGTCACTAATCAACAGGAATGATTTTCTGTAATCTAGTCATAATTGGAATCCAGTCATATTTAAAAGTGATTTATTTTTCAAGTATGCAAGAAATATTTTGCTTGCTAATATTCCACAGTCTTCCTTTCTATGTGTAGGATTACAAACCTCATCATCCCCAGCCAGAAGGCCCAGTTGTCTCATTGTCAGCTTCAGTGAAAAATCGTTTACATATTCTTACCTCACAAAGTTTTGCTTCCTCATGTGACAACCTGGGAAAATGTAGGTATGTCTCCTTCTCTAACCTTGCAAACTCTTCCTGTGGGACAGTTTAGACCTATCCTCAGCAGTAGGAGGCAAGGAAAATAAAGGCTGGTGCTCCATTTCCACAGTCTTGTCATGGCTCACGTGCTTGCACGTGCTGTTCATACTCAGGAACAAGAAGCAGACAGTGAGAGAAGAAGAGGAATAAGATCAGATGGCTGGCAGTGGCTCCCCTATTGGGTTGTGGAATTTGGCAGAACCCCAGCCACGAGCCCTTATCAAGAGAAAATGTTTCCTATGCCCTCTTCTTTCTAAACTTCACCAGAAAAAGAGCTCCCATCCCTCAGCTGGTGTGGATGAGCACATAGAGTTCCAAGGCCTTACGGCTGCTAATATCTATTCCTTTACTCTTCAGGAAAAAAGAATAAATTGATTGTTTTACCCTAAAAGGGAACAGAACAAGAACTTGTCTCTCAAAGACTATATTGTAGCACAAAGGAAGGGAGTAATTTCCTTAGCCAAATTCTCTGCCAATTCCCAAGTAGCATTACTTACAATTCTTACTTCTTTAGGCATTTGGAGAGGAAGCACCTGCCAACTTTCACTGGGTAAACAGAAACATCACAGAAAGAAAGAAATACAGCTTTGTGGGGGATCTCAAATTATGGGAAACAGTTTTGAAGAACTGCAAAAATAATCCTTTAAAACAGATCTGTTATTACTGAAGACTATCAAGTAACTCTAAAGGGGGAAAAACCCTAAAATTAAAATTATCTTCACCATTTTATAGTTATTATTTATAGTTAAATCATAACTCACTTATGGGGAAATGTGTCTTATTTATCTAAGAACGTAAGTTATTTGTAACAGATCTGGCATAATTCATATACCAGCATCTGTTTGATCTTTACAACATATAGTTGTTGCAAGATTAGTATTTCTCTCTTCTCTCATCTGAGGCTAATTAACACAAGATTTCACACTAATCTAAACCGATTTGGTAAAAATGTATTTTAAAAGTACTTGTTTTCTCTGCTAGGTTTAAGGATGCAAGGCAAAATATTAAAGCCTCCTACTTCACTCAGAACTATTGCTTTTCTTGAGTTAGTTCATCTCATTTTGTGGAACACAATCTCTTTAGTATCTCTGTTCTGACAGCACCTCCAGCCAATTACATGGATACACAGCTTATGGCTTGTACCCTGTGATTCAGGCTTTGATAGATTATTAACAGATCTACCAAGATCTCACACATTCGAACCAGGCTACAGGGACGTACAGGCACTACCCCAACAGGCTTGGGTATATAAAGCCTTCCCTCTCCCCCACCCCTGCCTCCAGCCCTGGCATCCCCAGGGTGGAAGCCTCTTCTTCCAGATGTCAATAAACAACTCCTTGCTCTCAGAGCAGGACTGTGTACCATGTTCAACCATGGCTTGCAATCCCACCTTGAAGAGCAAACTATGTTTGTTGCAAGACACAGCCCATTTTTGCACTACATTGTAAAGGTGCTATTATTCCACATCCAACATCCTATGGAATCCTGGGGTTTGTAGTTTGGGGAGGGGCATTTAGAATTCTCAGCCAGAGAGCTCTCTGGCCTCAGTAAACTGCAAAACCCACAATTCCACAGGATGTTGAAAGTGGAATAATAGCACTATAACAATGTAGTGCAAAAATGGCCCCAGTTTGGCGGCTTGAGCAAAAACAGCAAATTATATTTGGCCTGTCAGAAAGTTTGAATCCACAAGCATAAAAGGAGCAAGAGATCTGTGAACCCAAGGTTTATACCAGTTCAAACTCATAACACTAGGTAATGTTTTGACCACAGTGTCTGAATAACCCATGGTAAGAAAGGAAAATAAACTTGCATTAATAGAGGTTTTTTTTTTCATGAACTTAATCCATTTATGATTATTGAAGCTATTAATGAAAACATGCATGTATCTTTCAGATTGCTATCATCAGGAGTAAGCTGCAAGATCAGGTTCACCTTTTTCTTTTTCTTTTTGGACTTACATGGAAAGTAAATGTGGACAATCAAATAAGCATGCATTTGAACAACGCACACAGACTCACTTTAGTCAATGGTGGAAAAGTGTTAAAATGCCTGTGTGAGTATATCTACCTTTTGACTTATGGTAATCCCACGAATTTCATAGGGTTTTCTTAGGCAAGGAATACCTAGAGGTGGTTTTACCAGTTCCTTCCTACATTAAGCCAAATGTTTCAAAATGTGTACTTTTCAGAAAGCAAATATCAAAATATCATGAATTTCCATGTATGAAGGACAAAAAAAAAATCATGCAATTCAATACAAAATTTGGATGAGGTAAGAATAGAGATGGGTTTCTGAGAAATGCAACAAAATAAGATTGATTTATTTTCACATCCCTACTCCACTGTCTGAAAAGAAAATTACAGAACCAACCCTGCCTTGGTTTTGATAAAAAAAAAAAAGTGCCTTACCAACTCAAGAATAATCACCATCCTAAGAAAATATATTACCATGGAAATGTTGGCTTTATCTTAAATCCTTCACATAAATCTGTTCACAGGATGAACAGTAACCAGCCAAGCTTCCCCCAAGCCTGCTAGCATTAAAATACAGACAGCAATTCAGAACCCACTGCTAACATGCTTCAGGAAAATTACTGTACCACATTTCTACTGTTTTGACATGTGTCAGCAAACAGGCAAACACTCTGCTTAGAATCAGGATAGCCTATGTGACTGGCATTTGCCATTAGTTGAACATAGATTGCCCAAAGGCAATACAAAAGCAATATGATGAATGACAGAAGGAAACATGTGCGAAGCAAATTTATGGTAATTAGCAGTGGAGGAGTGAAAGGGACATTTGGGTGAGGCAAAGGCAAGTGTAAAGGAAAGGCTTTGGAAAAGTACTGTTGCTGTGTGACCAATTAAAAGACTGAAAATGCTCTCCCTTAAACTGAATTATCTCAGTCTGAGGCAGGTACTCAATGAAGACAATACACTGGTTGCTTGTAAGACTATAGAGTACAGATGTGCAAAATGCTGCCCTTCAGATATTGCTGAAACACAGCTCTCATCAGCCAACCTAGCCAATGGTGAGGAATGTTGGGAGTTGCAGTTCAATAACATCTGGAGGGACATTCTTTGTCCACTCCTGCTATAGACTAGGAGGAAGGAATTCTGGAAGCAATTTCTATCAAGCATGGAATGGCTGCTGCTGGTGTTCTATGCCAAAGGACTGTATGGATATAAGGGCCTACCAAAAACTCATAGACTTTTATGGTACAGGCAATATCACTCAATAGACTACTTGTCCAAATTTGCTGTAGAGAACACTGAGGATATGTATTTGGGTTTGTGATTTCTCAGATCTAGAACAGAATCCTCGTTCAAAAAAAAAAAAAAAAAAAAAAAAAACCTGAAAAGTTTACTTATTCAAGAATGCTGGATTAAATTTTGTATTGGTCTAAAAAAAAGTGCTTCAATGATTGAGATTATGCCATAAGGACTACCATAGCTCCAGTATTCACACAACAGGTTTGAATGGGACCTGACATAATTCTACGCCCTATACTGCCTTTCACTTCTAAAGAACAAATGCTGTGCTAAATGAATGCAGGTAGCAGACAAAAGATAAGAATCAAAATTCTGCTCTTTCTGCATATCTTTATTGTAACCTTTGAAGAGAAGCCAAGTTTGATTTTCAAAGTGCTGATACAGTTGAGATTTGGGGGTTTATACTTTGTGTGTTTGTCTAAGTATGTCTTAAATGCTGTAACTCTCTGTTTCAGAGGTCTCCAAATTTCTGGTGTCAAGTTTGATTACTGAAAGTTCAAATTTCCAAAGCCACCTTTTAACTGGGTGATTAAATCTGTCACAAATTCAGAAGAGTACTCTGCTCAACCTGTGCTGTGTATAGTACTGTGCTCATCATACACCTAATTCCCTGTCTTGTTTTCAGTCTTTATGTGGCATATTCAAACAACAATTTTAAACATAATTTGGATAAAGCAATTCCCTTTGATCTTCCAAATAATCACATTCAGTGCTATGCAGTTACGGTACAAAGGGGGTGACACAAACACAGACATGACCATTTTTACCAATGTGAAAATTAGAAATTGACTCCTGTTAGGAAGTTAACATAGACCTCTTAGGTTTAAGTCTACGAAACTAGTCAGTAGGCAGTGAAACTAAGACTGTCCTTTCATCTCTGTATTGTCCCTTCATGCCTGATTTATTTCCATATGGATCTGAGGTAATTTCAGAACGCAAGGCAAAAGCAGCTTCCAGTCCCTCTAATCTGACTTTAAAAAGCAGAACAGTTATTATGGGTAATGGCACTTCATGAAATACACACCATTCATAAACCCAGTCTATGCTGAATATCCATTTTGAAGGGTGTGAAAGGGCAAATGATTATTCAGCTGTAAATTCTTAATGCTGATAATGCTGATGCAATTCTAGATAGCAAATTGCAGCAATTCTGTATAGTCAACTGTGGGTAACATGATAAGCTTTTACAGCCAGATTGAAGAGGGAAAAAATGTGAAGGAATAGAGGCCATCACTTCCTTTGAATTCTTCAATAATATGCTAACACAATGCAGGTTTGTACAGATCAACTACACTTAAGGACTGGTTCAGCTGCTTGCAAAAATTCCAAAGAACATTGGATAATAAGACAGTATGAATGGAATAGGAACAGCTGTGGCTGGATCACAAACCTAGGGCTGTCTTCGCTACAAACCTTTCTTTATACTCGTCCAGCATTCTGAGCAATGTATGATACAACCTAATTTCAAGAAGTATGTTTTGGTCATGTCCAATTTGTCTTTTATACCATCTCATCCTTACAGCAAAGTACAGATTAATCTCTTTTTCTGAGTCTAGCCCATGTATGTGGTGGTAATATGATTTTGAAAAAGAAAGCTCTGAACATCAAGTGTTCAGAAAATTCAAGTATTTACACTCGATAGGCTACATAGTAGGCTTTGGCTTAGATGTGAGACGGGAGGGAAAAAACACTACAAAATAAACATAGTTGTCCAAGCCTTGAAAGTATCATATTTGCCAGCGTATTAGATGCACCGGCATATAAGATGCACTCCACTTTTCAAGGGGTATTTTTCAGGATTTTTTTTTAATTCTCTGGTGAGCAAAATGCACAGCAAAGGAGGGGATGGAAACGAGTGTTGCACCAGCAGAGGAGGGGAATGAAAAGAGTGCTGCACCAGGAGAGGAGGGGAATGAAGAGAGTGCTGCACCACCACCCCTCCCTTCCTGTTTTGCTTGAGCAGAAACTCCCAGCAGAGTCAAAATGCACAGGAGAGGGGAAGGTAAGGAGAAACTATAAAAACATCTATCTATGTGCCTATAGATCAAGGTTTCCACTACCCAGTCCCTTCTTGTTTTGCCTGGGAAGGAAGAACTCCTTTCACTCCCCCTCCTTTCGCTATGTTTTTAGTGTTACCCTATTTGCTGGTAAGATGCACCCCATTTTCAGAAGGTATTTTTTAGGGAAAAAAGTGTGCCTTATATGTCAGCAAATACGGTACATCATCATCTTTGCATGTTTATTCAGCAGTCAGTCCAAGTGAATTCATTGTAAATTACTCTCTAATAAACTAGTTCAGGATTGTAATCTTAGCTACTGGTTTATATTCAACCAGAAGAGTAACAAGCTAGCATCCCGGAACATCAGTATGAAAACGACACTCGACTCTATTTCTGTTTTCCATCTCAGTCCAAGGAAGCTGTTTCAGTTCTAAAACCAGTGTCTGGATTGGATAAGGGCAAACAAACTGAAATTTAATCACAAAAAGACAGAGACACTTCTGGCCAGTTGAAAAGCCGATCAGCATACTGGTCAACTGTACCAATTTGGTAGGGACAGTCTTGATTAATTCTCTGTCATCCCAATTTTTTTCAGTTGCTTTTAAAATGTCCTACTTTCTCCCCACCCTCTACTTTCACCCCTTTGTCATCATCTTACTTCAGTTGCTGTAAACCAGATTCAATGTGCAAAAATAATTTGCACTCAATTAACTCAGCAAGGGGGACTGGAAGAGAAGGGGCAAAATCTTGCCATCCCAGCGGGCACAAGGAAGGCAAAGTACTGCAGCCTCTCCTAGTTTGTATGATCTTCCTCACTAATAGCTTCTGCCTTCTTGATCGTACTTAGATGTTACATGGCCATACATGTCCCATTATTCATCTGTGAACTGTTGGATAGTATGGGTCAAGGAATAGATATTCAGTCTGTGCTGGAGGGGGTTACACTCCTCTTCAAGACAGATGTCTGAAGATTGCATGTCCTCTGGGATTCAACAACTGAGCCTGGAAGCTCAGGTTTCTGCTATTGTCTGGAATAAATCTTCATAGATAAAGACAGTGTACCAGCTGCACTCATTTCTAGAGAAATAGAATCTGGCTACTGTGTCACATGCCTTAGTAACATCCTATTTGGATTACTGTAAAATATACTACATCAATCTGGTTTTGAAGACTGTTCAGAAAATTCAGCTGGTACAAAGAGCTGAAACCAGAGCTACTTACAGGAACATACAGCTCCCTTGTTAGCAGCTTCATGATCTATTTCTGGGTAAACCCCAAAGTACTGGTGGACCATATTCTCCCATGAGTCTGTTTATGGTTTGCAATCTTCAGGGGAGGCCCTTCTCTCTGTCCCACCACCTTCACAGGTACATCTGATGGGAATACAGAAGACAGCCTTTTCAGTGGCTGTTCCCAAGTGCTTTCTGTGGTGTTCTTCCAGCAGCAGGCAAAGCCTTTATCATTTTGACAGGAATTTGGAAACTATCTGCTCATTATCTGCTTTAATAATGTGCAGAGTTACATGTATTGTTGGGATTATAATAAGTATGCCTTTAAATTGCTTTTAATTCTATTTATAATTTTAATTGTACTTAACTTCTGTATGGGAATTATATCTATATCTGTTTAAAGTGTTTTTAAAAAGACAGTTGTAACAAGAGACCCCAGTCTGGCAAAAATAAATAAAATAGTAGTAGTAACAAAGACATCAGCAACAGAAATAACAGAAACAGACAGGGATCTACCATAGATGTATTGTTGACTCAGCGCTTTTAGCTAGCTAGCTAGCTAGCTATTTCATTTGTATGCAGCCTTTCTCCTGGAGAAAGAACCACTTCAAAATAGTGCTCCCAAATCCCATCTGAGGCCCTTTCTGCACCTTACCGTCTTCCGGTGCTGGGGTGTGGGGATTGCACAAGCAGCCTCCGGCGAGAGGCTCTCACGTCCGGGATCCTTCGGCTCCACACGAGCTGCCTGCTTGCGCGAGAGCCCCGCCTATTCCTTCAGCAGTGCAGCCTGGGAGTTCCAAGGCTGCGCTGGGGCAGGAAGCGCGACCGGCATGGCTCCAGAGGCTCCACACACCAGGTAAGTGTGCGCGGGGCTCAGGAGCAATGCACGATCACACATCATTTTCAGCTTCTAGCCGAAAATGAAAAGGTGCATGATCAGCGCCTGCCAGCCCCTGGAGCATTGTGCGATTGTCAGTGCATCGTGCGGATTGCTCCTCACAATCGCGCGACGCTCCAGGGGCCCTTTCGCATGGAAAATGCCATGTGAAAAGGGCCTCAGAGAAGTAATTGGTATTGAAAGCCACTGAAAGGTCCAGCAGAACCCAGCACAATAGGCTGATACTGCTGCCAAGACCAACTCAGCCAGCTCAGGAAGGAAGACTGTTGAGCAGCAGAGTGGGCAGTAGACTAATAAAATCCCTATTCTGTCTTGCCCACCCATTTTCACATACACACACTCACGTCTTATCAGACTGTGTGACCAGGGATGAAATCCACGTAGATCATTGTAACTCTGCCTCCCTACCACCCAGGTTTCATCTGGTACTGGACAGAGAATCAAGGGTATCATAGCTGGGATCATAGAATCATAGCTGGAAGAGGTTAAACCCCCAGCTTCATCTAGCAATAGTTCACTATTAAACATGTAATAGATCACACAGCTCTCATGGAATGCCACAATCTTTCACTAAAACCTCAGCTAAAGTTTACCCTCCTTTATGTATCACCCCAAAAGAAATTAGATCTCCTTATTCCTTGCCATCTGCATTCATTAGCTCTTGAACAGGTCTCTGCTACTAAGCAAGCCACTGCAAGTACAGACACTGTTTGAAAAATTGGCAGTACTATTGGCATCCTACTGACTTAGTTATTGGGGGAAAGGTTTCTGGTATTGCCAAATAGTCAAAGAACAAGTTAACTATTTTCCTCTGTGTTTAACAGAGATTTTAAACGCAAAACAAAAGGCAAGTGATGCTTTTTATGGCATGGAGCTAAACACAGTCACCTGATTACTGATCAAGATGCCATTACAGTGACAGCTACAGGGTCTGGCAATTTGCCATGAAAAGGTGTAGTACACAGACATCTCATGCAGATGGTTTACTCATTTTAACAACACATTCTGGCTCTTTCATAGCCTTCCCAGGTTGGGAAAAAAATTGCTACCTTTGGGAGACACTGTCTTATTGAACTATTCACATTGTTTTATTGAAAGACAGGTTAGCAATATGAAAAATAAGATGAAAGAAATAGGAAAGTGCTAAGGGAATTCACAGCACAGCCAATATGACACAATACAATTGTATTGCAAACAAGGCCTTTTCCGCACCGGGCTATTTAAACGGTGCAGAGCGACCTCCAACGGAGGTCTTCTGCACCGTAGAGTGGACTGGGGCGGACTACTTTTTGTAGTTCCATACCTCAGTCCACTCTGGAGCGACTGGAACTGGTCGCTTGGCGTGCTTTTTAAAAACCTCTTTTTAGAGGTTTTTAACAACCACGGAGCGTGCAACCCCGTGCCGCTCCATCACCCAGCTCTGGAGCAGATTTGCAGGTGTGCACAAGTGCATGCCTGCAGATCTGCCGGGGGCAGGCTTCCGGCTGGCGAGCTTCTTCGGTTGGTGGAGAGCCTCCACCAACCGGAAGCCGCCATTTAGGACGCCGGAGGAGTGCGGAGCGAGGAGCTCACACTGCTCCTCGTGGCGACGGACTCGGCCAGCTGGAAAACAAAGCCGGTAAACTCTGTTTTCGGGCGTTCCCCCCCCCCCACATGCGGAAAGGGCCCAAGTATCCAATATCATCCTTAAAAGACTGTGAATGTAATTGCAGTACTCAGAAATAAACACAATTGGAATAGATACAATGTTAGAAGTATGTTGGAGTAGGAGTGACAGAATCAGTGGTCAAGAGGAAACAGTAGGATTATATATCAGCCATGGTTAGGACTTGGATGGGAGACCACCAACAAATACCAGATGCTGTAGTAGGCTAAATTGTAAAGGAAGGAGCTGGCAAATCCACCTCTGAGTATTCCTTGCCTCCAAAAACCCTATGAAATTCATGGGGTTGCCATAAGCCAACAGGCGACCTAAAGGCACATACACATACATTATCAGCCCCACAATTTGTGGTAAACATGCTGAAGTAATTTATTTGGGTTCAGAAAGATTCTGGCATCAAAGACTCCTCTTAAAATGAGTGCAGGGACTTATGGCCATCTGGACAGCTGTGAGAGGAAAGCATTGCAGTAGCACAGCTGGAGACATTTCAATTGGCACCATGAAATGTCCTTTGTGGTCTATAACCTCAGCTGGGACTTAGAGAAGAAGAGATCTCCTATACCAAGCCTGGGAAAATAGCTTAAAGAAGAGATGCTGTCAGCCAAATGTGGATGAACTACTATTTCCATATTCCTCACTACTTGTCATGCTTGTGAGGGAAACAGAGGCCAACAACATCTGGAGGCCCATAGGCTCCCCACTTTTCTAGGCTATTCTCTAAAAAACTGGAAAATAGTTTGGCTTTGGTCCTGAAAAATCTAGCTAGCCTCACAGAATCCACAGAAAGACTCATCTTCACAACAATACTGTACTTTCTAAGTAACTATAATTCTATGCATCATCAAACCTCTTTGCTTATGTTTCCCCAGGATTCCAGCTTCTCAAAACTGCAATAAGATCCCATTGGTCTTCAGAACGGAGCACCCTAAATCTGAAACCCATCCAAAATATTTAGGAATCAATTATTTTATGGATGACCCCTTAAGATATAACTCTATTAAGAAAACTGGAGTTTTCTAATTATAATCAGAATTGAAAAACTTAAGAACCTGCTGTCCAAGGTGCTGACACCCTGGTTAAGAATAATATACAGTGGGGTCAGCTGTGAAATTAGAAATCCAGAGCATACAATCAGAAGAGTGTGAGTAGGATATAGATGGTAGAGTGTTGGATTTGGGAGACATTTACATTTTACCAGATGCCCCGCCCTCCTTCACAAAGTTCTTACAAGGATAGAAATGGGGGAAAACCCATGGCATCACTCTGACAGCAAGATGCAAGGTAAAAGAATTAGTTTTCTGGGAAAATTCATCTGACCAAGACTATCCCAAGCATGCACATGCTATTAATCTCTGTGCCACTACAATTCATGTACAAAAATATTGCCCAAATACTAATAATAATATTATATTCAAGAAAGCCAGTATCTCCCAATCTTATTACCAGAAGACAGCGTGTTCAGAGAGACTGGGTGAAAAGCATGTATAAAAGATCACATCCGTGTGTTCAAAGTCAGACTTCCCCACCCTGCTGCTGTCCAGATGTGTTAGACAATTCCATTATCTCACACCTGGACATGCTGGCTTGGGTAATGGGAGTTAGAATCAAACACATCTGCACCAGGTTCTGTGTAGTTCCATGTTCAAATCACTCATAGGAATTCTACGTTTCACACATAAACTTACATTGGAAGGGTGGAAGATGACTTCAAAATAGTACATCTGAGAATGGCAGTCTGGCCCTGTATTTTTAATCTGAGTCAAGCTCTATTAAATTAAGGCCATAAAAAGCCAGGTACTTGAGTTTTTCTTTTACATACTGAGGATGTAATGGCTTTATGCAGTATGAGGAATGACACTTCCCATGCATCTAAATCAAGCCTGGCCAACATTTGGCCTTTTAGATGTCAGATTACAAGTCCCAGCAATCCTAGCCAGCACAGTCAGTGGTGAGGAATGCTGGGAACTGTAGCCCACCAACTTCTGAAGGCCACATATCGCTTTTTCCCAACCTAGACCATTGCCTGGTAGAGTTGCTTTTCCTTTAACCACTGAAGCTCTTACATTGCATTATTAAGTTAGTCACTAACCCACATGTGACCCCTCTTGTCCTTGCTTGAAATGATATTCTGGATGACGGGCATGAGGAAAAGGGTTTGTGGCACAAAAATACAGGCCTCCAGAAGTCCATTATCACTTTTTATGGATAAAGATCATGAGACCTCACTCTTATTAAAGAGTGATATATATTATGATTATCCATTATTGCTTATGTCACAGCAAATTAAATAATGTAAGAGGGGAAAAATAGAAGTTGGTTATAAATTAATATGGGATCAGTATCTGCATTTGCCACAGAGAGAAAGAATGACAGGCACCAGCTATCTATAATTGTTTGCACCATGTTAATAACCAAAGTTTATCTTGATTTTTTTCCCATGGTCATATATTATATTGTACAATTGTATAATATAATATCAAATGCTGTCCTAATTTTCCATCCTTAATTTCCAGCAGTCATGAACAAGGAATAGTGAAAGGAATAATTTTCATCACAGCTTGAGAAACTTATTTCTTCATACTGGATTTTTATTTACTACGCAGAACTAAGTGCTAAGTAGAACACATCAGTGGGAGACCCTTGGAATATTTTCTCTGTTCTCACCAGCAGGTGTTACTATAACCAAGATGAACTGGAACATGTATACTGATTTTTTAAAAAAAAGACAATTTGCATTTTTAGATAAAATTACGAAGAAACAATTGCATGTTTCCAATACAAAATTTTGGACAAAAATTATCAGAGAAATCTAGCTGCCTCCTGAAATGCAAACAGTTGCTATCCAAAATGCCTGCACACCACTACAGTAGTGCTACACTGGATATATGACCTACAAGATAAGCTATTCAGGCTTACAGTATTCATTGATAAAGATATATGCAGATATATGCTACAAAATATCCTAAAACTACATTGCTCAGCCTTTCTCCATTCAAGTAGCTCTATGTAAGTCTAACCTACTTTTATATGATGTTGCCCCTCCTTCTGGAAAGCTGCAGAAATCTGAGAATGTTCTTAGGACCCAGCTATCTTAAATGCACCAGATCCTGTCTGATCTTGGCTGCTAAGCAGGGTCAACCCTGGTTAGCATCTGGATGGGAGACTGCTAATGAATACCAGGGTCTGTTTTTCAGAGGAAGCAACTGGCAAACCCCTTCTGAGTATTCCCTGCCTAGGAAAACACTATGAAATTCACCATAAGTTGACTGGTGACTTACAGGCTTGCACACATACATATATCACATATAGTGATAATATTGGATCCAGGTCCTAGAATCTGCTTTTTCAAGCTGACTTCACCGTATTTGGTCAACGAATCTACATACTTAGGATAAAACAGCCCCAAAGAGTGGTGCTAAGAATCTTCCTTTGAATCCCTAGGGTCCCTTGTACAGGGTTCAACTTATTAGAGTAATAAGTGCAGTAACAGCCTCGCTGGATCCGTTCTCTGCAGATGTGAAATGCCCCCCACTACTCCAAAGCAAACGTCATGCTGGGTCTTCTCCACACTGAACCCTCCCGTGCATTCAGCCATCCTAAATCGGCAGGTACTTAGGAAAGCATTATCCCGCTGCAAATGTCATCTCAGAGCGAGATGCCGTTTTGTGTGGGTGTCAAACCAACCTTAAAAAGAATCTTGTTGTCTTTCTCCTTGCCGGGCTTGTCTGCACCAAATCCACCCAAGCTACTCCTCCTGAGCTGCAGCGCGATTGAGGAAGGGGCCAGGGGACACCCTTCTCATTTTTCTCGGTCTGCACTGATCGCCGGCTGCATACCACGACATCAACTTGCTCGCCTCGCCCCCAGCCTGAGCCGAACGACCAAACGCGTTACGCAACCCGGCTGGCTGGCGAAGGGGCGAGAAATGATGCGCGTCTCTGCCTTCAGACCTTCTACGATGGGAAGGAGAGGAGGGCGTCGCGGGCCGGGGCGGAATTAAGACCAGGAAACGGGGAGGGGGTCTGGCGAGCTATATCTGATGAGACGCGGTGTCATCCCTGACCCATATTTCCCTCGCTAAACGGACTGCATCTTCTTTTTCGCGTCACAGCTTCTTGCTGCCGCTGCCTTCCCCGCCTCTTGCAAAACTGAGCTGGCTGAGGAGATTTGGGTACCAAAGTTGGCTCGTCCTTCTCTCTTTCCAGCCTCCCTCTGTCGCATCTATTCCACTCGGTCAGGTTTTGCCCACCCGCCCGCGCAGAGACCTGAAAACTGGGACACACTTTCCGCAGGCACACACCCTTCCCCAGGAGGTCGTTGGCGCCTCACCATAAAAGCTTACGAGGGAAGCAGCGGACGTGCACAGACACGCGCCCCGCACACCGCCCGAAAGGTGGGCAAGGTTTTTTGTCGCAGTGAAATAACCCCCCTCTCCCTCTGCTGACGACGAGAAGGCGAAAGCCTACCTGGGCTTGAGGGGGACGCGGCTGTGGCGGCGCGGCGCTGGACAGGCGAGTGGAGGGCTTCCCGCCTCAGCCGCGAGCACCTGCGAGCGCCCGGCTCGCACTCGCGCACGCCCACCTACCCGCTCCCCCCCCCTCCTCCTCCTCCTCCTCCTCCGCGGATTCACTCCCGCCCGGACGCTTTGACAGTCGCCCGCCCTTGCTTTAGGGGCTCTGGGCGAAGCGAGCCGATTGGGGCAAGAGGAGGGTGGGGAGGGGGAGAAGAGCAGTCCGGGCGCTGATTGGGCAGGGGTGATGTCACTCTGGAGCCTGGCAACCGAGGGGACGTTGGCTGGGTCAGGGTAGAACGGCTCCGCTGGCTTGGGATGCAGAAGCGCTGCCACCGCCTCGCAGCTGGGAAGACCCTCGGGAGAGGAGGCAGTGGGTGGCGGAGGCGCGGAGCGCTGAGGGAAGCGGGTCTTACTGGGTTTTTTAAAATTATTATTATTATTATTATTATTATTCCTGGGCGCAGCCCGTGAAGTCCCTCTGGCGAGCGGGAGGGTGGCAAGGCAGAGCAAGCGGCGCGCCCAGCTCCCACCCGCCCAGCTCTTCTCTATGCACGGTGACACATTACTGCAGGTGCAAAGGCGGCGCAGCAGCCTCGGCTCCGCCTGGCTGGGCGTGTGCTCAGCCCCTTCGCACATGCCCAGACGCTCCAGCGAAGCCCCCGTGAAGCTCCCGCCGCCTTCCTACCGGCTCCGTCTCTCCGGAATTTCCCCGGAGCCCCGTCCTGCGCCACCAAGCCCCGCTCGCGAAATAAGGGCGTGGAGAACGTGTATAAATATCGTCTCGGCTCCCCTCCCTCCCCTTCTGCCGCGCCCCAGGGTACACTGAGGATTTGGATTACAGGGGAGGGAAGGAATCGGAGGGAGGATGCGCAGGGAGATGGAAGGGCAGATGAAAACACCCAGTGATGCTCCCTTGGAACAGCGGGGCTAGCGTGTCAGATAGGAAAGTGGCAGAGAAGACGGTTTGCAGATGATGAGGAAAGCAGACTGAGGACGTGACATTAGGCTGAGGCCATCTGGGATGCCTGGAGCAGCAGGAGAAAAAAAAAGGCCGAATCTGTTAGTGAGTGGAAGTTAACCATAGAAACAAACAGAATAAGGTGTTGTGTATTGTTGTACGTGGGAGCCAGATTGCACCTCCTTCGTGCCTTTGGTTATTATTTCATATGGTGTGCAGAAGGACACGGGGCTCCATGCCCCAGTGCCAAAGGAAAGCAGAGCTGCTGTTTCAGTAAAATCTGAATTTTACTCCTCTCTTCACAGCACAAATGAGTGCCAACCCTGTTTTGACAACACACAGGCTAAGTTGAGCTCAACTTGGTATGTTAAACACATTTTTGCAGTTAACATATGTGTGTTTAATGTAAAGATGCATTTAATTTCATATGCTGTTGGATCCCAAGTTTGTGATTTGCAGACTCCTGGCTCATGATAACATGGAAGAATGCGTTAATGTCCTCAAGGCAGCACTTCTGCCAACGTACCTGGGGATAAGACTCAATGAAAGCAACAAGGCTTACTTCAGAACAGACAAATATAGGATTGCATCATTTATCTTTGAATGGAAGCCAAGGCAAAGAGTAATAGCTAAGATAGTATAAATATTCTGCCAGTGGAACTGAATAGAATGCAGTCAAGCAAACAATAGTAAGAGCTAGAAACTCCAGGTATAAGATTTGCCAGCTGTTGCATAACAATAGATAAGACCTCAAACGTTCTCACAGGATCCGAGAAGATGAGCATTGCAAGCTTATATCAGTGGTTTTTTCAATCAGAGGAATTCAGTACCAAACCTTTCCTATATTTCTAACTGATTTGTACTTTTCAATAACATGGATATTAAACTCTGTGGGCCACACTGGTCATTAGCCTGTAGGGTTTTCAGCTAATATCCCACCACCGTGCTGCCAACTGTGAGGATACCTGGGAAGCCCACCAATTGTGGCCAAAAGTGAGACTTCTTCCTTTTAACCCATAAAATGTGACTTCTATGACACTCACTACAGTTAAGGTCTTTCTCTTATCCCCATCTGTGCCTCAATGTAAGGACTTCATCCTGTCCCACCTGTGTGACACCAACTGTGAGGACCATCTAAATGCCATCAAGGTACCTATAAGGCTTTATGCAGCTTCTGTCCTCAATGGAAACCACTCCTTCATGTTCAATGCTGCCACTACAGAAACCTTGTCTGAATCAAAGCTGTCAGATACATATTGTTTCCAAAGGTCAAAAGTGTGTGAAAACAAAAACAAAACTTTACTTATAGAAGTTAAACTAACAGAGCAGACTGTTTATTTATTACATTTAAAACAACACATACACTCTTTCACATGCATTTCAAGCTGAGACCTTTATCAACCACTCAACTCAAACTCCTTTCTCTGACTCTTCTTAGGGTTGTCTAACTCTAACAACACTTAAACCCTTTTCTAACTGCGCTCTACTCAAGCCTTATGCTAACTCTCAACTCAAACCGAACTCCCAACTGTCATTCACCAGCCTTATGCAAATCTCCTCAACCATTCCACCAATTAACATTTATTCCAATATTCCTTTCACTCCCTGCAAAAGCTAATATACAATTAATAAACAACGTTTTCAGATAAAAGTCTATGACATCACAGGACCTGTCAAGGAGGTCACACAACCCTACACAAATTGTCCCAATGATCAGTCTACAAGCTGCCCATGTTGGCGATTCATTCATATTCTCATCAGAAAGTCCTTCTAAACAAGTTATTTAAGAAATTACTTGCTTAAACAATAAAATTAAAAAGACAATGTGGCAAAAATGTAGTTACTATAGATTCAAATTCCATACTTATAGTGATAAAGAGGTTCTGCTCTCTTTGCTGCAATAAAAGAGAAGTAGTGACAGCAGCACCATGCAGACATTTTAAGAAGCATATCCTGTTTTTGTTTTCTGAAAATGACACCTATATTTATGTACATTTAATTAATTTCATTACACAAGTTCTGTGTTGTACGTATCAAATCAGCTGTTGACTTATGTTGACCTTGTTGGGGAATTGAGAGATTTTTGGTAATGAGACTCTCAATCAGCAGAGTATCTTAGTAATTGCGCAAAAACGGAAGTTGAACAGATTACCAGTCCCACTTCTATCACTCCACCCCAAACACACTTAACCTAGCTCAAAATAAACACAAAAAACAATTTGGTTAAAAATATAAAAGAATTTACTCACAAAATCTTGTGCATAGTCTACACAGGTTCAATTCTTGAAGAAGGTAGGAAGAAAATTAAGCACTCACATGCTTGCTGAAAATAATCCCTGTTAGGAGATCTCAGGGCATGCTTTCAGGACAAAAGGCGAAGACAAAAGGAAGGGGTAAATGGCAGGAGAATCTTTTTAAGACCGAAGAATGTGTAGGTGCTGGAGGAAGAGGTGTTGACCAAAAAAACCCAGGAAGTTTTCTCTAGGCTGTCTCTCTATGCCTACCATAAACATGCAAACAAACTAGCCAGTTAATTAAGCATGCAAAGGTTGCCACTCCCAACAGACCTCATGAATTTCATAGGGTTTTCTCAGGGAAGGAATATTCAGAGGTGTTTTGACAGTTTCTCCCTTTGAAATTTAGTTCTGTAGTACCATATTTATTTCTTTGTCACTGGGTCCTCTGAATGGTCTGCCAGCCTAAAATGCTTAGCACTTAAAAATAAATCAGATCTTCAGAATCTTCAGGAATTGGACATTACCTAAAAGGAAGTATGGGGTACCTTACAACCCACGGATTAATTTCAGGAGCAACCAACTGGTTGACAAGGGCAATCTGTTTCTTCTCAGCATCTTGCTGAGCAGGGAGGAAGGAGGAATAAAAATAAGTGGAAGAAAGAAAGAAAAAGAGTGCCCCCTCCTCAGTTCTGGTCTTCCCCAGAGTTCTCTGCCTACTATCAGTATATAGCCACTGCCAAAATTACTCCTTGGCGAAGAAAAAGGTCTCCCATCTCTGGCTTTAATAATCACTGATATAAGGCTGATGCTAGTGAAGGTTAAATAATGGATTTTAGTGTCTGGCTTATTGCGTACTTACTGGGATGACTTAGACAGGGCCTAATTTTGAAGCAGACTGGATGACCTCCGCACATCAATATCCAAAAATTCTGTCCACTGGATAAGTGTTTTGTTGGTTGATAGGTTGGTTCATTTTGTACTAATCTAGGACCAGCTATGTGATCAATGCACGGCCTTTATATATATATTCAGTGGACATTCACTTACTTTGCATTTCCTTGTTGAAAATGAGCCCTTAAGGAAGGACAGGATATCTTGGTCGATATTACCTTAACTCCAACTTCTAATTAGAGTGGAACCGTTGAAACAACTGCTGAACAGTAGGTCAACCTTTAGGTAAATCCCAACGATTCAGTGGATCTACTCTAATAGTGACCAGCAATTGTATTAAGACCATTTTTGCTGTTTTTTTTAATCCTCTGTGAAGGTGTTTCTGTCACCTTTTCTGCCGCATCCAACTCTAGTTCTGAGTCACTTTGTTGACACTGCTGACTTCAGACAATTTTGAACCCATATGAATGGATGCCATGGATTTAATACTGCAATAATCCAAATTTGACCTTAATCTGGTCTCATTGACTAAGTTCCTGACCCTCATTTATCAGTTCTGTGTCGTTTAGAGACTTAAATCTATAGGAGAAAAATAAATGTGATGTCAAACTGGAAATGCTGCAAGTTAAACATTTGGAAGAAAGTATGCATACTTCCCATATCCATAGAATTTCGAATTGTGCTGTAAACATTTAATCAGCTTAAATTATGAAATCATGAAATGGGGTAAAGGAATCATGAAATTTCCTTCTAGGCACAAGTTTGAGTCAAAACAATTTCTCCCTGTGATTGGTTGTTGCAAATGAGAAAATGTAATTGAATTCTTGCCTCATGTGATGTGTAATAAAGGAAAGCGTTAGTGGCCAATTACTTCTACAGCCTGATGCACATTTTTATTTTTCGTGTCTGAGAGACAATATGATCCTGTAACAGTGCTGTAACTTCTTGATTGTAAGTGTGTAAATCAATATGTAAACATATCCAATTGTGCTGCTTTATTTATTTGTTCTACAGCACAATGTTCAATTTGCAAATACACATTTAGGAGAAGATGCGGATCAGAAGACTTGTACCTTCTTTTCTTGGAGGAAGCTGTAGGACATACAAAAAAAGGAATGTCCTGACCTCTCAGCTTTTAAATAGAAAACTTTAGGGCAACACCACCAAATCTGCAAGGTGGAACTTGGCACTGAGATGATCACTGTCTCTACACTGCCATATCAAACACGCTTTATTCATTATGCACATAAAAGGTGGCACACTTTCTTTTATTTTTTCTTTCTTTCAGCAATCTTTTCAATATCTACAGTCAGAAAATTTCATTGCCAGGAGTTAAGATGGCTGACAGGAAAATTATAAGGCAGGTCTTTTCCCTCTCTCTCTCTCTCTCTCTCTCCCCCCCTCCCCCCCTTTCCTTTTGGCTGTCACATGTGTGACACTGACTTTCTCTGCAGTGCGTACTAGCATGTCTTCGTCTTGCTGTTGTTACCATACCCAAAGAGTTCTATTTTTTGCAGAGTGAGGGACCAGTGAGGAGAGCACAAAAGGCATACAAGCAAGCAACACACAGGGCATTGTGTGCTCAGAATAATGATCTGCCATTTACAATATACATCATGCTCACACTGCACTCTAGCTATTTCTGCCGTGAGATTGCTGTAATACTATAGACGATTATGGACATAGACCACATGTTAAACTCATGCATATTTTAAAATGCACTTACATGTCTGCTAGGAAGAATCTTGAAAGGCGAAAATATAGTCCATTAAGAGGCAGGTCCTGCTCTTGAAACAGCTATGAATCTAGCCATTCAGCACTAGCTGGATTCTGGATTCTCAGAACAGCAGTATCCCTTTTTACATATCCCATAGAAAATACATTCACATACTTAGTTTCACATAGCATTAGAAAGGGGGTCATCTGCTTCTCCCCTTCCAGTAAAAAGAAAGCACATGGCAGCATCAGCTTTATTCATACAATATGAATGCTGCAATCTTTCAGAGGATTAGTAAGATTAGAAGCTCCTATTGTTTCACTAATGATTGTTTATGTGAAAGAGGGGCATGATTTGTAAACAGGGAGAAATAATGATATGTGGCACCTTAGGATAAAATGTGCGTGTAGGCCCTAAAAATGTAAAATCTTGAACTACTGACTTACCTTCATTCCTATTCAAGCAAGTGAGACAGCTTTAATGCTATCCTTGCCTACAATGCTTTTTAAATACAGTTTTTTGATGCATATGGGATGGTGGTAACTGAAATTACTGAAACCACATCCAAATCACAGTTAGTCAATGAAGCATTGAACTAAATGGATCTGTCAATTTGGCAGATGTCCATGCTATTAAGCATTAAGCCATAATTATTTGGAAAGTATGGTCAGTGTCCTATTGGCTAGTTCTACCTACAGAAGACCCACTGAAACAATTATTTGTCGCTGAATCAACACATCAATGAATCTCATTGATTCCATGGGTATATCCTCACTGGGACCAATGAGGGGATGCAGACCAAATGTTCTATAAAAATTGCTGGCACAGTTCATATTTCAACCTGGGCAATTGAGAACATCTGGACACTTCCCCTATTTTGTAGCAATGTAAGTTATTCTTGAATATTTGGTAAATTCATTGGTATGTTCTTGTTAAATTATGGTTGTCCTCAAAAGGTTCTCGGATGTTGGTTTACATGCAGGCAGAGTCCAAAAAGCCCTCTCTATGTGCCTAAAGCATTTCTGCTAATTCTTATTCCAGGTAAAGCACTTTGTGAAGCCTTTTGGTCCATCTAACCCACTGTTTTGTTGTAGCTGACTGCTGGGAAGCCCTACGAGATCTAAGGCATTCTTAGAAATAAACCATGGAATCCTTTGAATTAAACATGCCAAAGCTTACCTCTGACTTTCAGTGTGCAAAGTAAGGTGGTTTTGTGTGTCTTCCCTACCAGAAGTATTTTGACTAGTAGTACAACTGGAAGACCTTCCTTAGTAAAGGAAGTATTCTAATATTACTGTTCAAGCACTCAAAGAATCTATTCTTATCACTTTGAGAATTCATAAGTGAAAATTCATAAGTGAGTAAGCCAGTTTAGTCTTACGCTGTTTTTGTTTTAAAAAGTGGGAAAATCAAACTTATCAAAAGTACTGCTGCAAGGCATGATAAAATTTTACGCAATCTATCTACAAACGAGAGATTTGAATTGTGGGGATCTACAAAAAGCTGGCTGGACTGGATGCATACTGCTAATCCCCATATCACACTGTTAAAGTCTATTAAAGGGCAGTTTAATGTGTCATTCAAATTTTCTTTCTAACATCATTGTCCAATACTATTGTCCAGTGCATTTAAGGTATCGAAGTGCCAATTACCATGGTGTGCTTTCTCTCCATTAGGTCATATAGGAATAGCTTAGCTCGAAGCTGAGCTTGGTAACTGGAATACTGCCATTGTGTTACAACCCCCTCCCTTTTGCTATTGTCAGAATGATAATACTTTCATATCAGTCAAATGATACAATGAATAAATTTGGTTTAAAACAGATTGGTTTTTGAGTAAGGACCAGGAGTCCAAACCTACTGAGATGCATATCAGTATACCTGACTGTATATTCCACCAACCTTCTTAAAGAATATGATTAATAGTATTATAGTATAGAAATAATTTTAATGATATTGAATCAGACCAGAAATGCATCTACTCTTTGATACCAACACTCTCTGGTAAGAATTGCTTATGAGAAGGCAGAAGATTTGTGACATATACAGATAAGGCTCTAGGTTCTTCCTCTTCCTCCAGCATCCACTATTAAGCACTAACCAGCACAGGTATACCAGACATTTCAGATTAGCCTTTTTCTCAGAAATAGTGACAAATTGCAACACGACGCTAACTTACATGGCACTTCCTCTAAGCCTTCATTTAGTACACTGATGGAGCATAATCACACCAGCTGAATACCCCTGATACCTCCATGTGTAATACATATGGTATTACACATACATATGATATAGGAGATACAGTCACTGGGCTCCTATATATATATAGTGACATAAAAGCCCCTTTCACATTCTGTGGTGCTTATGCACGGGTCAGGACACAGCAAGCTGTCATGATGCTACTGCCCCTCCATGTCTAGTAAAGTACACTGTGGATTAGTTCATTCATGACTGTTAGCTATTATGCTATATGGAACTTCTGTGTTAGGAAACTGCCTTATACTTGGTGAATCCATTGGCCCATCTAGCTCAGCGTTATCAACTTAGATTCGTGGTAGTTCACCCAAGTTCTAGGGAGGATTCTTTCTAACACCTACGTGGAGATCCCTTATAGTTCCTGATAGTCTTCCATCCCAATACTAACAAATCTGACTGGCAGGTTATGATGTTTATATACATCTGCAGCCACACAAGGTACAAACAACTTTTTATGTATGAATAGCAATGTACATCATCAATATTGTTTACAGCTAGAGCTGGGCCATTTTAATTCTTGCTTGTTTATTTATTAGAATTATTTATTAATAACCTTTCATCCCACTATGGCTTCCATAACGATTTACAATAAAATAGATACAAACACAATAAACTCCACTTTAAAAACTCAATGTGATATAGAAAAGTGTAATTTCGCCACCCGATAGAAAGTCAATGAGGATGGCACGTGAGACAGAGTTCTGCAAGACAGTTCAAAGAAAGTTTAAAGAAATATAGTTTATTTCAATATTCTCATAATAGATAAGCTGGTGCCCTGCCGGTACCCTACTGGAACAAATGTTTTGGAATGTATCTCCCACAGTCCTTTACCATTGGCCATGTGAGAAGGCTATTCTGGGATTTGAAGCCCAAAACTTCTGTAGGGCACAATGTGTTTGTGTGTGTTTTGTCTAACATCAGGGCTCTGTTAGGCAGAGAATTAATTGTGTATACAGTAGAGTCTCGATTATCCGTCCTTCGGTCATCCGACATTCCGGATTATCCGACGTCGCGGCTGCTTGGGGGCGTGGCTGTAGGGATTTCCGCGCCCCCAGACACGCCCCCAAACATGGCGGCCGCGACGGGCAAGGAGAGAAGGGCGAGTGAAGCCTCGCCCCAAAACACGGCCCCAAACGCGGCGGCAGCGAGCAGGGCGAGTACCTCCAGGCCCTCTTTACATTTTCATTTGCAATTCATAGTGATTTCAAGGCTTTCCTTAGACCCTCCGGATTATCCGACATTTTCGGCTATCCGACTATCAGCCCGCCCGTTTATGTCGGATAATCGAGACTCTACTGTAATATCTTTCCATTATGTCTCCTTCATACAATTACATGTCTACCCAAAATTCCTTTTTTCAGTTGGCTAAGTGTGTTCCTTGTAATTAGACAGGAAGAGTATCTACATTTTGTAATCCCTGCTGGAATATGGGTATTATTTACAGTAAACCACAAGGTACACATATCAAATCTGTTAGCCCAGAACAGTTTATTGGACTAATTTTACTAAGGAGATTTTACTGTTCTTATCGCCATCTGTTTACTGACTAGAAAATAAGCTATAGTTAAAAGACAAGTGGGTTAGCATTGTGTATATGCTGTGTGGTATTTAACTGAACCCTAAAAAAGTTCAGCTTGACCGGCCACATGATATTCTACAGTTTATTACACAATTGCTTATGATGCCATTTAAAAATTTTCTATATGATTTTTCAGTTCCCAGGTCTTCTGAACCACAACTTTGGGCACTGGTGTTACTAATGATGGTAAGTTAGTAACATTAATGCAAATAGTGCCCTTGCCGCCTTCTTATCAATTCAGATGCTGAAAATCTTTGTTGGTGTTTAATTTCATCCATGATACCTTCGGAGGAATGTTGCAGTGCCCCCAAGGTTTGCATGGTTAAAATCCTGGGACCTTTTGATTAGCAGGGACTATGACAGCATCTGTCACCCCTGTCTTGGACTCCACTGTTCTTTCTGAGTTCATTTGCAATCCTCATGGTAGCTTGAGGGAAAATGGATTTTCCCAATAACAATGTACTATTATGAGCTATTCCCATTGTAATTCAAAGTATTTTTGGATGGCTGGAATCTGTAAAAGATCTGCTCTTGACAGATATGAAGATGGTAGAAGGACAGATAGGTAAATAGATCAAGATAGCTACCTGCATTTTTGGACTTTTCTTGGGGAGTGTCAGTGAGAGCCTCTTCTTCAATATTTAACTGAATACCAGTGCTTTGGGAGATCAACATTGTCATGTAGAACAACGAGAAGAGAAGTGAAAGAATAGCATAAATTTTATCACACAGAATCACAAGCATGCCAGTGGAGAGCAAAAAGAAAATTGATCATCTTGAATACTGTGTCCAGTTCTGGGCACCCCAATTCAAGAAGGACATGGTCAGGCTGGAGCAGGTCCAGAGGAGGGTGACCAAAATGGTGAGGGGCCTGGAAGACATGCCCTATGAGGATAGACTTAGAGAGCTGGGTATGTTTAGTCTGCAGAAGAGAAGGTTAAGACGGGACATGATAGCCATGTTTAAATATTTGAAGGGATGCCATGTAGAGGAAGGAGAGGGCTTGTTTTCTGCTGCTCCAGAGACCAGGACAAGGAGCAATGGATTCAAGCTGCAGGAAAGGAGATTCCACCTGAACCTCAGGAAGAGCTTCCTGACAGTCAGGGCTGTCCAGCAGTGGAATATGCTTCCTTGGAGTGTAGTGGAGTCTCCTTCCTTGGAGGTTTTTAAGCAGAGGCTGGATGGCCATCTGTCGGGAGTGCTTTGAGGGTATTCCTGCATGGCAGGGGGTTGGACTGGATGGCCCGTGTGGTCTCTTCCAACTCTACATTTCTATGATTCTATGATTTGAATCTAGTTGGTATTTACATGTATATTTGGGCTATGAATAACTGTTAAAAGTAACTGCCACCTTGGCTGCACACTCCTTTTCACATGAAGGAACTGACTAAGGCAGAAGCTGAAACATTTTGCTTATTGATTGAACTACTAAGTTCTGTTTGTTAATAATTTCTACTATCCGTGTTTCTGTCTACTATCTATCCATCCATCCATCCATCCATCCATCCATCCAGATAAGGATCTTCTCAGGAAACTCTTTTAAACCAGTCTGGGATTTCCTATGCTCAGAATTTTCCGCTATCCTCTTCGCTTGCAGAAAAGGAAGATGCTTTCTGTACTGAAAGTTCTAGTGTAAGATAACTACATAGGTGTATGGCCTGCTAAGGGACTATATGGTGGTATAACTTAACTGTGCCACTTAGACAATTGCAGATGTGGATATGCCTTGGATGTGAGAGAGAGATCAAAATCTTGCTTATTTTTAATGCTTGTTGTATAGCTTTGGTCAGTCATTCTTATCTATTTCATTCAAGCCTATTTCAGAAAGGCTAAAAGACTCCTATATAAAATTTGTCAAAGTATGTGTCTAAAAGAAATGCATTCAGCAAAATTGGTCACCAAGTATCCAAGTGTACTGATAGGATTACCTGCAAAGAACAGATCTATGTGTGATATGAAGTGCCTTTGGAATTCCAGTACTTGTAAATGTCCTTGTCTTTTTCAATAGAAGGATCAATCCAGACAAAAAGTCCTTTTTGTCCTGCTTCATTTGAGGTGAGTGCCTTGGAGAGTATATCTACAGTTCAAGAGAACAAAACAGGGAGAAACCAAAACAGTCCAGGGTAATACACAGAGGTTCCATAAAAGCAGAAGTATGATCAAAGGAGTCCAGATCTAAGCATGAAAAGTAGTCTGAGAAGAATCCAAAGCCACTCAAGGAGTCAAATCAGTGGTGTACTGAGGTAGGGGAGGGGTGGGGCACCCCAGGCGGCATGTTCTGGAGAGCGGCGGCAGGCCACCCTCCATGCGCTGGCAGGCGTCCAGCAACTCGATGGGCACTGGAGCCTCCCAGAGAGGTCTGCTGGAGGGGTATGCCACCGTGGGAAAGGGGGCTGTCCTTTTCCCCCCTCTCCTCCCCTGCCCTCCCTCTCTCCCTCCCAATCTGGAGCCAAACCTGGTTCCAGCCAAAGCAGCAGCACCGACACTGGCAGATCTCCAGGTTGGACGGAGAAGGAGGGAGGGAGAAAAGGAGGAGAGGAGAGGAGCCCTGAGGAGGTGGGGAGAGGCGCCCACCTTCCCTCCCCAATCTCCGAGACTGGGATGAGCTCAGCCCAGCAAATTCTCTGGGAAGGAGGAAGGGAGGAGAGAGAGAGAGGGTGCTCGCCATCACAGGAATGCTGGCATGTCTCTGAGCACGTGCAGAGCACCCCCTCTAAGTGTGAATGCCCAGAGCCCAATCAGCCAACACCAACTGAGCAGTTTTTATTTGGTATTTTGGATAGATCCTCCCTTCCCTGAGAAGGGCAGCAAACACAGGAACTGCCCCTAGGTGGCAAAAGCTCTAGCTATGGCACTGGAGTCAGTGAAGAGAACAGTCCAAGAAGCAAGCTAAAATTCAGTAAGCAAAACAGCAAAGAATGTCACATAATGCCAAGTGGAATGGTTGTCTTACAGTGAAGAGACAGCTTGGGATGTGTTACTTTATAGATAGCTATAAATCTGCATAGATGGCCTAATTGTCCCAGTGTTTCCCCGCTCTTTTGTTGCTGCCATTTTAGTCTACATTGTTCAAAAGACTCTGAATTCTGCTTAGAGGTCCTATGTAGAATGGTCCAGGTTCTGCTCTCCAAGATCTACATGGGATGGTCCATGTAGCAAAGCTGCTAGCCACCTCTGGCTTCCACTGGACCCTGTTATTTGGGCTCTCCTTTCTCCCTTCTTTATTAAAGGGGGTCTCCTCCAGGTAGGACATGACAATTTTCAAGATGAGCAGAATTCCAATGCAAATTACAGCCACCTTGGTGATAAACTGGAGATGGCTGGCTGTGAACTGAATTCAGCCCTCTTGGCCTTCCTATCCTGCCTGTGAATGGCCCTTGTGAAAACCTCTCTGTGTGGGAGTTCCAACCCACACAGAGAAGGAAATTGGAGACTGGCTCCTTTTGCCTCTACCACACTGAGATATGGGTAAAAAAACAATAACCCTGAATTAGTTTATGCTATTCTTTGTGCTTGTTTATATCGGTGTTTTTACAATGTTGATTCATAGTCTGATTTTACACAGTCAGCTGGAAAGGCTTCACATATAAGATACAACTGCAAATATACGTCAGGTAAAATAGCTAGGAGCTAAGGTAGAATTTTTGACAGGAAAATTCAGATGTTGAATGACCTGGAAAAATGAACTGAAGGGCATTCAGCTGCATAACAAAAAATAAAGCCTCCAAACCAGAAGCTTTCTGATAAGCATTTACAACGTGGCCCTAGGCCCCTGAAGTTGAATGGTGAAAAGTAGGTGCAGATAGTGCCAGAAACTAATCCTACAACAACTACTAAATGCCATAGTGTGTAAAGAGAAGTTGCTGACTTGTCAGAATACATTTGCAGTAACATAAACCAGATGTTCTTAAATGGAGAAAAAAAAATAGAAACATACTACAGTACGTGATTTCACTGTATAAAGAATGGCTTTGCTAAAACAAAAAGAAAATAAACCAACATCAGGAAGGATGTTGGCCGTGGTATCTTAGATATGCCTGAGCCAATACTGCAACCAACCACCATTCATTCAAAGGTTCAGAGGAGCTGGAAATATTTTTGATACTGTGGAAATAGAATCATTCTTCCAAAGAGAAAGATGATAAGCAGAGGATCAGCTACTCTCCAAAGTCCAGGACTTACACCCTTATTATCTTGATGTTGGTCAAGGGTGAGAATTATGCAGCCCCCTAGATGTTGTTGGACTAAAATTCTCAGCAGCCATAGCCACATAGACAATGGTGAAGAATGCTAGGAGTTGCAGTCCAATAACATCTGGAAAGTAGCACAGTTACCATCCTTGATTTAGGTAATGGGATTCCAATTTGTGTGTGCATGATAGAGTGGAATGGTGAATTCTTTGTAGTGATATTGTGAATTGGTATCTGTCACTGTATTTTTATTTCAAGGCTTTAAGCACATACCTATGGAAACATCTGGTTTTGTGCCTGAGGGGGAATAGGATAAGGCAGCAAAATTCTTAAATTGTTTTTGTGACTTTGGGGGTACAGATCCTTTGTGGGGCTTTTCTGCCTTCTTGTATGCTTGGAACTCTGAAGGAAGCAAGAGAATGAAAAAAAGATACTGTACAGTATATCCTTTGGGATATATTGTAGTGCTTTGCTGTTCTTCTTTTTTTATTTCCCGTTTTAAGAAAATGCAAATTCTTAGAAAATTCTCTTGCATGGGTAGGGGCGATGGGGCTTCAGAATAAGAGAACATACCAAAATTGAGGAACAAAGGCCACAACTTTATTGGCTACATCATACAATGGGTTGGCCAAAACATGAGTTTGGATCCTAGCATCGATCAGCCTGCTGCTGACCGATGTACCCAAGTTTCCAACTGGGTGCCGGAATCACTAATGGCTGCCAAGGGATCCCAGCACCGGAACCCCCTGTCACCAGGAGGTGCAAGCAAGGCATGTCCCCCCGGGCCGGACATGCTCGCCGCCGCCTTGCACCCCCTTTCAAACTGCAAGGGGCCCATGATCCTTGCCCAAAGGCCATAGGCCTCGACCCACCTGGATCCAAGACCCATGTGACCACCAATAAGTTGTGACAGAGAAGCAACAGAACAAAACTGTAAGACCAATACACAATAGCAAACTACAAAGGGAGGGCAGGTGGGAAGCAGCGATGAACCTGGAGTGCTGGCCTCCCAGGCAGCCGCAGGAGAGGCGATCCCCAAAGCCGCCCACCAGGCCACGGCAGCCAATCAGAGCGCAGGATGTGCGCTCCGATTGGCCGCTGCCTCGTGGGCATCCGGGCAACCCCTCGTGGCCCTCCCTACCCGGAAATGGCCTGCCCCTCCGTCCTGCAGGAGGCCGGAAGGGCCTCCATCCTCCAGCCGCCTACGCTTCACCCTGCAAATGGCACTGCTGGGTAAGTCCTGCGGCACACATTGTTTTTGAGACATCAAGGTTGGTGTAGTGGTTTGAACATTGGACTACAACCTAGGAAACAAGGGTTCAATTTTCTGCTCAACTGTAGAAATCCATTGGGTGACCTTGGGTGCATCACACACTCTTAGCCTCAGTAAACCCAATGATAGATTTGTGTTAGGGCCATCATAAGTTGAAAATGACTTGAAGGCACACAACAGCAAGGTTGGTAAAGACTTTGACCTAGGAAAGTGAAATAAATTCTAAATGTTGACTGCCTATCCTTTAAGAAAGATGTGAAGTTTTAAACACAGTTACATATATTCAGTTGCCATATATACATAAGCAAATACTCATAGAAATATGAATATCTCAGCATTTATATTAGGATGTGATGAAAAAATGTGATTGTCCCATCTATTTTCCCATTTTAAAACTCAGGCTTCATTTTATGGCATGTTCCACCATTATGTTTAATGAATTTCTTAAGCAGAACAACTGACTTTGAAAATGAAGATCTTGGACAGAATTTCAGAACTTTTGTATCCTCTGTCAGGGCATTCAGCTGTTGGATTTCTTTTAGTGACTAGCATATGTGCCTTCTGGTTCTTATTGTCCTTGAAGCCAACAATAATATTTGTTGTTCCCTTTCTTCAATCTAAATTTTATTTTACTGTTTATCTACTTAACTATATAAAACAAGGCAACTAACGTTTTCGAACTGCAAATGTAACTAAGGTACCCACAGCTGTGTCAAGGATAATTACACAATAGCGAAACCACAGATCTCCCTGGTTACACTGAAACATATCCAAAATTACCCACTGATTACAAAACATACACAGATAAAAACAGAGTTTCTTCATACAAGATGCATGGAGGGGTGAGTCTCAAGAAAGTTCTCACTCACATTATAAGCCAAACAGCATGAACATTTGGAAACACTGTTCTGTCCAATAACTGTTAGCTCTTGCTTATGGAAAATTTAGCATACATTCGATGGGATGTTAAATATGACTGTTATTTAATATGCATGTCTTTAAAACAGAATACAACAGAGAATAGATTTATCAAGATCTCAGGCAATTTTATTACTATTTCAGATACACATCTTGCATTTCATGAGTCCAATGAAGATTCCTTTACCTCCCTGTTCCTTGTATGGGACAACTGGAATATTTCCCTTCTACTTTGCTTCAACATGGTGTCCCAAAAAAAGGCATGGCAATTATTTTATTTTTTGTTTAGTTTATTGGCCTCAATACAGTACATTGGCTGGGACATAAAGATCCCCCACTGCTCCAATGACCAAAAAAATGTGATACACTGGGAATTCTTTTTCCTGCCACCTGTTTGTGATGTTTGTAAAATCAAAATAAGGACCTGACAAGTAGATGAAATTTGTTGGCATAGGTTACAACTGTAGGTGATAATACCGTAGAATAAGTTATAAGTCCAGTTCTTTATAGATTTTGTCAAAAAAAAAAAAAATAGACCCTAAGATAAGGACGATGACTTTGGAGTGTCATTGCTCCTTTGGACAGAAAAGTAAATCAAATAAATAAATAATGTATAAATAATGTATGTGAAGCACTTCAAACACCTTCAGACTTTCTTTGTCTCCCTGCATTCATCACCATTACGCGAATTAGGATCAAAATAATTTTTTAAAAAAATAGGTTGGACATTAAGATTTCTATTCATTCAGATCATATAATCCAGATAAAAGCTAGCATTGTGATAATCCTGTGGCAGATTTTATTCATATATGGGGTTCAAGACCTAGATGATGTTTATTTTCTACCATCCGTATATTCTTTTGTTATACTTCTGGTGGTATCAAAGTGTCTGGAACCCACTAGAAATTTCTAGATTCTCTAAGTTTACTAGTTTTGCCCAGGCACTTGGAATGGAATGGTAACAGTGGGAAATCTTCAGCACACTTTAGAATCTAAAAGATCTAGTGCCAGCCCATTTCTAATTATTCATGCTATCACAGTATGATGGTTTCAAGTTTAACAGCATGATTAGTATTGCTACTCTGTTTAGAAACTGAGTTAATCTTCCTCAGTCCACTTCTAAGTCCTTAGATCTTGGTGTTCTAGCAGCTAAGATACATCAACATCTGCTGTAAATTAATTTTCAAAGTCATTGAGCTTTCTATATATTATTCAAACAGACACACACTGATTCCTTTTCTTTCTTTTCCCTTTCCTTTTGAAGACCTGGATATATAATATGCATATACTCTGCAATAAGTATGCAATAAATGTATATCTATATCAGATAATGCTACATCTGGCATATAGTAATTGCTTCTATAACTTAACATGCAAAAGCCCAACCCATAAAAAATGGATTATCACTGTAGGCAATGAGGCAAAATCAACCTTTTTCAGATCTGTAGAAGTGTTCTTTTAACTTTAAACTCCACTGTTCTCTTGATAGACTTTGCAACACCTGTCACACACAAAAACATGCATCCATAACCATTGTAGCTGGACAGACTCCTAACAGCATCACAACATTTTTTTGGTGGAGAAAAAAACATCATAATTGGACAATAGCACCACCTCCTGACAATATGTCTGTTTCATTTTCAGAAGCATCTGAATTCATGCTGTAAGATACCTTGGGACAAAGCCCATCAAATACGTACTGTCTGAGTACCAGTATGACTAGAGCTAGTTCTCAAAGGAGGTAGAAGTAATAACTTTTAAAATAAATGCTGGATGTTTAAGATTTTATTTTTGTATTATGAGTATTGTGCTGTTTTAAATTGTTTCAGCTGACCTTCTAGTAGTGTAATGAATTTGTATTTTAACGTACATAATCCATTCCATTTTTACTGTGTTCTTTAGCTATGTTGTAATCTCACTGCATCCCAACACTGGGAGGAAGGAGAAGTATAAACCAGACAGAGAAAGAAAGATAGAGAGACATAGAGGCAGACCTCCTCAAGCCAACAGAGTGTAAAAATTAACCCAGGTCTCATATATGTCTGTGCCTAATTGAAATGGCAAAACAATTCACAAAATGGTGAAGCTGATTATTTAACTTAAGATAGACAGTAAGACTGAGGTTTGGTTCATTACCTGCATAGGGTAAAATTATCACATCCTAGCTGTATGGCAATTACTATATTGCCTCGTTGCACAACAAACGTGCAAGGGATGCAACAGCCATACACTCTGCCATGGCACAACAAATCAGTTCAACTCCCCACCAACTGCTAAGCATCCACTACAGGAGCTTCTAGGCAGTGTAACCAGCAGCTCAACTGTTTACATTGGTGTATCAGGGATTGTGTATGAGAAGCAACAAACTGAAACTCCTTGTGTAATGACATTATACCAGTATGAAGCCTGAAAAGCCAGAATGGTGTAGTGGTTTGAGTGTTGCACTAAGATTCTGGAGACCAGGGTTTAAATCCCCATTCAGCCATAAAAACTCAGTGGGTAACCTTGGGAAAGTTGCAGTCTCTCAGCCTGAGTGAAAGGTCATGACAAAACTTCTCTAAAGGAATCTTGCCAAGAAGCCCCCGTGATAGGTTTATCTTAAGGTCACTGTATGTCAGAAATGACTTGATGTCAAACAACGATAGCAGCAGCAGCAACAACCACCAGCAAAGTGAGAACGGGACTCCACCCTAAGTAAGAGAGATCCTCTCCTTCCTCTGTCCTTCTCTCTCGCTCCAGCTGTTAACTGTTTTCTGTTTTTAAAAAGGCTGTACATCACCTTGGATACCATGCTGGGAGAAAGGTGGAGTATTACTAAAAGAAAAGAAAATCACCTACTCTGTGTCCAGCATAGCTGCCATGCAATCCTCAATTATTGTCCCGATAACACAAAACAAGGTAACAACAGACAGCTTGCTTTGCCGACCTTTCCACTGTTTGCCCAGTCTTCCGTATGCACATTTTGCCATATTTGTTCTAGTGCAGGTTATTACCAGAACAGATAAGATTATATCATGTCTGCCATGTGGCTGTTGAGCGTGAGGAAGTCTGTGAGGAAGAAAAAAGAACTGGCCGCCCCAATGCAGCACCACACACATGACTGAATACACGGGTTTCAAAGCCTGCTAAACATCAAACGTTCTCTTCCTGGGTGGATGCTGTTTTCTCCCACATTTTTTTAGAAACTCAATTTCTTTCCAGCAAAATTATGAAGGAGTTTTCAAACCTGAGGCAGTTCTGTTTGAAAAGTGACCCAAACAAAATTCTCATCCAGCTTGTTCCTGAACTCCATTAAGAATAGTTCCCAAAAATCTATGTTGAAGACTGAATATTAAATTGCAGTGAAAATGTGATTAAATTCCATTCTGTTTGTGATACAGTTTTAGTTTTATGACAGGACAGGGAAACACTGTATGATGCTGTTGAAACTAAAAATGCCACATTAAAATCATGGTGTTTGTTGGCCTGAAACAACCTGAATTGACAGGCCAGTGATGGATTCTTTTGCCCTCTAGCCTGGGTTTAATTCATATAATCAATTCAGAGTTCTCTTTTTTTCTCAAATCATTGTTCTGCCTGGCCTTAAGCAACATTTCTACATGCTGGATCAATCAGTCCTCGGTGTACATATTCATAAAAGGTCTCAATGCCTCAGGATTCGGGAATAGGAAGCTATCAATACCCATGCTGACCTACCATCAGGAAGAAGCTACAATATACTCAGAGCAGATTATTAGCTGGGTTGATTAAAATGGCCATCATAGATACTTCCATTACCCTTTTGTATAGCTTCTGATGGTCCTTTTGCAAAATGAAGCATTCATGTATAAGTAAGCACTGTTTCAGTCTGTTCATTTCAGTGATATTTAATTATGCATTGGTCATAAATTGCACATGAGTTCATAACATTTTCAATTTATTTTGAAATATGATACAGTCCAACAGTAACTCTGAAAAGTTATATCATCAGAAGTCTAATGATTTCTTGTCAGGTTCCCTGGATCTATGTGACGCTTCATCAGTCTCACAAGGATAACAACAGTACACCAGAGACAGTCCTTTTCCGTTCTAGAAGCTTTACAGAGACGCAGAGAAATTAATCCCTGTGGGAGCTGTTTCCAGGGTGAGGTTCCTCTAGCTGCCAGCTAACCTACCAGTGGATCTTATACCATAATTGGTGCAAACTCTCTGAGGTAAGCTTCCTTAGGGTACCACTTAAGGAAGCTGAGGTTTCCTTTCTCCCTGTTTGTAGTTCAGTGTGATTATTCATCATAAAACTCTTTCTGGGCAGCTAGCTAGTTCTACACACAGTTGATTATCGACAACTAAATGGGCGTATGTGCACTATTTATACAGCAGACTAACCTCTTTGCTTCACAGTAGGGATGGCAGTCCTGTGCTGCTGATGCTTCGGTTACAAGGTTTGAAATGTAATCCTAGAAACATCCAACAGCAAACCTTTACAGCTGACTGTGAATCTTTCCTCATCTCACTTAAATCCTTTTGGTCCCTTTCCTTTGTAAAATCTGACTAGTTTCTTTTCAGTTCTCTAAAAGACAGAATACTAGATAAAGTGTAATTCTGAGTTCAGTGTTTGCAATGTCAGTTTTAAATATAATGACGTGCTGAAGTCATCCATAACTGATCAGAGGTAGGATAATGGTTTGGCTCCCAGAGAAACATCCTGATTGTACCACTGCTTGGGTTGCTATCTTCAGTGTGATATTATAACTTTCCAAGCTTTGCCTGGTCTGTTTCTTGTCATTGGCTCCTTGTTTTTGACAAGAGAAATGGGAACATTATTTGACACTCTTAACTTGTTGTATTCTAAAGTCCATGCCAAGGGTTTAGCAGGAAGAAGAAAATATTGATTTGACAATCCCTTTATTCAGCTTCTACTCCTGCACAAACGTGGTTGCTACCGTCTCATAATTTCTCTGGCTCCAAGATATTCAACACTAATTTTGCCATGGTGGCTATTAGTCTTGTGACTTACTCTGACATGTTGAACTTATGCCTAGCTTCTGTAATTTTTTCCCCCAAATGTATCTGGAAACAGGAGATAGGCATGTCTCTGCCATTTATTGTACTTGTTAGAATATTCTCCAAACTGTTTACTACATCAAGAAAACAAGCAGCTGTCACCCTGTTTAGGTTGCTCAAAGTATAAAAGTTTCTTTCATGGAATCATATTATTGTAATCTCAATTTTATTTTCTGTTCCAAGACATTTAGCACAAGATTACTTTAAAAGGCATTATAAAATGAGAGGATGGTTTGGAAGCATGAAGTGGCACGACCTCCACAGTCCATTACACATACTTCTATGAAAGAGTAGTTGGTGGTTTCCACGTCAATGGGGTGGAAAAGCTATTCCTGATTTTAGACTGAAATTTAAAGGAGCTGTCCAAAGTCTTGAATGCCATACTCAACTGGTTTCAGCACCTGGGATAGTTCCCTTAAATCCACAGTGCAATCCTGTGGTGGATTCACCATTACACTGACATGGAAGCCACCAGCCAGCCACCATTGCCTACGTAGCTCAATCAAGATTTATGAATTCTGCACAGGACTTGGAAAAGCAATTTTTTGGATTTCAGTTCACAAAATCATCCAGTCAGCATGATCAGATCAAGATTCTGGGATTTGTAATCCAAGTAAAGTAACATTATCAAGCACTAGTTCTGCATACAGACAATTATAAATAGTAACCCAAAGAAAGAAAAAAAGAAAGGGCAGTCCTTCTTCAGCTGAAATTTATAAAACTGAAATGTTGGCATTCAACATCATACATGAACCAGAAGAACATTGCTTACAGGAAATGGACATTGTAGTAACTGGTAAATGCATTCTCTAAGGTGCAGTGATAGAATATAGCAAAAATCTGTGAATTTATGAAAGCAGGATGTTGTTGTTATTGCTGTTCCTATCATAAACCCATCCCCAAACTATATTTGAAGCAATCATTTCTGGACTAAGATTTATTGGGTTAGCCTCAGTAGTCTGATTTCCCCTGAAAACCACAAGGCAGAATCATAATTCTACAACTTTTAAAATCCAGATTATAAGTAGCCAATTCCTTATACCAAGAACAACTGACAGCTCTTTTTTTTTTAAATTATGGCTTCAGCCACCATTTATACTGCCACCATCTACCACAATAGTGATAGTTTCCAAGAATACACTGTCATTGTGATAGATGAGAATGGAAGAAAAGAGGTATATACATTTGTCACTCTCACCATGGGTGAAAACAAATGGTTGAATTATGAACTGTTAAATGAGGGGCAACTTTGTCACTTAATAAGGTTGTCAACCTTTGCTACACAGGAATACATGGAAAAGAAAAATACACACACACACTACTTGTCCTTTAATAGAGAAGATCAGGCAATATTGTGATAGAAGACCTACGTACTTGGTCAGCTGGTTGTCTGTGTAGAGCCTAAGTTACTCCCCATGTTGGCTCCCTCTTACTTCTACTATTCAGTGTAAACTTTCTTAAGGTATAAATATTTTGGCTTTCTTCCTTTTATTTCTTTAAAATATTTACTATTAATTTTTCAATCCACCCGTCCCCTAATAGATACAACTATTATTTAATAATGAATCAAAACAATTTTAAAAAAGCTTGAAAAAAACTCACACAAATAAGAATCATACGAGCCCATCCTGGCTTCAGGACCGAAGGCCCTGCAAACAGTGAAGTCTTAGCTATCTGCTGGAGCTCAAAGTGGATAGAGCCAACCTGCCTCCCCTTTGAAGGCAGTTCCACAACTGAATTGCCACCAATGAGAAAACCCTGTTATGTACTTGCCGATGAGGCTGTCACAGTGGTGGGACATACCATGGTGCTTCCAACTGGGGTTCTCAAATTCTGAGTTGTTTCTGTCCCTCCCCCTCCTCTAAAGAAGCAGCTCTATGGTGATTGGCAACTGCCTGGGGAGATTTTGGATAGCCCCTTAGACCCCTTTCAAAATGAGACATATGTGCACATAAAGCATGCACATGCTACTAACAGGATTCTTACATTGTACTGTTTATTTTGGCTTTTCTACCTCTCTAGTGATCTGTTATGTAGGGAGTGGGGTGGCTAGTAGGATTATGATGTATTGTTGAGTTGAAACTTAAGGTACAAGAAGAGTGCATTAATGTGCTCATGTTTTGCACTGGAGGGGGAAGGAGGTCATTTATGGCCCAAATTTTCTCACTTTGGGAAGATATAGTACTGACCATAACTTTTGGCTTAAGACTGAAGTGTTTTTGTGCCGGATTACGGGTGGTTAGGAGGAATATATATCCACAGCTTCCACAGCTGAGGAGGGATTCAAACCCTGCTCCCAGCATCTAGTCCAACACTCAAACAACTACAACCACTCAACTATCTCTTTACTAAAAGAGGCTGATGAGAAAGTCTGATGGAGAAGGAGGGAGTATTGGCTTGGTTTATCTACTTCATATCCAAGGTGAAGGTAGCAACCAATTCTTTGTACAGAGACAACACTGTATATAGAAAACATGAGGGCTAAATTGTAAACCAACCACTCTTCTGAATGCACAGCTCTTGGTACCTTGATCCATCTCCTCTCTTTACCAAGCAGCTCGGAAGACAAGATCAAGACTGGAGCAGAAGCCTATTAAAGTTCTATACAAGGAAAGCAAAGACCACCTTTCCAGTGTTGTTTTTATGAAGTCAGATCATGTAGGTAACTGCATTGTGTCCATGTATACAATCATTAAATATGATAAAGCTAAGTGTATATAAAACTCATCCTACAAACTTCAAGATGGTCTGTGATGCTGGCAGAGCGTAAAGTTCCACCAAAAAAAAAATCTTATGCAAGAGGTCTACGAGGGTGAGAGCTGCTAGCTCTAGGACAATGAGAGGGAGGTTTCTCAGCACCCCTCCAGCCAATCAGTGACTGTTTGCATCAAGAAATGAAACTGAGCCCTCATGCCCTCCAGAAGCTATTTTGCAGCTGGGTAAAAGACATTGCATAAGGAGGTCCTGGAAACATCCTTGTGAAATAATGAAAAGAGTACTTCTATTGGCATAACCCCAAATCATACTAACCAAAATAACTAAGAGGATTCCAGCCTAAGTCAACAGTTTAAAGGAATAAAAGGTAAACACATATTACAGTACACATATGGGAACTGCATTTTTTCTACCTAGGAGTAATTACCACAGATTTAGTTTTTGATATATGAACACACTCAATTCTTACAGCTATGAGTTTGTGACAATAGAAATAGGGAAGAAGCAATATTGTTGGAAGAGGGAAGAGTAAAAGAACAGGCAACAGTAAGAAAAACACATTAGCAACTCGCATCTCTAATCAAAAAGAGGGGAAAAGCATCCCACAGAAAAGAAACTATCGCAATTTGGTAATGTCTGTTTCTCCAAAGTCCTTAATGTTTTAGCAGTATTATTGCAAGATATACATTTTTTTCTGGGAGTGTTTCTAGTCTACAAACAGAGCTATCAAATGCTGTTAATTTGAAGTGGTTTAGGCTTTCCTCACATATCAGATGGTAGTTGCTGTGATGTACTGCTGTGAAGCCTCCCTCTGGCAAAATCTGGCCTTTCAACAGATTTTCTTTGACAGTGCATAAGGGGAGGGAAGGACAGAAGGAAAATGAGAAAATAAGAGATGTGGGTAACATGAAATGAATGAAATATTAGTGAGAGGTTTTTTTTGGGGGGGGGTAGGTTTAAAATATACTAATCTGATGTGGTACATTATAAATTAAAAGTAGGCCATGTGAAAGAGAACGATCTAGCCCTGGATACATGGGTTGGGCAACTGTGTGGAAGAAAAGGAATGTGAGGAAAAGATCATGAGGGATGGGCACATAGCCAGATGAACCCTGAGCTATGAAACAGTGTCTGTCTACAGCAGCTCCACAATCGAGCAGGGTGGTTAGATGGAAGGTTAATTACATCTTTCCCACTCACACTATACAATTTTAGAGCCATGTTCCAGTTTAATTGCTATGGCAACATCCTGTGGCATGCTGGGTCTCGCAGTTTGGCGAGGAACTTGAACGCTGGCTGACAATTCTACATGGCCCTCCCTCAACGACAAACCTCAGGATTCCATAGGAAGTCTCATAGCAATGTGGAATGCAGCACTACAAATGTACAGTGTGAAAATGCCCCAGAGAGGATCGCTAAGGGCCATCAATGGTGGATATACAAAGGATGGAACTATCCAAAAGGTGTGGTTTTGGAGAATGAGCTTCCAGAAGTTGGAAGTGGACATGTGGATGAATGTGGATTGGCATCAGATAAGCCATACTCATGAGAAACAAACAAGGAACGGGACAGACCAAAAGATCACCATGGGGAGAGCCAGATAGTGCTTTACGTATTGATTTTCGATGAGGGGAGACCCACAATCCTCATTACCCTGAAAATCTGACATTACAGCTGAGCTCCATCACCTTTGTTACCTTCAAAATATATCGTGCTTGGGAAGAAATGATTGCAAATATGTTCTAATGGACTGGGCCTGACAACCATGGCTCTGTTTAGGTGATTGCTATGGCAACAGAGGAATCTCCCTTGGCAACATGTCCACCCTCAGCATGAGTATCTTTGCTCCGGTGGATCTTCTACCCAGAGGCTCTAAATAATTACTTATAAGAGGTGAATTTCTATCGTCGTAAAGGTTCAGGGTAACTTTACTGAGTAAGTGTAATAATAGCTGTCTCGATAATATTGTTAGTTTAATCATGTCATTCTATGTTGAGACAGGTTTGTGATAAGGACATTAGTTGTGTCGAAAGGACAGTGTTATGTGCGTGTTGTTGAAAATGGCAGATCTTGTTCCTTGGCAGGGAAGTCAGCTTCTTTTGGGGGTGGTTATTCTTCTGGGCTGTTTACATGCTGTTGAGGGAAACTGGAGGCATTAGAGACGCTGCATGGTGTGGAACGAATTTATTTGCAGTAGTGGTACAGATCGTGCTCCCCTCCCATTGGGTATCTTCAGGCACTGTTAGGAGGAGTGTACTGCTTCTGTCCATTTATTTTCTCAGAAAAAAAAAATTGCTTTCTACTTTATTCCAGAAAGCCAGCCTTTTTGAGGCTACATGCTAAAGAGCATTTTCCTTGTAATAAAAATGGTGGACATATGGCATGGAAGGCAGGACTGGAAAGCTCGTTTCATAGTAATATTAGAAATGTAATACTTTGGGGGTTTTATTCATGTATTTAAACATGCTGATCAACTACTATCTTTTTTAAGAAGTTTTTTTTAGATTTTTTTTTTAAAGGGTTGTAGCAACAAGACAAATAAATAAGTGAGGCTTCAACAGCTTTTACATTAATAATATGGAAGGAAGAACTCAACACAACTTCCCAACTTTGGCAGCTATATATCAGTACATTCACATAACTGGGAGATAAATCAGAGCTTGAAAGCACTAGCATTAACAGCAAGATAAAATTCAGTTGATGTTATTTATTGTATTCAAAAACAGTAAAACTGATTTGTTGCATTAATGGATAATAACATGTTACTAAAAATGTTTGAGGTCTTTTTTAAGCAATATTACAGGGCCAAAAATGCCAAATGTTTCAATATCACTGTAACACAATAACCAGTTAAAATAATGAGAAACACTGTTGTTTACCCAATTATCATTGTTAGTTAAGGGTTTGAAAAAAAGACTGTTTAAACCATTGTTAAAAGTTTAAATAGTGAAGGACTACACATTCATTTTTAATGAATTATTTGCAAGCATTGATGCGTATCATAATTGAACTTGAAAACTTTTAGCTTGGTTTGGTTGGGGTGTCCTATACTCTAATCAGCAAGTGACCCAGGAGTCAGGTTGTTGGAGTGCAATAGCTGTTGGGTAGTTAATCCAGTTCAGGTCATTCACAGGTAATCCAGCAAGATGAAGGGAGAAATGAGAGAGTGTCTGTTAGTTCAGAAGTCATTACAGCAAGTCTGTAAGTCTGTAAAGGAAGCCTGGAAGCAATAAAAGAGTAGTTTCTCATAGCCATTCCTAGGTAAAGAAACACTAATGCCAGATAATACTGCCAGTCACCAAGACAGAATGGTTGCAAACAACAGAGATACTGGAGGGCTGCTGGGAGATTTATAGGCAGCTGTCTCAAGGTACCAGGTTCTTAATGAGTCAGCATCTCCTATTTAATAGCTTCTGGCATTGGCATAGTCTCTCCTTATGTCTTTGATAATCTTCAAAGGATGGCAGCACCTCCTCAGTGTCAGCCATCTCCTGCTTGGAAGTAGGCTTCCCAGCTCCCTCCACCCCAAGCTCCTCAGACTCTGAGAGTCCATCATCATCAGTGGTGGTAGATTCCTGAAAATATGTCTGAATTCTCCAACTCCAGAGGTGGGTTATGACATTGGGAAGTAAAGGAGGTTGGGTGAATAACTGTTTAGTCATAAAGCTGATAGAATATGGGCCAGAATGGTGTTATGGAAACTACACTCTTTGGAGATTAAACTTTTGTTTCTGAGAGCCCTGCCAGGCAGTAGGAATGGTTGAAATTGTCTGTTCTTTCTTTACCTTTTCTAATCTTCAGTTTTCTGTGCCTTTTAATGATAAATTTTCCTAAGTTCTTATCACCCATGTACTTACCCATCCCAACCAAAGATATACAATCTCTTTTGTCCTTGGCTTTAGCATTGTTTCTCAATCATACAAATTTATACATTCCTGAAACTCCAGACCTTTATGGCAGTCCTAGGCCAGCCTTTATAATTAGAACAGAAGCATGTACAAAATGAACAAGTACAGACTACAAGCCTAGGAAAATTCTAACACATGTGCAGACAATAACAGAAATATAAGTGTTTTCCATAAGGAACCCAATGGAGCCTGCTACTCATAATATGATTACTAAAAAGGTTTAACCAGCTAGTTTCTAGGAGAATAAGCTAAATCACAAAATGTTGCCACCTTCAGAGTGATCTCGCTTACCGAATGTGAAAGAATTGTGCAATAAAAGTGATCAGTTCTGCCCAGAAAAAGTGCTAAAACTGAGCTAATATATTCAAGGCAGATGGTATACATTCCTTGTAGTTTACAGACTGGTTACCTCTCCCAGTTAATTCCTTTCCCCTTTTCCTAATAAGGGGGATTTTATTGCTCTTCAAGTCTTCCTGTACTACCACCCCAGTCATCTCAGAGTACTTTGGTATTTACCAATATCTGAGAGCCACAGATTCCTTCCCCTGCTTTACATGCTGCAATGATCACACACTGATCAATCCACAATGATTGACAGTGGAAGCTGCACTACTAAAGGGTTTGCATATAATACATCCCTCACCCAAACTAGAGAGCTCATATTGAGGTGGGAAAAGTACAGCCCATGGGTCCCATTTTGTGGGCCTGAAACTCCTCTAAACTCTCAAAAACTCTCAGGTACACGCCCCCTTTTAATTTTTTTCCAACTGAACGGGGAAAAAAAGACCACCAAATTGCTCCCAAACATGAAGGGTTGGGACCCCTTCCCTCTCCTTCCCCTCTCCCCCCCCCCCAGCAAAGTTTGGTCATATTTTAGCCAATTCCCAGAACTAGAAGTGATACAATGTCATTTCCAGTTGCGCTGTGGAAGACTGTGCAACTCAGAAGAATCATGGAGGGAGAATGGCTTCTACTTCCTCTTCAGTTGCCCATCCCTACTCTAAAGAATGAGATCCTTCGTCTGAGAGTGTAAAATTCCCTTTGAATTTTTTTTTTATTTGAGAGATGATGTTTGCAGATGTTTGTTCTCTTGATGAGAACAACACATCCTTGTGATTTATTGATGAATATTATGTGCATTTCCATTGCTCGGAAAGCATATTGCCACAAGCATGCCAGATTACATTTGTGTGATCAATAGGAATAACTTGGGCCACCTATTTTATTATTTATTCAGTGTCACCTAAAAATGATTGGTAAATTATTCACATGTGTCACTAATTATTTAACATTGCCTTGAAATGAAAATGTACAAAGAAAACTAATGAACTGTTAGGTGCTGGAATTCTTCTCTAGGGAATGCACAATTAAGAGACAGGAGGATCTTTAGAACAAACAGCTAGAAATGAAGACAGAGAATTGTAATTATTTTTCTTAGTGGCACCCTGCTCCTCAAGGGACTAAAACAATCAGTCCCATTTTCTTCACAAAATTCAACCTGAATTGACCTTTTCTTCACAAAATTGAACTTGGCAACACTGTTATTAAGTTGCTACCAGGGGGTCTTTCAGGAGAACTTGGCTGAGTTTATTTATTTATTTGGAAACTTGCTTGTTTCTCTGTTGTCACTCTGGTTTCATTCCATTTTCAACCATTTAGAATTTCTTCCAAATCCAAATTTTGTTTACTGCAGAGATGAGCAACTTTTGACTGTCCAGGGATTGTTGAACTGGACTTCTCATCATCTCTTACCACTTCCTGTAGTAGCTAAGACTGACTGAAATTGTAGTTGAACAAAAATCTGTAGCTGGATTATATCAGCTATGAAAGCATGGTAACATGGTTCCAGGGATGGCCACAAGCTATGACAGACGTCTCCCTCCACGAGCAGATAGGCAGATCCACCTACAGGGGTACACACTGCTGTACCTGTATGGAGGACTACAGCCAGCCAGCATTGGTGCCAAAAATATTTGAGGGGGATGTTAGAGCAGCCTGAAATCTACCGGGTTCTGGATCTGCTTCTTACCTTTCTCCCCTGAGCCAGAAACTACAGCAGCCTGAGACCTGGTTATAGTAAGTTTCCACCCACTAAAAACACTGGAGAAGAGAGAAAGAAAATGTGCCACACACACCCCTATCCAGTTTTTGCCCTGGGCAGCCTAAATAAACATGGCCTAGCAAGTGGTAGCTCCTCTGCCTTCCTTTCCATTTTAGGATTGCTCAGCCTATGAATTAATTGTATGAAATTTCATTTCAATGTACTTTCTAGTTCTTCAGCCAGTGCCGGGGCCTGCTTAGCAGAAAATGTGTTTAAAGTAGACTATTTGTTGTATAAAACATGGTTCAGATACATTGGGCTTATCATTTAGGTTAAAATCCTGAACACACTTCCCTGGGAGTAGATATCACCATACTCACTAGGGTTTACTTCTGACTGGACATGTAGAAGGTTACATTTTACTTATTTGAAGTAAAATGCTTACTTATTTATATCTTAATATTTGTACAATATAATGTCTCTTCAGCTGTGCTGCAGATCAGTGCAAACTGGGGGCCTCACATCTCCTATCTTGACAGAGACAAAATGTTCCCACTTCAGTCTGTGCTTCCCTCTCCCCAGGTAAATAGCAGGAAGGTGACTGCCAATCTGGATGACAATGCAGACTCCCCCCCCCTTCCAATTTACAGCAGGGGTGAGGTATGGAAGTATCCAACTCCTGCACCAGTGTCTGATCTGGATTAGCATCAGCACATTAGCTGTTTTTTTTTCTTTGATCCTATCCACTGTGCCTAGCAAATGATGCAGAATGATGATGCAGAAAAACAATCTCCACAACTTTGAACCAATTTATTAGTGTTCTTTATGAAGCAAAAACAGACATACTGGACAGGGCACAATGGGAACGGCCATCTTTTAAATGCCTCCAATCCACTTGTATTTTGGGCGGCTTTGCAGGTGTCTGTCAGAGTCCCACTCCTTGCCTGTTCCTCTTTGCCAGCAAAGAAGGGGAGGCGAAGGTACCTGCCCTAGAAGGAAGAGAAGCCGGCGGGAAGTGTCCAACACAAACAACTAACGGTAGCACCGAGCTGAGCCGAGTCAAGGACTAATCCAAGAGGTCTAAGAAGCTGAAAGTCCATCCAGAGGGATGGAGGGAGCCAGAGCACAAGGGTCGAAAGGCTTGCATAGTAGTTTGCTACAAGCAAACAGCAAGCCATGCTGACAGACTTAAATAGCCACTGAAAACAGGTGTTACTGTTCATTGTTTCCTTAATCTAGCCAACACAGCTTCCCTCTGAGCTGTCCATTTCAGCCTCCTCCATGATTGGAGGCTGAGGAGCACAAATCACTGCTGGTTCTCTCTCCCTCTGGAGCTGGCTGGGGCAACTCCGCCTCCGCTTGTCTTTCAACTGATGGGGATGTTTGCAAGCTGCTTTGGTCAATCACTGGCTCTGTTCCTGGCACAATCAGTTGCTCCTCGACCTCAGAGCCATCGTTTATCACACTGTCACAATATCGGTGAGAAATTTTAAACTGCCAAACCTTCTCTTCTTTATAATTTTTTTCCACTGGCAGTTGGGAAAGGGCAAAGAGAGAAAAGTAAATAGCACTGTAATATTTTGTAAGGTTTATCACAATTATGCAAGTTGTATCTGAGGTGCACAAATTAGAGCAGTCCAGAGCCACTTCCACTGCCATGGTTCTGTTCTACAGAATCCTGAGATTTGTAGTCTAGCTAGGCATTTGCCATTCTATAGTGCCTTCCTCTGAACTGACATTAGTGCTTTTGGGCAGAGAGTTCCAACTACCTCAAAAACTACAGATCCCATGATTTCATAGGATGAGCCATAGCAATTAAAAGTGCTAGAACTGTGTACTATAGATACACCAATATGGCAACTTGTACTCTGGCAACTTGTACTCCGAGCAGAGAGTTGCCTCTGAGCATTGATGTACTCCTGGACACTTTAAAAATAAAACCTTTGTTCATGACCTGTTTTCACAAAAGCCACTTGAACAGTCTTGTTTTCCAAAATTCTTTGTTATGTATTTTCGTCTGTAAATGTTTCACTTATTGGTTCCATCAGTGTGTTAACTCCCTAGCAAAACTAACCAGTGATGTAAATGTGTCTGACAAATAGCACATAGGTTGGATTGCTGCACACTTATTTAAAAAAATGGATCCTAGGTTGGGGAATGCTGATCTCTCCTGGTTCTAAAATATTAGCTACATTCAATATTAGCTTCATTTTACTGGGGGCTGTTGTCATTAGTGGAGAAGTCCTAACACATTAATTAGTGTATCTTCTGGGCTAGGTGTGGGTAAAAGAGAGTGAAGGAGAAGAAAAGAAAAATGATTTACTTAGAACGCGATGCAAAGAGAAATAAAGCAGGATGTGGAAAAGAAGTTACTAAAACTACTAGAGATTATTATAGTTGATGACTTTTGTGCACATATAAATGAGACTAGTCTTTTTGATTGAATTATGCCATTTTGATATTATTGCCCTGTGTACTGGATTCCAGTCCATTTCTTTAATTAGTAGAGGCTGGAATCCTGTGTCAGAGGCTAAGTTAAGTATACTTAAGTAAGTAACCTCTTCTGAACCACCCATTCCCACCAGCCCTGATGGAAATGTCATTCACTGGCACTCCAGTTGACAGTAAAATGGATCTCCTTCTCGCCCTGCAGCTGATGCCCAATAAACTAGGTTTGGGGTGGGGGAGCTACAATTGTGGTAACAGTGTCAAAATCATGTCTAAGTAGCAATCCTGAATATGAAACAGTTATGCATGAGTAAATCTAGGCAATTCTTTTGTATTCATTATACTACTTAATTACAATTGTCTCACTATTGCCATGAATGTAACCTCCCACCTATTTCATTGGGCACTAGCGTATTTACCTGGCATTGCCTGGGATTTTATTTTCTTCTTAAGAACGCACCAAACCGTGTTCCCTAGTACCTGTAACTTTTCCCCAGATTTCCCAATCCAACCTTTATTCAGAGTTGTTAACATAACAGAGGTTTGGCTTCTGAGGAAATACACTGCCCTTTTCCTTGCTGGTAGGCTTCATCTCCACAGCATAGTATGAGGTCTTCACCTGCCTGACGTGGACAAACAGACCAACTCACAAACTTTGACTTTTATACAGTAGAAGATCAGCTGCATAGGGAGAAGATCCATTCTTCCAGCAATTGGACTGTGGGTTCATGATGTCTCCATCAGGTTTTAGGGGAGGGTAAGGCCAGGAGATGCTTAACTAAGTAGCTGACACAAGCTTCTGGTCACAGTCTTTAATGTCTTGAGATCAACTTACCTGAAGGATTGCCATCTGTATTTACCTACCTGAACTTCAAAGCCACTTTGTATGCCTTTCAGGTGATTGTGACAAGCGGCTGCTAAGGAGATGGCCATTTTGGCTGTGGAGATATGCTCTGGTGCCTTATTTCCTAGTACCTCCTATATCATCTTCCTATGGAGGCCTTTTAAAGAACTCCCATTAAGCAAAAGGCTGTGGAAGGTGGTCATAGTTGTCCACTACTTAAAATGGTTCTTTTTAAAGCTTGAATTTTACTGCGTTGTATATTTAACTATATTCACCATATTTTGTTGTTTTTTTAAAATACTGTATTATATTATGTTCTCGGTACCTAAGAACTAACTAGGGAACATGATATGGGTGTATGATAATTGTCAATGTGGCCAATCTAATATATAAAAGTCAAAGTTTGTCTGTCTGCTTAAGAAGAGTCTATGGAATCCTGGGGTTTGCAGTTTAGGCAGGGGCCTTTAGAATTCTCAGCCAGAGAACAGGCCAGTTGCTATGGAGATGAGGCCTAGCAGCAAGGAGGAGCGTAGCGTATTCCCTCAGGAACCCAACCTCTGTATGTTAATAACTCTGAATACAGATTGGATTGGGGAATACGGGGGAAAGTTATAGGTACTGGACAAGACAGTTTGGGGAATTAGAGATACAGGATCTCAACTCTTTCTAACAAGTATTATCTATGAGAAAATAAAATCCCAGGCAACGCCAGGTAGATACGCTAGTCAATCAATCAATCAATCAATCCCATTGCAGTCTACCACTATCTGTGTTATAAGAATAATCAGTCAGCCTTACAGGACTGTTGTAAGGAATACATTATATGTAAAGTGATATGAAGCCTGAATATGTTTAAAAACTTTATGAATCAAAATTATAGTTTTTTTAAAAATTGCTATGCTTATTGTTTGGGGAGGGGATTCTTGGGATCACAGTGATCTGAAGGCCAAATTTAAGTGCAGGTAATTTCTCCTAGGGAGGTCCTGTAGTGAGGAGGTCTAGAGGCATAGGATGGAACCAGTAATATCAGCATATAAACTGCCTATGACTGCTAACTAAGCATTTCAGCCTTCTAAAATGGGAGGAAGTATAGAACCCCTTGAAAACATCAAATGTTAGTGCAGTGGTTAGAGATCCTGATTAAGGAGCAAAGATACAAATGGCTTGGAGAAACAAGCTAAAGGCTTTATTATACAAACTCTATTCTAAGATAGGAAAATTATTAAGGGTGCCAAATCTAATCTAGCTTCATTCTAGGGAACTGCTGAGAGAGGACTGGCAGGAAGAGAAGAGGGGGAAAAATATCTCTAAGATTATCAGTTGGCCTTACAGGACTGTTGTAAGGAAATGCTGTAAGGAATACATTATATGTAAAGTAAATCCTCACAGAGTGGTGAGGATAGGTAAACAAGAAGGGAGGACACTTTGAGTCATTCAGTTCTTTTTGAATTGTCAGACTATGTTTACTCAAGGGTTTTAGTAATATATTACCTTTCTAAATGACTAAGATATCATTAGGAGCAGAGTTTTTTGACACCTCTAGGCCAGATACAGCCATCTGTTTCTGCAACATGTCAATAGTGACTCTGTGGAAAATGCTATTTCACTCTTTACACTGGTTATTTTTCTACTGCCCTCTCTGATTAGGAGCAATGAAGAGCTGTGACACATTTTGAAACAGATGAAGTGTGACTGCTTAGCACAATGGACTACTGACCTATAAATTAGCAAGTGTAAGCTTGGCTTCTGTGCATGTCACAAGCCCAGCTGTATCATTTTCACAGATTTTGCTTGGAGCACCACATCACCCGGTTACAAGCAAACATTCTTAGTTTTGAGGCACTTCAGTGAACCATAAAATATAATCTAATTGGCCACGAACCTAAATTCCAGATCTAGATACCAATTTTCCTGGACGTATTTTTAGCTTTGGGCACTTTCTTCAGACAATCAAACATTTAATTCAGTATAAATATGGTACCTACAGTGCCAATGCATGGTAAACAGAAGGCTAAATTTGGATTGGGGTGTTCTTGGTATATACTCCTATCTTGAAGGTCATAGTGTAGTCCCTGAGCAGCATTTGATATAGATAATTTTTGGAGTATAACTGTAAAATTCCATACTCAGTATAGCTAGGAGATAATGGGGATAATTGGAGTCGTCAAGTAATGCTTCAAGTTCTGGCCTTGGACAAGTGACTCTCTCTGAGGCTAGAGGTTTCTGTAGAGGATACAATGGGATAAACCCCATTTGTTTCAATGTGAGCCCACAAACTGAAGCTGAATCCTGATCAGACAGAATATGTGTGGATTGGTGGTTCTGATGGCCAGGAGTTGAATAAATATCCTATATGAGGATGCACTTCCTTTGAATAAGCAAATGCATAGTTTGGGAGTCCTTCTGGATCCATCTTTGTCACTGGAGGTCCAAGTGAACTCTGTAACTCAGAATTCTTGGTGCCAGCTTTGACTGGTGCACCAGCTATGGCCTTTCCTGGATAAAGATAACTTAGCCAAGGTACTTCATGCACTGGTAACCTTCTGACTGGACTACCGTTAGGCCTCTGTGTAGAGGTGCCCTTTAAGATGACATGAAAGCTGAAAAATGCAGGATGGGAATGCCACATAAACATCATATAATGCCAGCTCTAAAAGAATTGTACTGGCTGCCAATATTCTGGTCTGAATTCAAGAGGCTTGCAATGACTTTTTAAACAAGAGATACATGAGAAAGCACCCCTCTCTATATGTATCTGCCTGAGGACTGAGGTCTACTGAAGGGGCCCTCCTCTGTGTCACACCAACGAAGTCAATACACTGTATGAAGACACAGCAGAGGGGCTTCTGAGCCATGGCTCCCCAATTGTGTAATGTCTCTCCCTTTGGAGGCCTAACTGGGATCAATACTCATTTAGGCATCAAGTAGAGACATGGCTACTTACTAAAGCCTTTGGGCCTTACTAATGTATCCCAAATGGTATGCTTAAGGTTTTAAAACTGTTTTAATATTTTAACCTAGTTTTAACTGGTTAATGTGTTTAATATGTTTTAGTTTATTTAAATTATTTTTATTGCTTTAAATTGTTTTAACCTGTTAGCATTGATCTTACCAGTACAACACTCTGAGAACTTTTGATATAGGATGGGTTATCTATCTATCTATCTATCTATCTATCTATCTATCTATCTATCACCTACCTACCTTCCTACCTACCTTCTGAGAAGAAGAGTGGGATACAAATTAATCCAGTAAAAAGTAGTGAGGAAGGGTAGAAAGCTTAATAAGATTGGATATATACTTTCCAATCGCTGTCCCCCTCATCTCCCATCTCCTCCCTCCTCCTCCCCAAAGTTGAGCTCAGTTTTTTTTTCTAGCTAATGGACATAATAAAAAATGATAATGAATAACCATCAAGAAGGCAAGAGATAACTGAGAAATAACACACATAATATGCAAACCAAACCAGGAGAGTAACAATCATTCGATGTCAACTAAAGTTCAATGACAAAGCATCAAGATCATAACACACAATATGGAAACAAAACTGTTCTTGCAATTGATTTGTCTCTATCCAAGAAATCTCCTTTTTTTCTAGGAGTCATCCTGTCATGATCCCAGCAGTGCCATTGCCAGGAGGGGAATGTGATGTGAATTCTCCTCTCTGCACACGGCCAGCTCCCTGTGGAAGGGTAGCATGAACAACATGCACCTTCCTTCCGCAGTGCAACCAGCCACTTCCCATACAGCACTGGGAAAGGAAGTGTGTAGATGGCGCTTCCTCTCTTTCCACACCGCCACTGGCGACAATAGCATCGCACGATTGGGGGCCATACCAGAAATTGTTTTCAGTAGTGAAATATCCTGCAATCACGATGGGTGGGGATGTGTTGACAGCAGGACCGTGAAGACCTCATGAGAAAGCATGACTCGTGGGACCAGCAGCAATGCATCCCCATTGCAGGACAGCAACGTTTTGTGGAAATGGCCTTCCTCTCATTTTTGATATATGACCAATGGTCAAAATTTTCCAGAAGCTTCTTTAGAAAGCACTAAAACATACATGGGAAATATTTTCTGCTGCCATTTCATTGCAAATACAGTTTGCAGGCAGACAAACACTTTGCAGTATCATTGAGCTATATTAGGTAAGGGCATCTACTGGAATTACAGTAAAATTAAAACTCTCCTTAAATCAAACTTGATCAGATATTAGTTATTTTTGAGTTTCTGCTGAAGTAGTATCATTACATATTAAGGTGCTGATTTTACTTCAGTAATAATCTACTAATCTGTATGCAATATTGGAAAAGAGTTCTACAAATATCATGGACTGCTAAAAAGACAAATAAATGTGTCCTAGAACAAGTCAGGCTTGAACTCTCTCTAAAAGCCAAAATGACTAAACAGAAGTTATAATATTTTGGCTATATCATGAGATGACATGACTTATTAGAAAAGTTGATAATGTTTGGTGAAGTGAGAGGCATTACAGGTGGATAGGCTAAAGCCACTGTTTGAAAGATCTAAGCAGGGCTGATGAAAACAGGATGACTTGCAGATCTCTCATACATAGGGTTATCCTAATTTGAAGTTGACAACAATTAACAACAACTGTATGTATAATATGTTCATTTCTTTATAAAATATGACCTGCCAATGTGATGATATGCCTGGGAAACTACAGCCACAGCCCTGAATTTGAAAGACATGCACAGGGCTGCTGATAACAGAGTAACTTGGAAGTCCCTCATTCATAGGGTCACCGTAAGTCAAAGTCAATAATTAACCACAACAGCCATATGTTCATCTCCTTATAAAATATGCCAGTGTCATATGCTTGGGCAGAGCTTTCCATGTTGGTGACACACTTTTTAGACATATATCATTTCACGACACAGTAATTAAGTTTTACTAGCAATCCACAGGTTAAACTAACCCCTTGTAAGAGATACAGACACATACATAAATAGTAATAACGAAATGTATGGGAACACAGCTTGTCTCATGAAAACCTTTCATATATTTTTAAAAATATATGATTTACAAATAACAACATACATTTCCAAGACTGTTGTCATTTATGAGTAAAAATATGGAAATATGCACAAGAATTAAAACAACTGAATAAAACCAATAATTACTTACCATTTTAATGAGATGTGTCAGGTTGCTAGGATGAACACAGCTTTTCAATATTTGGTGGAATATTAAATGAAGACACTTGCGTTTTGTCATTAAGCATTTTTAAGCTTCCACATTTCAGCAAGGAAAGACATCGGTGAGAGTGGCAACGGCCGAAAAGGCAGTCCCTCCACCCAAGCCTGGCCCACTGCCATTGCCTTCAGTGGGGAAAGACCCTGGCAAGAGTGGCGGTGGCTGGCTAGGCTCGGGGGGGGGGGTCTTTCTCAGCCTGGGGAGGTGACACACTATCATGTTACGACACACCTTTTGGAAAGCTGTGTGCTTGGGAGTAGGTAACTTCAATGCTGCCCATTCCCAGATAAGTCTATATGGGAAATTTCAAGTACGATGTGTGCCTCAGGCATAACAATGGAGGTAACGGAGTAAGAGACATAAGATTTGCAGAGGGTCACAGGATGTTTTTTGATGGAAGGAAGAGTATAAATTGGGCTCTATGTTGTTGCTATGATTAATAAGAGAAAGTTAAATCACCAAGACTCATCTGACAAACATCCTCCCATTATTTAGGGCCACGCAAGCACTATGAAATAAAAGAAATTCATGTTACTAACTGATCCAGCCCTAATCATATGATGTTTCAAACTCCTTCCACAATTACAACAATGATACATTGGTATGTGGCAACATGGTAAACACAGCATGTAATGTGCTTTACTCAGAAATGTGTGCCCATGAAGTGGGATAGAACAGCATTGGGAAAAAAAATTCCTGCACAAAGGTGCCTTGCAAACAAAAGGGTGCCCAGAATTCTACCTGCCAGAATTAGAATTATGTATGTTCACTTTACCACATGGATATTATGATCTACATCTGTTTAATATTATGGCATTGAGACTGAAGAACGAGTGAATTTTTAAAACCACATTTATTTTAATACAAAATGTGTTGCACCATTACAGAAGTAATCTCTGTGTACTTTCACATGCATGGATAAACTTAGCATCTCCATTTAACAGTAAAATTAAACTGTTCTTCAATACTGTTTATAGGAAATGTCCTGCCTTTTGTGCTTTTTCAATCAGTGCTGTACATCAGGTTATTTTTCTTGCTTTTGCCTTCTTGAGGGAAAAAATGGGACTTCTGAAAATCTTAATGCTTTTCCAGTGTTAAATGTTGGGCAGCTTATAAAATGAATTTTGTAAATTGTGCTTTACCTACACAATAAATGCAGCTAACAGTGTATGCTTTACATACACAATATATGCAAAAAGAGAGACAGAAAGAGTTGTTGCTCAAAGTAAATCATGAGGATACCCAGTAATAGTATTGGTGCAGCTTGGCAAGCACTTTTGCTGTGCAACCTCTGTTCATATAAATAGGGCTTCTATGGATTTTGCATGACAAATCATTAGAACGTACACAGTAGTAGGTCTTTATTGATTGGCAAATGACCTGACAACCTGTAACTTAAAACTGAATATCCTATTATCAGTTTTAAAAATTATATGTATTTTGATAGATGCTTTAAAATACCATGCACTTCATTGGCTAGAGTACTTCTTACACAGTACAACAAATGCATTTTTTTAAAATTTGTAACACCTAGAAGCATCTACACTTTAAGTGTATGTACAAAATATCTACATATAAAAAGCTTACTTAAAATTAAACTTGATGCAAGTTATGAAAAACCAATTTATTGGCAAATGAAACTGAGCATTCCTTCAACCATAGGTTGTTATATAAAATTTAATATTTGGAGGTAAATCATTTCTGTGATATAGATTGTGTGTGTGTGTGTGTTGGAAAATTTATAGCAGATGATAGTTGTCATGTGTGACCAACCTTAGCATTTGTCAAATTACTTGCGTGCTTTAGCTCTTCAGTAGCAATCATGTAGCTTCATGACAAGCATAACAGTACAAGTAGTATCATGGTAGTCCTGGGGACCTGGAATTCTGGGAAAGGTTATGTGCTATCCAGAGCATGGTGTCTTAACATATTGTTATAAGGATTTCTGTGTGTTTCCCCGTGTTAGCAAAATATACTAAGTCGGCCATTTTTGTGTTAATTGTGTAAGGCCATGAAATATGAGTTGCACTAGCTCCTCTATAGCTTATCTCCATAAAAGAAAGAAAACATTGTAATGGGTGTAGTATAACTTAAATATGAACTTTTCTGTTTCAATCTAACATATTTGGGCATTTAAAACATTACTTTGGCAATGACAGCAGTTCATTGATCACACACTATTACACCAGCTAAGTTGGGGCACAATTCACTGGGAACATTTCCTTCACCAGCGGCATCATAATATACAGAGCTGCACATAAGCTCTTCTGCAACTCTTTCATTTTGGTGTTAACGCAAATCGGAAAAGTTCCAGGTGGCTTATGTCCATTTACAGTACATCAAGGAATGCACATTGTTTAAAGGCACTGAATGTATTTTGCCCTGCATTTTTTTTTTTTTGGATTTTTTAAACTCTAATTTGAAAATTTCACTTCCATAACTGTACAGATTCCTGCATTACAATGCATATTACTGTATGCCCTAAAAAAAATTACACTGGATGTGAAAAATAGAATACTGTACTGCAGTAATACTTGATTGATTAGAAAAGCTATATAGTAAGAGAAGCAAAGAGCAGGTATCAAGACCTCGGTAAGCATCAGCAAATGCAAGTGTCATACTCAAAAGTCATTTATCAATCATATACTGTACATACTGTTCCTAACTGTCTTGTAAAAAGACATAATGATATCTAGACATTAAGTCACCAATTTCACAACAATGTCCACAAAGACATTGAAGTTCTATATAATACTACTATAACACTCTGACAATGAAAATGGACTTTAGATCCAGGGATTCAATTAAGGACTGCATAACAAAGTATCAAAATTATCATCAATGGCATAAGTGGCTTTGTCTGGGACGTATGCAGCAAGCTGCATGCATTCTAACTGTACTTCCAGTATTCTTAAATTATGTTTCACTTTTTTAGTGTAAAAACAAGGTCTCCAGTATTGCATTCTGATTCATACTTACTGTTGTTAAATAGTGTAATGGTTTTACCTACTTGTAGTTACAGCATAAACACTCTGACGTGTAGAACATTTGTTTCTTTCATGTCCGTAACATGGGGAAGATGTACAAGTGCTTGGAAAAAAAGAATGGAAAGGTTGTAGGAACGGGGCAGAGTTTCTTTATTCAGACAAATGAATTCATTGCATTAACTGGGGAAGGAGCCTCAGAACTTTCATTTCCTTCTGCAGGTTCTTTTTCTTTTTTACCACTATATTGTCCAATAAAAGAGCCATCCTCATTGAACTGGCCATTGACCCCCTCTCCATAGTCAACTAAACTATCATCGCTGTCTTCCTTTTTCACAGTCCTGTCTGAAGGTGTCCTGCTTCCCTTTTTTAGAGGCTTGTGGTCATCAGCATCACTGAAAAAACAAAGAAGTGAATTTTAACAGGGCATTTAATACATTACAGCCTAAGATTTTTAAAAAAGCGCAAGACCAAGAATGCATGCAGATTTTTGAAACAATGTGCGGTCCCACAGTCCTTTAGTAAACTCAATTACATGGTGGAAACAAATTAATACTATGTAACTGGCATGAATATATGAAGCAGTAATGGTTTTAACGCAGGATATCTCCAGCACTGGAAGTTTTCCCCACCGTGCATGGTTTCTTGGTGAAAAACAAAATCAGCTCCCAATTTTGAAGCAACGTAAATAAAATAAAATAAAATAAAATAAATAAAATAAAATAAATGCAAGCATCTGCAAGGGCCTTCATTTTTTCCAAATATAAAGCTTATGGTGTGCTGTGAAATTAGTCTGTTAAACTTCTTAATTGTTGATTCCTGAATGTGAATGAGGAATGAATTGATTAAATGAAAAACATTGATTTGCCCCATTATTAGGAAAAATACAGGAAACTAAGTGTTGGGTTTCGAGTAATTGGTTACATTACACATTCATCAGGTTTGAAATGTTTAACCTTACCTTTCAAGAGACCTATATATTCCATTAAAAGGGTGCAGAAGAAACAAATGAAAATAGCCTAAGAAGAAAAGCAGAGTCCATATCCTGATAGTGATCAATATTTAATAAAATAAGAGCCAAGGCTTAATGCACCACATATATAAACTAATTTAAACTGCTGCTTTGAAAAAGTCATTACCAGTTATGGAAGACATGTTTGCCTAATCTGGACACACTATTGGCAACTGTGTAAAAGCATAGTTTTACAGCCTGTTGCATCTGTGTCTTGGCTAAAATACTGGCAGTCTGGGTACTCTGAGTGCACTTGTGAGAGATCTTTATTTCAGTGATTAGCTATGCATAGATTGTTAGATATTCCTATAACGCAGGCATGCAAGGTATATGACACTATGCTGCTATGCCACACAAATGGTGGCAGTGGACATTTTTCATGACTTCAACTATACAGTCAGATCAGCACTGTAAAATAGATTTATGCATTGCTACCACATTGTAGAACTCATTCCCACATGGCTACATACCATTCTATTTGTAGCATCTGCAGGAAACTGTCACATGGACTGGGTATACTTATTCTCCTATCACTACATCTTATATTTTGAGAATATTTGTTTGATGCCTGTGATTATATCTTATCCATGCTATCGAGATGTACAACATAAGCACATAGAAATAGCTTCCACATTAGTCTAGTAATATATGAATTTGTTCTAAGCTTAACAATGTACTTGGCCGAAACTTTTTTGTCCCATGTTTTTTTGTCCACCTTTATCACTGGTGGCACAGACTGACTAGGACTAGCACAAACTGTACAATCTGAAGGACTGTCATTTCATTCTCACTACAGTGTCCTACCATGCCAAATATCCAGGTGGCTGCTCAATGAAGGGCACAGGAGGCTACCTCTGGAGTGCATACAAAGTATGTCAAAGCCATCAGAATTAAGACCTAACTTGCTTCTGTTCTCATCATGGACAATGACAGCCTGGTTGGCACAACCTGTAATTGTGCAGTAATTTGTGCCACACGGTAATTTCTACTTCACCAAAGATACACATCTTGTCTGATAGTCCTGCTCCCCTGATGTACTCTGCTACACCAACTGACAACAAGAAAGGTGTTGGAGGTTATGATGTATTTTTAGAGATTCCTGTCATATCCAACTCCACTCTTCCCCATTTTTGTGCTGTCTCTAATGCCTCTTTTTCTTAAACTTCCAACATTGTTTATACTTGGCTATTAAACGAGAAGTAACTCTCAGTGGAAAGGAGATGGAAATAGGGCAAGACATAGTAATATGCTATATAATGATGCAATAATCTTCTAATGCAGCAGAGGGCAATCTGTGGCCTTTCAGAAGGTGTTGGACAGTAACTGCTGGACTGTAACTACATTATTGTCCACCACGGACTGAATTTCTGGTCACCTGGAGCTGACAGGACTTGCACTCCAACAATATCTGGAGTACCACCAAGTTGTCCATCTCTTTCTTACAACCGAATCCCAAAGTCATCACTCCTTGCAAAACTCATAAAATTTTTAAAAAAGAAAGAAAGAAACAATCTCATGGGAAAATATAGCTCTACCCATCTCCTCCCAAAGGAGGGAGTCTAGGTTCTGCTTCTCAGCCTCCACTGCGTTCAGACTGTCTCCTTTCTGTAAGTGAGAAACATGAGAGCTTTCTTCCCATCTCATGAAAAGCAAAGGATCTAAGCATTCATTGAATGCTCAAAAATTAAAGGCAGGTCATTTTTAAATCACTTTACTATACTACTACTATATAGTACTACTACTACTACTATAGCACCAAAGGCTACTATAGCACCAAAGAATTCTTACAAATACTTTGCATGGTTTTTAAACTGACATTTGAACCCATCTAAAGGCACTGTGTCTGTCGTGGCCTACCTATGATGTGTTTTAGAAAGAAAACAGTATGATGCTGTTGTGAATCATACTGGATAAGTTATTATGCTGTCTTGTACAGCAGCTGTCTGTGCCGGTACTAAACTGCTGGTACACTGAACCTTGCACAGATGGAATAACATGAACTCAGAAAGGAGTTAAGGTAAATAATAGGCTAGCAATTAATCACCTTTAACTCAAAGAATCACCAATTGTTTTTAAAAGAGTCATAAGAATACTCACATAGGCAAGAAACACCTTAGCATCTCATAGCATAATTCTTAGGTTGTCCACTTTCAATTCTAAGTTACTTTATAAGAGCTGCAGCTATAATTTGGTAATTTTAGTTAACCTGGTATGGTTTAATTGTATAATGTGTTTTTATTTTGGGAGAAAGGTGAGAAACAAAATCAATCAATAGATGTGTATAAATGATTTTTTAAAAAAAGATGACAACAAAATCAGGAAAAATGTTGATTTCTACTAAGGGGAGCACTATAGGGATTATTACAACTTATATTTAATTTAATTAAGCATAATTAAACTTAGCAGGTATGTTTTACTTCCGCTCACTTCAGTACAAGATGATATATATGTCCTTCATTCATCTTCCATATACTGATAGTTCTAATAAGGTGGTGTGAAATAAGACCATTCACAGACTAAAGAATTACTGGTCTTGTCTGGCTGACACAGGCAGAGAGCAACATCTTGGAGACCCTCAATACTCCTTGGAAGCTGGTACCTATTGTTCATCAGAGGGCTCTGCAAAGTGAAGTACAGAGGAAGCAAATACAGCCATCGATACCAATCAAGCTTCAGAGGAAGGAACGTCCACAGCTAGGATTGGAGGCCATGAAGGCAGTGATACCAAGGTTGCTGGGAGTGAAGCAATCAGTACTATGCAGTGGTGGATTCAGACCACTTTGTCTCATGTCCCAGCATCCTCCTTATCTCTGGATTGAGATCAATTCTTGATAAAGGCTGGTTCTCACCAATGGGTTTAGTGTGGCCTGTCTTCCCCATTTTCTCTCCTCAGACTTCAGCTTGATCCCCTGCAACAACTAGTGCAGAAGACTGTGGGGTCTGAGACTCCAATACTGATTCAGCAGGAGCAGAAGGAGGCTCCACAGAGACTTCTGAAGTCATCTATACTGATGCTGTTGATACCAAGGCAGCCATCAATTCTGAGACAGATTAGGATTTCCTCGGTTTAGAAATCATTGTTGAAGCAGAAAACACTGGTTGACTCACTGCCACCATCTCTGCCACTTGAAGACTCTTTGCCCAACAATGGGCCTTCAGTCCCTCGGCCCAATTCCTGAGGGCTTGGGCAGTGAAGCCTTTACATATTTCTACACTATGCCCCCTTCCCCCAAACAATAAAGGGACTCAGAATGTATATCAGAAAGAGAAACTTTCCAGCTGCAAGTAGAGCAAAGTTTAAAGAGGGATGTGGAGGCCATGAAATCGGAGGAGGAGAGACAAGAATGATGTAATGATGAAGTAATTTTTTTTAAGCAGTAGATGACAGAGATGAAGAAAGTAGTAGAAAATAAAAGTGATAGAATAAATGATAAATGGAGAGGAGACCACTCAAATAGAAATTGCTTTACTGGCAGACAAAAAGAAACTGAGGAGACAGCAGCTTGGCAGGCTGAGATATTTGTTGTAGGCAGGGGAGTGAGGATTCCCACCAATTATTCAGCTCTAGAACATTCTGAATGGGGTCTCTGTACAGGCCGAAAATCCCCCATTTGTGTGAGGCACAGAGACCATGAAGAAAACCAGGAATAATCCTTAAATCTGCTTAAAATTTGCTAGCTGTATCTTTTCAATTAATTAGACTTCATCTAACATGTAATAAAAACATAACTGAAACAGCATAACTGCTGTGTTCTGGACAACAATCTGGCCATAATTTCATAAATATGTGAAAGGAATGTTCAGTCTGTATTAGTAAGAAGACATTTAAATGATATCAAGGTAAATTAAGACAGTTTACAGAAAACATACAGGGCAACATGCAGTACATTCATGTCAGAATTAATTATGAGCCAAATACAATAGTTAAGTCCTAATTAGAGCACCTCATTGAACACAAAGGCGTTACATGAGTGTTGATTTACTAAGTTCTCATTCAGTCAGTGGATCTGTTTTATAATAGGCACTACCAGTAACAGCCAGATTTAGACCTAGGTATGGGCCAGCACTGAAATAAATGGAACTTAAAAGTGCTTATTATATTTTTCTTACTATATTAAAACGTATTCGTGAAAGCTTTGATGTGAAACAAACTAACACATCTACCTCTTTTAAATTTATATACTGTTAATTTACCATTGTGTATGTATACTCATTTGGACAAAATATAATATTTATTGTACATAACCAAGGTGGGCAGAATATGACCATTCCCCTGTTGTCCCAAATCCTGGATTTCTGATAGGGGCAGTTAGATTAGCTAAATAGGTGCTTCTCAAACTACCTGATGTGGCAGACCAGTATTTTATTTCCCAGTGTGCCAGGAACCATATTTGTCCTGCATTATTATCACATTCTTTCTTTTTTTCCTCTATAAACTTGCTGTGCACCAGCAGCAAATGCATTGATAGACCAGTGTCAGTCTACAGGTCACCACTCTGAATAGTAATGAACTAGATAACAGAAAGACAAATTTACCAGGTGGTCATGTTTATGAACTGCAAGTATGAGCAAATGAAGAGGAAACTGGTTATGATGATTTGCTGGATTCAAAGCTTTGTCTTAATTCCAGAATCCACACGAAGGGTCCAATTTAATGTTTTAAGGAGTTTCTTGTACTACACAAACTGTGATATCCATTTTTCCAATGTGGGAGAAAATAAGAGAGGAAATTAACCCAAAATGAAAATTAAGATCTTGGATTAAATGTTCTGATAGTCTTCCACCAACAGTAACAAATTATCTTTTAATAACTATCTCTGAAAACAGATAGACACCTTCTGTCACTTTCTGTCAGGCACTTTCTGTCAACCATTCAAACACTTTATTTATGCAGGGCACAAGATGAAAGTGCTCTGTGAGAGCAGTGAATTCCTCTAGGAAAGCCTATAACACAAATTATACCCCCACCCACAAGCAAATACAGATAGATTATTGATCTAAGTCAGTAAAAAAGATTAGCTGATGATTACTGGTATGAACAGTAAAGCAATGTCATCAGCCATAAGGGGAGGAACTCAATTGATTGGCATGCATTAAAAACAGAAATAGCCCTCATATCATATAGTCTTGTTTTGTTAAAAAAAAAAAATCCTTCACTAGATCTAACATTTCCATTATCACTGAAAGACTATGATACAGGGCTATGTAAATTAAGAAAAATTCCTAGAATTACTTCTGTTTAGAAAATAATGTGTATACAAGAATGTGCAACAAATCCATAGTTATTTCCACCTCTGTATTCAAGTCAGGCTACTGGTATAAGTACATAGTGGCGTTAAGTCCAGGAGGGCTACAGGTGTCAGATAAACCTTCTCATCCATTCAGAACGCATGTGAAAGAGCCAATATCTGCACCAGCCACCTCTACACCAGCAAAAGAATGGCACTTCCATGCATAACAATGAACATGTTTTCAGCTTCTTCATATATATAAAAGGGAGGATGTCATGGGCCTAAGAAGCATTCTCCATGTGTGGAAAGGCACAGAGCATACATATACCCCAATATACACCCTTCTCATTGTGTCTGAATGTACTACTGTCAGATGCAGGCATCTGGCCACTTGGGAACCCCACTTCCCCTCTCAATATGGCAGTATGGGACTAAGCAATCATACTGATGAGTGTGTGTGTCATGGCCTAAACACAATCTTACATGGAAGTTATATACATACCGAAAACCATCTTGAGTAAAGTTATCTTTAGGAAAGGCCATTTCAGTTTTACCTATCAACGTGCTAAAAGTCTCATTTACAAAAATAAGAAATTTGGGTGGACATCAGCAGCGTTCAAATAATTCATATTAATAATGTTTACAAAAGTATCATGATAGGATTATATGTCCTTGAAATTGTTCCTTGGTTACTCATTCAGGAAAATGTTTCTAGTGCAGGATGGAACTGAAATGAAATAGGGCATCATTCCCTCCCCTAAAGACTTAAGACAGAAAACATTGTTTTCTTTAAAATGTGCAACATCACATGAATGAGTTTTATACAGTTAGCATAATTTTTAGAACTTACTTTGTTAATATATACTTTTTTATGAAACAGAAAGCACTGGCAATGTTCAAACTTTTAATTCCAAACACAAAATATTTTTATGTGAAACACCTATGAAATAATACAGAGCAAACATTCCGCAGATGGTTTTGGAAAACTAAGCCACGTCAAGAAAAGGGATTCAGCTGAATACAACAAATCTTTAAAAATGTATGCACTATATAATATACTATATAGAAACATGCACTTGTATACACATACTAACCACAATATAGAAACGTCATCTGTTAAAAACAAACAAACCAATCTACAGTTCCAAATATTTTCTGAGCTCTTCTTCAATACTTATTTTCTGAGTGAAAAGAGTACTGAGTGAAATATTTCTTTTTTCCTTTTTTAAATATTTTATTTTAATATATTTATTTTGAGATCTCTTTTGATTAAAGTCATCATCACTCACCAGAGACAGATCTGGCTGGGCAGTAAACAGTATGTACTCAAGGCAGGCTTTTACTGCTTTGAATTGCACAGTTAATTCTGCTGTTATGTAGCTCAAAATATTTGGATTTAGTTGAAACTGTAATCTGATATACATTTCACATAAAATGTTTTCAAAAATGTGCAGTGGCACTCTCTTCAGAAAGTATTTGTTTTATTTATTTAGAATACAGGAATTTTTGAGCTCAAAGAAATAAGTTATATTTATCAGTTTTTCTTCCATCCTTATTTCTTTTAAGTTTGTTTTACAAATTTAGCCATACTTATAATCTAAGTAATGAAAAAATACTTACACAGTTGGTTGCACTGTTTCTGTGATTTTTCTATATGCTAGTAATGATGAAGATTCTAATGTCTGTATAATTAAAAAAACAAACAAACAAAACAAAACTGCAGATTTACACATGTGTGTACCTGCATGGAGGGGGACACCAATGTGACTGCACAGTTACAGCACATGCAAAAATCAAACTTGGAGACAGCGTTCCCCTCTTTTGTGCACAGTAAAAAAAAATGTGAAAGTAATGTTGCCATAGAGACTGCAGCAAATGCTGAGCTGGATAACCTAGGGAACTCTCCTTCTCAACCAGAAGGGAATTACACTTAAATTGGCATGAGCAAAATTCTGTTGTCAAGATTTTTGAACTCAAGTAAATGAATTTGGTTTTAAAGGAAGATGTCTAGGTGTTTGGATGAATATCAAGAACTCTGGTTCAAAAGAATGAACACTAGTTTCTGTTAGTCAAACGGGAAGAACAATGGTTTTCTTGATAGAAAAATTATTGTGTCTTCAAGTCATTTGTGACTTATGGCAACTGTAAAGTGCCATGGGGTTTTCTTGGTAAGGTTTGTTCAGAGAGGATTTGCCTTTGCCCTCCTCTGAGTGTGACTTGTTCAAGGTCACCCAGACAGTTTTCTTGGCCAAGTGGGGAATGGAACTCTGATCCTCCAGAGTCCTAGACCAACACTCAAACCACAACATGACTCTGGCTCACAAAGAAGAGTTAATGTCCTAAAGCCAACTGCTGGTTCCAACTTGATTTGACTGACTAAATCAACAGATGAATGATTAAATATTTTTATCAATCTCCATTATTTAATGATCTATTGTAGTTGGAACTAGCAACTGGATTTCTAAATCTGCAAAATAACATGGCCAGATGTAAAGAAAGAAAATTGTCTTTTTCTTTTAATAATTGTAAAAAGAAAAAACCTTGACAACAGAACTTATTTAGGCCTCTCTGATAAGCTACGTTTACTAAAATTAAGACTTGTAGAGGGCTGGCTGAAGAGCTGTTGAGTACCCCTATATGCTTAAAGTAGAACAGTCAAGGAGGTTTTGTGTACAAAATGGCATTTTGCTCTTGAGTTCCCTATGAGCATTTTAGGCTTCAGTTCCAGAACTAAGATAGAAATTTCGCATTACCTCAGTGTAATGGGAGTATTACAATATCATGTAAAGCCTGGGACATTACAGCAGAAATGTTACTGAGGGAAATTCCATGCCAAGTCAATGTGACAACGAAACCTGATCTTAGAATATTCAGCCTACGGACTAAATGAAAAGAAATGTTATGAACTGTACTCTGATTTACTCATTGCTGGCTAGATACAGTGAAATTACTGAGATTAACCTATTCATTATTAGTTCAAGATACAGCTATAGGTTTTTGTTGTTGTTGTGTGCCTTCAAGTCATTTCTAACTTATGGCGACCCTAGGGTGAACCTATCGTGGGGGTTTCAGGGGGTGAGAGTCTATGATGTGCCCACAGTTACCCAGTGGGTTTCTATGTCTGAGTGGCACATCAAACCTTGGTTTCCAGGGTCATAGTCCAATGCTCAGATCACTATACTAAGTACTTTTAAAGCTCCATTCCTGCTGAGACTTTTCAAATGTTTAGGAGCACTTTGTCCAAGATAAATATGTACATTTCCTAATCTGTCTAATACATGATTCAACGTTGATAAGAATTGTGAATCACTTTTTACCAAGACATAAACAAAAACAAAAAATGAAAAATTGCATGCAGGCATGACAAGTTAATCCATTGCTGTAAGTAATGCTTGCATATAACATGTTCCAAAGAAAGGACCAAACGGCTGATTCAGGGTTCACACTGAGTATACAAGGATCCATTCCAGACAGGACACAACATATTTATACATGTACCCTCCATGTCTGCAGGGAGAACTGTTGTGTTCCAAGTTAGTGGTCTAGAATCTGCTGTGAGTTTTATTCCAAACTTCAAAAAGCTATCCAATGTGCTGAACCAATTTGGTGATACATCCGTTAAAGTCTGGAATTAAACCAGAGCACATTCACCAGACCACTGACAGGGAAACCTCTGACTACCCTGACTCTCTGGTGAAATGAATTGTCCAAAATGTCTGCTCATAAGTCAATGTACTTTTTGACCCTTCAGATTGATAACATCAGCAGTTATTAACATTAAAATGTATCAAAAATATAAAGAACAGATATAGCCTAGGAGACCTCAGAGGAGTCCCACTGGAAAATTCTTAATCTGTAGCTAATGTGCAGACTGTAGAAGACACAGTGATTCTCATTGGGGACTTCAAAATGTTTTTAATGGTTTACATTAACAATACTTTTTCTAGTGTCAGACAATTTAACACAATACGATAGATGTTTGTTCTGACTTGCAAACTATTTCAAAACAACAGCAAGCCAAAAATATTTAACTAAAAATATTTTATACATTATTTTCTTTACCAAAGAATACTTACATACTTAAACTTTTAATTATGATCAACATATCAACTGTAAAATATCTTTCAAAACATAAGCAATTAATATAGGTAACAACTGCAATGGTAGCTATAGACTTCAAAATATATGGCTTTTATTGTGAGATGAGCGGATTACAAAAGTATTTGCTATCTGCAGACATAAAACCATTGTTAATAAACCAGAAAATTAAGTATGAGTTGTTTTTGAAAAATAAATTGAACTGAATACAAATTCAAGTTATATTATGGAATCTTTAGCTAACCAATCCAGCTATATTAAAATCTTTCCCTATGCTCAATATTTTCTTTATTGTACGGTTTTATGAAACAAATAGTAAACTTGAAGATGATGAGATACATGACAAAGTGAGAAAGTGACTGTAATAGTTTACATGAACTGAAACAATTCCAAGAAATATAACATAAATAAGTGAAATTCAAGGAAAAGGGGTTATACACATTCATAGTAAATTTCACCACATCTTCTGGTTACATTTTATTATTTGCTAATAATCCTTTTTACTTCAGGGGCAGGCAGATGCAATAACCAGTCAAAATGTAGAACTGTGTACTATGCAGTTCAGCCATGAAAACAATCTAATACACTCTTCCCAAAACAACATGCAGAACAATTCAAAATACTAATACATTCAGCTAATAAAATGCATCATTTTTGCATTGGAACCAGAAAGGGGTGAACACCCATTGCAGTAGAAGAAAAAAGCATTTGGATTGATAAAGGCACAGATAAGCAAGTATGCCTTAAGAAAGGCCTATTGGGCCATGGCACCCAATCCCATCCAGGACTATTTAATCTCTACATTTTAAAAATATGAGATATATTTTCTCCTGTCTTGAATTAAAACTGCTCCACAAATATTTCCTCTCTTTTAGGACACATTTAAAATATATTAGTACTATACATTTTGTACCTGGCGTAAGAGTCTGAGCCAATTTCATTATTTTTTGCAGAACTGGGCCCAGAAGAAACAATTTTTTTCTTTCATTATTAGTAATGTGGGGGGGGGACTATTAATAACATTTTTACAAATGCTTTCCCCTTGTTGAAAAAAAGAAGGTAAATGCTAGATTTCAGTTTATTTGAAATGGAAGAAGACTATTGCCTTCTAGATATTGTGAACATGCTATAAGGAGTAGGAAACTGTAGAGAGGGTGGGGAACATTTTTTTGTCCCTGGATCACCCTGGTAGAGTGCATCCCCAGCATGTTCAGTATGATCACAACTGATGCCATGTGATTTCTGGTTTCATTATTGATAAATTTTCAGCCAATTGTAGGGGAAGATGTTTGTAAAGTTTGGGAGTAAGTTTGGCAGTGGGGTCAAACCAATTTGTTTCACAAATATTTTGACCCATTTTGGACTGGGTTTGGCATAAAAATTACATATTTGGGGGTTTGGGAACATCAGGGGAGCTGTAGGGGCCAACTCCCCCCCCCCGAGGGCTGCACTCAGTCTTTGCGCTAAACTTTGCTCATCATTTAAAACTGAATCTGAGGGACTCCTAGGCTGTATAACTGATTAAATTAGCAAAAGATCTATACTTTCAGAAGATTACTAAGGAGCTTAACAAAGTGTATTAAGGTTGATTTCCTCTTGGAAATCAAACTTCTGATTTGGCTCTTAGAAGTTAAACTTCTAGAATTCTTATTGCTAAAGAGTTAGCCTGTAGTGGTGTCGCAAGTTTGGTCATTCATTACCTGTATGAGATTGAGAGACAGATTGTGCCTATATTACCTGAGTGGCAGGCGAAAGAGATATCCTGCAGAGTATAGCTGGTGCAGGAATCAGTACACACAATGTAAATTAGCTATAATACTGTAAATTAGCTTGATTAAACCTATATGGGTCTACTCAAGTATATGCTGCCTTGCAGTGGAATATGCTGCATCAGAGTGTGGTAGAGTCTCCTTCTTTGGGGGTTTTTAAGCAGAGGCTGGATGGCCATCTGTTGGGAATGCTTTGATGTGTGTTCCTGCTGTTACTGCCCTGGCTAGTCCGAGCTTTGAGGATATTAAAATATATCCTCTTGATATCACAATTCGGCTGCACTTCTCTATTCCTCTACACGTGCTTGCGAGGCCACCGGACAAGCACGTAAACAAGCTCGGCCGTTAATCGCCGTAATATTCCTAATACAATACAGGCAGGCCAGAGAATAGCTGACTGGCTGCTTTAGGAGACCTCCAGGCAAGTACTCTAATTAGGTATGCACGCAACCTACAAAAGAGCCTCTGCCCCATGCTGGCAGCTTGATGGGTAACCTATACAATACCCAAGTACTCTGCGTTTGCATACTGGCTACTCTATTGAGGACCGCTACGATAACTCAATCATTCAGATTCTGACCTTTCGGAGGCTTTGTCTCCAACTTCAAATCTATTGTTTTCCCCCAAGTACAGCATAGCCTGTAGTCACATTCTCCTTATAAAAACCCTTGATTCCGAGACCTTCCTCGGAACGCTCCCGAGTTTCATCCCACCTTGCTGCTGCTTTGCTTGGCGAGCCTCTCCTCAGCTCCACATGCTGAGCTACATCACACCCCAGCCTCGCTCTCTATTTTTCTGGGCTTCAGGACAGGTGAAGTATCACCCAAACCAGTAATCCCTCTAAAAATCCCTCTCTACCACTCCAACCTTTATTTTCCTTAGCTATCTTGTGTGAATGTGTCGCATACACTGTTTTGCTTGTGTATTTAATAAAACATCATTTATTATTTCAACTTTTGGTGTGCTCCTTGACTCGACCCGACCCTGTAGACATAGGGTTCAAGATCTTGCTAAGTTACCCTGCCTCTCGTAACGCTAAGCAGTGCTCTGAGCTAATTTTCCCCACCTTGAGTTGAGCACGTTTTGGTGTCCCTCCCGGGACCCCCAGTACACAGGGTAACACTGCCCTGGGGTCTCTTCCAACTCTATGATTCTGTAAGTCTCACTGAGTTCAGGTCGTGGTTGATACTGAATTTCTATGTTAATATTCCTGCATGGGTTTGACATAATAAGTTGGTTGGGTGGAAAATGTAATAGGTTTTTTTTTAAATTGAAGTTACAACACTGCATACATTTCTGTACTTACAGAAGATAGGAAGTGGCCCAGAGGCATGAAACAGAGATGAAATGTTGAATTCTTTTTACTTAACACTGCAGAAACTAGAATCTTCCATGTTCTTAAGTGAGAGCAATTCAGTGAGGGAAAAAATCCACTTATATCTACAGACCTACAAGGAGGTTTCAGATCTGGAAAGCCACTTTAATCAAAATTTTTGTTACATTACTAAATTAGACCAATCAAGTTCAGCATTCTGCTCTTGGAAACAATCAGATGTATACCATAAGGAAGCCATTCGTGCAATAGTATTTTTCTTCTTGTGTTCCTCAGCAACTGAGATATGGAGATGTAGCACCTCTGATACTGGACATAACATATAGTTAAATAAATAGTAGTCATGGTATTTTTAGCCTCCATGTATTTGTCTAATCATCCTTTAAAACTATCCAAGGTGGTGGCCATCACTGCATCCTGGAGTACCAAATTCCACAGTTTAACTGTGTCCTATGTGAAGATATCCTTCCTTTTCTCTGTCCTGAACCTATTCATCTTCAACACATGTCCCCATGATCTAATATTACAAGAGCATTGCTATTTTGTATACCTCACTCCAGGTTACTTTCAAGTCCAAACTACAATTGAGACTTCTACATTCTGTTGCTCATTAGAAATTAGATGTGTCCAGCACAGATAGCAAATCAGGCTGGGGGGAGGACTCAGCCTGATTCAAAACTGATCCTGTATTTAAAATTTATTAGGATGAGAACCATGAAAAAGAGGTTCTTAGGCCTATCACAATCAATTTTCTACCACTGAAAGTATAAAAGAACATGGCAGCTACTTTGCTTCTTGAAAAGATTTTAAGTCAGAAGTCTCCTCTCAGTACTTTTGCAATTTCTTTGAATGCCACACCTTTTCATATGGTTGAAATACAAAGACCGTAAGACTCTCCCTCTTTTAGATCTAGATGAGAACTGATAGGAACTGAGGGACCTATACGGATAGAAAAGAAAAGAGCTTGAACAGTGTTTTTTCCTTTTCCACTAATGGCAGGATTTCTTCTGTACAAAATCCTTGAGAACCTGTTCCAAAGAGTTCCCAAATAAAGTTTCACCAGAATAAGGCAAGGATAACAGCTTATATTTCATACCTAGGTCTAATGGCCAACGACGTAACCAAACAGCTCGCCTTGCTACTGTGAGACATGCTATGCTTTTAACTGTGAGACTGAGAGAGTCTTGGGCTGCATCACGGATAAAATCAGCTGCAGTTCTACAGAGAATGTGTGTCCTTCTCTTGCTTGAAGATGAGCTCATTGTCTCTCTTCTTATTACTCTTTCCTTTTCCAGCCAGGCTAATAAAGCATTAGAGGCATAGGCAGAATAAAGAGAGATTCTAAGCTGGATTGCAGCTAAACGGAATGATCTCTTGATCTTTTTTTATCAGTTGGATCTTTGGGGACAGCACCATCAATGCCACAGATACATGATTTAGCATTTCCCCTGACAACTGCAGTATCTACTTTGGGTAAAGGCCTCCATAATGAGGTTTTATCTTTCGGAGGAGGGTACAGTCTATGCATTATTGCTGGAGCTACATATTTTACATTGGGCTTATTCCAGATTTTATATATGAGCTTTTTTGCTGCTAAATGGACAGGAAAGGAGCAAGCTACCATGTCCTCATCTGAAGACTATCTAAATTTATTCTGTTTTAACCTTAATTCATTCTGAATATGTTTAAATAAATAACTTTGATTCTCCATTTTAAATTTACGTACAGGCTCACTGTCCTCCTCGATTTGCAATGGCAAAGCAAAGGATATTTCCTCATCTTTAGAAGGTGTTTCATTCACCAAATCTTTCTGAAACTTAGATTCCTTTTCTGTAGAAGCTGCAAGTTCTTTCAAAGTATATGTTGCTTCTGATACAGGCATCTCTGACTGGTGCCTAGTTATTTCAGGGGAAACTGCTGTTTCTAATGCCTCAGAATTTATTGCTAGAAAAGGTCCATCTTGTGCAGTGGAGGCCACAGCGCCTTTGGTCTCAGCATGGGCATCCTTCAAAATGGTAACAATTGCAGGCAATGCAACAGACCTTACTAGCAAACCTTTGTCAGAGTGTGAGTAATCAGCAGTACTAGCAGCAGCAGCAGGCCTTACCTTCTTAATATGGAATCTGTTGTTGTCTTCTGAACCTGAGCTGAGGTCTACTGTGTGGCTGAACCACTGCTGTAGAGAGGATGGGGTTTTGGTATACCTTTGCTGATATGGGGAATGCTCTTCTACATGAGAAGCTGACCCTTTATCCAGTTCTGCTATTCGTTGTTGTAGAGTGCCATATCTAGAAGCACCCTCAGATTGCCATTCAGTCGACATAGTTTTTCTCCGACAGAGTGAAGGGGAAATGGATTTAACCTTTAAGTGCTCTGAAGACTGCCTGACTCCCCTACAAGAGGTCTTTGTTGTGGTGCTGGAGGATTGATCTCCTGACCTTCTGGATAAGTTGGTTCTCTCAGACCACACAGACACTGCTTTGGTAAAGAGAGGGCCTGTATCAGGATATTTGGTGACATCTCTACATTTTCTCTTCCTTCCTTGGTCCATTTTCTTTATTGTCCACGGAGACATGGACCTGAAGTGATGGAAAAAAGTTCAAAAATGCTCGAATTCTTGGCGGAGAAGGGGAGACTGGAGAAAACAAGTTTCTCGCAAAGACATATTTCATCATAGTTTAAAACTGTCTGAGACAATATGAATTACAGAATTGATTGACTATAGCAATGCTGAGCTGCACAGAAGGTACAACCTCATATTTTATAAATAACATATTTGCTTGCATCTGCCCTGTCTCCAAAGAGAAAAGAAATAGATCCTAAATACGATGAATGGCAGAGTAATGCATGACTAAACAAAGATTTTAGCAAAATGAATTAGATGTGCAACTTCCAAAAAATGCATCAAGTATTCAGGTTCATGCAATTATGTACTTCAGACAAACCAACTGACAATGGAACGGGTGATTTCATAAACTGACATGCTAGCTATCTCAAGACATATACAAAAGTCCTATGTTACATCCCATGTGATCTCATAATCACATCTGGGACTGAATTGTAAAACACAAAAACTTCACTAGAGAAATAGCATAAGAACTAAAAGGTGTAATACGTATGGGTTGCTTCTGAATAATTTCTGTTTGTGAGTAGTTCTGCCACTACTTGATGGATCTAGGTCAATATTATTAGTCCTTGGCTTGTATACAGTGGGCCCTCAGTATCCTGTAGGGTTTGGTTCCAGACCCCTCATGGATACAAACATTTGTGGATGCTTAAATCCCATTATGAACAATGGTGTAGTAATATGGCGTCCCTTGTATAAAATGGCAAAATCAAAGTTTGCTTTTCGGATTTTTTTATTAATATTTTCAAGCCGTGATTAGTTGAATCTATGGGGACAGAATCTGTGGGCCAACTGTAATTATTAATGCTTCCCAGCAACACCGAAATAGAAAAGCTAACTATATTTAAAATGTTGTGCAGTGAAAGAGTGACAAGATGCAGGAGGTAAACCACAGAATTCAGAATTGTACAATATGTAAATTATTGTACTAAAATAAAATAGTAATCTCTTATATAATTACAAATGAAAAAATAAGTTTTTAAAAACACATTACATAGAATAGGCATATAATAAGATATAAAACAACATAAAAACAAAACAAAGCACAAAGCACTCATCTTTTGAAGAAAGCAGTCCTTTCTTTTTAAACCAACACAATGGATGAAAATAACAATGCTTTATTTAAATTACACTGCTTGTCTGCTACTATCAATTCATTAGCCTGAGCATGTATTTGTGCATGCAAGCTAATTAGTGCATGTAAGCGATTCGTGGACGCTAACTTTGTTGGTTTTTAAAGGATGATGAAATGGCTTATAGTCAGACAATAACAAATTGCAGCTATTCTGACACTCATCTGCTTCTTACCCCATGAACTAGGAGGTTCATCTTTAGTCACCAGTTAACTTTTAATTTTTTTGTTACAGTCAAGTGAAATGCCTGTGCTGGATCTGATTACTGATTACTGATTACTGTGCTATCATTCATCTGGTAACTGTTCTACCAAGGCAAAAAAGGCAAAATCTGAGAACCGCTGCAGTCCATGATAAAGATACATTTTTATTAAGCCTGGATTTAACTCAGGACACTTACATACTCTGCTTAAAAAGGAGCAAGGCAAAAAGATTAAAGTGCAACAGGAAAAAAAAGACACATGCACAACCTCAAAATTAGAGTGAAAATTAGAAGCACCTGAGATATGAATGAAGTAAAATCCAGATCCACATTTGTTTAAGTATTGGGATGCCAATACTACAATTTAGATCTGGTTTTACCTTGGTTGATCATAATACGTAGATCTCATATTCTCCACCTAGGGTCCAATCCTTGTTTATTTACTTAAGGGTAATGAACTGAAAGGTACTTCCTTCTGAGGAAATATTTAAGAGGATTGTTCTGGCAGAAGGCTATCTAGAGGCTGTATGGGAATAAAGCTACCAGCAACATAAAGCTACCAGAACAAGGTTTGTGAAACTCTATCACTGCCGTTCACTTCTGGTCACATTTGTACAGCAATGGAGATGTCTTTCTGTGTCTTCTGCTAAGTTATGCTTTCCTACAACTACTGTGTCCATGGAATTTCAAACCATTTTTAGAGTTAAATGAATGACTGGTCATCTGGTAATTATGAGATATGTTATTATAAAACCCTATTCAGGTGTTACAAAATTCTTCTCTTAGGATTGGGGGTGGAATGTGTGTTCCATGTCCAGCTCCTCTACCCACAAATTTGCTTTGATAATGGGACAATCTGCAACAGAACTGCAAGCACATTCAAGTTGAATAATTCAGTTCTTTATTCAACTGAATTCATTTTCATATATATTCAGCTGAACATGGTTATAATTCTACTGTAGAACTCCGTAGAAAGGCTGTGGGTAAAGGGGGTTGTGTTTGTATCTATACTTATTCCCTTTCATGAGTGGAATTTTAAAACACATGAAAAAGCCTTACAACTGTGAACTGAGAATCTATGGCAATGGAGACATGATCCTACATATATATGCCCACAATAGTAATATAATGTCTTTAATGTGTCATTGTGTTTGATGATACTGATCTTATGAAACTATAACCAGACCTAATTCTGTATATTTCTGAATAGGGCACAACAACAGCCTGTTTACTTCAAATCCATGTTGATCTGATCCATAAGAATCAATATAATTGTTTACCTGTATTCACCAAGTGTTCCATCATCTTCTTTCATGGGCTGAATTTCTGGATCACCATGAGCATCTTCCTTCTCCTTCACTAAAACACAGATTGATATTTAAAAAAACAAATTAATCAGTGTATCGGATCTATGCCTGGACATACTTACAACGGACCTAAGGAAATCAGTGAGATTTAATGTAATCATGACTAATTTCAGCTATAGATTTCAGTGGGTCCATTCTAAGCAAGACTTTGTCTGAACCAACCTAACAATAATATGCACCAGACTCACTTGGCCACCCTGTTTGTACCCAAATAATAAGAGGAGGAGCGCACAACAGGGCAAATGGCGCTAGGTGCAAGTTTCTTGATCCCAGAAGCCCCCAAGATATGTCAAGAAGCGGTAGCCAACCTGGAGCCAGACTGGTAGACTGCAGAGGTGAGGCATGGAGGGCAATTTGGTTGAGGAAGTTTTCAGTCAGGTCCATCCATCCAGCTTAAAACATTCACCCTCCATTAGCTCCATCAGTTGTCTTTGGAGTAGCTTCCCCACCCTTCCTCCCTCCCCTTTGTTGGTATGGATTATGGGCTGGATTAAGGACACTTTGTTTATTATTTTGCCTTTCTTCCATCATGAGATTCAAAGTGGTATACAGCATTAAAAAAACCCACATAATTCAGTTAATGAATGTTCCTCAATTCTTTTGTCCTAACTTTGGCGGGTTAGTATGCGGCCAGATTAAGTGGGGTTTTGGCTTGAGTACCCATCCTCCATGGGTAAAAGGGGTCCTCTTAAGGGGACATTCAGATGAGAATGTCAGGATGCCTCCAGCTTGGGTATGGGCAAGTCTCTGCCTTGGCACCATGTGGCAGTGGAAACCAGGATCCTGGTTTCTGTTGCCCGCTGATTCCCTCCAGTAGTCAGGCTGGTAGGGCAGTGGTCTGTTATCACCCACACTTGGGTTGCCTGACATTAGTATCTGGTTCCACACCAAGTAAACTTTCTTTCAGCTGTAATCAATAAATGTTGAACCTGTTCTATTCCAAAATTGGTCTCTCGAGTGTTTATTGGGCACTTTGTCCACCTTGCCTCTGAGGGCTGCATATATACTGAGATTAATTGTGATTTGACAAAAAAAATATTGTAGAGAAGGACTTTTACATGTTTTAAATAGCTGATGTGCTATGGCAACTCAACCAATGCAAAGACAGGATTTGTTAAAAGAGTCAAACTGGGAACATTATTTTCTTTTATAAAAGTAATCTTTGTACCTAAATGTTTACACTTCCTTACAGCAGCTAACAAGAATTGGCCATTACTACTGCAAAAATCTCTTCATGAAAGGAAAAAAATGCCTACACGTTTCTGTGGAAAGGCATGATATGATTATCTGCATGTGCTTCTAAGGCTGTGGCTCACCCGGATATTTTCCTCCTTTATTTCTCCGTATGAAACAAACAATCAGCAAAATCAAGATGAGAAGAGCAACTGCACACATAAGACCAATGAACCATCCTTGAGTAGCAATGTCAACCTGTCGACTTGCCTTTGCTAGGAAGTGGAAAATATGAATTATTATTTCTTATACAATTATTTTTATACAATAATTATCTATCCATCTATCTACCCATTACATAAGAAACATTTTATTCACACCAATTCTTAACAGAGAATCTTATCCAATAATTTTTCACGACTGTCACAAATAAATTTCATGATAACACATGTAATGCCTAGGAGCATTTGATTATCAAGTAGATTGGGAAAAAAGTTCTTCATAATGTTGAATTTTACGTGATTGCCTTATTTATCATGTCCAAAATATAAAACTTGAAGAACTACTCTATTTTATCAAATACTTGACTAGTTAATGGCTAACTATATATGCAGATAGCAGTGACTAATATTTCTGTAACACAAAATTCAGGGAAGGGTACTTCGATCAATCTATATGCGTGTGTGTGTTGTGTGTGTGTGTCCAGAAAGAAAAAGCAGGAGCATATCTGTAAGGGAGCTGTCCTTATGAATGAAGTTACAAAATTCGGTGAGTCAGCCACACTTCCTCATATGAACTCAGTCAACTGATACTGAACTCAAGTAGCATGACTCACTTGGAAGACATCAGTTATGCCTATTGGATTTCCTTTTGTATAAAGAAAACAGGAAAAATCTATTTACAGTACAGTTGCCCAGACTTTACTGGGCGACTGTACTGTGCCTTCCAAGAAGGTAACTGTGTTTTATAAAGGTAACAAATGATTCTGAGGCACTTTTTTCTCCTTTTACATAAAATCCAAAAGTAATGTTAAGGACAATTATATGAACAGTGACTAAAAAAATAATATACTCATTACATATATTTTCTATTTACATGTAAATAAACAATAATTTTGATTTTATTCATAAGTTAGAGAAAATAGGGTTTAATTTTTTTAAAACATGCAATCATAAGTAATCAAAAGTTTAGTGTCAAACATTACAGGAAGACACACAGACATTTAACATTGAAATGAATTATGAAAGTTCATGCCAACCAAACGATCCAAACAATACACATCAAATATATAACAAGCAAAGGCAGTAACTTACTTACGCAGCTTCCGCAATTTATATTACTATATATTCTGCTAAGAAGTAGAGGATTCTAAAAGCCAAGATTGTTTTCTTTTTAAATTACCTTAATTTTTATTGTATTATATCACTGGTTCTTAACCTTTTCTTTACCAGGGACCCCCTGTAAATAAAATTTGTTGCCAGGGACCCCATAATCAGGTGGGACATTTTTTAGTCCCTTAAATCTGGGACTTCCCCCTTTTCCCAGAATGAATGACAACCCTAAATGGACCCCCTGTGAGGGCTCTGTGGACACCCAGGGATACATGGACCCCAGGTTAAGAACCACTGTACTATACAAATAATTTGTCTTGAGAAGTCTACATATTTTCTCTTGTGAATACTGATGCTGCTACTACAGGTGAATCATATGACTCTGTCTCACTGCATTTACAATGAAAGAATGAGGATGTTGGACAGGAGTCTTTTTAGATGCCACAGAAATGGAATCTAAGGATACATTAGAGCTTTCTTGAATGGAACTCTGCTTGCAGGATGCTCCTATGGGAAGTTTTTTTCCTGTGCTATTCTCCACATCCCCAAATTCTAATTCAGATGATTCCATAACAGAGTGGGAGGTGGCTGTGGGCAATGAAGGATTGATATAAATTGCCTCTCTAGTCCTTCCGCTCACAGAAGGAACACTATGGATACAATCTAATGCCCTTAATCAATTTAATTTAGTTGCTAGTTTGAGATACACAACAATATATCTCAAAGTTTGCTTCTGTAAATGTTGGTTTTTCCATTGGCTTTCCCATAAAAATAAAGTCAGAAAATCTCAGAAAAAAAAGCCTGAACTAATTCAAGATCTCAAAAAGATACCGATGTTTTCTCACACATCTCGACCCCCCAGCATTATTTCCCCTTCGCCTTCCCTTAATTTACCAACAAGAACAGTGCCAAAACCAGACATGGAGAAGAAGTAACCATTTTCCCACTTTCCTTCATTTCTGTTTTGTAATGGTATAATGAGAAACAAAGCACTATATAATGTACCAAGAAATAACATGCCCAAGTATGTTCAGCAGTATTCAGGACCCTACATGTGCTGCGTGTTCCACAATGCAAGCTGTATCAGCTGCAGACTATACAAGCTTTTTTCAGGAAGGATCTCATTTTAAATGTACTAGTTCCTGTGGGACCATGAATTCTGTGAAAGCTACCTAGTTTTTGATTCCACTGGTAGGGCAAGATATTTTGTGGAAATCTGATATCCAATGTTAGATGTGCAGATGTGAAACTACAGCCCCAAGTTTGTCATGACACAGTGTTGGCAATCTACTGGATTCTGCAGTAAGTCAATACTGCACTGTCCCCTAGATTTCGTATTGCTGCTATTTAGGAAACTGTGGGTACTACAGCCATTTTTTTTACAGTTTTGTAATAAACACAAACCAAAATCTCCCCATTAGAGATGACTTTCTGAATCAATTGCTGAACACTAATATAAATCCCATTTATTCAGTGCTTGTACTCTGATTGGCACAAACAGCTGGATTTAGGCCATAGGATGTACTTGAAAAAAAAATCATATAGAATACATAGCATTTGAACAATTCATTTCACAATACAGTATTAAGTCGAGATCATATTATTGTACTAATTTTATTTGTTTATTTTTTGTAGGAACCATTTAAACACTTAATATTTTAAGTCAAGTATAGGTAGGTTCACTGACATGAAATTTGCAAACTTTTTCTATAATATTATTTTTTTTAAAAAAAATAAATAACAAAATTACTATTCCTAATGAAGAAATTGTTATTAGTGCAGCTATTAAAAAAAAAAATCAACAAACACTCCAGCATGACACTTTGGGGAGTAGTATTTCAAAAACTGTAGTCTCGGTATCACTTTTATAAGTTATAATTCAGTGATATTAGCACTGAAAATGGCTATTTCCACACTATACTGTTACAGTGCTATTATTCCACTTTCAAAATCCTGTGGAATTCTGGGATTTGTAGTTTGCTGAGGGCAAAAAGCTCTCTGGATGCAAATTCTAAATGCCCCTCCTTAAACTGCAAACCTCAGGATTCCATAGGATGTTGAAAGTGGAATAATAGTGCTGTAACAGTATAGTGCAGAAATGGCTAATATTGACATGTGAGGGAAAAGAAGGAAGTGTGCACTGGAATCATTTCCCTATCTCAGAGTAACTCATTCTTTCAGCACTTAACAGCATTGATTGTAACTTGGATCTGGAAAATAGATGTTCTCTTTTCTTTGGCAGAAGAAACAAGAATCTACTGGAAGAAAGGAGCCAAGATTTTCTACTCATTCCTTCTTCTCTTGCAGCTCCCACTATCCCCTAACATGCAAAGGCACTTCTCCTGTAGCATTTTTGGTATTTTACTTCTTCTGTGGCATTTATGCCCAACAGAAGATTATTTTCTACTTCTTCTGTGGCATTTTTGCCCCAATAAAAGATCAAATTTAATGCATTTTATCTTAAAATTAGAAGAAGCTGTGATGAATTGGATCTGAGCTGAGACTTAACTGTTCTATAAAACTGTTTTCTAATTATGTTGAACAAGAAATATAAAACAAAGCATATCAGCAAGAGAGTCCAACAAAAGCAAGCACAAAAAATGTACTTTTTTTTAAAAAAAAAACAAATGGCAAAGAGACAAAGAAAACTGACCAGAAGATATTCACATGGAGCATACTAAAGATGTGCTGGTGTGGCTATGAGACACACATTTTAGCTTTATTTTATGATGTGGAGAAAAATGAAATGTTGTGACCCAACACAACACTAGATCAAAGCTTCAGAACTATCACATCACAATTCTGAATGCAAGGCAGAACTGGCATGGTGTGCCTCACCTGGACCTGTCTCAAACACAGTCTCTGAACTCTTAACACCAGAAAGACCCTCAGCACCAACTCGGACTTTATATGATGTTCCTGGTGTTAATCCTTTTAACATAAAGAAGTTCCGGGAACCATTAACATGTTCTTTTTTCAATTCTTCTTTGCCTACAAAATTTTTAGGAACACAACATATTGGAGTATTGAATTCACTCTTAAATTCAAATTAACATTTCTTACTGACATTTGCTTTAGAAAGTTTAGATTTCTCCTGGGGCAAAAAACACATTGCTGCTATTTCTTAATGTGCAATATCTAGGTACCACAATCTAATTACTATCTTGTTTTTCATCTACTGTGAAATACTGATTATTAGCTGTCTGCCAAAAGACATGAGGTAGACTTTAACAATTTAAAACTGCTATTGAGGTGATAGCTATTCAGTAGATTGGATTATCATTTTGTTTCTTAGAAAGCGATTCCTGAAATCTAAAGATTGACAGATACATTTTCTATTGATGCAATATTTTCTTTATGCCTTCATTTTTCACTATTAACCAAAGAAAATGAAAGCATTCACACCAGAACGAAGGCATGTGGTGTGGTTAATCACTTTCTGCCTAATTTACCATTTTCTCATACTACCACTGAAATTTAATAGTAAACACAGTTGCTCTGAAGTTGGAGTTGACTGGGGGATAGCAGTGCTGTCATTCCCCCGTTCATGTGAGTTAGACCACTAGATAGTAACTATTTCCACCTTTAAGAAAAAATTAGAACTGAAGGAATCTTGTTTTCAACTTGAATAAAGTCTGATTTATCACAGACAAATCTGAAGGTACCAAAATGCCTAAACCAAATTAGAGTAGACCAAGAGTAGAATAGAAAATTAACACTTATGTAATCTTATTGATTCACTAGGTTTACTATTTGACATTAGCGACTAGATTTGGGTAAAAGCCTACAATTTCAATGTGGAGTAGTTAAAAGTATACTATAGGAGACATGAGGTTTTGTGGCTTTTCAGGTGAAGTAAGTATTTCTCAAGTACAAGCCTTCTGCTCACACTCACATCCAGTTGTCTGGGAAATGATTAATTTCAAAAAGGTCTGCATTATGTCTTCCATCCTCCAGTCTAACAGCTGAGGATGTGTGACTGCCTTTTGAAATAAGAGTAATCCCTATTTTAGACTATGAAGCAGTACTAATTCGAGAAAAAAAGCTGTGTGACAATTACTTCTTAATGATTCATATTTTTTTTAAAAAGTTGTCCTTTGTTTTAAAAACCAACTTTTTGAAAAACCAGTCAACATTGGCCTGTTTTCTATTATTAAAATATTTTGAAATATATTACAGCATTTAGAAAAATTCAAAGAAATTTCTTCTTACTGCCTGCCACACCATATTCAATATAAATGTTTTCATGAACTGGACCCTCATACTCCCAAGTGATATTGGCATAGGTCTCAGCAGCAGCTGCCGTAACATTTTTGATCCTTGGATAGACAGGTTGCACTGAATACACAAGAAAAACAGAGCAAAATATGAAAAGCATCCAATACATTCCATTTTAACTATTTCACTAACTTGAAGCTTACAGTAGAGATTTTTTTCTCTGTCACAGGAAAAAAGGGAAACATCTGGACTTACCGTGAGTTCCCATTTACAAAGATGGGGCAATCTGTAGTTCAGAGAAAACACCTCCTCTTGGTTACCAGGCATGGTCCTCTCATAATTGGAACCAAGGGGAGGAGCTTCTCCTTAGCTCCAGCCTGAGCCCAGAGCCTAGATAAGCCCCTACCATCAATTACAAACTGACAGAATATCTACCAATAAAATTGAAAAATGACCACAATGTACTGTAATTAATATAACACAATGAGTAACAAATGAACTTGGGAGGAAAGATCATCTCATGGAATTCAAGATCAATCACCACAAATATCTGTGGCCTCATAGAATACAATTGACATTTTCACTATACCGATCTAGTGGCAAACTGCCCTGGCTTTGAACTACTGACAAAGAGAAAATACATGAAATGTAGGTTTCCCTTTTTCTGGAGTACCTAGAGTGGGGTAGTCTTCAAGGAGGCAGAAATGCCTGATCACCAAAGCCAAGATGATTCCAATTTCTGACTTATACCAAAAAGCTTTCCTGCCAAAACTGTGACATTACAGTCAAAGTGATAATATCTAGTAGAGGTATATATGTATTTCCAGGTTACAGCCTTGGACATGGATTCCATGGAAGAGTAGCTTCCTTAATCTGTGAAAACAGCAGTATCACCAACATACTGTAATCTTATTAGCTGATAACCTTTGCAGGTATATTATAGTTACTACCCTGCAAAGTGGACATCTTTGCTCCCACCCTCCAAGAATTGTCAAAAGAACAGACACAGGAACTCTAAAATCCTGAGTGCTGAGTGCTGTAAAAAGACACACACTTTAGACTGTGTTGCTATTTAACTTCAGATGATAATTTGGATAGCAACAAACAAAAACCTCTGATCTATAAAAAAGCGTATAGATTTTTCGTATGAAACAGAGGTAAGCACAATGAAAATGAAATAGTCTCTTCTTGCCAAAGAGAGTATTACATTTAGAGTGTTATATTTGGAGATGCCATGAGTGCGTGTAAAACAGGTAAGTGAAACTGTTCTTAACTGTGAATTTGTGAAAGACAGGGGTGGTCAAAAGGTTTTGACAGGGAACAAAAAGCTACATTAAGATGTCTGACATGAAATCTTTGTGCCTTGGATGGCTCCTAAAAATCTGTGAACCTATTGTTACTGTGATTGAAATTGACCCTATTTATGAGCTGGGATACTAGCAGTGGGGGAAAGTTAGAATTTCAATGTATTAGTATCTCAGACTTTGTCAAAGTAGTTTTGAAAGAATTCTAAAAGTACATGCGAGTACAGTGTTATCTTCAAATGTTTTACTTTTTAAAAGTGATATGTGGCACATTTATTACCTTCCAAGGTTATCTTTTCTGACAGCTCTGTTGCTGAGGGCCTTTAAGTTATTTCTGACCTTTGGTGACCAATGGTGACCCTATCATGAGGTTTTCTTGGCAAGATTTGCCTTTGTCTTCTTCTGATGCTGAGAGAGTATGACTTGCCCAAGTGCATTTCCATGGCTGGGTGGAAATTCTGACAACGAGCAATGTAAATAATATTTTCTCATCCTTGATGAGAAAGGGTGTCACCGTAGTAAAAAAAAAAAAGTCCTGAGACTTTTTTTCAGCTTTGTAGGAGAGCATAAAGACTAGCACTTTTTTCCCATCAACAGCAGGAATAGAAAAACAGTTTTTGTGCAAAACAAAACAAAATGGTATTTTACACAAAATATATTTTTGCGTAAAAAAAAAATCTTTATAAAATTTTACAGCAATTGAAAATATGAAAACCTCTCATAATCTCACTCACTGGGCACAAAATATTGAATTTTTCATTAATATTTGCAAGAATGAAAGAAGCAAAGAACTACAGCCCCACTGATGAACTGGAAAATTCAGAAAACAAAGCATCTCACATCTTTTTAGACAGAGCGTATTTGGCTCTGTCAAACAGTAAGTCATGAAGTTCATTCCAAACATAATGAAGAGTTGGACTTTGCTTCGGTTGATCAGGGACAGGAACTAATCACATACATTCAATCGCACTAAATAGCTTCTTGAAAATCAATGCTAGTTGCCCAACATTAGTGCTTCTTCAGGTATTCCAAGTGGTGACTGGCATTCCGCCGCCCTCCGCCCCCCAATGTGCCAGGGTCCAGTATTATATGAGTGCCACATTATTTTCTTATTTGTATGGTTTCCTGGAAAGTCACTGAGGACTAGCTTAACTGGCACTGGTCTGTGGACCACTGCTTTGAGTAGCACTATTGTAAGCAAGAGACAGTTAAATTAAATTAAATTAAATTAAATTAAATTAAATTAAATTAAATTAAATTAAATTAAATTAAATTAAAATAGAAGGACAGCAGATTTAGGTGGGAGAGAAAAATCTATTACTTTTTTTTTAATGGTCCAGCTAAGTGATGAGCTTTGTCAGATTCTTAGAGCTCCATGCTAACCAGATATGGCAATTCTGGAAGTTGAAATGAAGATTACAATCTTAATGTCAAAGTAGATGCTAAAGAGAATGTATAGTTCCAAGGATTAACCTAATTTCCATCTAAGAATGGGATTTCCTTAAAGATGTGTGCCTTGTAATCAAAGCACAGCAGAGTAAGGTATATAGGAATGAAAACCATATGCTATGACAGATTCTATTATCATTTGGTGAAGTATGTCTTCAATAATTTGCAAATCCTATCATCTTGGTATTTTTCCTTTTGGGAAGAAGAACCTGACCAGAAACTGAGAGGATATAATTCCCTGAGGTCTGGCCCACTCTGGAATCACTGGAAAATTAGAATCAGTGGACAAGCAATGGACAAATATTAGTCTATCCAAAAACAATGGACAACCACACAGTATATTAAATGAAATACTAATAAGAATGCTAGCATACTATAAATTTATACACTCAAATTTGAAAATCATTTGTGAATATCTCCTATTAAATTCAATGGGACATATTTACGTAAACAGGAAGAGCTATGTAAGGTATGTTTATTAACTCTGCATTTAAAAGACTAGAGATTAGAAATAAGTCTATTCCTAAAACACACATCCTAAAAGTAGATTAAATTCTACATGTTTATGGGAAGAACATAGAAACATGCAGGCATAATGACTTCCTAATTTCTTGTTATCTTGTACATTCCAAAATGTCTTTCCTGTTGTTTCTTTCTGTGGAAAGTGGCATCTCAGCTGTTTCCATGGCACTTAGATGGATAAAGTAAATAGTAATACCCTTATAAAATGTTGAAGGTACAGTGTGCATGACAGGGGAGTTTTCAAAAATGTTCTCTGAATATCCTTCATCAGACAATGCAGGAAAGAAGAAAACAAAGAGTAAAAATATTTTTGCATAATAAAAATGTTTCAAATATCACAGTACTATCTTACACATTAAGAAAACTGTACATGCATATGTAAAATGTCCATGCAGTTTTTTTTAAAGAGATGTACTTGATACAATAGGAGAACAAATTATAAAAGGAAAGAGGAGCATAAAAGTCACCTGTATACTTTACAGGCTACCCTGAAAGATCAATCACATTATCTCTCACCATTCCCATTAGAGAAAAATGTTACAGCTGCAATGCAGGGCACATTCCATTCATTATCTGAAACTTTTGGCACCTAATTCATAACACTGTTGCAGCGGTCAAACATTCAGCAGGTGAAAACTTACTCAGTCACCTAAAATGCCAAGATAGATCCCCATCCCTGAAACACTGTAGAAAATTTCAGAGTTTTATTTCTTTATATTTGGACTTTAAGATGAAGATAGACATGCTAAAATATTTTTAATAAATCTATGATGCAATTTCTCTTTTCGTTGGCCCTGACAACCAACTTCTACTGCTGAAATGTACACAAAATCAGCTTCTGTGTGAATAGATCAAGACATCCAAATCAGGGATAAGGAACAAATGGATGTTCTCCACTGAATCTCTGGAGCCACAATGATGTTTGAGGAGAATCTACATGCCTGATGGCTCTGGCTTCCTAGCTGAAGCACTGGTTGGAGGTTTTTCAGCTGGTGGGCTGGGAGCTGACTTCTCCATATTGGGAAAGGTGAGGAGAAGCAAAGCCAAGTGGCTGAGTTATGCTGTGCCAGCTAAGTACATCTAGCTGGGCACGTCATCATAATTTTTCTTAATTTGCAAAAGAAATTCTTGCTTCTAATAAATTATAGGTTTCTCTTTAAAAACCTATTTAATCAAAAATGATAGAATATTAAGAAAAGGGTGCTACAATTTCAGTTCTGGTTGTACAACAAGGCTTCATCAGGCACCAGAATTTAGGTGCTATTAAATAGTGCAGAATGGGAGAAAGGGTGATCTCAACCACAATGTAAACAGTATTCCTAGCCACTTCTATTGTTGAACAGCTCCTACAGTGAGCATAGTCTTGTTTAATATTGCCTTCCCTGTTGTGTGAATCTATTCTGTATTTGTGCATCTGATTTTTCCTAAACAAATGCAAGCCTTCACACTTATCTCTATAGAAATTCATCTTGTTAATTATGGCTTAGCTCTCAACCCTGTCAAAACTGTATGAAGGCTTATTACTGTCTTCTGTGGCGTTAGTCATCCATCTCAGTTTGGAAAGCATCTTACTCTGTTCTTTTGATAAAGTCATTTATAAACATGCCCTACACCACTGGCCCTGGGACACTACACTCCCCTAGTTGGCAGCAACGTACTAATAAACTTTTTGGATATGATCCTTCTACCAGCCACACATCCACCTAACAGTAGCACCATCTAGCCAACATGTTACCAACTTGTCAACAAGATTATAGCAGAGGACCTTGATGACAGTCCTGCTAAAGTCAGACAGACTAAATCCAAAGCATTTTATCAATTTAGTAACTATCAGTGGGGGTGGGGGGAGAGAAGAAAAAACAGAAATAAAGAATTCTCTAGTTTTTGAGAAAACTGTACTCCTTGTTATCTTGCTATTATCAAGTACTTAGAGAACTGGGAATAAAATATCATTTAAAACTTTTCTATAGTCCTTTTGCCATTTTCAAATTGATTTCTTTGAGATATCATAAAAATGGTAGGAAACAAATAACAGCCCCACTGAAATGAATGGGAGCACAGCATGAAATATGATTCAGTAAAAGGCTCATCTTCTTGGGATTTTAAAATGCAAGAGGTACAGTTTGGAGATTTTTAGAATGCAAGTTTTCAATGTCATCTTTATTTCCAAGAATACTCCACATGAGCCCCAGAATCTTTCTCAGAAATTAAAAATAATGAGAGGCCTATACCGCAGCATCTCATTTTACTTAGTTTCTAATAAAAAAAAAAAGCTGAATGGTGGTAGACAGTGAGGGGAAGTATTTTGTATGTTCTGGGTGTTTCTTTTGCTTTTTGTGGGAAGAGTGGTGCTGGTAGTGGTGTGCTTCAGCTTGTTTATAATGGTATATGTGGTTTGTGTATGTGCCTGGATTTTGTGTGTCTTCAATTTGCTTTATTTCTGTGCACAGAAGCTGATGAAAAATTTCAATGTAAAATATTAGCAACTTCTTTAATGAATTAGTTTCTGATAGACATGGTGGTACCGATATATCTCAGCTTGAACCGAGATATCACATGCATGCTTCATTTTTACATGAATAGCTATTGTTCCTTCTTGTTCACTCCTTTTCTTTCCTGTAAACATCTTAACAACATTATTAATCCTACTATCAAATCTTTCCTTGACAGAAAACATTAAGTTCTGCAGAACTTGATTAAAACCTGTGCTATACTAAAATATAAAACCACGGAGATAGTCACTTGTCTGAACATTATTAACAGCATTCTGTAACATTTTTACAGAGTTTTTGGTTTCTTGGCACACATTGTGAGCTTGCCTCACATAAATCATGAATAATCCTGCTTATTACTGTCCACAGTATCATCTATTTATGCCAAATATCCTTCACCCTTATCAGACAGCCAAATATACCACCATGTCCAAAACAGCACTATTTGAAATATTTGTACAGAACACTTCAGATTTCATTGCAAAATTTAACAAAATATTGGAAGAAGAATGTCTTTTTTTAAAAAGAAATCTGTCAAGCTTTATCACATGGTAAAGAGGCAAGTGAGAAATGTGTTTGACCTGATACTCTCGCAGAGTCTGACTTCTAACAAATATCAGGATAGTTGAAATCTCACATTACTACTATATCTCTCTTTCTAAATGTTTTATCATGTGTTCCTGAAAGGCATCATCCAAGTCCTCAGTCTGGCTTAGGGGACTGTAGCAGACCCCCACAATGACATCACCGTTGTTTCTCTCCCTCGTAATTTTTACCCAGATGCTCTCAACCCGGCATCCAGGATTAAAGTCATGGAACTCTTCACAGCTGTAAATGTCCCTGACGTATAGTGCTGCTACTCCTCCTCTTTTCCGTTTTAGTCTGTTTCTCTGAAATAGGTTATGCCCTTCTATTGCTACATTCTAACCATGAGACTCACCAGCAGGTTTCAGTGATGCCTATTGTGTCATATTTACTTTGCTGTGCTATGTGTTTCAGTTTATCTCGTTTCTTTCCCATGCTTTGTGCATTAGTGTAGAGGCATCTGAGACCATGGCTAGGTCACTGGCCCTAGCTGCTTTTTTAAGTGTCTTTCTCTCCCACTGTTGGGTTCCTGTACTGTTTACGTCCCTATAAGATTCAGACCATTATCTCCAGCATTTGATGAACTCCTCCCCTAAAGAATGCTATCTCCCTCCCGCTGTAACAGAATTTAAAGCCATCCTAATTAGGTTAGTGAGACTCTTAGCAAAAATGTTCCTGCCAATTGCTGTGAGGTGCAACCCATCACTTGCCAGGAGTTCATTATGTTTGTTAATATATGTGATCATCATTTTACAAGGAGAGTAAATGCCTGTGGGCTCGTAACAAGCTGACCAACTGATGCTAACATTTGTGTTCTGTTTCAGTTTGTAAGCTACATACCCACTGACCTTCGTGCTAACCAATCAAAATAACTAACCACCATGAAAAAAAAAGTATCAAAAATTGAGCTTTATTGACACCCTGTTAGTTTAGCACAGAACTCTATTTTCTAGATGTATCTGAAGGTATCTGCGTCAACTGTATGCTTTGTAAGTGCTACACAGGACATTAACAATGAATTCCAGAGTTGTGTGCAAGTGAGGTGGCATACCTATGTAACCATAGTAACAGTGGAATATATCAACAACCAAGCAAGAGGAAAAATCCTCGGGAAATGCTCTGAATCATAAATATACCATTCAACCAAGTGTTGAATATGATTTTCTAGAAGTTTGCATATAGAATTCAAACTGTCCATGTATATGGTATGGTTTGTGAAACTTGTTTGGATAACGCAGTATGGAATTATGTGTGTTTTCATTAGACCCTGTGATTTGTAAGGAAAGGCATTAGTTTAGTGCGTATTAGGAGAACAATACCTCTCACAAAATATATAAAGAAGGAAAAGGCAAAAAAAAAAATCAGATTCTGCAAGGAAGTGCTATGACTTATTTAAATGTTTGGAGAAAACAACTCACTCACCTAAGTACCAGCCTCGCCCCGAGACACTCAGGGAACAACTCTGATCCTGTTTGGAATTATATAATTTGAAATCCTGAAGGCATGCTACAGTTCACGATATTAATGTACTATTAAATACAATGTTTAGGTTTTTTCCTGTTTTTTGTTATGTTTCACCTCCTTATTCTAATAGTTGTAGCTGTCTGACCTTAATTTAGGAAGTTTTATAATCTCTGAAATAAACCGTACATGTAATAGTCTAGCCTACCCAATGAGAATCCAGAACTCTGAAACACAGCAAGAGCTAAAGCAGTTCTTCATAGGTATATGCCAATTAATTGAATTCCATGCTTTGTTCTTTCTTTAAAGACACTCATACTCTGTAAAGCTCAGTGCACTGACAGGTGGCACTGTGTCCCATGCACTATGTGAATCTAACTGAAATGGGAACGGACCCTATATACCTGTTTAGTCTTATCAAAGGGAGCCATGACACTATCAGAGGCCTTGATAGAAAAAGAACCTGCAATTTTTTTTCAAATTTCATACAACTTTAGCAATGGGGAAAGGAGTCACTTCTCATAGTCCAACTCAGTCTTTTTCATCACAGCCTATATAATTAATGGCCACTTCACTGGAAAATTGAAAGACAGCACGTAGACCTCTGTTTTTCAGGCCAATACAGCAGGTACCATATTAAGGAAACTGACTGACGTATAATAAAAAAATTTCTTCTATCAGTTCAAGATCTCATTTAAGGAACAATATACTATCTTCTTCTTACCAACTGCATTTTTTTTTGAAATTTAGAAATCCTCCCCCCCAAAAAAATCACACAATTTTTAATTTTATTTACCTTCATCAAGACCTACATCAACTGGAAGAATACCAGAATTAATACATAAAAGGAAGACACACTGCAATTAGATACAACAAAAATGAGCATATGTATCAATGTGTATTACATATCTAAGTATTTACATTAAAAGCACAAAAGCATGCAGTTAGATGAAAAAGTCTTGAAAACAGTGAATAAGAAATTAAACACCACTCATATTAAACAGCAGTTTTAAAAGCAAAGGCTTAGGTTAATACACATGCATTCATTTTACTCATACTAGCAGAAAAACATTTGTTACACACATTTTTTCTTATCTGTATTACTGCACAGTAAACCTTCTCTATGAAATCCTCTGGGTATAATTCTGACTGAAATCAGTATGGTCTGTTTCTGGGAAGACTTATATAAGAACTTCATGTCACACAAAAATAAAAATACTTGGTATGAAAGATGTGCAAATATTATGCTACTTTTAGGTAGGTCAGCCCTGACAGCCATCTTCTGGTTGATTCTATTTTCCTGGGGCTTTTGTGTATGTGTGTGTGTGTGTTTGGCCAGTTTTAGGGTATTTTTAGCACAACATTCTCTATAAAAGTGGTATTAAACATAAAAAAATGCTTTACAAGGGAATCTGTTATGCTGCTATGCTATGCAAAGGTAGTTGCTATTGTTTGTTCCTGCTATAGTTCATCACCTTAAATGCCAACGTTTGTTTGGTTCTGTCTGTCTGATACCTGTTGTGATACAACTAGCACCAAAGAATTAGAAGGAAAGCATGTATTTACTCCAGATCCCCAGTTAGTAATTTACAGTAAACAGATGCATGTGTATGGAACATGGAAGTACCTTACCAAATCTGTCTAAATGATGGGAAAATGGCAGGCCCAGATGCTAGCTTTCTGTGCTTCTGGTTGACCACTATAACAAGCTTGGAAGGTTACTTTTAAGAAGAATTAATATGAGATGCTGAAGCCATTGAAGACTGACCTGTGGTAGGATGATGCTCTGTTACAGTCATTTACAGCCTACGACTTAGGGTTGCCAGGTGTCCCTTATGATAAGGGATGGCCCTTATTTGAGGTCTGAAAAGGTTGCCCCTTATCAGAATGGCAGTTCCCTCTATTTGAGGGCTAGAAAACTTTTCCTTTCATATTGACTGAACCAAATGTTTTTAGAAATTCTGTATTTGTGATTATGGACACTTCATAATTTATGAATGCTGACAACATGTTGACATTATAGAGAAATAAAAGGCAAAGTCAACTGAAATTATTACTTTCATTCAGTATTTAGGTAGAAACAAACTTGTTAACAGTTACTTTCTAACTGTAAACCCTGGATGTCTAAAATTTTGATTTTCCCTTATTGCTCTTTTAAACGCTCATGTCATTAGACATTTGGGAACATTGATGTCATTAGATCTATTCTTTTTAAAAGCCACTATCCAAGCTTCACATTGTAGTGGATACTAAAAGCAACAGGCAGAGTGTACCTGTGGTGAATAAGAGAGAGCAGCCATGTTGGATTATCTCATCCGTCCCCAGTCTGATGTCTTCCAGATATTCTGGATTATATCTCTTATTCTTAACTATAACAGTCAATACATATTATGGGGTGCTACTCCAACACATCTGGAGGGCACCAGTTTAGGGAAGGCTGGATTACACAGCCCACAATGGTTCAATATCATCTTCTACCCAGTCTGTAGATTGATGAGGAAAGAGCACTAACAGAAGCACCAGATCACAGAAGATAAAAACAGTGAAACTAGGTATCCAATATCCAAAAAGTATGCTAAATCTAGATATGTTCTGATGGGTTCTTTCTACTGAGCATCAGGAACAAAGGAAACTGTTTTCATATAAGACAGCTGCATGGTAGCCACACACCATTTTAAAGTGAGTTTCATGTTGCCATCAGTGCAAAATTGTTTTTTGTGCTTCACTAGTGGAATTAAATGGATACGGCAAAATAAAAAATTAAAAAATTGGAACAAATCCATCAAGTTCTCCTCTGGTTAAACAATTCTATACAACTTTTCTCGACAGAAATATCAGGACACACAAATATTTTGCTTTAAACTTTTAAAGTAAAAGACAGTCAATTTCACTTATTTTGAGTAAATCTTGAAAAATTATGCAAATTTAAGCGGACCATCTTTTATACATACCCATCTTACCTTCATCCATAATGGTTATTGCCTCCTCTGTTATCTGACTTCCAGATCCAACTGATGTTTGTGCACAGAGGTAAAACTTGTATCGAGTGCTGTAATTTAAGTTGCTTAAAGTCAAGCTGGTCTCATTAGATGGAATACTGATCTCTTCCAAGCGGCCTAAGTCATGTGTGGTATTAACTGTTATTTTAAGATAATAAACACACACACACACAGACATATAAAAAATAGTTAATATCTATTTGGTAATACATTATGACATAATACATTACATACAAGTGTTCCTGAGTTCCATGATAAATATGTTGCAAATTCCAAGTTCTACAATAAACATTTTGGCACATGTCTCTTCACTGCACCAGAATACAGGTTTTGATAGTGGGATGTTGTACACCTAAAAGTGAAATTTAATGTCCTGAATCTTGTTGTTAATCCTGATTAGAGTAGACCTATCCAATCAATGGGATTTACCTGCATGTTGACTCAACATTCAATAATGACAGAATTAGGTCTACTCTAGTGAGGAACTAATGCAGGATGCATGCAACATGACAGCATGATTCAGGAACCTCCTGGATGGCTGCAGTTTGTATGGGCATGGAAAAGGATGTACCTTTACTATGATGGATTACACCATGGCTTTTTTGGTAGTACAAGTACAGAGAGAATTAGCAGATATCTTTTTAGCATTTACAAGGTGATGCTGGGCAATTTGCCTTCTATATAAGCAAGGCAGAAAGAATACATAATGAGAATACAATAGAAATGTTCAAAGAAGATGAACTTTTGTTTTAACATTACTCTACATATTTTAAACATGTTTTAAAACAAACTGCTCTCCCCCATGTGTTACACTAATCCACCTAAAAAGGTATTACTAAGCATTTATTAAGTATGTACTTTGATACTTTTTTTTAAAAAAAGGTTACTTACTTGGTTGAAACTTTAGGGTATACCCTACCAGAACACCATTTGGATGAATAGGTGGGCCCCATTCCAGAGTGAGAGAATCCAGATTCGGATTAGTAATCTTCAAATAGGAAGGTGCACTGGGAACTTTGAAAAAAATATTACTCATTTTAAAAATAAAAATTGAATACAACTAAAACTTAAATATTATAAAAGATATCATAAATGACCTAAGTGTTTACTTTCAGCTTTTACTTTGTCTGGTAAAAAATACTGTGACCTATATACTAATTGTTCCTATGTTTACTCCAATACATCATTGATTTAAGTGGGTCTACTTCTAAACAACTATGCTTCAGATTACAGATAATATTATTATGTTTTTCTCTAATAATTTAGGTGCTATTTTCATGACATCAGTGAAAATTTTCAGGTAACATATATTCATAATGATAAATGCCAAGCTGAGTCATCTAACTGCATACCTCCTTCAGGGGTCTTAAATGTTTCATCAGGAGTTGGTGGCCCTTCTCCTTTCCCATTAAGCACTCTGACATTCAGTTTGTAAGAGCTATAAGGCTCCAGTCCTGGCACCATTCCATGGGTCTTGTTTCCACTAAAAGTCAATGTCTTTTTTTCTATATGCTTCTTAACTCTTCCAGATAAACTTTTCACTTTCCAGTAGTAAATCTAAAAATGAAATATAATTAAATATTTAAACTAAAGCTTTTCTGGGTTTGTGTTAGGGTACCCCTTTTAGCTATGCTTAGATATTATGCGTGACACAGACAACTTTATAGGCTGGATCCAGACTTAATCATACTGAAAGCAGGCACACTGAAATTAATGGGACTCATGTAGATTTCAATTTGCCTACAATAAGTGATGCAGTGGTACACCAAATATGATAATGTTTGTTAATACCTGCTAGATCTCTTTATAACATTATTCAAAAGAGAAATGTGTTACACTTTATCTATTATATCTGCAAGAGATAACACAGGAAAGTCAAAGCTATTAGGAGTAAAACAAAGAACTGTGCTATACAATACTGCTGAGAAAATAAAAAAGCTAAGAATGAAAGAAAGCATAACCTCATGTTAAGTCATGCTGTATTAATCTTCAAAACCATTCAAGTCACATACTTTTCAGGAAGCACTTTAGGGTAAAGAATATCAGCTGCGAGGTTAAAAATTGTTTTTGACAGAAATGAACTAACCATCTTACAGATAAACACAACTGCTCAAGCGGTTATCTGGAAACTGACAGAACAGCTACTTCACAGACTATCTACTTCAACCCAACCCTAGCTGGTGAAAACAAGCTGTATAGAGACAGAAAACTAGAAATTCTCATCCCAAAATACAAATGAACAAATTTTTATTACAGTAAATATGATATAATTATATTCTGTAATTAGCTTACTTTGTATCCCTGAAGATGACCTCGGACGTACTTTTGTGGTACTGGATCCCACTGAACTTTTGCCAATGTGCTGTTCACAACTTGTACTTGCAAATTTCCTGGAGCAACCATTGGTACTGTGAGGGAAAAACGCATCAAATTTCAAGTCAGTCTACTTGTGTGAAGTTATACAGTTCTGCACAAGAGTGCCCTTACCATTACACCAGTTACAATAGCTGCTTTAAGCAGCAGATTTACTATTGTTATAATTTAGTGCCAAGAAAGGGGAGAAATCCTTGTTGAATTATCTGCCTCATGTATAAACATAATTTGTCAGGCTTTGTATACCATGCATCTTGACTGTGTGTGTATGCTGCACCAATGGTAAATTCAGAATGCTAAATTGTCGTTGTTGTTGCTATTGTTCTCATTAAGTACTAAATATTGATATTTCTATAATATATAAATTATTATTAACCTTTATTATGACAATACTATTACTAATGAAGTTTCAGAGCAGTAACTTAAATGCATAACCCTGGAGCAAGGTTTACACCAAAAATGTGGCTATCCTAAGAAACTTACAGTCTTCCCCAGAATGTCCAATGGCTGTTGCAGGCTCAGGTGCAGGTCCCAGGTCATTTAATGCCTGTACTTTTATCTCATATGGTGTAAAAGTTGGTGTACCAGATACAATATACTTAGATACATTTGCAACTATAACAGATGTCCATTCATCATCGCCATCCTTCTGCCGCCAACTGACTTTATACTGAAGCCCTGGGCCATTGGACTGAAATTGCTTTAAAGGCTAAAAGGAAAAATAAATGAAGGCACTGATGAAAAAATAGCCACCATATTTACAGAATGTACAAAAAAGCACAAGGTTAACGTAAGAAGCTAAAGATCATATAGGTGATTTCCCAGACTTCTGGAACCATGTTCTCAGTACAGAAAAGTTGTAGGTACTTTTGGACCTCAGTGAGAAATGTTACAAACACTGAGGATGAAGAGAAGAGTCTCATCCCAGCCTTCAGCCATGATGGTGGGAATGTGGCAATCTGGACTTACCTTACTCCCTTAGGACCTGGATGGCTTGCCAATATGGAAACAAACATTAATTTTACAGTATATCAGAAGATTCTAGGGGAGAATGTCAGCTCCTTCATCTGAGACATGCTCATGTTGCTGGGGTGCCATCACTTACTGAATCTAAAGTTACCCATACTTTTCCACATGTGGATATTGACAGTTGAACCAGCTATGGTTAATTAATACTGAAATCCATCTTGTTTGCTTGACATTTGTTTAGTTATCTTAACTATTATTCTTCAACTAGGATTAAAGGATTAAATTAAATCAAGTAAAATTTTAGGTTAGCTATATCTTACAATTCAAGTTTTCTCACTACTCATTCTGTGATTTATTTATCTGAAGGAATTTTTTACCTTGATTTGGTCTTCTGTCAAAGAGATTCACAGTGCAGTTTACAAAGATTGACAATGAAACGATTTCTGCCCCTAATCTATAAGTTAAAGGCATTGGGTGGCAAAAATGCAAACCCGCAGGCACTATCTCTTAATTACAGAATTTTGTAGTTCATAGGTAGTTTTAAATAAAAGTTTACTGTGATCTCAAATTTACACATTATTTTTGGACAATAGTATTGTTGTAAGATTGTGTCAGAATATTTATATCATAAAGTAAAAATAAACTTTGAAGTTATGTGAGTTTGTAGGCTCACATGTTAACACTGGCCACAGAAAAAGGTGTATATATAGAAAGCTCATTATCACTCTGTTTCACCATAAAATTTGGTTGTCACATACGGTTGTTAGGTGACAGGTCTCCTATACCTTCAGTGGTTATGCAGAAAAGGAAATTTCAAAAGACACTGCTTGCATTTAGAGCAAAACTTGCTAAAATTCTTTCTTCTAGACTCCTACTAAAGGAACAAAAGCTATGTTCCTTATTTCACCTGGCAAACCCATTGTCACAGTACTACGTAATTAGCATCAATATTTGGCAACATGGATGTAAACTGCATGGGTCACATTTAGTCTTACTTGAAAACATCTTTTGGCAGCAAGTTATGACAATACAGTAGAATAATCAGGTAACAGGTTATTTAACCTCCTCTTAGGTAGGTTTTAAAAAAAACCTTCCACTCAATGTCTTAATTAAAGGTACTTTCTGATTCCAGTGAAAACACCACTGTATTGTGTGGTATAGAAAAGTTCCATGTCCACAGGAATATGTCTGATTCAAGAGTATTTCGTATTACCTCAACACCCAGAGTCAGAAAGCACAAATCCACATGAAGCGGAGTATTTGTTATAAGTACTTGTTACACCTCTGTTTGCAAAAAAAAACAACCCCTACACCCCTCATCCAAATGCAACAGATAGATATCAGATATATAATTTCAGATTGCAGATGACACCAAATTGGGAGGGGTTGCTAATACGCCAGAGGACAGGATCAAAATTCAAAATGACCTGGTCAAATTGGAGAGCTGGGCCAAGGCTAATAAAATGAAATTCAACAGAGAGAAGTGTAAGGTCCTACATTTAGGTAGAAAAAATGGAATGCAGAAATATAGGATGGGGGACACATGGCTGGATGGCAGTACATGTGAAAGGGATCTAGGAGTCTTAATAGACCACAAGCTGAACATGAGTCAGCAGTGTGATGCGGCAGCCAAGAAAGCCAATGCAATTCTCCGCTGCATCAATAGGAGTATGGTGTCTAGATCGAGGGAGGTACTGGTACCACTCTACTCTGCTTTGGTTAGACCTCATCTGGAATACTGTGTCCAGTTCTGGGCACCCCAATTCAAGAAGGACATGGTCAAGCTGGAGCAGATCCAGATGGGGGCAACCAAAATGGTGAAGGGCTTGGAAGCCATGCCCTATGAGGATAGACTTAGAGAGCTGGGTATGTTCAGTCTGCAGAAGAGAAGGTTAAGAGGGGACATGATAGCTATGTTTAAATATTTGAAGGGATGCCATGTAGAGGAGGGAGAGGGCTTGTTTTCTGCCGCTCCAGAGACCGGGACAAGGAGCAATGGATTCAAGCTGCAGGAAAGGAGATTCCACCTGAACCTCAGCAAGAACTTCCTGACAGTCAGGGCTGTTCGGCAGTGGAATATGCTGCCTCGGAGTGTAGTGGAGTCTTCTTCTTTGGAGGTTTTTAAGCAGAGGCTGGATGCTCATCTGTCGGGAGTGCTTTGAGGGTATTCCTGCATGGTAAGGGGTTGGACTGGATGGCCTGTGTGGTCTCTTCCAACTCTACATTTCTATGATTCTATAATAATTTATTTTTTGTTTTATACTCAATAATTTTTGTCTCAGCTGTTTGTTTGCTAAAACACAGCAAGAGGCTGAAATCTGGGGACACAATTCAGGTGACAATATCATAAAATGTCTGCTAGTTCTAGTTCTGTGACAGCTCTGCAACAACATTTGGTCTGAAGGACTAAATTGTTCCATCTGCTTTAATCACCAACTCTCTGATGAGGCAACTACATGATTACTGGCATTCCAGTAGGATGTGTCTCTAAAGGAAATTTCCACTTCTCATTGTGAACATTTCCCTATGTGCTGGAAAAAAGGAGTACCAATTATATTTACTTCAGAGTTATCCAGAGGTCTTCACACTGAATATTATTTTTGAAGTGTTTAAAGGTTAAAAAAAAAAGCCAACCTTACCTCCCACATGATCACCAAATTATCAGGTTCTGATCCAATCCCTTGAACATCAGTAGGATTGTCATCAGGCTCTAGAAATTACATATTTATATTTTAATAACAGAAGCAATTGTCTAGATCAGTTCAATAATACCTAAAATCTAAGTTGATAATTGTATGTGATAGTGTTTATTTACTTGCAGCTTTTGTAAAATATTGTTCAGAGGCTTCACTCGGCTGGCTCCTTCCAATATCATTTACAGCTATTACACGAAATGAATAATTAACATATGGTGACAATTTTAACTGTACAGTTGTGAGACCTAGAGACCCAGAGACTTCCATCTGGTAGTTCCATATTCCTGGTTCACGCATGGCATCTTCATATTCAATGATAAATTCTGGTCATAAAGAAAAAGTAGTTCATTTCAGAAAACATTACTTTTTTCTCATACAACAAGCCAAACAGAATCATTTCAAGATATGGACCTCCTTCCATATTTATGGGTTTGACCTTTGCAAATCTCATTATTTGTAAGGCATGTGCTTACCTCTTCCCAATTCTCCTCCTCCCATTCCATTGCATTCCTCACCCCAGGCTTGCCAGGCTTGTGTTTAAAATGGACATTTTTTTCCTTTTGCGTTAGCAAAGCCCCCCCCACTGCTGGAGGTGTGTCCTGCCACATGTATGCACATTCTGGTCTGTAATGGTCAGGTGCTCTCTTTGCTCCTACCCCTCCCCTTTAGGAAGAATCTCCTTTCTTAAGATGGCTACTGGAAGCAGCTAGAATGCCAGAACTCAGCATTCCACTCTACTTTGTCTGAGGGAAAAGTACCAGTAAGTTCTTTTACCTTCTTTTTTCTTTCCCCCAGCAGCACCAGGGCCAGAGTCAAAGGACCGGGATGAGAGAGAGCTCTGGAGGGGAATGGGAATGGGATCACAAATGAGGGAGTTATTCATGGTTTTTCCACTTTTGTGAGGGTTCTGTGCCCCAAACCCTTGCAAATGTGGAGGGGCCACTGTAGTTATATGCAGTAAAATTTCCATGGGCTTCAAAACAAAGGATTCAATGAAAGCTGCCAGAACTTTTCAGATGATTGTGCCAGTGCCATATCTGTATCCAAAGAAATTTGAAATGGAATATAACATTTCCTGGGTTAAGCCCTCAACATAATGTAGCTTTATATATTGCCCAGAATGGCATAAAACTATACTGCTAACACAGACATCAATCCAACTGATACTCTCAGTCAGAGTAGATCCAATGATGTACAAAATTCCAACCGATTCTATGTATTTATGTATTTAGGACTAGCAACTAGGTTTAGGTCAACCTAATTACAATTTAGTGACATACTGACATACTTCTTTTTTTAAAAAAAGAGAGAAAATAACATACTCCTTAAAGGTAATGGTCGTTTCAGTTCTACAAAAAAAAAAAAAATCTGTTTCATGAAATTACATTCTAATAAATACAGCACACCATACTTGTAATAGGACTATTATTGTCATTGCCCGGGATCCAGGTGAGCTGAACACTTCTTTCTAGATGATCTGTTAATTCCAAATCAAATGGTGGATCAGGACGATCTGTAGGCCAAATAAAGATAAAGATACAGTGACTTCACATAAAATTCTAAACACATCTGCTTCCACCATGGAAGAATGGTTTAGTGACAACTAGCATGCATCTGCAATGAAAATGAATAACCGATTTTGCTGGGAAACAATGTGAAAAGGAGAGAAAAACTGTTACAAGAACTCAAATGCCAGATTTTCTTTTGTTTTATGAAACAACTCTAACTTGAAAGTTGAGTAGTGGTATGGTTCACCAGCAGTTTCAGTTTATGATTAATGATCATGAGTAAAGAACTACTGCACATGAAGTCTTTTTTAAAACACAAAGCAAAATACAAAACATTCATATTAACAAAAACTGTTTCAGAATTACAGCATTAGAAACACTGTGATGACACAAGTTTTCTCATGGTAAGGATTATTTTTTAATTAACTACAATCCTCTAAAGATAGGTCATCCTAAACTATCTCCTCTGACAGTGAAAATGGCTGACCAGGAAGTTGAGAGGCCAATATATGCCCTCTGAAATCCCACAAAGTCTCATGAGAACTCATGGCCAATGTGAGAACTGGTCCAAGATCTTAGCCCTGAAGGGAGGTGCAGTGATGGCTACCCTATGGTGCAACCCAGATGCCTCCCCACTGGTGTGTGTATAGAAATTTCATGAGGCAATCTATAAGGATAAAACAGATAAACAAAAGTCTTGGTCACTCTGTGCCATAATTTAATTAAATTGGGATATTTGAAATAAAAATCTTTAAACTGATATTGCTAAGAACTGCTCCTTAGAATATATGTCACCAATGTATTCTATAATTATCCACTCTGAAAAGATATACTGTATTCATTTTAAATTGGAGTGATCCTCCAGCCGTGGTTGGGTAAACCTCTCAGAACATCTATCCAACATAGCTAACGGTAATTGTGGGAGTTACAGTTCAACCAAATTTGACACATCATTCTCACCCCAGTTTTGAACAGTCTAACTGTTAGGGCATAACATCATCCTCTCAAAATTTAATTCTGGATGGTTAGCATAGATCTTAAAACTTAGTTAATTCCAACTATAGAGGAAAACTATTAAAACAATGGGAACTTGATAAATCAATACTTCTCACAGCTCCATTGATTAAGTGGGTCTACTCTAGATGAAATTAACAATTAGATTAAGGTTTTAGCAAAGCATTTTTCTAAATCTATCTTAAAATCAAATTTACTAGCAAGTCTTAGAAGAAACAACGTGATAACATATGGCCCATAATATCATATATTAATTATGACTCCAGCAATGTTCATAAAAGAAAATTCCTCAGTTTTCCACCAGCTTAGCTGTGTAGACTTTATTCGCTTTTTGAAGCTAAGTAACTTTTTTTTAATTTACCCAATCTTTTAAAGCTACTGACACATCTTTATACTATCCTGCTGCTTGGCTTATGTGGTTTGAAAACTGTTCGTAGTGTTCCATTGTTTTACTTAAATATTGATTACTAGTATTATAATGTATTAACTTATTGCAAGTTGAAATCAAGTATTTAACAATATGAAATAAAAAAAATTATACTTGTATGGAACGACTGCATATGGAGAACTTTGAATTAGACCTGCTGCTCTGTTGAAAGAAATACTTCTATTTCTCTTTGACAAACATGTTTATTCTTCCAGTCTTACATGATCTTTCACAAATGGGTTGAGTTGAGGTACTGGGAGCAGATACACTCTCTACTCTGAAGTTCTTTTGTTACTGCTTAATAGGTTTTAAGGCAAACAGATCTCCTTCTAATCTCATAGCTCAGCATCCTGTGGCCCTTCAGATATTTCTGCAGAGTAGCTGCCACCATCTCTTACTACGGATTATGCTGGTTATTATTGATGGCACTTGCAGTCTAACATGTAGAGGGCCACAAGTTGTCCATTCCTGTTCTAAACAGTGTATATTACATTGCCTATTAAAAGCTAGAGAAGCATGATTCCCACAAACAGCTGGAGCATTTGGTGAGCTAGAGTTGAAAAAAGGAATTCTCCAAGCTCTCTTATAAGGTGTATCCACACTGAACAACTACAGCAGTGCTGGTACAGCACAGCTGCATCCTATGGAATCTTGGAATATGAAGTTCAGTGAGGTCTTTAGAACACCCTGGCAGAAATCTCTAAAGCTTGTAGTTCAAGGGAGTTACCATGCTGTACACCCCTCTGCATGATATCATATAATTGACAAATATCATTTAATTGACATGAAATATAAATTATATTCTGATATTGCTGAGAAGCTGTGCTGGTTAAGAGGACTGGCTGGACATGTGTGAAAGTATATCAGATGGGACCTCAGGGCATGGCCAGGTCAAGGAAGCTCCGGTGTTAATGATCTTTTAAATGTCCCCTCAACTACTCAACTTTCAGATACAAAAGCACCTGAACCTACCTCAACAGAGCAACTGATTGTGTTTAATTGGCTTCCTCTTCCCGCCAAAACTTTCCTTTGTTTCTTTACCTGCCCAGCCATTAAAGAGCTATCATGACTTCCACCAGTGCTTTGTTACCATTAGCTCGATCTGGACCCCACTGTCTACTCTGCCAGAGAGCCATTAACACCTCCCCCCTCAGAAACAGAGTATTTAAACCCTAGCTCCAAACCAGATGACTCTACTATGAGTCATCTGGTTCAGAGCTAGGGTTTAAATACTCTGTTTCTTTGGACATAGGCCATCACTCTGCTGCTCTGATTCCCATTCTTGGACCCTTAGTCTGAGCCACATTGCTTTTTCTCTTCTCTGCAGGATAGGTAAATATCACCCACCACCCTAACTTCTTCCTATCAAATTTTTCCTTCCTTTGCTTTGGTTAGCCTTGTGCGGTTGTGAGACTTCTTGGATCTTCTGTGTGACTGTGATATTCCCCAATAAAACAAACATTTAATCTCCTGCTGATGTCCCTGCATTAGTATTAGTATATATTGGTGTAAAGGATCCTGTAACGTTACCTCCCACAGGCGTCCCCTTTGAGCTAATAATGCCCCACTGTTTCAAAGAGGCACTGATATTGCAGCTGGACATCTTGAGTCACCCACCTTTGAGGTAAGAAAGGAGTTCCCTTGACACTTTTAAGTATCTCAGCCAATTTACAAATTCCAGTATACCGTAAGATGAAGTTGTGCTAGTTAAAGTGGTATCAAACTGCTGAACACACTAAGGTATAACTGATGATATATCAGTTGTCTGATCGTTGCTTATACTTGAAGAAATCAGTTCTTGGCAAACTTAAAAGGTGGGTGGGGTCATCATACTAATCCATGCAAATACACACACACACACACATATATATATACACACATGGTGTTAAAAAAGTCAACTTGAATCCTCAGTTCTTGAAGTTCTTGATGACCAAAAAATGAGAGGCAAAGTTTCTGTTTGGTAAGAATACACTGACTATACTTAATCAGCAGTTCAGTCAGGACCATAATTCTTACAGCCTTAAGGCTATGGAGAAAAGATTCTCTAGGCCAGTGCATCTGAAGTTATCTGATATGGGGAACTGGCAATATTGTTCTCCCAGTGTGACAAGGACCAGTACCATTTTTTTTTCTTTCCTGGAAGGTCTTTAGGAATGGATAACAGATAGCTCACAAAGGTCCAGGGCCATCAGTTGGAATAGTACTGTTCTAGGCAAAGTGTGCTTGTTAATGGAGGATGCCCACACACATTCTTTTAGTATTGTTTGATGTTTAATTTTTGCTATAAAATACAGTTCAGACACAGTTTCTAGTAGAGGATCCCGGGATTTTACTCAGTATGCTCGCTTGGACTTACATACCACTTTACTGGCTGCCTGCTTACTGACCAACTTGCAAAGTAAGGAGTAGTTTAAGCTGATTCCTAAATGAATTAGTTTTTGGCAAGCTGAAAGAAGTTGTTGTATTGGCTACATAAAATCCAATTCTACATAAAAACATGTACTCTGATGGCTATGGAGAACTATATGAAGCACTCTATGACAGCTTTTTTTTAAAAAAAAACCTCCTTGGGCAATATATGTATGTCATAATGAAACTAGACAGTGACATCTGAAACTTAGGTTTCCTAGAATCTAAATCTAAGATTTATTGTTCAGAATACGTTCCATTTATTAGTGATCCTCAGTGAAATATCAAGTCAGTGGCTCTGACTAATGTTTTTAATAATAGTACGTAAAGGATTTTGAATATAAAGCTGTGTTTTTTCTTATATGGTACATTCATGGGGAGAACATTCTGAGGTGTGAGAAACTTCAAGGCCAAAGGTTACAAAAAGAATCCCATGTCCAGAATTGCTTAGATCTTTGAATGTCAAAGAATCTTAAGTTCTTAGATTCATAATTGATGGTGGTGTGCTTGACCATTGTTCTATTCTGCCTTTAAAATCGCAAGAATAAACTGAAATTACACAAAAGCTTCAAAAGAATACTGAATGGTTGCTTAGTTAAGAAATATTATATTGTCTACTCTGTAATTAGAAATATTCCCCTTGAACACCAGGCTGTGTTAAGCCATAATAATGAAACAGTTTAAGTATTTATTAATTCTCATTTGATTCAAATTAAATTTGTAAAATGTAATGAAAGAAAAAAAAGAAAGAGGTTTTAACTTGAAATAGGCAGAATGCTTAGAAGTATTTTGTACATGATTCAAACAAGACTTTTTATTAGTTTACCGTAAACAACAGGTGGAGCTGTTGGAGGAGCTGAAAAAGGATATTAATATAAAGCATATAGTCAGTGTTAGTAGTCAGAAAACACACAACTGTACAGTTAGGTTACTATTATAGTGATTGAATATTATAAAGCAAAGTTATCTATATGGAAAAGTTTAACTTCTAATCATGCACTGGGGATTAGGGCTGAAAAATGGCACATAAAATTAATGATGTCCATCCCAGTTAGTGATGAACAACCTTCCACAAACAAATAATAAATTGTTACAAAGTGCAGATACTTTTAGCTTTCTTCATGAAACAGCCAATAACCAACAAAACGGCTTACTTAACTTGCACTGAACTGTAAAATAGTTTGTTTTCACCAATTTATTGTAATCTGAGATTTCTTTACTTGTCTGAAGCATTTATTTCCCAGTCCAAGGAACTATAACCATAGCAATAGCATATATGACTCCCTCACTGAATGTACACCCCCCAGAACATGGCTGCTACACATGTGGTTTGGTTAGCCCATTACCCATGGCAGAGTTTCCTTTTTTTCTAATCCTAACCCTCACTGTCTGTCTAAAAGTAGTTCCTGCTGATTAGAAGACAAATAACCAACAGATTAAAGTAACATTAATTAGCAGAGTCTATAGTCTCAAACAATCAAAGGGATTTAAAAACTCTTGTTTTTTCCCTAACAGAGACATATAGGCATTTATTTTTCTAATTTAACAAGCAGAACCAAGCTGGATCGCAGAAAATGGTTATGTAGGTTATAATATAAACATAGGCTGGTAGGCCAATCCATACTAGAACAAGGCATATCAGTAGCTCCGTATGCAAAAGAGCTTAGAGATACCTACATTCCTACCACACTCCTACATGTAACAGTCAATGATATGTACAGCCATCTGTGCTGGATCACATCCATGTTAACTGACCTTGAGTTTTATCTACTTCTTTTAAAATATGCAGAAACCAAATTCTGGAATATTTTCCCCCTTTCAAATGTGTCATCACTTCTGTGAAAACATCTTTTAAGTTATGATAGTCTATTATTTATATAACCAATAAAAGAAATGTACTGGGCAACTTTAAAAAACCTAAAAAGGCTAAGGTTAAGCATAAGGAGTTGCGGAACCTTCTGCCCTTCCTCCCCACTGCGGATCCATAGTATATTCAACATGTCATCAAGGTGGGGCAGAGAACTCTTAAGCATAAGATGAGGCAAGAGAGATTGCCACCAAGTGGAAAATGAAAAAAATTGGGGCACGTTGTACAAGAGAACCTTCTGTCCACGTCAGCTCTCTCCCATTTCTGTTCCTATTTACATCTCACTTGGTATCTCATTTCACACTATCTCTGAGATTCAGGTATGACTTTTTGGGAGACAATCAACCTGCATGTCATTTTGGAGTGGGTTTTGATTTGGAGCCTCAAGGATTTATGGCCTACAGCTGTATATGAAAAATTGTGGCTTCGAACAAAACATATAATTTCACCAGTAACTTGAAAATTACCATGGGACATATACTTTCTCTAAATTTTCCAAAACATCACAATAGCTTAAAGTACACAGTAAATCAACAATATTGTGTTTGCTCCAATGTGTACTAAGAGAAACCTTACCCACAACTGTGAGCACAGCACTTGCAGATACACTGTCCAGAGTAGTATTAGCTATGCAAGTATATGTTCCACCATCTTTATCTGTGACATTCATAATGGTCAAGTTGTTTTTACCAACAATAAACCTGAAATTATAATACATTTAATTACATGCTGCATTTAAACGCTAATAAATATTTAGGGTTAAATAATACAGTGGCATCTGAATCTGAATACTGGAAGTTATCAGGAGGTCATTGAATCGGATTGCTAAACTAACAATTAAAGTTACTGAAAGTCAAAGCCATAATTTCATTACTGATATAAAGAAAAGGATTTCGATTATATAAAATGGATACTTTTGCTTTAATCCAGAAACTTCAAGGATCTTGATGCTTTTGCCATAGCTTAAATTAAGTAGAAGTGAAAGGTAAGGTTGGTCATTGCCTCAATAATTTTTTCATTGTTATTTACAAACATCTGCAATCAATACTAGAAAGAATACGGAAATAAAAGGACCAACAGCATGTTGGGATTAAGTTTATATAAAAAATAATATCCCACATGCCATGATATGTGGACTTTTATGATGATAAGAGTTTTATTATCTGGCAGAGAATTAGTCTTTAAAAAGAAATCCTCTACATACCTTTCATCATTTGGCAATTCATTACTGTCCTTCAACCAGGAAATTGTGGGTATTAAGGTACTATCATGTTTAATTATACATTCAAAGGAAACCTGTCCACCTCTTTGTACAACTTTGTATTCAGGCTCCTTAATAATTACTGTTGGCTCTGAAACATAAAATTTCTATTAAGACTGCTATCTAACAGATGTAAATCAGTAAACGTTAAATAGTAGAATTTTATAACTCAGGCATGATTTCTTACCTTTGATTTCTAATTGAACATCGTTTTGGACCTTTCCTAGTTTATTTCTTGCTATGCAGGTATATGTGCCACCACTATCTTTCTCAGCTACAGGAATTTCCAGCGTTCCATTCTTATGGAAAATATATTGACTTCCCTGGAGAATACTACCTTTTACTCCTTTGAACCTAAGTGTCGAAAACCAGAAATATTTCTCCAAGTTTATGCATTTATTTAGACCTCATTTGAGAATCATGAGTAGCTTTTAAATACACATTTATACTCCAAACCTAAAAAAGATGCACCAGTTTTTAATGAATTATAAATACAACAACATCCTAATATTCAACACAAGAACTGAAAGAAGCAAATCATACAAAAGGCAAAACAATGTCTATTTTTTTAAAGCCCTCTCTCCTTCAAATAAGTTTCAAGAACACAGCATGCAAACAGGGGATTAATTTTTGCCCATGACAAAATTAGAGAAATCACACTCCCTGAAGCTATGTGCTTGTACATTAAATTTCTAAATGTAGCTGCAGGGGGGTACTTAACCCTGCTTTAGTTCTCGTCATATACAGATAATTAGGTATTTAAAATATGGGCTGGAATGCAAACTAGAGTAGACCTACTCAATCAATCGTAGAACGATGAATCAACAAATAGGCAATTTCTCATTGACTGGATGGGTCTACTCTAGTCAGGGTAATAGTATTTAGGCCATGATCTAGTTTAGTCCTAAATAGTAGTAAAAATATGACCTATATGCATATTCCTGCTTCTGCTTATGAATGAAATGCAACATTCCTGAAGGTTTTCAGTGTTGCAAGTGACTTACCATTCAACTTCAGGCACCGGGGAACCAAAAAAAGCACAGTCTAACAGAGCAGGTTTATTTTCAATGACTTGGTAAAGTGTATTTGGGGGAGTGAGGATTCTTGGAGGCTCAGCTAAAAGGGGGAAAAAAAGTATTAACCACTTGCATATGTTTGTATTAAGAAGTGGCCTAAAAATATCTCAAATATGTAAATCAACACCAAGATCAAAGATAGGAAAATCAGTGAAATATTGTATTAGTTAAGGTTTACATGATAAAGGCCATTTCTTCACTACACGGTTTAGCGCTATTATTCCACTTTCAACATCCTGAGGAATTCTGGGGTTTGTAGTTTACTGAGGCCAAAGAGTTCTCTGGCTGAGAATTCTAAAGGTCTCTCCCTAAACTGTAAATCCCAGGATTCCACAGGATGTTGAAAGTGGAATAACAGCACTATAACAGTGCAGGGCAGAAATGGTCAAAGGACTTTTTTTTTTTAAAAAAAACACCTCTCACTGAGTATATCTATCTTGAAAAGGAAATGATGTTATAATTGATGCTTAAAAGGAGATACTATTATAACTGACATTCAAATTCATATTATATTACTGCCCTTAAAAAAATTCTCTAAATGAGGTAGTAAATTCCATTCCACCCATCTCCATCGACTTCTGTTTTGGAAATGAAAGAAAGAAAAGGCAGGTTATATTTTCTATTTATCATTCTTTATAATGTTGCTGCTGTTGTTATTTTCACTTCTATCTTGCCTTTCTCCCAAAATTGGTACTCAAGGTGGCTTATATACAAAAAATGAACATTAAAATGGAATTAAATTGTTGACAAAATTAAAATGATTTAAAACTATTCTTAAAAATATAAAATACAATTAAAAAATAAAAACAATAGCTTGGTTTTAAAATAGTACAGCACCCTCAGCCAGTGGCGCAGCTTGGAGTGTGTGGAGGGGGGACGGAAGGGGGCAGAGCTATGGTGAGAAAAGTGTGGCCAGGGCGCACAGGGGTATGAACAGGGCATGCAGGGGTGTGGCCTGGGTGCGTGGGGTAGGGCCAGAGTGCGTGGGGGCGTGGCTACAGGCCAGGACACCCCAAACACATTGCCGCCCAGGGTGAATCGCCTCACCTACCCCCCTGTCCCTACGTGACTGTCTTCAGCCGATTCTTTAAAAACCTTCCATTTGAAAAGCCTGTCAGAATAAAAAGGTCTTTGCCTGCTGATGGAACAACTGGAGGGGGGCAGCCATTCCTGCCTCCCTGGGAAGCAAGTTTCAGAATCTAGGGGCAGTGTCCTATCTCAGTCCTGTCACAGCTGATAAATCAAACAACACAAACTGTGTATCTCCCAGCTTGTTACTTACTTCTAGGCAGCAAGCAAGGAGTCATAAATAAAGTCCAACATAAACAAAATCCAGCAGGGTTTCACAGCAAGGGAGTTTCCAAAGTCAATCCAAGCATTTGCCAAGGCATCCAGTAAGGTAGCAGGTCAGATAAGTTCTGACAACTCCTGGAGGGGAAGGACGCCAGCTAAATAGACCCAAGGCCTAGTGCAGCTGTGCCTTGATCGATTGTTGCTGGTTATAAATTCTAAGAGAGTGACACTGGGTCTCTCTTTGCTACCTGTGCTGTGCGAAGCTGGGTCTAGGTAAGTGTTCTTCTGTATCTGAAGAGGCAGGATTCTCTGTTGGAGCTGGAACCATCCCCTGTTCTGCTTCTGGCATTGCAACCTGTCTCTGTATAGCAGGCCCTGGCATGCCTTCTGTTTCAGCCTCTGGCATGCTCTTTGCTTCAAACTCTGAGTCAGAGTCCACACTCCGGAAGCAGGGCATGACAGGCAGCTACCAAGAAGGCTCTTTCTCACATCCTCACCAACCATGCTTGTGATAGTGGTGGGATTGAAAGAAGAGCCTCTGCTGATGACCTCAGAGTCCATGCAGGCTCATGTAGGGAAAAATAGTGTGCCAGATAGTTTGGAGCTGAGCCATATAGTACTATATGTACCTTTTAATAAATAAATTTTCAACCCCTACAAGAATTACTTAGTGGGGCTAAATTCTAAAGAAACTTTTATAGGATTACACTGTAAACAATGAAGGGGAAAAAAATCACTATTAAATAATAATTGCTAATTTTCTACTTTTTAAAAAGATAATCTGTGGTCTTACCTAAAACGTTCACAAATGCATTTGCAAGGAGGTATCCATATTCATTGGATGCATTACACTGATAAACAGCACTTGACCTTTCTTGCACATCAGTAAAAATAATTGTATCACCATCCACTTTTCTGCTAGGATCTTCAGGAGCAACTGTTAGAAATGTTCATGAGATGTTAAACATTGTTCAAGATTCTAGAATGTGCATTCTCATTGGGTTATTGGTAACAAGAACTAAAGAGAGGTTGGGAGAAAGATTTGAAGATTTATCTTAAAAAATCAACATGTTAGGGAACTTAACATTCTAATAAGTAGCACAGACCTATTCACCAAAGGTAAATTTAAAGAACAAGAAGAAAGAGGAAAGACAAAGCAAACCCACAAATTAGAGAAACAGCTGCATTCTGGGCCAACCCAAATATAAGATACATTGATTCTTTATCTGTTTCAACTAGTCAGTTGTGAAGATAAACTGGGACTAATATAGTTAAATACAGTACCATGAGGAAAAAGGTTCCACACAAAGAACAGTTATTTCTTTTTAATTTTAAAAAAGTTAATTACAACCCATTACATGAGATACGTGAGATAATTTGGTTAAAAACATTGTATAAATAAACAGAATGTCTAGACTTATAGAGGAACTCAATAAAAATGGCCTACTAAAATAGGAATTATTATCATGCTTGCAAGGTCTTTGCCCTGTCCCTTCTACCCTTCTGAGGTGGTATCTTGTACTGCAGTTACTTTAAATCAGGGTTCCCCTTTATTTTCCAAAAGGGAAGTTTTACTTTAATCTTGGCATTTCGAGACAGGACGTGGACCTCAAAAATACCATTTACTCAGACAATCAAGAATTCCACAAGTAGTTACTGAACACACATAGGAATTGTCCTTAGTCCAACAATATGGTATTGTGCTTAATGACTAACATGACCTATATTTAAAAAGAAAACTGGATCTAGTGGAGACATACAGTGGAAACAAGGGGGATTTCAACCTTTCCTCCAACAAATGATCCAATGTTCAGATAGTCCCCTAACACCTCATAACAATTTGGTAGGGGGTACAGAGGAGCAAGTATTGGAAAAAATTGCCTTCTGTCTACTTAATCTCCTTTGGAGAATCTCGACAACACGGTTTGGTTGAAGCAAAAGAGAGTACTTGTTGCTTTTAAAAAAGCCCATATTCTATTTTAATGTCACTGTCTCCCTTCTTTCTGAGCACTTATGATCATTCATCTATGTGCACATGTAGAAGTCATCTAAGCATTTATGTATGCACACATGTGTAAAAAAAGTGTATGCACAAACTTGTACTCGCATGTGCATCGTTTCTTCAACAGTACTTCACCTCTTACAGCTTTCTACTTCAGTGCAGGATGTATAAAACAAAGCCCAGGGCATCCCCATCCCCCTCACTTAAATACAAAAAGCAAAACAAAAGCATACTGCCAGACCTACAGGGACTATGCAGCTTTGACATTCAAATCCTGCTATTTTCTTGGAAATAATGCCCTTATTCTACATCTTCCTGCACTGAAGTAGAAAGACACCAGTCACAAAAAAAATACTTTAATCTGTGTATATAATCAAAGGTAGGCTGTTCCAGTACATTTTGCAACAAAGCATGTAAATAAATATATTATTCAATATTTAAATATTATAGTACATAAATAATAAAACATTGTGTTATTTACCTAAATAATACTGTAACAAATTATTAGTCTAGCAAATAATGTTAATGGGTCCAGGTGCATTTCGCAATAAAGAAGTGGAATTTCTAATTGAAAAATACACAGCCATTCAACCAAAACACACTTGGTGAGGTAAAATCATGACTCATTATCTCTCTAAATAAATATCGTATTAAAAATTCTCTCCGTCTGTGCCTGCTCTGCAGGGGCTTGAAAATCTTGACTATTTGTGATCATTTTATCTGATGCACTGTTTCACTGGAAGATTCTTATTTGCTCCCTGTCTGGCACAAGTTGGAGTTTTTCCTTCCAGAGTTCATGATTAAGGCTGTTGCTTAGCAACTTGATGGGAAGAAGGACAGAACCTTGAGAAAGAAGTGAATCACATCTCACTTCACAAGGATGGAGAAGCTACTTTCCCCACTCCTGCTCTCTTTCTTTTCCTTTCTATCCCCTAATTTTCTGACTGCTGGGCAAGTTCTTGGGATGCTCAGCCTGAATAGTTTCACAGCTTTCATATATGCTAGAAAACAGATAACAATCAGTTGTGCTGTTACGTAGCATTACACTCTGGACTTAATGTCTTACAGAGGTCAAGCTTTTAGCTTTGTAATATGTATGACTTCATTTTCTTTGAAATGTGGTAAGCTAGGTCTGATGTATTTGCAAACGCCCCCTATACATTCCGCTAATGTTTTGTCCCAAAGTCCTGATCTGATTGCCACTACGGACATCAGCCTAGACATTTCTGCATATTTCTGGAAATAGTAAAAATAGTCCTTACTTGCAATGGGAACTCCATTTGCTAACCAGCTTATGCTGGGTTTGGGTTTGCCATTAGCTCGGCAGATCAAGGAACCATCTTCTCCAGGAGATAAGACAAGATTTGTAGGTTCTCTTATCCAGTAAGGTGCAGCTGAGTTTTAAGAGACAGAAAGATTTATTTATTTCCCATCTTTCTCCCAGAGATTTTTAAAAAATAAATAAATAAAACATCCCAATGAAACAAAAGCTCACCTGCTTACACATTAAAAGCCCACTTGAATAGGTATGTTTCTGCCTACTTTCAAAAGGTAACCAGGCAGGGGGTCAGCTTAACCCTCCATGGAAGGGAGTTCCAGAGGGTGGGAGCAGTCACTGAGAAACCACTCTCTTATGTCCTCACCAAACAAGCTTGGGATACTAGTGGGAACAAGAGAAAGCCTCCTCTGTAGATCTCAAAACTCTGGCAGGTTCATAAGGGAAAATACAGTCTTTCAAATAATCTGGACCTAAGCTGTGTAGGGCTTAAAAGTCATGACCAGCACTCTGAATTGTGCCTGGAAATGAAAAGATAGCCAGTGAAGCTGTTTTATGCTTTGAGTTATGTGCTCCCTTTAAATGGCTCTGGTCAGCATTCTGACCTTGCTGAAGTTTTCTGAATAATTTCCAAAGGCAACTCCATGTAGAGTGTGTTACAGTATTCCAACCAATATGTAATCAAGGCATGCATCAGCATAGCCAGATCTGATATCTCAAGGAAGGAGACACATGGCACACAAGTTTTAGCTGTGCAAATACACTCCTCACCACTTCTGAAATCTGGGCACAGAGCAGTCCAAGAGAACACCCAAGCTGCAAGCCTGATATTTCAGGGGAAGTATGAACCCACTGAGCACGGAGAGAGACCCTGTTCCCTGACCTGCCTGACCTGTCTTGTCAAGATTAAGCTTCAATTCATTTTCCCTCAACACTGACAATAGACACTGATTCAGTACCAAGACAGCTTCCTTGGAATCATGTGGAAAGGCGAGGTGGAATTGAGTGTCATCAGCATATTGGTGACACCGGACCCCAAAACTCCAAATAACCTCTCCCAGTGGTTTCTTGTAGATGTTAAATAGCATGAGGGACAAAACATAACCTTGAGGGACCTCACAGGCCAGTGGCCAGCGTGTCAAACAAGAGTCCCCCGGCACCACCTTCTGAGTTCATCCCTCCAGGAACAACCAGAACTACTCTATAACAAGGCCCTCTCAAGTCCCCAGAAAAGTCTGCTCAGAAAGATACCACAGTCAATGGTATCCAAAGATGCTCAGAGATCTAGCAAGACCAACAGGGACACATTCCCCTGTCTAGTTCCTGTGTAAGTCATCTACAAGGTGACCAAAGCTGTCCATAACCAGGCTTGAAGCCAGATTGAAATGGATCCAGAGAGAAATTATTATGCATTTTATCATGTTTGTAATGGTTTTCTGTCTTACATAAATCAAAATCTTACATAAATCAACTTACATAAAATAGTGCAATGCAAAATTCCAAAACCTCTGCCTAGAGAACAGTTATTACAGTTGTTGCAGTGCACTTCCTGAGAGAGAAATAAATAAATTCCTCACTCAGAACCTTCAAACTCATGCACCTTCTACACAGAAAGTACCTGTGTGAAGAATTCTGCAACCCTAGAATAAATCTGGAGATAAAAAGGATGACTATAACTCAGAAGCAAAATGGGCTAAGGCAGCATGTACAATAGTTATAAGAAGGATAGTGATCCAAGATTGCTGGAAATATAAAATTCTGCTGCTTGTGGATCCTGCCTGTAGCATAGCAACCTGTCAACGCTAAGGAGAAATGTGGGTCAAGTAGTCTGGACTGCACTGCATCTCACATTCACTTGAAATAACTCATCAAATCTTTTGTCTGCAAGCTTCTGATTAAAATTTTTACGGTTGTAAAAAGCTTAGAAATGTATTAGTGAACTGGTTGTCAGTAGCTTGGATCCAGAAAAATTATGGTGAGATGGGAAAGGTTCCCACTCCCTCCATTTTCCTGAAAACCTTTCAATTTATTATGAGATATACCTGTCCAGTCTGCTCAATGGTTTTGCTTAAGCTTTTTCTATAAGGGTGGGAGAAGTGTGCCAAGCAATGTTGGTCGCTTCCTGTGAGGGAGCCTGAGCAGAGGACCTGTGCCAGATGAACTCTACATGGAAAAGCCACTGTCCGTGATTTGAGCAACAGGGAGATCAGGTTACCTGCATGGGGAAGTTCACAAAATCTAGGGCAAGATCAAGGTATTTTCAGAACAATCTAGAAGATGCTATCCACCTTTTCAGGTTATTAATCTGTGCCTTTATTAGTTATGTTACTGTTAGATCATTATCTTTACAAGGTAATCGTTATCTGATTCATGACATCATTTCCAACTCACTAATGCACAGCAGGTGGCATTATGCTGAACAAATTTTTCAGAAACCCAAGGAATAGAGGGCATGCTCATCAAATTTGCAGATGACACCAAATTGGGAGGGGTTGCTAATACGCCAGAGGACAGGATCAAAATTCAAAATGACCTGGACAGATTGGAGAGTTGGGCCAAGGCTAACAAAATGAAATTCAACAGAGAGAAGTGTAAGGTCCTACATTTAGGTAGAAAAAATGGAATACAGAAATATAGGATGGGGGACATGTGGCTGGATAGCAGTACGTGTGAAAGGGATCTAGGAGTCTTAATAGACCCCAGGCTGAACATGAGTCAGCAGTGTGATGCGGCAGCCAAGAAAGCCAATGCAATTCTCCGCTGCATCAATAGGAGTATGATGTCTAGATCGAGGGAGGTACTGGTACCACTCTACTCTGCTTTGGTTAGACCTCATCTTGAATACTGTGTCCAGTTCTGGGCACCCCAATTCATGAAGGACATGGTCAAGCTGGAGCAGGTCCAGAGGAGGGTGACCAAAATGGTGAGGGGCCTGGAAGCCAAGCCCTATGAGGATAGACTTAGAGTGCTGAGTATGTTTAGTCTGCAGAAGAGAAGGTTAAGAGGGGACATGATAGCCATGTTTAAATATTTGAAGGGATGCCATGTAGAGGAGGGAGAGAGCTTGTTTTCTGCTGCTCCAGAAACCAGGACAAGGAGCAATGGATTCAAGCTGCAGGAAAGGAGATTCCACTTGAACCTCAGGAAGAACTTCCTGACAGTCAGGGCTGTCCGGCAGTGGAATATGCTGCCTCGGAGTGTGGTGGAGTCTCCTTCTTTGGAGGTTTTTAAGCAGAGGCTGGATGGCCATCTGTCAGGAGTGCTTTGAGAGTGTTCCTGCATGTCAGGGGGTTGGACTGGATGGCTCCTGTGGTCTCTTCCAACTCTACATTTCTATGATTCTATGATTCTATAAGCTAAAGGTATGAAGTCCTTCCTTCTCCACCACAAAGGAAACTACCTGATTTTCTGTTTTCCCTCCTTCTGCTCTCAACCACCCCATGCCAGCTTCTGAATAGAAGAGTTCTGCAGCCATCAAGAGGTGATTTAAAAGAATTGGTCAGGATGCAGGCAAATCACCTTCTACCAGCTCCTCCTGATGCTTCTCTGGATGAAGAGCATTATCTACGAATAACTCTGGGCAACATATTCAAGGTTCTCCTTTGAAGGTGATCAAACCTGGGCTTTACCATTATCTGCCAATTTGTCTGTTTCAGGTACTCTGCAAAGTTACCTTCTTGATCTGTAAATCTGACTTGAATTTAGAAACCTTGACTGTGATGCATATTTTTGGCTTCATTTGTACAACGGTCCCAGAGACATAGCTACGCTTTTGCTCCCATCCTGAAAATAAGAGCATTCCCAAATGTCACAATCTCCCTTTACATGATTGTGAGTCAGTTTTGGACAATGTAAATCCCTAACAGGATGCCAACTCTTGTTTAAAAATTCTGTTTTCAGTGGCAACTGATAACGACTCTAGTTAAGGACTAACTGATTTACTGCAGCATAGGTTTTCATGAATTACAGCCTACTTCATCACCTGCAAGCTCCAGCTCTGGTATAAATAAAGAGATGGATGGATGGATGACATATTCATCATCTGCAGAAGCAGGCTAGACAACCAAAGCTCATATTATAATTAATACAGCAGTTCTCTAAATGCCATAGGACTCTTTGCTACTTTTGCTGTCTCCATTTGCACCTGCTCTGCAAGGATCTTTAAATCTCTCTTTGTGATAATTTTATCTCACACACCATTCCACCTGAGGCTTTTTGGTTTCTCCCTGTCTATCACAAGTTGAAGTTTTTGCCTCCAGAGTTCATGACTAAAGCTGCTGCTTATCCCTTCGGAAATCTTCCCAGTGGTACAATCAGGTGATTCTATTAATGTTCTTTATTAGATAAGAAGTATGTTCTATAAAAGATTTCATTTACCTTTGACAGTCACTGTGATGACATGATGAGCAGAACCCAATGGGTTAGTTGCCATACATTTATATTTTCCAGAATCCGCTTCAGAAATATCTGTGATTTTGAGAGTTTTATTAAAATTTTCAAAGAACCTTCTGTTAACAGGAAGCTCACCACCTTCCTTAATCCAGCGGATAACTGGTGTAGGTCTGGCAGAAAAGAAAAGAAAAGAAAAGAAAAGAGAAAAAAAAACAGCAGTTGAGATTAGAAACAATAGTGTAAAAAAGCCATTTTGGCAACTGGTAACTTGTCAACTTTAACTACTGTAATCTCACTCAGTAATGGCCTACATTCTCAAGAATGACTGATAAAATATTTTGTTTAAAGAATACTAACTCTAACACCCAATGTTTATTACAGGTCTAATAAAAGTTCACCAATTGCATACTTGTGTATTATTTAGGACCTTTGCATTTTTCTTATTATTCTTATTCTGAAGTGATTAACACTGATTACAGGTTAACACTGATATACATACAAAAAATATTCCAATAATTAATACAAAATGATCAGTTCTCCACCCACAACCAACAAATTAATTTTCCCAATAAATATAATACATTTACCCTTCTCTTCCTCCCTCCCTTCCACCCCTGGGAACCAAGTCAATTTTTATTTAAAGCAACTTTCTGTTGATGTGGAGAACTGTATTAATTGTATCCTTTATAATTTTGTACCCCTTCCTTATTATTTAGGACCTTATACTCAATGTATATATTCAGAAATGAATTTGTCCACAATTCAGAATTAACCCCCCCCCCAAAAAAAATACTCATTTGTCCATAAAGAATTAGGTCACCTGAAGACACTTAATATTAAGTCTGAGGCCATCAAACTTTGTAGAAATATTCTGGGTTTTCTGTAACTTTCCTAAAAGTATGAAGTAAAAAGTATGAAGTACGAAGTTAAACCTGCACTACAGCTTAAAATTATATACATATTTTGTAACTATCGATGCCTGTTTGAAGCAGACAGTTTTAAACTTATTAAGGCTGCAATTCCTATATATTTTTACCTGGGAGTAAGCAGTACTGGGCTGAATTGGACTTACTTCTAAATATTCCTATATAGAGCTTCACTGTTGACATGAAATCATTATTTTGTACTTGTGTATGCACAAGTGAACCAGTAGATGCCACCACACATCCCACTGATTAACAAAACTGAGCTGGACCATAAATCATATTTGGCTGGATATCTATCATCTAGTGTTGAATCAAATATTTTTGCTATTGATTTAGTGGTACTTTACTCAGAAGTTTATGCATTTAGAATGCAGTCAAGCTGAAATTTCTAAGCCATTACAGTTAATGCATTTTAACTATACAAAATAAAGCTCTTATAACTCAAAATACACACAATTTGATAATAATAAAGTAGTTAAATTCCGTATTCAGGAAGACTTCTCAAGTACAAAACATGCACGACTACCTGCCTAGCATTATTTATAATGCCAATCTACTTCTGCATCCAAAGAATACAAGAATTTCTAGAAAATAATAGAGTCTAAATCATAAATGATGCCACGTGTATATTTCGTATTTTGGATATGATTCTACAATATATTTTTCCAATTTTACAATATATTTTTTGCAATATATTTTTATTTATTTAGTAGATTTATATACCACACCTCAACTGTAGCCCTAACAGCTGCTTGATACATTATACAATACAGTAAATATAGCAAGAAAAGCATGCTTAAACTGAACATAAGCAGCATCACTAGAGCAGGACCCAGCATCTCACATCCCATAGGGCAATTAAAGTAGTTGATCCTGTGCAAGGGTCAGGGGTGAGGGGAGTATACCAATGGAGAAAGGCTTAATGTTGCCTTTGCATGTGCTTTTCTCTCTTTCTTCTATATTCAGTACAAAGAGCCCTCAAAGAGATTTATATGCTAAATTCAATATATTACAGAAACAAGCTGTTAATCTCTTCTTGGGCTTGTGCCTTCCCCAAATCCATGCTAATATAATTCAACCTATACAAACGAGCCACATGACAATGAGAAAATGTGTTAGTGGAATCGTGGTATATGGGGAGGAGGAGGATCAGTATAAACAATATGAACTTCACTTGCGTTCTTTCCTCTAACATTGATTGTCCAGATGAGCACTGAAGAGGTGTGGGAGCTTTCATATGCACAAAGGAGTTAACAGTTTACAGGGGATTATGCATTCATTTGAATAAACTGAATTAATTGATACATGCACTTGTTTATGCAATGTGATCGTCTTCGCCCTTTGAAATAAAAGCAGTCTATGCACAAATAAAATGCAAAAATAAGAAGATTCCAGTAGTCAGGTTCTACCACCCATAACAGAAATACAGAACCATGTTCTTATTTTGTGGTCCAGTTAAAGTGCATCTTTTAATAGTTAAGAGACTATAGTGAAACTGTAGGCTTCTTCCCTTCCTCACTTGATGGTGGTCTAGTATTGGATTAACACTGTTGATAATGCTAACTCTGTGAAGTCATTCACCCAGATTTAAAGCTGCTCTTGTTACATTTAACTACTGTTAGTGTTAGCCTTGGTGCAAATGTAACCCATATGGGTTACACTGGATTGGCCCAGTGGGTGGGGAAACCCTAAGGAAGTAGATATACTTGACAGAGGAGGGGGAGAAGATAGCTGCATTTGGAAAAGATTTACTACTGCCAGGACTGAAGAGTAGGCCCTTTTCACTCTGAATAAGGTAGTGGGACTTTCAGTTGTGCATTTAGGAGGGAACAAAAGGGTTAACTATTATTTTTTAATTGAAAATTGGAATTTAAGCATTATCTCTTAAAACAAAAGAGTTCAATACACTGCTGTAAGCACAAAGGGGTAAATTATTTGTATGGTAATTTCTTTACTGCATTTGCTTCTGTCTTGTATTTTTCTTATTTATTTAGGGCTTTAAAGCTGTACCAAATGATGCAGAAATACCAAACAGCATAAGCAGAAGAGTCCTGAAATCAGTCTTGCATCAGCACCTCATAGGATGCAAGAAACTTTTGGGACAGTGCATATATGGCAAATTTAATATATGATTTGTATAATTGTTAAAAATACATTTTGAGATTAAGTGCAGTTGTGTATTCAATTACAGATGGTCCCACAGAACTCAGAAAAAGGTACACAAACATATCACCACATCATGGTTAATGCTGACACAGGAAGACAAGTGGGAAGTTTCACATGAAGGGGTGCTAAGGGATAAACAGATGAGTTTGTGGTCTGTTCCTGAAATATTAACCATGACTGCGCAATGAATAATGTTTTGTCTATAGTAGCTCTATAAATCTACTCCTCCTGCTTCAGGTACCCAGGTATGATTCTTTAAGAAGAAGGAAGCCTTTTTGCAAAGATTTTCAAGGCTATTTCTATATAAGGGTGCATCACTTACTTTTTGTCACTAGACTAACTCTTTTAAAGAAGGAAGAATTACTTGCATTAACAGCCCTATGCAATTGCTCTCTTGTAGGGCTGAACATGCAAGGGCAAAGCATGCTAGCTCAACCTCTTCTGTTGTCACCCTGCTCATGTGAAAAGCAATGAGTCAGATGCAGAGCTACAGGTTTCTACTGGAAGAGAACAATCAGAATTTTATAAAAGCTGAAAACAATCAGTAGCTTAAGGAATGACAACAATTCTCAAGCACAATTTTCAAGGACTATCTCATTAGTGAAAGGTAAACAAGGAAAGAAAAAGGTACAGGTAAGTAGTATACTTTGTAGTAAATTTCCTTTGTAAAAGTTTGGCCTTCAGGAATAAATAATAATTCCTGCCAAAGAATTAACTCTCATTTCTGCTTTAGAATACAGATGATGCATGCTGCATAATAACCCCTTCCTCAGGGCAGAAAATACATAAAAGGGGAGTGGATAATCACAAGAGAAAAGCTGTTGTGGGAACAATCTCGATAGGTGAAAAACATCAACTCTGATGCTGCTGCTGCTTCTTTTTTTTCATATTCCAGATCTTCTATTATCCTACTACTGACTTTCATGTCAGACCTCAGGATCAAATCCATTTATTTTCCAGTCACAACAACCATATTTTGCTATGCCCAAGGTCACCCAAAATTTGTGACACAGTGGGAACATAAGTTCATATTTCTATCTACTATGCTACATTGGTTTTATTTTTTTCCCGTTAAATTTTTTATTATACCATAACAGAAACATACATCAAGCAACCAAAAACAAAACAGAAAAAAAGACAATAAAACAAGAATAACACCACCACCAGAAAAAAGAAACAAAGGAAAACAAAACAATGCCCCTATTACAACTTGGCAGGTTATCATTGCAATTATAATTCCCTTGTAAATTAATCCGATCTTTAACGAAGACTAGATATAATTCCTTAAATTCCAACTCTGATGCTTCTTAAAAGCCTAATTCATAATTCATAATTTCATTAGAAAGAAGATCTTTGTTTTATATGTCCTTAGAAATTTGGGAAGAAATTTGCCTTTTACTGGTTGAACAAGGGAAATACCAAATGTGAAGCGACCCTGAGAAAAAAAGGGCAGAACAAGCACCTCAGTTTTTTCTTTCTCTCTCTCTCTCTCTTTTTGTGTGCACATCACCAGACTATTTAACTGAGAGATAGCTAACATAGGCAACCAGTGTGCAATTATATGAATGAGATGGTAGTTAACACATTTGGGCTCCATGATTAAAAGTACAACTTACAATCCTTCTCCAATGCACTCCAACAGAAGGGTATTTCCCCTTAATTCTGTTTTGCTACTTGTGCTTCCAGTGGGCGTTAGAATTGTTGGCCTTCTTTCTTGATATAATCTGGCTAAAAGAAAAAGAAAATTTAAAAAGTATGTACAGTTCAAATGCAATTTCAAATCTACTGTCAGACTCATGATACTTATAAACTGTAAATGAATATGGTAAGCTTATACTTTATAATCATGCATACAGAAAATCCAGAATAAAACACAAGAGTTTTCATTTATGGTACTGTGACCCATTTGACTACGTCACAAAATCCAGCCTTAAAATCCAGAAAGCTTCAATATGAGCTAGGGATAGTATTCAGCAGGTTGATCAAATTGTTCCAGCAGAACTCAGAGAAGGAGATTCATGAATGCGTCTCATACATTAAATCTTTTCAGTTTCAATTTCTTTATTAAATTTGGATACATAATGAGCTTGCATTCATCTGGACGTTTGCAAAATTTCACTCACATGAAATAAATATTCAAACAGGAACAGGTAGACGAGGGAGTGGGGGAAATATCTTCCTTCCAAATGCACAAAGTCTTTAAGTGTAAATGCTATGCTAAATACACAGTGCTGTGACTTAACCCAAAATAATTCCTGGTACTTGCAGCATGGTGATTTGGCCCTCCACTTTCACATGTTTCCCTTTGATTATTTATGAGTTTGTAGTGCCCCCCGCCTCCCCCCTGGGTAAGAGAAGGCAGAAGAGGTGGTGTTGTAGGAAGAGAAATGGGAAAAGATAGTAAGGGACTTTGATGTGGATCATGGAGTGGGAAGTTAGAAAAGGCAGAAGTCGTATTGCTGAAGAATGAGAAAGGAAAAAAGATGGGAAGTGGGGCTTAGAGGTGGATCTTGTGGTGCGAAGTAAGAGAAGGCAGAGGAGGTGCTTTTGGAAACAAGAAACAAGAAAAGATGGGAAGTGGGGCTTAAAGGTACATTATGGGTTGGACAGTAAGAGAAGGCAGAGAAGGTGCTATTGAAAGAGGAGGAAGGGGAAAAGACGGGAAAGGGCTTAGATGTGTATCTTGTAGTGGTTAAGTAAAGGCAAAGAAGGTGCTGTTGCAGGACAAAAGACCAGAGGGGAGAGGGATTGGCCACTGCTGCTGCAGGCAGGTGGTTAGTCGTAGGAATTGAATGTGCTTTCAAAATCTTATTCATGACTTTTCTACTTTTGCGAGGGTTCTGTGCCCTAACTCTCACAAACGTGGAGGGTGAACTCTACTGAGAATCCAGCAAAACTGCTGGGGTAGGTGGAAAGTAGATATAGGTTTACTGGTAGATCTCTTAGTGGTTTTAAGTGGATGACCAAGGATTTCTCATTTTTAAATGTTTCTGCTTCTGAAATGAATAAAATTTCAGTCCAGATCTCAATGTTCTTTTCTATGCACACAGACCTCCAGGATAAGCAAGACTTGCTTAATTTACTTCAGTAGAATTCTGTTGATTCAGAGAGTTCTAAACACTGAGCCACATGAGCAAATTGTCAAGTATACAATGTGACGGCTGATCAAGTAACTTCTATTTCCCCGTTTCAAAGTTCTCTGATATCTTTGCTGAAAGTTTCACAGGAGTTACAAAATACATATTCTAATTAAATATTGTATCATGATGAATAAAAAGGCAACTAGATTGACTACAGCTTGTCATCTCCGTTGACAAGAAGTAAGCCTCTATGATCCAAAAAAAAAAAGTGAATGTAGTACAGTAGCATTGGTCTACTACACAGCTCATTCTCATTCTCTTTTCCTCTCCCTCACCATGTTTAAATTGTCTTTTATAAAATCAGTTTCTAAAAGGGGAAAACTGGTCACCTTATTCCTGAGAACCTCTCAGATCTAAGACAAACAGCATCAAGAAGTTATCCCATAATCCCCTTCTTGCTGTAAAGAGGGATGGCAGATGCTAAATTTGGCTGAATAGATAATTATTTATATTTTCGTGGCTACTACTACTGAGGCAGTGAATTTTCTACCAGTTTCTATAGTATATGTAAGACAGATTGTGTATGCATTGCTGTTTTTCTTGAATGTGGGAAAAAGTGGTTGGCGGCAGCAGCAGGGGGATGACAGCAACAGGGGCAAGGCAAAGGAAATGGCCTCCAGACTAGGAATAACTTGAATCAGTTATACACTATCTTAGCTGGGCCTGTCGCTATAACACATGTTTTTGTACCTTGAAAAGTCTGTAATGAAGTGGATGGAGTATGCATTAAAGGAAGATTCAAAACCATTATCACAGTAGCCATGTTGTTATGCTGATAGCCTTACAAAAATTCCTAACTCTGTAAATGACTGTAAATCAAATAGTAGTAGCAGCAGCAGCAGCAGTAATAGTAATAATAGAAATTGAACATTAGAACATTAATACCTTTAAACATGCCAGACATTTATTCTTCCTAACACACGTATTAAATGGTTAACGCTTAAAATTCATATTCAGCAAGACACAAGTAGGATGAGCATCTGTTAATTATTTTTCAGTTTAGGCTGAAGTGTGGATTATTGACTAGTCATAGTGATAATGAATGATCAGTTGATGTAGATGGAAAAGAAATAAAGTATATAAAAACTAACAAGACTGCCAAATTGATTCATTTATGAAAACAAAATATGTTTTTCATGCAAAAATGTTGCTATTACCTTTAAGCAATTAAAAATCAACTGAAGTATCCATATTGTTTAATTACTGGAACCGGTACTAAAGAGTACATTTATTAGAATTGTAAGGGCAGTATGGTTAAGCAGCCATGGAGTGGAGTTAGTCAGCTAAGTTCTACAATGAAAGGAATAATGCCAGACTGGATCTCTAAAACTCACCACCATAAAAATCAGTGTCACTCATATTAGCAGCTATAGTTTCATTCAATGAATCCACTGAAATAAATAGAATATCATGAAGAATGCAACCAGGTAAAGTAAATCTGGGCTTTAGAAATGTCTATACATTAATTTTGGTAAGCTCAAACAGAAAGGATAATTATATTGCATTAAATTCTTCACTGACTGAGTATATAACCCAGGACTAACATATGTTTCTGGTCTCAGGTTTACCAGGTGACATCTAGTATTTATCCCACATAAGTATATAAAAGAGTAACATACAGATACCTTGTTGCCAGGCTATGCTTATACTGATCTTGAAATTCTCAAAAAAAAGTTGCTTAAATCCTATTGACAAATATGGAACTTAAGCACCCTGAACATTTAACAAAAAAGATTTTATTACAGTGCATCATTTTTTTAAAAAAAAATCTACTAAAATGCAATGAAAATTATGTTCACTGTTTTCTAAATGACTTAGGTTGCATATATTTCTCTAAAGATATCATTTTTCAGAAAAAATTTAGTTGCACCCTAAGGTGAGCAGACATCTGATGAATGTAACAATGCCTAATATAAAATGGCATAATAAAGGTTATTAGGCCACAGACTTTGTGCAATACAGGCTTTGGATTTTGTCTTATGATCCACAGGTACCCCTGCAATAGCTATATAACAGAATGCACAAAAACCAGACCTACCTGGCTCAACTTTTAAAGAAATGGGTTGCTTCTGCTGTATAGTTTGAGTGTGGTTAAATCTTGCGTAACATATGTAATCTTCACGGGTATCTTCTGGTATTACATTAGAAAAATAAAGGTCCCCATTTAGACTCTGAGAAACTCTCTCATTTTGTGGAAGTTTTTGAAAAGCTATGAAAATAAAGAAAGAGGAACTATTTATAGTGCTACTGTACAATAAAAGACTGATTCAGGTATGTGAACTCTCATTCATTTTCCTGGCAATTGTTCTCATGAACAAGGAACATATGCAGAAATCCCTCTGAACTAGACTGTGCCCTGAGATATCCATTTTTGGAATGAGACTAAACTGTAGGAAGTTCATAAAACTTGCCATGGGCTGATTCTGTCTGAATTCAGGAGAGCTTGGCAAAGTTTATACTGCTACTATAACTGTACTTTGACTACAGTTCCCCTCACTACCCAGCCAGCAATGTAGGGGGATTACGGGAGTTACACTCCAAAAATAGTTTTGTCAAGTCGTGTCTTGTTCACATTGCAACTTCTCCCCACAATCCTGGGGAGAATATCTCAAACCTTGTTACTTTCAAGGATATGCATTATATATCCAATTTTTCTAAATTTTAATTTAAAAATTTACAATAAATTGCATGGCACAGTAAATATGTAAGCAATCAGTCTATTAAAATATAGAAAATAAAATGTCAGTTCAAATAAAATAAACCCAGTTCCTAGCAATGAAAAAGCAAGTAAAATAGCAGATACGCAATCTATTTAAACATTTCCAGAGAATAAAACTGACATTACTATTCACTGAAAGCTTAGACAAACAGAAACATCTCAGATCTGACACTTTAAACATAACAAGGGATTTGCTGAACAAAAGTATTGGAGGACACTGCATCACCAAAAGCTCTGTCTTCCTTTGCCACTTGCCACAAACCCCAGAATTTCACAGGATGTTGAAAGTGGAATAATAGCACTGTAACAGTGTAGGGCGGAAATGGCCTAAGTCAAAACAGTCTCCTACTGAAACAGAATTGGAGCTATCATAAGAAAATAGTGTGATTACCACATGTCTCAAAGACGCATTTCAATCCTGCAAGGTTAAGAGACGGAATTCCTGAATGATTACACTGTTTCAGTTACTTATAGATTCTAAAGGTAAAACTTACAGTTATCCATCCAAAATATTATAGGTGGTGGTAATCCCACTGGTGGCCTGCAGGGGAGTATTGCATATTGACCTTCAGTTACTACTTTTGGAACTAGTTTTTCTTTAGTCCACAAAGGGGATCCTGTAGAGAAAAAATGACTGTCATGTGGCCTGGGGAGTGAGAAAAACCAGGAGTATCAAGAGCCAGGAAAAAAGAAAAAAATATGTAACATACAAAACAAGTACTTTAGGAAGTTTATACCGTTATCATAGACAGCTTGAGCAGTGCCACTCTCATGAGGAAAGTTAGAAAGAACTTTTACATAGCAGTTTTAGGCTATTTCAAGGAATTTAACTTTCAAACGTTAATTTACAATGCAAAGGAGAAATCTTAGGCATTCCTAACACTTCTGGGCAACGTAACTCTGGGTATTGTAGAAAGCAAAGCCAGTAAATATTTTTTTTAAAGTATCACAGACTCCCAAATGGCCAGTGCAGGAACAGAAATTTAGAAAAACTACAGATCAACTGAAAAGCAAATGAAGGATACTAAATTTAGCACCGCTCCATTTGTTTAAGTCCTACTGATTTCATTGCTACTTATACTTCATGTAAAGTAAATAGCATATCAATTCACAACATTTGGTGCAGTACACATGCTTCATGCTGTCAAGTGCAATGATTTAGGTTGCATTGTTAAAATTGTTGTTTTTACACCACATCTGTTTCGCAAGAGAATATATTTGAGATGGAACCATAACTGTTTAAACTGCTCTTTTGATTTTTGCAATATTCAATTTGCAAATGCATGAAGCGCTCAAGGATCAATACATTCCTTTCTAGTTGTGATGCTTTATACAATATCGAGCTTTGACTATACTGGAAAAAAAGGAGGGAAAGTATCACGTGCTTGACTTACTTAAAAACTTCAGAGAAAATGGGCAGTTTTTCATGCTGTACAGCACTAAGCTATAATATCAAACATCATTACCTTCTAACAAGATTGCTTTGACGATTAAAAAGATGTCTTTTTTAAAGAAAAAAAAGAAAAGAAAAAAGAAAATTATATAAATAAAAAGGCTGACAACAAGCAGTAAAAACTTCAAGCTTCATTAATAACATATATTCAACTTACGGGATGATCGTATGACAATGTTATTGGAAATGGCTGCTCCTAGCTCATTCCTTGCTGTGCACTGATAAACTCCTTCATATGAGTCTGCCTTTCCTCCATTTTCTTCATTAATAATATTTATTATAAGAGTTCCTGAGTGTGGCTTCATTCTTACCCTTGCATCTTTATCTATGTCGAAATGAGTTCCATTACGGGTCCATGAGAAACTATCAATTAAACAAATAAACGAAACATTTGTCTTAAAATAATGTATGTAGTAGTGCAATAACAGGTATCATGAAAATTTTAAAGGGATTTCCACCTGGAAAAATTAAAGGAAAAAATCATACACACACGCATGCACGCGCGCGCGCACACACACACACACAAACATATTAACGGCACTGGGACAGAATATCTGAAAAGCCACCTCCTCAGAATCTGAAATCCTCAGTGGAGGCTCTGTTATTATTTATTTTATTGCACATAGCTTTGTTATGGTCATAGTAGGCAGAAAATAAGGATGTTTTTAGCAGTTTTCTTCCTGCTGTGAGATAATCTTCAAAACTTTTTCAAAAGCTATTTGCAATTCAGAACTAATTCTGCACAAAATTTGCAAGTGGTTGTTCTGTGCAGGAAATGATATTTAGACACAGAAATGTTATTTTTTTTTAATAATTTTATTTTTATTGAATAAAAACAAAGACGACAAAGCAGAAAAAGAAAAAAAGAAAAAAGTGAAGCATCATACAAATACATTATCTCCGTGATGTATCTTCTTCTATAACACCTTTCTTAATATCCTTATTACAGTTTTCTCTTAAACCTAGTACACAATAATTACATTTACATTCATGATTTTTATAAGCAAGATTAAATTAAAACCCAATTTAAATTATATTTCTACTTCTTTCTTACCTTTCCTTGGAAACCATTCATCTATCTGTATCATACACTTCCTTGTCATTTATAGCTGCATACTCCAATAACTTTTCTAAGTGAAATTATATAATTTCTAATTCCATCATCTCTTACTCAAGCAGTTAATTTTCTAATCAATAATTAAATTATTTAATAATAATTAAATCAATAATTACATTTGCCGGTGGAAATTCATAACTAGGTTCTATTTCTTCATTATTTTGTCTGATTTCCCTTTTATCCTTGAAGTGGATCTTTTTCGTTCATTTCTAAGATTTTTATCATCTCATGTTCAAGCGTAGGAATCTCTTTGTCTTTCCATAATCAAACATTATTAAGTATGTAGAAGAAGTTGTTTGCCAAGCAGACAATGCTATTCGCTCATGAATGAATTTTACACAGAATATGTCCTCAATTACAGCATTTTGTGGGATCAGGGGCGACAGGTGCAGTAAAGCATGCACAACACAGCAATATATGGAAGAACAAGGCCACAACTTTATTGGCTACCAAGCATACAGGGTTGGTGTACACCTGGGTAGGGATCCAGGCATCAACCAACAGGCCTGTTGGCTGATGAGCCCACTTGTTCAGCCCAGGGGCAGAGAAGGCCCCTCCAGATACAGCCCTCCTGCCACCAGAGGGTGTATGCTGCTTGCCCACCCAAGCTGGGCAATTTGCCATGCATTGCACCCCCTGACACCAGCTGGGAACCCGCCTGTTACCTTCCATGTAGCAAAGGCACCAACTGTCCCGGATCATCTGGCCATGCGACCACCACAAGGCAGGCAGATCACTCCCCACCTGCCTACTGCCAACCCTAGATGCTGCCAGCCAACAAAGCACTCCCCTGACCTCGCTCCAGCCAACAAAATGCTGCCTGGATGCCTGGAACCAGGACTGCTCTATACCCCAGAGAGCCCAAGGGCCGGCCTGACGTACCCAGCATACGCTCTGGACCTCCACCTCCTGATTTTCTTTATGTCTTCCGCCTGTAAGCCACATGCAGCCACCTCAGTGGCCGCCCCAATGAGGAAGGAGTGGCTTCCGTAATCCATAGCTGGGAGTCCAAGCTGCTGCAGCACCTTTCGTAGGATAGCCACAAACTGGAACCTGGAGAGTGAGGACCCGTCGCTGTGCATGAGCAAGGGACCAGGACCCCGAGGTTGCTTGTTGATGAATTTCTGAAGTGTCTTGACTGGGCACAGCTCTTCGCCTGGCAGGGGGTGGAGGAGCACAATGGTACCCTTTCCCACCTGGTTGCACTTGGACCTCCACACCTGAATGTCTGCTGCTCCACCCATGAATGATATGTCCTGAAGAGACTTGCCAGATCGGTCCTTGGATGATTCAGCAACCAGCTCCCCGATACGCAGCACTCCAAAGAAGGCCACCACAAACGCGGTGCTAAACAGGCTGGCTTCAAACCTGGATCTGCATATGACCTGGAGCTGGCGGACCAGCTGCCTCAAAAACCTGTAGGATAGTGGCCTCCTGCTGTCCTTGTCTCATGATCACAGACACCGCCAGCCTTCAACTGCTTTCCTGACAAGGAAGCCACTGCAACGGTCCATGAAGCCTCTTAACTTGCTGAAAAAGGCAATATCTGCCAGGTGAACCGACATGGAGCGGGGGACAACCCCAGGTCCTTCAGGTGTGCCAAGAATGAGAATATGTGACTGGAGAACTGGCCATACTGGCTGCAGACCCTCCCTGGCGCAGAACTCCTGGAACTTGCCCATGGCCCTGGAGTATGCCTTAAAGGTCACTGGTGCCAGGGAATGCATGACTCCTTGGATTATGGAGTGCTCCCAGGCTGCCACAGGTCCTCTGGGAATGGTGTTGGCAAGGGGTCCGCATGTGGTGCCAGCAAGGGAAATCTGTCCTGCTGGAATCGAGATAGTGAGTCTGCTATTCCATTATCCAAGCCTGATACAAAACGGGCTGAGAAAGAGATGTTAGCATACAAGCGTTCCAGGACAAAGTGCCTGATGAGGCACATGACCCAGCTTGATTTGGTGGACTGACGGTTGATGACAGCCACCACAGCCTGGTTGTCGCATCAGAAACAGACCCTCCTGTCATGAAACCGGTCCGCTCACAGCACAACTGCGACCAGGATGGGAAAAAACTCCAGGAACGTGAGGTTCCACAGTATCCCATTCTGCTCCCAGTGGTGAGGCCACCTGGCCACGCAACAATGCCCCTGAAAGTACACCCCGAACCCTAAGCTTCCTGCTGCGTCTGAACTGACCTGGAGATCCTCTCCGGGCACAAACTCGTCTTGCCAAACAGAAATCCCACTGAACCCATCCAGGAAGCCAAGCCACACCCTCAGGTCTTCTTTTACGCCCTGGAAGATACGAATGGGATGGTGAGGGGTGTGTGCCCCCCACAGTGAGCCTGGCCAGGCACGCATAGAAGGCTCAACCTGGTGAGACCACCCTGCAAGCAAAATTTAGGAGGCCCAGTAGAGACTGGACTTCCTTAAGCGTAGCCTTCTTGCAGCTTAACATCCTGGACAGCTGTACCCTAAGGGTTGCCAGTTTGTCAGCCAGCAAGCAAGATACTCCTCGCGCTGAGTCAATTAAGATCCCCAGCTAAACTAAGGATGTGGAGGGGCCCTCCGTCTTATCCCGAGCTAGGGGTATGCCCAGTTCCAGAGTGAGGGCCTGGAACTGGCAAAGCAACCTATAGCAATCATTGGTCACTGCCCCACCTATCATAAAGAAATCATCCAAGTAATGAGTGATGGAAGATGACCTGGTCCTGTATCTGACTGCCCACTCAAGGAAGGTCCTGAATACTTCGAAAGCCGCACAGCTTACAGAACATCCTATGAGCATGGCCTTGTCGTAATACTATGCCCCACTGAATTTGAACCTGAGCAAGCAGTCGTCATCAGGGTGAACGAGGAGGAGTTGGAAGGCTGACTGGATGTCACACTTTGCTATCAAGGCTCCTTGGCTGCGGGCTCTCACCAACCCCGCTGCATGATCAAAGGAGGCATAGCGGACAGTTGCAAACTCTCAAGGGATGGCACCATTCACAGATGCCCCCCCTGGGTATGACAGGTGGTGTATGAGGCGGAATTCACCGGGAGCCTTCTTTGGAACCAGCCCAAGAGGTGAAACCCTGAAATTGGCAAAAGGTGGTTCTGTGAAGAGGCTTCCCATCCTGCCTGCCTGGCATTCCTTGTTTATCTTGTCTGCCAGCACTCTGGGCAGCTCACGTTCGGACCTAAGGTTTCCAGATTCAAACGGTAGCCATGGACTCATCGCTGGAATCCTGAAAACTGACACAAACGCCTCCAGAATGAAGTTGGCAGCCTGCCTGTTCAGGTATGTGTCTAAAAGGGAAAGGAGAGCTAACAGGTGGACAGGAGTGCGGGCCAGCAAGGTATCACTGCCTCGCAACCCCTGCACCGCTGTTGCCTCCATCATGCTTACCCGTGGCTGGAGAGGTGGCCTGCCCAGAGCGAGCACCCTGCTGGCTCGCAACCGGCCACGGGCAAGAGAGTCTGGGATGGGACTCAAGGCAAGATTCTCAGGAGTGCTCAAACCTGCAGCAGACTCTCTAGCACTTGTTCTGGTTGAATTCCCAACAGACCAACTTGCGTGTGTCCTTTTTTCCTGCCCAACTAAAGGGCCGAGGCTCCTCAGGCCTGGCCTCAATATGCAGCCCCACTAAAATGAGCCAAACTTTATCATTTATTAAATCCCAGTGAGAGTGCTCGCTCTGGGAAGCCCTCTTGCAGAAAGCGGCATCGTACTCGATGGCCACGGAGTCACCAGCCAAAGCCCACTCCCTTAGTACATTCCCCAGGTGGTTGGAGAGGTGCCAACCTCTGTCTGGGTAAGCCGCTTGCACCACCCCCATGAATACTGTGTAGCTTGCCAGCCAGTTGTCGAAGGTGCACTCGAGAACAGCTGCCTTGTCCTCCTTCCTAGACTTGTGGGATGATGTGTGAATGCACCCCTCCTACTCCACTGGTCTGAGTAATGAAAAAAATCCACGAAAAAACCATTGAGGATGTGTTCCCTGGTTTTCTTTCCTAAATGAATAATTGGTGGATCCTCGTGATCACTGAAAGAAGCCTGGACTAGGTGCTCCACTCGCCACCCTTGGCCCGCCCATGTGTGGCTGGGAGTGACGGAACCAGACCTGGGTCTGTTCCGCCTTCTAACGGCCCACCCAGGAAGCCTGCGGATGTGAGCAGCAGCTGTCCAGTAATCCTTGTCCTGCTCCCGATCGCAACCGGACTCACCAAATGGTTCCCTTGTTGTCCGTCACCTCCTTGCTCCACTTCCTGGCTGGATGGCAGTACATGTGAAAGGGATCTAGGAGTCCACAAGCTGAACAAGAGTCAGCAGTGTGATGTGGCAGCCAAGAAAGCCAATGCAATTCTCCGCTGCATCAATAGGAGTATGGTGTCTAGATCGAGGGAGGTACTGGTACCACTCTACTCTGCTTCGGTTAGACCTCATCTGGAATACTGTGTCCAGTTCTGGGCACCCCAATTCAAGAAGGACATAGTCAAGCTGGAGCAGGTCCAGAGGACGGCGACCAAAATGGTGAGGGGCCTGGAAGCCAAGCCCTATGAGGATAGACTTAGAGAGCTGGGTATGTTCAGTCTGCAGAAGAGAAGGTTAAGAGGGGACATGATAGCTATGTTTAAATATTTGAAGGGATGCCATGTAGAGGAGGGAGAGGGCTTGTTTTCTGCTGCTCCAGAGACCAGGACAAGGAGCAATGGATTCAAGCTGCAGGAAAGGAGATTCCACCTGAACCTCAGGAAGAAATTCCTGACAGTCAGGGCTGTCCGGCAGTGGAATATGCTGCCTCGGAGTGTAGTGGAGTCTCCTTCCTTGGAGGTTTTTAAGCAGAGGCTGGATGGCCATCTGTCGGGAGTGCTTTGAGGGTATTCCTGCATGGCAGGGGGTTGGATTGGATGGCCCGTGTGGTCTCTTCCAACTCTACATTTCTATGATTCTATGATTCCTTCACCTTTTGTTCCTGCCCCCTCTGCTCTTGGCCTTCCTCCTCTCCCTGTAGGTGCTGGCCTCGGAGTTGGATGAGCTGGTGATGCTGCTGCTGGACGAGAATGGAGACCTTCTCTGCCTACCGCTGTCTGCTGCTCGCTGCTGACGGGACCCACTTGCCTACTCCAGCACTGGAGCTTCCGATCTGGATTCCTGGTGGTCCATCCTCTCTGTCAGCATCTCCAGCGAGTGAGCAATGCCATTGAGTATCGCATTACCAGGTGGCTCCGATGTTAGCGCGAGTTCTCCAGCAGCAGCCTGGCTTGACCTGCCTCTGCTCCCAGCTGGGCCCAGGGCAGCCCAGGATTTCTGATGCTGACCAGCCTGGCCCCTGGTACGACTGGGAGCTGGGGCTTGCTTCTTGGGTGGCATGGCAGAGTGACGAGGTGGGCACGGGCAGCGAGGGAAAAGTGGGGGGGGGCAGCACTGCTGGAGGGGACTCCTGGAAGGATGCCTCCTGGGGAAGTTAACAGTGTCCTCAGCTTCCCACCCTCCTCTGGTCAGCCAATCCAACAGAGCTGAAGATGACTGGCGCTGAGCAGTGCACACACGCTGGTGACTTCAGCTGCTAGCCCTGAAAAGGGGTGTTGTTGTGACCAACTCTCTGCGAGGACACGTCCTCGCCCCTCCTGCTCCCGCCGATCGCAGCCAACTTCCGCCACTGCCTCCAGCTGCCACTGTCTCCAGCTGCTGTCACCTCGCCGCGTTGCCCATCACTGTCAGCTGTCGATCTTCCTCACATGCTGCCAAAGGAAAACTGGCTGTCCTCTGAGACCGCTCCCAGTAACATATGCCCAGAGCAGACCTGAGTGAAGCCTGTGTGCCTTCAGCCACGCCCTCTCTGGTAGCCAAAGAGTTCAAAGCAGCAGCTTTGACCTCACTGGCTGGCCGTGCATCCGGGGGATCTGGACATGCATGGGGACACATGTCCAGACCCCAACATGGCCGTCACCATGCAAGCGAGCCCGCCGCAAGGAGCTGCAGCCAGGCGCCACATTCCACAAAGGCACTGGAGAGGTGAGTCTCTCCGCACACTTCTGCACAGAAAAAAAGCTTTTTCTGCACAAGAAAGAATATTCCTGTGCAGAACTATCATTTCTTGAACAAAAAATTCCACTTCCTCTGCAAAACGACCATGTACTAATTTTGTACAGAATTAATCCCAAACTGAAAAGATTCTCGCCAGTCCTGAATTACTTAACAGTATTTCTCAACACTCAAAAACACTTTTTGACATTTTAAAAACATTTTTGAATATTCTTTCCATACCAATCCGAAAAGCAAATATCAATATCATAAATAATATAGTTATTAGATTACAGCTGGATGGCCACGACAGATTAGGGACTCTATTGGTGTACTGCCCACCCCACTGCTCAACAGTCTCCACTCCTGACTTAGCAGGAGTGGCCTTGAGTTGATGTTGGAATCCCCCTATCTTGTAGTGCTGGTGGATTTCAACATCCATGCTGAGACTGTCCTGTTGGGAGTGACTCAGGACCTCATGTCCGCAATGATAACTGTGAGTCTGTCCCAAGTTGTATCTGGCCCTATTCACGCTGCTGGGCACATTCTGGACTTTGGTTTCTGTAATTGTTGGGACAACTATGATCTGGGAGTGGAAGAACTTCCTATAGTTCCATTGTCTTGGACAGATCACCACCTGAGGAGGTTTAGAATTGCTGGGACCCAAAACATCTGCAGAGGGAGGGACCCATTAAAATGATCTGTTCCATGAGCTTATGGATTCCAATGGATTCCTGACTGCTCTTGCAGAGAGAGTTTCCTGCTGCTTTGACCAGCAATACTGTCAAAGTTCTGGTTGACCTATGGAGTGGAGAAATGGCCAGGGCAGTGAACAAAATCACTCCCAAGCATCCACTCCCATTGAGTGGATCCAAACCAGTCCCCTGGTTTTCCAGAGAGCTGGTGGCAATGAAACCAGTGAGAAGCCAACTAGAGTGATGTTGGCAGAAAACTTTGAGCAGATCTGATTGAACACAGGCTAAAGCTTACCTGAAGGCCCATTTTGGGGCAATATGGGCAGCAAGGAAATATTCTCTGCCTCCATTGTGTCTGCAAGGAACCAGCCAGCAGAACTGTTTCAAGTGGTCAGGTGTATTTTACAGACAGACCCAAGAGGGAAAAATCCAGACCACTCAACAGCCCATTGTGAACAAAGTGCCCAGAACTTTGTGGATAAATTGCTTAGATCCTCTCTGACTTGTTGCAACAATTTCACTGGCTTCTGGTTTTGTGCTGGTTTTGACCTATAAATCCCTATACAGCACTATTTGAAGGATCTTACTATTTCTTACAAACCAGTCCAATGCTTTAACTGGGGAGTCCCTTCCTCTCTGTCTCACCACCCTCACAGGTACATCTTTTGGGAACATGGAAAAAGGCCTGCTCAGGGGCTGCTTCTAGGCTCTGGAACTCCCTTACCAGAGAAATTAGACTGGAACCCCTACTTTCTTTTTCACAGACAAGTAAAGGCATTTGATGATGAACTATATAAGGTCTATCCCACCAAAAGAATGAGCTGGATCTTGCTAATTGCTGTGCTGGTCTGTGTGAGCATGCTTAATGACATTTGTTTTAATCTTGTTTCAATACTTTGACTGTTTAATCTCATTTTAACTTTTGTCTCTTGTCGACTTTTAATCATATGTTTTTTAATTTGTTATAAGCTGCTTTTAGTCCCAAACTGGGAAAAAAGGCAGAATAGGAATAGACACAACAACAAAAATAATTGAGAAAACCTTGTTTAATGTGGTTTTCTGATAATAATCTATCCTCTTAATAGATTTTCAAGGTAGGAAAGGATTATTAATTCTGCATTGCAGAGAGGATATGAGGCTCTTTAGTATGCTTAAGGCTAACCAGTAAGGTAAAACAAATACAATATATAAATATAAATATACAAATAAATACATAAATGCAGCTGTCTAGTCAAATAAATATATAAATAAATAAGTTAACAGATTCAAAAGGTTGACTTCCTGGCTCAGCCTTTTAGTCGCTATGCTCACCAGTTCCAAGTACAGGAATGTTAACTATGTTTAGACAGCCATCAGTCATTACAATGTTAAGCAAGCATGACTTTCAGCAAACCATTAAAAGATGTTAGCATATTGCACATTTATTTTTGAATGCTAATTTATACACATAAGCCTATGCAGGCAAAATGTACCCAGAGGAGAGTGCTATCTGCCCTTTGGAGTCTGAGAAACAGATGAAGCTCAAATCCAGGTACATATAACAGAGATCAGTAAATTACTTTTCAAAAGTAATTAGTTCATATTCATTACACCGTTTAAAAAGTAACCTGTTCCTGTTACTCATTTCAGTGATGAAAAACGTTAACTCTTTATATTACATTTATTCTCATTAGTTTTCCATTACTTTATGTTACATTTTTAAGAAGGAAAACCCTTACAACTGATAGCAGAACGGCATAAAACATAAAAACTGTCAAAATGTCCTCCACAGCGAATAGAAATTGTTACTTCTTGTGACCAATAAAGTAATTTTTCTCCTACTTGTTACACTGCTTTTAAATGCACTTTTGCTACATTCTTCTTATCCCATACAATAAATAGTTACAGGTAAGGATGTTATTTGTTACTCATTATTCCCAAGCTCTGAAATCACCAACTCCCCGACAACAGAACATATGAAATGAAACAAGTCCAAAGGGAGCTGCAAGGCATGCATATACCAATTAAGAACTTGAATACAAGGTCCTTTCCCCATTCTATTTCCAATCTGCAAAGAGTTTTGTGCCTACATTTCTGGAGAGAGCACAGTCACAAGACTGAGCTGGGAGACAGAAGACTCAGGCTATTTCCACACTACACTGTTATAGTGCTATTATTCCAGTTTCAACATCCGATGGAATCCTGGGGTTTGCAGTTCAGGGAGGGGTATTTAGAATTCTCAGCCAGAGAGCTCTTTGGCCTCAGTAAACTACAAGCCCCAGAATTCCACAGGATGTTGAAAGTGGAACAATAGCACTGTAACGCTGTAGTGCAGAAACGGCCTCAGATGGTTCTTCTTAGATAAAGGCAAACCTTACAAAATGAGGTATAATCCTCTAAATCTTTTTCTTGATAAAGAAAATTCTGATATAGATAAAGGGCAGTACAAAAGTTTCTACATAGTATTTTTATTTCCCCTACAACAATTCTATTCTCCTTACTATAAATCACTACCTACGGAATTCTAATACCCTACTGAGGTCACTTTCAATAGATTCTCCCTAGAGTCAGATATTAAGTTTCAATCCTAAATAACTCATCTGAGGAAAACACATAATTAAAGTCATTAATTCTAAGTAGACTTCCATAGAATTTTGCTGTAAAAAAAGCAAAGGAACATCAGATAAAAAAACTCGCTACTTACCTTGGAGGTGGTTTTCCTTTTGCTTCACATTGTATTACAATATTCTCTCTTGGGTCAATGATATAGTCTTTTGGTGACTGTTGCATTATTGTTGGAGGCTGTGGTACTTTTGTGAAATGTGATTAAAAACAAAAGGGAAATGTTTAGTCGTATCTTCAAAATGCATAAAAATATTATGCAAAAGGCAATTTTTGAAAAAGTGTAACAAAGAAATCATCATGTTAATTGCAAACATCCATTGTGCTCTAGTCCTGCACAAACCTGCAAGGGAGTCAAGTTCCCCTGAAATGAATGAAGAATGTTACCACTGCATTGTAGGGCTACAGAATGAATTTCTAAAATCAAATCTGCTTTCAGAGTTGCGTTATCCATGTCAGCATAGTCAAGTCACATAGCCAAGTCAGCTTGTCACTTCACACTAACATTTTAGCATTTTCTTTTTGCATACTACTGCTTTTAAAACAGACAATACTTCTAGTTAGGCAACTGATAATGCCTTTTCAGAACACTACAGAATTAAAACAAAGAAGAAAGATCTGTTCAGGATTGTATGTGCTGGCTATCTTTGCATACTGTTCGTTATTTTGTGTAAAGCAGTTGAGTACATACAAGTTGTCTACTTTCAGCAGACAAATTAAGCTTTCCCCAGAACGCATTAAAGCAGAACATAGTACTGCCAAGTGCCTTATCAGGTTCTCTCTACTATTTGATCTTCCAGGATTCACAATCTAGGCTGGGTAATAACCATGTAGTCATGGACCATGGTTCACAAAATTCTTCACTTTTGATTAGGCTGGGTAGGGCTTCTCGACTTGCAATCCAGCAACATAAGAGCTCTGAGATTCTCACCCCTGAACTAGGTACAGTACATGATATTCAGCAATTTATTTTTAAATGTCTGAAGGCTACCTCTATTTGATCAAATTAGCTTGCAAACTTATGAAACAAGATAACATGAAGGTTTTCACATTGCACCAAAAGATGCAGTGAGCGAGGATTTGAAATCACAACTACATTTCTTTTCCCCAATTTGGCATAACTGCACTTACTCAAAGGAATTCTACCTGCACTGTGGGGCAAAGTCTTTAAAGTCAAGAGTGACCAGAAGGAAATGTTATCTCTCTCCTCTGCTCTAACGGTTGCTGGACACAGTGCAGCAAAGGAGCAGGTCCAATGAGAAGCCACTAACCACACAGCAACATCATTACCTCTTGCATGGAATACATGCCAAGTTATTATTTATTGATGAAGCTTTTGTGAAATACAACAAGTCTGTGTGGAAAAAGATCTCTTTCTCTTTGTGGAAAAAAAATGAGAGGATGTTTCTAGCAAAAAAGCTTTCTTTGAGCATCTGTATATTTCTGTCTTAGACCTTCCTTTCTCCTGTAGAAGGTATGATAAACAGTGTGCAGTTATACATAAAACTGGGGTATTCTTTGCTGAAGAAAATATTACAAGAATGAACAAACACATCTAGGTCATAGAAAATTGAAGATCTAGTTATGTGTATGCAGTGGGGTGCTGACCTTTTCTGTCATGTAAGAGGTAGTGACACTGCAAATTATTTCTGGAACCCTGGAGAATTTCATAAGGATTTTGTAACGCAGCAGTGTAGAGGGCAGACTTACTGTTTTGATTTGTTTTAAACTGCCGCTTGAACCTGGCACATAACTGAAGAGGCTCCTTTTTACATAGCCACTACAATATACTGTTATAGTTAAGTAATACAATGCTTTATATAGTTTCAATAATGAGCTGTGCCCTTTGCTAGCAGGGAAGGATGAAGTGGGGGAAAAACGTACTTTCTTCTATTGATTTGCCCAGCAACTCTAATTAGGTGAAGGATTTCAGATTGGTGACGAGATAGTCCTATAGGCCCTGAATTTGGTAGAAGAAAGGGAACATCAAAGAATTAGTGGTCAGCACCCTGTATCAGCTACCTAGTTAAGTATACTTTACTAAGTAATCTCTCCTGGCCTGAGCCTTCCAAACATTATACACTCATATTCCAACTGCCAGCAGAACGGATCTCTCCATGAAGCTGATGCCTCATAAACAGTTTTATAAAGGATTCCAGCCAAATGGTGGCTTTTTAGTGAAAGGGATATTTACCCACTCTCAAACATGTTTGTGCATTTGGAGAAGAAACAAGTTTTGGCAGTGCATGCCTCTAAATCATAACACCAAGAGAAAAGATGAGCAAACACACACTTTAGCTGTGTACAGATGATTATTTCTTAGGAGCAACAGTAATAACTTCTCCTGAATTGCTACCATGGCATCAGGTCTGAGTCAATTTACTGAAAGGAAACTCTATTGTGGATGGGAAAGTGAATCTTGCTTCCCACTTCCTAATGGCAGACATTTTTCCAAGTTTTAACATAATGGTGAAATTGACTAGAACAGACTGCAAGAAAAAGCTACCATAATCCATTTCAATGCTAAAAGAAAAATGCTTTTAAATGGAAAGGTGCCCTTGTACATTTTTCTTACAGGCTACAGGATTGTCTGTGTGCACAAGTACACATTCTACATACTAAATATAAATTCTTCAATATTTTTTAAAAAAAATCTAAAATTGCTGCTGGTGTTTAGAAGGCTACTTTTCACAGATCATCTGTACACAACTTTAATAATGACGAACAATAATATAAACCAAAAAAAATCCATGCCACTTTGACACCACACTCATTTTTTCAGAAGTATTATGACACACACAGTGTAATTTTTATTGCCTAGTTTTGTGGGCAGAAAACTTACATTCTTCAAGAAGTTTTGCTTTTTTCCCCGCATCAGATTCAGCAGGTGAATTGTAATCATGAATTAAAGAAAATTATTTGTTAGTAAGAAGTGGTATCTCAGAAAAAGAAGGTACCGAGAAAGTATGCAGATCACCCTTATTATTATCTTTTGTACAATTTCATCGCTAATTCAGTTGAGACACTGAAGTTATTTTGTTAGCCTTACAGCTACTGGTTAACTTCTCTTTCTCTAATCCGTGGAACACATGCCAAATGTCTACTTTTCAAGTGCAAAAATTCCTTTTTTTCTTTGACCTATAAAGTATATAGACATAAAATCCTAAGGAGGCAGCAATATGGAACTAATGTAGTGCAATGCCTGAATGCTCCAGGCAAAAATCAATCTGTCCATGGGACCAAATGGAAGTCCAACAAAGCACTTAAGATGGCTTTTAAATTACAAGAGAACTCACCTCTGCTCTATAAGCAACATGTATAAACGATTATAAACGATGACATTTAATTAACAAACTAGTGCATTTGAAAGTAAGCATCCTCATCAATATTCTAAAATTAAAATGATATTGCATAGTTATAATTTGGTGTTATAGGAAAAACGCAGATTCATTTATATTTATAGTTTTGGATCATATACATCTTAACAAATATGTAACTTAAAAACATGTAAGACTTGAAACTAAACAATTTTGTTCACAAATCAAGGGAATTTCACATGAAAGCAGAACTAACTTTGATGACTTCTTCACAATAATTCTTCTTCAAAGAGACATGCTACAGCTCATTTTAAAAAGTGCACTGTTTCCTTTGGATTGTAGCCCAAGTAATTATCTTCTTTTAATATTGCAAATTAAAATACATGAAACAAAAATATTTTAGAAGCTGCTTCTACAGTATATATTCTTTCAGCCTTAAATCACTAAATACTCATTATAAGGGCTAAAATAATATTAGTTGACATGAATAATACAGCTGTGTATGAATTCAAATCTGTAGACATCAATAAATATAAGCTTTATAATTTTTTACATATTCTGCATGCTCACATAGCACAGTGATGAGGAAATTTAAAAATAATAATGCAACAGTGCAGGTTAAGTAGAACACAATTTCACTTTTTAAAAAAGCCAACATTAAAAGAAAAAGCTATCTTGGAACTTCCTGGGAGATGAGGTTGGCAATATACACAATATGCAGTCTTTTTTAAAAAATAAATAAATAATGCACTGCCATTATTTTTAATTAGGTCAACAGCAGGTTATCAGTAAGTTTATCTATAACAATCTAAACTAATTTAGTATTATTCTGTATGCTGAGCACTGTTAATACTTACGGTCAAGAGGTACATCCAATGCAGTAATAATTTGGCACAGAAAGAGAAGCAAGTGAATTCTGCTTTCAGGAATGCTGCTGCCCTTCTCCATTCTTATTCCAACATACATTATGAAATTTTCACTGAAATTGTAGAATTGTGACCTTCTGTTCTTATTATCAAAAGAGATTTCTGGAAGCTGTTGTGTGAATAGTGAAATCTGAAAAAAAAAAAAAAAGAGAACTGAATGCTACTAAAGGTTGGAAAAAATAATCCTGTTCTTATGTGTGGTGTCTTTACACATTGAAAATCTGAATTTACTTGAAATCAGTATATGGAATGTAAAATATTACAGTTAGACTATGGGTTTTTCCAGACCTTGAGAAGTTACTTTTTAAAAGTAATTCATTTCTGTTGCTCATTATAATACAATTTGTTGTCATTACTTGTTACAGAATAGGAAAGAGGAATTGTTTATAACTTCTTAGTTTGTTACTAATTTTCATTTTTTAAAAGAAAACTTAGGGTTGATGATAGAATTAATAAATCTTAAAAAATGCTTGTCAAAATATAAATACCTTTTAAATTGTAATTTTTAAAAGTAGCAAACTCTTACTTGCTCATTAAAATCAGACTTTGGATTTTTCACTCGTGTACAAATACTGGAAAGCTATGAAGTTATGAAGGACATAGCCTACTACTTTGTGTGCAGGTCACATATTCACTTCCCCATATTTTTAGTGAAACATTTCATCTTGTACAATTTATAAGCTTATTACTCCCCTCCAAAAAAGAGTGCCTTGCAGTGGGCTTCAAATGCTAAAAGTGGGAAAGAGCTCACAAGAGCCCCTGAAGTATTAATCCCCATTACAGTAGACACTTGACAGACCCAAAGAATGACCAAGCAGTTGTTTCTGGAAGTTTGATTTCTGTGGTAAGAAATGAACGGATCTATTTACACCTGACCTCTTTGTGTTCATTAGAAGGTTAGAAATAATCTCCAAAGGGTTCACCACAAACTTGAGAAACTTGGCATCTTTAGTGTTTTATTTGTGTCCAGTTCTGTCAATTTCATAATGAACACATAGACCCCATGCCTTCCTTGTCACATATTTGAATAATAATATCTAAGCCAGTCTTATTTGTTCCTTCCATGAAACAAAAAACAAAAATACACCTGGTACATACACAGATTTTGCATTTTATGCTATATGAATTCCTACTTGGACGTGTATTTCAGATGCACTCATCCACAAAGCGAAGTAGGGCACAAGAGTAAGCTGCCCCTCCACAAAAGAAATCTTAATTAGATTTGCTTCCTAAAGGCATAGTCATCTGAAATATAGCAATGCAGAAGCTGTTAACAACTGGCAAAGAGTTATTTTACTTCATTGCACAGTTTGGCAGTTTATTATCCAACTGCAGAGTCTTCAACTGCGTAGTGAAAATTTCTATGACAAGGAAAGCTGTTATATTTATGCAGTTTACTAAAAGAAGCAATTCTCAAGCGGTTCAATTTCCAGGAACCACCTACACAGATGAATCTGCATCTGAACCTCAGCCTTTGCAACTTCTTTGGGGTGTAAAAGCTCATGATACACCACAATCATAACAACAATTATTAAAGTATTTCAAAGAATCTGCACACATTATCTCAGCAATTCTTACAACAATCCTAAAATGTAAGTCAGTAAGATTATTATGCCTTTACCAAAATGACTGAGGTGGAAACAAAGTGGTTGCTGCAGTTTAGAAACACTCTTAAATTTTGCAGCCTGTGAGTTGCCTAGTAACAGTCAACTACCCAATATAATATAGACTGCCTCCTCTCTATTCACATAATCCATTATTTTCAAGACAGGTAGTTAAGCAACCCAAACATAAATCTACTCATATTCTGTAATTCTGAAAACACAAAAGGGCATGATTCTGAACAATTTTAATATCAGAACCATAGGGAATGAATATTGAATTTACACTATATAGCTTTCAAGTGTCATCCATGTGTCAGAAACATGACACAGTTGTTCATGGCAAAACACACTTCACTAAGATACTTCTGTAGATTTGTCAGCAGTTGTTGTTATTGTGGTTCAGCCAGTTCAGTATGAACACTCACATAACTGAAAATGAGAAGAATTCAGGATCTGAACTGAGTGATTTATTTTCTTGAAAACAATCACCACCTTTTAAGAATACAGACAATCATAAAATTAATTTTAGCTATAGAATGGCCCCTCAACTTTTGTGAGAGTCCTGGGTGCAGAACTCTCATCAAAGTGGAAAAAAAAACTGTGAACACTTCCAGCTAAGATGTCAGCACAGCTGGCAGCCTGAACCGTTGGCTGGCGGAACCAAGGAGAAAACACCTCCTGAGGACCCTTGGCATCCCCTTAAAAACTCCCCCTTGGCAGGTAGAGGGAGAGAGCAGCTCACGTGTCCAGAATCATCCCGGCACCAGTAGAGAAGGAGTGGAGGAACCAGCATGGAAAGGACAGAGGATGGAGCTGATGCTGCGAATTCACAGCCAGATTATCTGACAAGCACCGGTGAAAACCCTTTTAAAATGATGAAGGACATAAACAAATTAACCAGTTGAATCAATGAGTTGAAGAAAGGAAAGATTTTAGTGAGTTTAAAACTGACCTGGTGTCAAGGTCAGAGACCCAGGCAGTGAGACAGCCCGGAGAAGGGAGTGGGAGAGCTACCAGAGTCCTGCCGGGAGGAGTCAAGGAAGCACTTACTCAAGGGAAGTCCATTTACCTAAGCCAGAGCAACAAGCAAAAGCCGCAGTCCAAGTTCCAAAAGCCAGGGGTCTGGAGCCAAGAGATCAATCCAAGGTATCAGGAGCCAGGTGCTAGAAGCAAGGAACAGGCAAGGAGAAGGATTGTAGAAAGTTTGCCACAAGCAAAGGAAAGCTTCCAGGTAGGCAGTTATATAGCCCAAGACACAGGTGTGGCTAGTCACTGCTTCTTGAACTTAATCAAAGAAGCCTCCCTTTGTTCAGCTCTCTTGAGTCTCCGCCTTGTTTGTGGGCTGATTGACACAGGCTCCAAAGCATCTTCAGAATCGGATCCCTGTTGCCCTAAAGGAGCAGGCAGAGGAACGTCCAAGCCTGCTTGGACCATGGCAGCAGGGGGAGCTCTTGAGCTGCAGGACTCATCTCCAGCCAGAGCCACAGGGACCTACAGCTGCTGCTCATCATGCGCAGCTCTGACAGGGCCTTCAGTTATCACACCTGGTATCTGATAAGGGCGGTTGGACTGGACGGCAGAGCATGGAGGGTTGAGGAAAGATGACGATGGGAGAGACCTCAAGGCTGTAATGGTGGATGCAGCTTGGATCTGGTGAGTGGAGCGGAGAAGCATGTTACCCCCTAAGGGTGCCTTCGAGCTTTCCCCTTTTCTTTTTTTCCCAAATGAGCACACTTTTGGATGGTAAAAACTTGGAAGGAAGCTGCATATTGGTCGAAACTAGCTTCAAAGAACTTTTTCTTTTCTTTTCTGGGTGCTTGTCTTTAACTGTTCTGGACAACTGTGGGAAAGGGGGAAGCGGGAGGAGACGAAGAGTCAGAGAATTGGAGATGAAAAGGGGAGCGGGAAACATGGCAACGGTGCTGCTTTTTCCCCTGGGAAGACAGGAAGATTTCCCCTCGTCCTTGCCAAGGAAATAGTTTGTTGACAGATTCTCTTTTTCGCAATATTTTTATGGAACTATTGAGGAGTAGCCTCATCAAGAGAGGCAAAGAAAAAAAGTGACCTGAAGAACTGTAAGTGAACTGATAGCAGTATTATGTGTTTAAATAATGGATTATAAATGACTGAGCCTTGTATCTTTTTATCTTCTGAATGAATTTCAAATGGAATTAAAACAGATACATAAAAAATAAAGACAAAATAACAGTTTTAAGAACTTGTATACTGCAGGTACTATAACTTCGGAGTGTGGACTGAACCGATTAATTGACTGTGTGGCTCTTGATTTTTGATATGGATTAGCCTCAGGAAGAGAGGTGAAGACACCAAAAGGGAAGCTATTGACTTAGATGGTTGTTTGAAACAAAATATAGAAAGTGGAAATAAGAAGTATAAATAACTTGACATAAACTTTTATTAATAACTCTTAACTGTTAATGAAATAATCTCCCCCTCTCTTCAGTTGATTAATGAGATGAAATGGAAAAGCATATGTATTGAAATTACATGAATTAATCGATAGACATATTTTAAAAATGGTAAAATACTAAATTTTTTCTTTTGAATTCTGTTATTGTATTAAGTGACAAATGTAATAGATTGATAGAAATCTAAGACATTATATTATAATCAATATAATAACTAGTATATTTTTAAGAATAAGTTGTCTGAATGCTTTTAAGATTTAGAAATTTAATTTGACTTTGGGATAATATCCTAGAAAAGAGTATTGAGCCAAGGTATGGCCACAGGTCAAAAGAAGACGACACAGACACAAATTCAACTACAAGTTTTGGAAAGAAGAGGATCTATAGGCTCGAAAACAATGGAGGTAAACAGGCTATTAAAAGAATTCCAGAAAACGAGAACTGACATGATGGAAGAATGAAAAGCAACGAGGACAGAGATAAGGACAACAAGAACAGAAATAAAACAAGATCTGAAAAAGGAAGTAGAAAACCTGAACCAGAGTTTGCAGAAACTTACTATAGACCTATCAACAATAGACCAAAAAGTGGAAGATATTCAGGAAAAAAGCCAAAAACTGGAAAGCCAGGTGGAGCAGCTGAAGAAAGAACAACAAAAAGGTAAAGAAACTATAATGAGATTGGAAATTCATCAATGAAGCAGATGTTTGAAATTAAGGGGACTTCCTGAACAAAAAGAGGAAAACCTACATCAAAGAGTAACAGATATTTTGGCACTATATATAGGTCAAAGAAGAGAAGATTTGAACATGAAATAGATAAGGTTTTCAGAATTGAATCCGCAGTGGCAAAGTGAAGAGACTTACCTTGAGACATCGTGGTTTACTTTACCAGGGAAAAGATTTGGGATTTAATCATGGAGCAAAATCATAAAGAAAAATTAATAGTGGACAAGAGTGAAATCAAAATTTTTAAGGATATACTGTCAAGTGTGATGAGGAGTAGAAGAGAGTATGCATTCCTGGTAACGATTCTCCAATCTCGGGAAATAAGATATAGATGGGAGATACCCGAAGGGCTTTCCTTTTTTTTTTGAAGGTAGAAGAATGAAGATAAGCTCCATTCAACAAGCAATGGAATTCCACGACAATTATCTGAAAACTGGACCTAAAACAGCAAGAACTGAAGATAAGAAATCAGAAAAAACAGTGGCACCCACACACATGGGAGTGGCAGCGACAGATGAATTTAGTCCAACGTCTGCAGAAGAGTCGGAGCCGGTAGGAGAAAAAGAAACAAGGGAAGTAAAGACAGCAAATAGAAAAGATGAAGATAATCTCATGGAATGTACGAGGAATAAATTCACAATCAAAGAGAAGACAGATTTTTCACCATCTTGAAAGACTAAGACCTCAAATTACAGTTATATTAGAGACCCACATAAAGAAAAATCAAGAAAAGTATTTATATAATTCTAAATTAGGTCAATGTTTTGCTTCCTTATATGGAAAGAAGAAAAGAGGGGTTGCAATCTATATAGATAAAAATATTCAAGCAAAACATATTTTTGAAGATGAAGAAGGAAGAACACTGGGAGTAGAAATCTTGAGAAATGGTAAAAAAATCAGGCTGGTTGGAGTTTATGCCCCAAATGAAAACAAAGATATTTTTACAAGAAGCTGCATGAGAAAGTATCAACATATGAGTATGAAGATTGGATTTTGGCGGGAGAATGGAGTGGAGTTCTGGATACCAAATTGGATAAAGCAACCTCTCAGAGCAAAGAAGATCAAGCAAAGAGAGTGAAATTACCAAAAGGTTTTTTTGAGATGTGCGAAGATTTACCTTTCTTGGATGCATGGAGAACTGTTCACCCAAATGTTAAAGATTTTTTTTTTTCTGAAATACACCAATCTTGGTCTCAAATAGATATGATTCTTATATCAAAACACTTGTTACCACAGATGAGGAAGATAGAAATACTGCCTAAGGTAATCTCGGATTACCATCCGGTGATGATGCAAATACAAGCGAAGATAAAACAACTTCAATGCTGATTGAATGACAGTTTATTGAATGATGAAGAGACAGTAAAACAAGCAAAAGAAGTGTTAAAAAAGTATTTCAAAGAAAATATGAAAGAACATAAGAAGACGGTCTGAGATGCATCGAAGGCAGTAATGAGAGGTTTCTTTATCCAGCAACGGCAAATTCAGAATAAAAAAAGACGAAAGAAACATAAGGTGTTACTGATCAAACTCCAAGAAAAAGAAAAAGAACTCAAGGAAAATCCACTGAGGAACTCATTACAACAGGAGATCAAGAAAATACAGAAAGAGATAGCGATAACCACAACTGAAGAAATAGAAAAAAAGATGAAACAGATGAAACTGACCTAATTTGAATATGTTAATAAAATTGGGAAATGGTTAGCATATAAACTCAAGAAGAGGAAGGAGAGAAATATAATTGCTGAACTGAAATATGGCAAGAAGTTGATTACTCAACATGAAAAGATAAAACAAAAATTTGAATAATATTTTGGGAAATTATTTTATGAAACAAAATCTCCTCATCAATATGGGAAAAATCTGACTGAATTTTTTCAAAAAGTAAAGATTTCTAAAATATCGCTGGAAGCACAGAAACAGTTGAATAAACCAACAGTACTTATTGAAATTGAAGAGGCTATAAATGATCTGAAAGTGGACATGGCACCAGGACCGGATGGTTTTACAACGCTATACTATAAGAGATTTATAAAAGAACTGACACAGCCAATTTATGCAACTTTCAAAGAAATAGAGAAACATGGTAAACCAGAATCCTGGGGAGAATCCAATATTGTACTGATACCCAAAGAGGGTAAAGACAAAAAAAGAAATAAAAATTATAGACCGATCTCCCTGTTGAATATAGACTATAAAATTTTTGCGGCAATCTCGGCAAAATGGCTGAGATTGATATTACAGGAAAAGATTCAAGAAGACCAAACAGGATTTCTCCCTGGTAGATAAATGAGAAGCAATATAAGAACAATGTTAGATGTAATCGAATATTATGATAAAAACTCAGGGAAGAAAGCAGCACCTATCTTTCTGGATGAAAAAAAGGCATTCGACAATGTCTCCTGGGCTTTTATACATCAAGTATTGAGAGAATATGACCTGGGAGAAAATTTTTGCAAATGGGCTGAGGCAATTTATCAAAAACAATCAGTAAGGCTAATAATTAATGGGGATATCTCGACAAGCTTTGTTATAAATAAAGGGGTACGGCAAGGGTGTCCGTTATCACCACTATTATTTATAGCTGTTTTGGAAGTATTGTTGAATATACTAAACAAGGACCCACAAATAAGAGGTTTGAAAACAAGAAAAAAGGAACTGAAATTAAAAGCTTTCCCAGATGATGTAATTATATTCTTGGAGGATCCACAAGAATCAATTCAAGGAATTGATGGAAATTTTACAAAGATATGGACAAGTGGCAGGATATAAGATAAACAAGGAAAAGACAATGATGATGACATTAAACATGACTAAAAACGAGCAAGCTGACTTGGAGAGCAGATCTGGATGTCAATTAACTTAAAAACAAAATATCTAGGAATTATAATAATGAAAAAGAACCAAGAATTATTGGAAAACAATTATTCGAAGACATGGAAAGAGATTAAAAATGATATGGGAAAATGGAAAAACTTAAATTTATCTCTCCTGGGAAGAATAAATGCTTTTAAAATGTCTTTATTACCTAAGCTCATGTTCCTTTATCAGAATTTACCAGTAACAGGAAGAGAGAAGATATTCAAAGACTGGGAGAAGGACCTACAAAAATTTATTTGGCAAGGGAAAAAGCCAAGAATAAGATTTAAAACACTTCAAGATGCAAAAGAGAGAGGAGGACTTGATCCACCATCACTGAAAATGTATTATCACGCATGCTGTTTAGAATGGATTAAAGATTGGATTCAACTAGAGAGAACAACTATGAAAGAATTGGAAGAAGTAAATAATAGATTTCGATGGTATGGATATTTATGCTATGATAGATCAGTGGTGAATAAAGAGTTTAATAATCATTGCATCCGGAAGACATTGTTAAAGGTTTGGCTACAAATTAAGCGGAAATATTATACAAAACTTCCAATATGGACTTCACCACAAGAAGAATATAAAATTGCCCCAACAAAACAATTAACATATACACAATTAACATAATATTAACATATTAACAAAACAATTAACAATTAACATATCAAGAAATATTGAAATGAGAGGAGGATAAACCAAGGATGCGTACAGCAGAAGAATTAAAGGCTGATGGACATGAGTTAAACTGGTTCCCATGGCGACAACTTAAAGAAAGATTTAAAATAGATCAAAAACTCCATGGATTTGAGAGAAAAGAGAATGAATTGGATTTATTGATGAAAGGAAATCAAAAGAAGAGAATCTCCAAATTTTATAAGCTATTGCTGAAAAGAGAAATGGAACCAGACGTAAAGATACAATGGTCAGATGGGCCCAGAATGTAGGACATCCAATCGAATTAAAAGCTTGGGAGAAAGCATGGAAAACTGACATAAAATTTACACCAAATTTAAACTTAAGAGAAAACTTTTATAAAATGCTTCATAGGTGGTATATGACCCCAGAAAGACTACAAAAAACAACCAAAAATGGGAATACAAAGTACAAAGACTACAAAAAAATAACCAAAAATGGGAATACAAAGATGAAAAGATCGGGTCCTTTTTTCATATGTGGTGGACTTGCAGGAGGGCAAGAAAATTCTGGAAGGGTATACATGATGAAATTCAAAGAATATGTAACTTGAATTTTGAAATGAAACTGGAATTTTACTTGTTAAATACGTTAGGGCAACATAGGGAGATAAGAAGTCACCAGAAGATATTGTTATATTTGATAACAGCTGCAAGGTTGATATATGTGCAATACTGGAAAGAAAAGATAGATACTGACTTAGAAGAGTGGAAATTAAAAGTTCTGGATATGGTAGAGACAGAAAAATTAGCATTCTCTTTGAAAAACAAACCTATCCAGAACTTTGAAAGGGAATGGAAAGGTGTTTTGAATTGGATAAAAATATAAATGCGTAAGAAATGAAAACAGAAACTGTTTTTCTCTTTTGTTAACGGAAATGTAACTGTTCTTCAGATTCAACTGGGGAAATATAACCATGGAAGTGGGGGGCGAGTGGGGTACATCTGTCAACAGTGTATATCCACTCTATTTTATGTTATTAGATCTTTAATAAAAATATATATATAAAAAAACCCTGAATAACTCCTGCACCCAGTGAGCACTCCCTTTCCCTCCGCCTGCCTTCTTTCTGTATCTGGCGTGGCAGAAAAGACCACCGTGTCCTGCCTTCTTCCTGTGCACCCGTGTGGGCAACGGGCAGGGGAATGAGTGGATCTCTTTCCTCCTGCACTCTTTTGCCTGCCAACACCAGTGCAGCCTTCCTTATTGCTGCATGTCCATGAGGGCGAGGCACCTGCCAATGCCAGCACAGGCTTCCTACCTTCAGCTGCCCACACAAGGGGTAGGAGAGTGAAGGGATGGGACAGCCTTTCCCCTTGTGCTCTCCTGGCTGCCACCACCAGTGCAGCCTGCCTTCTTCCTGCACGGCCATGCAAGAGAGTGGCAAGAGAATGGAGGGGATGGAAGATCTTTCCCCTTGCACTCTCCTGACTGCCACCACCAGCGTGGCCTTCCTTCTTTTTGTGCACCCACACAGTCAAGGGGCAGGAGAGTTGAGACAAGGGAAGGCTTTTCCCCCCTGCACTCCCCTGCCCATCACCCACACACGCTTTCTATGTGCTCACATGGGCAACGGACACAAGCCTGGAGGGAGGGATGGAGAGAGAGAGAAGATATTTCCCCCTGCATTCTCCTGCATTTTGCCCGTGTGCACTGCATTCATTCTGTGCACTCAAGAGGCGACAGGCTGGAGAGTTAAAGGGGAAACCCTTACATGCCCACTTGCTTGCCTTTTGCCCAGGCAGTGCGCCTGGGCAAAAGGCCAGGGAGCGGGAGTGGGAGAGGCAAGCAGGCACCTCACAAATAATCAAATCTGTGAAGGTTAAACCTGCGAATGTGGGGAGAGGACTGTATTGTGAAGCTCCAAGTTATGCCCACTAACAAAGTAATTCTGTTTTGAAATTAAACTACAAGATTTGACACGAGGTCTTCTACAGAAGTGGAATGTCTGTGATGTTAATACTATAATGGATGCATCATCTAACCTCTCTATTAATGTAGACATTCAATTTCAAAGATGCACTGGTGCAATGGCTAAAACAGGGTGGAGTCATGGCCATATTAATGGTTATGTCACTGGAAGTAGTACATGTATCTTCAGAAATTCCTATCTTTATTTATATCCCACCTTTTCCCCCAAACCTTGGCTCAATGTATCTCACAAATTGAAACAAATGCACTATACCTCTCCTTTCCACCTAACTCCAAGGAAACTGCTTTGGTGCTAAACTAGTGTCTTCTGCAGTGATGAACTGGAGCAAATAAACTGAAATTTAATCCAGACACAACAGAGGTGCTCTTGGTCAGTCGAAAGGCAGATCAGGCAATTGAACAGGGATGAGGTTTCACTCCCACAAAATCTCAGCTTCATAGCTTGGCCATAGTCCTGTACTTAGATCTAAGCCTGGTTGCTCAAGTTTTGACAGGAGCTACGAGTGTGACTGCACAGCTAGAACTAATATACCAATTGTGCCCATTCCTGGAAATGTCAGATCTGGCTATGGTGACCCATGCCTTGATTACATCCTGTTTGGATTAATGTAACACATTCTATGCAGGGCTTTCTTTGGAAACTGGAAACTTCAGTGGGTCCAAAATGCTGCAGCTGATCTACTAACTAGAGCTGTTTACAGGGAACATGTAACATCCACGTTGCAATAATTTTACTGACTACTGGTCTGTTTCTGTGTACAATTCGAAGTGTTGGTCATGACCTTTAAAACACTTTAAAACCCTAAATGGCTTAGGTCCAGACTACTTGAAAGACCACATCTCCTTCTACGAGCTTGTTCAGCTTTAAGATCTCTGATGGAAGTCTTTTTCTCTGACCTGCCACCATAGCTTGTGCATTCTCAGTGGCTGCTATGAATGTGTGCTTTTTCAATCCCACCCACAGCATGGACAGTATTAACATCTGTTTTGCTATAACTTATGTAAATATAAAACCATCTCTGAGTATTCCTTGCCTAAGAAAACCCTATGAAACGCACGGGATTGCCATAAGTACACACACACACACACAACCAAATATAGAGATACATGAAATATATGACAAAATACAGAGATATTTAAAGTCCACCCCACCTTCATTTATATAAATATGGAACAAAGTCCTTTGGTGACATTAAAAAATGGTGTTTGGGACTTTTTTAAACACTGCCCCCATTTTCTCCATTTTCTTTACAATATGGATGTCTTAAAGGATCTCATTTTCTCTCTAACGTGGATATTTCAAATGTTGACTGCTTTAACTTTAGTTTCAAAAAAAAGGCAAAGTGAAAATAAAAAAAAATATTTCTAGAAATACCAATTTATAAATTTGATTTTGAACTGTACCAAAAATATCATGGTCATTAAGCTTCTTTCTCAATTCCAACTGTCTTGGAATTTCACTATAGGCTTTTCCATAAATTATATTGAAATTAATCTCCTAAACTTTGTCATTTTGATTTAGTTGACTATATATTGGAAAAGACATTAAGCCATGAAACGTACGATTGGGTTTTATTCATGAATTAGGATAATATTTATTCATCAGTCAAAGGCAGGCATTTCCTATTTGTGTTAGATATGAAAGGTTTTTATGCTTAATTTCTCTGTTTATTTTTAAGATTATATATAGCAGACTCTAAAACATGTTATTGTGCAACACACGTTTCCTAATAAAAAGCATCTAAGAACACCGCTTTCAATTTTTAAAATTTATTCAGTATTTGCCATAACCACAAATCACTCAATAATGAAGAAACACAACTTCAGATTACTTCTTACACTTGGCAATTGTTAGAATACCTATTATAACACTGCTACTCTGCATCTACTAAATATATAGTAGATTTGAAGGACACTGAAAAAAGGGGCAATTTTGAAAGGCTCTAATAGGAAATTTGACCAAGCAAAGGAAAAACTGATTTAGATGAGTTAGGGAACTTCTTTCTTGTTTTAAGAGCTGGTTTACAATCTATATAAGCATCATGCTGCCAGGTGAAATTCAGAGTGAAAGACTGCAATGCACATTTTTACTTATTAATGGGCAGTAACTGCATTGCTTCATACTTTATCTCAATTTTAGAAAATTACTGAAGTGCCAATTCATGCGTTACTTTTTCAATCTGGCTATAAGACATATGTTACCCTGTGAACAAGGGGTCCCGGGAGGGACACCAAAATGTGCTCAACTAAAGGTGGGGAAAATTAGCTCAGAGCACTGCTTAGCGTTACGAGAGGAAGGGTAACTTAGTGAGATCTTGAACCCTATGTCTACGGGGTTGGGTCGAGTCAAGGAGAACACAGAAGTTGAAATAATAAATGATGTTTATTAAATACAAGCAAAACAGTATATGCGACACACACAAGATAACTAAAGAAAATAAAGGTTGGAGTGGTATAGAGGGATTTTTAGAGGGATTGCTGGTTTGGGTGATACTTCACCTGTTCTGAAGCCCAGGAAAAATAGAGAGCGAAGCTGGGGTGCAATGTAGCTCAGCACATGGAGCTGAGGGGAGGCTCGCCAAGCAAAGCGGCAGCAAGGCGGGATGAAACTCGGGAGCGTTCCGAGGAAGGTCTCAGAATCAAGGGTTTTTATAAAGAGAATTGTGACTGCAGGCTATGCCGTACTTGGAGGAAAACAATAGATTTGGAGTTGGAGACAAAGCCTCCGAAAGGTCAGAATCTGAATGATTGAGTTATCGTAGCAGTTCTCAATACAGTAGCCAGTATGCAGACACAGAGTACTTGGGTATTGCATAGTTTACCCATCAAGCTGCCATTGCGGGGCAGAGGTTCTTTTGTAAGTAGTATGCATACTTAATTAGAGTACTTGCTTGGAGGTCTCCTAAAGCAGGGACTCAGCTGTTTCTGGCCTGCCTATATTGTATTTCGAATATTACGGCTATTAACGGCCGAGCTTGTTTACATACTTGTCCGGTGGCCTCGCAAGCACTTGTAGAGGAATAGAGAAGTGCAGCTGAATTGTGATATCAAGAGGATATCTTTTAATATCCCCAAAGCTCGGACTAGCCAGGGCAGTAACAATTCCCCCCGAAAATGGGCGATGTTGGGGATAATATCAGACATTTTCCAATTAAAAACAAAAATCAATTTGGAGCTGAATAGGGCTTGCAGGTTGGTAGCCATATCATTCCTCAGGAAAGGGAATTCCGGAAGAGCAAAGGATTACTATCTTATAAAGAAATTCCTAACTAAAACCTAAACCTAAACACACACACACACCAATGTAAACAATAGCGTGATAATAAACAGTTAAATGTCCAATGTCCCGTCAACAGGGAAATGTTAAAAAATGAGCAAATGCCAGTAAAATAGCAAATGTAAAATGAAGCAATCAATGAAATATTCAATGGAATACTGTAAGTCCAATGCATGGTCTGGCACTGAAGGCAATCCAAGGAGCAAACAGTTCAGTGAGGATGAAAGTTCGTAGTCCGGGGGAGGTGAGGTGCAAGCAACAGTCTTGGCACCCCCCCTCGCAACAGGAAAAGTCTTTTAACTGGAAGTCCATCTGGGCAGGTGCAGCTCGGCTTGCTGCAAGTTCAGGAGCAAAGAGTTTTTGCAGTTTGAAGCCTGGAATAGTCCATAGGTTTCCTCGGGTCAGCAAACAGTATCAGGAATGGTAAAAGTTCATGGCAATCGGAAGGCTGTGGGGTCACCTTCCCTCACAGTCACGGGTGTTGTCGAAGAACCAGGAATCTCCAAGTCTCGGCCATCAGATGGAGCAGCAACTTTCTTCGTCACCCCCCCCACGGTGCTCAGGGGCGATGGCACAACCTCGGGATCTTCCCAGTCTTCTAGAGCAATAGACCTATTAGAATTTCAACAGAAGAACTGACATGTTTACTATCCAATGTATACCATTAATGCAAATAGCCAGCTCAAAGCCTACTGGGAATTCAAATTGGAACTGGGTCATCATGACGGAAAAGACTAAAAGTCTATGGGGATATAAATAGCAACTGAGATTAAGGCTGTATTGGCCGGAGGACAGCTGTTGGTCAGGACAGTGAGGCTGCTGGTTCAGGTCCCGCATCAGCTCATGGGTCTAGAGATGCCCATGTTAACCTCCCAGCCACACAAGCAGAACCTCCAGCTATGAAGGTCCCACTTGCACTCCGGTCCATATAACATGGACTTGCACGCTCGCACCCTCCCCACTCCGACCGAAGCCAAAGCTCCAAGTCTGATGATGTTAACGAGGGCTTAGGGCGGCTAACAACCCAGTACTGATGGTTCGATGCTGGCCCCGAACGAGCAGTATCACCATCCACAGATATAGCTGAACTCCGAAGGCAGACCCGAAGACTGGCCGCCTTCGGAATAGGCTTTTGCAACTCAACGGGACATCCAATTTCAGTATTAGAAATAACACCACTTCCCGAACACCCAAATATAACTAGTAACTATATACATAAGCAGGAGGTCGGAGAGTTGGCCATCTCTCTCCGTCCCGTGCAGACAATGTCAATTTACCCATTGTCATATGCTTCGTAAATTGACGCAAACGTCTCTGACAAGTTAATTTCAGGAATTTCCTTATAATTTAAAGACACCTGAGGAGCAATTACATTAATGGGAGTCTTCCCAGTAGCTTCCTCAAGCGAGCCTGTCTCAGTAATACCTTTCGGGTCGACTAGCTGACCCTTCCATTCCTTCAATTGTGTCAGTTGGTGGGTCTCTGAAATTATGTGCAAGAGCGGCAGTGCCCACTCATCACTGGAGACCCTTTTGCCCAAATCAAAGTGGAGGTTGGTATCTAATCCACGTGCCTCCCGAAGTAATGTCTTTAGTGGCATGATGGTGACCGAAACAGAGCCAAGGACTGTCTTGGCCCCTCTCAAAATCCCTAGTGTCACAATAAAGTGGGTGCCACTGAACATGAAGGCCAGCTGGCACCAGAACAACTTTGCGGAGGGGAAGGCAGTAGCCATGTCTGCCTCTGTGTGGCATTTAGGTCTCACACTGGCCGAAATCTCCCCAGCTGGACTGCAGTCAAAGGGAGTGTGCATGGTACATACAGGGTGTGCCAGGGTGAGTGCCTTTGCTAACCTGTGCTCTGGCTGGGCAGGAACCTCTTGCTGTTTAAATCCCCAGTCTCCTTTGAGATTCCCCTGAAAGATGGAATGGAGAGGAAGGACTCTCCTGGCCAAGGCTTCAAGGAAATCCCGGGGGAAACTGCTCGTTTCTAGCTGGGGGCTCAGAGCAGGGACGATGGAGAGCTTCGGAAGCTTGGGGCTGGCTTCCCCTGGCAGTGCGCTCTCCTCTTCCTGGCTCTCACACATGCTGGCAATGTCAAACTTGGTGGGGGCTTCCACGTCTCCCAACTGAAAGCATGTTGCTTCCTCCTGAACCTTAGCCTGGTGCGATCCTTCTAGGTGCTCTGAAAGCACCATTGTCTCAGGGGTGGTTGCACTCGCACTCGGGGCTGTGCCATGAGGAGGGGCAATCTGTCTATTTCTAGTGCACCCTGGGTGCTTGTGTTCTCTGGAGGGCTTAGGTTGGGTCCCCCCCCTGCCATATCCGGTCAAGCGGATAGCGTCAGGGGTGGGCTCACCCTGTCTTCTCAAGTTAGGGAGCAGCACCTTTGGCGCTGCTCCGGAGTCTGCAGGAGGGGTGGCAGGGGTCTTTTCCCTATTGGTCCTAGTGCCTGCCTTCACCCTAGATCTACCCCATCTGTTGGGCTTCAGTTGAGCCACAATCCTCTGGGGGAGATCCCAGGACCGAGGGCACCCCTATCCTGACAACTCTAAGTCAGGGTAATATCTAGCTGGAGGGGGACCATTGGTCACCGCATTCAGAGGCTGGCTATTTCTCAGCTGGACCTGCCTGGTCCAGGGCCTCAAGGAGCTCGGATGTGGGTCTCCCATCGAACTGGCTCATGTCCAGCCCGAACCTTCTAAGCATGCCCCAGACCCTTACTCTATCCGAGGAGTACGTCTGGGCCGTGGGATCGTACCCACCAGACGTCTCCCAGGGAGAACCCAAGTCAGAGAGCTGTTTGGGGGCAGTGGGCTGCTGTGGGGGACTTCCTGCCTTGCTGGGCTGGCTGTGGAAATCTCTTCCCTGCCACTACCGGTTGTTCTGCCTGGGAGCTGGACGCAGATTCCAGTTTCCTCGGGGAACCGAATTTGGCGCAGTTTTCCAGTGTTGGGAATGGGGCCCCTAATTCGCGTACATGACCTCGGATATGGGTTCCCAATTTCCGGGTTCCTTTCTATGTGTCTTGGGGGGAGGTTTAAGGGATCCTGCCTCGCGCAGCAGGTCAGAGACCTGCCAGATGTTGTTCCCAAATTCCTCCCAGCTGGTGGTGGCTGGATCCACCAAACCCAGGGCCATCTTTGTCTTGTGGTTCAAGCCTCCGTACAACAGAGTCTTGAATTCCACATGGTCAAAGCTGTACCTGTAGGGCGTCAAGGGGACCTTCTCGGCCAGAATGGCGAGGAGCTGCTTCCCTGTCACCTAAGCCTCAGGGTTCTCACGAGGACCCTGTTGCTCCATGACATAGAGCACACCTGCACTCTGTCCGGGCCACAAAATCTTAATTACCTCCCTCATCCAGGCGTGGGCCTCGAGCCTAACCAGGCCTTGAGCCACCACGGCTGACTCAAGAGTAGGGAGTTCGGAGGGGGACATACAAAGTCTGGCCAGTTGGGTCAGGTCCTGACCATTGGCTGTTGGGTGAGAGTGAATCACCGCGTTTAGCCACATGATGCTGGTGGACCAGTTTAATGGACCCAATTGGTCCGCAATTGCTTTGGCCTCAGCCAAAGGGGACCCTAGTCTCGGTGACCTGCGTCTCCTGCGTCTCTTGCCTATCAGAACTGCCTTCTCCAAGGGGGGTGGTCCGTCTCGTCATGGACCTAGTCTCGATCGGGTGGACTGGGACCTTAGGGTCGCTCCAGTCTGGATTGTGGGGAACGGTTGCCTGAGCATCCTTGGGCAGTGCCTCCCCAAAAAAGTCCTCTGCGAACGTTGGGAGCAGCTCCGGGCACACAGCCGAAATTAGGGCCTTGCGCGTTTGGAGCTGGCTCTTCAGCGCAGCTGTCTGTTTCTGGCAAGCTACATGGCTAACAGCCTCCTGCTGTTCTCTCACTTGCCCCACCAAAAACTTGGCCGCAGACCGGGCATGATCCAGCTCAGCCTCTAAGGCGTGGGCTTTCTCCTCCCATGTTTGTGCCACTACCTGGATGTTATTCAGTTTCTGGCCGGACGCCTGCGCTACAGACGCAAAAGTAACCTTGTCTGCACGCAGGGTCTCGACCTCGGCCTGAAGCCGGGTGTTCTCCTTCTCTATACTAGCCAATTTTTCTCTGGCCTCTACCAGGGCACTACTAGCATCTCTGGCCGTAAGCCAAAGTCCCCAAGCGGCCAAAGCGTCCTTAGACGGTCCGAAAGGGTTCTTTGATTTACGCGCCAAGGTATACGCTTCCCGGAGTGTGGTAAAGGGATTGGCCGTCTGAAAGATGGTGTTCTTCCAAGGGCATTTCCCCTTACTCAACACCCACCTTTCTAGTTTACCTCGGACCTCTTCCTCTAACATGAGGTCCTTGATGGTGACCTTGCTACTCTCTGCCATTTTCCTGCACAAACCACAACTCTCTAACACCACCTACAACTCACAACCTACAAACTGCAAACTGCAAACTACAAACAGGACCAGAAACTGGAGTGACGGGAAGGATCACCTAGACCCCTGGGGGACTGAAGGACAACGAACGCTACGGAACTTCTCTAGGAAAGAGGAACTGGAACCTATCTCCAGCCTGCCCAAACAAAGTCACTTTGGTACTCCCAAGCCCGGTTTTCCACCTTGACAGCACTGGGGACCAAAGGACGACGTAACGCTTTGGGGACAGGGAGGTCACCTAGACCCAGGGAACCCTCAGGAGTACTCTGCTTACCTGAAGGGGGGACACAAACCCAGTGGAACTTACAGCGCCGCCTGGCCAAGCAGCAGGGGAAGAGGGATGGGAACCTAAACCAAAACCGTTCCTAACAGTTTTTCGGGTGAGGGGCGCCTACCTCTACCTCGGGCAAAACCTCTAAACCCTAGGCTAGGTCAGGACTCACCACCCGCACCTAGTCAGCTAGCCACTCGGAATGCACCCGAAATTACACAGCGGGACGCACCCGGGCTTTTCACAACTACTAGCGGGACGCACCCGCACTCTAACTCCTAACAAGAACAGGATGCACTCACATACAACTCTAAGGGGGGAAATTCTTCCCTAAGTGCTATTTTGCTTTGCCACTAGGGTGTTGGATGAGTGAAGACTGTTCCTACCGTGCTAACACTCTAACATTTCGGATCCCAGCGCACGACAGACCCCAAGTTAGGGATGTGATTCCCAGGACAGCTTGTGCACACCCGTTGCTATCGGACAATGGTTCACCGCCTAGTGCTAGTGACCACGCTGGGGCGGCTGACATACACAAACCAAGCAAGAAAGGGGAACAGATTTCCACCCAGATAGAATAGCTCTAGAGCTCAAACGCACAGAATTCTCACACACACGTGTTCCTGCCTGACTGCGCTCTAACGACTTGACCGTCACCGAAGTCAGTACCAGCCTGATTTGAAGAGGTTCACGACTCCTTCTCAAACTGGGGTACCGGGGTTGCCCGCGTTGCTCCACCACTCTGTTACCCTGTGAACAGGGGGTCCTGGGAGGGACACCAAAATGTGCTCAACTAAAGGTGGGGAAAATTAGCTCAGAGCACTGCTTAGCATTACAAGAGGAAGGGTAATGTAGCGAGATCTTGAAACCTATGTCTACGGGGTCGGGTCGATTCAAGGAGAACACAGAAGTTGAAATAATAAATGATGTTTATCAAATACAAGCAAAACAGTGTATGCAACACACTCATACGAGATAACTAAAGAAAATAAAGGTTGGAGTGGTATAGAGGGATTTTTAGAGGGATTGCTGGTTTGGGTGATACTTCACCTGTCCTGAAGCCCAGGAAAAATAGAGAGCGAAGCTGGGGTGTGATGTAGCTCAGCACGTGGAGCTGAGGGGAGGCTCGCCAAGCAAAGCGGCAGCAAGGCGGGATGAAACTCGGGAGCGATCCGAGAAAGGTCTCAGAATCAAGGGTTTTTATAAGGAGAATTGTGACTGCAGGCTATGCCGTACTTGGAGGAAAACAATAGATTTGGAGTTGGAGACAAAGCCTCCGAAAGGTCAGAATCTGAATGATTGAGTTATCGTAGCAGTTCTCAATAGAGTAGCCACTATGCAGACACAGAGTACTTAGGTATTGTATAGGTTATCCATCAAGCTGCCATTGCGGGGTAGAGGCTCTTTTGTAAGTAGCGTGCATACTTAATTAGAGTACTTGCCTGGTGGTCTCCTAAAGCAGTGACTCAGCTATTTCTGGCCTGCCTATATTGTATTTCGAATATTACGGCTATTAACGGCCGAGCTTGTTTACGTGCTTGTCCGGTGGCCTCGCAAGGATGTGTAGAGGAATAGAGAAGTGCAGCCGAATTGTGATATCAAGAGGATATCTTTTAATATCCCCAAAGCTCAAACTAGCCAGGACAGTAACACATACTTGAAAAAGTGGTCTCAAAAGCCCAGTGTGCAAGAAAACTCCACAGACCACTTTCCTTAAGAAAGCATCAGGGAATACAAAATCAGTCAAAAATAAATTTAAAGAGGTTTTTTTTTTTCATTCAATTTTGCTGGTTTTCATCTGAAACTCCCTCTGCCAGACTTAATGCACTGATGCAAATACTTTTTTTTTTCCCATTCTTATAGGCAAGAATGAGAAATTTTGAGAGACTTCTCTGTGCTGGGTGAAATTATTAAGACTTATTGAACATTTTTAAAATGAATTTTGGAGGGACATTTCGAGGACATTTTGTTTGTGATAAAAAACTTGGTCAAGATTCTATACTGCTTCAGCCCAAATGAATCCCAGTATACAGCAGTTACATTGAATCTCACAGTTCCGTAACCATTTGTTATGTGCACTTGCAGAATGACTATGTATTTTTACGTAATTTCATGCAACGCACACTCTGTTGTTGAGAAAGTGAACACAACTTTGCAATTCAATATAAAAATGCTGATCAATATACTTTGCTGAATTTAAATTAACCTCACACAGAGTTCCATTTGTCATTAGCACTTGGAAGGTAATCACACTGTCAATTTATCTACCTAAGTAATGCATAATGCATAAAAGAGATGCAATTTCAACCTTCTCCTTCCCCTCACTCTATCCAGTTAGTCATGAACTCACAGACAGCATTATTAGTTTCTCTTTTTTCAAATTTGGCTTATCACCCAACTTTACTTTTTCATCCATTAATCTATAGAAAACTGTACCGTCAGGAGGAGGCTATATATCCACTTTACTGAGTCCCAGACTAACTGTGGGAGCCTCTTACTTGGCCCAATGTACCTGAAAGGGGTTGTTACAATGAAAAACGAGGCACAGAAAAACTATGCATGCTTCTTTGGGCTACTTCAAGCAAAGGTCAAATAAAAATGCATACAGGAGGAAAACAAATGTTTTATTAGGAAGAACTACAGAAATTTTAGCTACCTGTCAATGCTTTAAACAAACCCACAGCTTTAAACTGCTTTAAGCTTTTCATACAACACAGAGATGGATGGACAGCAAGAGAGATCTGTGAAACCAGAATGTGGGTTAAAAAGGCTCAATTCACTGGATTTCCAAGATCTCCTAGATGAAAATCACTATAACAGATACGTCTGGAAGGGATGAAGGAAGAGAGATCGAGGACGTGAGCACAGATCCAGTCAATCATTGTCTTGGACATAAGATGTTGTGGGAAATGATCAAGGCGCTGAAACTGTAGAGAGGGAGAAGGCTAAAAAATGGAGAAAGAGATGAAAGTAATGAGCGAAGTGAGAGGAAAGTAAGAGGAAAGTGAAAAATATTAGGATCCATAAGACTATTTATTTTAAGTGAAAGCTGTTCTTTGATTTTGGAAAGTAGCCAAACGGCTTGTCTAGAGCAGGCTTTCCAAACAGTGTGCCGTGACATGTTACTGTGTTGCCTGAAGTATGTAGGTGTGTCACCTCCACAGGCTGAAAAAGAACCCCCCCCCAAGCCTCTCCCACTGCCACTGCAGCGGGCCAGGATCAGTTAGGGGGGCTGCCTTTCTTGCTGCTGCCACACTCGCCGGGGTCTTTCCTTGGTGAGGGCGACTTTCCTTGGCGAAGGTAACGGCAGTGAGCCAGGATCAGGAAGGGAGGCTGCCTTTCCTGCTGCTGCTGCCCTCACTGGGGTCTTTCTTCAGTGAGAGCAACAGCAGCAAGCCAGGATCAGGTGAGGAGCTGCCCTTCTTGCTGTTTAGCCTTGGGTTTGCTAGTAAAAGTGAATTATTGTGTCATGAAACGATACACGTCCAAAAAGTGTGTCACCAACATGAAAAGTTTAGAAAGCTCTGGTCTAGAGACTAGGCACTATAGGCTGAGCAGTGAAGGATGGAAGGGTATAACCCTTATAAACAATTTTACAGGACTGCATGATTCGGTGATGGCTTATGGACTGAGTGAGAGAACATTTCCTCCAAATGGAACATATGTTCCATTTGGTCTACAGACCACCTTTGGTTCCTAAGCTGTGCTTCCTTCACTCAATGTTCCCATTACCCACCATGAATAGAGGACTACTGTTGCATAGACGGCCTCTCTTACCTGTGGCCATTTCCACTCTACACTGTTATAGTGCTATTATTCCACTTTCAACATCTTGTGGAATTCTAGGGGTTGTAGTTTATTGAGGCCAAAGAGCTCTCTGGCTGAGAATTCTATATGCCCCTCCCTAACCTGCAAATCCCAGGATTCCATAGGATGTTGAAAGTGGAATAATAGCACTATAACCGTGTAGGACAAAAACGGCCTATGAAGATTGTGTCTAACAGTTAAGACCCCAAAGAGGGTTTTCACAGAGCAGCAAAGTAACAGGCAACCTACCAGAGTCAGCATCATTGCTGCATCCAAAAAATACTGCAGCACTAAGTAAGACTCCATTATAATAAAGACCAGAAGTTTCTGCATATGACATAATTTCACAACATAGTGAAATTACTGTTTATCAAAGGGATGTTATTAACTTCACAAATACTGTCTAACCCTTAAATGAGGTTTACAGCTCTAACAACAGATCACTGAAATCCACCATGAGATGCTATCCTAACATCACCTTGAGATAGGAAAAAAATGTCCTAAATCTGCTTCCGTTTCCAGCTCCACAAATCTAAAATGAATCTTCGTATTCCTGCAATATGCCAAGGTATCTGGGGAGCTGTTTCCAACATTCCCAGCACATGGCATTGCTTTGGAATAGCATTTCTCCCTGCTTCCCTACACACTAAGATTTCAGGGAAACAAGCCAGCAATGGGCTTCCACTCTTCAAAATCAGAACCAAAAACAGGAAGGGAACAATTCCTTCAGCTGACAGTTCTGCTTCTAGGGACAAAGAGAACAGCCGTAACCAATCAACTACACTAGGTGTAAACTGATAACCTTTAGCATCCAACTCCTTAGTTCACTATCTCCAATTTAGTCAGTACTGCTGCAAACATAACAGCCATAGCTTTAGATCAATTTTTTGGACATTTTGTTCAATCCCCCCCTCTGCTTTATCTGGATTCCAGAGAATTTACAAGCTTGCATACTTCTGTGACATTCCAGTTGGGTCTAATAAAGATATTACCCAACCCTGACTTTTGTTCTTATAGCATGGAACACATGGCTACTTTTTTTTTTAAATTTGCAGAAGCTGGTCTCAGATGAGTTGCTGACCAATGATAATTTATCTTCCATTGCCTGGTCATTCTTTTGCCAGGCTGAATGCTCATTTCTCCCGTTTGCCTGGATCTGCAGCTTTTTTAAAAGCTGTACCAGGTCAGAGGTCAGAATACAGATGAAGCAGCTGGTGAGCTGCTTAGTGATGGTCTTCTGATCTTCTGCTTCTTGGATGCCTGGTACATAAAGGATGTACGAAAGGCAGTCCGTTCCTGTCATCGCCATTAACATTCAAAGACATACCATGTCACTGGAAAGCAGTTGTGGCTCTTTTTGTAGTGTTTGATATATACCTAGGAAAAAAGTAAATTTGAACAAGGAAAGTTTATCCTAATAGGAGTATTACAGAGAAATGTGGTAACAGATGTGTTTCCTCCTTTAGCTTTATTTCTAATACATGCAACATGTGAACTGACATTTCAGTTATGTATAACCCTTCCTTAGAAGTAACGAAGGAAAAAGAGAGAATATTCTTCATAGAAAAATTTAGTAACAATTCTAAAATGGAGGTAATCTATGGAAGAAATAAAAAAACATATTTTCTAGACTCCCAAGGAATAAAACAAACTGCTAAAGATACCAGAAGCAATGAATGATGCACTTGAGACATGAGTCTGAACTATAGTAAGAACTCATCTGCAGATTTAAATAATAAAGTACTGAAGTTTTCTCTAAAAACGTCCAAAGCTACTGCAAAACCTGAAGTTTATTCACTCTGCTTTCCCCCAAGAAAATAACTGGAACAGGAACAATTCCAGTCTCTGTGTAATATTCTAGCTGCACACACTCAAAGAGCAAAAGCAATAGAAAATACATGGCTTTTAGACCGAAGTTTGTTTTAACTTATAAATTATTACGTTTTTAACTAGTTTTAATCAGTCAAAACTAAAGAGTAAAATATTCCAGCCATAACCAACGAAGACTTCAAATTCATTAACAATTTCATATTTTCAGCAAAATATTTCACAATTTAATTGCCTCTCTTTCACTTTTTAATCATCTTTTCCTTGTCTACCTCTGCCTTGTTCCTGAACATCTCCACCCTTTCTCTTCACCTTTCTACCTGTGAACCCATGCGTCTTTATTATTCTGAGTTCTCTCAGATGCCCCGACCCCTTCTTCCACCTCCCTCCTTCCCAAGATGAGTTAAAGGGGAAGCAACTCCACCCACCTCGCTTCTTACTTGCCCTGTAATTGATCTGGGTTTCTTTCAGCACTGTAACTGCTGTGTGAACACTCACTTATTTCCCCTCCCTACCAGCTTGAGCCAGAATTGTTAACCAGCCACATGCAGATAAAAGATCAAGTCCCCCCTCTCCTTCCTTCCAGGGGGACAGCATGCCCTATATACCTTTTAAAAGCTATGATTCAGAATAAAAATGGAGCATTTTGCTTGCATCAGATTCTAGCAGCTCAGTATGTCCACTGAACTTTACTTCATGTGGCTGGAATCCTAATTATTCTGGAATAAGCCCTTTGAACAAAATGTGACTGCATTCTGTGTAGATATGCACAGGATTGCATTCTGTTTCTTAGATGGAATGAAAGAGTTATTCAGACACAAGTGAATTAGCCTCTGTTATGCAAGGGATGCGCAACTGCAAACATGGCAGGACCCATTTTTCCTTTCTGGACCTAGCCAGTGGACCACAGCAGTGCATTTCAGTGCACTGAAGTGATATGATGTCACTTCTGGCTACCATTTTGACTGATACTTGGCCTATTTTTTTTTCTCCTGGCTGTTTTGGGGAGGTTTTGAGGTACAAATATCACTTTTAAAATGTGACCTCCCAAGATAAAAACTGGGAGGGATCTGGGTGCTTTGAGGGCTTTCTCTGGAGTACCACTGGTCGCACTTAGGGCCTCAAAGGCTGCATGCCATCTATGTGCTGCACTGTGCCCATTCTATATGGTGGTATAGAACAATAACGTCTGAAAAAATCCTCATCGGCAACCAGACACATGAGATATATAAATTATTTGATCATAATCTTCTCCACTGTGGTGAGCTGCAGTGTATTTCAACTTGAGTAATTACAATATAGTTATATTACTGTATACATTTCCACAGAGTAATCCAGGTGTTGTTGTTATTGTTGTGTCCTTTTGAGTGATCTCCAACTTATGGCAACCCTATCATAGCGTTTTCTTGGCAGGATTTATTCAGAGGATGTTTGCCATTGGCTTCTTCCACAATTCAGAGAGTGCAGATTGCCCAAATGCACCCAGTGGACTTCCATGGCTGCAAGGGGATTCAAACCCCGGTCTCCCTGAATAAGGATTCAGAGAGTTCACCCACACCATGTTGGCTCCTAAATTTAAACAGCATATGGAAATTTTAGGCAAATTTTGTCCTCCTTGATCACTTGATGGTAACGCATCTATGCATCATCTTTTTGATTGTGATGAATCAGAGACTATTCCAGCCTATGAAGAAACCTACAGAGGGAATTAGAAGGGACCTATAGAGGTAAATCTGAAGGGAAAAATAGAAAGTCACCTACTGAGGAAAGGCACAAGCAAAGGAACTGCCCAGAACCGAGAGGAAGCAGCTTCAAGATTTCTCCCACTTTTGGGTGAGTCAAGAACCTTCTTCCTCTTCTTTCTCTGTGAACTCTGGTGTTGGTAGAAGCAGATGAGATTGGTGGAGGTAAGGGCCCAATGATGAGCAATTCACTATAATCCTCAAGGGTCAACTTATAATTTGCATTCTTGCTATTTTACCTACAAGAAGCATTCTTATATCTTATATCTTCAATACTGTGCCCAAGGTAGTAGATGCAAGAGGATACTGTGTCCAAGAAAGAAAATACTGTACCCAAGACAGATTCTTGGTAAATGTATAGGCTAAAATTTAATGCAGTCTGTTCTTGTTTAAAAAAGCAAAACAGAATAACATTTTTAAGGCTCATGTGTCCTAAGTAATAAGATCTGTGCACACATCCAAACATTTGAAATCATTTATCTAGCAGCAGCTAGGGAATACAGTCTCTTTCTACGCGGAGAGCTGGCAGAAGTAGGGAGGGAGGGAGGGCAGGCAAAACTAACCCCCAAATACCCATGTTCTACCAAAATAATCTATTGTGGATCATGACAATGGTTACTCCAAGGAGTAGAAGCACTCTGTTTCTTGTAGAAAAGTTAAATTCAAGGAACAAAGTGGGAGATGGGATGGAGTAAGGTTCAAAGGCCTCCATATTTATTGTTCACAGGTATATAGATAACAAAAATGATTTTTTTTTTGAAATCTTACTTTCTTTTTTAATAGCTCTCATTAAATCCTGTAAATTAATTGCTTTGCTAACAAACTTTTAGTTCAGCAAGCATGTGCTTCAATCTTGTAAAGACACATTTATTTTCAATAGATGTTTGGACAACAGAAGGCTATTATCTTTCAAAATATTTGCACTAGTCTGACTTTTTTTGGTAACATTTCATAATCTAATGAACACACTGACAGATGAATAGATGTCAGTATTTCACAATTTCATGCTGAAAAGTAGTTCCTGAATCACACTTCTTACAAAGTTGGACAGCAAAGAATTCATTCCAAAATTGTAAAAGCCAGAAAAACCACATGAATTTCTATCATTTTGGAAGCTAGACACATTTGAATCTCTCTTCTTTTGTCAACCTAGCACTGACATTACATTATCCATTCTTTCAGCCAGCTTTAGAAACTGCTGCTAGTCATCAACATTCTGGTGAAGCAGCAAAGCTGAACAGTATTACTAGACCATGTAAAATACAAAAAAACTACTGAGCTATTGAAAAGCAGAGCTACTGATGCCAGACCGATGGCATTATTGAATCAAGTAAATATATGAATCTGCTTAGTCTTAGAAATTCAGTGGCAGCGCACAAATTCCATTACAGTCATTTGCAGTTCAACAGTTGGAGTACATGTATTCCATCATATCAGCAATGCCAATATATCTTGATTAACACTTAACATGGAAAATCGACAAATTAAGTCAGCAAGCAATCCTCAAATGGTGATAATGGGAGAGAGTCTATGTCAGAGAAGCCACTATTTCCTGAGTCCAGCTCATGAACAGGTGGGGTTTGCCTACTTTTTCTTTATTTTTATTTTTTTTCCCTATTGATGCTGTTGAGAGGAAAAGCTATTGTATTAGTAGCAGGGTGGTATAACTTGTATGTCTCATCCATGGGCACAATAAGGGAGCAAAGGGACTAGGAATATGAGCCTATTTTAGATTCCAACTACTGAGAAAATACTATCAGCAATTCATGTTTGTCTACAGAGCTTTCCATGTGCTTACGGGACTACATCTGTCATACCCAGCAGCCCCTCCACTGGCTTTTTATCATCTTGAGGATTGATCAACAAGTATATTAATTTTTAAATAAATTCCTTTAACTCAGAGATGATGATAGAGTACCAGGACACAAAGCAATGGATTAGGAAAAGAGATTCCATGTAAACATTAGGAAGAACTTCCTAATAGTAAGAGCAGTTCAACCATGGAATACAATGCCTCCAACTGCTAAGGAGTCTCCTTCTTTGGATATTTTGATGGCCATCTGTCAGGAGTTCTTTGATTGTGTATTCCTGCACGTCAGACAGTTGAACTCGATGGCCCTCGTAGTGTCTTCCAACTCTATGATTCTATGATTCTGCTCAAAAAAACATACATCGACATTACTATCATTAATGACCTATCCTGCCAATAACAACATTTGGTATTTTAAAACAGGCAGTGCTATCATGTTTTTGATTCAATGTGAAGGACATGGAGTCCTTTTCTCAAGCACAGACTTGTTTTGCAATTTCATCTAGATTTTCTGGCTGCTGACCAAACCCACACCAGCTTAACTTCTTTATGATAATGAAAACCATCTTACTAATCATATATTGGGGGTCAAATAGACCCCAGTTTAGTCACACCTTTAAAAAAATCAATGATGTACATTTTTACACTAACTCAAATTGAACAGAAATAAAGTGAAATTTAATTAAGAATGATTGCATTGTAAATACAATCTCCTTCTGACACAACCCATTTCTGCCATTGAAGTGCAGCTGGTAACCATCTACTTTCCTTCCTGTCGCAACTTCAGCCAAGAAAGCTTCTCCTGAGAGTCAATAAGGACTCCCTGCAACAGCATGCAATGTCGCACAGAGTGGTAACTGCAATATAAGCAAAAGCCAATTTGAAAGTCATCCCAACACACCAGAAAGTGACTTCTAAATTACAAAAAGGTTATCTTGTACTTGAAGGAATTCCATTTAAGGTTTTGCAGTTCAGAAGAATCTAGGATCTAAGGTCAGTAGAATTACTATAATATAAATGGGGGAGTGCAGTCTGATACAATTTATATCATGAGGAACCAGACAGAGAAAAGACTGTCAGCCACTGGAGACACCAAAAGACACCAACCTGTGAAACTGGATACTGAAAAATTAACAGAGGTAAATGTTAATTATCCCAATACAGAAGTGCATTTCACATGTTATGTGTGTGCATGTGTCCACCAACCCACACACACACTGGCCCTCTTCTGGTTTTGAAATAGTGATTTTGCTTGACTATGTTCCATTGATTTTTTTATGAGCTTTGCCCTTGTGTTTGATCCGTTGTTGGCAGCACAATGCATATCAGCAGCAATTTTCTGTGTAGTGAAAAAGCAGCTGAATCTGCATTTTGCCAATGCATATGAACTACTTAAGACCAAACTTTTTCCAAGTAGTGAACCTGCTTCATACATAATCATGTACATATTAGCTTCAAAGAGACATAAATGTGCATGTCACTTGCAAAGGAATTAGAGATGAGCTAAAAAACGCAACTGAGGGTTACTCTGCTGGGAGAAGATAGAACAGGGTTATTTATAAGGAAATTTTGCCTGAATGAAAGATCCAGAGCCGTGCAAAATCCTTACATTTCTTATTGAAATTTATTTATTTAATTATTGAAATATAACAAAAAATATAACTCTTTAATTCCCTGAGCACTGTATGATTATTATCCTCATAAGCAAATGTGCACCAATGGCAGGGCTAACTCTGCCATTGGCCTCGCTGAAGCAACCATCTCAGGCAGTATGGTGCTGGTGGCAGCAGATTTGTTACTCCACACCCTTGCAGCTCTTAGGAGCTTGTGCCACCCTCCTGAGCTGAGAATTACCAAGCATGAGGATAGGAATCTGGCATGCTTTGCCAGAAATGAAAAAGAGAGAGAAAGAGAGAGAGGCAGGGGGAGAGAGAGAGAGAATGATAGCAGAAACCCTGACACTATCAAGGATGCATGAAGCAGGAATGTGCCACAGTCCTCACTGCACTGACGGAGGTGACACCAGTTGCCAGAAGGAAAATTTGAGACTGCTGTTTCTCCATTTGCTCACCTGCTAATCCAAGCAACACACATTCTGTACACCCAGGTGGGAAGAAGAGGAGCAGGACACCGTGTCTCCCTTGAAAAAAGCATGGGCAAGAACAAAGACCATACCCACCCACTGTTGCCCACAGTATTTTGTACATAGAGCAGATGCTTCCCAAATGTCTGGAAGAAGAGAGGTGGAAAACAGTCCATGCTGTGGTATATTTGACCCTTCCTAGTTGTCCCAGCTCTAGAGCCAGGATCCCAGAAAGCACCTGCTCTGTACAGAGAAGGCTGCTGGTAATGGTGGGCTCAGCTGTCCTTATCTGTGCCTTCTTCACCTTCTTGGAGGAAGTGCTGTCATATCATTGTTATCATCCTTCTCATCCCTGGATAGGCAGGTGATGGGTTGATTTGGTGGGCAGATGGCTGACAGGAGAGTGGGGGGGGGCAGGAGAAACTAAGCTGCAGTCTTGTTTTTCCTCTCTGCTAGCAGCACTCTGTTCCTGCTTCAAACAGTGGGAGACCCTGAGCCAGCCCTATCATTGGCCTCTTAGTGCCCAGCTGTTCCCTACTGCTCAGCTGATCAGTAATCAGAGGAGGATTCTCATCATGGTTATGAGGAGAGAGAGATGACTGAATTCTCTCCTTTTTAAATATGTCCTCTTTTTTGAAAAAAAATCTTCCCATTGCTAATAATTATTGAGCATAATTTCCAGTGCCAAAATTTGAAGTGCAGGGGTGATTTTCACTGGGATAGAGATGGTGAGGACTAAATCCAAGTTTCTCACATGATTTCAATGAACCCTTCCCCAGTTGAGGTGGAAAAATCTGAGCAACGAATAAAGCTTTAACTTTGTCAGCATATCATGCCCGTTTTATTAGGCAGATGATCAGAAGGGAGGTGGTGTGCACATGGGTGGAAAAAAATGAATGGAACACAAGGAGTGTTGTGGGTGAATTAAGACAGAGGGGGAATGTCTGTGTATGTGTTTCAGAGACAATGTGGGAGCAGAGGTTAGTAGAGGAAGGACAGAGAAAGAGAGACAATAGGAAAAAGTGTGAGGAAGTGAAGTGTAAGAGGAAGTGAAGTGTAAGAAAAAATGAACAACAAAAGAGAGCGAGCGAGCACATGTTCATGGGCCACACTATAGCTACTATTACTATATATGTTACCAAAGTCTGAAACCTCCGGCTGGCATATGAGATGTGAAAGATTACCTCCAAAAGAACATAACCCTTGACATGAGAAGCCTCCCACGCCCTATTCTAAACACTTAATGATATTTTCTTTTGTTTGTCATAACTGACATGGAAGTATTTAGGTTCAGAGAACTAATTTGAAATTTTGGCTTTTTAACCCCTAGGTTTCCAGAGCTATGCTGAAGTCTGGAGGTCCAAGGTACCATTTGTCATACAGAGAAAAGCCCTGCACCTACCAGAAACTCTGTGCTTGCATGGGGTATAACATACCACGTTATCTCACGTACTAGACATTTAAATCCTACCCCCTTACTGATTTTTGGAGACAAGGAAAGTGTTCTGTCTGAGCTTGCTATGAAAAGTAAATTGTTTTATATATTACAAAATGCATGATTGTACAAAGCTAGCACCACCAGATGAAACAGTACAAAGAATTATTACAACATTTCACTGTAGCTCTTAGAAAGTTCCTTCCCCCACAAGAACTGTAGCTGCAAAAAAGAGAAACTCTAGAAAAAAATGCAATACCATTAAGTTCTCCACCAATATTTTCCCCAATGAATTAGCCATTCCAGTTTCAAAGTGCATTATATAAATACTACATTAATGGAGGGGAAATGAAAAATGCATGCATCATAATGCTCCTTCAGTTAACATAGTAGCAGTCTATGCTGCATTTATAGATCTTTTTAATTTGTAGATTGCATAAGCAGTTACAACTCATTACTCATTCTTACTGCTTAATGTTAATTCAGTTGGTTTCATTGGGAAAAACTTGCAAAACTGACCTGAAAATTAAGTAAATATCAATTTGTAAAATGGCATTCCCCATTCTGACCTATGCTGAGATCAGCACAGTGGGAATTTTGCCTCCATCCCATGGAGTACAAGGGAGATAGCAGACTGGTAGCAGAGTCAGGGCCTAAAGAATTTATATACCATGAGGACTGATGTAGTCTGCCAAAACCTCTTAGGCTCCCTTGTTCTTTCTGAGTTTACTTACAGTCCTCACAGTAGATGGGCCAGTGGAGGAAGGGCTGATCCTAGCAATGCTATATTCTTGCAAGTTATTCCTGTTGTAATGAAAAATATTTTGGTGTTCCTTGGTCTTGAATGAGCACTAAAACCCACTAGTTTGACAGAAATTGCCTCCACTTCTCCTTCACAAAAGCTGCTCTTGTACTTCCATGTAGCCACTATTATGTTCAATGATTCTGTACAAGAGCTGTGATACTCATTTTTGTTCAATGCTTTTGCACAACAACTTGTGTATTAGTCATTATAAATCCATAGGACTCATTTTCTCCCCAATACTCATTTTATTTGGATCTTCATAGTCTTGTTTTTTCATAACCAGAGGCAAATCATGTTATGAACGGCCTGCTAAATCTCTGCCTTCTCCATTGTGCTGTTCCACTTTCATGGGTGCCATTAGTGGTTTGCACTCATACTGCTCATATTCAAGGTCACTTTCCTTGTGGCCATTACCTTTGTGGACAGGCTAGTGAACTTTGTGGTTTCTGCTCCAACATACCATAGTAATCCCTCCACAAGATAAGATGATGTGCAAGCCAGTTCTGTCGTGACAGGAGTGATCTGCATTTCTGTGATAGATCTGCATAGGTTCCCTCGTGTAGAAAGATTAGCATAAAACTGGAAAGGAAATCCTATGGCCCAAGAGCTGCAAGTGTGGAAATTCTGCAGCTCATCGGCAGCATACAACCCTGCAAAGTCATTGCTGTAATTCTCCTCCTCTCTCTTCTTCTTTTTATTTCCCACAGACCCTTCCAGTACTGCCTGCTCAGCTCTGGAAAAAAAAATCTAGTAAAAACGCCACTTCTGGAAGCCTCCAAGAGCAGCAATTCTCACTTAAAACATGCAGAGCACCCCACCAACCATTATTTTACTTCTAGGTATCCCTCCAAGGGATTTTAGAAAGCCACAGATGGACTTCTGGTCACTTCCAGATTTGCCAGCTGGAGTGCTCCATGGTAGGTCCAAACAGGACCAAAATGGACTTTAATGTCTGCAGTTTAAAAACTAAAACCATGTAGAAAGTTAATTATTTATATGGCTCTTCATGTGGGGAGGGTAATGCTACCAGACATACAGACCTGAGACCCTTTCAGTCTGTGTATTTATAGCACTATGATTCCACTTGCCATTGTTGCATATATTGGAATCCTTGGGTTTGCAGTTTGCTGAGGCACTAGAGCTCTCTGGCTGAGAGAGCCCTAGCCTAAACAGAAAATCTCTGGATTGCACTGGATGTTGCCATGGCAGTTAAAGTGGAATCACAGTGCTGTAATTGTGCAGTGTGAAAGGAAATACAGTACAACTTTGAGGAAACTGGGGATGTGTGTGATGAAATTCCTCTTATCATGTCAGAGAGTGTCACAGAGAATGTCCTGTCCATGGAAATACACAGCTAGTAAGGTCTTACCACAGAATAACGTGGTAATCTGTAGTCACTGTAGTTGTGCTCTAAGTGGGTGAGATATTTTTCACATAGACACACATATAATTTGAAGTAAGACTGCATAATGAAAGCTACTGTGGAGAAATATGATTTTATCTATATTTTCTAGTTTAAATGGGTACTCACTTTTACCATGACGGATTTAAGTAGAGTATACTGTATAAACAAATTATATTATGATATTTGGACTGGAATGTTCAATATTCAGAATCCTTTGTATTTTCATACAGCAGCCAGGAAGTTTTGGCACAGCTAAGAATCTTTCTACATCATGTAACACTGGAATATTCCTTTAGATTCATATTTGCTACTGTCTCAGCAATTTCAAATAAATCAGTAAAAACCCTGAAAACTGCATTACTTTGAGGGACTTTAAAAACTAAGGAGTCAAACACAGTGATTCTGAAGATATGTCATTTATTTACCTCCATCAACAACCAATATTTTATATCCTTTGCATTCTGCTATAATCTAGACGACTAGGCTTTGGGTTACATAAACGGATTATCCACAGAGTACACTATCAAAAGCTTTTCTCTAAAATCCAGATTATATCCTTTACTTTTATTTTCTTCGGTACTTCTGTCATCACAAAATTGAATACCTAACTTATCAAGTGTGCACCCAAAGTAAGGGAAAGGTCATGAACACTGTGACAAGTAAAGCAACAGCTAGAATCCTATTGGTTATGTTCATGTATGTTATACCAGTGGGAGCACTGTGAAATGAAGTGTCCAGCACCTCTTTCTAAAATGTCCTTGCCATGGATTCACAACAGCTGAGGGCGGAAACAGTTCCTTCTTCCTCAGGTGCACAGCTAATCAGTGTCCAGGGGACATAACTGTGCTGAGGAGCCTTGCAGCTGTTGTTTCACCCCAAGTGGAAGAAGAGAGAAGAAGAAACAACCTCCTTCCCAGCCTCAGATGCCCAGAATAAGCATGCAGGTGGAGCCTTATGCTCTGCCAGGAACTGTTTGGATCTCAGCCAACTTGTTTTAATCACTGTTAAGTAGTAACAGCAATGGGATGTTGTTAAAATATAAGAAAAGGGACAAATCAGTTTTTAAGTGATTTTCACATTCTTTTGAAATCTAATAGAACTCCCTTGATTTTTTAGGATAAAAGGAGTCCAAACTGCCATGCCATATAGTCAAGGAATTACAACTGAGTATACAGCTCTACCATTTATTGTACCTGGTGACACAAATTAGAACGAATTGTAGATGTGTATGCAGGTATTAATCAAGGTGAATGCTAGTTGAAATAGATCTCCCCTTGTCAGTAAGCATATAAAGCCTCCGCTCACATATACAAAAATGTGGATAGTAGCAGTTGGGCACTGGGAGAGTAACATTAGCCCAAAGGACCCTCTATTCCTCTCACACATTCTTTGAATATGTTGGGGAGCATCTGACTTACCCTGTGGTTTCTGCAGATATGCTCCCATAGTTTGCAATCCATAAATATCAGACTGTTCAAGTCTCACTGTCTGGGTAAAGAAACCATACTCTGGCCCTTTTCGCACGGTATTTTGGAAGCGAAAGGGGCCCTTGAGCGTTGCGTCAATGTGACAAGCAGTCTGCATGACGCACTCACATTTACGCGACGCTTAAGGGCCGGATGCAGAGCACACACGGAGTTTTTCATTTTCGGCTCAAAGCCGAAAATGGTGCGCCCTCACACATTGCTCAGCAGCCTGGGGCGTACTCACCTGCCATGCGAAGTCTCCTGAGCCGTGCCGGTAGCGCTTCCTGCCCCAGTGCAGCCTCCAACTCCCAGGCTGCACTGTGGACAGAAGGGGTGGGGCGCTTGCGTGAGCAGGAATGAGCTGCGGAGCTGAATCAGGAGGCTTGCGAGAGCGTTCCTCCCAAGCCTTCTCACGCGACAACCCCAACCCAGCAGCGTGCAAAGGTAAGGTGAGAAAAGAGTATCTGATGGGAAGCACACAGATGCCACAGCTGTGATCCCATGTACCCATAGTTAACACTGTTATACATCTCTATTTTACTTCTTTTGTTTTTTAATTAAATTTTATTAACATTATTTAAATCAACACTACAAACACTACAAATAAGTATATATTAAAAAGAGAAGGGAAAAAATAAGAAAAAAAGAACAACATCCCAACTCATACATTCTAAAAGAGAACAAAATACACACTTTCTATTTTTGTTAACATGTCTAACACCTTATCCACATACTTTCTTTCAGCTTCTGTTACCTTCTATAACAACATGCTTGCACAATAAAAAAAGATTCCATTGTAACTAACTTTAATGCTGCTAAATAATATAGCAACCGTTTTTCTAAATACTGCAAACTGACTAGTTACTTGTAATTTTTACTAGTTAATAGTTCCATACAAATCCATCTCTTAAATACCGCTATACCATTTTATATTCTAATGAACATCTTACATTCTAAAAGCCATTACAGAGTTCATTGGCCAAGCCATTTATCATCCTGAATCCACACTATATTTGTCTTTTATCTTCATCTTAAATTTGTTCCTCCATTTCACAGAAAAAAACCCCTTCTCCTGATTTTTTTCTCACAATAACACTTTAAAAAATACAGCATCCATACTTCAGACATAATTCCTTTTCCTTCAATTTCACTAAGTAAATCAGACCTCACACATGACTCCAAAGAATCACAATCTTGAAACAGTATCTTTTTTCTTTTGTTTCTTAGTGCTTCTTCAGTTTGCACGAAGATCTCAATTTCTCTCTGTTCCTCTCCACAAGACACAATCTTCCTTTCACCAACCAAACTCTCCTGGTCATAAATCTCTCCAAAACCAATAATCTCCCCTTGGGCTCTGCTACTGTTTCTTATTCTTGTCTGGACTTCCGGTTTCCCTTATTTATCTCTCAAGTTCATTTTCATATCTTTATCTGTATCTTTCTAGGTATTTTTTCCTCTTATCTGCTGATTCTTTAAGCTCTTGCTTTAATTTCTTAAATTCCTATTTCATAATGTCGATCATGCATTTAAAGTCTCCACATATTTGCTCCATTATCTCTTGTAAACAGCCCTCTAACGATTCTGTGGAAAGTTCCATTTTTCACTTAGTCCAGCAATTATGAGGTTAACAATTCACTTCCCTGGAATCTGACTAGAGGCTGCTATAACACATAGTGCCAGCTGGCAACAGCCAATTCTTTCTCATGTTTTGGTTTTCTTTGCTTTCATCTTTTTGCAAGTAAAATACAATGTAACTGATTCAAAAATAAAATACACTTACGTTTTTAGTTCTTACTTCTCCTCTTTTTAAAAAATCAACTCTAGTTTTTCAATTCTACTCTCCCAGTCTTATGTGGCAAAGATACTTACTCAGCTCTTGATTGCAGGAAAGGCACTGCTGCAAGAGATGCCTCGGATCCGTCTTAATCAAAAGGTGTGACAGACCCTTTACTCTCTCTCAGATTGGTGTGGCAGTTCCAATACAAGCACACACTCTGTCAATATCATTTTTCCTTGATCCCACCCTCTATCACAGCCTTTGTGCAACAGGGCTAAAGTTTTAACTGTTCCTCAAAACTGAACCATTTGTTTACGGCAGCATGTTCTTTTTTTACAGTTACTTTGGATGTCAGACTGATCCAGCAGTTATAAAACAAAGTATATTTATTATGGTAGCAGTGGAAATAAAGCATCTTGTTAGAGTCCAGCTGTTGATGCATTAGTAGTTAAACAGTCAGATTTTTACATCGGTTTACATCAGTTCCCTGTGTCTTTTCCTCAGCTGCTTCATGAAAAACCAAAACATCCTCTTTTTTGCTAGTTCACACTGAAGGCTCAAAACACACATAGAAACTTTCCCTCATATAGAATTCCTCTCATCCATAGGCCATTCCCACATACACCAATGTGCTGGGTTTCATTCTTGATATGCTATTTCAACCAGTCATGATGCTGTACTGGCATTCCAAATAGCTAATCCCCATAGCAACTTTGTCACAGAAGTTTTCTTCACTTTTATGACTTCTAAAGTTAATTGAAATTTCAACTTTTAAAAAATCTGATGGGATGAGGCCCTCAGACTTTATAATCTAAACAGCTGCATTTCACAACAAGGGCAAGATGTTAGCCCCATGATCCTTCTTATTCACAGTGCATTTACTTAAAAAGTAAAAGAATATACTTTTAATTAAAAGAAAATACACTTAGGTTTTTAGTTCTTAGTTCTCCTCTTTTTAAAAGTAAATTTACTTAAAAAGTAAATGCACAGAATGAGAACTCCAGAGCCAAATGGGTATTCCTCAGTTTCCCCATTTCCCAAGATGGGAGTGGTAAAAACTCCAGCCATGTTTCCATTAGTACTGGCTGGTATTTTACCATGAAACCTCTCCTCACTGCAGAACTTCAGTGGGAAGCATCTACTGAATCACTGGAAGTCATACCTATTTTATTTCTTTTGTGAGATATATAAAGAATGGTAATGGTAGAAATTTAAATGATTTCAAAAGGACTTAATCATAGAACTTTGAAAAGCTAGATTTTGGATTACGAACACCTGGAGTCTACCCACCCACCAATGATGGTCATTCTATCTGGAAATTATAGTACCCAGACGTAATTACTTGAAGCTCTGCTTAAGTGATTGATTGGAGCAGTCTTCTAGGATTATCAGACAATAAAAATGGTTGCTGTATGCCAGACTAACTGACAAAGAAAAACAGATGCAAACAGTAGAAAGGCTAAGCAATAATACTGAATGTCTAGTTCTTCTGTCACTTTATAATATTCTTGAACAGAGTATTTTCAATACAGGTAGAATCTATCCCTTTACAACGGTTTACAGGAGTGTCTGCAGATGGAAATAATCAACTCTCACCCTCAAAAATATGGCCTCTCACTAGCCATCAAAAGTTTACAGGAACATTTACCAACCTTATAATGGACTGTTTCTTTCTAGATTTGTCTCCTTTTCACGGTTTTGTTCCCAAAGGAAATACTTTAATAGCTTTTCAGGGCTGCGAATTAATTTCTACAAAGCTTGTAAAAGCAAAGCACTTTGAGATCTTCGTTTCCCATGCCAAAGTGCCACTCTGAAATGCTATTTATCTAATGTGACTGCATGAAGAATTACAAGCTCTCTGTAGACTAGCTCAGAACAAATGCAACAAATATAAACCGGGAAGAGTGTTGTAGTTCTGCTGCAGAAGAACAGCTTGCTTATTTCTTAATGGATCAGAAAGATGAAAAAACTAAAGGACATCCCATGAACACAGGAAAGAAAACATGGGAGGTCGAAGAAGTTTTAAATGTTTTAAATACTTCAAAATGGTACAAGTAGGTTGAAGTTAACTAGCACTTTTTACGTCAGTGCTGTCATGACCCACATATTGTTGCTTTTATTTCTCATTGCACTTTTAATGTAGAAAAGGGATGAGAACTGTATAGCCCACTACAGCTGTTAGACTGCAACTCTCAAGATTCCTCACTATTGGCTATGATGTCTATAACTGATGGGACCTAAGTGAAATTACATCTGAAGGACCACATGACTACCATTCTTGGTGTAAAAGTATATTGAGGTAACTATTTTTTAACTGTTAAACAAGGGGCTTGCCTTGTTTAGACAAGTGCAGGATGGCCTCTGCTGCTTTTAGTTCTAAAATCCATGTCACTTTGTTCAAGGAGCAGCCAACTAGCGTGAAAGCGAGTTGCCTACACTTCCTGAAGGAGCTAGAAAATCACACTGCTGAGGAAAAATGATGTGCTTCTTGGCATCAGAGAGAGGGTCCCACACTACTCTGAGTGGCACGGGAGATTTATTAAACTGCCAAAAACAGACCCACAAAAGAAGAAGAAAAAGGAGAGGAGGAGTATCGCAGCTTCTACACGTGCACAGGATTTTGTGGATAGCAATGTATACACTAAAGTCATTCCAACTTCACTGTATTCAAGTATTCAAGTCATTCCAGTATCACTGTATTCAGTATGCTGCAAGCATTTACAATTTATTTATTTATTTTCACTGTATTTCTAAGCTACCTTTCTCCCAAAATTGGGACCCAATTTGAACTTTGCTTTCTAGGGATTCCAGCCTTTTGTTAGTAGAAGACAACAGGTACATCCAACATCTTGTTAACTAATATTATAGATTGTGATAAATACTTGAATAGGAATTTTTTTCAGGATTCATTACCTTTTCAACAGTCTGTTACTGTCAGTAACTTTTTATAGTAAATACATTGATAATTTTTTAAGTGTTACCACATTTTAATCATGAACATTTCTATAATTTTGAAAGGCTACTCTTTTTTTCAAGTAGGGAAAAAACCCAAAGCATGTTATTTTGAAGCACGCATTGAATTACGCATGGTCATCCACATTTGTTAAACAATGCAAGATAAAGTATTTTGATAGTAAAAGAAGAATGATGAAGCAATACAATAGACTGAATTTGCAATCCCAAAATGAGAATTTAATTTTCACAAGTCACATATGCAAAGAAAAAAGAGAGAACTATTCATCAGCAAAGATAATCCCAGTTCTTATAATTAAGGGCAAACAATAAAATACAAACAGAAAGAAATATCAAATCATAATTCTGAAGTGTCTGAAGTGTCCATGAGCAGATATTCTCACTGATGAAACAGTACAGGAAATAAGGTGAAAGTTTCCCCCCATTTTATTTAAACCCACAAATTTTCACATGTTAGCTTCTTAAGAAAATTCTTATGTTTCTGGCTTCTTTGAAGGCTGCACTCTTTCCCGACAATAAATTTTATAGCTTTCTTGTTTGGAGACTAATTCCATGTAAGGTAGTACATCACAAATGTGTACACATTTGAATAATCTGCTTTACTTTCTTCACTAATCTTGAGCAAAGGATCTGACTACCAGATGCAGGGGATCAAGGACAGTAACAGCAACATAAGCAAAGACTTGGGCTTCTGGAACTGAATCTCCCTGTCTACGACACTGATCACAATGAGGAGCTAGCTCAAACCCATTTGCCAGACATCTCCTTCCTTCCTTACCGGCAGTTCCTGCCTGATAGGAATTAATGCTTCTAGTGTTTCTGCAAAAGAGAGGGTCACTAGATGACATGTTAATGGGCAGATGGCCTGTCCTCTCCCTAACTCACAAGCATGCAAACAATATTTTGTGAGTCCATTGTACTCTGCTGCTCAAGCATCCTAGAGACACCAATAGCAACGTTGGCACCAACAGTAAAGTTGGAGTGCATTACAACAGTGGCATACATAGCGCCACCAATCAGAGCACCCACTCCTGAATTCAGAATTAACAGGAATATCTTATGTGAATACCCCCCACTGCAACATCAACACTAGAAAATATGTATAAACCAAAAGGTCCTCTTTTTTCTAATATAATATAGCCAGGAAATAATATTTCTGAAATAGGCTTTTTCCTAGGAATCGAAAAAAAATTAGTGACACAATGGACATGATTTACCTTAATTTAATATACAGGTGAAATAAGTCAGGACAGCCCAAGGTTCACCTCCTCTTTTTTATCACGTGGCTTCTGAGAAGTTATTGAATCTGAAAGAAAAGGAAAACACTTTTTTTTTAAAAAAAAAATTAGTACAGACTTAAATATAATGCGCCCAAGAAAACAGTATGTTTGGCTGCTCTCAGCTTGAAACTACAACAGCAATATTGTCTTAGGAGTGGATACTATTCTATCAAATATTTTTACGTGAGAACTTGAAATCAACACCCAGAAGCAAAAATGATTACACAATATTTTAAGATCCATTTTTCAGAATATCTCATCTAACATGAAAAGTCAAAGGGCAGTTTTCATCTCCACTGAGTTCTTGAAAAATATTGCCTACCATAATCACAGAGTTAAGAGTTTACATGAAAAAGAAGGAAAGCAGCATTGGTAGATTTACGACTTGCACGAAAAGAGATGCCTGAGTTTCTTTGAATGAAAATGGTTTGTGTATAAATGGGGAAAATCGTCAGATGAAGCTTCTATCCTCCCACATCACTGGCTATGCTGACTATGACTGATAACAGCTGTAATGCAATAACATCTAGAAGACCACATGTTCATCACCACTGGTACGTAAGGTGCCAGCAGGACGAAACTAGGGAACCTGGCAACAAGGATAAAATACTCTCCTCCATGCAATTATGGCAGCTCACAGACAGAAGGAATTGTTGGTCTGATCTTTGCTGCTCCATCAAACCACACTGATAATGACTAGATAACATACTGAAGGTCATCTGCTCAGTAAGAAGTATACATCTCCTCAAGCATTTGGCACATCTGCGCTTCTTCTTTTATACATCTGCTCCTGAGATTGGCTACTCTGCACAGCTTCTCCCAGGCTGGTACACTTCAGTGTTTTAAAGTACAAACCTGCCACCCCTGAACACTGGCTATTCTATCTTAGACTGATGGGGCTGTCATTCAAAATACCTGGAGACTTCCAGATTGGCAAAACCTGTTCTACAGAGCAGTGAAGCCTACTCTAATCTGTCTGTCAAAACCCTGCCACCTACTTTGCCTCTGGATCTTCAGAAGCTCAGCTGCTGCTTTTGGAAGTTCACTGAATATCTTGAATGACCTCTTGCATATATTGGAGCATGTTTCTTGCCTCCTTCAATGTCTATCCTTTATTTCTAACAGAACCGGCACCTTCCACGGACTGCTCTTACCTTCTGAACTAACAAGCACATCTTCCATGGGCTCTGCAACCTGGTCACTTGGAGGTCTGACCTAACTGGCCCTAACAGTTTGTTCGCTGAAAACTGTTCCCTTGAAGTGACAAGCCCTATCTATATGGACACATAACCTTGTTCAGGTGCCACCTCCCCATATCATTATGTATTTATATGGATTATAGCTCTGTTCAGTTGTTTGCCTGAATGGAGCGCTCAATGAATAGTGGGAGTGAGGGCATGTTCATATGCCTGTTGAACGTTTCTACACATGCAAAGGCTTATAAATGCGTTCAGCTCGACACAGAGAGTTCCCATGACCAGGAATCCTCCCTTATGGGTTTTATGATCACAGGAGTTCTGTAACTATGTGACATATCCTTCTGCTGACCTTCACACACAACAGATAAAGATCTCTAATGATGTCAAATGTGTGTAGCATTCAGGGAATGAGGACTGCATACACGTCCTCATCCCCACCACCCATTTAGCCCTCTGTATTTTCATACATATGTCACAAGAGAGATGATTTCATTTCATTTCTCTTCCATATATCGCATACAACAATTATGTTTGTACTCATTTTCATAGGCAGAAAAGTAGGCAAAGCAAGACCCTAAAACTTCACAAGGAGGTTTTATGGAGTATCTCATGAACACTCCTTTTCCATTTCTCTTCTGTTAAGAAGTTGGCCCAATAAAATGTGTGTTACAGGAACTCAAAATCCTCCTTTCCGATTGATTGTATGGTAAAAACAATCTGTGATTTAGCCCCCTTTTTAAAATAAATATACCAGCAGCACCCTACCAAATGATGTCCCTTTACTTTAGCAAAACAACGGCCCAGTTCAGAGAACTCAACAAGCCATGGAACTGCAGATCAGCTAGTCAACACAGTTTCCAACAAACAGGACAGCCAATGTGGTTCACTTTCTTGTTTACTTAGTTTATTGTCTGAACATGGATGCTATTACCTCTCTGGTTTGCTTTTCTCCGAACAAACCAGTGAAGCAAACCTAAAGCAAACTCTGGACTTCTTTTAAGGTTTCTTTGGAAAGACAGAAACCAGAAAGGTAGCTGATCCTATTTTCAGATGTCATGCTAAACAATTTCCAGAGCAATGTTCGATGCTCTATTTAGTTTCTCCTGTGATCAGGTATAAACTATGTCCACAAAGACGCATGGCTTATTATGTGGGCTAAACAAGTCAATTATTTTGGGATGATAAGGAACAGCTAATAGACTATATTAGGAATGCGAGGTTTTTTGTTCATATAAATTTAGTTTTCATTTTAGCCAAGGACAGAAAACCAGGAAAATGCCCTAATTAGCTTATGGGAAAACTTTCTTTTAATACATTTTGAACTTTAGCATGTTTCTCTGTTATTCGTAGCACACAGAATCAAATTACTATATATTGATCTGTGCTCCACAGTAACTGCACTGCAAACACAAGTTAAAATTCTGATGGCCGGAAGCAGGATACACACTCTATGTTAGATGCCACAAATTAAACTCAAATCATAACAAAAGTCCTTAAAATTAATGATATATTATACAATTAATGATATATGATACACTACAATGGTAACTTAAGTATGTCAAAGATATTAAGAAAAAGTAAAATAGTTGAATTTTACTGACTTTAACTCTGATGCTAACTGTATGCAGGACAGCAACTATGACAAAGTACACTGTCACTAGCAAAGGTTACTAAAATATGAAGTGCTATATGTACACAGACACATTAAGTGCTACTGCTGCATAGTTGTCAACAACTCTCATGCCAATAATATTAAACTCCCCTGGAGGAATGCACTGCATCAGCAATTTATAATCATATTAAAATTAATATAACACTGCATAATCAGCCCTTTAATTCACAGCATGATCAGCAAAAACTTCTATTGACTTCAGTGGGAGAGGAAAGCCCTCAGACCTCAGAAGCAGTGGACTTTTAAGTGCTTAGCTTTGGCTATAATGACTTATATGACCAATGACTTATATGAACCAATGCAATGTTGTTATGAAACAAATACAGAGTACGTGACACAGTTTTATATTTGCTTTTGAATACAAACATTTACTGGTCCCTAATACTTTACTTTTTCATTAATCTTAAATGCATTTATTTGTAAGTAATTTTTTCTGAAACTTCACTCTTGCAAAAGCTACACAACAGGTATTGTTTGATTTTCTGTCTTAGGGTATGTACCATTCATCAAATAAAACTTATGAACTAAACCTATTATCTTGAAAAAGGCACAAAAAGGCAGAACCTAGAAGTCTTCTCAAACTGTTTTGTTTGTACATACGAACCAACGTGATATCCTAGGATAGGTACATTGTTTTGAATTGCAAATCATGGCTGGACTTCACAATTGGGGCAATTCTCAAAGAATGCTTTACAGGTTACAAAGTTAGAAGCTATGCTTAGCAGTGTATGATTGCACAAACGTTACAGTGGAATAGCATAGTGAACAAAAAATGTACTAACTTCTGTTTAAAGGTGGAAAAGTAAAGAACAAGAATGAATCATCTGCCTTCTACCAGTTCATACAAATACAAGCAAAGACAATTTTAAAATATTTGTAATAGGTATAAATGCATTAAATAGGTACAAGTGCATTAAACTCTGTGTTAAATGTTAACAAACTCGCAATCAAAATAACAATGCTTACCTATGTGAAATTTATTTAGAAAAGAAAGTAAATGAGGTATGAATAAAAATCCTAGTACAAACCTTTTGTTATCAGTCATACAGAATCAATTTCTTACTACATAGAAGACATTTGGAACTATTTTAGTAATGTAGGTAGTCCAGAATTGTTTTTAATTTCCTTCTGAGTTTCATTAAGATAACAGATCTGTGCCTTTACCTAGTTGTTATTGTTGTTGTGCGCCTTCAAGTCATTTCTGACTTATGGCAACCCTAAGGTGACCCTATCCTGGGCCAGATTTCTTGGCAGAATTTGTTTAGAGGGGATTTGCCCTAGCCTTGCTCTGTGACTGAGAGTGTGTGACTTGACCAAGCAGGTTTCCATAGCCAAGCAGGGATTTGAATCCTGGTCTCCAGCTGTCCCTAGTCCAACACTCAAACCTCTACAGCACACTAGCTTCATTTTAGTGTAGTATCAGGCTTCTGATTTCAGTCCTTAGCATCTCCTAAAATGCATGAACTGTACATCTAGTGCAAACAAAGTTGCAAACAAAAACTGAGCATTCACTAGATTTAAAGTAGTTTAAATGAACCCATTACCTTATGAACGTACTTTCCTTCTGCTTTTCATCTCTTGATTGGCAAAAATAAAAAAAAATTAAAAAATGTTGATTAAAAACGCCTCCTCTCTTTCTTTGTAATCCTGCTAGTAAATCTCTGCTCTGCTGGACTCTGTTGCTGCTAGACTGGATGCAACAAGATGTACAAAACAGACTGTGTTTAAGCAGCCAATCACATCGTCTTCGGACCTCCCAAGCTTCACTATGGGATCAGCAAAGTCTTTGTAGCACTACAATGGGGGTTAAATGCTTCCCTGTATTTATTTAAAAGCAAGAAAATCTGCTTAGTTGCTCAAACCTCTTATTCAAAACATTTCCATTACATTTTAAATAGCAGCAAGCATCAGAATGGATAACAGTGAAATGAGTGTCATATCAAAATTCCCTTGAAGCTTTCTTCTACCCTGAATTTGGCCTCAGGTTGATTTCTTTCTCATCTTAAAGATGTGATTTTGTTTTGACCAAGCTATGTGCTTGCTAACTAGACTAATACTCAGTTTAAGTCAGATAAGGATGGGAACTCCACAAAATAATCTCTTTATGTTGACAATAGAGTCTTTCATCATTGGGAAGGGAAATGCTCTAAGGATGTCAGGACAGGTTGAAGAAATGAGCACATTATACACAAGGTTGATGCACCACATTTATCACTTTCTCTACTTTGCTTTTCAAGCAATCGCCTTGACACAATTAGCTGAGAACAATGATGCCTTTCAAACTTCCTTCTGTGGAAAAATATGACATCTATAAATACAATGTATTTCTTTGCTAAGGGAGCAAACAATGTGAGTTCCAAAACAGTCAACTCAAAAATATTTCCCTTGCAATTCTATGTGTACAAAAAAAATTAAAATGTTCCTTTGAAGCCCACTTAGTTTCCTTGAAGAACAGTTCAGAATCTTCACAAAAGCACAATCACTATGTAACATAATCTACTTCAAAGCATATTGTCAGAGAAGCTTAACAATAAGCACAGCCACATGTCTCTTACATAAGATATACTCTGCTTTGTTAACTGTGGCCATTCTATATGTATGTTATAACTATCTCACTTAAATTACTTATTTAAATAAAAAGACATCTGTGGCAGCAAATTTTCACAGCAACTTCTGATATGGAAATGAATTTCATATGTATAGCAAATTAATCATGATATGAACGTAGTAGAGCTTTTTGCTCTTATAGAAAAACTAGGATGACAATCTTGTCAAACAGAAACACTCCTCAGTTTCATTGGAGGACCCTTCAGTTTAGGACATTAACTACATGCTTAAGTCTTCCATGGAAATCAGCAGATCTTTGGAAGTCTGGGTTGGATGAATCATAGTATTGCTTCACAAATCTTATCTTACAAATGGTAATACAAATGGTTCTTATATCTGGTCTTTCTTCTTCTTCTTTCTACAACTAACAATATCACAATCTACTTATTACATAAATGAATTGAGTTGTATGTTTAAAATGAATTTTCCAGGAAAGTTCTAAGTTTTTACTTTGAACAATGACAGTTTTCTCTTCTTTAAACATGAATGGGAGGAGGACAGGTCTGATTTTGTAGCCTGATTGACCAAGTCTAATCAGAATTATTTCTGCACAGTGCTTCACTACAGCAGTAGCCCCATTAAACACTAAATGCTTCTGGAACCCATTCCCTTTCAACCTCCTACTGTGACCCATTACTTTCTAAACAGTAGCTACCCAGTGGGCTACTCAAAACATTCAAGGAAAGAAGGAACTATACTTAACAGACATCTTGAAACACATCCTCAAATCTGTCAGCTGATTTCTAAGACAGCAACTACCGGTACCATCATAATTCTTACAACATTTTTTTTAAAATGCCTCTGAACACATACTAGTTCTATTACCTTTACAAATTAAATATTTTATTCATGATAAATCAAACAACTATGTCTACTGTTTTGTACCTATTTTTGACTTCAGGAGGATTTAGATTAGTCTAAAATATTACTGGAAGTATTCAAGCATTTGAAACTTAGTTGCTATGTAGCAATCAAACAAATGAACTGAGGTGACAGCTCAGCCTAATAGTAACTCAAAGGCAACTTCCACTGATTCCAAATGACATTTACTGTTAGGTAAGTGTGTACTGAACTGCAGCCTAATTTATGAAAACTGTTATGGTTAATCATCTACCCAAATAAAGAATAAATATTATGGCACTCTGCTCAAATTATTGTAGATGCAGTTAACTAAATTATGTCTGATGGAAAGGAAGTAAATGGACAGAGATTTTTCTCTTCACTCATAGTAAGAAAATTTGGATTGACCCAATGAAGCTTAATGGCGGCAAATCCGGGCAAATAAAAAGAATTCTTGTTTTAAAGTAATATTTTAAATTGTTTTAATTCTGTTGGTAGTTAAGTACTATTTTGATCTCTACTTTTATATGCTCTTAACCATATGAGGGTTTATTGTAATATTCCATCTTTTGTAAGCTGCCTTTAGTCCCAAGGGAAAAGTTTGGATGTAGCGATAGATGAAAGAGAATTCAGTAAATCTTTTCAAAACTATTCCACAGTTTGCATCCTAGTTACTTGTTCATAAATGAATGGCATCAATAAATTATTGGAACTGCAAATGTGCAGAAAGGGACTTGTTTAACTTCTCTAAATAAAGCAATTGGTTTTCAGCATATTGTTATAGGCCCTGGTAAGAAAAAAAGAAAAAAGAGTTTTCATTTTGTTGTTGGATAGTTTTAGAAGAACATAAGACTTTTTTTGTTGCGTCTTTTCGAGTTGTTTCCGACTTATGGCAACCCTAAGGGTTTTCTGGGGGCTGCATGTGTGTGATGCACCCAAGGTCACCAGGGTTAGAGTCCAACACTCGAATCACTACAATACACTCAAACCACTACAACATGCTACACCAAGCATGAGAAATTACTCTATCTTAAATCCAGCACTGTGCTAGCAGACAGAATTCCTGACTTTCCTGGAGCCCGCAGTGTTACCTGGACACCTACTCTGAAAGTCTTCCCAGAAAGTTTAGAGGGTACACAGTAGGAAAGAGAATGTTTCCTCTATACAGCCATTACACTGATGAAAGTAGTTTTGTCAGTGAAACTCTGCTGGATTCTACCCTATATTAATACAAGGATTCTCTGGTAAAGTTTTAATTAGTTTTAAATGCCTTGATACCTGGAATGAATGAGGTACACACACATGTACATCCTCATCCCCACAGAGTCTGCTCTTTCCCTTTCTGTTCCTTCCCCACGTCTCAATGGGATTCATCGCATTAACCTAGGGAACAAAAAATGACTGCTCCCATTTATACTTCATTTAATCAAACTACCATAAATTAATGCATAGCTCTAATATTTAATAAAATCAGTCTGTGATGAATATATGCATAAACTTTAAAACTTTATTAATAGCAACAAAAAATTACTCAATAAGCTACTGTACGATAATAACTGTAAGTAGATGAGTACGAACACGACGCTATTGCCTTATACAACATATTCCACCTTGCCCAATATTTTCATGATCTCTTTCTCTAGCTCTGCTTCCTGACCTCTAATTGCCTGGGTTTTTCTTCATGCAAGACATATTCCCTATTGGTAAGTTACTGCCCCCGAACTAAGTTAGAGACAACATACTCAATGATACTACTATATCCTTATTCGAGACCAGAATGACAACGTAATTTGTGAGACTACGTAGACACTGGAACCTCTACAGACACTACATTTGCTTATTTATCCTTGGATTTTTTTTAAAAGCACATGAGCATGCAAGCAATGATTAATACTTGAAGTTTTTGTTATCCTAAACCTATAGGTTTGTTAATGAATTTTATGACACAGAAGGGTGGATTCAGGTGTTGCCTCAAAAATGGAGTTTACAGTAGCACAAACTTTTATTTCTGATATCATTTATAAACCAATATTTTCAGAATTATTGTAGTACTTCTTCAGATGAGGGAGGAAGGTTCATGTGTCATTCAACACAGGAAGTTCCCACCCTTGGATCTTCCACCCAGACACCCCAGATTAACAGATCATCACTTCATCTGCTTAGGAGAAAGCAATTCTAAATCTTATTTCAAGACCCTATCTTATCACAGATCCCTTCCTTAATAATGTTGTTGCTGAAAGAGGAAGGTTTGGGAAGGAAGCACTATGAGGTAAACCTCCAACATCTCAATCAAGCATTCTGTGGGAATGTGGATACTTAGTTTTGATCTTGCTCAAGACAAATGGAAACTAGCCATATCTCCAGTAATAAAGAGTAGTGAGTATTTTGTTCTTGTCCTTCGTGGACATTGCTTGATACCGCCTAACATGACTGCATGTTGTCATGGGTATTCCTTTCTCAAGAAACACTGGCAGGGATAGCGGCAAGATAATTCTAACCATTAAAATCTATCTTAAAACTCAGCTTCATCCATCAGTGGTACGCTTTATGAGTTGAAACAACTTCAACCCCACTTCTTTGACCTAGAAGATTATTTCAAAGTTCTTCACCCTAGTTACTATGATTCCAGTATGTTTTACAGACCAGTTACAGTTCATAAAACTGAGTATGTAATACAGACTGGTTACAATTGGGTAATCAACTTAAGAAAATAATTCCATCTATTTATCTTATGTTTTCAGACTGGATTGTGGCTAATATACAATCTTACATCAGTGTGATCTGGAAATAAATTGTGTTGTTTGAATACCACTTCTATGAACTTTAACGGGATTTACTAATTTGGTTGCATGCTACTATCTAAAGGAATTAGTCCAAACATTAGAATATTAGCTTCAACCAATTCCTTTTTTTAAAAAATATTCTTATCTATAAATAAATTGCTAAGTACAGCAATTCATGCATAATGATTAGCCAATGGAAATGTCCTAAGGTTCCAAAAGTAATAACATGCAAACTAGATGCCACAGACAATAATATAATTCAACGAAACAGAGCACTAAAACAGCTTAGCAGGCATGCAATTGCTTTTGTGGAACAGATAATACTCATCTCAAAAGACCTCGTTTGTTAAAATCAGCCTGTCACAAACCCCTGCAGGTTCACAACCTAAAAGGCAAACCACAGCTACCATCACAAGTTTTTTATGATTTGTTGTTCTGAAAACCTGGGGTACACTCAGCAACTTACTTTTTTGGGTCCCTGTGGCTATGCTTTCTTCTTTCAGAATACCTTTCTACCTGACTTAAATTGTACATCATAATTGTCACCCGGAAAGGAGAAGAAAAGGAGCCCAGCAACTCAGAGATGCTGTGTGTCAAAATCCAAACCCCATAGCTGTTAAGTCTGCAAGACTTGAATGAGAAAGTAGTTACCAAAGAAACCAGCACAATAATAAAATACAGAGGGGGAAAAAAGAGCAAAGCACTGTGGAACAAGTAAGTCTACTTAACATTTCCCCATGAGTCATTTTCCAAGTCCCAGGAGGTCAAGGCAGAGAGTAGGCAACAATAAGATTTAAATCTGCAAGATGTATATTTCTCTGGTTAAGACTATGCCATAGTTTAAACAAATAGAGGTGAAATTAATCCAAAACTTAATGTAGCAAATTACTTTGCTTACTCCATACATTTTGCATTACTTTGTAGATCGTATGCACTATCTCTAGAAACTGTTACTATCTACTTCCACACAGTATCAAACAGCAATGGCTACACACGCCATTTTCCAATCCAAGATCAGGACAAAATAGGTTGGCATCTAGAAGTACATTTACGGGTAATTTTCAGGAGGGTGGCAAGGGTTTTCCAACAATCTGACATTTATTTATTTGTATTTTATTTATTTGTCAAAATATTTCTATACCATCCTATATCCAAAAAAATTAGGGCACTTTACAATAAAATTAAATCTCCCATGTCTTCCCACAATGTAGACGTAATGTAGAGGAGGGTCCCTTCCGCAGACCTCATTTCTCAGACAGGCATATAGAGAAAGGTGTTCCCCAAAGTACCAAGGTCCCAAGCCCTTTAAGGCTCTAAATGTCACCCGCCAGCACCTTGAATTTAAACCTGAAACGTAGTGGCAGTCAATGCAATTTCGTAAGAACTGATATAACACAGTTTCTGAATAGTTTTCCAGTCAGCATTTTAGCTGCTGCATTTTGCACTGGCTGTAGTTTCTGAGTTTCTTCAATGGCAATCCCACATAGAGGGCATTTCAGTAACATAATCAAGGAAGTTACCAGTGTAATCCACAAAAGGTTGTGGCTAGTAGACGAGTCAAAACTGGCCTCAAGCACTTCAAGCTTTTGAGTCAATCTGGGCATTCTCAGATTACGTACCTGCTCCTTTAGGGGAGAGCAGCCCCATCCAGGATAGCTTACTCAATTTCTGGACACAAGAACCACCAAACCATAGTGTCTCCATCTTATTGGGATACAACTGCAGTTTACTGGGCCTCATCCTGCCCACTACAGCAACCAAGTACTGCATGACCACCTTCACAGCTCCCAGCTGACTCTGATGACGAGAAGCAGAGCTGAATATCATCAGAATGCTGATGGCACCCAACCCCCAAACTCCTAATGATCTCCACTAGCAACTTGATATAGATATTAAACAACATGTGAGAGAAGACAGACCACCACGAAACTCAAAAGCACAATGGCCTTGGGGTTGAATAAGAGTCCCTCAATGCCAGTCTCTGGGGCCAACCTTGGAGAAATGAGCAGAACCACTGGAACGCAGTGCCTTCTACTCCCACCTAATGAAGCTAGTCTAGTAGATACCACAATTCATGGTATATAAAGCCACTGAGAGGTCCAGGAAGATCAACAGAGTTGCACTCCCTTGTCCTTCCCCTGGAGTACGGGTGTTAGTCATAGCAACCAAGACTGTCTTGGCAGTATACACTGGCCTGAAACCAGAAACATTAACACAGAAAACGTTTCTGCCAAAAATACTTGAAGGGGCACTGGGAATCTATTTTTGTGCAAACAGAGTTGTACCAACTTGATTCTACTGACCCAATTGTCTGGGCTTGCATGCACTCAAGAGGTATATTATTCTGAGACTGAGGTACTATTCAGCCCTAGGTGGTCAGTCTTGGTATTCTAGTAAAACACAAAGTAGATCCTGGAAGACTTTAGTTTGCCTACTAATTAAATTTCTAAAAAAAATGCAGCTTCTTTATTTACATTTGGTGGCGGGGCGAGATAAGACTTCATACCTCGCCATGTCTGATCTGTGCCTTCCCCAGCAGATTTGTAGGTGAGGCAGGAGAGGGAGAGAGAAAGAGCAGCAGAGATTGGGAGGATAGAGAGGGAGGATAATTCATGGGTTTTCCCATTCTGACCCACATCCAACTACACTGCTGGCTTCAACCCTGCCAACCAACCGCTTGCAGCCCCTAACAGACAACCTCCAAATGTTTGTTTGTCTTGACATTAAAAGGGTTGCCCACCCTAGTCTAGATGGTTTGAAGGGTAATTTAGGGAGAAAAAATTAATAGAGAATCCTAGTTTTAAGGAGGATCTATGTTAGGGACTTTCAAATTAATCATAATCCCATGATCAGCAATTGCTTTTACAGCAACTTTAAGAAAGAGATAGATATTGGGTCAAAGGCCCATAACTCCTCAAAACAGGTTGTTTGAAAGCCCCAATGCCATCAACTCCTTGAGAAATCCCCCTTGCCTCCAGAATGAGAACTTGAATGAGGAGATGATACTTCGCCATAGGAATCCAATTGCTGCTCTCTTCTTTCAGCAGAAATGAGCATCTTTCAGTAGGTGCACATTTCTTATAAAAAATGTCCATGCAGGTTGCAAGCTTTATTCACAGCATTACAAAATGTAACTCAATTTACTTTTTATGAACTCAAAGCCTATCTTTAAGTATTTATTTCTAACTCAATCAAAATATTAATACATTTTGATTTACTTTGACATTTATCATGAAAAAACAAAGAATCAGTCTGCTGTCTTGGACAATTCATAAAAAGTTCAATATTCTGAAATGTAGTTCATTGAGCTAACCATGCATAACATTTATGTGCATCATCTTGGTTTTGAGACTATCCTGTGAAGAAATTAGATGATTTCTATGTAGTTCACACTGAAATCCAAAATCAAGTTAGACACACAAGCCAGAACAAGGAAACAAAAGAAATTAAACCATATAAATCAAGAGGCCAGACTGAGAAAAACATATGCTTCACACAGGACAAATGAAACAATTTGTCATGTTCATATGAAGGAATCAGAGCAAATGAAATTGGGTAAATTTCAGAGAAATGTGAAGGCAAGGCAAGAATCACAGTCACAACTATAGTAGTAGAAAAACGTTTGACTCAGTTTGCAGTAACTGAAGGTAAGCCAAGGAAAAAAGGGGGAAAGTGGGAAGAAGAAACAGAAACTGGAACATTTTAAGCAACTGGAAAAGGAAATGACAGAAGGTTAATTGGGACTGTCCTTGACAAATTGGGACAGTTGGAAGGTATGGGAATGTAACAGTTTCTTGTGAAGTAGTATGTTAACAGGATATTGTGGTGCACTTATATAGTCTGACCTCCAACAACCAGCTATCCTACCCTACAAAATGACTATTTTGCTTATCAAATTTAAAAATACTCCCTGGTGCCTTCCCTAGGCTAAGGAAATTCCTAGAAAAAGAATAACAGATCCCATAGAGTTAAAAGGGGCCTCATGGGCCTTTAAGTCCAACCTGATGCTCAGTGCAGGACCTCCAGCTAAAGCATCTCCAGAAGGTAGCTGTCCAACCCCTTTTTGAAGACATCCAGAGAAGGAGACCCCACCACCTCTTTAGGCAAACACTTCCATTGCCAAACAACTCTTATTGTCAAGAAGTTCCTTCTAATGTTTAATTGAAATGTACTCTCTTGTAACTTAAAACCATTAGACATGGTGTTACCCTCTGGGAAAACAGAAAGCAAACTTGCACTCTCCTCTCTGTGAAAGATCCTGAGGTATTTAAAGACTGCAATCATGTCATCCTTCAGTCTTGTCTTCACCAAGCTGAACATGCCCAGCTCCTTCAACCTTTCTTTGTGTGTTTTGTTTTCCATCTCTCTTAGCATTCTTGTTGCCCTACTGTCAAACCATTCCAATATATTTCTCTCCTTAAAATGAGGTACCAAGAAAGGAAGGAAGTACTGTGGATAAGGCCTGACAAGGACAGAATATAGCCAGAGTATTACTTCTCTCAACTTGGAAACTATGCTTCTATTAATGCAGGCTAAAAAAACATTCACCTTCTTTGCTTCAGAATCACACTGATCGCTCATATTCCATTTATGATCAACAATAATCTCATGGTCCTTTTTGTATGTAGTACTGATGAGCCATGTATCCTCCATCTTATACCTGTGCATTTGGATTTTGAGGCCTAAATGTAGAATTTTGCATTTGTTTCTATCAAATTTCATTTTATTAATGTCTGTCTGATTTTCTAGTTCATCGAGGTACTTTTTAATTCTTTTCCTTTCAATGAATTAAACACTTCTCCCAGTTTTATGTCATCTGCAAACTTGATAGAGATTCCTTCTACCCTGTCATTTAAGAGTAATAGTCCTAAGACCCCTGAGGCACTCCACTTCATACCTCTTTCCAGTTTGAAGTGCAGCCACTGATGTTGACTCTGAGCATGCTTTTCCAACCAACTATAGCTCTATCCCATGTTTTTTCTGTCTATTCCATATTTAGTCAGACTGCTAAACAAAACAGCAAGCTTATCAAATGCTTTCCTGAAATGCAAATAAATGACATCCACAGCATTTCCACCATCTACTAAACTAGTGATCTGATCCAAAAAAGATACAAGATTAATTTCACATTCTGGCTCCTACTGGTCACTGCATTGTCATCAAGATACTTGCAGACAGACTCCTGTATAATTCATTCTAATATTTTTACTGATGTAGGCTGGCTGGGTTGTAGTTTCCTAGATTTTATTTTTTGTCTGTCTGAAGAGAAGAACAACATTTGCCAACCTAAATGAGTTCAAGTCTGCAGGAGCAGATAAACTATATCCTAGTGTAGTCGTAGAACCACTTGGAGAACCATTTTTGAAAAATCTTGGAGAATGGGTGAGGTGCCAGAAGACTGGAGACAACAAACTTTTGTTCCTCTCTTGTGATTGCCAAGGTCTATGTAGATGCATGGAAGCACACAGCCCTCTTTTTTTCTTTTCAGCTCCTCCTTGAGTTTATTGTGCAGCCACAAACATTTTTCAGATGTTTCCCATTTTTCTTCTTCCATGGAATTGTTTGTAATTGTGCTTTCAGCAACTCCTCCTTCACAAAACCCCCGCAATTTTGAGTATCTTTTTCCTTTAGCATCTCTAGCGATGACATTCTACCGAGTATTTCCCTGAGCTTGACAAAATCAGCTTTCTTGAAATCCAGCTTATGTTTGACTATACCCTTCTTTGGCCTATCCCACAATCATGAATTCTAGCATTACAAAGTCAGAAGTACCAACTCTCCCTGTTGGTTAGGATCAAATCCAGGCTTGCTGACTCCCTTGTTACTACCTCCACCTTTTGAAAAAGAAAATTATCTGCTAAGCACATCAGGAATTTGTTGGACAGCATATACTTAGCAGAGTTAGTCCCCCAACAAAGATTAGGATAATTGAAGTCTCCCACAATTACCAGTTCCTGCATCTTGGAGATTTCTGAGATCTGATTGAAAAACATCATCCATGGTTTGGGGGCATACAGTAAACTCCCACCAGAGAGGAAAAAATACATGTTACATGTTACTCTATTTACAATAGATTTTTAAATTTTTTAATTTAGGTTAATTCTTTACTTTAATACTTATGAAATGGAAAAAAAGAAAATAAAAGAAAGCAAAGTATATATGGAGAAGAAGGAATAGAATTTTTAAAACCTATTTCCCAGACAAACTCCAGGGCAGAACAATTTTACAGTGGGCCCTCCTTCCAGCTCATGTGAAGCATCATACCCCTCTACCTAAAATAGTGGCAATGTGCATGCGAATGTGTCTGTGTGCATGTCACCACCCCTGAATATTATGGGACATGAATATTTGTGGTTTCTGTGAATTCTGGTATTCATTTTGGTTTTTGGAACAAAATCTTCACATATAAGGAGAGTGCACTGTACTAACTTGTACACTGTATTGTAAGGGGAAAAAAAGACAACGTTTTCAAAAAAAGGTGAACTCAAGAGCTGTCTTTGAACGCTATTTGGATACTATATCTAATGTACTGTAGGGCAAAATGGATACTTAGAGATACTTCTTACCTTTTCAAGATCAAGCCCTCTCTGTTCATGAAATGAAATGGAAGTGTGAGGAAAGAAGTAATTGATTGGTGGACTGTGCACTGTTGAATCAATTACCTATTCCACTAGCTAAATCATTCGCCTCCATTGATTGTCTCTGCTTCTGGCCCAATTCATTTCCCCCTTTAATGCTTTAATCTGTCTCAGGGGAGGGTACCATGATCACCACTGTTTATAAGAGTTATCAAGGGGTTTAGAAAAGCGTATCAGAGATGTAGCTGTGTGTGCCCTCTTATCTGAAGTATATAAAGTAGATATATAACACATAACCTTTTTGTTCATGACATACAGGTTGTGCAATATTTTCTTGATAACTTGTGGCTTGTATATCATCTGGTTGTTTTATTTGCTTTGTTCTTTTAAAATTAATTCAGGATTGTTTTTGTTCTATAATATTGTTAGCCACTTGGAGGTTTCCAGACTGAGAAGCATAGCACAATTGTTTTCATAAACAAAATAAATAAAATATGTCTTCTACTTCACTGAAGACTTTTATTCTTGTGGAACCTTACAGGAGAACTACTATAGAATATTTCAAATATTATGCAGTTGACTCTTGTTGTATCTTTAATAGGTCAAATTCAGACTTAGTTAGAGTAGAACCATTGGAATAACTGAAACATATATGAGGTTTGACAAGCCCATCAATTTCAGTGGATCTAAGTATGACCAAGGATCCAATCCATGGGTATTATTTCACATAATCTTAAATTGGTGATAGCTTTTTTGCATGCCTCTATAACTGTGTAGTACTACATAATAACACAAAATAAAGTGATGTATTTGATTTTCTTATTGTTTGCATTCTATTCAACCTGAATGGAATTCCTGCAGAAATATAAAGGAGAAAACCCTTGAATTTGGTTTCATTATTTTGATTTTTATTATGATCTTAAAAGATCATAATAATAGAAACAATCACTAATAGAAACAATCCAAATCATGCCTTGAATCAGAGCTTTCTAAACTGTGTGTCACAACACAGTGTGTTGGCTATGGTGTATAGGTGTATGCATGAACATAGTGGATGGAGGGACTGCCTCTCCTGCCAATGCCACGGGCCAGTACCGGGTGAAGGGACTGCTGCCACCACCCTGGACCAAGGAAGATCCCAGTGAGGGTGGCAGCAGTGGGCCAGGCCCAGGGGGAGGGGCTGCTTCCCCCTCTCCTGCCACCCCAGACCAATGAAGACCCCAGCAAGGGCAGCGGGCCAGGCCTGGGTGGTGGGGCTACCTCTCCCCCTGCTGCCACTGCTGCCTTGGGCTGAGGAAGACCCCACTGAGGGCAGTGGTGGTGGCAGCAGTCCAGACCTGGGAGGAGGGGCTGCCTCTCCAACTGCTGCTGCAGCTGTCTCAGGCTGAGGAAGACCCCAGTGAGGGTGGCAGTGGGTCAGGTCCGAGTGAAGGGATGCCTCTCCTGCCACCACCACTGCTGTCCCACGCAGAGGAAGACTCCAGTGAGGGTAGCTGTGGACCAGGCTTGGGTAGAGAGGCTGCTTCCACTTACTGAACTGCTTACTGAATTACTGTGTTGCGAAATGATGTGTGTCTAAAAAGTGTGCCACGAACATAAAAAGTTTGGAAAGCTCTGCCTTAAACAATGTTTCTTAAATGTATTGAACAGCTGTTTTTTTTAAAAAAAGAAATCCTAGTGGCCACGCCAAAATGCACATTTGAATGAATTTGATTCCAAATAACATTTAAATGAAGGAACATTATGATATTTGAATCTCTGTGATATTTCAATCTTTTCTGTGTGAAACCACTGTGCTCATATTTTTATTCATGTCTCTTCCACTGGTGTAAGATTAAACAATGTCTCGTTGAATATCTATGAAGATTTTAAAACAAAACCCAGAATACATAAAAGAAAGAAAAAAAGAAAAAGAAAGAAAGAAAAAGAAAAAGAAAACAATCCAAACAAGTTTAATAAAATGTGTGAAAAATATGTAACATTTAATTTGTTGATATGTAACTTGAAACTGACAGAGACTGAACAAGCCAACTTATTTTGTCCAGAAAACCACTGCTAAAGACTGCAAACAGAACCGTTAAAGGTCTTTATCTGGCATGTTTTGCACTTGTCTATTTTTCACCTAAATTAATTAAAACAACAACCTTAAATTTTGTTGAAGATAGTGACTTTTAAATGGCAAATATCTCCATAACACGAAGAAATCCCTACTAAATAAATGACACTGAATTATGCATGTTGTTTAATAAAGATTATAAATATATCTGCCAAGGAAGAAAAACAACATATGGGGAAGCATAATCCATTCACTAGTTTATGAACCAAATGTCCCCCTGAGTATGTAAAATGACTATGATTCTTGAGTAATGGATTTTACATTTGGATCAGTGATTTAGGTAAAAGCTGCATAAAAATATCACATGTAGGTTGATGACTCCCCACTGACTATATTTCTAAAGATACTCTTTAGCTTAGTTTATACTAAAATTAAATTGCACTCAATGAAACGTATTTCCTACATGCTGCTTCCATGCAGAAAACTAAAGTAACTGGTGTCATGAATAAAATCTTTTTTATTCAAAATAACCATCTATATTTGAGGTGGGTCATAGCTGTGAATGCTACAGAGCAGAGGACTGCTGTTAAAGAAAACATAATCAAGACAGAAGAAAGAACTAAAACTTTGTTCAGAAATATTAGGAATGTGTTTAAAATGTCCTGGATATTGAGAAGAAAACAAAGACTATGAGACTATAAGTGTAATGGGCACACAATTTTGTAGTCACTGAGTGCTCAACATAAACCTATGCATTCACCTTTATTTCCTGCTACAAGGAAGTTTCACTGTCTGAGTATCATTGATTTTGTCTTCCACATATTCTGTATTTGATCTTAACCATTCATTCTGGTGGCCGCATAAACTCAAGGACAGTGTTCCAGGGCAATTTAGTAGTTTAACGGCTATAATTCAACAACTACTCCATCGTTTTTCTCTTATTCATTGACACAAACTTTTGTCAACAAAACCTTAAACTGGTTCATATCAGGAACTTACAACTCAGCAGTAGATATCATTAGACCTTACTGGACTGTTTTAAGAACATTTTATTCATTTACTTAGTTATTTTAACAATTTCTATCTAGCTATAATCTGAAAACAACTTAGGACAGTAGCCAAACGCAGTCAGTATTATGGATGCCATACTAAAAAGCAAACAGATAAAATTCTATTATTATTTAAAGTATTTATACATCACTCAAAATCAAAGCTATCAGGGCTGTTTGCTCAATTCCGTACTATTGCTCTTCCATTTCCACATATACACACTCAAAATATTAGTGCTAAAACGAGTCCAATGGACTTGGTCCTACAAGGTACCAGGGCAAATGGAAGGGCTGGATGTTCCCTTCCAAGATTCATGGGAACACTCAAGGAATCTCTAATTTCAGAGGAGAAGATCTGATTTTGAATCCTCCCTCTTTGTTCATCCACCTCCAGTTCAAACTCTGACCTCAGAGATGGCAAAATGAGCATGGCAACAGTATGGCATATTAGTGAGTGGGGAGGGAGAGGACAGCAGTCTATTGGATGCAAAGCTCCCAACCATTTCCTCAACATGAATAAGTATGCCTCAGAGTGTTTCTAACCCAACTGCATTGGATTTCACCACACAGAAGAAAAAGCCTCACAGTGAGAGGTAGTGTGTTGGGCCTCTGCCACCAGGCACATGGATTTTGGAGACCTGGTTAGCCAAGCACTGACAGCTGTCCAGTGGCATCAAAGAGTTAACTTGTATTAATTACGCTGTTGGATACTTTTTCTATTCACTTTGCAGTCTGAGGCTTAGAAAAGATACGAAGGTTAACAACCAACTGAGGGATTTAATTTTTCTCTGTTGCTAACTGGATTATACAGTTCCCATTGCTATTAGAGGGGAGATAGGTCATGCTTGACCACTTTGATTTTCTTTGTTTGCTTCTGCACTATTTAATCCTTAGAAGTCAAGGGGGAATTACACCCCAGCCTAAGGGCTCCCTACATGTCCAGAATAGGGATCTGATTGCCAGCCAAGAGATTAGACTGCGAAGAATTTGTTTGGAGACCCAGTTCTACCATCGGCCATGAGGAGATGTTGGACCCTATTAATGAAAGAGGTGGAATGCTTGTCTGGTGCATACAATCTGCTGCATCATTTACCACCAATAAAGCTTACACTATAGTAGTAACATGTGTTAATGTCTGGCACCTAAAGAACACTTAAGGACATCTGGAATTACTCCCAGTTCCAGCACAAGACAGGAGAGAGGAACAGGTTGCTTACCTGTAACTGTGGTTCTTCAAGTGGTCATCTGTGCCTTCACATAACGGGAATCTTCGCGCATGTGCAGTAGCTTTTCGGAAAGTTCCAGAGCTGAGCAGCTTGGCGGGAACCCCTTCCCCATCCAGTACTGAGCAAGCTCAGTCCCGCCAAGCTAACTGTCTCTCCTCAGTTTCGAAGTCCGCCGAAACAAGACCTGAAAGAGGGGAGGCTGGGCAGGTGTGTGTGAGGGCACAGATGACCACTCTTCTTCTTCTTCGTGGTCTCTGTGCCTCACACAATGGGAGACTGAGTAGCTTACCACTGGATGGTGGGTCAGGTTCTAGAGGACAGAAGACAGCACCGCATGGCCGAAGCAGGCATCACGCTGGGCCCTACAGTCAAGGTGGTAGTGGCGGACAAAGGTCGAAGGCCGCGTCCATGTAGCCACATGGCAAAGCTCCTGTAGGTCAACTCCTTTGAGAAGGGCTGCTGAAGAGGCAATCGCCCTGGTAGAATGGGCTCGAAGCAAAGCCAGGGGATGTTGACTGGCAAGTTCATAGGCAAGGTGAATTGTCTGGGCAACCCATTTGGAAAAACATCGAGAGGAGACTTTATGATCTTTCCAACGCCCACTGTAGCACGCAAAAAGGTGAGAGCGCTCGAGGGGCGATGCAGGGTCTGGATAGAATGTAGGCAGAATCAAGTCTTGATTTATACGGAAATCGGAGACTACTTTGGGAAGAAAAGACAGGTCAGGACGCAGGGCCACTTTGTCCTGATGGAACACCAGGAACGGTTCATCATAACGCAACACAGTTAGTTCTCCTGCCCGCATGGCTGAAGTGACGGCAACCAAGAACACCGTCTTTATAGATAGCAGGCGGTCATCAGACGTGGCCATTGGTTCAAAAGGATGGCACATGAGTTGAGAAAGAACAAGCGACAGAGACCATGAAGGAAGCGGTGGAGTGACAGGAGGATAGAGGTGTTGCAGGCCCTTGAGGAATTGCTTCACTGTAGCATTCTGGAAAAGGGTAGAAGAGGGAGAACCTTGTGGCTGATAGGCCACTATTGCAGAGAGAGAAACTTCAGAGAGGAGAAGGCAAGGCCCTGATCCTGTAAAGTCAAGAGAAAATGAAGCACCATAGACAGGGAGGTCAGAGAAGCAGGCTCATCACGGGAGATGGCAAAGGCTACAAACTTCTTCCATTTAGACTTGTAGGATCTACAAGTAGATTCCTTCCTCGTGGCCATGAGGATGGCTTGGATAGTGGGGGAGTCCAGAACATTATCCTCCAAGTGTGCAGGTGGAGAAGAGGGAGGTCTGGGTGCAGTACCCTACCTCCTGAATGAGAGAGGAGGTCCGGTACATTCTGGAGCTTCATGGTGTGACTCCACACCATGGCAAGGAGGGGGCTGAACCAATGTTGCCTCGGCCAGAAGGGGGCGATGAGGATGGCATCTGCCTTGTCTGTTGCGATCTTTGCCACCACTCGACCCAGGAGAGGAAACAGTGGGAAGATGTAAAGGAACTCTCTGTTCCAAGGAAACTGGAATGCATCGCTGAGAGAGCCAGGGCCCAGGCCGGCTCTCGAGCAATAGCTAGGACACATCCTGTTGTGGTAGGTTGCAAAGAGCTTGACAGTTGGAGTGCCCCAATGGGACACTATCCGCCGAAAGGCAGCATCTGACAGGGACCATTTGTGATGACACGCTGTGTCCCTGCTCAGCGTGTCCACTGTCACATTGTCCCGTTCCGTGAGGTGGACTGTGACGGGGTGTACACATAGCGGAATGCACCAGTCCCAGATGCATAGCGCCAGATGGAGCAGAAGGGAAGAGTGGGTGCCTCCCTGCTGGTTCACGTAACAGACAGCTGTCGCATTGTCTGATAGGATCTGGACAGTCTGTCCGACAACGAGGTTCTGAAAAGCCCAAAGAGCTTTGAAAATAGTCAAGAGCTCCAATGCGTTGATATGGAGACGCAACTCCAGGCCAGCCCAATGGCCTTGGACTGTGTAACCGTGACAGTGAGCTCCCCAGCCCAGGAGAGACGCGTCAGTCATGATAGTGAGCGTCAGATGGGGCTCTAGAAATGGCATCCCTGACAAGAGATGGCTTAGGGAGAGCCACCAATGAAGGGAGTCCCATACTGGATGAGGCACCCAGAAAACACGGCGTTGATTGTCGAGGAGAGGGTCAAAACATCGGAGAAACCAGTGCTGGAGAGGATGAGCGCAAAAGTGGGACGAATAGGTGACTACCATCATCGCAGCCATGTAGCCTAGAAGTTGTTGAATGTTGTGGGCGAAAACAGACAGATTGCACAGGATGGCAGCCTCAGCCTGTCGCAGAGTCCGTGCGCGCCTTAGAGGTAAGAAGGCCTTGGCACGACTGGAGTCGAGGGTAGCCCTGATCAAATCCAGGACACACGAGGGCTCCAGGTGGGACTTCTTAGGGTTCACCCTGAGTCCGAGATCGAAAAGGAGGAAGAGGCCAACATGGGTGTCCTCGTACAGCTTTTGTTTGCAGGATGCCACCAGGAGCCACTCATCCAAATAGGGGTACACCAGAACATTCTTCATACAAAGGTAAGACACCACAGGGGCTAGGCACTTTGTGAAGACCCGGGGGGGGGCAGTGGACAGGCCGAAAGGGAGGGCCTTGTATTGGTACCAAACACCACCGACCACAAATTGGAGGTACCTCCTGTGCTGGGGCCGAATGGAAATGTGGAAGTAGGCATCTTGTAGATCGATGGATGTGAACCAGTCCCAGTGCCTCAGAAAAGGTAGGATCGAGGACAGGGAGACCATCTTGAACTTCTGGGGGCAAATGAGAGAGTTCACCCCCCTGAGATCTAGGATAGGTCGGAGCGTGCCATCCAATTTGGTTACTGTGAAGTACCGGGAGAAGAAGCCTGTGGATGTGGCTGAGGGTGGAGGCCGCTCTATGACTCCTTTGAGAAGGCGGGTCTCTACCTCTTTGAGGAGGGCCAGACTGGCAGGAGTGGAGTAGAAGACACCGAGAGGAGGAGTACTTCGAAACTCGATGGCATAACCAAGATGAACTATGGTCAAAACCCAAGAGTCTGAAGTGATGTTGTGCCAGATATTGAGGTGGTGTGCTAGTCCTCTGGTTCTGGAGAGGCAGTTGGGTAGATGGAAGATAGGCAGAGTTGGCGACCTGCAAAGGGAGTCAAAAACGAGATTTGGAAGTCGAGGCGGATTTCCTGGAAGATGGTTGACGACATCGAAAAGAATGGCGGGAAGATGCCGGTAAGGACGATTGTAGAGCTGAGCGGCAAGGAGAGCGCGACCTGTAAGTGTAGGAAGAGCGCCTCCAGGAGGAACGTGATACCTTCAGCCTTCTAGGCTGGGTCGATGGATGAAGGCCCATCTTTTTAGCTGTCAAATGAGCTTTCACAAGTTGGCGCATCGCCTTGTCTGTAGTGGCATGGAACACCCCTTGACCGTCAAAGGGCAAGTCCTCGATGTGTTTCCTGCTATCCTCAGTTAAACCGGCGGACCGGAGCCAAGTGAAGCAGTGGAGAGCAATCGCACCGACCATCACGTGCACCGCACCCTCAACAGCATGTCAGAAGGACAAAATCTGCTGATCTGAAGGGGCCACAGACTCATTAATGAATGCTATTAATGAATAGCACTGGCCCTGTGATTGTCCGGCAGGTGGGAGAGGATGGTAAAAAACCTATCCGAGATATTGCGTTGATAGGCCGCCAGGAAAGCTTGAGTGTTAGAGATCCTGGCGATCAACGAGGAAGCAGAGTAAAAGCGATGGCCGAAGACATCCAAACAGTGGCCCTCTCGATCAGGTGGAGTCGTGTGGGCCTTTTTGCCCCCTTTTGTTTGGGATGATTCAACAACAATCAAATTTGGAGTCAGATGATTGAAGAGGAAATTGGCGTCCTTCTGGGTATGGTAGAAATGCTCCAGGTGGTGAGGGATTGGTTGAAGCGAAGCTGGTTGGGCCCACAGGTGCTTCAAGACCTCCTGCAGGATGGGCAAAAATGGAATTGGAGCCATCGACCGGGGGTGAGTATCGACATAGTGGAAAACCAGGTACTGTACGGTAGGAACAGGTCCAGAGATGTCAAGGCCCAAGGCAGTGGCCATCCACACCAAGATGTCCTAGAACTGCTTGACATCCTCAGAAGCAGAATCAGGAGACGGGTCCCCAAATGCTAAAGGCGGGGAGGTATGAGATTGCGGTGTGGAATCTATAGAATCACTGTTGGAATCATAAGAGGCAGAAAAAGGAGACGATGAACGAGGCGATTGAGAACGACAATGTGGGGCGGGTCTCGTCAAAGGAAGAGCAGCAGGTAGAGCAGGGGCAGAGGCCGGTAGAACAGTCAGGGCCTGTAGCAAGACTGGAATTTGCACCGGTATCGAGGCCGGGATGCAAATTGGCACTGAGGTCGATGCCGACGAAATGGGTAGTACGGTTGGGATCGGTGCAACGACAGACTGTGTCGACAACAAGTCCAACAGAGATGTTTGCAGAGTAGATACAGGGTGAGTATCTGGCAGGGGCTGTGACACCGTCGCTGTCACTCGAAGAGGCGAAATGGCCCAACGATGAGGTGATGGGTCTTGGGACTGGTGGCAAGACCGGGATGGTGAATGGCGGTAGTAAGCCAATCGGTACTAAGAACAGGATCTGGAGTAGCAGTACCGAGGAGAACATTGGTAATGAGACTCTGAAGGAGACTGTGATGGAGATCGTGAACGTCGAGGGCAGTAAGGAGACCAATGACGAACATCGGGATGGTACTTGTCATGGTAAGCCGGCAAATATGAGTGGTAGGAGCCGGGCTGCTCTCTCCAGAGGTGTTTGTGGTTGTGCCTGCCGATATAGGAGGCTGAGGAAAAAGACAAATCCACTCTCGCCAATGAAGGCTCATAAGGAGTGCGATGGTGGCAGTCCCGACGACGTGGGGATCTACCCCTTTCGCTACGTCCCAGAGAGTGGGCCATGCTGAGTTGAGGCCGGTCTCAGGAAACAGCCCAAGGAGCGTCCGAAGCAAGCAGATGGTCGAACCTGGGACGGCCAGGAGAGAGACTCAGGGCCAGTGGAGTTTGTAAGCAGCCATCTCCGGACTGGCAAGAGGTCACAGGTAAAGAAGCCAGTGGTGAGGATCGATGGTCCAAGTCGGAAGCGAGAGCCACAGTAGCTGGGACTGACGGCAGTGGGAGCTGGGTGGCATCCCGCACCGGCGAAAGGGCGGGAACATCCTCCTCCTCGACAGTGGACATTGCAGGTTGCGTTGGAGGAGGCGTCGGTAAGGGACCAAGAGAGGAAGATCGATTAACTGATGGATGGGTAGCGGGAGAAGGAGAGTGGCGTTTCTCCTTCCTCTTTTTCTTCTTTTCCTTGTTGAAGGAAACAGAAAAATGGTGCGACAAGGCACGTTTACGCTCAGCCAAGGTAGGGACCTTGCGAGCTTGTTGTGAGGTCAAAGTGGCATCCCCAGTGGCAGATGGTAAAGTAGACATCCTGGAGAGCTTCGGAACCTTTGATAAAGAAGAAATCGGTTGCAAGGTCAATGAGGTTGCGGTCGGTACTGGTACCGAGGCTGTCGATACCAAGGGACCGGAGATTACCGATAACTTCAAAGCCAAAGTAGAGGATGTCGTGGAGGTGTTGATACTGACACGGTGGAAAGAGTGGTATTCAAAGATGCTTGCTCTTTAATGTGAAGGACTTGTTCCTAACAGTAGGAATTCAATCGAAAAGCTCTATTCTTAAGAGTCTGAGAGGTGAAGTCTTTACAAATAGAGCAGGCCCGAACGTTATGATCCTCCCCAAGGCAGAACAAACAGTCGGGGTGGGCGTTTGAAAGGGAGACCTTGCAGCTGCAAGACACGCACAATTTAAACAAAGAAGACATAAGAAGAGTTGTTACAGTTTTTGTTGTAAAAGACGAGAAAAACGAACGAAAAGACGAAGAAAAGGCCAAGAATTCAAAGAACTGCTCAGCGAGGAAACCTTCCAAGCTGCTAACAGGTCGGCAGATGAAAAGAAACTAAGAAGACACCGTTTGCTTGGCAGGACTGAGCATGCTCAGTACTGGATGGGGGAGGGGTTCCCGACAAGCTGCTCAGCTCTGGAACTTTCCGAAAAGCTACTGCGCATGCATGAAGATTTCCATTGTGTGAGGCACAGAGACCACAAAGAAGAAACAGATAAGATGAGAAGAGAAAGAGCTGTCAAGAACCTGGAGGGGGGGGAGTAGGGATTTAGAGATGATGGATGTTCCAGTACCCTTTGTTCCCTATCTTTTAGGACCACAATCCTTCTTTTATATAGTTCTGTCTCTCATCTCTGTTACAGAAATCTCCAGGCTGTCATGGTATCACTTGCTACAAGCCATTTCAAATCTTCTTAACCATTAGGGTATAGGTCCCATTTATACAAAAAATTGAGCAGATTTCAGTGGGAGAAAAAAAGAAAGAGAACATATATCTTTATACTTAAAACTTTTCTCAAGTATATCCTTCTATTGTTCTCAACAAATGTGAGCAAAAGATTCATGTAGAGTGACAGGTACACAGAGGGCTAACATGCAACTGAACCTGTCATTTAGAGATCACAGTCTCCAACACCACATTTATCTTATATGATGTTAAAGCATCATTATGGAAATATAAACTTGAATAAGTTAGAACTAGCAAGGAAAGCGTTGAGAATTGATTTCTGTGACCATGTGACTGATGGAAATAAACTGTTTCTCATATGCACGTAGCAAAAATTTCTTTCTCCCACAATATCAAATAAGCTGTTTTCTTGCTATATAACTTCGAAATAGTTATAATTTAAAAATACAGAAAGTAAATTCTATTCCAATTCTGTACTGCTTGGCATTCATAAATCTCTCTCTATAAATTATATTATTCTCTATAGTTAGATGTATTTTCTTTGATACATCTAATATATCTATTTTAGAGCAATATTTCTGCATAGCAATTGAATACATGTGGGGAATCTTTCAAAAGAATGATCTTGAAGTAAAATTATGCTTTTGTAAATGTAATTCTGATACACAAAAGAATGAGAAAGCTAGTTTGAAAATACCACTGAAGGGAAAAAATATGTAGGATGTATGTGGTCTCATGAAATCAGAGGAGAAATAAAAGTTTAATTCAGAAAGCAATGTTATCATTATTCAGTTATTTTAGTGTTCAACATGAACAAGAAATGTCCACTTTATTCTTTGTGTTCAACCGGGAATTCTGACCTCATGTGTATGTGTGGTGGTGGCAGGAATGTAAGCTATTTTTTTTCCTGCAGAGTAAAACAGGATTTTAAGAACAAATGAATTTTACAACCTAGGTATCTATAATTAATTATTGGCTGGAATTTTTGTTTTGGACCTCTTTGGAATTTTTAGTATTAACAGGAATCTTAATTCAGGGAACAGCTGTGTATTAGCTGGTAAGCCTGGGTTTACAGGACAATATATAAGGAATCTTGAGTTTACACTGCCAAATTCTCAATTAAAAAACGGCTGAGAGATCTAACAGATATAGTATCACTAGGTACTATGAGATCAGTTAATCTTTCTGTATGTACTGCCCTCTACCTCTGAAGCTCCCATTTCATTTTACTAATACTAGAGACTTTGATTACCAAAAGGCATTTATTGCTTCTTGTTGAACTAGAACAAGCTCCTTATAAAGAAAGAGTTTGCCTTTGTGATCACAAGTCCATTGAACACTTGGCATATATCATATGTTGGTATCCTGTATTTTTGGTTGGGTGGGAAAAACCTTTGCAGCCCATTTTAGAAAAACTTCTAGGAAGATGAACAGTGATAATATTATTAATATTTATATTTTATTATATATTTGTTATATTTCAAATGGAAAGGTTCACCACTATGGTTATAAAGCCCAAATCAAACTTAAAGCCCATGTCTCACATACTGACTAATGAACAGCACAAGACAATTTTGAAGCTGAAATAGTTTTCTTAACTGCTTATCAAAATACAAAAGTTACCTTGTTAAACAGAGATCAAATGCTAATTTAACTACAACACTGAGGAGCATAATTGTTGTAGTCATATACAGCATTACATCCTGCATTTTTAGGGAAATAAATCTGTGAAGTAATTAACAAAAATCTTTTAAAAAATCGAACCAACAAACTGAATAACCATTTGTAAAGTAAAAACGTTTAAAAACAATGGCAACACAAAAAGCATTTGGTGGTGGTGACTGTTCTTGAATTGCTTTATTAAGAGAGTAAGGCACTTGAATCCCCCCCCGGGGGGATTCTATAATGTAAACTATAGGGGAAAAAGATCCTCTCCCTAGTACTTGCCAACAGGTAAAATATAAAAGGAGAATGAAGCAGATCATGAGAGGTGAATCATATTAACTGAACTTGTCTGTATGGTGGCTTTTGGGTGATTGTGTTCCAAACTAGTTAAGGATATAACAGTCAACAGAAGCACTTCACCAAACTGATAAACCAGTGTTAGTGGAAAATGATAGCTGTAATATACATTAACTACCTCTTACTCAGCAGGATTTACTGTTTTCTCAAGAGATGGTGGATTCACCTCTTTCTGGTTTAGATGTGCTTTTCATCACTACTTTCAAAAGCAAACATTTCTCACAAAGAAACCTGAAAGATTATTTGTATTATTACAATAGTACAAGAAATTACACAGCTCATTTGGCTTATGTGCACTTTAAAATGAATCAAGAGATATAAAACAACTTATTGCTTCATTTAAGAGACATGACATATTAGCATAATTTAGGGTTACAGTACTAATTATAATTAGAGCCATTCTGTGTGCACTGAGACATAGTTAAATGACTACCTTTAAAAGCGACACACGGATTCTTTTTAGCAGTTGAACTTACAAGAACAGCACATTTATCCAAAATGTATGCCTTTAAACATCTTTTTCCAAGGCCCCTGCAATCAACCATGCTGGTAGAAGAGTCAGATCATTAACACAGGGTTTTTGAGGTTCGTGAACTAATCAGTATTGGCTTTATATCACTCCATCACTATTTTTTAGGCCACTATGGCTGTATGTGAGAGAGGGGGAAAAGCCTGAAAAGGGTCTTGAAAAGAAAAATCTTGTGTTCAGTCATGCCTTTGGCAGGATCAACTTCATTATGATCAAGGGTGTCAAACAGAAATTTCTTCCAAGTACTTCCAAACTGTATTGGAAAAAATGCTTTAGGGACTTGGGGAATGGAGGAAAAAAGATTAGAATATAACTAGGGATAGGAAGAATATTTGAATAGATCCACAAAATGTTCAAAAAGCATGTTTTTCAAGTATTGAGAAATCCTGACAAGTAGAATCTTGGACTGATGAGAATCCTCACAATTCAGGGCTTATTTTGCACAAAATTTTGTGCAAAAAAACATTATTTTCTGTGCAGGAAATAACATTTCTGCATAGAAATATTATTTCCTGCAAGGAAAATGCTGTTCTCTGTGCAAAACAACCAAATGTAAATTTTGCACAGAATAAGTCTCAAATTGCAAAAAGGTCTTCAGAATTGCATGGTTTTCAAAGACCTCCTCACAGCAGGAAGAAATTTATTAAAATTACTTATTGCTTCAAGAAAATATATTAGTGAAGAAACTTAGCAGAAAAAATATGTGGTACTGTTGCTCCATTAGCCGTTGTGTATTGCACAAACAACACCTAGTGTAATGAATTCTAATGTGTTTTAAAAGTGTTTGTGCACCATTGTCCAAGGGCCTGGACAAGCAGGACAAAAATATTGGTAGTTTCCAAAACAATGATGAAAACAGGAATCCAATAAACAATAGGAGCTTTGCATTAGTGGAATGTTTCCATTGAATACAAGCAGTTATGAATCAGGAGTCACTAAAATATGAAGACATATGTTTTAACACAGAGCTTGATTACCATGCCATGGAATAAGTCAGAAATAATTCAATTCTTACTGGATGGCTAACAATGCAAGAGGATACTACTACAATCCTGTCAAATTCAAAATGAAATTTCAGAGTTTAAATAAATGAATATATAAAATATCAGATACACAGAAATCACTTAAAATTTTAGAAAACATAGTTTTTTGCCCTTGAGGAACATATTTGAGAACACTGTTGAAAATAACATTTATATTTTATTTGATAATTTAATTTAAAAGAGCCACCACAACACAGCAACACATTTCTGCTATTCCTAATATGGACTTTTTGGTTCACCTCCCAAATATTATAAAGATATGGGATCTATATAGTACATACATATTCTAACATTCTGCTGGATTTGTAATGGAACATCAGCAAATTCAACAATGGTCTTCTGCCTTTTTCCCGTCTCAGAAAAATACTGTACTTTGATGTCTTTCTTACTTTTTTAACTATTGCTCAAATGCAAAGCTCTAAACAAAGTTAATCTCTTACCCTTCAAAACAGCTAAATCCAGTTATTTCACTCTGCTAAGTTGTCTGTTTGCTACACAGACTAATTTGATCTCAGTAAATAACCTTAACAGAAATGAGTAATTGAGTAAGAAAAAGTTCCTGTATGTGGTCTAAATTCAGTTTTTAAAGGTTGTCCTTTCTCTAAAGCTGCCTAGCACCGAAAGTTGAACATTTAGCCAAACATTTTGCTCTTCCTTATGGGAAAGCTATTACAACCACATACTATAGGAACAATTGCAAAAAAATGAACTAAAGAATCTGATCACAGTTCTCATGAAGTATCCCTATGTGAATCGAGCAAGATATTCTGCAAGAATTCAGACAACTGAGGAATGTGGTAACATATATCTCATTAAGTATAAATTATGGAAGCTATAACTAATAAAACATGCAAATTTAAGTTATTTAAGTTTTCCTTAAGCTCATAGGTGGGCAGCCTGGTGCACACAGCTTATTTTCACCAGTGCTCTGCTCTGCAAGTGAATACTTCAGGCATCTACAAGAGCAGTCCATCCCTTCTCCACTAGTCCACTATGTGGGGAACAATAGGGAGAAAAAGAGTGGAATAGAGAGACAGAGAAGGAACCAGAGAAAGGCGAAAAAGGAGAGAAAAAGGAGGCACAATCATCTACTTTTCACTCTAGATCTTTCCACAGTTGGCTTCAGCAATGTTTGCTACAAGGATGTGGTCCCTAATCTATAACTGTTCCCCGTATAACAGCTGTTTGACTCAAAGGATAAACACAAAAAACATTGTACCTTAAGAAGTATTTTGCTCTGTTTTTAATGAAAATGAAAACATTTTCATTAACAATCTGGGATTTTATCATTCATTTTATACTGGTTTATTTTTCAGATGACAAAATTTTCCTTATTCTCTTCCTTGATAGTTCCTACATTTTCAGGCCAAACAACATGAGACATTAAGGTCAAAATCAAAAGATGACAGCATGTTTTCTCTCAAGCAATGTGATTGCTTCACAACTTCATGCCTGAGCAATCAGACTTCTAAAAGCAACTGTATTTACCTACCAGCACTACACAAAGTATTGCAATATGCAAAATAAGATACATAGATGAGAAAACTACGATTCTGGACATTCCTTATCATTTCAAGGAACACCACTTCAAAATGAGGACTGATTTCTCATCTAGTTCAACCTCGTCTACCCTATATTTTTATCCTCCTGAATTCTGGTTAATCTAGACATAAATTCTTAAATTTATTCCAGGAGCAGAGCATGTACAGTTTGCCATGGCTATCACCTTCTTCATATTATTTCCATCTTTCTTCATCCTGTATTACAGAAACTTGCATCTGCTCTACTAAGGCCATTTCCACATCCCACCTGGTCCCATTGTCCTCCTGTCACGATCCCAGCAGCACCTTTGCTGGGCACAGAGCATGATGGGAACACTCCTCTCCACACCCAGCTGGTTCCTTGTGGAAAGGAGCACAAGCGACACGTGCCTGCCTTCCGCAATGCAGCTTGGCTCTTTCCCATGCCGCACTGGGGAAGGAAGCACCTCTATCACACTTCCTGCCTTTCCACATGGCCAGTAAGGACGGGAGCATCGTGCAATCACGAGTACTTAATGGATTTATTCCATTCAGTGAACATCCCACAACTGCAATGGGTGGGGGAGGGATGGCAGCAGGACTGCAATGATATTGTGCAAAAGCACAGCCCATAGACTACTACCATCGTGCCCCTAACCTGGGACTGCAACACCACGTGGAAATGGCCCAAGAAAGTTAAAGAAAAACTTGCTGTGACAACACACAGCAATTAATTAGAACTTTGTGAAATTTACCCAGTAATTTGAAGAGAAAACAGTTTAATCAGAAAACATATTTTTTGGGACTACAATTCTCAGAGTCCAACAAGCAAATTTCACAGCTGAAATACTCTGGCCCTCATATCACAGTCCTCCAGCATGATCGCCTTCATTGTCACATGCTCTCTCAGGGCACAAAAAATGGGACTTCTTGTACAATGCACCTCAACATCCTACATCTCTGTGCAAAATCAAATGCTGTTTGGAAAGCATCTTTTGGAGATCTGGCAAATTTCAAACCTGAAATCTTCTAGAATGATGCTACTCAACATGGTGGTCCGTGGACCAGTGCTGGTTCATGATCCATCAGTTGCTAGTCTTTGATGAATTTCTGGGAAAGAAAGAAGCAATTTAATCAATAGACACAAATGAAGTACCAGCCCCTAACACATTGTGGGGAAAAAACTGGTGCCCCACATTAGACAGAATGAGGTTCACTGTTCTACAGAGAAACATTACTGTGTTCAGTGGCCCTTACTCTTAGATAAGGATTATAGGTGGGGTGGTGGTTCCCTTGTCAGTTAATTTGCTGACAGTGGATCAGTTAATTCGCTCTTCATTTTCATCTAAAAGTTAAAGCAGTGCCTCTCAGGTAATCTAATGTGAGGACTGGCATTTCTTTTTCCTAACATGTCAAGGACTAGTACCGTATTGTGCCCTTTTGCTTCAACTGCTTTTTTCTCTCCTAGAAGGTTGCCATGGATCAATAGCTGACGGCCTGCAGACCAGCACTAGGTCTATGGACCATTGATTTAAAGAAGTTAATTAAAGTACTAAATCCTGATATCAAAACAGGTTCAGTACCTTGGATATTGCCTTTAGATTAAAACCTCTGACAGATTCACCACCCGATGATGTGGAAGTCACTGATCAGTGACCAGAGGCACTGTGGAGTGACCTAGCATTTATGTATAGGAATTTTATCTGTTCTTGTGATGTTATCTTTGTTTAGGCCATTATGTTTGATATTCAACCAGGAATGAAAACAGATTTTTAACCATACAAAACTTATCTTGAAACTCCCTAAACCAACTACACTTTTCTACTTGTTTCCATGGTTTAGTAATATTAGAATTTTGAAGCAGCCTTTTTTTCATAATGATAGCTATGAATGGATATACAATATTTTATAGCAAAAGTAATTAAAGTCCTGGCAAGCAGTGTATGTTACAAGCAACAAAATATTAAAAAGACTAATTTAATGTCAGAGCAGCTACATTTACAACGTAGTGTGGTTAAAGCATTTGAACCTGACCCTGTTCATCATTCTATCTACTTCCCAGTAGCCCATTCTATATCCTGTAGCTGAGATGGCATGCTGATGCAGCATCCTTTGTGAATTTATCTAATCCTTCTGGAAAAGCTTTTAAACTAGTGGTCATGACAGCATCCTGTGGCAATGAATACTATAGGTTCATTATGTTTTGTATGGGGAGAATTTCCCCTTTGTTTGTCTTAACCCTGCTGTCTACCAATTTCAATGCATGACCCTGGAAAGGTTTTATATTTTGAGAGAATGAATCATTTCCCGCACAAATCTCTTATCAAACAGTCTCATAGCTCTCTTTTGTCTACGTTTTAAAGCTCAACTGTTATTTAAGCTTTTTTTCCCACTTATGAAAAAGAATTCCAAAATAAGTTCAGTGGCCCTTTTTGCTATTCCCTCCAGATTTAGTACATACCTTTTCAGATAGAGTGATACAATTAGTGACACAGTATTTCACAGACAACTATAGCAAATTCAGATTCAGCTTTAATTCTTTTTCTAACCATTCCTACAACTGTCCTTTTCATTACCATAGCACAGCACCAAATGTTGTCTTTCATTCTTTCTCTTGAAACAATTATCCTACAGTGCTTTATAATCTAGTTTACATTTTACTATCTTGAATACACTGACTTTTACTTCATTCTTCACTCCTGTACCAAAATATACTTACCCACAGTCTCCAGATATGAAATATGAAGGGAAAAACGCATTGTGTTCTATACCTAAAATAGCAGCAATGTGCATGTGGACACACTGAAGCATCCGTGCGTACGTCACCACCATTATGTATTATGGGAGGCAAGTATTCACATTTTTTCTTTTACATGGGGAGTTCCTGGAATGAAACCCCTGCATACATGGAAGGTCCAGTGTATTTGACCATGGTTAGTCATAATCAATCGTATTTGATATGTCAGTCTAACTAGTGGAGTGACAATGATTTTTTTTGCCTGAAAAACAATACAGACACGAGCCTTGAGCAAATATTCTAAATTTATCCATGATAAAATCAGGATCATGTCCAATACTTACTTTCTTTCTTTCTTTCTTTCTTTCTTTCTTTCTTTCTTTCTCCATTCTCCATATAAGGCTAAATACACATTTACCACTTATACTCTGATTTGCAAGGAGACAAGTTGTACTTTTTTATATTTGCAGACTACAAATAGCACAGCTGGGCTCTCTGAACACAGGGGATTCTCTCTATATAGAAGGAATTTCATACTGTGAGACAGGAGGGGAAATGGTAAGGGGGAATAAGGATGGTGTCATCCTTTCTACTGTACCATTTGCAATTATCTGTGAGGACTAATAATTCACAGACTTCAAAAAGCACCATCTCTTTAGATATGTACAAGTTTGCAATCTAGAGAAGAGAAGCACAAATGACTCTATTCATAAGAAACCAAGCATCTTTCTGCACCGAGACGTAAGAGATGGAGATCACGCAGGGCTCATGGTAGTAAATTATCAATGATTAAGTTTAAGATTATGTTTCTAACACAGGCAGGGCTGCTGATGGCTGCCACTGGGCCAGGGGCAAGATACATGACACCATCTCCTTAGTTCTTTCCTATCAACAAAATGGAAACACTTTCTTTAAGTGTGAGGAAAAATTAAAAATAAATGAAAAACACTTCTCAGAAAATTTAGCCAAAACATTAATTTACAAAAATTTTGTAAAAATTAAACAATATTGTTTTAAAACATGATCAAAAACCTAAAACACATTTATATTATAACTGTGTTTGTGTTCTCCCCACAAGATTTTATTAGGAATTTCTATCTCAAAGATGGTGAGCAACAGCAGATCCAACAGTTAATTGCATTGTCACAACTTTTAGGAGCTCTACTAGCCTTGGGAGGGCCTGGGATAATGCAGATGAAATACACTGAGAATTCCAGTCTCTCAACACATATTATTCAAGTGTATTCATGGTCAAGTACTCTTTTTCATTGAGTCACCTGAGTTGGGTATCTAGATGTTTCCAAGCCATTACTGACTCAATTGCTTATACATGAAGCAATCAGAAGCCATATATTAACAGTAACATGAACTTTTGTAGAGACCCCCTTAACCAGGAACCAGTGACATACTATTTTGGTAGTTCCACTTCTAAAAGGCCAATTCCAGGAGACAACACCCTACACTGTTATAGTGCTATTATTCCACTTTCAAATTCCTATCGGATTCTGGGGTTTGCAGTTTACGGAGGGGCATTTAGAATTCTCAGCCAAAGAGCTCTTTGACCTCAGTAAACTATAAACGCCAGAATTCCACAGGATGTTGAAAGCAGAATAATAGCACTGTAAGAGTGTAGTGTGGAAAGGCCTACATCATCTGAGAATCTGCAGTGAGCTGTTATCAGTACAGACAGAATGAACATATTCTGTTACTCATTTCCTAGTCCCCAAAATAACAACTGTGTATGAAAACTGTGTATCTGGGAATAGGTTGTCTTGGGGTTTATTTGGGGTTTTTTTCATTTTGGCACAAAAACCAAGCTTTTGTGTGAAAAAGTAGTGCTCAAAAAGCAATATTCTCACAATTCATATGGCATTTTTGGTGCAAAGATAGTTGAGCTTTGTGTACCGCCCCCCCATGTATTCCCGGAAATAGTGGCTTTTATGGGGAAAACACCTACCTTTTTATGCTGAAGCCCTGTTTCTAGAAGCCCATGCATGATTTTGTTCACAAACCATTAATAACTGTAAAAGTATTAACTAGCTTCACTTCAAGCTATAGATTTAGTAAAAACAAAGTGATTTGGAAATAGTACTGAACTCTCTGTCCCCTACTCTGTCCTGAGCAATCCTTTTACTAGCAAAGCAGCCCTTGACAAATAAATACATTTGCCATTGGCTTTTCGCCTCTCCCCTTCAGTGGTGGATTTGATCTCTCCTTGAAACTCTTTAGACTCTAGATTGTGTAAATTAATTCATTTTGTATAGTTATTTTTTTATATATCTAATTATTGTAACTAATCTTTGCAAGTATCTTTTCTCACTCAACTTTTTAAAGCATAAATAATTCCTCTGTGGTTTCTATAAACACTGCCAATGGGATGAAGTAATCAAGCTCCATGCTTTTAAGCGCATGTGTCTATTTTTGCACCAAAGGTATGACTGCATGCCATCTGCACAAGCTGCAGGAAATGAAATTGATTTCCATCCCTTGTTAAAATAGTGAGAAATACAAATAGGCCACTGGGCTTTCCCTCTCTCTCTCTCTTTAAACTTAACAGACCACATGCTAAAAATAAACCTTCTTCCACCAACTTCGAGCTATGAAAATGAGATTATTATAAAAGGCAGTCTCTAGACAGTGAAAGATCTGCCAGACCTTCTCAAAAATTAATCCTTCCTACAAGATTAGAAAACAAGTTCTTGAGAGATGGCAGGCGATTAAAGCTGACAAGATTTTTAGTCCACAGAACTTGAGAGAGCAGAATTTCTGTCAAATTCAATTCCCCACTGATTCCCAGGAAAAGAGCTGACAGCAAATTCACAATACAACAATGAGTATGTTGTGCTACCAAGGTCCTGCTGAGAGTCTTGAAATCCAGCAGTGAGGCTGGGAGGGGAGGGGGATATCCTTGAAATGGAAGGAAGAAAGGTGTTGCGTATTTCCTCTCTAAGACACAAGGCCAGAAGGTCCTGTGCTAGATGGCCACGGCAGCTTTCAGTTAGAAGGAAATGGTCTCAGTTTGGGACAGAAGCCAACAGGATCAAGTGGAGCCTGCATAATCTGTTCAGATACCAGGACAATCCTCCTTTCTCTCTTTTCTTTTTCTCTCTTTTCTTTCTTTCTTTCCTTTTTTTCCTCTTTACTACTTATCTTAGTATCCTTCTTCTCTTCTTTGAATTTTAGTTTAATTTGACTTTTATATTAGATCTCCACATTGATATTTTAGGATGAGATATAGTGTGCATAAAGAAGTTTAGTGTGTAAAGAAGTGGATAAGAAATAGTATTTTGGTGGGGGGAAATAATTGCCAGGGCAAAATAATTACTGTTTTTTTGTGTGTGTTATAACGTCATAGGCAAGCACAAAAGTTTAACTATTTATTTATTTAATTATTCAACCATTCATTCTTTTGGGTATAGTTGAATATTGAACAATACTGTAGTTTGGGATTCATAGTGTTGATTGTTATTATACTATGATCTTGTATTGTGACATACATATGTGGACTTATTGTAAAAAGAAAGTTGTAAATTTACTACAATATTAGAAAAAGAAGAGCTTAAAGGATGAATTAACCAAGAAAAGAATAATAGGTTGTTGATAAAGCTAAAGTAAGAATGATATGATACAAACGTGAAAATGCAAAGATCTTAATTTCTTTTTCATTTATTAATGGAGATATGTGTTGTTAATTGCAAAATGATATGTAAATTCAATAAAGCATAGAAACTTTGGAAAAAAAAGATACCAGGACAATCCTGTGCCTAGATGGCTCTCCTAGCAAACTAAGGAAAATCATTTAGTTAGGTTATGCTTCCTTAAAGTCAGGTGTTAAAAGTCAGATAAGTAAATGTTAGTTGAAGACAGATCCAAAAAGTCAGATTTTAATAAATAAATGCTAGCTATAAACACCTATGTGAATTTCTCAAATGCAAAGGTTGGTAAGATGTTGTAAACAGAAGGAAAAACAACACTAGTGTGAAGACAGAGAAGAGTAGTATAAGCTAAAAAAATAAATAAATTCTGCAATATGTTGTTCCCCAGCCAGTGTTTTATGTCTCAGGCCCACGTGCTCCCTGTGTACATGGGATCTCTGTGACATACATGGTTTTTTTCTGTTTGCAAATGGAGTGGCAAGTTTTTCATGTATTTACTTATTGCAGTTTATATCTCAGACCTCAATTCCCAGAAGAGCTTACAAAAAGTTATCAGAACTGATAAAACACAAATGTACTACAGCAGAAAGTATACTAAATAAGACAAACCAATAGTATTTAAAAATAAGGAAAGAACAATATTCAAAAACAAAAATCTTTCCTAAATAAACAGTTTCCCACTGGGCCAGCAGGCCTCCCAAGATGGATATTACGTAATTGCATTTCTATGACTGAAAAGACTGGCCTCTGCTATTGTTCTTTTATCTGTCTCATTTTCAAAGGTAGGAGCAAAGCTTCAAATGTTGGGGTAAATACACATGTTCTTTCATATAAGATGAGATAAATTAATTAATTTGCAATATTAAGGTGTACCTGGAATACCAATCTAAGCTGATAAAGAATGCCCTGGAATACCATTCTTATCATCACCTGGATATATAGAAGTACTCCCAAGTTATCAACATGATATTTACGAGAAAGTAGAATCCAGTCCAAACCAGCTTTCGATTGGATCACCTTCCTCGCTAACTAGCAGTACTGCCATCTTGTCTGGACAAAGTAGCAGTTTGCTTACCTCCATCTGGTCCACTGCAACTGATGAAGTGGACTTTAGTTCATGAAATATCTATTGAAATACACCATTTAGTCTTGAAAGTGCGGCTAGATTCCCCCTACCCCAACGTTTCCCCTTCTTATGCTAAAACAGATTATCAAGTATATCTCCTTGCATACTTTCTTCTAGGAGAACATGGAGCAATACTGGCACCTCATGTTCAAGCACCTTGTCCAAGTGTGGAATGTTTTAGGATTACTTGATAATTCTTCAATTTCAATTTCTTCAATACTTACTGTAGAACAGCCTCTTTAATTATAAATAATATAACCCCCTTAGTTAAACAGGCTAGTCTAATGACTCAGCCCTCACAATCAAGATTCCTTCATGAATATTACCTATATGCTTACCTTGTACCAGTGGAAAATTTTGCATGATTATGAACATGTTATGAACACTGCAAAAACTCATAAACACTAAGGAATCATCCATGGACTCAAACTCCAAGTTAGTGTAAGCAATTTAATTTGAAAATGCTTCAGAAACTGGTCACAGAAGGTCACTGAGATCTCCCTCCAAAACACTGCTGACAACCTTTTCTCTGCTGCCATTACTAACACTGAATAGATCTTAAATTTGACTCAAGCCAATGTTTCAACAGACATATCACTAGTTTCTTTCACAGCACTGCTCAGCCTATTCCCTTAGCTATTTCACTGGCCACAGCATCTCAGAAAACTGATGAACATACTGGGCTGTATTAACTGGGGGAAGATATTTACTACTAACCAACTCAGTTACTCAAACCATCTCCAAGGTTATTAGCAGAACCACCAGAACCTTGATCTGAGTGATCAGAAAACCATTTTATCCATCTTCCTGTGAAAGTAACTTATCATTACTACTACAGATAGTTGAGACCACTATAAGCCTTAACCTGACCAGCTATTGATTTGTACATGATAAAGGAATGACAATAAAATTTCCACCCATGGAATCATGACAGACTACAGTGACACTCTAATCACCTGCCCAGGTCTTTGTTATATATGCCAGACCAATATATTCATCTAGAATCAGATCTTAAATGACTGACAACTAATTGCCCTTGCTTTCAATGACAGAGTTAGACCTGATATATTGCTGCTATGGCAATCAAGAGACCCCTGGTTGAGAGAAGGGTAAAAAAGAGGAACAGCAGGACAATATCCACACCCCACCCTACAATACTTGCTCCTTTTTTAAGTATTGAATTTCACCAGCACACATGCCAACCCTACCTGGCTAGATCCTCAAAAACATATTAAAAGTTCATAGTCCAGAAAGAAACATGTGTCTATGAGTCAACCAACATCTAACAGTACAGAGAAGTATAATCAAAACAGATCAATACAAAGGGAAGTAGTCAAGAATGTGATCAATATTACTTACAAACTTGGTTTCTTTTATATTAAGTCCTGTCTAGGGAAGCATGCTGTGCAACCAAATTATCACACTATAATGATAAGCTTGCTTCTATAAACCAATCATAAATTCAAGAGTTTTGAACAAACTTTGCTATAGTACCTTTAATGTAAATGCCTCAAAGGACTTAAAAAGATATGAGTTAGCAAGTGAATAATTCAGAGGAATCCAAAAAAACAAAAGACCAAACTAGCTTTCATCCTTATATATTAAACAGTCTACAGCAAAGGTTGTTGTTCTTGTGTACCTTCTAACTTATCAGTTCTGACTTATGGCAACCCTAAGGCAAACCTATAATGGGATCTTCCCAGGCTGAGTGTGTGTGATGTGCCCAACCAAAGTCACTCAGTGGGTTTCCATGGCTGAGTGTCCAACACTCAAACCTCTATACCACGCTGGATGGAAAACAGGGCACTGGGCAAACGAAAATCTTCACAAAAGATCTATCAAAGAGACTGGAAAATGTTGCTTCTCTCTTATCTGCCATTCAAGCTTTTCTCAGATGACTTGCCTGAAGAATCAAAATCTGATTGAAAAAACTTGTAGGGAATAGTGGCACTGACCTTCGGTACATTAAAGTAAACTCATTCTCCTGTCAAAAAGAAATTTAATCCCAAAGAGAGCTCTTATTTTAATAAAATGCTTTATTGGATTTAACACTCAGCTTAAAAAAAAAAAAGGGCGTACAGACAGTGTACATGTAAACAGGTAATGTGCCTGCTTCTCCATAATGAATAGAATCTCATACTCAGCCACATCCTAATGGTGATATAGTGACTGTCTAGATTCTCACTGTGATACAATCAATGTGTCTGAAAGGCATAAAAGGTTAACTGGGAACAAATAATATTTTTGTATTGTTTTTAAAGTAAAGGACATTTTTACTGATTAGTTTAAATGTTTTACATTCCTATCCAAATACTGCACCATAGTCTATTGGGTTTTTTTAAAAATCATTGAAAGAAACACTACTGCTTTTGTTATTCCAAATACCACTGTACTGTGCCTATGGTGCCTGAGTCACATCACAGGAAGCTGAAGTGATAAAATAGCAAAGGACTGAATTGTTGTGCTGTGAAGAAATGTCTGCAGCATGTATTTAAAATGCATATAATTGATCAAATGGAGCCAAATACTCTGCAACAAGTGCAAATTCATTTAGCAAATGTGTAGTTGGAGAGCCTCTATTAAAACGAATATTACTGAACTAATTGGCCTTATCTTGCAACAGCTTTGGAGATTTTTATTGAACCTTAAAAATGTCTATGAAAGAAAATGCATGAATTGCTCATTTATTAAGCCACAGAGGATTCGTGTAAGTCTAAAAGTCATGTAAGTCTAGAAAAGCCATCACAGTCAGAAATATAAAAATATCTATAAGTCTACTAAGTCAGGACCAGTAATATATTTCTTTAGTCTTGTTGTTATGGGCCTTCAACTCCTTTCTGACTTATGGCAACACTAAAGTGATCCTATCACCCCCCTGCTTTTTTTCAGCAGAATTTGTTCAGAGGGGGTTTGCCCTTACATTCCTCTGAAGCTGAGGGAGAGTGACTTATCCAAGGACCCAGTGGGTTTCCATTGCTGAGTGGTGATTTGAATCTTGGTCTCCAGAGTCATAGTGCAGCGCTTAAACCACTATACCACGCTGGCTGTCTTCTTTGTAGCAGTAATATATTCGCCTTGTATGTATGTATGTATGTGTGTACACACACACACACACGCGCGCGCGCGCATGTATACAATACATATACATCTACATATATAGAGAGATGTATATACATATATAAATCGAGAGAGAGAGTTATAAAAGGAATAAATGGATCAAAGTTTTAATTGGGGTTCTAAACTTTACTCCCTATGAAATATTACTAGCATATGGTCTTTTAAACCAATACTGCAGTTTTGTACTTTGGAGGAGCAAGGACGATTATTCCTTAAAAGAAAACAGCAGGACTCTGAACCTTGCTAGATCTAGCATTTACTAATGCTAAAAGGAAATAATGAACAATGCTGGGAATTAAGACAAACTATTTTCACTTTTCCTTTACTAAAAAGCACAAGTGACATTCCTCGGTGATAAAGTGCTAGCTTTTCTGATGCCAAGGAAAAGGATAAAAAGATATAAACATTCGGGGAAAATGAAACTTTTGTTGAATTCTAGAGAAAGAAAAAGTAACATGGGTTACTCCTAGACATAATGCTTCAGTCTTTCAGATTATTGCAAGTTTAACATGCACACATAAGCCATGAAAAGGTTTTGTTGTTCAAACAAAATTGTTAAACTTTTCTTTGTGAACCTAAGGAAATATCTAAACAAGATCAGATATTTCAGGCAGGACTACAGCTATTGGGAATATATCAAAACTGCAAATTGAGATAGACAGATTTTCAATCCTGCGCTCTTAAAATTACCAAGGATCAAAACAAAGAAAGAAAGAAGACTTGAACATCTCTATTAGGAACATTCAAATATCCTTGTAGAACAGGATACAACAAACTAAAGCAGAAAGGCCTTTGCCAGAAGAACGTTTTTCTGACTCTTTCATCCTTTCCTTCAAATAGACATGTACAATACCTTTGAAGATTTCTCTCTGTATTAAACAAAGGCATAAACTAGACAGATTTCTTTCTTACTGTTCCTTCTTTTTCCTGACCACTTATTGACATTTAAGATACGTTTTCCTATCTTTGAGTGATTTCCCTTAGCAGGGTATAGGTAATCATGCAGCTCTCTAGATCAGAGCTTTCCAAACTTTTCATGTTGGTGACTCACTTTTTAGAAATGCATCATTTTGCAATACAGTAATTCAGTTAGTGGAGGCAGCCTCTCCACCCAAGTCTGGTCTGCCACCCTTGCTGGGGTCTTCTTTGACCCAGGGTGGCAGCCAGAGAGGCAGCCCCTTCATCTGGACCTGGCCTGCCACCCCAGTGGGACAGGCAGACCCTCCACCCATTATGTTCACATGACACATCTACAAACTGCAGACAACACACTAACGTGCTCCAACACACAGTTTGGAAAGCTCCGCTCTAGATGCTATTGGATTATTACTCCTATAATTCCTTAACACTGACTATGGTGGCTAGGGTTCATAGGAGAGAAAGTGTGATTTAGTGGTTTGGGTGCTGGGTGTCAGCCATGGAAACCCACTGGGTGACCATAGGCAAATCACTTTCTCTCTTCAAAGAAGGCATACTCCTGCTGAACAAATCTTGACAGGAAAACCCCATAATAGGTTCACTTTAGGGATGCTGTAAGTCAGAAATTACTTGAAGGCAAATAGCAGCAGTAGCAACAACATAGTAAAAACTCTAGATGGTTGAGTTTTATGTTCTTTTAGTTTTATAAATTTACAGATTCTTCTATACAACAATCATAATATGAATTGTGCCAGATCTTACTGTTGGTCTGACTAGAGTTAGTCTGACTGAAGCAATTAGATTTACCTATGTGTTGAGTTGCCATTCAAGAATTTATTCAATAGCTCAAATCTAGTTGTGATCACTCAATGCATGTTACTGAGAAATTCTTTAGTTATTTCCTTGCTTTTACAGTTGCCATGTGAAAGGGCCCCTTGAGCGTCACGCGAATGTGAGGAGTGGTCCACACGACACACTCACAATCGCACAATGTTCCAGGGGCTGGCAGGTGCCAACCGCACACTTTTTCATTTTCAGCTGTGAGTCAAAAATAGTGTGTGATCGCACATCGCCCTGGGGCCCCGCATGCACTTGCCATGCATGCGGAGCTCCGGAGCCACGGTACTCGCGCTTCCTGCCCCAGCGCAGCCTGGGAAACTCTCAGGCTGCACTGTGGAAGAAAGAGGTGAAGTTCTTGTGCGAGCGGGCAGCAGCTGTGGAGCTGAAGGAACCAGGACGTGAGAGCCTCTCGCTAGAGGCTGCTCGCAAGATCCCCGCACCCCAGCTCCGCGAAAAGATGCGTTGCGGAAAGGGCCTACATTTTGAAACTTCATGCCAAGTGAAAACAGCTAGTAAAGATGCGGTTCCAAATCAAAACCTATCAAATATCGTAACCATCTTAAAGATATTTTAGTGCATATTGCCATATTTAAATAATTTCAACAAATATTAGACAAAATATTGCCAGGTAGTATATTATTTTTAACTTTTTTTTCAAATAGCAAGAGTTCTAAAATTTTATTATGTTGCTTCATAATGTATCCAGTCCAGCACCACTAAATAAGTATCAAAGCAAAAGAAGAATAAGATGTACTAACAGTGCACATTCTTACAGTAGATAATTAACTGAGCACTATTATCTGAACAGAAGCCTGTTGTCATCATTGTCCTAGATTCTCTCGCACAGATGAAAAAAAAAACCCTCCCAGCTGATTCCAGCCCTTTAAAGTCTATGGCTAGATTTAATCCGCATATAAAAGCCATCTCATTACACTTAAACACATATGTACACACACCCACACACCAAAAAACAAAGTATGGTTTGCTCTCATTCAAAGTATGATAGCAAGAAATAGACATTTGTTCGAACTGTTATGCAAATCACTTGAAATCTTCCCAGTTAGATATGTCAGAATGGCAGTGTATATTTTAACACAGAAAACATTAGTCATTGTTTTTTGATTGCATATTCAGCACACCATCTGCCCCAATAGTATGAAGGGGAAAAAAATAAATCTTACTTGCAAGGTTTCTGTGATTTACTGCCAGAAACACTAATCTTCTTTAAAAAGGCCAGGCATTCACCATGCACTGGAGAAGGTGGCAGACCATTTCATGAAACAGTTCAAGCTGGGTCAATACTTCAAAGTGAGAGTACAAGAACAATGAGGTTTGTCATGTTCCCTTCATGGAACATCTATGAAAAGACTTTCTCATATATCCTGAAAATAAAGGGGGAAAACTTCTTCTGAAACCATTTTCTTTAAAAGTGAATTCCACTGTATCCATCCTCAGCATTTACATACTACAGAGTTTAGTAGACTGAGACCCTTTCTTTTTTCTGAACTATAATGGCCAGTTTTGGATTTGTTGCTGGTACTACTGGATAAATGTGCTTGTGGTAATACTGTCTACCTATGATAAGTTAAATGTCCATGAAAGCTAACTGTTAACATCAAAATTAAGCCTAAATTTTCTACTAATAAAAGAATGATTGACTTTGTTGTTGTTCACCTTCAAGTCAGTTCTGACTTATGGAGACCCTAAGGCAAACCTATTATGGGGTTTCTGGGGCTGAGAATATATGATTGCTCAAGGTCACCCAATGGCTTTCCAAAGCTGAGCGAGGAATTGAACTTTGGTCCCCAGGGTCGTAGTCCAGTGCTCAACCCACTATACCACACTGGCTGTCTAAGATTAACTTACTTGCATCTTTATAATAACAAAAATTAATACAGTTCACAAATATGTTAATATTGCAAATGAAGAGCTGGATCTAGATCTAATCACAGTTAGAGAGGGCCCGCTGAAATCAACGGGACTTATGTTAACCATAACAAAGGTTTAAGTTCAAATTATTTCACTGAACCTACTCTAAGTACAGTATCAGGCATATAGATAGGTAGGTCTGTCTAGATGCTAGGCTGCCCTCTAATCAGGACCACTGGCAATGCTTTTGCCCTTCTAGTCCCTCCCATGGAAGAATGAAGAGGCGAGAATTAGGAACCCAAACGCTTCAGCAGTCCTTTATGAAATTGCAAAGTATTATCCTTGAAGAGTGGCCATAATGTCTTCTCTTTTAAAAAAGTAGGCCTTCCTGGGGCTGCAGTGGGGGACACAAGTGGGTATTTCTACTTTTTGCCTCAGAGTCACAAGCCACTAAGTTTCACCACAGCTGAGTGTGATTTAATCTAGATCCAACTCATAGACTGTGAGAGCAGGCCAGATCCCTATCATTCTTATAAAGTAAATGACTAAGACAAAATAAAACTGACTCAGTCAGCAAACAGTATTACGCTTATATTGTAATTCTGGAACTGAACCTAAGAGAACAAATAGGAACTACTTCCCCTTTTTGAGAGAGGTATTTTTTATGGGCCATTAGATTTAATTTTTTAGTTACTGATATATAAATACTTGCTGGGGTTTTGTATTCTATTGGAAAGTATATTTTGTAGTTAACGTTGCATGTTTATTATTCATCATTGGAAGCTGTCTCAAAATTGTAATTATTTTATATAAATAACAACTAAGGATTTATTGTGCTTCTGAGTATTATGGTGTCATGTAGCTGGGTAATTTTTGAAAGAGTGCTAGGGTAACATTTAGTTTGATCTTACAAGGCAATTCTTACTTTCACAATATAGTCCAAAGAGCTGAAATAGAACTTTTCTAAAAATACTGATTTCAATAAAAAGGCCTAGAAATCATCGCTGTTCAACAAATTCCTATCTTTCAGAAGCAAGGAGAATTGTATAGTGCTATTAGTCACTTACCCTCCAAAATTCACAGCTGTCATGATCTAGAAATCAGAAACTTTCTGGAGGACCTCATCCTCCCCCATTGGGGACAGAAAGAAGGACGGGACCCAGAAGACGCTTGTGCACAATGTCATCCATGTCCCATCATTTTCCTGTCCTCAGGCAATGTGATCATGCTACAAATCATTGACTGGTTCTTCCCATCAATGACCAGCAATCATGCTGCCCTCCCACACTTACCTGAGCTGTGGAGGGTCAGGAAGCACCATGCCCACAGTTCCTGCCCCAGCACAGCCTGGAACAGTGCCCGGCTGCGCTGCAGAAAGAAGAGGCATGGCCATTGCACCTCCTATCCTATCTCAGTCCTGGCACAGCTAATAAATCAAACAAAACAAACTGAGTATCTCCCAGCTTGTTACTTACTTCCAGGCAGTAACAAGGAGTCATAAATGAAGTCCAACATAAACAAAGTCCAGCAGGGTTTCACAACAAGGGAGTGTCCAAGGTCAATCCAAGCATTTGTCAAGGCATCCAGCAAGGTAGCAGGTCAGATAAGCTCTGACAAGTCCTGGCAGGGAAAGATGCCAGCTAAATAAACTCAAAGCCTAGCGCAGCTGTGCCTTGCTTCATTGTTGCCAGTTATAAATTCTGAGATAGCTACGCCGGGTCTCTCTTTCCTGCCTGTGCCGTGCAAAGCTGGGTCTAGGTAAGTGTTCTGTATCTGAAGAGGCAGGACTCTCTGTTGGAGCTGGCACCACACTCTGTTCAGTTTCTGGCACTATAACCTCTCTCTGTACAGCAGGTCCTGATATACCTCCTGTTCAGTATCTGCTGTGCCCTCTGCGTCAGACTCAGAGTCAGAGTCCATGCTCTGGAAGCAAGGCATGACACCTCCTCCTTCATTTCCACAGGCAGCTGGTGAAGAGGGGAACGTTCCTATTGCACTCCCCTCCCAGGAGAGGTTCTACTGGGATTCCCAAGCGATGTCACCAGGATCCAGTAACTAGAATATTTCTACAGCTGAAGGAACAGGCTCTCTTCTAGTCTTTTAGGCTATTTATTAAATGAAGTCATAGATTTACAAACATACAACCTCCTCTTACGAAGAAACATAGATTATTCAATGTCTAGGCACACTACTTTCACTGTATTACATTATATTACATTAGATATAAGGCATCATATTTTTATTTCATTAGAGTATATAGGTATAAACATAGTTATATAGTCTATAAGGTGTTACACTTTCATAAGGATATCTCAGAGTGAGTGACTGAATGGGCAGATGCTGATAGTAAAGGTGGCAGCCATTTTAGGTGGCATAAAATATTGCATCTCAACTGCCTATGTTTATGGCACTTGCTACATAAAACTTCTTGTGTGTAAAGTACTGTTATATGAGATTATAATAATATTATTGTATACAAACATTAAAATAAACTAAAATCTTAGTAAGAGCTACCTAAACTAGAGAAACTGCAGATACTACATACATTGATGACCCTGGAGTAAAATATCTAAGGTTTTTTATTCATTTTATGCTTAGTTGCTAACGTTTTTGATAAAAAGATGGAGAAAATTAGCCAGCTAAAAGTCTAGGAAGTAAATTAAAACCTTTATTCTACTTTCAAAGAACATAAAATGCATTAATAGAACCCTGATTCATCAAAGGGCGGCTAGAATGAAACAAACAGTGAACAAAAATGCAGCAAAAGTGATGAAAAGCAATTCAATTTTATATTGAAATAACATGAAGCATTAAAAGGACAAGCAACCTCCCCCCCCCAACATATACACAAACAAGGGATGAGTGCTCTCCAGCATGTCATTATACAAGTCAGTTGGGATCCCTGGATATTGAATTCAAACACTCAATAAATCTTAATGAAGATTTCTTATATTTGACCTGAACTTGATGTTTGCTTTTTTGAACTGATGAGACTACTTTCATCTGATTGTTCTTTCCTACCTTTGGGTGTAACATGAAAGGAACACGGAAAAAAAAAGAGAAAGACGTGGATGACGTGTGTGATCTGTAGACAGAAGGACCTCCATGTGCCTGTCATCTCAATCTGAGAAGAAGTGCTCATAACTGGTACCCCAGTGCAGGCACACACATCACTTGCAGATAGTTTTATAGAGGGACATTTCAGGTGGAGTGAGAAAATTGTTGATACAGATTTAGAATTACTAAAAGGATGCCAATTCCTGAAGAGTTTGTTGTACAACTATTTTAAAAAATAGTCTGTGGGAATCTCACAGGATTCATTTATTCATGTTTTCACAGTCAGATAAACACAAATTACAATTAATGACAAACTAAGTCATTAAAGAGGAAATGGCAATATGGAAATGAAAGGATAGCAGCAATGTGCCGTCTTTAAAGTACTAAATCAGAATCCCAGGTTCAAATTCCTATATAGTCATGAAGCCTGTCTGAGCCCCTTCAAAGTATTGTTATGGGGATAAAATAGGAAGTGAGGAGTGTACCCCACCCTAAGTTCCTTGGAGAAAAGACAATACAAAAATATAAAAATGAACATTTTCTTTCTTATTTTCTGTCTAATTACTTCTCTCATTTGAATCAACAACTGTTCCTTTAAAAAATATGGGATTAGGTATTAACATAAACGAAAATGTAGTAGTTTGGATCTGAACTAAAGTATTCATACTTAGTTATCACTGAAATCAGTGCAACTTGAATTAGGTCCTTTCCACATGACAGCAGTGTCCCAGCATGGGGATACGAGAGGAGCGGGATCACAACAATGCTTCCACATGATGTCACTGTGGTCCTACTCTTCTCACATCACCAACAGATGAAATTGTGGGCTATATAACTGACGGGAAAACTCCATCAATGACCGCTGATTGCGTCAGCCTTCTGTTGCAGCCAGCCATACAGGACGAGAAGTGCAATCTACCCACTTCCTCCCCTACTGCAGCATGGGAAGAAGGCAAGCTGCAGTCAAGAAGGACAGAGCGTGTCCCTCGTGCTCCCTGCTGCAGGCAGCCAGTCATGTGCGGAGAGGAACGTTGGTAACACACTCCCATTCTGGTTGAGGCGTTGCTGGGATTGTGACAGGAAGACACGTAAGAGTGTTGTTGTGTGGAAATAGCCTTAGTAGTAACTAATTTTTCAACTTGAATTTTATGGGGCCTAAGTGCTACAGAAAAGAATTAAATGACACAAGATATCCAATATGTTAAATATATAGTGTGTGGGTTAAGATTCTTTGGGGGTTTTTCCCTGCCCCCAATTAAGTACACGGACATAAAAGTGGATCTGGACTGCCACAGTAAGGGTTGGAAATGTTTAAAACAGGTTAGAAATCACAAGGCCATCCAGATGTTGGATTGCAACTTTCAACATTATTCATCACTGGCTATGCTTCTTAGGGTCGATGGGAATTGTATCCAACTACATGTGAAACTACATGTGGAAGGCTGCATGATTTAAACTAGTTTAAAAGAGTTCTGAAGTATGTTTCTCATAGAATCACAAAAATGGAACCAAATGAAAAGCCATTTACTTGAATCTCTTGCTTGAACCAAGGTCACGCAAATACCACTTCCACCCAATCCAGATCACAGAGTGTTAGATGAAGTAGAAGATAATGCAAGCACAACAAAGAACTTCAGATCATTCTGACAACTTAAACCAGGCTATACTACAAAAGAAAGGAAAACAGCAAATGTATATGCAATCTACTAACTAAGCTAACCAAGGGCATATTCATGTTATAGAACTATAGAGCTACCATTCTACTTTAGCTGCCATGGTTCCATCCTATGGAAACCTGAGACTGGGAGTCTGGAAAGCTGCTAGAGCACTTTGGCTGAGAATTTTAAATGTCCATCTCTAAACTGTCAGTTCCAAGATTCCATACGATGGAATCATGGCAGTTAAAGTGAAATAACTGTGGTATTATTCTGTACTGTGAATGGAACCCTTGTCTCAAAGAAGTTATATTTGAAAAAGACTTCACTCTATATCATATACCAGATGTGATACTTTAGAAGGAACTAATGTGTATTTCAAGAGTAACTAAAACATTTTAAAAGTACAGGAAGTAGCTGCCAAAGACTATTGACTGATTTTTAAAAATTCAGTCAACTTACCCCACTCCACCCTGGGAGGTTTGCACGAAGGAGCATTTTAAAATGGTGCTATGGTTGCACTAATATGACAGCTCTTTCATAAGCTATTATGACATAAACGATAGCAGCCATATCTATAGTCCCATATTTCTCTGTGCCCCAATCCCAAAAGACAATGGAAATGGCAGTCAACAGTTGGTAGAACACAGCTTGAAACATAACCAGCAAGATTCCACTTTCTGTAGCAAGCAGGATTCAGCTGGAAGGCTGACAATTTTAATCATTTTATGGTGCACTGCATTTTTAAGGCAATTTGACAGGGAATGCTGAATAGGAAGAATTATTTTTCTATGCATCCCCTTAATAAAAATATTTTAAGTATATTTTTTGGTATAGTTATGATCTCCTACAGTACACAAAAAATCTGTATCTGCAGCTTACTGTAAACTAAATAGTATCAACCTAAATCTAAATAATACATTCTGTGTGGAAATTATTCTGAGAGTTGTGTCATTAAGTTCACTGAACCCAAGATATCAAGGCAGCAAGGATCATATGCTTCTGAATCACCTACATGCACCAAATAACAGGATTAATATACCAATCTGACATCTGCTTCTGGAAAACAGCTGTGGGATATAAATATAATAGAGTGTGCTTGCTTCTGGAGATATGCTATTTTTTATTATCTTTAGAATAAAATACTAGGATGTCTGACACAATTTTCCTGCCCCTAGGATACACAATGCAAGTATGTTTATTCTATAGAATAATTTGCGATAACATTTTACTGTCAACAAAAAACAGGCAGGAATTTGCTTGCATAGTGAATGCTTCTTAAGGGTAACATCAATTATGACATTTGCAACTGACAAAAACAGTACTGCTACTAATCATTTGAACAAAGAGATATGATGTTAGGAAAAAAAGTAAAGAACAGTAGCAAAGGAAAGACATGTCAAATTATTTTGGGCATATTTATATTATTTAAAGAAAACAATTGTTCTTCATTTGGGCAGACTACCATCCGTTCTTACATTTCTAAATGGAACTACAGTTGCTGTTTTCTACTGTATGACAGTTAGCCAATTGTAATTAAAAAGTCATACAGAAGTACTTAACAGGCACTCTGCAATTTCATTTATTCAGAAGCGGCATATACTAGAAACAGAAATGAACACACAAGACATGTATTCACATTCAATGCATGTGAGAAACCAAGAAATACTGGCCATTTCCACACTACACTGTTACAGTATCATTATTCCACTTTCAACATCCTACAGAATCCTGGGGTTTGCAGTTTAGGGAGGGGCATTTAGAATTCTCAGCCAGAGAGCTCTTTGGCCTCAGTAAACTACAAACCCCAGAATTCCATAGAATGTTGAACGTGGAATAATGGCATTATAACAGTCTAGCGCAGAAATGGCCACTGTTTACCATTTGAGTAAGGCATCAACCAAAACGCACACAAGGCTGTCATATTCTGTTTGCTCCCCGTCCCCCAAATGATTCATGCATGTAATATGGGAATTCAACAAGCAAATCTTCAGGCATGATATTTTGCTTCAGAATGCTTCACTTGATGCATTTATACCTATTATGCCAGTATCATATTCTGTGGAAGTCAGGTGTTCCTCAAACTCGCATTGTTTGAAGGAGCTGCTAGTCTGAATTATGAGACTATCTCAATTTCTCTTTTTCCCCAACCACTTATAGCAGGATTCTTCATGACAAGTATCAGAGGGCAATGGCTGTTCACAGTCACTCTTCGCTCTCGCTCTCTCTTTTTCTGCAGTAACTCTCTGCAGGCACTTTTTGGATTGTCCTGTTTGTTTTAGTGGTAAGCTGGACAATATGAACTTGGATACCTGAGAGGGGTTCAGAAAAGGGGCGTCAGTAATTGGGAGACTTGTAGCCTGTCAGCAATAAAAGAGTGTGGACATGTGGTGGGAAGTGGAATGGCACAAGCCATCACATCGGAGAAAGAGTCCAAGGGACAAAGAGCAACATGACTGGTTAATTTCAGTGGTATACTACCACATTTAGAAAGTGGGAAGAAAAATTGAACGGAGAAAGCATATGCACTGTCAACTTGGGGATTTTGTAACACTCAGAAAAGAACACTCCTAGTGACAAGAAAAAATCCTCTACGATCCAATGACCAAACCTGCCTTGAAATCAACTGAAAAGGCCTTACTTTAGGCTATTTTCTGCTAGTAGCATGGTATCATCTGCGTATCTTAAATTGCTGAAGTTTTTACTGCCAATTTTCACACCTCCTCCCTCAGAGTCTAATCCAGCTTTTTGTATGATACGTTAAGCATAAACGATTTGCCTTGCCAACTGGAAACCACTCTGTTTCTGCATATTATGTCCTAACAGTGGCCTCTTGTCATAAGTACAGGTTACACATTGGGATAATCAAATGTTATGGTACAACCATTTCTTTAAGAGTAATCCATAGTTTTTCATGATCTACACAATCAAAGGTTTTACTATAATCTATGAATTGCAGGCTGATTTTCTTCCGAAAATCTTTGGTGCACTCCATTATCCAATGCACATCACTAATATTTTTTTTAAAACAATACACAGTGCACTCTTATAAACAGCGCTAAATCTGAAGGTCCATAAGGCATAAATCAATGGTTGAAGGAAAGCAGACAGCGAAAGTTCCTAGCAAGTCTTTGTTCAGAGACCAGTGTATATTGTTTTGGATTCTCCAGGACATAATCATGGTCAATATTTTTACTCAGATTGCCAGGAGTTTAAGAAGAAGTAAAACAATTTAAATTTCCACTTTGCTCAGAGAAGTAAATATCTCAAATCCAATATCATAATAAACACACTATAAATCATAGATACATAAACATAATCTGATGAGGAAACCTTTTAAAGTGATATAATTTCATTCCACTTAATTAAATATATTTCAAACTTGGCTGTCTACAGGCATTTTGTTGGATTTTTTTTCTTTCAGCCTGCATCTGAATGCCTACAAACTGATGTTCTGTGCTGTTAAACAGCTACCACATTTCCCACATGAGATTATGTTATTTCTGCAGAGTGTGGTTATAATGTTGTTATGGAACAGCACACCATGGAATATGCAGTATAAAGGGAACTGATTGTTTATCTGTCTAGATTTAACCAAGGTTTACTTTAAAAAGTGTTAAAAAGTGTTTTGTTGTGTAACCCATTGTTTTTCAAAGTTAAACTTTGAAATTTTCATCACACCACCACAAAATTTTACATTAGCCATAGTGACTAGAATCACTCCTATCTACAACATTAAATCCACGCATTTTCATCACGTGTTCATTCTCCAAAACGTATCTAATAAGAGAAACAGATTTGGTGAGACTATGATTGCAATCCTACTCACAACCACATGCGAGTACATTCAACTGGATGTTATATAACCTCCAGGTATAAAAGTGGGCTATAAGAAAATATTCTTGCAAAAATTCTATTAAGACCATAATTGTTGCCCTCGCCACCATCATCATCTTATATGGCCATTTTGAAAAAGAATGATATCTTCAGCCCAATAAAAACAATGTTTTTCTCTCTATACAATGTATATCAAATGAATAACCAATATACTTTAGTGATCCTACGGATAAGAAAGGATGCACATGTGCTTTAGACTACTTTATGCTGTAATCCTATATATACGTAACTTGCAAGAAAACTCCAGTCCATTCACTGGACTTTAGCTTTGAGTATACAAGTGTGTTCTTAGTTATGACTCTCTCAGTTATGATTCCCTCTTATTCTCTTTAACTTACAGAGAATAACTGTGGAGTTGCAGCTACTGACACTAAAGAGTAAACAGTAGGGATAAGAAGATTCTAGGCCACAAATGATTCATAGGAGAGATCTGGCTTCCTCAGTGCTCCACACCTTATGCTGGATTTCTATTTGCAGCCCACAGTGTGCTCACCTACTTTCATTTGGGCCATCGACTGGAGAAAATTCAGGCCAATCACCACCCTAGGTCTAAAGCAGGGGTGGTCAAAGTGCAGCCTGTGGGCAAAACAGCCTCAGGGCTATTTTTGTAGCCCCCCTCACAGGATCAAATGAAATTGCTCCAAAAGACCCAAAAATGACCTCTAGTGGGTGTGCAGGGCATTTCTGCCATGTCTAGAGCTCCACTGGGACCTCCACAGGTCAAAATGAAATTTTGCAAAATTTTTCATTTTTTTTCTCCTCAGAATGCCCAAAAAGGGCTAAAAACATGCCCCCGTGTCTCCTGCAAGACTTTGGGGTAGATACATTTGGGAACCAAAAAGTGAATTTATTTGTTTACTTATTTTGGCAAGAGCAAATGCAGCAGAGAGATGTGCCCTCCAACGTCTCCTGAGGGCTAAAACAGCCACCTAGTTTTCCACAGTTGCCTATCCCTGGTCTAAAATAGGGATAGGAATTCTGTGTCCCTCCAGATGTTGTTTCATGGCAAATCCCAACAGCCCTAGACAGCACAGCTAATTGTGGGGAATGCTGGGAACTAGAGTCCAACAACAGTTACACAGTGCTTATCTTTGCGCACTGGAAATATACCAGAACTAGCTAAACAGTAGAAACAAGTGTAGACAGCCAGATAAGAGTATGGTTTAAAATAAGGCTATTTTCTTCAGTGAAGATTTTTCATTTAGGTATTCTAAGTATCCCATGCTTTTCAAAAAATAACTATAACTGGACCATATAGTGAAGACTTATGACAGTTGAACAGATGCTACAAGGCTCTTTCCTGTTTTTGCTGCAACAGACTAACCTGACTCCCCTTCTAGAAATTTGTACACTTGTGGTTCAGTATAGTGGCTCAGATCATTCTAGGACACCTTTCTTATCCTTACATTGTTCTGCTATACTGTTCTGGTTAATACAAATTGGACATGTAAAACATTATTGTGCATCTAAGGGAACATTATTATTAATGGCTCCAGTCCTTCCAAACACTGTAAACAAAAGCAGTGTTCCTTTACAGAACCTTGCTTTATTTTTTAATTTTTTTTACTGATTATAAAGAAAGAAATGAACAGAACAAAAAAGAAAAACACCATGCAATATACATAACAGTGGAGAAAAAAAAAGGAATTTCAACCAAACAGACTTAACGTTGTTATTTCTCTCCAATTCCATTACAATCATATAATTATCCAACATATTATATCTCATACTATTTATATAATTTTGTTACCTATATCTAGATCTCATTCTCATTATACTTATTATAATAATTTCATTCTTAACTCTATACTTTTCAATTACATTTAATCTATTACTATTATGAAATATAATTTTATCCCTAACTATTCCTAAAAGTGAACCTACCCCCCAGAGTCAATTATGTTTCAACTTACTCCACCTTCCAGAATTGTAATTCTTCTTGTGGAGGTATGACACCTTCCTCTTTTATTAAAATCTTTCCCACAAATATCTTCCATATTGCTCCCAAATCATTCCCCTTCATTATTCCCGTTTTGGCCCCAATTCTACATGTTAACTTATCATTAATTGCCATTTTCCATACTTCTTTATAGTAATCCTCTGAAAATCTCTATAAGTTTTCCATTTTCTTGATATAATTAACCTTGCTGCAGTTAATAAATTTGTAATTAAATCCTTCACTGCCTGGGTACAATTAACCTCATCAAATATAGATAATAATGCTATACCTGGACATATTTGTAAATCAATTTCTGTTATCTCCTTTATCTCTTTAAACACCCTTTGCCAAAATTTCTGTACACCTTCACAATTCCACCACATATGAATATATATACCAATCTCTTGACAACCCCTCCAACACAACCTTGAGCAATTCTTATCTATATAATTTAACCTTACTGGTGTTAGGTACCATCTCCAAACCAATTTATAATAGTTCTCTTTTATCCATACGGACAGGTTTTTTAAATGATGCTGATTCCAAATTTTCCCCCAGTCCTGAATATCTATTTTTTGTTCTAATTCTTCATCCCATTTTTCTTAAGATATTCATCTTCATCTTTTGCCAACATTTTCCATATTTCGCTTGTAGTACCCTTCAAGGTTTCATTTTCCTCCATACCTTCTCTTTGTATAATCATTTGTTCAAATTTCACTGTTCAAATATGTTCTCTGAAATCTTTATTATTCCTTTTCCAATTCTTTGTCTACTGTTCTACTGTATATAATTAAACCACAATATCTTAGTACCTTGTAATCTCTCCTTTATTTTATCTTTATTCATCATTATATTCATCCAATCTTTTAACTTATTTATTCCCTGCTTCTTTAATTCCTTCTCTATTTCACCTGTCAGGGTCAGAGGCCCAGGTGGCAAAACAGCCCAGAGAAGGGAGTGGGAGAGCTACCAGAGTCCTGCCAGAAGGAGTCAAGGAAGCACTTACTCAAGGGAAGCCCAGTTACCTAAGACAGAGCAACAAGCAAAAGCCATAGTCAGAGTTCCAAAAGCCAGGGATCTAGAGCCAAGAGATCAATCCAAGGTATCAGGAGCCAGATGCTGGAAGCAAGGAACAGGCAAGAAGAGGGATTGTAGAAAGTTTGCCACAAGCAAAGGAAAGCTTCCAGGCAGGCAGTTATATAGCCCAAGACACAGGTGTGGCTAGTCACTGCTTCTTGAACTTGATCAAGGAAACCTCCCTTTGCTCAGCTCTCTTGAGTCTCCGCCTTGTTTGTGGGCTGATTGACATAGGCTCCAAGGCATCTTCAGAATCAGATCCCTGTTGCTCTAAAGGAGCAGGCAGATGAACGTCCAAGCCTGCTTGGACCATGGCAGCAGGGGGAGCTCTTGAGCTGCAAGACTCATCTCCAGCCAGAGCCACAGGGACCAGCAGCTGCTGCTCGTCATCTCCACCCTGAGCAACAGGGACCAACAGCTGCTGCTCATCATGAGCAGCTCTGACAGGGGCTTGAGTTATCACATCACCTCTCAAATTCACTGGAAATCTTCCATATCACTACAGGAGTTAATGGTGAAGTAGCTGGCATTAATTTTTCCTTATTTTTCTTCCAAATTTCTAATTCATATTCTAATTCAAATTCTAATTCAAAAAATTAGATTTTTCTAATTTCTGTTTTTTCCATTTCTCTCTTGACAGGTTTCCAAAACAAAATTCTCTAATCTCTTCTCAATTTCTATTACTCGCATCTTTAACCAATCTAAATCCCCTTTTCCTAGAACTCCATCAATGATATATCTCAATTGATTTGCATTATAATACCATTTTAGATTTGGTAGGCCCAATCCACCTTCTTTTTGGGATTTGTACCAAAATTTATTATTAATTCTCACTTTCTTATTCCCATTACAAAAACTGTCTAATAATAACGGCCAATTTTTCAATTCTTCTTCTGATACTTTTATTGGTAACATCCTGAACAAAAAATTAATCTTAGGTAGTATTTTCATTTTTACTAATGCTATTCTTCCAAACCATGATAGCTTAATATTTTTATATTCTTCTAATTTCCATTTCACTTCTTGTCTTATTACAATTTTTTTCCTCTAATCTTTGTAGACTTTTTGTAATGTTTATTCCTAAATATTTAATTATTTCCTTTAATTTAATATCTATCTTTCTATCTTTTTAAAAAATCTTGTTCTTCTATTTTAGTATAATTTAACAACATTAATTCTGGATTTAGCCCAGTTTATTTGTAGCCCTGTCATTTCCCCAAATTCTTTTAAGTGTTCAGATACTCTATCCATTTTCTTTTATCGGATCTTTAATTGTTAGCCAGGTATCATCAGCAGACAAACTTACTTTATTCTTTTCCTTAATCCCAATTCCCTCCAAATTCTCATCCTCTCTAATAACATTTGCCAAAATTTCAACAACCACCACAAATAAAATCGGGGATAACAGAGAACCTTGTCTTGTCCCTCTAGATATTTGAATTTGTTTTGTTAATCCATCATTTACCATTACTACTGTTGTGTTATGTAAGTATAACTGATTTATCAATCCTCTTAACGTTTTCCCTCAGTTCTAATATCTTTCATGTTATTTTTAATGCTGGCCATTCCACCCAGTCAAAGGCCTTGTATATATCTAATGCCATTATTTCTGCTTTCTGTTTATCCCTTTCAATCATATTTATTTTATTCAATATTCTATCAATTAAATTTGACATCTCTCTTCCTTGCACAAAGGCACATTGGTCTCTTTGCAAATACTTATAAATAAACTTATTCATTCTTTTTGCCATTATTGCTGTCAATATCTTGGCATCTTGATTTATTAACGATACAGGTCTATATGATCCTGGATCTGTCAAATCTTTATCTAGTTTCAGAATCAATATTATTAAACACTGTTCCCATGATGGTGGGATCCTATCTCCATTTATTATATTATTATATAATACCTTCAATTTAGGTATTACACTCTTTTTAAAAGTTTTGTAGTATTCCAGTCCCAATTCATCCATACCTGACGATTTCCTTCCTTTTAATTTATCTATTACTACTTCTATTTCTTTTTCTGAAACCAGCCGTTCCATCAATTCATAATCTTCTTTTTATTTCCCAATTTTTTTCAATATATTCCTCAATATTATCCACTGACTTTTTCCCTGCTGAATATAATTCTTGATAAAATTCTTCAAATATTTTTAACTTATCTTTCATCATCCTAAATATCTTACCTGTTTTGTCTTTAACTACACACATTCTCTTCTCAAATATATGAAACTCCTCTGAACCTCATCAATGTCTATTTTTTTAATTCATTTCTTTTTGCTTGTAGTTCTCTACAATGGCTTTGATTTATATAGGGATCAACTGATTCAATTTCAAGAATAGAGCACAGAGTGCCTTTACAAAATTAAAAACTTATATTACAGAGGGCACTCACTATTTCCGACTCATCTAAATGCAAGAAAACATGTTAATATAAACTGGTTTCAAAAACATGAAGTATATGAACTTTCCTTGATAAGAAACAAAAAGGATAGTCTCTCTAGTTCATTAATAAAATATGAACAACTGTGAATTGCCAGTGAAGCTATCCAAAAGACACAGTCTCCAATATAACTAAATGGTTAATCAAACAGAAATACAGACCACGACTAAGAATAAAAATTATCATGGGAATAATAATGATCCCAGATAAACAGAACAACTCACAGAACATTCAACCACCTAAATCTATATCAGCAATGGTACAAGAAAATGCAATGAACATTATATAAAAATGGTACCTCACCCCAGTGCAAATGTCCCAAATAAATGGTAACTTATCTGCATAGTGCTAGAGAGGTTGTAAAAAAGAAAGGCACCACACAGAATACGTGGCTCATTTTCCTCAATGTCAAAGCTTTTTGGGAGAAAATTTCGACTTTCACCTTGAAAATTTCTATCGAACATATTAGCCTCATATAGCTGACTTTCATTATTGTCTGTGTTTTGTGGTGAAAAGCACAAATGTGAAAAACAAGAACCTTATATTTATAGCATCTGTGCAGCTAGAGACTTCATAACATTGAAGACTATTATCTGGTCTGCCTTTTCAGCAATGGTTATCAAGAGCATGACATACAGCCCTATATGAAAAACTAACACAGAATGAGATAACAGGCACAGAAAGATAAAGATGGTGAAATTATTAAAACATGGTATTCATTCATTATATTTGCCAATAAAGAATCTTCTCAATACAGTCCGCCCGACATCATGAAAAAAATCTGGACCAGTTCCTTTTGACAGGACGTCACTGAACCCACACAGAATATCTCTTCCTTCTCCACTGGATTAGACATGAATGACAAAATGATTAATTATAATTTCAGGTCTTATAAGCATTTCCATTTGTTAAGCGTTTGTTATGATTTCTAAAACTGTTTTGTATATATAACAGAGAAAGTGTAGTGGTTTGAGAACTGGAATATGAATCCGGAGACAAGGCTGAAATCCCTGCTTAGCCATAGAAACTCACTGGGTCACCTGGGCAAGTCAAACACTCTCAGCCTTACAGGAAGGCAAAGGCAAACCCTTTCTGAACAAATCTTGCCAAGAAAACCCCATGACAGGTTTGCTTTAGGGTCACCATAAGCAAGAAATAATATGAAGGCACACAACAATATGCATATAGACCTATGTAATACCTGAAATTTAATAAAATGCAATAACTAACGATATCTCTGCACTACACTGTTATAGTGCTATTATTCCACTTTCAGCATCCTATGGAATTCTGGGGTTTGCAGTTTAGGGAGAGATGTTTAGAATTCTCAGCCAGAGAGCTCTTTGGCCTCAGTAAACTACAACCCCCAGAATTCCACAGGATATTGAAAGTGGAATATTAGCAGAAAAGCTCAAAAACTGAGGTGTACCTGTATTTCCTTAGGGTCTAGATTATTTTTTTTATTTACCACTTTTCCACATAACCTTAGGTCCATGATCCCAAGCAGTCATGCAACCAACTTTTCAGCAAAGGTGCTCTGTCTTGTGCCTCCACACAAGATACCCACTGCTGGAAGAAAATGACCCCATTTGACCAAGCTTTTAACTGAGTGCTGATACACATTTTACCTTTGGATATGAGTTTTTTAATAGTCTTCTTCTCCTTTTGTTATAGGATCTGCTGCATATCATCATTTTAATGGCCTTGTTTTTAATGATATTTGTTACTTTTTCCATCCTTGTGCAGTGCTTTAATCAGCAGGCAAGATAAAAATAATTTAAAATAAATAAAATGTTATTTACCTACTTCTAACTTTATATGAAAAATAATTTTTTCACAAAGTAAACTACTAGATCAAAGCCAGACTCAGCACAAAAGCACTAATTCTCTGCTGACTAATTAAAAGAACAAAATTAACATAAATTAATATAGGAAACACCCGTATGTAAGCTTTGCAAACTTCACAATCAAAAAGTGTATTTTAAATTTTAAAGTCTGTGTTACTGTCCTGGCTAGTCCGAGCTTTGGGGATATTAAAAGATATCCTCTTGACATAGTAATTCGGCTTCACTTCTCTATTCCCTTCCACGTGCTTGCGAGGAGACCGGACAAGCACGCAAACAAGCTCGGCCGTTAATAGCCGTAATATTCAAACTACAATACAGGCAGGCCAGGAATAGCTGACTCACTGCTTTAGGAGACCTCCAGGCAAGTACTCTAATTAAGTATGCACGCAACCTACAAAAGAGCCTCTGCCCCGCGATGGCAGCTTGATGGGTAAACTATGCAATACCCAAGTACTCTGCGTTTGCATACTGGCTACTCTATTGAGAACTGCTACGTAACTCAATCATTCAGATTCCGACCTTTCGGAGGCTTTGTCTCCAACTCCAAATCTATTGTTTTCCCCCAAGTATGGCATAGCCTGCAGTCACATTCTCCTTATAAAAACCCTTGATTCCAAGACCTTCCTCGGAACGCCCCCGAGTTTCATCCCGCCTTGCTGCCGCTTTGCTTGGCGAGCCTCCCCTCAGCTCCACGCGCTGAGCTACATCGCACCCCAGCCTCGTTCCCCATTTTTCCGGGCTTCAGGACAGGTGAAATATCACCCAAACCAGCAATCCCTCTAAAAATCCCTCTGTACCACTCCAACCTTTATTTTCTTTAGTTATCTTGTGTGAATGTGTCGTATACACTGTTTCGCTTGTATTTAATAAACATCATTTATTATTTCAACTTTTGTGTGCTACTTGACTCGACCTCACCCCGTAGACATAGGGTTCAAGATCTCGCTAGGTTACCCTGCCTCTCGTAATGCTAAGCAGTGCTCTGAGCTAATTTCCCCCACCTTTAGTTGAGCACATTTTGGTGTCCCTCCCGGGACCCCTAGTACACAGGGTAACATCTGGCAGAAAATTTAAGCCTAACCAATGGCTTTATAGCATAAGAGTGACTATAGCCAAAGAGTTCTTCTGCTGACAGAACTTCTCCCATCAGCGGCAAGGGTTGATTCTCCTTCCTGCAGCTAAAAACAGCTCTGGAGGGCTAGAAACTCTTACAGAGCTGGTATCTGGGAGGCTGAGAGGGTTCAAGGGGGGGAAAGACCACATTCTAGTCATCATGTGCTAGTGCAGTGTTGGATTTAAGCCTAAGCTACTGAAGCAGAAATATCATCTAAATGTACTACATGGAATGACTGGCATATTTCCCCCATTCACACATTCTCAGTGTGGTAAAGAAGTCCTCACTGATGGTGCACTGCCATGCTGCATAGGGGTTATGAGATTAAAGACTTCATATTCGCCGGGGTACAATACAGTAATCGCCAACCTGTGAAGGAAAGTAGGTGCTGCATCAATGTGAGTCAATGTGAATGAGTCCTACGATTTTGCAAATATCTGTTGCTCTAATGGAACCTCAACAATCTCTAGGATGCTCATCATGTCCCCTAGTTCCTAAGACCATCATCAGCTGGAGGAGGACTCAGATGGTTCACCATGTTCCTGACCTGTAGCTCTCCCATCAATTTCTGACATCTGAAGATGAATTCCCTTCACTTTCTCCTACTTCTTAGTCATACAGGAACAGAGGAAGGCTGTCATCCTTTTTAGTGGCTTTGATGTCTAAAGTCCTTTAATGAAATAACATCTTTTTCCAGCTTTCCTTCTTCAAAAGATTGGTCCATTGCTGTCATTATTCCTGCAAGAACATCTCCATATCACCAACAACTTTACTTCCAGTTTTTCCAAAACAATAACCTTTTTCTGGAGCCCTGTTGAACAGCCAATATCCCACTGTAACTAAGCCTAACTACATTTATCGATCACATAAATCTTTCCTTCTTTCCCTGCCTCCATTTTTTCCTTCCTTTGTTGTTTCTATGTGTCTATTCTAAGACTACAACCCACTGTATTTTGTAAAGATTTTGTACATCGCTAATGCTGTACAATCAACATCTGTACCAAATCCTGTGTGAAATAATCAACAATAGAAAAAGGTGCCAAATAAGGCTGAGTCATGGTTGGCAATAGCAGCTCTTGCCACTATAGTTTCATCTTTTTTTCTTACTCGTCTTCTTGTAAAGGATGGGAAGATAGGCAGGATTTTCCACAAATAAAAATAGGAATGACAAAGACAAAGCAGTACAGATACAGGTGCAAAGAATGAAGCAGAGGCAGGAAGTGGGATGAAACAGTGAGAAGGTGATACTAGCAGGTGTTGAGCAGTTTCTACCCTGCAACTCAACATGGATTGTACTCTATTTCTACTAATGAATGTTACAAGGATCTGACACACACTTTGATTTTATAAATCTTTTGGAAAAGCTGAATGCTAATTAGTCTTTCCCACTGCCAGTATGGAGGAAACAATAACTCTAAGCCCATATAGTTATGGGAGTTTTAATAGAGGAAGGCTAGATTATACTTGGGACACCCAAATACAGTTGCCATCCAATTTTGCAAGGGCTCACAACACAGAACCCTCGTGAAAGTGGAAAAACCATGAATAACTCCTGCTGCTCCCCCTCCCATTCCCTTCTGGGCTCCCTGTTCCCATTCCCATGCAAAAGGGAAAGGAATGGGGTGTGGGGGAAGAATCATAGAAATGTAGAGTTGGAAGAGACCACAGGGGCCATCCAGTCCAACCCCCTGCCATGCAGGAACACCCATGCAGCACTCCCGATAGAATATAAGCCTTCCTTTCCCCCTCCAGAGCTCCCTCTCCCATTCCTATCCATTTTGCCCAGGTGCAGAGAACCCGCACCAGCCTTCCCCCCATTCCTTTCTGTTTTGTGAGTTCTCTGTGCCAGAGCAAAATGCATGGGAATGGCAGGGGGAGCTCTGGAGAGGGAAAGGGAAGGCTCATGTGAGTTTTCCCCCAACTGCTTTCCCTTCCGTTTTGCATTGGGAAGGAGAAGGAGGAATCTCCAGAGGGAGGGAAAAAGCCTTGTGTGAGCTTCCCCCCCTCCCTTTTCCCTTCCTCTTCCCATGTTTTGCATGGGAAGAGGAAGAAGGGAGCTCTGGAGGTGGGAAAGGAAGACTTGTGCAAGCTTTCCTTGCGTGAGGTTTCATTAAGATGAAATACCTATCAAAAGCATTACTGCCATAATTCTATTCTTAAAGAACTATTTAAAAATTCAGAAGATCATGCATACTATACCATAGATTAGCCAGCTATGAGGCAGCTGTGAGGAAAATCTGTCTGGTTTTCTTTCAGTTAGTATAACTAAGACACTGATTGAATAAATAAATAATAAAATGGGAAAACATATGACAATAAGCAAGCAGTCATGCTACTTATAGAAATACTTTAAGATCATGGAAAAAAGACAGTTTTATGAAAAATAAACAGTGGCTTCTATATCCAAGTCTGGAAAAGATTAAATATCAAATAAAGCTTATTTTTACCTATTATACCTATACCTATAGGGATAGATCATAAAGGCATTATAACCCTTAGAAATTCCTTATCTATAGTTTTACTTTCCAGAAGAATGTGAGTTTCTGATCAGCTGATTGAACATCATCATTAAAATACAGGTATTCCAATTACAAAGTAACTTACTTTGACATCGTGCTTGTATAGTTTCTGGTATGCCTTATCTTAAAACATAAATGCTAGTATAGCATATGTTAAGGTCAGGATAAAAGACTCAAATGTTAGTACAAATAATTTGGTCTAGTAGACTTTTGGCTAAAAACTGATACAAATAAAGTGAGTATCTATCCAAATCTGGAGTTATTATATAGCCATGAAGCCATCTTGGTTCCTAATAGAGCCTAATCTGAACATTTTGAATCTCTTAGCATTCTTCAATCCTTTAAACAGGAGCCTCCCATCCCGGCATGGGGACAGGAGAGGAGTGGGACTGCAACAACGCTTCTGCATGACATTGTCACGGTCCCGTTCTTCTCCTGTTGAAAGGCAGCATGATCACAGATTAAATCATTGACAGGTTTTCCCCATCAATGACCCACAATCTCGCAACCATCCTGCACTTACCTGGTCTGCGGAAGTGCCACAAGCATGATGTAGGCACTTCCTGCCCCAGTGCAGCCTGGGGAAATGCCCAGCTACACTGCAGAAGGAAGAGGCGTGTCCATCACACTTCCTTTGGCAGAGATCCAGCCAGTGCAGAGGGGAATGTTTGTGTCCATGCTCTCATCCTGGCAAAACTGCTGCCGGGACGACGCTGGGACTACACAAGAGACAGGTAAGGTGTGGAAAGAGCCTTCATCCTAAGACTAAAAAAGGAGGAAGGACAGGGAAGGAACAAAGGAATGTGGCAGCATTTTTAAGACTTACTGGTTTTTATTTTAGCATGCGTTTTCATGGACATGAACTCACTTATTTAGATGCAGTGCAGAGTAACAGTTAAGAATCAGCTTAAAACAATAGATTAGTACCACCTAAACCACATTCCATTTCCCTTATGTATTTGAAATCCCATTTTTAAAGCTGTTAGGCCATGTATAATTTCAGTTTGAAACTGTTAGCAGAAAGACACTGTTAGCAACTGAGAGAAGGGCAAAGATAATGGCATTGATTCTCTTAATTAAAATCAGAAAAAAATTAGATTCTTTGTTCCTTATGCTGTCTCTGAGATACAGCATTTATACATTACTGACTCTAAAACACAGGCTGGTGATCAACTACCCCAACTCTCACATAGTGTGTCTTCCTTCCATTAGTCTGGATGCACGAAGATGGATTCTTATAAAATTAAGAGCACAGTATTCCAGAGCACATGTCAGCAACATTCAGCCCTAATCCTTAACCCCATTAAGTCAAAGTGCTCAGATTTGACACAGTTTAGAACCACATCAATGAAATGTAATACATGAAGACCTAAAACCAGTATTGTCATTACATTTTACACATATCACAACAACAACTTCCAGCTAAGCCATCTGAAATTTCAATGTATTACCTTGTTGTGTGCCTTCAAGATGTTTCCAGTTTATGCTGACCCTAAGGGAAACCTGTCAGAGGGTCTTCTGTGACCGAAAATGTGTGACACACTCAAGATCACCCAGTTGTTTCAATGGCTGAGCAGGGAATTTTAGTCCAATGTTCAAAATACTACATCACTCTGGCTCTTAATGTGTTTCCTATATTAACCCATATCAACTGCAAGAGGACCTGGGAGTAAGAGCGATGGTCAAACATAATCTGTTTAACCTTGAGTGCATTTGACCACATAAAAAATTCAGCCCTTATAATTCTTTTATATCTGTCCTCCGCTACCCACTGCAAGGTGTCCTTCAGGCTATGAGTCTATCTCTGTTCTGTGGAAATGATTCTGATAAAAGAGACAGAGTAATTTTATGTATGTTGCTAATGTATACATTGTTAAATATCCCTATTGAGATGTGCGGATGTGTTTTTGTTTAGTAAGAAACTTCCTGAATTATCAGAAGCCAGGTATCCAACCCAAACTTATAGATATCCCTTCTTTTGGTTCTGCTAATTGTGAAAATATGGCATACACACAGATTTACAGACTGTAGCATCCAGACAGCTGCCACCCTGTATGTTAATCTATGCTGGGAAGCGAAGAAAAAATATAGGCAATGCAGTAAATCATGCCTTGTTGGAAAAATTCTTCCTCAAAACCAGTATTCAAATAGTGTATTTGAATAGTGTATGAAATACAGAGAGAGAAGCAGTGAGGGAGGGAGGGAGGGAGTTTTAGGGCACAGCAGTTTTAAGCAATCAAAAAACAAATCACTACCAACAAAGCACAGTCACATAAAACAAGCCTTCTGTGCCAGCTGTACACTTCCAAAAATTTCATTCATTAAAAAAGGTCAAGAACTCAAAGTACTGGAACTATTTGAGACTTTGGAGGCATTTTCTGAAGCTTAATTACTCATGACATTTACTGTGTACTTCCGTCCAAAACTAACATTTTACTCATCTTATTGGAAGTCACTTTCTCTCTGAGTTCTTTAGTATGGATCATACGGCTGGACTGCTGGAATACTGTTCTGGAAAGCTTGCAATGGTGGTGGAGGGGGGCGATGGTAGAGAAAATTACGTTTCCTGTGTTCTCAGAATCCATGGATATATGTACATATTTCAGGTTTTCAATTCAGACAGCGACTAAGACAAATAATGGAAACTTACAACAGTTATTCAACTATGAAATTGAATTAAATGCCTTAAGCCCTTTTACCTAAAATATTAACAAGAATCACTGTCTTCAACATGAGGAGTCCCATGCCCCCTCTGATAATGAATGGAAGCCAAGATCATTGGTCCAAGAGGTCTCACAGCCTCTGGATTGGCAGTACATACAGTTCATTTTAGATACTACCCTGAGGAGGCCTCTATCAGATTTGGCAGCTGCAACTGAAACAGCAGAATATTTTGCACTAACAGATTTGGGGTGGCTTTTGATGTTTGCTGTACCTTGTTTTAATTGTATGTAAACTGCCCTTGGTTCTCCGCAGGCAAAAAGCAGAACAAACATTAAATGTAATATAATATAATACAATAAATAAATAAATAAATGGTATTATTTCAGTGAAGGAGCCCAAGGGTGTTACTCCTTTTAAACACTCCCCATAGTAAGACAAGAAAATTCACAAGTCTATTTGGTAACTCCAAAGTACCAAGCCAAAGTGCTGTTCCTTAAAAGTAACTGAAGTCTGATTAGACTCCAATTAATAGAGGAGGATGGCTGTGGTCATTGATAATTATCAGGAATTAAGTTGAAATTTGTTGAATTTCAATGGTTTGGTGCCAAGACACAACTAGAATGTCTCTCAGCATATGTACAGTCTCAGTCCTTCATTTAGTGAGATCATGGGGGCAATGGGGAGAAGACAGGCACTAACAGGAGGACAGATAGGCAGTAGTTGTAATGAATCCTTCTTTCTACTAAACTGCAAATACTTCTAAGCATCAGCTAGCCTCACCACGGTATCAGTATCAAGATTTTGAGAGGGTGGAAGGGCTCTGAAGTAATTTAAACAGTGTTTGTACTCCTTCTCACAAAAAGGCATTTAACTACGCCTTTCCTATTGCCAATTCTTCTTCACAACCATCAATAGTTAGCACTATGAATGACATATAAACATTTTGTGATTTCGCCATCTTTCCAAATAACTATCCCTCACTACCTCTCTTATTTTGTGGGCTGATTCACCATGCTTACCCAACACCCTACAAGCTCTCAACAAGCTGAAACATATGAATGACAAATAAATAAAGCAAGTTCATTTACAGTGTCAAGTTCTTTTGCTTATTAATTTTTCATAAGAACTGAAAGTGAAAAATTTAATTCACACAACAAGCAATGATTCCAGTTTCTTCAGGTAGAACATTTTTTTTCTGTGCAGACTCTTAAAAAGCAAAATGGAGCAAATGCTCAGCATCCAATGATTTCACTGATGTTGGGTTTCTAATATCATGAAATACAGTGCACCCTCCATATATGTGGGAGTTCCATTCCATTCCAAACCCCAGAATTCCACAGGATGTTGAAAGTGGAATAATAGTACTATAACAGTGTAGTGCAAAAATGGCCATAGTTACAGGGTCTTCTCACTTCACACAGTAGATTGTATGGGTTCCATATGTGAGGAAACTTAAAGTTGAATTCAAAACAAAAAATGCTTCTAGAAAAATGTAAAGCCATTGCGCAAATTCAACAGAAAGCAAAAAAATCAAAAGCCAGTACATCAGTGTCACCAGAAAACACAGACTGGATTGAGAACTATGGGGAAAAGTTACTGGAATAGGTCGGTTTCTATGGAGATGATGCCTAGCAGCAAGGAGGAGGACAGCGTATTCCCTCAGGAACCCAATCTCTGAATGTTAACAACTCTGAATAAAGACTAGATTGGGGAATATGGGGGAAATTTACAGGTACAGAAATAGGCTGGTTGCTATGGACACGAGGCCTAGTAGCAAGGAAGAGAACAGTATACTCCCTCAGGAACCCAAACTGTGTATGTAAATAATTCTGAATATATATTGAATTGGGAAATATGGAGCAAAGTTACAGGAAATGGAGAAGACAGTTTGGTAAGTTCTTAAAGAGGAAAATAAAAACCCTGGGCAACGCTGAGTAAATATGCTAGTATGTATGTGTATGTATGTATGAGTGTGTGTGTGTGTGTGTGTATAAACACACACACACATATATATCTGTATGTACATACACACAGCCTCACACACACACACACACACACATATGGTATAAATGTACTCAAATGTTGATGCAGAGAAAAATAATGTATTTCTGGAAATAGGAGCTGAGATTCTACATGGAACAGGCAGACTGTTGTGCTCCATCCATGCAGTTTTACGCCTTCCCTCTTACCCAGCAGATGTCAAACCTCAGAAATGGCCTCGATGTTGCTTACAGGTAGGCAGAGGAGGGAAAGGGAGGCTATTTATTTATTTACTGTTTATTTATTTATTTGTTTATTATATTTGTAGGCCACCTTTCTCCCAGAAGGGGACCCAAGGTGGTTTCCAACAATAAACACATTAAAACCATTTAAAACAGTTAAAAACATTAAAATGATATCAAATCACTAAAAAACTAAAACAATATTCACTTTAAAACGAATGAATAAATAAAGCTCCTTGGCTTATATGAAAGCCTGTTTAAAAAGGAAAGTTTTCACCTGCCAGTGAAAGGAGAGCAAGGAAGGGGGACACCTAGCCTCCTGTGGAAGAGTGTTCTATAGGGTGGGAGCAGCCACTGAGAAGGTTCTCTTCCATGTCCTTGCCAGTCGAGCCTGGGATGGTGGTAGGACTGAGAGAAAGCCTTCCCTAGCAGATCTTAGGGCTCTAGCTGGTTTGTACAGGGAAGACACAGTCTTTCAGATAGCCTGGACCTAAGCCGTTTAGGGCTTTATAGGTCCTAACCAGCACTTTGAATTGTGCCTGGAAATGTACAGGTAGTCAGTGGAGCTGTTTTAGCAAAGGAGTTATATGCTCCCCAGTCAGCTGGTCCCAGTCAGCATTCTGGTTGCTGTGTTTTGAACTAGTTGAAGTTTCTCAACAATTTCCAAATGCAGCCCCATATGGAGCACGTTCCAGTAGTCCAAATGATATGTAATCAAGGTGTGTGTCACTGGAGCCAAATCTGATGTCTCATGGAATGGGCACAGCTGGCACATAAGTTTCGACTGTGCAAATGCACTGCTGGCCACTGTTGAGACCTGGACATCCAGGCTCAGAGTTTAATCCAATTTCTATGATGAAGTAGTTGTGATGAAGAAGCTGCAGGGGGGACATGGGAATGAGGGTGTGCTCACAGATAAAGTGCATACTCCTTTTCCTTCCCTGAAGGGAACAGAACAGCCGTATCTTCATCATCTGAACCTCTTCCCCTCCCTTTCCCCTTCCTCTCATAAACAGTGGCCATGACTCCTCAAGTGGCTTGAAACCTGCTGGGAGGGGGTTTGGAATGGAGCACAAAGAGCTAGATAAACTGTTCCATCCAAAAAGAGACGTATGCACGTGTATGCCAGCATGGCATAGTTGTTTGAATGTTGGATTACGACTCTAGAGACTAGGGTTCCAATCCCCATTCAGCTATGGAGAGAATGGACAAGTCACATTCTCTCAGCTTCAGAGGAAAGCACAGGCAAACCCTCCTCTGAAGACATCTTGCCAAGAAAACCCCATGATAGGTTTGCCTTAGGGTTGCGAAAAGCTGGAAATGACTTGGAGGCAAACAACTACTATCATGTCACTAACAGGATGCCAACCATAGCCAGCTTACATTAATTTATATCCCTAGCCCACATTCATACCTTACATACCTTCACTCCTTTTCCACCCTCTGTCTTTCTATGCTTTTCTTAATTACATTTTTATGTTCCAATATTGTTTTTTTAAAAAAACACAGGGAACCTGGAATTATACTAATGTTGTTAGAGTCCACCTCTTGCCAACACCAGCTAACATGACCAATGGTCTAATATAACAGTAGCTGTAGAAAAAAGAATCATTACACCAGGCTTCCAGAGTAGTTTCCAATTTCTTTTTCATTAGCCTGCAAAGTCATTAGTATTCTCCACTTCCATGCTACCCACAATATTCATGGCCAGTATAAAATGTAGGTTGCTAGCCTCTTACAGCTTGGGGGGAAATGCCTTCTAACATTTGAACTCGAAGATAAAAAAAGGGATAATCTCTATCTCTTCTCCAGCATGCTGCATTTACATGCTAGTAGTGGGGAAAGAGACTTCCTTTTCTTATAGCACAGAAAAGTGGCTGGTAGAATGACAGAGTGATCCTGCATCCTTTGCTAGTCTGCTTATTCACCTGACTACCAGGAAAGTTCCTAAATACAGAACCGTTATATTGCAAAATTATACTAAAGTTAAACTAACTTAGCTGTAATGGCGCCTACAAAAATTCTAGTCCACATGGCCACATTCGCTGCTGACAAAAATTTATAATTACTAGACATATGAAAATGAGTATTAAACGTGTATGCATTCAATGTGCAGTACATATGCCCCAAGAAAGATATAGTGAATAAAGACACAGTGAAGAAAAAAGCAAAGGAAAAGAAGGGCATACATAATACAAAGCAATTAAAAGTAGGTCCCATCATTTAAATTGATGTGAAATTGGAATCCGAAACTGCTGAGGACTGAGAAAGCAGATATGAGTACCTGCCTTCTACTAACTGATCAATCTTCTATGGCAATATTACAAGAATAACAAATTCATACAGCTACACATATTTATAAGGGTACAGCAAGTCTTCCCTTATCGGAAGGGAAGTCATATATTGCAGTACTTTACCTCTTTAACCTTTTGATGAATTAAACTTCAGTTTTATACTATCTAGGCAGAAAATTCAAAAAGATCCACTTAGACACGCAACACTTGCTTTTAAGAAATGTAGAAAGGTCATTACTTTTACTTAATACTCTAATAGGACATGGGACTATCAGAAGTAAGTGAACTGTGAAATAAAGGTTGCTGTTACAAATTCCAGTCCACTTCATCCTCTTTTGAGTTCCAGGTTTTGTTTGATTATAGTTTACTTTAGGAACAAAATCAGTGGGGTTCTTTCCATGCTCTAGACACAATTCAGCACTGCTCTTACGGTGTGACTATATTCTAGAAGTTTTGTTGTCACTTTGCATGAATGGCACAGAGTTTGGCCATGTATAGAATTTAACACCTTGTCAGAACTATGCTGATTTAATCAACAGCTGATTTGCATTTCATACTGAAATGTCTAACAAGATAAATTATGATGACAAGCTGAAGTTATGTTTCCATATGTCTAGGCCACGCATTATACCAACCACATTTATACTTGCGTAAGATCTCTCCTCTTCCTTAACAACAGCCACTGTGAATAGACTGCTACATATCCACAAATTTCAGTCCTTTTTTTCATCTTAGAGGTTCAACAGAGAAATTATTTAATCCTAAACTTCTGCCATTTTCCAGCAAAAATGACTCCTTTCCTGTATTCAGCAAATATGAATGTGAGGAAAATAGCAGCTGATGGGGATTTTCAGTGGTAAAACATATGGTGGAGAAATTTAACAGTTCCTACATGGTCCTAATATGGTGTGATTTCCTCCGGCTATTTGTTAAAGACGAAGGAAATGTCCATGCATATTTTTCTAAAATGTGACTAAGGTGTAACACACACTTTGACTACATTACTGCATAATTCTGGGCATGTTTACTCAGAAGTTCAACTGTCTTCAGTAAAACTTACTTCCTTGAACGTAGATGTGTAGCCTGCAGCTGATTTGAAAGTGGACATATATTCCGAAGGTGAACACCTCAGTTTAAGATGGTGCCAGATGGGTGCTGGGAAGTAAAATGTCTCTCATCCCTGTGCAGTTGCTCACCCCTGACTTATACAGATATAGGATATTCCCTAAATGTTCACTAATAATGCAGAATAATAATTCTCAGAGAACTGCCACTTCACTGCTTGTTATCACTTTAAATTTTATGGTTCCATCCTACCAAATCCCGGGATTTCTAGCTTTGTGACATACTTAAAGTAATCTGCTAAAGAGCTCTGGTCCACTCCCATGATCTACAAGACTACAGCTCTGTAACCAAGAATTCAATTATCTTACCAAACTACAAAACCCAGAATTCCACAGGATGGAACCATAACATTTAAATTGGTATCAAATTGCCAAAACTGTGCAATACAGATACATTCTCAGTCTGCTGTGGCTTCCAGTATTCTGGGGCCCATTCACACTACACTATTATAGCACTATTATTCTACCTTACCTGCTAAGGCAATGTCCTTTGGAATCCTTTGCTGTTTGGTGAGTACTGGAGCTCTCTGCTGAGAAATCTAAATGCCCCTCCCTAAACTTCAAATCCTAAAATGTCATAGGATGGAACCATAGTAATTAAAGTGAAATCACTATGCAATTGTGTGAAATGGCTCCTGATCAGCAATGTGAGAGCACTAGGAAAAGCACTGGCACATTTTTGTTTATTCATTTTATTCATACTCTTTAATAAAGAATTAAATTACAATCTCTTTCTCAGTAGATCCTTTAGTTACACTGTCACAAAACTCACATAAAGAAATCAGACAGTGTAAATGGACAGAATCCCTTAAAAGGGGCTAAAGTCTTAGGCAGATCCTTAGGTGAGGACCTTCATATGGCTACAGCAGTTTTTAGGGTCACAGTTGCGGTAACACATACCAAGAACAGAAATATAAAAAGAAAGTTAATGATGGTGTGGGTTATATATAGTAAGATGATTATACATGCTAATTAGAAAGATCCTCCCCATGCTATCTCTAGGACATTTTAATTAACGTAATAAATAAATATTTAAAGATATCAGTTCTTATCCTCCTAGCACACATGCCAGCAGGAGTGCCAGGATTTTCCAGTTAAAACATCACATAATGAGAGCTAAAACCCCTCAGGCTTTAAATTTGGACCCCTCTTGGATTGGTTCTAAACCCTAGAAGGGTTAAAAGTTGTCCCAACTTAATTATAACTCGTTAAATTGATAATTTAAAGTGCTAATTCTTTTCTGAGATTATTTTGAGATGTTACCAAACAAATAACGTGAGTGAGATGCTCTTTTCATATTCTTTTCATATTCAAAGTATTCTGAAGAGACTACATAAAGAACTTAAAGGTTATGGAAATACTACAAAAACATATCCAATTCTAGGTTTTGTAGTTTCATGACAGGACAGAAATACTGTAATAATAATCTATTAATTAAAAATTGTGAACAAAATTATGAACAAAAAATGTACAATATTGCTATCTTTAAAGTTCTCAGCATATCCATGCACTGAAAACAAGCATCAACCCCCTCCCCCAAAAGTAAATGATTTCCACTCGTGATTTCACTGAGGATCCACACTGAAGGGTCCCTACTTTCATACATAATTCCAAATCAAATAGGAAAGACATAAAAGATAAGAAATAGTAGGCAACACAATTTCATGAGACAAGAAAATCCAGTTGTGTGATATATACAAGATCTCCCTTCATTACACATTTCACTGTCTCACGACCCACATGTTTCTAGCTAGCTAGCTCTCTACGCATTGCTCATCACCATCTGTCACTTATAGCTACTACGGATACGAAAATTTCAATTCAGTAAATGCACTGGGCACTCCAACTAAGCTATCATTCAAATTTAGACATGAGACTTGAATTCCTTTTCAATGTTCTTCAACTCTGACCCAGCTCTACCCCCTCCTTCACTGAAAAGGGCAAAGACAACAGCCCAGCAAGTGGGACAGGCAAAACAGACCTCCTTTGTTCACTTTTTCCCTTTTAGTTTTCTATTGAGGTAAATAACTGAAAAGCTCAGCCAGCCTTCAGTGCTTCTGAAGAAAGCAAGACAGCTAGCCTGAAACTACGCCTACTGATCAACATACAACAGTATTATGAAGCTTCTGGGACATCATGTTAGTCTTGCAAAAGAATGTTTTGAAGGCTAATTGACACAATGAATTTGTATTTACTCACCTCTTCTAAACATATAAACAAGGTACCTCTAAATATTATCTTTGATTAAAAAATACTACTGTTGCTTGTATAACATCTACTGAATTTTTCAAATACTACCCACCCACTCAAAAGGAAAAATCAGATGCACTGCATATTACATATGACCTCTTGAATTATTCTCCCTGTTTAATCTGCTGAAACACACCCTTTTCTGTGCAGATTTCATTTGGTCTTTTATTGTATTCATAATGCAAAACGAACTCTACACTAAAATTCACCATTTTTCTTTTCTTATGTCACTTGTATTTAACACTTTCTCCCCCACCATCACCCCACATTGTACATTTGAAAATTGAATAGTATGAGTGCTGTAATATGCTAACTCACACTGTGATTTGGAGTAATTAAGGTAATGACACATCAGTGGGCATTCAATATGGATTTATTTACTATGGATCTTCTCTGTTGAATATGCAATTTGAGCTGCTTAATAGCCACATCAAGTTTTTTTCCTTAAAAAAATAATTTGTTGCTTCCAAGTACTTCAGTGGGCTTTATAGGTCCAAAATATCTACTACTGACTTTTGATTTTCTTCATGCAGCCCAAAAAAAGCAGCTTAGAGGTAAGACCATAATTCTATTCACACTGTTGCAGTTATGGTTAGAAAAATAAATTGTCCAATTCTATTTAAAATCTTAACATAACTCTTCAGAATGAACTAATGAACACACCGCCACAGGCTTAAACACCATCTATACTGAAAATATTTTCAATATAGATATATTTTTCTCATTTATAAACAGCACTTTTAAGAAATGGGGTTTCTGCTCCTTCATAAATCCCTGGCTCAGAACCAAGTTCCATACGTTTCCACATGTTGCCTTCAAACTCTGAGTTTTGTATTCTGGCCATTCACTTGTGCTGGTGGCCTCCATGTTCATCCTGTCTCTAAAGTAAGTAGCTGTAAAAGCCCTTCTGTCTATGGAACTGTCAGGTTATCCTTGGATTTCTCACATGTATAACGCGTGTCTTGGGCAAGCTGTGCCTCTATTAAATAAGTAGCTGAAGCTACATTTTTCTACGTCAGAAAATGTTTTCACTTTCAACCAGCTGAAAAGGTTGACACACACATAATAAAAAATATGTCACATTACTGCTAATTAAATATAAAAAAGATGTATGGGAAAGAAGTTTAAAGGAACAAAACACTGTTCCTTCTGAAATCATATGCCTGAAGTGGCTCCTTCATGTCATCTGTAAGACTGGCCTCACCCTTAACAGGCTGACTGCTGAGTGGCTTCCGACTCAATACACAAGCCCACTGAAACCAGTGGGAAACCAGCATCTGCTAGGAAACAAGATTTTTCTGTCCCAGATATTCTAGATTAACTAGCAAGTAGAGCTTTGTTTCAGATGCCCAGTTATGAAAATAGAACTCTTGTTATGGAAATTAGTGTTACATCATAAGTCAGAAATCATGGCCAGTTTTATAACTGACATTTTTAATTGGTACTATGCACTAACAAGAGCAGTGCTAACTGAATGAACTTCTAATGTCTTTATTGTTGCAGTTACGTGTCTTCTCGTCAGCCCCAACCATATTACAGTGTCTCCTTGGCAAGATTTATTCTGGGGAGGCTTGCCATTGTATTCCTCTGAGGCTGAGAGAGTGTGACTTGCCCAAAGTCATCCCGTTTCTGCGGATGACTAGGAAATCAAACTCTGGCCTCTTAGAGTCCTAATCCCACACCCAAACCATTACGCCATGCTAGTGCTGCATGTGTATGTCCTTTCGAGCTGTCTGTCGAATGGTGACCCCATTTAATTTTGCAGTTTTCTTCAGCTAGGAATATTCAGCAATAGTTTTGCCAGTTCCATCCTGTGAAACAGCACCTGTAGCACTTGGCATTCACTGGTAATCTCCCATCCAAGTACTAACCAGAGTCAATCCTACTTAGATGTAAAGTCGAAGGCTTTTATGGCCAAGATCCATAGGTTGTTGTGGGTTTTCTGGGCTTTCAGGCCGTGTTCCTCTGAAGATGCCAGCTACAGATGCAGACAAAACGTCAGGAGAAAATACTAATAGGACACAGCCTCAAAGCCCGGAAAACCCACAACAACCAATCCTACTTAGCTTCCAAGATCAGACTGGATCCATTGTCTTCAGGGTATTTAGGCTGGCTCTCCTATATCTTTAATCAGTAGCAAACTATACATTCTAACCCCCTGTAAACATCTTTGGAATCAGATTGCTAGGTGCCAGTGTCTTTTTGAGGTTATTTGCCTTATCGCTGTTTTCATGAATGCTGAACTTCAGGACTAGTATCATACTACATGGAAGGGTGGCTTGTAGATCAATCAGGAGTAGGGAATTCATAATAAAATGGTGGGGGACATTCACCCCACCACTGACTCCTGATCAGTCTATGACCTACCTGTGTCTTATCATATAAACAGCATTTTAAAATTAAGACATTATTTAAATTTGTTGGCCAATTAATAATCTTTGAGTGCTTTGATTATTGTCTTCTTTAAATATCAAGTAGCAGAGTTTGTATTTCCATTACATATGAAATGATCACAAAGGGATAAAGGTATGATCCTTTCATACTGCAGTCTTAAACACATCACTCAAAAACAAACTAGACTGGAGTTATTCCCAGGCAAGTGTCTATAGGGCTTCACATTCATCGAATGGAATTCACAGCAGAATTTCCCTTGATTTCAGCAACAGCACAGATATCCTTAGAAAGGAGGTGGGACCTGTGTGGCATTCCAGAGGCAGCTGAACTACAAAATCCAGCAGCCCTCACTAGCACAGCCAATTATGAGGAATGCTTGGGAGCTACAGTATATTGTCATCAGAAGAGCCATACAATTCCCACCCCTGTATAAAGATATAAATTATTGTATAAAAGATATACAATATGAAGTGCTGGGATTAAACTAGTAATGAGGCAGAAGAAGATACAATGTTGAAAAACAAAATTACCAAAAGGAGTAAACAAGTCAATTTTACTCTACATACAAATGACGTAATTAATAAAGGTTCCACATATGGGTTGAGATTACACACACACAAAAAGCCCTATGTTCCATGACCTGGTGAGATCTCTTTTTTTTTTTTTAAGATGATTTTCATGCCATTTCAAAACTTACTGGAACTTCCTTCAGGTTAACATGTACAAATACATGTACATGTTACTGTACATGTTCAAGCCAAACCACGTGCAAAGTCTGTTTCAGAGTCCCAAACTATTCACACATTTAAGATCCCAGTCACAATTTACAAAATTGTTAATCTTCTACTGGGGACACTCTAAACAAATCCATTAATTTGTTAACCCTAGAACTAAACTAGTAGAGGAAACATTTCTCTCCTCTCATAATCAGCACAATACAGTGTTGAACTTTTGGGTTAGCCACAGCAATCACAATTCCAGTGTTGTCATGAAATATATTTACACCATCGACCAGAACTTTTAAAAGTTCAGAGATCTATTACCAGATTCAAATGAAGCTAATGAAGAGTTGCAGAGGACAGGTTTGCCACACTGCTTGTACTCATCATCATTTTATATATGAGTGTAAAAGGATGTAAACCTGCATACAATAATTCATCTTACTGTCCCTTGTACCTTTTACTATTTTGAAAATCTAATAAATTCCACTCCCTATAGTTCAAGCAGGGTTTACAAAAAGCTAGTATATATCAGAATACCGGGTAACAGCACGTTCTTCTTCATTTGGTTCCCTTCTTTTTTCTTCAAATAATATATTCATTTCATTATTTTAGATGTCATGCATGCATGCTTGTGCAACACACAAACATGTACAGAGAGAGAAGTGCCCAAAGATTTCCAGGGAAGCAGCCAAAGGAGGGTAAAGGAGAAAATTTGTGGAAAAAAAGAGCACAGAAGCACAAGATGTCCTATTAATTACATCAAAAAAATAAAAGTAATACTAAAATTGCCATATGCATTTAATCCACTCTGTCAGTCTGGATCGGAGCACCGCCTTTTTACTCTATGCCAAAGTCTTCTTTTTGACCCCAACAGAGAGTGATTCCCACATCAACTTGACTGTGATGTGTGAACCGTGTCTTCTCCTTTTAACGCCTTGGGTCTACCATCAAAAACTCAGCGGATCCGCCTCGCACAGATGGACAGAGCAAAACAACACGCCAGCACCGCTCTGTAGCCTACGTGGGCCTCTTAAAACCCTAATCCTCTGCCGAGTTTGCTTGCTTCAGCATAGACAGCTCCCTTCCCCTCGCGTGCGGTCGCTGCCGCAAAGAGCCCCGGCCAATTCAGGCGGGGCTCCGCCGGGTGCACACTGGAGTCGACGAGAGCTCTGCAAAACGAGGCAGCCTGTTGCCCCCTTCAGGGTGTCTGAAATGGCGACTGCTGTCAACCTCCGTCTGGTGGGGGCAGCGGGGAGGGAGGGAGACACGGGAGAGCCTGAACTGCATGCATGCCAGGAGATCACAACAGGCGAGGCTGGCCTCCCATCCGCCATCCAGGCAAATCAATAGCTTTGCAATCCTGCCTCCTCCATCCGAGTGGGGCAGAGAGAAGCAAAGATTGCTCTTTCCCAGCGCCTTACGGGCACCCCCCCCGCTCCAAACCTTGTTGTCCTCCCCTCTCCCCCGCGGGAGGAATAACTGAATGAATGCACTTACTACTGGACCCACCTCACCAGGACGGACTCACACTTGTAGCACACAAAGATCTCCCCTGGAGCGCAGGCAGAAATCAGAGCCAGCCACCAGGAACTCCCCACCCCACCCGCACCCCAGGCTGCAGCTTTACGACAAACAGACACCAGTGTCCCCACCACTCCAGTCCGGATTGCACAAACAGGGTGGGCGTCTGTTGCTGCGGCTCTTGCAGTTGAGCGTAGCTGCTGTCACCCACGATGGATGTGCACGACGGAGGCACACCCACACAGGGGAAAAGAAGGAAGGAAGGAAGGAAGGAAAGAAAGAAAGAAAGAAAGAAAGAAAACGAGAGAGAGCCCTCCTCTGCCATGCCACCAAGGCTCCAGCGTATCAAGGAAACGCCGGGCCTCGCCACCCTGAGATGATCCCCCTCCTTCAGCCTTCTTAAAAAATAAATCATGCACGGCTTCATTCGAGAGCCCGAGGCGCACATGCAATGCAAGGGAGCTTTGCAAGCATCTCCGACTTCACGCCTATAAGCCCGCAAGGGAGTAGCGCGGGAGGGGGTGGGGGGGGGACCGGAAGAAGGGACAAGACATGATGTCTCGCTTTGCAAAGGCTCCCGGCTTCTTAAGCTGGCTCACACCACCCCGCAGCGGAGGGCGATTTCGGCACTCGGGTGGACGTGCGCGCGCGTGTGTGGCTAAACTCCCGCCGCCGCCGCCGCCGCCTCTGTGCTCTAGTTTCCCCGGGTGACCTCATTGTGGACCCCAATTACATACATAATTCGCCCCCTCCCGCTTATTTAGGGGTGAAGGGTGCGGGGTGACCGCTGGGGGCAGAGGAAGAAAGCGGAAAGAAGAGGGCGGCGGCAGGGCTGCGTGGGAAGGGTCCGCCCTGCCCCCCGGGTTGAAGAGACTGGCACCAGCAAAGGGCCGGGCGGCTGCATGCCACTGGAAGGGGCGAGGGGAAGGAAGAAGGAATTCCCGCCACCCTTCGCAAGTAACCCAGCCAACGCTCCTACCCGCTGGGTGCGGGGCTGGTTGCAAGGTGCCAGTCCGCCCGCCGGCCCGCCCGCCACCCCCGCCCCACGCGAAAGCAGCCTTGCTGCTGCCCCGCTCCCTAAATAATCTCAAGAGAGAAGGAGAAGCTCAGGACTCACAGGTAACTGGAGCCTCCTCTGGGGGGCTGACAGGGCCGGGTCCCTTTCGGGGCTGAAGCCGCTCGCTGTTGTGCAGGCGCCAGCCCGCTTGCGTGGAGCGAAGGAGGCGCTCGCTGAAGCCAGACGAAGCGCGAGGCGAGGAAGACAGGCAAGCGCGCGCGCGCGCACGAGCCTTTCGCCTCCTCGCTTCGGCTGGCACAGCCCGGCGCGCGCCCGCCTCCGAGAGACTGAGAAACAGAGAGAAAGGGGGAAAAAAAAAACGAGGGTGGGGAGTGGCGGGAGAAAAGGGACGAGCGCGTGCGAGGTCCCCCCCCCCCGTCTCCTCCGAGACACGCCGCGCGCGCTGTGGCCTCGCTTGCTGCGGTGCGCTGACAGGGCGCGCTCTCTCCCTCTCCCTCGCAGGCAGCACCACACACAAAAAAGACACGTACGGAAACGCAGAGACGTACGCATGCATACCCACACGAGTCGTCTGATGTGTGCCCGCTCTTGACGCGAGGGCGACCCCGGCCCCCCGTTGAGGCCATCAAGAGTCCGCCACCCTTGCTGACCTGCGCCCGTTTCGTGTTGCTTATGTAATGGGTGACACGATGTGCGCCCTAATGTTGCATTACTAGAGCTTACTCTCCAAAAGCGTATTATTTGATGCTGACAGGAGATTTAAATTTCTTCTGTCTCCGCGCTGGATGGAGAACGTCCTGCCTCAACATGACCTAGGCCACGTACAAACTTTAAGGAGCTTTATAGTCAGCATGAAAGGCTGGAGTTAACATGTAAGAATTGACTCCTGATTTAGGAGGTGATGGACAAATGAAACACACTATATATACATTTTGGGTGTGGTTATCTTCTGGTTGCTTTTTTAACATTCCCGATAAAAAGGGGGGTTGCTTAATCTAGCCTAATAGGCCACTAATGCCTTTTAATCTAGTGTATGGACAGGGAAGAAAGTTTGTCTTCCTTTGTGTTCTCTTTTGTTTTCTGTGCTGTTCTAGCTTCCATCATGTGCCAGTTTACTTGCACATAGCAAGCGCGTCTTTTTTTCTGTGGTGGCACCAAGGCATCTGTATTATCTCCACATTACAACCAGTGGCAGGTCATTCCAAGTCTGGATTACTAGCAATAAACTCTTCTTTTAGGAAGGAAGGGGTCCATCTGAGAGAGGAGTGTGTTGGAACAGTTAGGTCCTGTGTGTCCTGACCGGGAAAATACACTTCCTTGAGCTTTTCTGTAAAATCAAAACTTTAAACAATGTAGTAACATTGTTAACAGTCCTTTTATGTCCTTATATTTAAGTTAGTGTCTATTTATGAGGTCTCTCTTTCTTCATTGACACCTGTGATTTTCCTTGTCCAAGCCTTCTTCATTCTTCATTAGAGCAGAGGTCTTTTTCAAATGCTTTACACAACATTGTTCCAGAATCAAAGTTGATTGTCAGGTGGCTGCAAGCTCTCTGAGCTTATATTAATGTATGCAATATATACAAACAACTGTTCTCTTTTCTTGATTCTTTGCAGAATTATGGCATTACACATTAGTTTTCTACATACTGGTAAAACTATAGTCCAGTGTTATTCAACATAGTGGTCCATGGACCAGTACTGGCCCACAAGTCACAGCTTCCAATTGCTGGTGAATTTCCAGGAAAGGATTTGAAAAAAAAACAACAACTAGCCAATGGGCACACAGCTGGTACAGGTTCCTGGTATGTTGGAGAGAAAAAGATTTTGGTTTCCATCAGGTAGCTTGAGATGCACTCTTATAGACTCTATATACCATAATTAATCCATAATTGGACACTGATCTCCTGTAAATCTTTCCATCAAAAGGAGATTTCCAACCTGGATGCAGTTAGGAGTATTCCAATTAAATGTCAGGGCCACAGCTTGCTGTTTTGATCTTCATAAATTGATAGTAACAAGACTGCTTGGGTTTGTTGTCTGGTTGGTCATCTCATTCAAGAGAAGAATTACATCCTCCCTAAATTTCCTTACTGCAGGGCATTCTATCTATATGTTGTTCTTAGATGTTTGTGCTATTACAGCCCCTCCAGCACACCATGCCCAATGTTTGAACAATTCCTGAAAGCTTAATCAGTGTTAAATATCATTGATATAACATCTTTAGTGCTGTCTCCCTGTATTTTGCAACCACCAAATTAAATGGAAACACTGGTCCCAGTCTGTTCCAATCTGCAACTTGGATAGTGATCTTAGGGTCTAGTTTTCAGCCCAGTGACATTTCCATATACATAGAAAAATGATAGAATTGTGTATTATGAATGCTGGCTTTTTGAGCTGATTGTGATTCTACAAGGAAAGCAAGAGGCCTATTTATTTATTTTAATGCTTGTGTCCTGTGTATTCTGAATGTATTGGAATGAGGTTAACTGCTCATTTTGAAGTGATGTCTTGAGTTGTAAATTAGTAAGTTTGTCCCCCCCCCCCGGGCAAAAAAGAAAGAAAGCAAAAGGAAAAAAAGGAAGGTCTTTCTGCACTGCACTGTTATAGTGCTATTACTCCACTTTCAGCATCCTGTGGAATTCTGGGTTTTGTAGTTCACTGAGGCTAAAGAGCTCTCTGGCTGAGAATTCTTAATGCCCTTCCCAAAACTGCAAACCCCGGGATTCCATAGGATGTTGAAAGTGGAATAACAGCAGTATAACAGTGTAGTGCAGAAATGCCCATAGTTTAGTTTGGTCTTTAGTGCATGGGGCAAAACTATACTTCCAGCTAGCTAACTCTCCAGAATGTAATGCCCTTAATGTTGACTGATGCTGTAGTTTGGTATCCTGACTAGTCTTGAGTTCTTCCCTAGACTCTGGCTACACATAAAAGCTAGGAAGTTAGTTCCTTTACTTTTGCCTTTTGTAATGGTTTGTTCTAATTTTCTAACCTTGCATTTTGTATCTGTTTATAATATATTGCTTTTTAATATATGTATGTCCATTAATTGGTCTTGTGCATGTATGCAGCGTTAGGAGTAGCTAATTTCTGAATCTTGTGCCTAGCTCCTTTGTCTGAAACAAGTTTTATGTTTTGGCTACATATTTCAGGAACAGAAGATACAAGGTCTTGCCTTTTGCTTCCTAAACTCTCATGGACATTCTGTAATATCAGCTTAGATTGGTTTGAGACAAATCTGGGAAGATGGCAGATGATGGGGCAAGGTTAGCATTAACTCCCAGATAAGTTTCCACAGGATGTCCTGGTCTTTGAGACAATCCCAGTTATGAAAATAACAACCTTAATATTAAAAAAATTAAATGTAAAAAGTATGCTATTTAGGTCAACATGAGTTCTAATGTAGACATAATCTAAAACAGTGGTTTAAGACTATTTGCATCCATACTGAAATATTGCATCCCATCCATGGTGGAGTGAACAGAAGAAGGGCTGCATGAACATACAGCCCTCAGAGTATGCATTTTTACATATATGGTAGCTGAATTGGGATGTATGAATTCTCAGTTGTTGTATTTAAACCCTAATTTACCTGCCTAGGCAGATGAAGAGACATAAAAGTATGGATTAAACTCCACACGGAACATTTTATGGAAAGGAACACATAAAAAACATGGTCATAGAGTTGCCCACATGTGTTGCACATCTCCAAAATGAAGAAGGTGCTTTAGGAGTCTTTGTATTACTGACTGTAAGAATTTGTGCACCTGCAAACTCCAGGTTGCTCTGGTAGCAGTCTTCCCACCTTGCGATTCAATGAAGACTAGTGATTAGATTACAGCAAGAAACAATTCATAAATTCCAAGTCTGCAATTCTATGCCTGCTTATTGAAAGAAAATCCCTTTGAACTCAGTGACACGTTTTCACATATTTGCATTGGATTGGGATTTTCATGTATTGGCTGCAGTGATAATACACCGAAGTAATTTGACTCTGTAAAGTGATTTAAAATCTATTTGGGGGCAGAATCATGGAAGCAAATTATTATTCTCATTTATAAAAAGATACTGGATTACAAAATAATGTAGAATTGGTTAAAATTCTGGGATTAAAAATGCAAACCAGTTTTAGCATGAAGTATAATATAAAAGTGACAAATTATAAGAACTTTTAAAAAAGAATCCTGAAGAATATTATGGTTGGTCATACACAAGTAACAAATCAAGTCATAGGTAATTACATAAATTTCTCCCTTCACTCTTTTTTTTTTTGTCACAATGCAGGTGTGGGAATCATGTGGCCATCCTGATGTTACTGGTCTGCAAGTCACAGCAGACCTACCTAGTATAGTCTATGGAGAGGAATGCTGGGAACTGCAGTCTAACACTATCTGGAGGGATGCATGATTCCTACTTCTGTTCTTATGTTAGGGCTTTAATCAACTTTAACTTTGGTTTCATGGGGAAATATGTTGCACAGCATATTTTAGAACCAAATAATAGTGTTTGTATTTCTCTCTAAATCAAAATAGTGAAGAGGGAGAGATCAGACCCCTTGCAATAATGCTAATTATGTTAAATTATGCTTTTGAAAAAATATCATTTTGGATGCAATATAAAGTAACTTTTCTCCAAATGAAACTTACTGTGATGCATGGGGAGACACATTTTGGGGAGAATGATATATAAGCATGGCTTTTCATTAGCTATGCTGTTCTTCCCTGTACCACTTTTTATTTTGTAGGTAATGTTTTTTTTTTATTAAAAATTTGTTCATCCTTACAAGCGTAAGTTCATAAGACATATTAATGTTTATAATAAATAAAATACTCTTTTGTATAATGTAAAGTAACATATCTCTGTATAAATCATTAAATCCATACATTCCTAAGTTCTTACTTTCCTTTTTCACATTTATTTCCTATACTATTTTTGTCATATGTTTATTAATATTTCAAAATTCTTATTTTTATCTTATTATATAGTGTCTAATATCAGCCAAATATATTTTAAAGTTATTACTCTAATCCTATTCCAATTCTTTTCTTCTCTAATTAAGTTCCTATTTGTTCTTGGTTGGCTATCTGAGGTTTCTTTTTCTTTTATCTCCTATATGTACTTGCCAGAATATTGGTATCTTTTTGATTTGTTTAATCTATTTTGCTAAACTTCTGTCTTTACTTATCTTTACATTATTCTTCTTCTCCTTGACATAGTTTTGTCCAATTACTACCTATAAAGTTTTTCACTATTTCCGTTTCTCTTATTTTATTATTATTCTTTCCTCTTCTTATTGTGTTAAAGCGTCATAAGTTACCAATTCTCTGATTTTATTCAACCATTCCTCCAATTCAGGTATTTTGTCTCTTTTGCAATGTTTTGCAAACGTTAATCTGGCTGCTGTCACCATGTATAATAATTGTATCTTTGTGTTTATTGTAAACTTTATCTATTTGATGATTCATATTTAATAGAAATATCTCTGGTGACATTGGAATGGTTATTTGTAGGATTTCCATCATACTTTTATGATTTTTTTCCCAATATTTCCTTGTTTCCGGACACATCCACCACATGTGGTAAAATGTTCCATTTTCTTCTTTACATTTCCAACAGTATTTTGTCTTTGTCTTATACATTTTACTTAGTTTATCTGAGTCCAAATACCACCTATAGAAAATTTTTAAGTAGTTTTCCTTCAGACTCTGCGTCAAAGTAAATTTTTGAGTATCTCTCCAACTTTTTTCCCAATTTTATAGCATTAATTCACGGCCATTGTGTTTTTTACGATTTCTGTTTCCAATTCGCTATCTAGCATGTATTTGTAAAAATGGGATGTATGATGTTCTTTTTTCTCAAATACTATTTTTTCAAATTCATTTAATTTAGTGTTTTTCTCAAAACCTTCCATTTTTAGATCCTTTTTAAACCTTATTTTTATTTGTGTATATAAGAACCACTGGCAATTCCATCCATCATTTGCTAATTCTTCTCTTGTTTTTATTCGTAGGTCTTACTTTCCATCCCTTATTATTATATCTTTATATGTTATCAAATTCTCTCTTGTATCTTTCCATTTCCTAAATAAGGCTTCCTGCGGCGAAACCCATAATGGAATTCTGGAATATATTTTGTTTTTCCATTTCTTCCAGATTTCTAATAATGACCTCCTGATATAGTGTTTGGACAAATTTCTCTCTATTCATGCTTTATTATACCAAAGGTATGCATGCCAACCAAATCTAAGATCCGCTCCTTCTATATTCAATATTCCTTCATTTTCCAACATTATCCAATCTCTTAACCAAGTCATTCCGTTTGCATGATAGTATAATTTTAAGTCAGGTACTCCAAAACCTCCTCTTTCCTTTTTTTCTGTCAAAATTTTCCATTTAATTCTGGTTTTTTCCCCACCCCAAATATATTTTGAAAGATCTCTCTGCCATTCTTTAAGACATTTTTTGTTAATTATTACTGGTATGTTCTGGAATAAATATGTCGTCTTTGGTAGGATCATGATTTTTATGGCAGACATTCTGCCTAATAAGGACGGATTCATTTTGGACCATTTCTGTAAATCTTGTTTAATTTCCCTCCATTTTGACCCGTAATTATTTTCAAATAGTTCATTGTTCTGTTTAGTCATTATTATTCCCAAATATTTTTTTTCTCTTCTTTAAAGCCTGTCATCTGAGTCAATTCTTCAATTTCTTCCCTTTTCATATTCTTTGTTAGAATCTTTGTCTTTTCTTTGTTAATTTTAAAACCAGCCAATTCACGAAATTCACTACAAATTTCCTTCAGTTTCTTCATACTTCAATTAGGATCTTCCAAAAAAGATCACTAGATCATCTGCATAAGCTTTTAGTTTGTACGCTTGTCCTCTTATATTCACTCCCTTGATTTCCCTTTCCATTCGTACTGCTCTTAACAAAATTTCTAAAGTCAGTATAAAAAGCAATGCTGATAGCGGACAACCCTGCCGAGTGCCCTTTTTTATTTCTATAGGTAATGTCTTCTCCCTGTTTATTATAATTTGTGCTTTACAATTTTGGTATATTTGTCTTATCCAGTTAGTAAATTTGTTTCCACAATTCATGTTCTCCATTAATGTTATCATAAACTCTTGATCCAGATTATCAAAAGCTTTCTCTGCGTCCACAAATATCATAGCACATTTTCTCTTATTGTGTTGTAATCTGGTTTTTTTTAACATTTTAGCAAGTATATTATTGACCAGAAATAAAGAATAGTATGTATATATGTGTGTGTATATATATTAAAAAATGTTGGGGAGCACTAGGGGGGTCAGAAAAACAGCGTAAGTTTCAAATTTAGCCACAGAATCGTTGCAACCCTTAAAAGAGGTCTTGTCATCTGGTCTCATCTCATGGGAGCAGGAGGCACACAGGAGAGTTGGACTTTCCTTTCTTGTCATGTCAACCAGTTTTTCAAAGTATTCTGTATAACATGCAAATATTATGTCACATTTCTCTCTGAAGTTTGTCTCATAGTAAACAGGGTGAATCCTCCAGGCATTAGCTGAATCACAAGCTGTTTTCTTTCTTCCTATCCCTTTTGGTCAAGGTGAGAAAGGCACAAAGCAGCTGTGCCATCAAAGAATACTCCAGGCCACAGACTAGTCCAGAGCCAAATTTAAAAAATATTAGTGCTTAACCAACCTGAAAGCATATAGTATTTTATTATTTAAATTTTCAGCATAATAGTTATAGGAAACCTGTATCAATATGACAGAAGTAAATATCCAAATTTTTTAAAGGAGGAGAAAGAGGAAAGTACTACAGTGGTTTGTGTATAGTGATGAGGTCATGTTTTCCAGCATGCTGCTTACTGTTTGATGTATTATTTTAAAACTTGTCAAGGGGGGCGGGAAACCCTACAATGTAGGCTATAAGCTCAAGGGGCAAAGGAGCAAATCAAGATTTTTCATTAACTGTAGAATGGTTAGATAAAATGTGGTGTGTGGCTTTCATACACTCTCTAGTCCCCTGACTCCCAAACTGCCTCAGCTTCTTCCTCCCAGAAGCCTTCCAAAATATCTGTGCCCCAGCACATACAGGGAAGAGGTGACAATTCACATTTGAACCATTTCAGATCCAGCTCACAATGTTTGACACTCCTAAAGAACACGCTCCATATTTGTAACTGTGGTTCTTTTGAGTTGTCATCTGTGAACCACACATATGGGTTGTTCTCTGCTGGTGCAGAACCAGTCAAAAACATTTAGAGCTATGCAAAGGGTTTTAATTGACAGTGTTCCCCACATTATGGCATTCATATGAAGGCATCGTTGCTAGTAATCACAGAATCAGAAAGGTAGAGGAAAAGCTAGTAGACAATGACACAGAGAGGAAATGGGTGGGTTGTGAGAGTTTACAGATGACCACTCCAAGAACCAGAGTTAAAGATAAGCAATCTGTTCTTCTTTGTGATTCACGTTTGGCTGAATAGCATGCTGATTTACCAGTGGTTATCATTAGCTGCCATCATAATGATAACAACCGCTCTTTTGAAGTCAGCCTCACACTGGTTCCTCATTGGGGATATTAAGGGCTGTCTGCATAGCCCTGCACAGTCCATGGGGCAGATGATTGGCCCCCAGATCTGCTGTAAAGGGAGATGAACTCAGTGGCACACAGGCATTAATGCTTATATCCACTCATGAACACAATATCCCTCCTAAAGAAACTGGAGTGTCTGATGTTTGTATGTGAGATGGGGCAGGTAGGTTCCAAATCAAAGAATTTAGGAAATACTGTGTCTGTTTGAGAAAAGCCAAAGTCTGACAAGAGCAGAAGTTAAACGGTATGGAAAAAACCCCACATTGCTATTTCTTACAGAAACATTGTTGAATATCTGGAACAGATGACACCTCTGCGTTTAGGTAGAAATAACACCACTCTTTCATCTGTGCACTATCATTGTAGCTCAATATTTTCACCAGATGTCCTTCAAACATACAAGCCAGGGTAAGCTTACATGCATGAGAAATTTTAGCCCTGCTGCAGCCCTGCTGCTGTTGATTACCCATCAAACAGTATCACATGCCAGCAAAATAAGACTGTGAAATACAAGCAGAGATATATTTTAATCTGAAATGCAGGCACACACTACTGAAAACATAAACTGTGCCCAGCTGAATAAGCTTGTCAATGCTAGAAGATGCTGAAAGTGTGGTGTGAATCCTAGCCCATGAGAAAAGCTAGCTTACAGACAGCAGGTTAAACCCTGCAATATAGAAAGCTGCTTGAAACTACCATTTAATTCAAGTTAAATTATGGTATTTAACCTTTCCCCCTTTTAGCACTACACAATTAGGTTTGCATCATTAGAACATAAGACTGCCGCCAATGATTTTCTAATTGCAGTGTTACACTGCACAGCCTAGTTTATATATATATAAATAAAATAATGATGCTGGGTTCTTAAAATGCCAAAGAGGGAAACCTAATTCTTTCTAAAACTGCATGATTCCTTTAGTGCTTGCATAAGACCTCCTCATGAGCAATAATCACAACCAATGTCTGATTGTTGAGATCATCACTGAGCTTACAATGAACATACAAAGATTAGGCCTACTTCATTTTATCTATTATCCAAATTACTGAGATTGTTCTTTATAGTTTCATACTGCTTACTACGTTTGGAAAATATGCTTAATTTTGATCTCCAGTTCTCCTATGAATTTTTTTCTGATTAAAACAAAACAGAATACTGTGAAGTACACAGGCATAGAAAATGTGTAGCAATGTACTTCATCCATTTGTATACCAACCTTTGTTCATGATACTCCTGGTAGATAGCCCGCAAGAAATCCATTCTCATAACCCTGTAATGGAGAGAAGTCATTTGATGCTGCTTAATTCAAATGTAGTACATATCTCACTACTCTGTTCTGACCTATATGTCTTTCCTAGCTAGGGGAAAAATGTACACTGTACCCCTAAGGGGTAAAGAAAAATGCTCCTAAATGCCCTATAGGGGCTGTTGGAGGCATTTTTGCTATATTTTAGGCCCAGAAAAGGCCTTTTAAAAATTAGGAATTTAAAAGTTTTGGGGAAAAAAAGGCCTCTCCTGAGTCTTAGTTAGCTTGGGGAGATGCTAAAAACATGGCAGATATGCTCCTCATAGCTGTTAGAGGTCTTAGAAGGTTTTGGAGGGAGTCAGTTTAGTGTGTCTTTCCAAGATCTCCTAGGAAACTAGTGCAGCTGCCTCTCGGTTGTCCATTCCTGTCATTTCTATCTGTACATGCACCTTTTAGTTGCCTGTCAACTTATGGTGACCCCAAGAATTTCATAAAGTTTTCTCAAACAAGGAACATTCAGAGGTTTTTGTTTTGACAGTTCCTTCCTCTGACATATAGCCTACACCACTTGGAATTCTTTGGCATTCTCCCACCCAAGTACTAATCAGGACTGACTCTACTAGCTTCCAAGATCAGACAGGATCTGGTATCTTCAGGATATTTAGGCCCTCCACTCCTAGAGTAAGATAAATCTATACTGCAGCCAGAAACTGATGTACCTGTACTATTTGGTGATGTGCAGAGATATTTCGGAGTCTCTATTCAGTTTTGATGCCGTCTTAATCAGTCAGTTTCATTGCTGTTTGGGTAAGTCTTTCCTTCTGATTGTTCCATTGCATGAATTAGTACGTTGAGAATGAGACTACATATTATGTAGAAGATCTGGAAGTTTTTTACTTCAAAATTAGCCCCCTCCCACACTGTGCAACTTCCTTTGATGGGGAAGTTGCATGGGTAGGAAACCTAGAGACCATTTATCTTATGCTGTTTCCTAATCTATTCCCTCCCCAAATTCCTCCACAGTTGGGAAGGGATTTCAACTGCGGAAACTACAAAGTGAGAAGGATTTAAATATGCCTCCTTCAGCACTGTTTTCTTCATAAAAAATGGCAGACACCATAGCAACATTCAAGGAAAATCTGTTGGGAAAACTCTGGCCACAGATCTTTCTGCATGGCTTTATGCATGCAATTTTTTGTCAAGCTGTTATCCTTTATGGAGATACTGATAAGAAAGAGCCATCAGTGTTTCATTTATCACAGGTGTCCTGAAGAAAATTCTCTCTGAAGGCCCCTGCAAAAGTTTCCTTGTGAACAACTGGAAGAGAACTTAACTGGCAGTGCAGTAAGGAAGTACAAGAAGATGAGTAACTGTAGAAAGGAGAGGCACATACAAAAAAAAATGAGTTTGAAGCATGCTTCAGTACTGGACATTTTCACATAGATCATTTGAGAATAACTAAGTCAGAGCCATGAACATACTTACCAGTAATAACAAAAGTATACCCAATTTGTGCAAAGCATACTTAGGGAAGGATTTTATATGAAATTAAAAACAGCTAAATGCTAATCAGCAGGAAACAAAAAAACCCCTCTTAAATCCTTATATCAGTGACCATCTTTGACACGAGGCAATAAATCAATACTGTAACAATAACCTGATTAATTTACTGCTAATATTAATTTTATTGCAATTGTTGCTGAAGGAATCATGTTATTATTCACATGTCCATATTTAAGGAAGGATGGCATATGTCCATTGTAAGTCTCTCGGGTATTCAGGGAACATACGTTAGAAAATTGGTTCATCAGACCGTCTTCCACAGCTAATGAAATAATTAAGGAAAATGTTCAGGCAGAGATGACCTAGTTAACTTTACTACAGTCAGCCACCATATCTTTATCTCATGACTTTAGAGATCAAACAAGCTACCTTACATGTGTCTGATGGGGTAACTGGAAAGGTTAATTGCATAAGCCTAAGTGCAGCATTCAATCAGACATTGAACAAAAACTGACTGGATGAGCAGCCAGTTCATTTGAGATAAAAATAAATATATCCTTGGGACTGTGATGTAAAAAGGAATACCACATTTGGTAGCAGTACTGCAGATTTCTGTCACAAAGTCTAAAATCCTCATTTTTCCTAATTCCGTTCGCACTCCTTAAATTCAAATATAGGCGGCCAATTTACTGCATGAAAACAGTGGTAGATCTTCCAATTATAAAATCAGGATATAAAATCTCGGAACTGTGTTTTTACTCGTACTTGTAACTATATTTTCTTATAGTAAAATATTCCCATAATTTGTCCAGACCCAGCATAGCGAATGTATCTATCTTATTGACGGGTGTTTAGAATAAAGCAGTTTCTTAAAATATATGTTTAAAAAAACTCAGGTAGGCAATAAATTATGGACTGTATCTAGTTCTACTATCAAGCAGAATAGAAACTTCTAAGAGAACTAATTCCCCTCCTCCTTGCAGCCCCCCAAATCTGCTTTGGAAGGCTGTGCAATACAAGTCCATTTTTGTAAAGCTGGATGTAGGCCACAATCTGCATTCCTCAGGAAATTCTTTAATCAAGATTTTACAGGCAGTGTCCATTTATCAGACAGTTGGCCATTTGTGTTGTGAATGGCAGAACATGACGTTTATGAAGAGAAAGGGAATGTTTTCTGCTGCCATTGGATGCCCCAGCTAATTCTTAAGAAAATAGTTATTCGTAAGAAATTCTTAAGAAAAATACAAGCGAGTCACTGGGAATTGGGATATGGAGCAAACACAGAATTACGATCTTAACATAATGCACTTTAAGGTAACTGTTAACTTGACATGAAAGATTTTTCAAAAGGGTTTCATGGCTGTTTTGATTTCTTGACACACAATATGGAAAACACTGGGAGAATAAACCAAATGTTAATGGTAATTCTTCTGTTTATGGCAAACACACAGCTAAAATATCCCCCGAAGTCAGAGAAAATCACACAAATTAGTCTTTAGTATGTAGGCTCTCATTCTTCCTATGCAACTGGTCTTCCCAGTTTTCACTCTCCTTCCCTCAGATAACATCCTCTAGCCCCCTGAGCTGTGGAATTCCAGAGCTGCAATAGTTTGGGCGTGGGAGATAAAGAAAAGCAACAATTGCATATGCAACACACACACGCGCACACACACACACACACACACACACACACACACGTAAAATGGGGGGCTTACATAATGTCATAGCTGTCTGTCCCTTCTTAAGTTTTAAGCAAAATACTTGTGAAGAAAATAATATACTTAAAAAGTCCACCTCATAAGAAGTCAGTCCAATTAAAAAAATAAGAACCAGCTTACTGGGTCAGATCCAAGTTCCATCTAATCGTCTCCTGATTCTCCGAATGTCCAAACAGATGCCTCTGGGAACCTCACAAACAGGAGGTGAAGGCAACAGTCCTCTCCTCTTACCCCTCCCATAGCAACTGGTCTTTAAAAGCATACCACCCCTGAATACAGAGAATGCATATAGCCATTGAGACTACATCACTGTCTTTCCAATCTTGGCTTGGCAGCAGTGGTACCTACAATTGTTCAGGGAGGTGTTTCTGTCTTTATCAACAAGATACCTTAACTAGTCATGCTGATGTTCAAATCAAAGAGTTTACTCACTGCAATGATCTTATCATGGTCACACATATGAAGATGTCATGGGGTTTATGAAGAAAACATAGTTTAAAGTTCTTGAGATAAGTCCAGTGCCATTTTAATGTATCAACATGAACCACAGCTACCACAATAAAAAGATCTCCATGCTATTTTAAATACTGGTATTGAAGTTATACTGACAGTCAAAAGCACAACACATAAAGCTCTACGTATTTGTATCAAGTTAAAAATAAAGCCTTGGAGAAATTAATGCATAGAATATGGGGCAAATCAGCAAACTTGTTTATTTTAGGTAACAATGAAACTAGATTTAATATATAGCACAAATGAAACCATATTACAAGTACATAAGGTATCATTTTACAATTTTATATCCTTTATATATTTAGGGTTGCTTTTAAAATCAAGAATTACTTTGGAGTAGAACCTCAAAAAGTTCTTACAATATTTTTCAGGAACTACACAGATATTAACTAAAGTAGACCTTACTGTAATCAACCAAAAAGAGATGTGGACATAGTAAACCTGGTGAAATATACAGGCTCAAATGCATATTATTTAAGGTATTTTCCAATTTTAAAATCAAATAATTTGTTTTAACATGCAGTAACTATGTCATAAGGCAATTTACAATGTCACTGAATAGAAGGGATGCTATTTAATGGCAATATCCCAGACTTGGAGCACTGCAACTTACCTGAACTGCTATCAATAGATTTAGAACTGTTTCATTCCATTAATTTCAGTGGGGCCAAACTAGGTTTTCTTTACTGTGGTATACATTTGTGTACAGATGTGTACAATATGGTTCTTTTGCCATATTTCAAAACCATTTAATACTGTGTACACACATACAGTTCTCATCCACATGATTCTGGCATTCTAAAAACAAAATTTCTATCTCATAATTTAGACAAAATGTTAACTAATGTCAGGTTTAAAAATATAACAGCATTTTACTTTAATTAGTAGTAGTGTCAGATTCCGAAAGCTCAGAATCACATTAATCCAATGAACACGCTTAAGGAAATAGTAAAGGAAATTATGAATCCAGAAATTCAACTGCGCGAGAGGAATGACCTTTTAACTGTGCAGTAGTATGTATTATCCATAGCCCCATCTGTGTCCTTCTGAAAACTGGCTTTAAAGAAGCTTCAGAAGCCTCAGAGCTACAGACTGAGGGAAGAAGGAGAAGAAGAAGTGAAGAAAAGAGATTGGTACCCTCTCCTTCCATTTGGACAGCAAGATCTTTGGATCCAAGCAATGCAGCTTGTAGTGAGCTACTGCTGACTTTTCAGATCATCTTGCTCATTACATGTATAAGTAATTACACAATTACTAATAAACGCTGATCCCTTTTAACACAGAACAGATTTCTGAAACAAGATTTACACCTATCATCTTTCATGCTATACATTTTCACAATTTGGAAAAAAATGGAAGGCCTTCACACATGTCTGCTTTTAATCTCATCCAGTCATTCAACCTCTGCAAAGTGGTTTTTTCCTGTGTTAATATTTTGGCAGCTTTTTTCAGTTTTTCTTCATTTCTTTCTAAATAACGGATGCCATCTGTCTGCAACTGATTAAGTTTTTCTCTGCGATTTTCATCCAAAGCTATATCTTCATTCATCAGAGGATTAAATCTGAAGTAGGTGTCTGGAGGTAGAAGGGCATCCAGCATAGTATGGACCTCTAGTTTTCAAACAGAAATAGCAAGACCACAACATTAGTTTGGGAAGATGTGTAGTTATGTAAACTGAAGCTTTCCTTTAATTGAGGATAATGACAGTTAACAGGTTCAGATGAAAGCTTTCCAGATTACATATTTCTGAAGACAGGAGGCAACATCATGTAGGGAATTCCAGTATAAGAGACTTGGTAGTGTTCTGAGTGATACAACTGTATGAAAGAAGGCTATCAGCAGATATATAAAATGATGGCAGATACTGGTGGGGGAGCCAAGCCAAAAACACACTTACGCAAGATAACAAAATGTAGAAGCAGATAAGTAGCAGTATATAGATTTATAGAGAAGCGTAACATGTTTGGTATAACTAGAAATGTGCAAGTTTTGAATACTGGAATCTTAAATATAAAGAAGAGGATTAAAGTGCAGTGATGTAGTAAAACCAGAGCTTGCAAAACTGAATCTCTCACAGTGTCTGTGTTGTCTGATCATCTATGAGCCTTCATGTCACCTGTTGACTTATGGCAACCTCATGAATTTCACAGGGTTTTCTTAGGCAAGAAATACTCAGAGATGGTTTGCCATTTCCTTCCTCTGAAACATAACCTACAGCACCTGAAATTCCTTGGCACTTTCCCACCCAAGTCCTAAACAGGTTGATTCTTCCTAGCTGCCAAGATCAGATGGGATCTAGTGCCTTCACTATATTTAGGAAAATGGATTTTCCCCAGCAACAACGTATCGTAAGATATTCCTGTTATAATCCATAGCATTTGGGGGCAGCTTGATATTGAACAGGCAATTATGATCCATTATCTTCACTAAAGACCTGATCTTGGCAGAGATGAAAACTGCTAATAGTAGCCTGTTGACCTGGAGATGCAGTTTCTCTCCAGATGCTGGGAAAAGGAATTCCTGGGGAATCTTAAGCTGGTGATCTGATATTGGGGCATACTGTGCCTCTCCTTCCCTTTTTCCTGTATTGTATATAGTTTGTCTTCCTTAAGTACTGTACAGACATAGATAGTATATCCTGCATGGCATGGGGTTGGACTTGATGGCCCTTGCGGTCTCTTCCAGCTCTATGATTCTAAGTATGATAGGCAACCCACTACAACTGCCCTTTGCCAACCCACTATTGCACACCTGTCAGTGGTCTTAAAAACTGGTTATTACTGGGTATTACTCTATGTCCTGCTGTTCCTTTGCACATGTGTGGATGCAGAGAAGCATGTAGAAAGCAAAACTTGAAAGAAAACTTAGATATGGTCTTGAATGAAATTTGAAATCACAGTGGGACATCCTAAAAATCCCACTTAACTGAAGGTGAGGGCAAAGTAGAAGAAATGGCAAGTGGAGTGTGAACGTCTTGTTTTGCTCATTTAAAAAAAAAACCCAATGCCTACAGAGCTAAGCGTGCTTTTACTGTCTTGTTTTTCTGTTTTTTCATTTTAGTTTCTGCCTTTCTTCTGCTTTTCTTTTAAAATCAAGAAATAACATATCACTGTTAACAGGGAAAACAGGCCTGAAAGAGCTACACTGCTTATTATCTCCCATGTCTTACTTGCCTACCCACTCATAGCTCTTTATTTCTTTCACCTCCACCCACTCATTATTTCTTATTTCTATTTGAAACTTTACAGAGGAGCTCATCTACAACTTAAACCACAGAGAATGGGAGTGCTTTTAAACCTATTACACTTTTGTTCAAGTAGAAATCTGAAGATGGTGGGTGTGATTTAATGAGCAAAAGAAACAAGTCAGTTAGTGAACACATTCACTGCTTCCTTCCCTACCATCCCTTTTCCCAAGGGGCTTTCTTCCAGACAAGTTCACTTCTGTTACCACAACCCATCCAAAATAAAATGAAATTGGGGAAGCTGGAGGAAATTCCCATTTGATGTGGTTCTTGCTTTTTAAATTATTCCTCTCAACCATTTTCTTTATGACTGGAACCATATTCAAAAAAACACATGCATCTGCCACTATTACAAATGGTTTGACCTCATTCACCCCTCTGTTTTTCCCTCCCTAAATGCTACGTTTATCTTTGCCTTTGTCCCAAATACTAAAACAGGCAACTCTACTTTAAACATATTGGAGTGATACATGGAAAGACATCTGTAAGTTTTAAAAAGACAAATATCATCTCAGCTAAGATTGCTGGTAAGCAACAGAGTTGAAGTCTTAGAGGGGAAGTTTCGCTCTTTCTTTTCCTGCTGTGAGCCTGAAAAAGCTAGTATTCATATTGGGAGGAAATCCCTTATTGATACCTACAGGGGGATTTCTTTTTGACATAAGTAGCAGCTTCAAAACATTTTCCCCCCCTCACATCTGCTGTACAACAGGAAAAAATTAAATGTCTTCAACACTCCTTCTCTTTCACTCCTTCTCTCTCAGTTCTCTCAGCAGATGCTATTTGCATTTACCTTTTTAAAAATCTGCAAGTTAAATGTAACCTTCATAATAAACACAGACAGTTACTGGTTATACAATACTGGGCCAGCAAGGCACTGAAAGCACAAGCACAGAACCCAGACAACGATCTACCTACTTTGGGGGTCAGTCTGAGAGCTTAACCATATTACCTCAGGAAAAAGTCTTTTGGGAGGAAGGGCCCAACTAGAGCAATGGGAAAAAAGTCTATCATTGTTTAGGTGAAGAAGCCTCTCTTCAAAACAAGATTACTTATGCACATTGATATTCTGGTGGTAGCTACATCAATCTACACAGATTGACAGTGTTAATTATATGTGAACTACTGATTACAGTCAATCAAACACACCCTTCAAGAAATAATTTGTTAAGTAGTAATACAACTCCTGATTGTCTACTTATTTCTGCATTGGTGAAAATGGATAGAATAACACATCGAACTAACATCTTCTTCCATTCTACATATTCATCATTAGCACTACTATCAGTGCCCAAACTTTTAACATTTGTTGCCTGATTACTATAATGCTCATTTCAGCACTTCTCCAGAATTTCAAAGCAAGTACTTTTCTTGAGGATTAAGCTTTGTATCCTTAACACCTCATCAGCATTATGGCCATACTTTTCAGATGTGATGCGTTCATCATTCAAACAGAGATTACTAATAGCATAATCAAGGTACAGTCTCAAGCAGTTAATTTAAGTGCATATCTGGCAAGCTTTATCATTAACTGCCAGTACAATCCTTGTTCAGCAAATACCTAACATATTAATCAGGCAAAAAGGCTACGTTTTAAATGTATCATAAACATAGACTGATTTTAAACAATACATTGTAATTCTCTTTTTATGGTGGCATTGTATATGAACTCAACCCAAAATCCTCACGTGGATGACCAGAAACAGGGATTAGCAAAATAATCCCAATTTCAACAAAGGTTATGAAACATGTCCTTGATGGAAACATAATGTCCTTCCATGATATTACTGGGAAATCACATTTATTCATATCTCAATATAGCATCTGCAGTGCTGCTCCATAGCACAAAACTTTTATCCTAGGAGCCCCAAACAGCTATAAATACATGCCTGTAGTAGAAAACATTAAATACCAACCTTCGGTATCAGTAGCACTGCTGATAACATTAGTCAGTTTAGCTTTCAAACTTGTGTAAGTAACATGGGTTTTCCCTTCATTCTCATATCGTCCAGTTCCCAGAGATACAACACACTGCAGTGGCACATTTGGCCAGAGACATTTGCACTCATGCACTGCTAAAGCTGTGGGATTATTTAAAAGCAGTCCTCCATCCTGTGAAACAAAACAAAGCTGCATTCATAAATACATTGCTAAAATATTATAAGATGCAATTTTATTCACTGACTAAAAATATACCATTGTCATGCACAGAATATCTAGCACTATACATCAATTTAAGAACAACAACAATAAACATTATAAATATGAAACATAGCTGAAATGCAATTATCAACAAACCCTACTCTTAAAAACCAAATTGACAAGAGCTGATAAAATGCTGGGGTGAATAAAAGAGGGGTTTTTTTTACCCATGGGCCTAATCTGCAACAGTCTGTGCATATGTTGTTTCTGGGAAAAGTTTACACTTCAGAAAATGGATGCCACTGCAACAAAGGTCCTCTTCCTGGTTATTGCCGGTGGACCATTTGAAACACGTGGCACAAACAACCAGGCCTCTGATGATGATATAGAAGGTATCTCTTCAGTTCAAGTTGTTTAGAGCCATGCAAGTTCATGCTGAAACTTTAGACCTGGCTCAACAGCAAAATGGCAGCTAATCAGTGCTTTCAACAATAATATTATATGACAATAATTAGTGGCATCATACAATTTTCTCACCATTGCATTCTGCATTAGTTGGACCATGGTGAAGAGCAACTCCACAGTCAACACACTACAGTAGTTGGCAGATGAGATCACCAGTGACTAGATTACTATGATTAATCTATCCCTGCCCAGGAACAGCTGTAAAAGTCACTCCTTGTCACTACAGGTACTTGGGCCTTCCATGTCAGTAATGGTTCTACAGGTAGTTCTGTTAAATCACCACATTTCCTCAATTCATTTACCCTGTGCCAGCAAAAAGGAAATGACAATAGCATGCTATGTTACTATGTTCTTTAAGGTATAAACCAATAGCCTGAATGAAGAGAATGTCATTTTTACGTACTGCATATTGGTCTAGTAGAGGAACAGACACTTGCAGCAGGGCCAGTTTTCAGCCTTATGGCTGGGTCAAGAATAGCAACTGGAAGTGACTTCCAACACCATGTTTGGGAGAGTTGAGGATGAGCAAAAAGGTAAAACATCACTCTAGAACAGGCAGTTTGCTATTATTCTGGCATTTGGAGACAGATATGCCCCCCCCCAAAAGGAGTACAGCTTTGAGGGGAGCCTCACATAAAGTCCCTAAAAAGGGCACACACCCCATGGTTGCAGTTTCCCACTCTTGCTCTAGTAGCATAGATAGTAAATCTCATTATTAGCACTATTCCAGGAGTTCTCCTCTTCTTGTTGTTGTTCAAGTCATTTTCTGACTTATGGCGACTCTAAGGAGAACCTATCATGGGGTTTTCTGGGGCTGAGAGTATGTGACACGCTCGAAGTCACCCAGTACTCTTCTACTGTGTCGTCAACTCCTAATTTTGACATATATGGTATATAAACTGGAAATAGCCATTTTATAAATTTGTTTTTATATGCTTCCTTTCTCCTAGAGTGAGAGTCACTAAGATTCATAAATTACTTATTTTGAACCTAAACACTCCTTTGCTATAAGCCTCAGGAAAACAGAATAGGTGCAACTTTAAAAGAGGAAGACAAAAAAGACAAAGTCAAAAAAGAGGAAGAGGAAGACAAAAAGATAGTATGAAGACAAAAAGTATGAAGATAGTTGCCACTTCGGAAAGCAGACGTGAGTACAAGGGGGATAAGCAGAAAAGGTAGCAAAACTGCATGGATTATGTCACCTGACCTTGGCAGCAGTTGGCACTTTGGCTTGATTCTCTCTCAAAAAGCCAGAGAGAAAATCCATATCTTGTGCCAGGGCTTCTTTGCCTAGCTTGTTTGGAAAGGGGGGAATGATCCAGAGCACAGGCAGCTGCTGGGTTCAAATGACACAATAAACAGAAAGTTCCCTAGTTCATTAAGGGTTTCTGTTACAAAGCAGTCAGACAGTGTGCACCAGCATGCTGCATGTACTCAACAAGCAGTCCCATAGTTCCCTGAATTATTTCTTTGTCCAAATATGACCACTGTACAGAGTACACTGTACACACTTCTTGAAAGATGCATACATACAGCTCAAAGTTTGTGCATAAGGCCCTACTAAAGAGAAGGTCAGATGTAGAGCCACTGTTGAAGAACCATCATAGTATAAACACCCCAGAGGAACTCTGATCTTAAATAAAACAAATGCAACTGAGGGGAGCATTAAATCCTAACTCCTCTGCTTCACTAGATAGAAGATGCCTTTTAACATGGAATGTGGCTCCCAGAAGACTACTGTAGAAGTGACAAAGTAACATGACCTCTGAAGCTTTGGCTGAAAGAAAAAAGATACTGTCTGCTCGTCTATGAAATATTACATGACTGTATTTTTCAAATCTAATCCTTGCCATTACATATCAAACTAATATCCTGAAGCACACAATGCTATCAGGAGGTTAGAAGTAACTACAATGAGAACTGCACTGGAGATCTACTGACATCTGAGGTGAAAATGACAAATACAGCCAGCTGCAGGGAGTACGCTTCATTAAGTTTCATTACCATTTGGACCACTTCTTCATTGGCTCTTTTAATACTCAAAACCAACTTCAGTTTCAGTAGTACATGAAGCGTTGTGTTTTGTCTACTGAAAAAAAAAATCCTCTAATTTTAAATTCATCTCATCCCAAGTATATCCAAATCACATCTATACTTAATACATTATTTCAACCACACTGAATTCTTTATTTAATAAAACAGAAACTCTTTTTTACCACAGCTGCAAGTAGATAAAATAAGGATACAGATCATTGGCTCGAAGAGAAAGTCCTTTCACTAAGCTTTCAATACAATCTACAAAAGCTTTTTGAACTCTTCCTGGACCAAACAGTATATTGTGCCTTCAGAAGAAATAAGAAGAACAGTAGCCTCTTAGTGCATATTTTATAATTTTGGCTAAAATCAGATTTACCTCAATACAACATAGAAAACACTGTGTTGCTCCATGAATAAGCTCACTGGCTGGAGTTTCATACCCCAGTTTTGATGCCGAAGATAAGTAAATATAAATAGCATATAATGGAACTCAGAAACATTCAGTTTTAACTGAATTTTAAGGACAAAATAGAGCCATGCAACATATACCACTATAATAGTTGTAGGTGAGAAAAACTATGGAGCTCCCACAATACCTAATTCTTGGCTATGTTGGTTAGGATAGGTGCAGATGGAGAAATAACATGTACCCCATTAAGGGTATGATCCAGCTGCCAGAACAGATCTGTAAGTGGTCATTCCACCTATTCATTTTAAGCTGAAGGTAGGAATCATGTGTCCTTCCAAATGTCATTGGACACAGGTCCCAGCAGCATAGCTAAACGTTAGAAATGCTGGAAGTTCCAGTCCAACCACATATGGCAACCCACATGATTGCCACTCTTATTTTAAATAGTGGACATAAGTTAAAAGTTGAATTTGGTTATTTTCACCTTCCCTCTAGCAGATTAACATTCCCTCCAGAATTTATCGAATATAGCTCACTTAGCAAAGTCTCTGACAATGAAGCTCCATTTTACAAAGACTTTTTATGCCCATCCAGCCTCCCTGATTCCTCATCCTTTGTCTAGCTAGAACTCCATTTTTTTTCAAAGCAGCACTGCCACTGGGAAGATGATGGAGGTGGGCTGAAGAAACATAGACTTTCAGTGTCAGGTAGATAATACAATAAACAAAGCTTGAGCGAGAAAATGCATGATTCTTCTCCAGCAATCCTACTGCAGCTCTGTGCCCCTGCCTGGAAAAGGCGAGGTAAACAGCATCAGCCTCAAAGTTGCCTTACTGAACACTCATGAACAGCAAAACAGAGAGAGATCAGCGTGCCTCATCAGTTACTCTGGGCTTGTTAAAAAAAAGAAAAACAAAACAAAAACTAGATATAACTTTGGCCACCAAAACAGAAATCATAAGAAAAGCAGTGACTAGTGAAGGAAGAGATCATTCCTGGACACGTTTTGGACAAAGCCTTCGAATGGTTTCTAAAAGGTTAAAAATGATTTCATTTACCTACCCATGGCTTATATGACCTGCTTATTTTATTATAAATTTGCATTTGTATTCTTCTTTTTTGGTATAGGAACCTATCCCTATTCTTTCTATTTTCTTTCCACCTCTGCCTGTAACCAAATTTCGTGTTGAAGTAATGCCCAGGAACACATCTACTTGACTGAGGTATACTTGTATAGCTACATGTCATTCTAACAGGGATCAGTCAATTATGTATTTCCTTTGCTGAAAATAAAGAATTTTCAGTGCTGAAATAACTCGTATCTCAAGTATTATAGTTATCCACAAAAGACTTCTCTTGTTTGATACACCATTCAACTCGTCTCAATACGATCAAAATCACTCCTCCTAAGTTGGATTCTACCGTAACAGTCTCTGAAAGGTATCAGCTATTCAGCTTTCAGCTAATTTATTTAATGAGATGTTGTCCATAAACAAATTACAGAAGACATGAAATCAATAAATAATCATATGCTCTAACATACAAGGAGTTCACAGAAGTCACCTTTGGACATGTAACATGCTCTTGTTCTATTTACACTATCTATTTGCATTCCAAAGTGTGGAGTATAACCTTGAGTAACCATTTAATCTAAGTCTCTAGGGACAATCTGTCAGAATTTTTGGGCTGCTAGAAGACTGAAGCTGAATGTAGAATTTCACAAGTAGACCAACATTAGGACATCCCAGGCATTAAATATCATATCCTTAGATACTGCCATCATGTGTAGGAAAACAATCTCATGAGGACCCTTTCCTTCAAACTGAGCAACCAGTTAACAAACATCCACATGAAGTGTATGCACAAGCCTTGGACTTTGCTGAACTGTGTGGCAATTGGCCAAAACTGACAAGCACTTCATTCCATTTATTCTCTTGTCACTTCTCATGTTGCCTTTCCTTGCCCTCTATTTTGTCTTCTCTGCTCTCTGTTTATTCTTATTCCAACTTCTGTGTTTCTCTCTTTACTACTTCCCAAATATAACATGAGCCACCTCTACTTCTCTTTGTAGTCTTGCATTCTTACACTGATCCCATGCCCTGCTGTTGCCATCAGCCCACTGGGAACATTTAAAAGATTTAATCTCTTCTATACTACTATTGACTGGAAATTAAATTTAAATCTAACAGATCAACCAAACAGAAAAAGAAAGGAGGAGGGAGCAAAGAAGAGGAATAAATTATTTGACAGCTATACAATACACAATAGTACCATACAGCTTTGATCTCCAGGGACTTTCTTGTATTAAAGTATCTGCTTAGTTTTCGATTAGAACTTCTAAATGTCAGACAGGCAACTGCCAAAGAAATTTATCTACACCACTTGTTTTAAAAGAGACCATTTTTAAAAGTGTGCAGGAAACAAGACTCAGGGCAGAAGACTGCCATTTATAACTTAGTCTTGTTTGTTCTTTGCAGGCTCAAGGAAAGGGTTGGTATCCCCCTCTCTCTCTCCTTCTCTCTCTCTCTATATATGTATATATATGAAATCTTACTTTCTATGCTTTACTCAAATACAGCATGTGATAGTAAGGGGGAGAGGATAGAGAAGCCTTCCTTAGAGATAAGCACCACTGAAATTAACCCATTAAAGATACTGATAATCATTTCTGCACAACTGTCCCTTTAATATATATCTTATTTTCCTTTCCCTTTTATAATGCATTGCAGAATTTCCCATTGCTCATGGTGGATGATGGGAGGAGGTAATTGGAATAAAGCATATAATCTGCTAATTTCTGTTCTTCCTGAAATTTAATAATTTAATATTTAGTCTAGGACAAGTGGTAGCACTTTTCAGAATGTTTTACAGCTGTCAGGATGTTTGGCGTTGTGAAAATGGCTGTTCAGTATACTACTGTCCATAAGAATCAAGGCAAAATTGCACTCATTCTTGTTAGGAAGAGACTACTAAGTTGGATTTTGAAGACTCTCGTTTCTTTTTTTTTAGTTGTACTTTACAGTAGTTAAAATTCTTGATAATTTACAATAAATAGGGTAGAATTTCAACAGCTGTCATGTTGTACATGATGCTCTCCTACCCTTTGTCCTAGACAGTTTTTACTTCAGGACAGTGAAGTTATGTGAACAGAATACCATGGTACTGAAAGATGTGATTTAGCAAAGCCAATTCCGATACTTGGAGCTTGCTGCCTCCATAGCAACCATTTCACCTCAATGCCTGTGCAGACATGCTTTGCATTTCTAGTTCATTTTCACAGACTTGGTCTGTTGTTTACCTTCATTGTATTTGTGAAAAGAAGACTCTGAACTAGCACAAGAATATTAGAGACAATGAAGATTTGTAATGGACATTTTTCCCTTGAAAATTTCCCCCTCCTTTTTCTAAGTTAAATTCAACATTAAAATATTAATGCTGCAATTCTGTTACATGCAGAAATGGCTTTAAAAACAGCTATATTCTAAAACAATTACTTCTTGACTTCTTTTGACTGATACATACTGGAGAGCAGAAACATTACAATAAAAGTGTTATAAAGCTTTAGTGTCAATTATTTTACATTTTCTTTATTACATAAGCATTTTACAGCAACTTGAATGGATCCAGCATTTTCAATAACAGAATGAAAATCAGACTGAACATTAACAGTATACACTTAATTTCAGTACATGTTGTGTGGTTTACAAGCGTAGTAGTATAAGCAAGATGGGTAGTTGCTGATTTTCTATCTTCGAAGGCAGGTTTGGGGAAGCTGTAGACTCCAAATATTATTTGATTTTAACTGCCATCATCCCTGATCTAGTGATCTAACTAAGTTGGGTGAGTCTGACAGAAACATTACCTGGAATAGCATAGGTTTACCAACCTAATTTAATATAGATCACCATCATTCCAACTGTATTACATTACACTGAAATGCTTTTTGTGCAGAATTAGAAGTCCTAAAACTGGAGGGGGGAGGTGACTCCACAGTAATGGCCAGCATCCTACTGATCTATTCTCCCATCTTCCTTCAGCTCCTCTCTGCACCCACTACTCCAGAAGGCTACAGAAGCGTCAGGAGCCAGTTTCAATAAGCTGTTGAGGGCTACAGTGGATAAAGGACGAAAAGAGAAGAAGGTTCTATTGCATGGGGCCTGTAGCACCAGTGCACTCTCAGATTTAGGCCACTAATTATTAGAAGGGAGTTTGCTGTTCCTTTTAAACTGTGCAAGCCCAAATCCTATATTTAGCTTTCTTATCTACGTGGGAGATCCATTTACAGTTCTCTGTTCTTTAGTATTACTAAATTGCAGTCATGACACATCTAAAGTCTTTGGAAAGCTAAGTTGTATTCTGTTTCATGTTTGATAGCAGCAGTAGTCACAAGAGGTGGGCGGGGAGTGCAAATAAGGCTGGACTACAATACAAACCCAAAGGAAAAAGGGGAATGTTGGTCTTAAAGATAATGAATGATACTGTGCCTGGACTGGCAGCTGACTATGCCATCCAAATTCCACAGCTGCCCTCAGCATACAGTTTTATTCCCTGCTGATTTCCCATGCTGGAATTTAATACCAAGGCAGCTAGGCATGGGACACATTCCTAGAAGAAAGCACCCTTGTCAAGTTCCAGGATTCATAACCAGCCTTAGGTATGTTACTACCAGATGAAATCCAGCACTCTGAGCTCCATGCCACAAATACGGGAGGGGTGTCACACCCTGTCTTTACACGCCTCCCCACGTTTTAAGCACAGACGACCACGTTATGACAGAAATGCCTCTTGAGCTTTGTTAAGTTCTAACAATGTTTCAAAGATCAGCCTACGTACATCACTTAAGCATGGAGACAGAGAAAGGGAGAGAGTAAAATACTGCGTAAGAACTGCTTAAAGGTACAAGAAGGCAGAATTTTTATTGTCATGGTGTGGAAACTAATATTTGCATACTCTAGAGGTGGAATCCTAGAGGTGCACACCACACATGCGAGGGCCCTTTATGTGACCAGCTGCACTTTCTCTGCATTCTCACAGGGAGCAGGAGGAGGAGGTGTTGGTGATGGTGGGGGAAGAAGGCTACCAGCTCCAAGCTGTCATTTTCTCCAATGCATGGCTGGTTTATAGGCACCATGTTGGCCTCAGAGGAGTGTGCTGGACAAATGCCTGTGCCACAGGAGTGTCTGAGACATCTTTTCAAGTGCCAAGGACCTCCATCCCCAAAGGAAGTGGAGGAAATGATACCTTGGAACTTCTATTACTCTTACTGTTGTTACTGTTACTGATATTCCCTGCCTTTCCTCCGCATTATTGAGATTAGAAATCAGAGGATATAAACTCAAAATAAAACTTCTCTAAGTTTTAAAAAAGATATTTTACAAAGCAAAGATTTTAAAACTGCTCAACAAGGGTCACACACTTCTTGTCCTATTTTTCAGTTCCAACACAAAAGGCAGGAAGGGTTCACCTTTCCTCTTACCCACATCCCACTATCTTTTTATACAGAAAGTTTTCCGGCAAAGAGCCACAATGTTTAAAAACAAAGGGATTATCTACAAATATATAGCAGACATGTGACAGCGGGGAGGTTTTCTGATTTATCTGTCTCCCAATGCCACATATAAGCAGGGATGCATTTTCTCTTCAAATATTAGGCTGGTTACCAGTGGACACATGGTGTCATAAATAGCAGATTTCATAAGTACTGTCTGAAGGTATTCACTGCTTCTAAGATGTTTTTCATTTACGGTTAAAATAAGCTATGAAGTTTTCAGTTGAAAGGCTCCTGTTCAATACTTAACAATGTGAACTTATTTTTCTGCCATTTTGAAATAAATTATTTAAGATTATTTAATTTATTCTTTAATAAATTATTTAAAAATAACATCTAAATGTTATTAATATGGTTCCTTACAAACAGTAGTATAATGAAATGACTACTATGTTTGTTTTAAAGAAATTCTAACATGATATAAAAGCATATTTAGGCTGCCCTCAACATTGGTTTCCCTCATCAACGAAAAAGGAAATTCTTTGAGTAGAAAGATCTCTGGTTCTTCCATTGCCAGGCTTGCAAACAGCACAAAGATAAAGAAAAAGCTAGGTAACAGCACATTAGCTGTACTGACAAGTGTGTGATTTTTCACATGCTGGTAACCTTGACAGTAAGTAACAATCACCACTAGTTTAGCAGTATTAAGTTACCACATATTTTCAAAATAGGAAGTAAGGAGGAGAAAAATACTGGCATTTGTTGCAGCAGTTGTAACAGCAACACAGTTTTAAGTACAGAAATTCACCGTCTTGTACCACTGTGGGGATTTTCAGAACAAAAAAGGAATAGAAGAAGACCAGACTGACAACTTCTACTACATCTCAAGTGGCCTCACACTTCAGTATAGCATTTCTAAGGAAACGGGGATAATTAGTGGTTTTGGAAAAGTAATTAAGTTTAGCTATACTACTGTGCCTGTAAGCTTCCCTCCTGAAATAAGAGCACTGCCCATTTTTTAAGTTAGAATGAAGAGTATTTTGAGGAAAGCTTATACTTTATAGTTAGATCCATTTCCATGTTTCAATTCAAACTGCTTGTGACAATCTGTAAAAACATAAATACTTTGGGTCCAGACTGTCTGACAGACCATATCTCCCAATATGAACTGGCTCAATTCTTTGAAATCTCCATGGAAAGGATTCTTCTCAGACCCACCAGCTTCAGAGTGATGTTTGGAGGTCTTCTCAGTGACTGTTTTCTAAGTCCCTCCAAGAGGAGGGATGGCTGGTCACCTTTCTGCTTTCTGTCTGCAGGCAGGTGATGATATTTTTATTTAGACCGGCTTTTAGCCATTAACAGGTTATGGCAAAAGGATTCTTTAACAGGGGGTGCTGTACTTTCTTCATCATTTGTTGTATTTTGAATGCTTTTAAACTGTCTTAATCCAGTGTTGTCTTTAACATGAAAGTCCCTTCCTTTTTACTTTGTTTTTACTTGATGCAGCTCTATTCTGTTTTAACATATGGTGTGAACTGCCTTGGGCCCTGCTCCAGGGGAAAGGCCAGATATAAATACATTAAAAAAAGTTACATTTGAAGTCAGCATGGTGCAAGTTTTTTTTTCTGTGCTCTTAGCACTCACTTGCAACACTGACTTAAAATCAATTTGAGAGGACATGGCATTTTCCCTTTTATCTACTTGCGTCATATGCCACAAGGCATTGTAGAAGCCTTGATCATTATGCATACCTCATAGTGGGTGGTATTTCAGTCTATACTGTCTAGTAGCTCTGAGCTCCTGTGACAGTTTAGTGATTCCAAGTTCTACTGAAAGATCATAAGAAGCAGCGTCTGAAAAGCTTTTTGCATCAAACTCCATTATACAAGAGGAATAGAGATTCTAACCTGCTGCCCTGGTCCTACTTGTCTTTATTATTCTAGTCAACTAAGACAGAATTTTGATTAACCATAGGAATGAAGTGCAAAAGTAGAATATTGTGTTTTAAAAGAAGAAACAATGTCCAAACAAATAAAATCCAGCATAAAACAATGAATTATATAGCCATTATAAAAACCAACCATCATACATCATTGAAGCCCTCTACTGTAATATAAGTCAGTTCATACACTTATTTTAAAAATAAATTCTCTTGATTTTCTTTATTAAAACCAAGAGTGGCTAACTATGGCTCCACTACAGAAATAAAAATAAAAGTACTGACCTTGAAATTTAAGAAGTAGAAAAAGAACTAGCAATGGTTAAAGGTATTGTATTGTCCCATTCAAATGCCCATAAGGCTACTGCCTCCTGGCAGCTGCTCGGCTGCTGGACTACCAACATTCTCTGGAGCCTCTCTGGCCCCAATGCTTTGCTTCAGTACGAACCTGCCCAGCTCTCTGAAGTGCCTCCTAGGCTGTAACCCCTCAGAATGAGGGCAGGCATTCCAGAGGACACCACTGGTTGCTTTTCCTTTTTTTAGCAAATGTCACAGAAGGAAAGCAGCCTGCTAGCTTTGAGATGCACACATCAGATCTGTTATGCCTGTGTGAAGGTTCTTTCTCAGACATTTACAGCATGCGCTATTAGCAGAAAGAACAACTTATATTTACAAATGTACATATAAGCTTGAAAACACAGCTCTGGAAATTCTAGGAAACATAAGTTAAGCAAGACTGTGCTTGCATGTACAGTGAGAAACTGTTGGATGTATAGGTTATGCACTTAGTTGTTGCACTCTCTTATACAACTAGATCATCTAAGGAAGCTGAATGATGGGAGATTCAGGGCCAACAAAAGTATATTTATTATCAGTAATGAGGATAATGAAGATAACAATGATAACAATGATGATGATAAACGGCAATCAACTTCTACCTGACGAACTGATGGCAACCAAGCTGGATGGTTTTAAAAGGGGATTAAACACATTCATGGAGAGTAAGGTTATCATTAGCTACTAGATGACATGCTTATACAAAACCATCAGAATCAGAAGCAGTCTCTTTATGAACACCATTTTCCAGGATACATATAATTAGGAGGGGTGATATGCCATCCATGTCTTATGGGCTTCCCACAGGCATCTGATTGGCCATTGTGGGAAGAAAACATTCTGCTAGACAGGACTTCTGTCTGAACAGAGCTCTTACCAAGAGGTAGACATACTGGCAAAGTATACAAAACATATAGCCAAACTACTACACTGAAGTAGTTTCATGTTTGCTTAGCATGCTGAATTTCTGTACATTAGCTATAAAACCTTACTGAAAATTCAAGCCCCTGTGCATTCTCATTCTAAATGTCTTGTTCACTGATTTGATTAACAGATATTAAACTGCTGGCATTTCTGTGTATAAAGTTCAACTTCAACCTTACTAGGAATCTTCCTATCTGAGCTAAATTCAAACCATCCAACTGTCATATCTGAGCTACGCCCTACCCAATAAGGTTGTCAGAATTATCACTATTTGTTAGTCTACACAATAAATGTATTAGATGTTAATGTTGTTTCATAAATACAGGGACACTTCAGTTAACAAAGCCTCTGACAGTGAAGCTCCTTTTTACAAAGTCTTTTTAGGCCCAACCAGTCCTTTCCACTCCCCCTGCCACCATCCTCTGTTTAACTGGAGTATTTTTACTAGCCTTGGCATTCAGTTGAGGGTAAAAGATGCTAGAGATGTACAGATATTCACTGTTGAGTTGCAGCAGTGTATTTTCAATAAACAGTGCAATAAACAAAACTTGACCTGGGGAAGAAAGGGATTCTACTCTAGCCAATTCTATTGTACCTACGTGTGCCTGCCTATAACAGAAAAAGTAAACAGCAGGTCCTCCTAGAGTCCTTCATTGAGCATTTGTGGTCAGCAAAACAGCTGCCTCACCACCTACCCTCACCATGCTAAGAAAAACCCACAGATTAATTAGTTTGGCAACCAAAATGGAAATCATAAGAAAAGCAGAGGCTGGTGAGAGAGGAAAAAAAAAACACATCCCTGGATGCATTTTGAAAGAAGCCTTCAGATGATCTCTAGAAAGTTCAGCATGTTTTTGTTTACTAATGCAAGGCTTATCTGAGCTGGCTGTTCTCTTTCAGAGTAGCATATTAGTTTTGTATAATAACTTTACAAAAACACAGTGCACTGCTCTTCTTCTTTGTGGTGTAGGAACCTATCTCTATTCTGTCCATGTTATTTCTGTATCTGGTACCAAATTTTCTGTTGAAAAACAAATGCCCAGGAACACATCTACTTCATTAACTGAGGTATACCTGAATTCCCATTTCTTTATTTCTTGATTATTAACTCTTTTTATTGATGTAATTTTTTTGCATATTATCTTTTAAAAATGGAAGACACCTTTTGGTACAAGTGGTGAAAAGCAGGGCAGATAAAGCTAACAGAGTTGAAATTATTTCATATATATTGGACATGTCTTTTTCAGCAGGAATCTTTTTTAATTACCCAAGTGTTGCCTTCATTGGTTCTATAGCCTAAATCCAATTGTTATTCCAAACTTTAAAGTACACACACCAAATCAAGTGCTGAACAGCAATTCAAGACTGAGGTTAAATCCTATGGATTCAGTAGATCTATTCTAACTGGGACTATGAACAGGATCCATGTCTATGGTAATTTTTTTTTTTTCACTATGCCAGTGATGACTCTTTCAACAGCAGATTATTTTGCACAATCAACATTCAAGGACATCAATGAGCTTTCGAATTACACAGCGGTGCTCTGAGACTGTTGGAGCTATTTGGATCATTCAGTTGCAAAGGGCATACTTCAACACCAGAAGGACAAATGCTCCCCCCACCCAGTCACTATTCTTTCTACATCTGAACATACAGCCTATCAACAACCTTCAAACACTTATTTTGACATCAGGACCACACATACTGATCTTGATGTTTGACTCCTTGAAGTCTGATTTATAATTTTGTAATCAATATGAGCTCATACATTTCCTACTCCATTTCCCCATCCTCTCCACCTCCCTTTTCTAAATGTATTTGTAAGTATAAAAATTAATCCACATATACATAATAAAGAAATAGAAATCTAAGGATTGCTTCAAATGTTTCTTTTACTTCCATGTAAAAGAAACTGGGGCACTGAAATCTCTCATGTGCTTTCTTTATGGATGTGCTTTACTTGTAGCAAATTAGTGACATGTGAAACAGCCCTTAGAGTCTCAACACTGTCACACATCAAAGAACTGGTATACTTAATAAACTGGTTCATTAGGCAGGAGGAAGCACCAAATACAATGAATTTTTAATGCCATGTATCAAAGTGGGAAGCGACGATTAGCATCATCATATAATCCTCAGAGCAGACTCCCTGCCATTAAGGCTTGTCAACACACCTTGAAACACACAGAACGTATAAAAGATCATACAACTATAGCACCTTTATTATCAGGTTAAACATACCACAAAATAACAAGTCCCCATAAGGCAGGGTAAACAATGAAAAATAATCAACTTTGTGAATTCCTGGCAAGGACCTGTGGTCAACATGACTCACTCTCACCCATATTCCTTCTTTCTCCATCCATATCCAGATAGAATGTATACCAGTCCTTAGGCATTACTCATCACACTTTCCTGAACCTGAAGCAGGAAAGCATCTACACCCCCTACTTCTTCACTGCTTCCCTCGCAATGGTGTATGTGAAGAGTTCTGTTTGTGTGGAGGCTCTGCACGTAAGCAGCAACTCTATTCACATGGAGAGCCTCCACGTGAAAAGAAATGTCTCCTCTTCTGATCTCCTTTTTTTTTTCCCCATGTGAAGAAAGTGATGAAGGTGGAGATAGAGCCAGGTACTCTCCCATTTCTGTATTGGGCAAAGCATGGCAAGCAATACCTAACCAGGGCTAGAGTTTATGCAAAACCTACCTATGTCATAAGTACACAAATCTTTAAATTGTTTCCTATAAAATTGTGAGATGCAAAACAATCCGCATTCTTGTTGAATATGATTTACCATTTCATATCCAACTGTATGTGTATAATTTTCATGCTCTGGAGTTCATGATTCTACCACACAGTGCTAAGTGTTTAAACAAAAACATTAGAACTAACCTGATGAAGGTCATTACCCAGTACATACTCCTGGAAGTATCCTGGGGCAGCAGATGATGCTCTAATAGCTTGCCACAGTTTGTAGTGGCAGCCTCCAAGATAGTGAGACTTGACTCCAGGGAGATGATTGTAATTTCTAAAAACAAAGGCTTTCAGTGGTGTCCCTCTGCTAACAATGGTACTTATTGCAGCCACCTAGCAACATGAAGAAAGAAACATTTATGTTTATTTGGTAACAGCACTGTTTTTTGCAACTTCAATAGGAAAAAACATGATGCATGGCATTCACTTTTGCAGTTAAAACATATTTGTTTTAACTGAGAGAAATATATAACATCTGAAACAAAATATGAGCACGTATATATATAAACTTAATAAAAATTGACCACAATGAACTTATTCCCTTCTTTAATAGACAAGAAAAATCCAATATAACTTAACAGTGTTCAAGTATTTTTTCGCTAGAGTCTTTAAAAATGATTTTCATGCAGAAATGTTTTAGCATTATAAATATATTTTCAAAGAAACAAAATGAGATGCAGCTTGTAAGTTATTTCACTGAATGTAAAATGGCAGAATAAGTTTACTAAATATATTTTCCAGGTTACTTAAAATACTGTATACAAAGAAAGTTGGCTTCTCCGCTAGTCTGGCTCTGATGTGGGAGGGGGAGAGACAGCTTGAGTTGCTACTCTTGGCCAAAGGCTGTAACTGGGAGCCAGTCCCCTGCATTCATGGTCTCCTGTTCCTGTGGCCACAGTGATAAAAACACTGGTAAGACACAGAGCAGTATGACTAAAAAGACACCAGATCCTATCTGATCTTGAAAGCTAAGCAGGATCAGCCCTGGTTAGTACTTACATGGAAGACGGCCAACAAAACCAGGTGCAGTAGAAGGAACTGGCAAAGCCACCTCTAACTCCTTGCCTAAGAAAACCCTATGAAATTGAGTTGTAACTTGCCAAGTGAATTGAAGTCATATACAAGTACAAAGTAGTGACAACCATAGAAAGCCAGCTGCATAATATTTTTGTTGCTGTTGTTCTTGTGTGCCTTCAACTATTTTCCAGCTTATGGTGACTATAAGGCAAACCTATCATGGGTTTTCTTGGCATGATTTGTTCAGAGGGCTTTTGCTCTCCTCTGAGGCTGAGAGAGTGTAACTTAACAAAGGTCACCCAGTGGGTTTCCATGGCCGAGCAGGGATTTGAACCCAGTTCTCCAGAGTCCTAGTACAACCCTCAAACCACTACACATTTATGTTGCATACCTATATATTTTATAATCTCATAAATGATGAGAAAATGAGCAAGCATAATCTTGGTATTTTAGCAAGTAGTTGTTTAAGGAGCTTTCTTTCTAATTAAAGATGGTACCAGGTGTTCCTAGCCATAGAATTTACTCAGCCCTTGAGAGACAGTGATAGATCCAGAAGCATCCCAATTCCAAACTTGTTCTTTCATGGGAAGTACAACCTAGATGTGGTGATCTCCCTGATTTCCAACCTGGGGAACCACTTATTCACAGTACCTTCACTCAGCCTTCCATTGTTTTCAAGCAATGAACTATGTTATCGACAACTTCTTCTGATTCATATATCATAGCAAACTAGAAGCAAGTAACATCTGCAGATTGATGGCATCCTATTCTAAATTTTTAAATGACAGCATCCAGCAGCTTCAGAAATGTATGGAACAGCAATGGAAACAAGGTAGTACCTTGAGGCTCACCACAGCAAGAGTGCCAGGGGTTCATACATAGTCCCTCTATGCTATTTTCTGGAACCTGCACTATAGACATGAACATAAGTACTATAAAACAGTGTCTCCATTATCAATCTAGAAGAATGCCATGATCAATATTTATCAAAAGCTGCTGACAAACTCAGTTAAGAGTGATAGGTTTGCACTATCAGTCCTTTCTACTGATCATCCATTATAGCACTCGAAGCTGATTTAGGCCATTTCCGCACCACACTGTGACAGTGCTATTATTCCACTTTCAACATCTTGTGGGATTCTGGGGTTTGTAGTTTGCTAAGGCCAAAGAGCTCTCTGGCTGAGAATTCTAAACGCCCCTTCCTAAACTGCAAATACCAGGATTCCATAGGATGTTGGAATAATAGCACTATAACTGTGTAATGCGGAAATGGCCTTAGTTCAATAACTGGAGTGGAACCCAAACTGGAATGGATCTAGAAAATCAGATTTTCTAAGAACATCTGGAATGTAGTTATCTCAAGCCCTTAAATGCCCCCCCCGAGGTGCATGTATGAATGTCTGCATGTGTGTGTGTGTGTGTGTGTGTGTGTATTTATATATGTATATATCACAGAACAATAGTTGTCATAAACCTTCAGATGCAAAGAAGATGTTTTTAGAAGTGATATTGTTACCATTTTCTTAAGGGAAGTAGGCAATACCCTCTCACTCAGCTATGCAATGGGTCAGAGATCACATCTGATTTGCAAACACTGTTATCAAATTAGATGCTGTAGATACTCATATATAAGTCTAGAAACTTTATACAAAAAATTAACCCCCTAAAACCTGGGTTGACTTATCCACGGATCAATGTAAGCAATATATCTTAATTCTTATCAAAAAAAAGGAACCATCCTCTTCTCTGAGTAGGGTGGCAAAAGGAGAGAACTTAGTCCTTCCTGGGAGAACCTAAAAGAAGCACCACCTCTCTACTTTCTCTGCTGTGGCAGTGCTTCTGGCCTTTTTGCACACCTGGGTGGAAAAACGGCACTTCCTCTCAAATGAGCACCAAGACATTAGAGGAGGTTGGTGCTTCTATTTGATTCTCCTGGGACAGACTGAGCTCTTGCATTTCACCACCCTATTCTGAGAAGGGGATGCCTCTGTTTTTGTAAGAATTAATACTATACCTTAACTTTTATTAGAAAAAGAAGAGGAGGAGGAACCAGTGCTGAAAGGCTTTTTGGAATGCCTGGGTGGGAAAATGATGATGGCAGCAGCCAGGGTCAGCTGGCCCCTTGAGGTGGTGCTAGCACTTTCCCTCCTCTGTGGAATGACCAACCCTCACGTTATCATATAAAAAAACCATAATTTTGGCCTCAAAACCTGCCATTGACTTATACATGAGACTGATTTACACATGAGTATATTACAGTATTTTAAATGTGGAATCACACGCTATTTTTATTCCATAGTTGGGAAACTGAAAATCAAACAGTAAGATCATAGCTATCATAATCTGAAAACTGACAATTGCCTTCAAAATAGAAGGTTGTGGTGGGAATATTTTTAATTTCTTCCCTTTTTAAGGAAGGGATGTCATATTTGAAAAACTGTTAAGTTTTATGTTGGTAATATATGCTAGCAGTACTTTTGTCTTAAGCATACACGTACTACACAGCAATGGCTAATTTTTATTTTTATACAAGAAAATATATCCTAGTTACTTTCTCTTTCTCAGAATTGAGAACAGTGAGATAATCAAGCTGTCTTATAATTGAAAGAGCAGGATGAATCATTCCCAGATTTAAATTCACCCCTAACAATATTGGCTGAAGCATGCTTATTGTTCCAGTTCCACTCCCCCATGAAGGGCGTCTTGAAACTCCCACTCCACTAGGCAGCTTTCTTAGTAAAATCTCACAGAGAGCTCAGCAAATGAGAGTGACAGGAGGTTAAAAAAAATCCCTTCTCAAAACAGTAAAGTGCTTCAGACAGCTAAGAGTTAACATCCTACCATTTCCAAAGATATAACACTAGAAATAGGCCTTTATATGATGACACATACTGTTCAACAAATAATGCCTTAAATTGATAGTCTTAGCAAGTTAGAGGGCGTACACATCTATTTGCATTCTCTTTCAGGTTTGCCTCTGTTTGAAGTAACATTATTCAAAACGCATACACAAAACCTGCATTTATGCTATTATTGTACTTTCCCCTCTCTCTGTGCAATTACAAAACAAATAATTTTATTCAAAAATAGCTTCGCAAACCCTAGGATTCTCATGTGCAGAACTGAGTTGGAATACTATTCATAATTCATATGATTTGGATATATCAGCAGTGAATTCTGAACACCACTAACATAAGCCATTACTTTTCAGTGTTTAATAAGGTAGGACAAGATCATCTACCCATACAGTTGTTAGAAATGATAATTGCACAGACAAAAGACAATTTGTGGATACATTTTTATACAGATACGTTAATTAGCTTGAGGATAACTTGCCTTAAAACTGTATTCAAACCAAAGCATGCTTAATTTATTAGGTTCAAAAATTATTCACACACACAGCACTCATTTAACTCATGACACCTTTTATATTAGTTGTAACTGTACGCTGCTGGGAGGAAAGACGCCAGGAAATGTCCAGGCAGCACCAGCAACACTTCTGCAGCTAGGAAGAAAGAGCTTCTAGATCTCCAGCAAGTCTTCTTTGATCTCCAGCAAGAACTTCTTTCCTAGTTGCTAAACTCTGCTGGGTGCTGCTCGGACACTGCTTCTTGTATCTCACCGGCCAGTAAATGGCCATGCTGTTTGGAAGTTGCTGGAGAGGACATGAACTCTGCCCAAGGAGGTATTGAATACCACCTCTGTGACATTCAAAAAACAAAGACATACATATGCATAACCTGGGGTTAGGTATGCTTATGTTTTTCAAAAGGATTCCAGCCACAGTACTATGGCAGTTGTAATTCTTCCTAGAGGAATACACGCAGAAGACAGTGTTGGGGGACAAGTATTATACTCTGTGACCACTGGCTTTGGGGGTGCCCTAGGATTGTCTCTCATTTTCCAGATTGTTTAAAATGTGCCTGAAACAGCATGAGAAAACCTAAGGACTGGGCTAAAGTGAAATCTCTTTGTGGAAGACATGCAATTCTGCCTGTCTTCCATCATCCTCTGTCAGGGAATATGCAGAAACCCCAAAGAGGCATCTAGAAGAAATTCTGGGACAAACTGAACAAACTGAAACTTAATCTGGGTGAAAAGGAGGTAGTACGCATGTTGAAAGCTGATTATCTGGATGGAGGAGTGCAATCTATTTTGGAAGGAGTTATACTCCACCTGTAAGACCCAGTTTGCAACTTGGGAGTTCTGGATTTACACAATTAACACAAGTTTCATGAGAGACTAGGAGAGGCTCTGATCTGCCTGGGTTCATTTACCAGTTCAGACCTACTGTAGAGAAAAAAAATTTTTTCTCACAGTCATAAGTGTCTTAGTTACTTTCAGACTAGACCAGACATGTAACTGTAATGTGCTGTACATGGGACTACTTTTAAAGACAGCTTTAAAGCTTCAGCTTACTATCTGCTTGTAGCAATTGATACATATACTCTAGATAGCCAACTGCATGAGCTGCACTGGCTGGTAATTACTTTCAGAGCCCTAAACAGTTTTGTCCAAGTTATCTGAAATATTCCCTGCAATGTTACAAACAGGGTCCAGATCTTAAGAACTGCCTCTGAGGTCCAGCTCAGATGTTTCTGTCTTAGAAGGCGTAAGAACCTAGATGTTGGAAAGTTACTTTTTTAAAGTAATTTGTTCAATTACTTGTTTTAGTACCTCAGAAGTAACCCATTGCTGTTACACATAACAATGTTGAAAAAACAACTCATTCTGTTACTTGTCCCACTGCTTATTATATTACTTTCCATTATATTTCAGAAAAGAAACCTCAAGATTAACAAAAGAAGTGCATACAACTTGAAAAAATCAATTCAAAATTCCTCTAAAACCTCCTTTAAAAGTAACTTTTGAAAGTAATGTCCAAACTATTTCCTGTTCTATCAATATAGTACCCTCATTCTGGCTTAGGGCATTACTTTGAAAGGGTAATTTCATTATGCCATGGTAACAAGTTACAGTTAATGTTACTTGTAAATAGTAACTTGTGACAGATAATTTGGTTACCTGTAACTTGTTACTTCCACACTTTGCTAGAAACATGGGTTTTTCAGCAGTGGTCTTATGTTTCTGCAACCCGTCTTATGGGGGTGATCCGATCAGTGACTTTTAAACAGAACCTGAACACTTTTCTGTTCCAAAGTATTTTTCACTGATTCTTTAAGTATGGATTAAATCTAATTTTAGTCCCAACCAGAACAGGCCTGCTGGAATGGATAAGACTAGTTAGTCGATGCAAGGCTGAAATTTAGTTGGGACTAAAACTGGATTTAGCCCTACATATTTAACTGCTGCCATTTTAATTTCCACTTTATTGCTTGTTTCTATGTTTTCACTGTTTATTTGCTACTGATACTCTTTCACCGCTGCAGCTGCAGCATTTTTAGATGTTTTAGTGTAGAACAGATGGTGATTTTATGGTTGCAGTATATTATAACAAATGCTATGTTTTTACAGCATTGGAGAATTAATCCCTACCTGGCCGCTTTAAAATAACCAAATAAAATTAATGGATGTTTCCCTAAATGTCACATGACAGCAACTGACTAAAATTCAATTAACTCACAGATACAGTAATGGCCAAGCACCCCCAGTCCATGTTACCAAAAAACCAGGAACTCAGTATTTGAGTAAGCTGTGGTGGTTTGATTGGTACTCTGGTGTAAATACAGGGCTGGAGAAAGAGTTAGTCATAAGCAATTGTGCCAGCTGAAGCAACTTCCTCCCTCCTCCACACCACCCCTGCACTGACACTGAAACTGACACTGAAGGGGTGGGACCCTACTTCATTGGTCAAGCTGGTCTCTTGAAAGGAACACGAGAGGTATTTGGTTCATGAGTGGTAATCCTCCTCATTCTCTGAGTACCCACCACAGCCTACATTGTTCCAAAGAAACCCTTGACCTCTGCAGCATTTTGGGAAGTGCCACACAACTGCACCTCAGCCAACCCACCTATACACATATAAATCTTGATCAAATCAGTATGATGATCAAACAAGTTTTTACTACATAAAAAGTCCAGTAAAGTTCACTTACCTTGGGACATCTGGGATTTCTTGCTGTTTCAATCATAACAGCTGATCCCATTCTTTCCCTAAATAAGTTGAACAAATTGTTGACATTATGGTTTCTGACTATTCCAAATCTTTCCTAATAAAGTCACATAGCAGCCCTGATTCAGTGTGTTCACAATTCCCAGTTCAGTAACCTGGGTGGATGTATCCATGTCCAGTAAAGGATATACCATCCCTGAAACTTGCATAATTTCTATGAATAATGATTGATCTTTCATGAAATGACATAAAAAGTAGTCTTAAGATGCCACTTTAACACCTTGATAAGAATTATTTCCTAAATAACCAATGCTTTTCATGTTTGGAAACCTTTCTCATTTCTCTCTTATTAAAAGTTGGATACCTTAATGGTTATTCCCCTTTTCCATGCGGCACATCCAAACAATATTTTATTGCCTCAAAGCTATTCCCAGTGATTTTACAGCAAAGACATTCTTTGTCTTCGCACAGTTCTTTTCCTATGTATTTTTCCTTGAATCATCAGCTGTACTTTACATACAAATAAAAAAATACAAAAAAACCCTTTATTTTTTGTTTGGAAATCCCTTCTGTAAATGACTACCTCTCTTCACACCACTCTCTTACCATTTTTGTTTGCTTTTTGGCAAGGAAAAAACTACGGAAATTGCTTTTTTTAAAAAAATCACCCCTTCGAAAGTTAAGTTCACATCACAGCATACGCAGGGAGGTGTTACAAGGCAAAAGTGCTCAGCAGAAAACTCAAAGGATTTATGTTGACAGTAATGAATTACAACATATAGCACAATTGAACAGTTGGGCATAAAGTGAATAAACAGAGGTCATTTTATTCTCCAGAAAGAGAAAAGAATTACATTAGATAGCCCAAACACAAACAAATATGCAAAGGCTATGCATATTTATAGCAAAGGATATGGCATACGTACATCCCACCGTATGTGTGTACAGGGTACATACAGTGTCCACTGTACGTACACATACCATTGTAACAACAATAGGTGTCACAACGTATACTGGACACTGCAGTCACAGAAACATGACATTAATGTCATTTTGTGGTGTTCTGCTTACATAAGCACTGTGACACAAATCCTCAGAGGAAGCATAGCATGGGAGGAAAATCTTGCCTGACCTCTATTTTATACTTTAGTATACACTGATGGATGCAAAATGGCAATGATTTAGATAAGATTAACTTACTTAAGAAGCTTCTCCCACATTTCACTGTCATAAAATGCATGGCTCCAGCCCATTTTAACTGTCCCAACAATGACATTTTGCTTAAAAACATCTGTTCCCAATTTGCGATAAAGTTCTTCACACTCATCCAGAGGGATATGGAATAATCCCAACATAAATGCCAATATAGCACCTGAAAATAAATATTTATAAACTTGAAACACTCCATTTTAAAGATCACCAACTAACAGACCATTTCCAGTATCCTCCCCCAACCTGTACCCTCTAGATATCTGGACTACTTTTTTCATATCAAGCCAGCATTGCAATAATGTGCACTGCAGTCCATACTAGGTTCTGAAAGCTAATTGGTCATATTAATGCTTGAAGAGACTTTAAAAAAAACAACACTGAAGTGTTTAAAGAACTTATCAGCAGAGTTTTTATACTGTATTCTTCTTCAGTGATAACAATGTAAAATGCTTAATATACTATATCTTTCAAAAGCATTTCAAGACAGGCTTTTGCGAACTTGAAAAACAAAAAGATTTAGACTGAGCAATAAATGCTAGTGCACCTGATTTATAGTTTAGCATTCATTTATAGCACCACCTAGTGTTTTTAAAAACTACATTGCCCTGAAGCACAATCCTAAATTGTATTCTGTACACCAGAACTAGCTTTAAGAATATGAGTGGATACAGAATATTCATACTGTACTTGTATCCTATCAGTTACTGAAGTTGTACTAAAGAGCTGGGCTACTTTGCTTTCCTACATAACAAAATAATGTTCTTGTGGTATGCCTTCATGTCATTACCAATCTATGGCAACCCTACCGTAAACCTACCACAGGGCTTTCTTGGAAAGATTTGTTCAGTGAGAGTTTGCCTTTGCCTTCCTCTGAGGCTTGAGAGTGTGAGACTTGCTTGCCCAGGGTCACCCAATGGGTTTCCATGGCCAAGCAGGGATTTGAACTCTGGTCTCCAGAGTTATAGTTCAATGCTCAAACCACTACACAATGCTTGCTCTCAAAAAAGCATAACAGAAGAGACATCTTGGAAATCTATCACTTTTAGTCAAAGTAGATCTTTCCTGTTAATGCCCCTGAGGAACTTAGTATGACGCAAGGATGATACGTAATAAAATCTTGCTGTGGAGTCCCAGGTAAGTGGATGCATTTACCTTCAAACTCCCAGCAGATGACAATTCTCAATCCATATGTTACTGCTTCCAGAGGGAGCACTAAATATTCCTACTCTACCTGCCTGCCTGCTTGTCTGTCTGTCTGTGTATGTCTTGCCAACTCCTGGGTTATTTTTTTCTTCTTCCTGCATTCATTCCCTCATTCTCTGGCAGCTGTTTTATCTGCCCAGGTTCCTGCATTTGGAGTTCAAGAATTGGCAATTATTAAGGGTTTGGGGCTGTACTGGCCCCCTCAGGAAGCCCACACTTTTTATTCTGCCCCCTCCTCAAATTTGGGGATTCATTTTTTTGTCTCCAAATGGCCAACGCTGCACTGCAAACTGGGGAGAGGGGGAGTGATTCTGTCTATTTCACTCCCATTCCAGGTCTGTATAGAAAACCTCCCATGGAGGAAACTCTGCAAACTTCCAGCATTGGGGTTAGTAAAATAAGCCAAGCTGTTACACACAGGGGAAAATAGTTGGAAGAATGATAATGCGTTCGAATGCTGTTTCTGACAAACGTATAAACAACAAAATTTTAATATGGCAACCCTTCTCTCATTAGTTTAACACATTTACCACTAACCCAAAGTATCTCCTTAACAAAATGACTTGAATGTCTTCATATATGAAACGAATTCTCCTCCGACTACTATGAGTGTAAAAACCAAGAGCAGCAAAGCCCAGTGCACAAGTGCAACATTTCCGTCCTGAAATATTTATTCTTAATTTCTTCCTCTGGAAGTCTTTAAACAGACACTATATGTCTCTTGAAAACATTTTAAATTGGCATTCCTACACAGAAGGGGATTGGATTAGATAGCCTCTGTAATTTGGTCCAACTACATGATTTTCTGAATCTGTTCTATGAACTGCTTCCAAAGGCATAAATCTATTTTTCTTTAAAAGCAATCTCCATTTCTGTGCACCCACTGAATCAGAAGTACCAGGAACAGGAAGAAAATACAACTGCCATTTGGCAAGCACTCAGGAGTTCAGAGTACAGTACAGGTAGGTTCAACAGCAGTTTCAATGCAGAATGTCACATATGAATTTAATTTCACTTCTTTCATGCAATGCTGTGGTGAAAGATAGAAACAGCTTTCATGTGAAAAGAAGCTTTTTCATGAAGTCCTTTGGATCCAATCCACAATACCAAGTAGTTTAAAGGCTACTGTGTAAAACAGAGAAAAAACTTGGCACATAGGTCTTTTATTATCACACATGGAAAAGGGTTCTCTGTATTGTGAACATACCTTTCTTTTCAGAAATATTTACCTGTACTCACTCCACAAATATAGTCAAAAAGATGATGAACAGGTTTTCCAGTCAGCTCTTCTAGTTTACGAAGAGTCTGGAGTGCCACTAACCCTCTGAAATATATTTAAAAAAATAATTAAGTGAACTATTATTTACATAAAGGTCACGAGACTACAATTATATACAAACCAGCATATTATTGCTTGAGCCAGGATAATGTAGTGGTTTTAGTGTTAAAACCAGGACTCCAGAAGAAGATCAGGGTTCAAATCTCTGCTCAGCCTTTGAAACCCATGGATGACCTTAGACAAGCCACACTGTCTTAGCTTTAGAAGAAGGCAATAGCAAATCTCCTTTGAATAGCTCCCATCAAGAAAACCACAGAATGGAGTTGCCATAGGCTGGAGTCAATCTGAAGGCTCTAACAGGACATATTACAGTTTGAAGCACTCCAGTGGTTAGTAGATATGATGCTCTAAATACAGCATATCATTAGCAAAGAAAAATTCTACACTAATGAATCTTCATGGTGTTTTTTTGCAGTTGCACAAGTGGCTGCACATTTGTTTTTCTGGTCCTCAAGCATCCTACCACTACTGCATTCTACTTCTAGCTGAACCAGTACAATAGATTATCCATTTACACAGTCCAGAACTAACTACCTGCAAGGGTCACTTGTGCTAAGAAAATGACAAACGTATCCAGGATATTGGGCCATGGTTTCAGCATCTTTCACTGTGATGCCACTGAAAATGTGATACATTTAAAGCCAAACAACACAGTCAAAACAACTTTAGTTGTTCAAAGTGCCAATTACGCTGATAAGAAGAACAGCATATTTACACAGATAAAGTACATGTTGGGGGAGACCACTTAGGAGATGGGGAAATAGGTTTCTTTTTGCATTTCAGTTTCTGAATGCAGCCCTTACCCACCCTCCCAAATCTCCACTGTGATTAAAACCTACTGCAAGTGAAAACAGGTTATTACAGGAAATACACAGTATACAGCTTGGTACAGATCAACTAGCGTTCACCCTCAGATCACACAGCTTATAGAAGTATATCCATCCTAGACACCTGACTGTAAGGAGTACCAAAAACAAGATTTTCAATTCAATTATTAATCAAGATAAAGCTTGAACTTTACTTGACATCCTGGCAACTTTACAGCAACTTGCCAGGCTGACTGTGTTGTCAATAGGTGTGCCCATCTGATACAGACACACCACAATGTTGACTGACTGGTTGTCATGACTGCATGCTGCAGTCTAAAATACATTCTCAGTAGCAAGTGTCAAGTACAGTATTACTCACTAATTGTGTGCTGTATCACCAAACACTTGCCACATGATGTTGACTATCTGTATGTTGCTGCAGCATACTGCCTACAGACTGACAGTTTAAATCTATAATTATTTATCAGAAAATAAGATTTGTGTACATAGGATAGAAGGCTGACTTCTTTGTAAATCAGCACATCTTCAGTTAAGATCTTGCTTCTGCCTTGACAAATATTCTCAGCCTCAGTTCCCATCTGCGATATGCAACAATAATACTAACTCATTCTAAAATCCAACAAGATAGTGGATGTCTTGAAACACACTCATTGGGCTATATAAATGCTTAAAGACTCAGCCTATTTAAGAAGACAATACTTGGCTGGGTCCAAGTTGTCCTTTCTCTTACTTTTTCTTCCCTCCTGGTAGAAACTTGAAGAAGAGGAAAAGTACTTTTGGATCTAACTCAGTATTTTGTCTTACTTTTAATGTCATCGTAAAGAGTGTAAATATTATATATCCTTTTATACTACGTTGTTAAAAATTTCATACTGGCTAAGAATGTAGTGTAAAGCTAGAATGCTTTTACTACTTAGTGTAGAAATCAAAGAAACAAGTGCCTCTGCAGTTAAAACACGGGCTGAGATGTTGAATGGCATAGAAACTGAAATAATGACAACTAATTGGAAATGAGCAATTAATTGGTTATATTTAAGTTACAGTCGATAATTGGCAAAATTAGTTCAAAATACACCCACAACTGGCAATCTGAGCAATGGGCTGTCTTACAGGATAATCTCTTCAATCTCCTTAAATCATCTCAGTGGCTTTTTCCCCCCTAGCATGATGGCCTATTAAATATGACACAGGGTCAAAAATTCCTAAAAAGTTAGGACTGAAATTTATATCAGAAAAAACAGTAATATATTTTAAATCCTGTGTTCAATGGAAATTTCTTTCAACCTATGCAATATGTGTTAAAACAAAATCAAGCTATTACAGTAAAATGCCTAAGTACCCTGAAACTACAAAGCCTGTTCGATGATGGAAGCTGAGCAGAGTGAAGCTCCGTTAGCATCTGGAAGAGAGACTGCCAGGGAACATTGGCTGTGTCGACTATATACAAAGGAAGGCACTGACAAACCTTCTGAATAATCCTTGCAACTCCCCCTCCCACCCAAAAAAAAACTAAGGTAGGGTTGCTGTAAGTTGGAGTCAACCCAAAGGTGCATAACAACAAATAGTAGCTTCTGGGTGAAGATACACCAATCAGCAAGAGTCATTTAAAATACTTAATACAAATGAATGGATGATTTATGATACAACATATCGCAAACTGCCAGATTTTCTATGAAAGAAAACCATAAAAAATACACGTGAAGAACTTGACACAATGTATTAAATTTTGGGAATGTGTTAATGTGAAACCCACCCTTGTGCTTTAAGATGAATAATTTTGAAGACTACATTAATAAATTATAAGCTTCAAATGAAGCACTAGCAATATCCGGTACATATTTTGTTATATCTACATCCTGGATTTATACTGGTGTATAACAGTAAACACCTTCTGATGATGTGCTTCCTTTGTGTATAACTATTCTTGGATATAATTTTCACAAGCAAGCGAGAAAAAAAATTGGAAATTCACAAGAATATGACTAGCAATTTGATTCCATTTAAAAATGCAGGAAGGTTCAAGTAAAAGTTTTATCATCTGGTTCTCACATATGGTCTTGGCCATTCTACAACCATTTTCTAAACTAAGGAGAATTGCAGAAAGCCACTGTTTGTTTCATGGTTCAATCAATCAAGCCATCAAGTTCAAAGCATTTGTCATTTGATTTTTTATTTTATAAATAATTTGTTTGCACAGCTGAAGTTAGGTTTCACACTGAATGTGATCCTGCTGAACACTTGTTGGCCCACCATATATGAGCTATAAGGAATACATCAAATTTGCAGCAGTGAAGTTAATTGCAAAGACGTTAAGAGAGTATCAGACAGATGTACTGTACAGATACAGTGGCTGTTATCGTGGTTTCCATTCATGGTTTTATCGTAGACTGCCCTGAGATCTTTAAATAGAAGGTGGGACAAAAATATTTTAATAATTAAACAATGGTTGAGACTAGACCGTATGTTTTAGTTTAAGAAATAAAAATTTTCAAATAAGATGAATTTTTTGGTTAAAATCTTTACACAGTTACTGTTTTGTTGTTGCGTGCCTTCATGTCATTTCCAACTTATGCTGACCTCATGGCAAATCCATCATGGGGTTTTCTGCGTATGTGATGTGCCCACGGTCTCCCAGTGGGTTTCCATGGCTGAGTGGGGAATTGAACCCCGGTCTCTATTCGATAGTAGATATCAGGCTGATGATTTTAGCAACTGTTATAAAACAGACACTTAGTTTATTGTTTCACAGAGAGTATGCGAGGTGTGTGTGTTTTTCTCTCAACTGACCCCTTGACACCCTATCCAGGAAGATGAAGATATCAAGTCCAAGTCTTGTTACCTGAAGCATTCCAAATGTGATTAGAAATTACAGCCCACATCACATTCAGAAAGAAGGAACAGAAGAGCAAGACAAACCGTCTCCAGTAATGGAGCCAGAAATATTTTCCAGCCCATATTTGTGTCACATTTTCATCCTTTTGATGCAAACAATTTGTTATTTACTGTATTTCTCAGTAATTTCTCAACAATGAAGCAAGACCTGGCCTTCACTTATGTCTTACAACCAGAGTAATGGACTGGGTAGATTACTTCTGCTACCTAGCCATTGGCCATGGTGGTTGGGACTTTTTGTAGATGAAATCCAAAACATCTGGAAGATCAAAGTTTGAAAACCACTAGATTTTAGAACTAGAACAGGAAGAGTCAGATTCAATCTACCACTTAGCCATGAACTGTCTGGATGATCTTGAGCCAATGCCACTTCTACGTCTATCGTACTTCACAAAGTGGTTTGCATTCACAATGTTTGCATTCACAAGCTGTTGGTGGTGGAAGGTGGAGAGACGGGCTATAAGCATAACAAATAAAAAATGATCTCTGATTTGCCATTACATGACTGAAACTTGCATTCCCTCATCATTTGAGACAGCCTGCTTTAATGATTTACCTCCACTTCTGCAGAAATCTGAGGATACCACTACATCTTAAGCCCTTAATTTCATCTGCACAAGGTCTCCAATGAGAATTGCAAATACTAAGTTTGAACGTTAAAATGTAATAGCTACTAGGGTTTCTGCAGAAACAATAGTAAATTACCAAAACAAAGCATGCAAAGCATTCAGGAAGTACAGACAGAAACATTTTTTTAGCATGACATACAAAAACCTCCATTAGACTTTCCTCCTACTGTTCACTTGTTTTATAAACACAGGGCTACCATTGCCAGTCACCTCGGAAACTGTATTTTATTTGAAAAGTGGAATAGTTTCTTTTTTTTTTTAAGAGAAGTATTAACACAGTCTAACGGTACTCTTACCACAGGCTCTCCAGCCCTATCTTATGTAAATCACTCTGGAAGCCTTTTTGGCTGAAGATCAGGACAAATGTACTTTAATACAAATAAAATAATACCTTGTTCCGCCACCATCAATGGTGAGAATTCGAATGCCCCATCCTTTTATAGGGTCTGTGTATCCGATCACAGCTAAGGCCTCTCTAACAGCAGCCTGAAGAGCTTCATCATTTGACTGTCTTAGCTTCAATAAACATGGAATGATTTTCTCCTAGAAAATAAAATATTTTAAATAGAGCAAAAAGGCCAATTTCATCGACGTTCCCACTCTGAAACAAAATGGAGTTTGATACAATGGATGCTTTGAGATAAAAAATAAAGCATGTGTATTTTAATTAAAAACTTTCCACAGACATCCTACATATTTGATCTGCAATACTTAACACACTTTTCAGGAAATAAATTCTACCAAAATCAGTGGGACTCACTTTTCAGTAATTAAGCTTCAAAATATGCTGTTAGATTCTCTCACTTATTAAAAACATCAATAAAGTCAGATTTTCAAGCTGCAGTGAAACAGCTGAATTATTAAGGAAGATGTAGGTAATGTAGCATATATTTAGCTTTCTATTACACTGTGAGACAAAAATGAATTTAATAATCTACCAAAGTCTTTTGGTTCACCTTAGGGTCACCGTAAGTCAGAAATGACTTGAAGGCCCACAAAGGCACTCTTGGAATATTATACAACACTGCTGGCATTGCAGTAGAAGTGTTTGTTGATATAATTTCCAAGTAGTGGTGGTGAAGTTTTTTCCAATGAGGACTGCACTTCCTTAGGGAGGGACACATATTGGAAATGTACAAGGTTGATGTCAGTGTGTGAAGTAGCCAGAGCAGTGGCTGTAAATACCTCTTCTCTCTCCCCAATGGTTCTTCCTCCCTACCCTTGCAGATTGCTGAGGGAGGGATTAATCATTTGCAGAGGGCTGTGTGAAATCAGACCAAGACCTTCCAGTTATGACACTCTGCTTTAAAAATCACTGAACTCTGACTCAATACCAAGTGGCATATGACTGCATGTCATAAAATGTACTACTGAGAATTATTATTGCCAGACTAAGGACAAATTATTGCATAATAGTGATTCCATTTCTAATTCACATTCAAGCAGCTGATTTAGTTCGTACCTTAATAGCAACTCCTCTACTGTCCGGAAATTCCAAGAGATGGTATGTCAGTTCTTCAACCCTGTTGATACAGACTCTTCTGTTAGATGATCTTCGCAATGCTTGTGCTAAAGCCCGGGTTCTGTTATCTATACTCACCTTTGCAATAATCTAAGAAAACAAATATTTTTTATTAAAAAAACTCTTTTAATATTAAAGAATCTTGAACTTAGAGAAACAAATTCAACATGGGAATATACCACCATGGTCACTTTGTCTAACCTATCTAAAACACTTTGTCTAACCCATCTAAAACAAAAGAGTTTAATCTTTTTCTTTGTGGAAACAGCTGAAATACTCACCCTACTAAATTTCCATTTCATACATCTCATAAAATATGCACTAGCTTGTGAAGGTTCTTGCCACGATTAATGTCTTACTGAACAATCCTCGAAGTCCCATTCATTTAAACAAGCTTTCAGTCAGCCCTCCACGTTTGCAGGTTTCACTTTCACAGATTTGATTATTTGAAAGTTTCTCCAACTCCTGGTCACCCACCTCAGGTGCTTCTGTTCTAGGGGAACCTTCCCCTCTTGGCGACTCTGATCAGGTCCTGCAGGCCTTTAAAAACATGCCTCTGGTGGTCCTCCTCTACCATCAGCAGCTGCCTGCCCACCTTAAGGACTGCTCACAACCTGATTGCTCAGCATCACAAAGCATCACACGCCCCACACACAAGGAAGGAGATGGGCGAGAGAGAGGAAGTATAGGGCCACTATGGCAAGCAATCCACATTTCCTTGATCTGGTTTGGACCCTGGGCATCCATTCTCCCCACTATGCCTCAGCCCTCTTCCCACAGACACACAGACATTTTGATATTTATGGTTTTTCCACTTTTGTGAGGGTCCACTTTTGTGGACCCCTAACCATACCAAATGAGGAGGGCTAGCTGTATCTCTACGCTGTATGTTTAGAAATCCACTTTAGCATATTTAAAGAAGTAAAAGACAAATTATCATGGCCACCTACTGGATTTTTTTAAAAAAAGAAACATGAATTTTAAGACCAAATAGTTATTTTCTTATTTAATTTACTTACACCAGACTTTAATATAGTTCCCTGTCATACGTTATGCTAAGTTTCTTCTCTTGGAAGCTCACAAATAAATATGGACAAAGTACATTAATAAATATGTTTTGCACTAGTAACTTTTATGGTATTATTTGCAACTTATGAGTGAGAACAATGGTTAAGGATAAGGATAGGTAGCTATTTTTAGTCCCTGACAAAAGACCTGTCCAATGGTGGAGTATCATACTGCATTTCATAGTGTTTACTACAACTATGCATAATACATACATTAATATACAGTGGGCCCTCTGGATCTGCAGGCTCCAGATCTGTGATTTCCACCAGTCTAAGATAATCATATCCTATACATAAAATGGAGATGATGTGAATGCAGATGTGCTGAAGTGTTCACATGCACATCACCATCATTTAATAATATGGGATGTGATCACCTGTGGGTTTTTGGCACTTGCAGTGAACCCTCGCGGATCTGGAGGGTCCACTGTACATACATATGTGGGTGTTTCAAATGTTATTCCAGGACTCTTTACAAAACTCTCTCATCATGATTCATATTTGTAAAGAGTCAGTCATCTGCGGTGACTAAACACCACCTGCAGGTTTACAGCTTACGCTATGTTTGTAAGTCACACAACAATGGATCACCTTCTGTCCCCAGGCTAGTGTTGTGTCACAACTGATATGTTAGGTATGCATGGGTATCAACTTTTGTCAACACATTTTCAAATATGAAGCTACTTCATGCATATTGTTATCCTTCTCTCCTTAATTATATTGCAAATTCTCAGACCAAATCAACCATTTCTATCACACTGCAACCTTTTTAATGCAGGTCTGACCAAAGTGTACTACTTGAATAGTCTATATACTGAGGACTGTAAAGTAAATGGGACACCCCTTCCCCCTCAGTTGGGGTGGAATGTTGCAAACTGCTTCTGTTAGATGCAGCCTGGCTTATCTGTATATTGTCTCCTAACAAAATTACTTTACCAGGTGATTTTAAAATGCCTTGCCTTTTCCCTCTGTAGAGATAGTTTCTTTTCCTTTTCTTCTGCACGCTTGGTCTCCTCATCATCTTCCACTGTCTCCTCCTGCTCCTGTGCTTTGCTTTTTTCTTGCAAGGCAGTTTTAGGGTCAGATCGTAACTTGGGCACCAGACCTCCAATGTAACTATCCACAAAGGCCTGTACACTATTGGTTGGGTATGAAAGAAAACTTGCAATGCTCTTTTTGCTGGGAGCGGGAGGGGTGGCAGTGACCTTCTCCGCATCTGGTGATTGTGCTGCAGGTATTAAAACAGATACTGAATCCATCCTGTTTTCATTACTTAAAATGTCATCCTCAGAAGAATCAACTGTCCTTCCCCCCTGATCCTGTGGTTTTGAGGGAGAAGCACTTCCTTTCTTTTCTTGATCCATACCACCAGTGCCAAAGTACCAGTTAATGTGATTGGCTAAAAAGTTATAAGTTTCTCCAAAGCTGGTAGCAAAATAGCTAACATGAAAAAGACTATTTTTTACATCTTGAAGATCCTTCAAAGAGCCTTGAGTAGCACCACTAGAATCCAAGCCTCCACCTGCAGACACAGGACTCTTGTCATCTAAACTGTCATCATACTCTTTCTGACAGCTGTTATGGGCCCCCTTCTCATCATTTTCAACAGCCTTGTTCAAGATACCAGAATAAGGCTTCAGCCACGCAATCCGTGAAACCAGCTCACTGTGTGTTCCAGACACAGCTTTTGAGACAGACTCTAAAGTGTTCTTGAAACGTGACATGCGACTGTTTGTTTTTGTCAATTCCTTAGAAGTGCTAAGTTCAGAAACTGCGTAATATAAAAAATCGCGACAACAAAGACGGCTGTTACGCCACCAAGTTTTTCCTCTCATCCATTTGCAGTACAGTTTGCTTGTGTGTAAAACTCTAAGAGGAACAGCATGGCTAATTCTCCAAAAAAATTTTGGTCTGTACAAGTAGTACAGATGCCTGGTTGCTTGTTTACCCCAAAGGCTTTTTTTAGTAACAACTATGTAAACACATTTTTCCAAAGGCAACCAAACTGACATTACTAAAAAATACTGAAGCCGTCCAGGAATTATTCCCCTCCTGAAATCTTCTTATTTTATGAAGAAACATCATTCATTATGTTACCTGGAATAGAAAAGTAGGGAAAAGAACATTAGCTTATTGCACAAAACGTGTTTTTTTAAAAAAATAATCTTTATTGGAAATATTAAAAAAAGATAAAAACACGATAATAAAAAAAGCTTACATACATTAAAGTGAGACATATAAGAACCTAAAGAAAAAAATAGGTAACAATAGAGAAATTAAATTCATAACAATAACAAATATAAATATTTTCAGGAAGGAAGCATGCCACATAAACTTCTTTATAATGGTTCTAAAACACATGCAAACTATACTGAGATACGATACATGGTAACCTATTCTTGCACTCTATAATCTTCTTCTAATGGGTATAAATTCTAAATTTTGCCTCTTATTACATACTATAGATTACAAAACTTACCATAATGGTTTATTCACCTCATTGCTTTTAAGTCAAATTCCATATTGAACTCATAACTCATGACTTTTATTCCTTATTCCCGCCACAACAGGTCAACACCTTATCATATTTCTTTATTAGAAAAATATACTCATAGTGATATTATGCACTCCTTTTTCCTTTGTCTTTAATTAAGTAAAGCAAAACAAAGAAGAGGAGAATAACGACAATTAACGAAAGAAGAACAAAAAAAAAAAGGTCAGAAAGAAAAGGAAACGAACAGGCGGGAAAAAAAAAACCGAGACTTCTAGCCCATAACAGGTTGGCGTTTCTTTATCTGTCAGTACCTTCTACAGATCATCTTACTGAACAAAACTTTATTGACACATGCAAATAATGGATTTCCAGGGGAAGCTATATTTCTTTTTAGTTTACGAAGGAACATACCAGATTTAAATAACGCTATCTTTAGGCACCTGGGGGAGAAACAAAAGTACTGATGACAGGGAGGGGAAAAAGTTTTCCCCAGAAGCCCGTCCCAGTTAGTACCGGAGGGTGTCAAGCGCAGGAAGGCGAGGAAAGATGCTCTACTCTCGCGTCGTGCTCTGAGGGAAGATACGTCACACCCCAAACAAACATCCCGCTGTAGCAACCCGGCAGAGCAAAATAATTATCACCACCTAAACCCAAAGAAAGGAGACAACGGGCTACGAGGAGCCTTGAACGTCCACAGCAGAGCGGCGACCCAAGCCAAGCATCGCCCCCGCATTTAGTTCCTGGTAAAGAGGCCTCTTACATACCAAGTCCGGAGGGTCTGTCGGCCTCCGCCGTCCCCACTCTGCATCCCATCTCGCCGGCCCGAGCGAAGGCTAGCAAAGTAAACTTCTTACCTCGCGATGGCTGCTGACAACGCGAGATTTGGGTTTCCGGGAGGTTCGGCGAGATTTGAGATCTCGCGGGAACCCGGAGATCTCGCCGGGGCGTCTCTGTCGAGAGACTTGTGGCAGCTAAATATAGGGCTTCCTCGAGAGCTTTCGGTGCTTTTCGAGGCTGGGGGGGAGGGAGTTGACATTTCGGGTTGGATTCCATTTTATGCAGCCGGTAGTTGATAGGATTTGCCTCGAACGCAAAGAAATGTATTATACAAGTGTATATTAATTAACAGTCTGTTAGGCTGTGTATATGTGGGCAGCGAACTACTGTTACTATATTTATATTTTTATTCTGTTTATCGAGATGCGTATGTTTTCGAGGGTATATCGTGAATCGCGTTAACAGCGCAGCAGCATTGGTTCATTTTTATTAGATAGCTAGGAAGAGTTACAGCTGTTTAGGGTGGATTGTCAACTAAAATGCACGAAGCACACATACGGAATTTGATCCTCAGGTCATTTCCGCACTAGGCTGTTGTAATGCTGTTATTCCACTGTCAACATCCTTTGAGGGCCCCTCCCTCAACTGCAAACCCCAGGATTCCATAGGATGTCGAAAGTGGAATAATAGCACTATCACGGTCTAGTGCGGAAATGGCCTTAGTCATAACAAAGCTTATGTAGTTTAGCCAATTGATGCTAGATAAAGTAATCCCAAAATTAGTCTTGTGTCCCAGTGTATAATACATGTAGGATTCCCCAGAGGGTTAAAAAAAAAAGTATGGGGTTATCATGGTGCAATGCAGAACTTTCCAGACTTTTCCTGTTGGTGACACACTTTTCTAGACATGTATCATTTCAGGACACAGTAATTCAGTTTTACTAGCAAACCTGAGGTTAAACTAACCCTTTACAAGAGATACAGACACATACATAAATTGTAATAACAAAATGTATGGGGACACAAAATATCTCATGAAAACCTTTCATATATTTTTTAAAATATATGATTTATAAATAATAACATACATTTCCAAGACTGTAGGTGACACACCTACGTACTTCAAATGTCACACTAATGTGTTGCGGCACACCATTTGGAAAGCTCTGGTGTAGTGGTTTGAGCACTGGATTGCAATTCTGGAGACCAGGGTTTGAGTCTCCGCTCTCACTGGGTGACCTTGGGTGCATCGTACACATTCAGCCCCAGAAAACTGTGTGATAGGGTTGCTACAGGTCAGAAACCCGCTGGAAGATACAGAGCAACAAGGGAGTATACCAACAACTGTTGCTGCCAATTTTGCTCCTTCCTGGGTTAAAGTTCAATCTCAATAAACTGCATTTCTGGATAGTGATTGCAGGGAGGAGTTGGTGTACTAGACTAGTTCATTTGTATTAGGTTACACCTCAGCTTTTTGTGAAGTCGTAACAATCGAAATTTAGTGTGTTAATTTTTCTTTTGAAAGGCATTGCATGCTCCCCTCCCCCCTGCCCACCATTCCCAGTGGTGACACAAGAAAATGTAAAGAAAAGAGAAAAGGAAAGAAAGGGGAAAAAAGGAAGAGAAGAAGGAGGGGGAACGAACAAAAGGGGGGGGGTAAAAAGAGCATACCAACCTAAATGTTCCACATTTAACGCTTAACAGACGTTTAACACAAAAGTAACTTCCCAATTTGCTTTGATTGCTGGTTCTAATTATCCATTATTACCTGCTTTTAAAATCATATATTCCCATGTACTCTCCTTACCAACCTAAATCTATCTTATTTTTACATATCAAATCCAATAGTTGTTAAGTCTCCCTTCATGTTTCTTACACGGTCTGTAAAGGGTTTCTAAGTTCTTAAATAAGATTCAATTGAGTTTTCTTTTAATAAAACAGTAAGCTTGTCCATTTCTGCTAAATCCAATAGTTTATTTAACCATTAATGTAATTTTGGAATTTTCTTACTTTTCCAATATTTTGCATAAACTTTTCCAGCTACTGTAACCATATACTTTAATAATTTTCTATGCTGTCTTTCCGTAAAGAACTGTGGGGAAACTTTTGTAAAATCTGCTTATGTTACATTTATCCAAATTAGAAAGTAAATGGAGGTGACAGCATGTTCATCTGCAACAGGCAGCAAATCCGCACTTGTGCAGCCCTTCCAGATCTCATGTTCCAAGTCTACCCTAGGCAGAAACTTTCAACTCACACTGCTTCTATAAAAACTTAAAAGAATGGTGCCCATTCTCTGAACTCATTTTTGCAGAATATGATTTAAGAACCTACAGTTGCAGGTGAGTTGCTCATCTGCAGAACACCTACAGCTATTCAAGACTTTTTGCTGTCTGAGGCAAATGATAAAGTGATGATTCTCTCTGTATCCTGCCTTTTTTGCCAGCATGAGAATTCAGAGTGGTTGCGAATGAAACAAATAGGATACAGACATATGAAAATGTTACTAAAATATAATAAGAATAAAACATTAAAAAAACCTTTGGGGTTAAAAAAAACCAATACTGTTGAAAGCCCTTTCTTTAAAAAATTGTCAGTACCTGACAGTCCCTCAGAAAAGTCTGGCTATCAGTGAAAGACGGGAATGAAAGGATCAGTTTAGACAAGAATCTAGGAACAAGCTACCAAAGAGGCCTTTTCTTTCATGCTTGCTAGGTGTGCTGTAATGACTTAACGATTTCAGGGCTAGGCAGCTTTGTATAACAATAGAAAAGCTGTCTAGAGGTTTATGGATCATAACCAGGATGTTTGCATTATACCCAAAAATGGATCAATGGTCAGGGCATTGGTTCACAGCAAAGACATCATGTGGTCCTTAGCTTATGTGACTCCAACTATTTTGGTGAGCTAGGCTTATCAATACTTTTGAAACACTGCCCCATGAAGAGCATGTCATTCAGAATGCCCACTATCCTTTCCTACACCCTGCCTTGCACCCTTACAATGTGCCTCTCCCTTGCTTCTCACATTGCTGCTTCCACTGGTCACTCCCCTGTGTCCTACTCTCTTCTTTGCCTAGCCTTGCACACTGGCAATATGCCACTCCCTTCCTTCTTCCCTGCCAGTGCTCACAACACTGACTCTCCCTTCCTTTCTACTCTCTCTCTGGACTAATCTGCCCTAGCAATCGGCCTTCCATTCCAGCATTCTGCCACTCACAGTGCTTGCTCTCCCATCCCTGCTGTTCCCTCACTTCACGCTGTTACTGCCCTGGCTAGTCCGAGCTTTGGGGATATTAAAGATATCCCTTGATATCACAATTCGGCTGCACTTCTCTATTCCTTTCCACGTGCTTGCGAGGCCACCGGACAAGCACGTAAACAAACTCGGCCATTAATAGCTGTAATATTCAAACTACAATACAGTCAGGCCAGAAATAGCTGACTCACTGCTTTAGGAGACCTCCAGACAAGTACTCTAATTAAGTATGCGCGCCACTTACAAAAGAGCCTCTGCCCCGTGATGGCAGCTTGATGGGTAACCTATACAATACCCAAGTACTCTGCGTTTGCATACTGGCTACTCTATTGAGAACCGCTACGATAACTCAAATCAGTCAGATTCTGACCTTTTGGAGGCTTTGTCTCCAACTCCAAATCTATTGTTTTCCCCCAAGTATGGCATAGCCTGCAGTCACAATTCTCCTTATAAAAACCCTTGATTCCAAGACCTTCCTCGGATCGCTCCCGAGTTTCATCCTGCCTTGCTCCCGCTTTGCTTGGCGAGCCTCCCCTCAGCTCCACGTGCTAAGCTACATCGCACCCCAGCTTCGCGCTCTATTTTTCTGGGCTTCAGGACAGGTGAAGTATCACCCAAACCAGCAATCCCTCTAAAAATCCCTCTATACCACTCCAACCTTTATTTCCTTTAGTTACCTTGTATGAGTGTGTCGCATACACTGTTTTGCTTGTATTTAATAAACATCATTTATCATTTCAACTTCTGCGTTCTCCTTGACTCGACCCGACCCCGTAGACATAGGGTTCAAGATCTCGCTACGTTACCCTGCCTCTCGTAACGCTAAGCAGTGCTCTGAGCTAATTTTCCCCAACTTTAGTTGAGCACGTTTTGGTGTCCCTCCCAGGACCCTCAGTACACAGGGTAACAACGCTCTTGCATTGTGCCCCACCACCACCCACAGTTTCCCTCCTGTCTCATCTATTGTCTTCCTCCCTTCATCTCATGCCCTTGCAATGTGCTGATCCTTCTTGTCTTCCACTGCTGGCACAGCTTGACTCTCCCCTCCAAATCCCTCATTTGCCTCCCCTGCAACCTTTTCCATCCCTTGATTCTTGAACTCCCTCATTCACAGCAGTCTCATTTCCTTCTCCCTCCCTTATGACCTCACAATGCACCCCCCTTTCTTTTTGCTCTCTGCTGCTCACACTGCTCACACTCACTTCCCTGCTACTCCCTCCCTTGGTTTTTGCCTTACACCACTCTCACTGATCAGTCTCACTTCCTCCTCTCCTTCCTTAACTTGCAACTTCACAGTGTATCCCTCCATTGCCGCTTGTCCATTGCTGCTTGCACTGCTCAGTCTTACTTTCCTGCTGGTCTTCCCCACCTCTTTTTGCACCCTTTGATGTTGCTGCTCCCTTGCTTCTTCCACTCTTCCACTCACAACAGGTTTGCTGACTTCTTTCTTATTCCCTCCATTGCTTCACCTCAATTCAGCCCTCCCTCTTCATATAGGCCACTGGCACTGTTCACCCTTCCTTGCGTCTTCTTACCCCATGCCTTTGTAATAAATCTCTCCCTTGCTTCTTGCTTTCCTTTGCTCCCACCTGTGTCTCTTGCTCTCTTTCTGGTCCCTCCTTCATCTCATGTCCCTGTAATACTTTCTGTCATTTATACTTCCTTCTCTTGTTTCCTTCTTACTTCCTCCCCAGGTTCATTTTGCCTCCTCACAACGTACCCATCTCATCACTCTCTTCCCTCCTCCTACTTCCCTTGCCTCACCTCTCTTGCAACATAACATTCCTCTCCTCCTTCGCCCCTCCCACTCTCAGTGATCAGCTTTGGGTCTCTCTTGCTCCATTCCCTCACCTCATCTCACATTTTCACAACGTTGCCTCCCTCTGCCTCTGTCACTTCCTACTCTCTTTCTCACCTTGAACCGTAATAACAGATGCCCTCCCTTGCTTCTTGCCCTCTGCCGCTCACTTTTGTTTCCCTCTTATTCCCTCCTTTGCCTCATGTCCTCATAATATACCCCTTCCTTGGTTCTTCCCTTGTGCCATTCATAATGTTTGATCTTAATTACCTAATACTTGATTCCTAGCCTTGTTTCACATATAAGGAAAGCACCCTTCATTTGCTTCTTGCCCTTTGCTACTCTCTTTCTTCCTACTGCCACCGTTGTCTCATCTCTGGATCTTGCAATGTGGGACTCTCATCACTCAGACTTGTTTCTATTCTAATACATCCCTCACCTCAACATATGTTATTGCACTGCAGCCCTCCCTTGCATCCTGCCTCTGCTGTTGTCATCCCTCACTCTCTCTTGCCTCCTACCACCTCCTTCATCTTCCACCCTAATGATGCGGCCCTGTGCTGCTTATTACCCTTTACCACTAACACTGCTGAATTGCTTCCTCCCTACTATCTATGTAACCTCATCTTGTTTCTTGCCCTCTAACACTCATATCAGTCTCCCTTCCGCCAACTTGCCTTGTGCCCTTGCAAGTTGCCCCTTTTTGTTCCCTACCTTTAGCTGCTCACAAGGCTCACTCTCTCTTCTCTCCTACTTCCTCTTTCACCTCATGCCCTTATAATGCTTGTTGCCCTCCGCTGCTTTCACCTTCACTCCTCCTGCCTCCATTGCTCACCTCCTTTACAACAGAGCTTTCCAAACTTTTCGTGTTGGTGACACACTTTTTAGACCTGCATCATTTCACAACATAGTGGCCCTTTCCGCACGAGGAAGTTAAAGCGGGCCAAGGCGTCCTGTCACGGAGGTCGTCCACACCTTGGATCGGACTAGGTTCAGACTATTTACCTTAGTTCCGCACCTTATTCCGATCCAAAATGCCCCCAAGTGGTCCTCCAGCGCGCTAAGTGAAGACAGGAAAAATCCAGTCTTTCAATCTTCTGGAGGCGCGCCATTGCATTCCTGCTCACTTGTGCAGATGCGCAGGCCTGCACCAATGCGAGCCTGCAATCAGCGGAGGGCGGGCTGTGGGCGTGGTCAGCGTCAGCAGTTGGTCCGGACCCACAGAGAACAGGAAGCTGCCATTTTCAGCCTCAGCAGTGCGGATCTACAGACCTCGCACTGCTCTGATTCGCCCTGCAACAAACAGAGGAGCCATGCAGAAGGGCTTAAGGGAAAGTCCGCGTTGCTTCGAAGAGAGAAGAACCGGCAAGTAACGGCATGGAGCGATTCACTTGCCTCATGCGGAAAGGACCAGTAATTCAGTTTTACTAGCAAACTAACCCCTTGTAAGAGACATGGACACATACACAAATTGTAATAACAAAATGTATGGGGACACAACATGTCTCATGAAAACCTTTCATATATTTTAAAATATATATTATTTATAAAAACATACATTTCCAATATGGTTGTCATTTATGATTAAAAATATGTAAATATGTGCAAGAATTTAAAAATTTGAATAAAACCAATAATTATCATTTTAATGAGAGGTATGAGGTTGATAGGATGAACACAGCTTTTCAATATTTAGTAGAAGATTAGATGAAGACACCTGTGTTTTGTCATCAAGCACTTTTAAGCTTCCACATTTCAGTGAGGAAAGACCCCCGTGAGGGTGGCAGCGGCAGGAAAGGCAGCCTCCCTGTCCGATCCTGGCCGGCTGCCATTGCCTTAGCTGAAGAAAGACCTCAGCGAGAGCAGCACCAGCGGGCCAGATTTGGGTGGGACGGTCTTTCTCAGTCTGGGAAGGCGACACACCAAGGCACCTCAGGCGACACACTAACGTGTTGTGACACACCGTTTGAAAAGCCCTGCTTTACAAGGTAACGCTCCCCTCCTGTTTGCCCTCCACCATTCAGTCTTGCTTCTTTCCCATTCCCCCCTACACCTCACCTCATATCTCACAGTGAGGCCCTACCTTGCTTCCTCTTTCTGCCACTGTCACCATTCGCGCTCTTGCCTCCTATTCCCCCTCTCATCTTACACCCTCTTCCCCCGCCCTTCTTTGTCTCATGCCCTTGTGATACACACCTTCCTTTTTTTCTTGCCTCGCACTGTTCGCTTGCGCATCCTTGCTACTTTCTTCCTGACATTTTTCCACCTTCACAATGCACTGCTATCTTGCTTCCTACCTTTGTCCACTCATACTGCTTACTCTTTTCCTCCCAACTTGCTTCTTAGCCTTGTTCCACCGCTTTGTAATGAGCAATTGTGCTTCCTGCCCTCTGCTACCTACTCCTTCCCTGCCTCATTTCTAGCTGTCTCAGTGCAGCACTCTTTGCTCTCCACCACTCTCACTGCTTGGTCTCCTAATCCCTCAGTACTTTTATCTTGCATCCTGGCAATGCAGCCTTTCTTTGCTTCCGCCCTCTCCTGCTGTCACTGCCCATTCTCCGTTGCTTCCTTCTCCCTCCTTTGCCTTGAACACTCATTCTTCCCTCCTGTTCCCTCCCTTGAGTCACACTCTCCCTTCCTTCTTGCCTTCCACAGCTCACACCGCTGACTCTCCCTTTCTTCCTGCTCCCTTCCCTTGCCTCACTTCATGCCCCCTTTTAGCATTCACGGTGTTCGCGTTCTCTTTCCTTTTACTCCCTCCCTTGCCATGTGCCCCACTTTAGCTTCTTGCCCTCCACCATGGACACTGCTTTCTCTTGCTTCTCTCCTGCTCCCTCTCCAGCCTCGCATCCTCATAATGCACTCATCGCTTGTTTCTGTCTGTCCAGCAGTCACATTGCTCTTTCTTGTTTCGTGCTTACACCCTCCCCAGCCTCATTTTGTACCTTGTAATGCTTCTTGCCCTCTGCCGCTCACATGCTTATTTCTTGATGTCCCTCATATTTCTACTCACATTGGGGGGGGGGGCCTGCCTCTCGGCCTCTATTGGTCACGCCACTTCCACTTTCTCCTCCTCCTTTCCCTTAGCTCTTGCCCTCATTATGTGCCACTCCTTTGCTTCCTGCTGTACACCAGTCTCACTCCTAGGTCTGCCTTCCTTCCTACACCCTCCCTCACCTGGTTCAGTCACAATGTGCCCTCCCTTGCTGCCTTTTTTTTTAATGGTTAATTTAATATACACATAAGAACAAAAATAAAAACAAGAAACAAGGAAGGAAATGGAAACAAACTGACAATAATAAAAACAAATAATTCATAGCCAAAATAGTGCTGCACTCTATATTCATAAAAAGAGAAAAGGAAATTAGAGTCAAGAATCAGTACTGGTCATACAGTATGGTACAAATCATAGGTCTTAGGATTTATGTATATTTATATGGGTTCCTCTCTTGGTTTTTGCACTCTGCTGCTCTCATGGCTTGCTCTCCCTGCCCTCCTACTCACTCCCTCGCGTTGCAGTTTCACCCTTGTAATGCGCCCCTACCTTTTTTTGCTACCCCATGCCACTGACACCACTCACTTTCCCTTGCTTCCTACTCCCTCTCAAGCCACGCCCTTGCAATGCACATCTACATTGCTTCTTGGCTTCCGTCTTTCACACCACTCATTCTTACTTCCCTCCTATCCCCCCCCCCCCCAGCTTCATTTTGCACCTTGGCCATTTCCACACTAGACTGTCATAGTGCGATTTTTCCACCTTTAACATCCTATGGAATCCTGGGGTTTGAGGCCCTTCCCTAAACTGCAAACCCCAGGATTCCATAGGATGTTGAAAGTGGAATAATAGCACTATAACAGTCTAGTGCGGAAATGGCCCTTGTAATATGCCCCCCTTGCTTCTTGACCCCTGCTGCTTGCATCACTCATTTTCCCTTACCTCCTATTCCGTTCCTTGCTTTACGCCCTTGCAATCTTGCACTGCCTTGCTTCTTGAACTCTGCTGCTTACACCCACTTACTCCCCTTCCCTCCTACTCATTCTCTTACCTTACACCCTAGCAGTGTACCTCTCCTTCTTGTCACCCACCATTCTCATTGTTCAGTCTTACTTCCATCTTATTTCATCTCTCCTTTCGTGTCCTTGGATTGTGCCCTCCGCTGCTTTGCTGCTTGCACTCCAGCGCTTGCACTGCTTCCTCTTCCGCCTCTCCTAACTGCTTCCTTGCCTTACCTTGCAGACTGGTGATGTGCCATTCCCATGCTTCTTACCTTCCACGGCTCACACCAATTACCATCCCCTTTGCCTCACCTTGTCATCCTTCCACTGCCACAGGACTTACTTTCCCTTCCCTCACATGTGAATGCAAGGGTAGGGTTGTTTTCCAGTTTCACGGTAGGGTGTCTCTATATTTTTCCCCATATTGTATCCCTTACAAGGTCTAGACATTTAACTTTTTTTAAGATAAAAGCTTGAAGACTAGCCTAGATTATGGTGTGTGGAATCATATATTGCAATTGGATAAGCAGACTCTTTAGATGTTTAGCAGTTAAGAGCTCAGTTTTACTGCAGCACAAACTTAACAGTCAAATGTATTGCAATGTAATTTCCTCTGTTAAAATTTCAAAGGTCTTAGTTTGTTCTTTGTTCTAAAACAAATAGAATTCTTTTCTCCCATGAGGGGATATCCAATATCTTTCCAAACAAAGCAAAAAGTTTTCTGGATTTCTTCCAGGCCTTCAAAGTCTACACAAAATCTGCTTAAGTTAATGTCTTCTGGCAGCAGGGCCAGAAGCCAAAGTAGAGGTCCCCCAGAAAGACACCACGATGGGGCAAGACGTACCTCCCATCACAAAGCAAAGAAGAGGGATTCACAATGGCAGCAGCCTGAAATTATTTTGTTCACTAGCCAAAAAATGGGAAGATTTTGCTCTAACTTAACAGTTTGGCACATTTTAGCGTTTGTATGCATATATGTTTCTCACTATTGTGGTAATTTAGTTGAACGTAGAAATACCACTATGACATTTTGTATGTAAGTTCAGAAAGCAGTCCTGCTTTCTGTGTTCAAACACTGGCTTAGTCCCAGCACTTTTTTTTATAGAGAAAGCAAAGAACATACAAAATAACATCTGAAAACCTGTATCACAATAAAAGCTGGTGTACATATTCTTGAAACAATTCCATGTATCACATTTTGATGCAGAGCTGAGCCTCTACTCCATTATCAAGGAGTTCAGAAACATTGCAGTGTAGTATATCTCTCATACAAAGAAAGATGACAATGGAATTCAATATTTATATTTATGATCTAATTATCCATTTGAAGCTTGAACATATGCGTCCTCTCCATAACCAATTTTCAAGGGCAAAGAATGTGAATTACATTGTAATTGTACATTACATTACATTGTAGACTTAGACAGTAGAAATTTTTGCTTGACTATTCCAGATTTTTTTCCCTCTAGCATTTCCAGTTAATAGGCATGTTTTACAGGTAGACAGGAAAGATATAGAAGAAATTGCAAAGCAATCTGAGGCCTCTCAAGCAATGCGCTTCACAAATTTTAAATACAGAAAGAAAGGGGATAGAGCAGTATCACAGAGTTGAACCACTGTGTTGAATTTGGAGCTTTTTGATACTTTTAGCTCTTAGAAGTCTGCATTTATATGCTATATTTTTTACACTCTTCGGTGATGGTTTAATTTTTATTATGTTCTGTTTCCTCAGTTTTTTGCATTGATTGTTCCATTATTTGTATTTGAAAGGTTTAACATATTGTACCTCACCCAGAGAACTCAGGTGATTGGGTGGTCTAGCAATGCAGTCAACAAATCAAGGTCCATGCAGTCAAGCACCATGGGTCTAACTCATGGTCATATTTCATTTAATCTATTTATTCAGAGTTAAATTTGGCAACACTGGGTTAAAGATCAGGTATGTAAAAGTTGTACATGTTTGACACAGAGTCTTACATTAAAAACAAAACAAGTGGAACCTGTAACAAAATAATGTGCAGTGCTCTTTTCAGTGTTTTAGTCAGTTATTGTTAGAACCAGAGAGTCATAGGGTTGGAAGAGACTGCAATGGCTATCTTACCTTGCAAAAATACATAACTAAAGCACTTCTAAGAGATGACCATCCAACTGGTGCTTAAAAACTGCCAAAAGGAGAGCCCACCGTGCCCCTGACAGTCTGTTCTACTGTCAAGCAGCTTTTACAATAAAAAATTTTTTCCCAATGTGCAGATGGAAACTCTTTTTGTGTAACCTGAATCCTTTGGTTCATGTTCTGGTTTTTGGAACAGCAGAAAACAAGGTTGCCTTGTCTTCTGCATTACATTCTTTCACATGTTTAAAGTTAGCTATCATGTCACCTTTCAATCTTCTGTTCTCCAAGCTGTACATATCCAGTTCCCTAAGTTGTTCCTTGTAAGGCTTGGTTCTAGACTCTGGATTATCTTAGTTTGTCTTTTTCTGGACACATTCTGGGCACATTCCAGATCCTGGCATAATATTCCAGTTGATTAGTCTAGCCATTTGCCTTGATCTGAACACTATACTCTTGTTAATGTTAATGCAACCCAGAATTGCATCAGGGTTTTTGGCTGCTTTACTTGTGTTTAGCTTGTGGTCCACCAAGTCCCCCAAATCTTTTTCACATTCACTGCTTTCAAGCCAAGTGTCATCCATCCTATATTTGTGTATATTTATTTGTTTGTTTGCCTATATATAATAGCTTACATTTATCCCTGTTGAAATTCATTTTGTTAGTTTTTACCAAGCTCTCCAATCTATCAAGATAATGTTAAATTTTGATCCTGTCTTCTGGAGGATTATCTACCTGTCCTAATTCTATTCCATCATCCAAGTCATTTATAAAGTTTTTTTTAACAACACCAGGTCCAGAACAGAACTCTGAGGCGTCCTACTAGTACTTTCTCATCAGGATGAAGAGGAACCACTGGTGAATACTCTGGGTTTGGTCTGTGAACCAATTACAAATCCATCTAACAGTAGCACTGTCCAGCTCATGGTATCAAGGGAGAGTCTTACAGAAATCTAGATATGCTACATCTATAGCACTTCTCAATCTACCAAACTTGTACCTGTACCAAAGAGAGAGAGATAGTGAGAGTGAGAGTGAGAGATTAGTTTGGCATGACTTTCTTTTGAGAAGCTATGCTGGCTTTATAGTAATCATACCATTACTTCTAAGTATGCACAGACTGACTGTTTAATGATTTCTTCTAGAACCTTCCTGATATTGACATAAAGCTAATGGTGGGAGTTTACTCTTCTTTTTTCCCCTTTTTTGAAGATGGTGGCAACCTTTGGCCTTCTCAAGTCTTCTGGGACCTCTCTTGTACTCCAGTAATTCTCAAAGATGATAGACAGTGGCTTTGAGATCACACCTGCAAGTTCCTTTAGCACTCATGCATGCAGTTGAATTGAATTGACTTCAATTCATTTAGAGTAGCTAGGTATTTTACTTCATTACCTTTTTTACCCTTTCTGGGCTACAGTCCCCTTAGTGCATCATTTATTTTGTTTTCACCAGTTAGAGCATTGTTTTCATTTTGGGAAAAGAGTGAGGGAAATAAGGTATTTTGCCTTTCTTGTCCTGATAATATTTTGATATTTCCTTTATGCAGTGGCCTTAGCATTTCCTTGTTCTTCCTCTTGCTCCAAACATAGCCCTACATTCTCTTTCTATTGTTTGGTCCAGTTCCCCTATATTATTGAGGCTATTGTCCTCGGTAGTTGGTGTTCCCCTGTCCTGTGGAACACTTTCTCCCTTCTCCATGTGTCTCAGCTTAAATCCTTCCTGTTCAGGTTTGTGAGACTCCTAACAAATGTATTGTTACCAACTGCTGTGAGGTATACCCATTTGTTGCAAGTAGTCCTTCATGAAAATTCAAGCCAAAGAAGCCAAGTCTTTCTTTTTCTTTTTATTTAACTTTTTTATTAAAACAGTCCTAACATTCAATATAAAAGACATTCATTTTTCTAACAATGTTCAACATATATAATTTCTAAATGCTCAGTTTTTATAAACAATCAAAACTACGAATATTAGAACACTATGCTGAATATTGATTCCCAAAGAAAAAAAATATAGTATATATTTCTGAAAGTTTTCCTTTATTCCTTTGCCGGTTAACTAGGTTTCTAGGCTTTATCATTACTCCACTATTCGAAGTTTCCTTACCATTCTTATTTTCCCATCTCTGAGGTTGAGTACACCTTTTATATTCCATTGAGTCATCCTTTACTTTCCCTAACCATCATTATTTTCCCATTAAACATTCTCCGTTCTATTATAATGATAGTTTTTCTGGGTTTCATCTCTCTCTCTCTTTTTTTCCCCCTTTAATCATAACCATAACCTTAGTACAACTTGCATTTTATATCTTTATACCCCATCTTTCATTTATATACAATATCACAGGCTCCCAATCACTTTTAACTTGATTTGTTGATTTACCCTTTATATAGTATGTGAATACATCAAATTCCTTTAGTTCTATGACTTTTTCCAACCATTGTTCTATGTCTGGCACTTTTGGATCTTTCCACATTTTTGCAAAATTCAGCCTTGCTGCTGTCGCCAAATTCAGTAATATCCTATTATTTTTACGTGTGAATTCTTTTTAAAACATGTACGTCATATTTAATAAGAAGAATTCCGGAGACATAGGGAATGCTATTTGAAACATTTCTTTTATGGCATCGTATACTTTTAACCAATATTTTTTAGTAACCTCACAAGTCCACCATAAATGGTAATAAGAACCTATTTTCTCTTTGCACTTCCAACATTTGTTATTCCCTGTATGATAAACCTTGCCTATTTTTTCAGGGGTAAGGTGGTATCTGTACATCATCTTTAGAAAATTCTCTTTCAAATCTTGTGAACTTGTGAAATCGTTTATATATTTCCAAGCTGATTCCCAGTATTCTATTGGTATCTCATGTTGGAAGTTTTTTGCCCATGTTATCATTGTCTCTTTTATTGTGTCGTCTTCCAATTGGCGTGTTAAAAAATATTTATAGTACTGTGAAATCTTTTGTTTTGCTTTTGTGAATATAATAGTTTCTAATTCGTTGTACTTCCTTTGGGGTATGAATCCTTCAAGTTTCAAATCCATTTTGAAGTGTTCTTTTAGTTGTAAATATAGAAACCAATTAATTTTAATACTTTGATCATTCAGTTCTTCTCAAGTTTTAATTCTAATTTCGTTTCTATCATCTGAAATTACCAGGTTTTCATATCTTAACCATTCTCCTTGTTGATCCACCCATCTTCCAAAGAACGCTTCCTGCGGTGAAACCCATAGTGGTATTTTATTGTAGGTTTGTTTTTTAACTTTTTACCAAATTTTTAATAAAGATTTTCTTAGATAATGATTGTTGAAGTCTTTGTCAATTTTCGCTTTGTCATACCATAAGTATGCATGAGATCTGAATTTCATGTCCGCTCCTTCAATTTCTAATGTTCTTGTGTCTTTTAGTGTTACCCAATCTTGTAGCCATACAATGACATTGGCATAGTAATAGAGTTTTAAGTCCGGTAGATTGCATCCTCCTTTCGTGAAGCCAAGTCTTTCTGAAGACATCATTTTCTGAGCCAGCTGTTGACTTCTAATGTTTGATCTCTTCCTGTGCCATAGCCTTCAATATACCCCAAGGTCCTATACCTTTCTTCCCTGAGCATCATAGTCCTTTGTATTAATGTTGAAGGCTGCATCTGACAGTATAATTTGTTCAAACAATGGTCAGAAGGAACAAGTAATGGTTGTCTGGAACAATGAGTCTTGCTAACCTCTCTGTTATGTCGTATTTGCCACAGCTAGGAGACAGCACATCTCTTGAAACATCTTATCAGGACCTCATCCTCCTGCTTCTGTTCCTCTCAAGATGGTGTCACCAGCCACCACAATATGTCTTATCTTCCTCATGGAATTGGCAGGAGTCCTTCCATCCTTAGGACACTCGAAGGTCACCTACCTGCTTTCTGAGGAGTGAAGCTGTTGTCCATGTCTCTCATAGGCCATTTTCACATGAGGTTGATACATTGTAGTAGCATCAAATTCTTACTCTCCCGTCTACACAATATAGTGTTTTAGTGTTGTAGTTTTCCTTGTGGTTTGGCATGTTTTCAGCTCCTAGCACAGTTCACTGCGACGAGAAACCGCTGTATATGAAAAACAGAAAAACTCCGACGTAAATCTTCCAAACTGGTTCTGCTTCATTTTTCGCCTACATGTAGAAGTGGCTATGGGCATTCCCAGGCTGTTCCTTCCATCATTTCCATTCCTATCTCTCTCCACCCATCAAAGGATAGGCTGCCATCATTACTGTCTTCATGTGTTAAATGGACAGTGGGAAAAGAATGGATCTGGTAATGGACCATTAAGACATGTTTTTTTCCATGTATCAACGAACATAATATATGATTAAAGTGTTTTTTTAAAAAAACAGATCAGTCAGTGATGGCAGGGCAGGGTGAGGGAAGGGAATAGGAGTGGCCAGGGATGCAGCAACCACTGTTCTCCATGGTAGTACGATGTAAATGAGGGGGTGCAGACAGCACGATTTCTGAATCAGAGTATAAAACACAGCTTTTGACATGCGGTGAACTGCTCCTCCCCTCTCATGTGGAAATGGCCATAATTTCTGACTAAAGGAAGAGCTTGGAAATGATTGTATAAATCAAGATTTGCAGCCCTCCACATGCTAAGTGCCTTCAATGTGACTTTGACTTATGATGACCCTATCCTGAGGTTTTCTTGGCAAAATTTGTTTGGAGGAGAAATTGGTGTGCCAGAACATTTGGTTGTTCTGATGCATGACTTTTATGCAGGACAAGAGGCTACTGTTAAGACAGAATACAGAGAAACAGAATGGTTTCCAATTGGCAAAGGAGTCAGGCAACAATGCATTTTATCACCCTATCTGTTTAACTTGTATGCCAAACAAAGAACATCAACAGTTTAAGATATGCAGATGACACCAAACTACTAGCAGAAAATAACAAAGACTGGAACAATTACTAAAGAAAGTCAATGAAGAAATTCAAAGGTGAGCTTACAGTTGAACATTAAGGAAAAAAAAGATGACCACAGATGATTTACGTAACTTTAAAGCAGACAATGAAGACATTGAAAGAGTTCAAGATTTCCCATACTTTGGCTCAGTCATTAATCAAAATGGAGACTGTGGTGAAGAAATTAGAAGTTTAGGACTTGGAAGGGCAGCTATGAAAGAACTTGACAAGATCCTGAAGTGTAAAGATATATCATTGAATACTAAGGTTGTGACTGTCCATGCCAACATATTTCCAATTTCTATGTATGGTTGTGAAAGCTGGACAATGAAGAAAGCTGATATGAAAAAAATCATCTCTTTTGAAATGTGGTACTGGAGAAAAGTGCTTATGGATAACCTGAACTGCTAAAAAAGCAAATGAATGGGTCCTATAGCAAATCAAGCTGAACTTTCCTTAGAAGCTGAGACTGACTAAACTAAGGCTGTCGTACTTTGGACATATCATGAGAATACATGACTCACTTAGAAAAGACAATAATGCTTGGTGAGGTGGAAGGCAGTAGGAAAAGGGGAAGGCCCCATTACAGATAGATAGACTCAATAAAGGAAAACAGTCTCTAAATCTGCCAGACCTGAACAGGGCAGTTGATGATAGAGTGACTAGCAGGTCTCCTATTCCTAGGGTTACCATAAGTTAAAGTCCATTTGACAGCACTTAACAACAACAACAACAATTAAGTCTTAAGAGTTTTTTTTCTTTCTAAATGTCATTTGTACTTCTGCAGAATATGGATTTCCTCTGAACAGATTGATATCTCCCTCTTGTGAAGGGATGCTACAGTTTTGGCTATGTAAGCAACAATATGTATCACCTGAAAAATGGAAACAAAATTAATGATAAACCTAATTTGAAGGGTATTGGAACTTGCTTTTTTGCTTTGTTATGTATATAGCCAGCATGGTATAGTGATCTGAGCATTTGACTATGACCTTGGAGACGAGGGTTCATTCTCCGCTCAGCCATGGAAACCAAGTGACTGACCTTGGGTGTCACACATATCTCCGGAAAACCACTGAAAAGTTTATCTTAGAGTCACCATAATCTGGAAATGTCTTAAAGGTGCACAACAGCAGCAATAGTGTAAAGATCTGAAACGGAAGCTGTAAGGAATATATCTTTCCAGGGAACATTAGAAGACATTGGTTAGACTTCATCTGGAATACTGTGTCTAGTTCTGGGCACCTCATTTCAAGAAGGATATCGGCAAGGTGAAGCGTGTCCAGCGGAGGGCAACCAAAATGGTGAAGGGTCTGGAAGCCATGCCCTATGAGGAGTGGCTTAGGGAGCTGGGTATGTTTAGTCTGCAGAAGAGAAGGTTGAGAGGGGACACGATAGCCATGTTTAAATATTTGAAAGGATGTCATCTTGAGGAGAGAGCAGGCTTGTTTTCCACTGCTCCAGAGACTAGGAGAAGGAGCAATAGATTCAAGCTGCAGGAAAAGAGATTCCTCTTGAACCTCAGGAAGAACTTTCTGATGATCAGAGCTGTCCAGCAGTGGAATATGCTGCCTTAGAGTGTAGTGGGGTCTCCTTCTTTGGTAGTTTTTAAACAGAGGCTGGATGGCCATCTGTTGGAAACGCTTTGATGTGTGTTCCTGCATAGCAGGAGGTTGGACTGGATAGCCCTTGTGGTCTCTTCCAACTCTATGATTCTATGATTCTATAAAACTTGATGGAAAATATAGTGTAGGTATGAATACTACATGTAAATATAAGAAATTCACAGCACTCTATATGTTGTGTCTACCAAGTCTGCTGTTTTTCTTCTTCAGCAACTTTAGCTTTCTTTTTTGAATGCAGACAATATAAATATTGACTTTACTGTAAAATAGAGAGATAAAACATACGTTGAAGAAAAGAATCTAGTGCACTTGCTGAAATATGATGTGTCCTCATGACGAGGAAAGCTTGGCTATTGAAAACTACATTAATGGCTTGTAAAAATCACATGAATAGGAAATGGTAGCTTTGGAAGCATTTTGACCCAAGCAAAAGCCAACTGACACAGAGTTTTCATGACAACTAGTGAATAGACATCCCTTTCTTTCCAGAATCAAAGCTGGAGAGGAGGCAGTTTTCAGCCACTCAGTCAATGCTTTACAGCTTTAAATGGGCAGAGGGAATGGTTATTTTCAAGGATTCATCTTCCAATATAAGCGTTAATTAACTTGACTTAGCAATGCCTGCAAGCTAAGTAAGTATCAAAAGCTTTTTTAATGAATATTTAAAGAGTGCTTGAGGTATTTGTTGCAAGATTTTTATGTATTAAGTACCTTAACCTAGTGGGAAAAGGATTAAGGGATAATGTACATTCTGGACCATTTTCATTCTATATGATGTCTGTAACAATGGGAGAAAGCTAAGAGGGGGACATTCAAGGGTTGTGCACCAAGACATTATGTGTGTTCTCCCCTGGCAAATAACAGAAGCCCCATCCACATATTGTATCCATGATACATGACAAAATAGGCTTCTTAGGAAGCAAGGATTATGTGCAGAAGTAGGAATTATGTCTGTATAAAACAGTAACTAAATTCCTAAATTGGTTTATTCTTGGAAATTTAAATATTCAGTGGATATGTTTTAGAAATGTAAATATGGGAAACAAACAAGCCTTCCTTGACAGTAGACAGTTGTTGCTCCTCTACAAAGTAATGACAGCAAGAGAATCACACCAAGAGAATAAAAAGACTGGATGGTTTTCTATAAAATGTTATAACATTTTTACAGGCTTTAGCTAGTAAAATAGCAAAGCTGTTTTTCAGACTCAGTCTCATCTCTGCATTCCCCACTGTACTCTTCCTGTTCCCATGTGAAAAATATAGACAGATATGTTGTCCTAGGATATATTTCAGATAAATTTGTTTTCTGTTAACAGAAGGATCCCAACTACAGCTTTTATTTTGAAAGAGAAGCAAGGCTGGGTGAATGGGATGGGAGTAAGGAGAGGGATTACTTATAGGGTTATCTTTTCTTTTCAGAGTAAAAGGCACTTAGTTTGAAGGGAAAGGCAAATTTATGAAGATAAGTAGTCCTCTTGTTGAATGCCCTGATTTTTAACCTCCTCTCATCAAACAGGGATCCAAGAAACTTGTAATGAGAAATCCATTCCCAAGGGTGTAGCTTTTCCACATGCATCTGTTATTGGGATTTCATGTGAATTAAATAAGGAACACAGTTGTCACGCAGATACTTGGCAAAGACCCCATAAGTAAATATATAAGCATGAATTTGGCTGCTGGTATTTTTGGATATAGATGGAAATAGGGATGTGTGTTTTTCTTCATTTTTTTGACATATGTATTTATTCTTTTTTTCTGACTTTCTTCTTGGCTAAGGAAACTACTGCTTCTCAAGTTACAAAAAATGTTATTTGTTCAGAGAAGAAAGCTTTACCCTCCCCTCTCCCCTCAATGGACAAGAGAAAGACAAAATTATATTGAGATACAGGTTCACTGATAATATCAATCCATATGTTTCAGTGTGCACTAGAACCCAAATAACTGACAGTGAATGCACTTGCTTGTCCTCCCAAGCTGCAAAGTTAGGTTACACTGTCAGAAAATAAAATAGTTCATGTGCACTATGGAGAATTTCTCATTTTCTCAAGATAACATCCATCAACATGGACAATCTTTACTTCGCAGCTTCTTCAACTCAACAAATACATCTGCTCTGCCTGAAAGACAACCAAGAGATGAACAGTTAGCTCAAGTAGAAATTGCTGTACTAGGAGTAATATTTATGGCTGCAACTGTGGGCAACTTTATCCTTATACTGGTATTGTGGAGGAGAAGAATGAAACTGACAAGAATATATGTGTTCCTGCTTCACCTGAGTCTCTCAGACCTAATGGTTGCATTCTTTCAAGTTCTTCCTCAGCTCTTTTGGAAAATTACAGATATTTTCAGAGGTCCAGACATCCTGTGCCGAACCATCAGTTATCTCCAGCTGCTGAGCATGTTCGCCTCCACTTATATGATAGTTGTTATGGCAATGGACAGATGCCAAGCAGTGTACTACCCTATGGCCTCTTTCCAAAAGAAGGGCACTCTCTGGAATGCTTCTGTCTGCACCAGTT